>OX123188.2:30686284-31949363 GCA_944739405.2 Euclidia mi | reverse complement strand
CATAGATAAGGAATAATAACAATACATATAATAATAAATTATATAATAATATGATACATACGTATAAATATATACATACACAATACATATAAATACATACTTATAATAATGGATGAGAGGGATGTGCTGATTCCTTCAATCTCTTAAACAAGAGGTCACGTACTTTCATTTTGAATGCGTAACGGTTAGTGGACATTCTGACTTCAAGAGGGAGCACGTTCCAGAGTAGAACAGACTGGACAATAAAGGAAGAGTAGACAAACCCAGAAGAATGACTAGGACATGAAAAAAGTACATAATGGGAAGAACGGAGATTTCTCTCGTGAGTAGAAGATAGATACTGGAAGTATTCAGTAAGATAAGTGGGCGAGGAAGGGGACTTAATAATCGTGAAGAGAGTAGTGAGAGCACGCAAACTACGGCGTTGACGAATTGGTAGCCAATTAAGTTCAGAACGATAAGTAGAGACATGGTCATACTTACGAAGATTATAAATGAATCGAATGCAGTTATTGAGAAGTTGGTCGTATTTATTGAGAAATTCTGCATTCAAGTCATAATAGCACATATCACCATAGTCGATTATAGGATATATTAAGGTCTGCACAAGCATAGTCTTGGTCCTGGATGGGAGGAAATTTTTAAGGCGATATAGCGCTCTGAGTGATCCTGTAACCTTCTGACTAACTTTGGTCACCTGTGCCTGCCAGCCGAGAGTCGAGTCAATGAGCAGGCCCAAATCTTTGACCTCAGAGCTATATGGAATAATTAGACCATTAAACAAGATGGGCGGCAGAGTATTTAAATCTAATCTGGGCATTAAACGGCGACTGCCCACAATGATGGCCTGAAATTTTGCTGGATTTAGGTCCAGACCGAATCTTTTGCACCAATCCATCAACGACTCGAGATCTCTATTTACGTCACCGATCGCTACTGATATATCATCCACTCTCGCTTGGGCGTACAACTGCAAGTCGTCAGCATAGAGATGATACGCACATCGAAGATTAGGTGTTAAGAAATTAATAAAAATTGAGAAAAGTAAAGGAGAGAGAATACCGCCTTGAGGAACGCCAGAGTGAATGTCGTGCCAACTCGATGTAGTTTCGTCAACGCGTACTGACTGCTGACGTTCCTGAAGATAGGATGAGAACCATTCCAGTACAGCAGACGAGGTCAAGAGATGGGAAAGGATTGATAGAAGGATATCGTGACTGACGGTGTTAAAGGCGTTCGAAAAGTCAACCAAGGTCAGCACAGTGACCATGGTGTTCTCCATGCCCGCCCTAACATCGCCAGTCACTTTTAGGAGGGCGGAAGTCGTGCTGTGCCCAGGTCTGAATCCTGACTGTAATGGACTAAGGAGCTTGTTATGGTACACAAATTGAGACAGCTGCTTATGCACACACGCTTCCAGGGCTTTGGAGAGGAAACGAAGAATGGAGATAGGACGGAAATGGTTAGGTAGGGTAGGATTCGAGATCTTAGGAAGAGGGATTACGAAGGCTTTACGCCACAGGGAGGGAAAAGAGCCGCTTTCCAGGGAAAAATTTACAATATGAGTAATGGGAATTAAGAGATGATCGAGGATCGGAGTAATCATGCGGCGACTAAGAGAATCGAACCCCACAGCGTTAGAATTGATGGAGAGGATTATCTTCTTGACCTCACCCAATGTAACTGGAGAAAAATTAAAGGGATCTATCTTGGGACGGGGAAGAGCAGCTATGTATTCCACCGTCTGACGCCTGGTCTGGTGATCTAGTGCAGAAGTAGTGGAGAAATGGATGTTTAAATCCTCCAGACCAATCGTCACACGGAGATCACTATGCTGTGTATTTATCATATGTTGTACATGAAAAACTAGCTATCTGTCCACGGTGATCAGAAGGAACACAAGAACTAAATATGTTATCCAAACAAGTAGAAGATGTTTCAGAGACTCTAGTAGGTTCACAGAATAAATTACTTAAATTAAATGACTTAAAAAGATTCAGAAATCTAGTACACTGTGAAGAATTCTCTAAAATATTAATATTAAAATCACCACATACTATAATATTCTTATGACTACCTATAATTTTATTAAGAGCATCTTCCATAACAGTCTCAAATAACCTAATGGAAGGAAAGAGGAACCCACCACGCACCCTCGAATTGACCTCCCCAACTATTGCAATAGAAAAAGGTTGACAATATCGAACTCCTCTAAAAGAATAAGGGATATAGGAATGGTATGGGTTCCAGGAAGATACCTGACTTGCAGTATCCCGCTGTATGCGCCGACTATTCTTCGACACGTGTTTCACCTCTGCACGAGGCATCCTCAGGAACGATGGGCAACGACTGAGCGCTTTCCAACCGTGGGCATGTCTTATAAACGATTGTACTTTCTAATCCCCTCCCTCCGTTGCTCGACTGATGTGAGTCATTATGACGGTGTGCGAATATATTCAGCAATGGGGACCCGTTAAAGTTGGTTTGATCGTTCAGTAATGTATGCTTGTCCCGTTTTAAAATCTCTAATTGTTCCAATACGCACATTCTAATACCCTTTTGACAAGTGTGTATGACGTCAAATGAATGTCCGCTATTTAAGGTATGACCCGATTCAAGTAAATTCTTTATTGTTCTTGCATACTACAAAAAGTCCGGTATTTACTGCTTAACATGCGACCAATGCCAAAATAAGTACATAGGACAGACGGGTCGAAGTTTTGAGCTGAGATATAAAGAACATTTAGCGGCGTTTAGAAACAACCAGCCGGAAAAGTCTCATTTTGCCGAACATTTACTAAACCGTAAATACCGGACTTTTTGTAGTATGCAAGAACAATAAAGAATTTACTTGAATCGGGTCATACCTTAAATAGCGGACATTCATTTGACGTCATACACACTTGTCAAAAGGGTATTAGAATGTGCGTATTGGAACAATTAGAGATTTTAAAACGGGACAAGCATACATTACTGAACGATCAAACCAACTTTAACGGGTCCCCATTGCTGAATATATTCGCACACCGTCATAATGACTCACATCAGTCGAGCAACGGAGGGAGGGGATTAGAAAGTACAATCGTTTATAAGACATGCCCACGGTTGGAAAGCGCTCAGTCGTTGCCCATCGTTCCTGAGGATGCCTCGTGCAGAGGCGAAACACGTGTCGAAGAATAGTCGGCGCATACAGCGGGATACTGCAAGTCAGGTATCTTCCTGGAACCCATACCATTCCTATATTCCTTATCCTTTTAGAGGAGTTCGATATTGTCAACCTTTTTCTATTGCAATAGTTGGGGAGGTCAATTCGAGGGTGCGTGGTGGGTTCCTCTTTCCTTCCATTAGGTTACAATGGAGTTCCGCCAAGTAACGCCTGATTCAATCAACTACAGTCTCAAATAGATTATAATCACCAGAAGGGGTCGATATACACAAATTATAATATATAAGTCTAGTTCCACACAGGACAACTCAATAGTGCGCTCAATAGATAAATTTACAATATCCTTACGTTCTTTGCATTTTAATAAATTTGATGTCATTATGAGAGAACCGCCTCTAATAGCCTGCTTTCTTATATACGAACTCTGCACTGTGTAATATTCATTTATAAAAATAACCTCATGGGTGCTTAACCAATGTTCAGTTAAGCACAAAACCTTAACGTCATATTTTTCTAGAAATAAACTTAACTCTAACTCTTTGCCAGATAGGCCCTGCATGTTTTGATGTACTATATTCAAATACTGCAGCCTAACTGTTGTCCTATCTTGGAGTTTAAATCACAAGATGTGTCAATAAAAACGTTGTTAGTACATGTACTAACCCTATCAAATAAATTGTCAACACAAGGCTCACTGCCTTGCTGTAAATTGTATGCTAATAACTTAGCAATTTTTCGCTTAATATAAAATGGCAGATACATTGTATCTTTAGTTAAAATAAATTTACTAATAAATTTATTAGCGTCAAAAAACAATATTGCGTCACTATGACGACAAGTTATGTTATACAATAACATGTTTAATGAGTGTATGTGCATATTTTGTGTGTGTGTTAAGTTGTTTGAGTAAGGTAAAGCACCTAAAATAAATTTACAACTAAATTTAGAATTAAGTTCTATCAACAATTCAACACATTCTATGATATCCTGTCTCTTTACAGTTAAACTGTTACCAAACAATAATATTGCAGTACTACTTTCATCTAAGGGGTGTAACTTAATCTGATTAACTAAACCACAGTAACTATCCCCTGGCCTACAATAATTTATAACACACTGATTTGTATATTCACTGAGAAGACTACCAAAATTGTGACCTAGCCTATCAGAAAAAATAAAAGTTTTATTAATAGATGTTGGAAGCCTAGATTTATTTAAATTTGATTGTAATGAGTGTGAGTTTTGTGGATTGTTAGAAAAATTCTCAGGTAGTACGGTACTCAATGGCTCTGCTGGTACAAGAGTATGAGTACAAGAACACGAGAGCTTATTGGTCAGAGACTCATACATTTCTGCATTACACCTCACCAAGTGTACGAGCTCACCTGCCTCCACTATACGCTTGCTCAGTTCTTGTTGAGAAGCTTGGTATTTGTTGAAGATCTCATTTAAGGTTCTTTCCCTAAGTAATATCTCTTCCCTTAAGCGATGAGTTTCCATATCATACACTGATCTGCTATGTTCCAAATTTCTAGAGTACTCAGAAAGTTGATTAACTAAGTTTATGCGCTCCTTTCTATGATTTAAATTAACTCTATGCACATTATATTTCCTAATAGATTTATGATATTTTTTTATTAATTTAGTAATTTTAATATAACGTTTAAGTTTATTACGACTAGAAAAGCTGGGTCTCATAATAATGGTATCCTCCCTGGTCAGATCTATTGTCACAACTGGCTCCCTAATGCACACATGATCAGGCTCACTACTAACCAACTCATGATATAGGCTACAGGTATTCGCAATCTGTTGACTGTGTTTATTTATTTCTATGTTGGAGATGGTTTTATGAGCTTCACTCAATTCACGTTCCAATTCAGCTACACGTCTCAGAGCTTCTTCATGAGTGTCCATGCACTGTTGGAAGTTGGACACCGTCAGTCGAAGTTGTTCATGTTGCTCAAGTATTTCAAGATGGTGTGTGTGCATTTCAGCCAGCTGTGCCTTGAGTTCAGTGTTCTTGTTTACTATTTTCTTTACTTCTTCTTCGCTGTCCCCTCTTTCCTGTAGCAGCTGGTTACACAGGCTTTTGGAGGATTCCAATTCCTTGAGTGTGGACTGTAATTTGTCCTCCAGAACTGCCATTCTGCGGGTCATCGTTTGAACAGACCCACCCCGTAAGCACCTGAAATATAAGGAAGAGTGAGTAAAGTCAGCAGAGAGAAAGTAAGAAATGGGTGGATAGAAAGTTGAGAAGGAAATAATGTAGGTAGATTATAAAAAAATAACAGAAAAGTAAATTAAATAAATTTGGGAACAGCTTATTTTAAATCTAACTATTGGGGAATATGAAAGTAATGAATAGGTACAAAAAAATTGGTTGCCTGTAAAGTCGGTATACGGGCGAAAGTTTTACGTGACAACGACTTTGAGTGATAAAATAATTTTAATGTGAATATTCATTCGTATAGTAGGAAGAAGGATGAAAGACGCGTGCCTTTCACTTTTTATGTCTGTCTCTCTCGCTCTTAGGCGGGACGCGTGCCTCTCACTCGCTCTCATTGTGAGCGCATAACGTGAGCGGAGCGTAACGCAGTTTCTTGAAGTGTCACCCGGCAAACCAATTTATAAGACGTTGTCACGTCAAAAATTATATATTTGATATTATATTTATAAAACAATAAAATAAAATTGGAATGTAGGTAGGTACTTCTATATATTGACCTGTGTAACACTATTGTACTCCTTAAATTAATATACTTATTTTAAAATAAATAATTATGTTTTGTGTATAGTGTGTCATGTAGTATATGGTGTCTGAGGCAAATGTTTTTCGTCATCGATTTTGCTTCCACAAATTGTCAAGCAAAAGGAGACATAAACGGTGCCGCTGTGTATTGTAAATGACGTCGCTCACGTGCAGTGAGCAGTGTTTATGAAATGTATAGTGTATATTAGTTAGTATTATATGAATAAAACGATACAGGGATAAGTAAATAATTATGAAAACAATACTCCCCGGGTTTCCAGTTGATTTTGAATCTTGTTTATGTCTTGTCCGTTACTTTGACAGTTGGTCCGCCACAAGTTTTCCAGTGAGGTTTAGTCACTAGTCCTTTGATATTATGTTACACAAACAATTATTGCTAAGGTTTATGGCTATACACTTTAATTTAGAGATACAATTAATGAGGAAAACAAAATAAAACTATTTTTATCAATTAAATTATTATACACGTAGCGAAATGACAGCTGTTCGCTAGTGTTGCCAGCGAGGAATCCAATCCATAAAAAACTTAAACACAAAGAATTTAAAGTTATAAAACAAAAGTTGTTATTTTTAATGACAGGAATTGTGGGCGAAGAGTTTTCTGGCATTTTATAATTAACCCTGCGTAAAATAGAATCAAAAGATTTAAGCGGACAGACTTTTGATTGTACTTGAGCATTTTTATTCCAAAGGTACGCAGCGCCTTACCAAGAATTTCTTTGAAAATTAAGTAGCATTTTTTTGCAGTGGCAATATCCGTTTCCTTTCTGTGATCTACCCTGCTTCTTCTTATTTGGGGAGTCAAATATCACAAAAACTGCAAATCACTGTTTTAGTGTAGTAATTATAATTTATTAATAAAGTTTTGCTCATTACAGTAATATTATCTAAGTAAATCTAACTTACTGCTTTAATAGTAAATCAGAACTTTTATTTGTTCTTTATATCCTACTATCGGATGCCACTATGAAGGCAAGGCATATTTTTTATAATTCTCTGTGAGTCAGTGAATGTCTATGAGACAGAACTCTACTTATTACTAGCCAAGGCTCTATGTAGGATTTTCCAGACAGCGATAGGAAAAGCAGAAATCGACTAATCTTCTTACTAAGAATAGCATAAGTAGGTACTTAAGCGTACATTTCTCGATTATAATACTGACCTATATTTTCTATAATAGATTTGAAGGTAAAACAGAAACTATAAGATGTTATAACACAACAGTCTAGGCACGTATGTGCAATCGAAACTCACGTACGCCAATTATTGGAACATGTGAAGTAGGTACGTTTTATAAACCACAGATAATCTTATTTTCAAAAATATTAAGTTTGCGGTACCAATTCAACGCAACGGTTACAACTTCGACGTATCGATTAAGCGATCGATTTTTCATGGCTTAGACCAGTATCAATGTATGGGTGGGTACAGACTCCTCGTGACGACATACAAAGATCTTCATAATAACTACGACTGACGGCTTAACTTGCAGGTCGAGGCATGACCAGGCAGTATCTTCAAATCTTTTAATACATACATAACTTCGAAAACTCACTAATGCGTGCCGTGGATTGGAACCCAATACCCTGTACACGGCAGTCTGTCGGTATCTGTACTAGGCTATCGCTGCTCGCTAGAGAGACACGGCCTATTTAAACAGTTTTATTTCCTCACATTAATGATGACATATTTTCTATGAGTAGCTAAATAAGTTGTCATCATTAGCCCATCTAAGAGTGCTCATTGTACAAAAACCAGGTGCTTTCGTGTCGTTATCTAAGCTGTAAAATATTCAGTCGCAATTTAGAGCTACCAAAAAGTGGCATACATTCAAGCACTTGCTTTGACATAAGTAGGTAAGAGCCCCATAAAATAGCCAAGTTGTCTTAGTAAACGAGTGTAGAGTACTTTATGAGTACGTTTAATATACTGAATATACCTTACATAAAACCTTAAGAACCTTATTGTTTAATGTCTCGCTGTAATGCTCTGCAGGCTTCATTTAAATGATGGATATTGTTCATGAAGCAAGCGGTAATATACAAATGTAGCGCTCATAGCGAGACTCGGCTTGCCATTCGTAACAGATCGGCAAAGTTAAGCAACGCTTGCACAGGTCGCCACTTGGATGGGTGACCAAGTGTGGCATTTACATCTGAGCGCTACCGTGCTTCGGAGGGCACGTAAAGCTGTCGGTCCCGGTTCTTGTCTATAAGGATAAGGATCGTTAGGCCATGTCGGAAGCCTTAGGGTGGTCTGAAAACTCCGACACCAGAGTTGGCCACACACTCACACGAAAAACAAATATACAAATAAATATTATTTTTACTCAAGTTGGATATCGTAATCGATCATACTCGGTACGATAATGAGATATATATAAAATAACGTTGAACTGTGTTCTCTAAAAAAACCTGTTCCTACGATCCCTACTTCAAGTAGACACTGACAAACCAGATGACGACGCATATCTACTTACTAAAATATGCTCCGGCAATCACATACGGATACTATGATTCGTAGATGGATAGCATTTAATTAGGTTCGTATCAACAAAGAATGATATGTGAAGCTGCAGTTCACTCTTACTTATTTGGAATATTATTATATGCACATTTATGTCACAATAAAAGTTATTGCGTTTCAGAGGTACGATTTTAGCTTAACATTTAACCACAGAACTATTTTACGCTAACCGCTTTCGTATAACTCTAGTGTTACTTTTTTTGGCCTCGCCGTGCAAACTCGGTTGTGGTTCTTCCCGTGCGCCACTTAGAAGTTTGAGTTAGGTTTGTGAAGGTGAGTGAGTGAAACCGTAGTGGTATTCAGGATACGATTCCTACCGAATGCTAGGGATAAACTCCCACACGACACAAAATACCCATTAAAATCTTAAGGACTGTGAAGTTATAAGCGCTATGACTGTTATATATAAAGCAGTATTCTTTTTATAACAAGATAGCTTATGGAACAGTCACACTCTGAACCAAAAACGGAGACACAATTTAAAACCAAACCGCAGTATTAGACGCCAAATTATATTCACATGGAAAACAAACAGTCAACGGGCCATTATAACATGCATCGTGACTACAAGCTGAATCAGATGAAATTATTCCCGACATATGTACTAAACCGCAGTCGATCTAACGACGATCGCAGAGCGATTCTTCACGGTTCGAAAGTCACGTAGCACTTGTATAATATCTGGATATTCAGTGGGACCATCTAAATTGGTACGAGCTGGATAATGAACGGACCGGATACAGCGAAGTGAGAGGATTTATGAAACTAGACTTAGGATTAAAGTTCGCTGTTTGTTTAAAATTATAATGAATCTACTGTTCAACTTTATGGATTAAGTGGTTTTATCTGTGAACTTGTGAAACGTGAACTCTGCGTTAATTCACACACAAATTGAGTTAATGATTTTATCGATTTAATGAGGCTGAAATAGGACTTTTTAATCACGTAGGCTGAAGCTTAGGGTATACGTATACTTGAAATTATATGAACCGTGAATAGCTCATATCACGAGTTAAGTCTTTGCTACATCTGCTAGAAGTAGCAATAAAATAAAGTTATATTTATGACGGTCATACATCACTCGGTGACCCGATATTCTGAGCTTAATCTTTAGCGGTATGGCCAGTGATATACTTCTTCGTTATGATTGCATTCTCGTGATGAACTAATTAAACTTTCAAAGGCTTAACAGTGCTGTAGTGTATAAGCGACTACTCTATTAGAAAGGTCTAGAACCCCATAAACAGTACAGCGAGTACCTAGAAAGAATAACAGAAATAAATAGAACGAGTTAGTAGTGCGATAGTTCGATAGTTCGAGAGATGTTCACCAACCGATATCTGTAATGCGCAGTGTCCCGTGATATAAAATGTGATTTGCTTTTTAATTTTTTACCAATTATACACAAGGAATGTTCGAACTTAGTTATAGGTACGCGTATACTCAAACAAAATGTACTTATTGTTTCTTTCAATTCAAAGGCAAAAATCACCGGGAGGCGTACTTACTCGTACAAAAGTATAGAGTATTATGAAATGTTTTGTTTCTTCAAACAATATATTCTTACCTGTCAAACAAACTACCGATAACATAGATCAAGAAGTCGTGATATAAAACACGAATGGTACTTTTTGTTTTTTATGATACAAATAACCTAATATTTAAGTATATAAGTTTTATTTGATAACCAAATTACAACAGTTTAGTTTTTATATTAATTTAAAGATTATACGAAACGAATCGGGAATAGGTATAAAACAGATTTATGGCTGATAAACTATTATTAAAATATAGTTTTATGCTGTGTAGGTATTGTAAGAACTAAATTTTCTCAAGCTAGTATTACAAGAGTCTAGAAATGAATAATGTTTCCTTCACTTTTAGTTTGGTTTGGTTTGTATACATTACTGGCTGTTGTCTGCCCTACATTTTCAACACCTCTTTTACTCTTCTAGGAATGGCACATAATAAATCCCACCATTGTGGATCCTTCAACATAAAAGAAAGCCACTGTCCTAATTTCATGTTCCTAGCTTCAGTAGTTTAAGATCTGCAATGATTACTCAGTAAGGACAAGATTTTTTATACAATAGAAGAAGATGATGATGATCTGAAGAAGATTGACAGCGCTTTGATCTTCAGTCCTTTTCACGCAGACTTGCGTGCAAGTCACATAAATAGATGAAGCGCCTGGCACTGGCATTGCTGTGATGTATCGCTGGCATAGCACTAGTCTGGCGCGCCAGTGGGACGGACGTGGCGTTTCGCTAGCGCGGATTATAGCTGTCGTTCACACACGCAGTTCTACTCAGTGGCCATGATGGACGCGATCGCTTCCTATCATCGGCTTATGAAGCATGACATATTTTGTAGCTGCGTAAATATATCTACTTTCTTGTAAACAAAATGTCAGCTCCACACTTGACGACCGGTTGGCGCAGCGGGAGTGTAAGCGACTGCTACGCCGAAGGTCGCGGGTTCGATTCCCGCTCAAGTCAAACATTTGTGTGCACATGGGTGTTTGTCTTGGTCTGGGTGTTTCTTTGTATAATATTTATGTATTTACAAAAAAAAAGTATATATATGTATGTTTATCCATTATCTAGTACCCATCGTACAAGCTTCTGCTTAGTTTGGGACTAGATGATGTTGTGTAAATGTGGTAGAATACTATTATTACAAAAGATTTATGCCATTATACTATTAACTAGGTATTTCACCTTAATTTTCAAGCAATTCTTTATTTAAATTCATTACTGTCCATTTAGTCCATTGTAGTCTATTTAAATTTAGTAAAATAAAATGTCGCCTCATCATAAAAGAGCGTAGTAGAAATCTTGGTGAAAGTGGTACATTCTGGGTTATTTGATAACAAACTGTTTTATCTACACAGTACAACTGCAAAATGTTAGTCACAAAATAAAATACCAACAAACACAGAAACAAATAACTTATTCACACATAATCTAAAACCACTCATAACTGTTCCATCATCGCCATTGTGGATTTATTCCAGTTTGTTCCGTGTAACATTTCTCGGGAGGATTTCCTGCTGCGAGACAATCTGATACACCCTGTTCGCCGGACGAAGCAGTACCACTCAAATTCATTTAACCGATTACTGTAATAAACAATTCTACTATAGAAAACTGCACCAGGTTTCCAAATCGAAGCAAACTTTTGTTTGTTTCGATGTGACTTGGAAGCAAAAGTAGGCCGAAAATTTTGTATGCATATTCTTTAAATACGTATCTAGGTGAAAGTGTATTTAGTTCTAATATTAGGTCACATCAGACTAGATTGAAAATTGGACTCCGGTGTGCGAAATTCCTATTTTGCTGCATAACACTAGAGGGTAATCAATTTTAAACTTTCACAATTTGAATTGAGTACGTTATAAAAATTAATATCCTTAACCTATTATGTAATACTGAATAACAATATACTAACACGATGATGTTACATCGTCATAATAATCCTAGACATAAAGAAGCTTATTTATAGGATCTTCAGTGTGTTAACTCATTGAAAAAAAAATTTTTGTCCGTTAATATAATGTTTGTAAAGTCCTCCGCGACAAAACAGTTATCCTTAGTGCAGAAGTGTTTTAAAATTGCTCCATACCTAAATAAGGTTTCAAATTGACCGAAATATTGCAAAAATAAAGATAATTTGTCAAAAAATGAATACTACCAGGTTACGCATGTCAACATTATTTCGCAACTTGATCACGAAACCACGTCCAAGGTCAAATGTGACACGCATTAAAAATAATATATGTCAATGTTGCTACCAAATATTCATTTAAACACAGGCAAAATAAAACAGAGATACATCCATCAGTATTGGCAAAATGCTTTGGGTTTAATAGCTATTTGTTTTCGTTGAATCCCAGTTTTCGATCCCACTTTTTAGGTATTACCGTTTGGTCCCATTCTACCCTTAATCAGGCTTTTTAAATAATATATATTTTAGCTCCTAATCGTCAAAACAAGATACAAAATTTAATTTAATAATCACGCTTATTACACCACAGATTTATTATGGTTGTAATTAGAACCCACAATCTCAAATATATTAAATCAGGGTATATAAAACTTTAGAAAAAAAGGCCAGTCAACGCAGATTGCCTAACCTCGAATAATAGCTTAATTTTAGGCGTATGTAGTCTTGTGTTTCGGCATTTCTTTCGTAAATTCATAGTAGGTTTTATTTCTCGGAAATCATTCACCCACCATATAAAATAGAGCAGAAATGTTAGACACTTCAAGGCAATTCAGTCTTGCACGCGCGTCAATGTACGTACTGTGTATATGTATGTGTACATAGATATTTGAACTATGTAACAATGTAAATCTAAGTACCTGTTTTCTAATTAATGTATGAGACATTGTGTATCCATCGATCACATAATCGAGACTTGGTATGTGACATAACGACGCGCATAATTACTGCAGACGCTAACCGTTGTTGCGGCAACATTCTTAATTCTAAGCTATTTTTTAATTAGATGATGAAGTAATAAAAAGGTTTTATGTTCATACCTTTATGATTATGGGTCATCCATAACAACCCTACTTATAGTACAAATGTCTGAGGCAAGCCATTTTTGGCTAGTATTGTAACGCCTAAAAATTTAAAGTAATTTATACACGCTAGGTTACTTGTTAATTATTTATATACTAGCAGGTTTTATACCACACCAATCAGTCACAATTCCATAAGCTTAAGCTGCTAAATGATTTAAAATAATTATATTTTGATTTTGATTAAGCTTTAGAACTCAAGGCTTGTAAGCTCAAGAACCTACTGTGTTGTAGGTATTGTTCGATGAATATCAACTTCGCATGCATGCTTATAAAATTAACTAGAACAACGAGTTTTAAAACATTTTAGTCGTTTTCTTAGAGCTTAGAAATGTTAACTGTGTACTGTTCAACTACTCGATGCTAAACCTTCGTCCCCTATGAGAAAGGTTAGATCATAGTTCAAGCTGGTTAAAGGCTGGTTGTCACACTACAAATGTATTTCGAGAACATCATGACTCATGGCAAGCAAACTCCTAGACCTGCAGGTTGCCGGACGATGTTTTCCTTAACCGATAATTAATGACATTTGAGCTTATCTTTCTAAGAGCTCAGCAGTAAAAATATTAGAGAACAATTACCTTCGCATTTTTTCAATATTATCTTGCCTTACATAATTTTACATAGAGCTATAATAAAGCTGAGCACACAATTATAACAATCGAACGCATCAATCAAATCAAATCAGTGTAAAATGTTTACCACTGGGCTTGTCTATTTATTTATGAAGGCAATAAACTATCGTAATGGATGCATTACGGTAATGTATTGGCTTACTAAGCAAACTTAGCTGCCGTATTGGCGAATGCAGTATTATTTGAAGGTTAGTATATTTAAGGCGATGGCACATCAAAATTTGTGTCTTCATTCTAGCGATAGCCTTGTACAAAATCAACGCAACCAGCGTCAGTAGATACCTAAATATACTGACACTGATCTAAGCCACGGCTTATTGCTGGCCCTTTGGGTTGCGGCCGATCAATGGCAGAAGTTCTGTGGAGAAGCTAATATTCTGCCGAATCTGGTTGGCTAAAAACGGGCATATGCTACAAGGAAGAAAAACGCCTAGATGGCCACCTCAGCACTATGCCAAGCCAAGGGCGTCGACTCTAACAAGGTACGTCTGGCTGGAGTCATTGTCTTGTCCGCGTAGAGATTAACTCTAGATCTTATTTCAATATTAGGTAATACACTCCTTAATAACCCAGAATCAAAGCACAAGTCTACTTGACTGCACTTTTCTGTAGTATGGAGATACTTGCACGTAAACCTGACTTTAAGATAAGTGTCTCCATAATCCTTCGCCAACTGAAGCTACCTACCATAACTACTTACAACCATGAACGCACCTTCGCTTTTGCGTAGTGCTAGCCTAATCAGATCAAATTATAGACCATTATGTTAATACCAAGGACAGATCTATTGAGGTACTAGTTTCTAATTAACAGGTATTATTGGAACTCCCTTAGGGACGAGAATATCTACAGGACGGGATCAAATGAAATTACGAGTTAGGTCGCACTTATCCAGACTAAATCCAGGATAATCTGCTAAACGAAACGTAGTTATGGCCTGCCTTGGTTTAAATGAAATGTTTATTTCGATCGTCGACAAAACTGTTGTTGATAGTTTAAACCTCTTTCAATTCTTAAGTTTCCAATTTAAATTACGAAGAAGGTAACACTTTGATGAATGGGCGAAAGCCGATTCTAATTTTCTGCTGTATTGGAAAATGAGTTTTGAGTAGTGCATTGACACCTATTAAAGTGGTGTCTAACATGCCTCTTCGTCTCGTGGTCAGGGCTGCTAGTAGATCAGCGGAGATGCTGGGTTCGATTCCCATCCAGGATAAACCATTGTCTAACAAGCACGATTATTAAATTTGTTCTGTATCTAGGTATTACTTATACATCATA
Source organism: Euclidia mi (assembly GCA_944739405.2). Classification (NCBI taxonomy): domain Eukaryota; kingdom Metazoa; phylum Arthropoda; class Insecta; order Lepidoptera; family Erebidae; genus Euclidia; species Euclidia mi. The sequence goes on along the minus strand of OX123188.2, from coordinate 31,934,396 downwards.
ATGACCTCATCATTAAATATGTTAAAATATCTGTTTGACTATCGCAATTCAGTTCATTCTGTCACGGGTTTCTCACCGGCTGAGTTGGTGTTTGGGCGAAAGCTCAGAACACGGTTAGACTTGCTTAACCCAAAGTCAACGTCGACCCTACTCACATCACTCGCTGACGATGTTAAACAAAAGCAGTGCTCGCAAATTAAGTGCTATGGCGGAAATAATAACTACTAAACAAGTGTATAAGCCAGGGGATAAGGTAATGTTTAAAAAAAATTTGAACAATTGTAAATTTATGTGGTGCAAAGGTACCATTATAAAAAGACTCGGTGAAGTGTTGTATTTGATTAAAGACTATGTCTCTTCTTGTGATGTGAAAAAACATAAAAAACAAATTGTTTCATATAAAGATATGACTCAATCGGGGAACTTTGACGATTTTATGTTGGACAGCGACCCAACCCACAGCGAACCCAGGGGGTCCCAGTCGTCGGATGGTGGGGAGGGGGAAAGGAATGAGGCGGAAGTGTCATCCTCATCTCCTCAGAATTCGAGATGTTCCAGTAGACTGTTGCGGGATATACCCAGGGTTGATTACAAGCAGTTCTTTTAAAATTTGTATTTACTAATTTGTGTTCTTTTATATTTATGTTAAATAGGGTGAGGGATTGTTGTGTATGTGTGCATAGGATGTCTATGTAGACGTGACTGCGCCCGCGCGGTTCGGTTCAACGGCCAATAAATCAGTGTGTCAATAGCTATCACTTGTTTCACTTGTCTCCCGTATTAAATACCTAACAATTAGAATTAAAAAATGAATACATAATAAAATCATTTGACATAGTGAATATTAATATTGTACTTTCATCAGGTGAAGTGAAACGAAAATACAAGTAAGACGAGCAAATTAGCTTCGGATAACATCGAAGTTCCTCGTAAATTTAGCTCAACTCCGTCGATTGTAAAGACCGCTGGCTCTCCAGCAAATTGATCTTATCGGGAGGCTACCCCATTTAATAGTTAGTGGTCCATAGTTCATTGTGAAATTCGCAAGCGTCGCTAAACTTTGACGGTCAACTAATTTACCGGCAGACCAATCTTTACCTTAATAGCTAAGATAAGGTTGTTCCTGCGCAAACTTCTTAACTGCACCGTTAGGCAAACTTGGCTTAACAGACTGTATAGTAATTATTTCATTCTACTTTAAAAACAATCGCTACTGAACTGATTTATTTTAAACTGGGACACACAAACTTAAACAATATCAGTCTATTAAAAGAGGTTTTAAAATTGTGTTTCCCTCAGGACACTACACATTTTATTAAATTCCAAAAGCTTTTATAGTATAACATGTTTACGTGAATTTAAAGCACTTAACAAAAACCTGTTATTTCAAAAGCGCTCAACGCACAGCTGAGGCAGTAACCTGCTTTTTCATATACTGAATCCAAAAACTGTCACAGTAGGGGAACAAAATCCCATACTGTTAAAAATGCCGAAATGGTGCCCAAAGTTTAGTTTATTTTTAACATATTAAAGTGATTTCACTGACAACAAACATTGGATAGACATTTCGAAATCAACTATTGCAACAATTCAAGCAATAATAAATTATATTAAGAAACTAGATGAGCCCGCGGTTACATCCGCGTTATTTAAGACTACTGCTACGCTCCCGTGGCTAACAGCGTGATGTTATATAGCCAATAGCCTTCCTCAATAAATGGTCTACCTAAAACTGAAACAATTTTGATTTGAAATTGATTTGATTTTGAAATCGGTCCAGTAGTTCCTGAGATTAGCGCGTTCAACCAAACAAACAAACTCTTCAGCGTTATATATTAGTATAATATAATATAAGATTACACCAATATCCAGCCATAATTTCGGTAGCAGGTCACAGCTTATCTAACAATATAATGTGACTTGAACAAAATATAACATCTCAAAGGACATAGCTAAAGTTGCAAGTATGTTTATTTTAAGTCTTGACTACGCTCGTTGTTCCGCCCGCGAGGGAGTCAGTTATCGCAGTAAAAAGTAGCGAATGTTACGGCCCAACCTCCTAATTAAAAACTCTCTTGTAACACTAAAGAAGGACAAACAAATAATAGAACCTCACTTTCGCATTAATGATATCAGAATAGATACCATCAGTGTAATGGCTTAAAGATTGTTATGCATAATTTTGGCCAGCTTAGGGATAAAATCTAGTATACTTGATGCAGCGTAATCAATCAGTCTATCACAGTCCACTGCTGGACTTAGAACACCTCCAATACGCGACACAGTAAACAGTCCTCCGCCTTCCGCATCCAATACATCTCAGCGACCTTTGGAGTAGTCAGTAGTAGTAGTTCCACATGTTTACGTACGTAATATTAACTTAATATTGCACAAGCAAACCTCATAAGGAACTAGTACCATAGACAATAAAGGTACGTATTATCTCTCTGTGCAGTAAAGGAAGCCACAGGCTTTGATTTAATACCACTTTATTAGCTATCTGGCATCTCACATTCGGGATAGTTTGAGCAGAAGTAATTGTTGAACACAGTCGATCGGGCTAACGTATCAAAGACTAAATTCCAATCGATTATAAGTATTAAACTGTGATGTACTCATAAAATAACTACAACAGTCTATTTTTAAATAATTTACAAGGCTGATCTACATAATGATATAAGTTATTGAAAGTTTTTCTTTTTGTTGGCTTCACATAAAATATTATGTATCTAACTTTTTCTACTTGTTACCACGACAAGATGAGAATTCAAATAACTTATAATACATACGTAATAGATTACAAACATACTGATTGATATTGATGCGTTTCACATTTATAATATTAGGACAAAAAAAAAGTATGAATAGTTGGCATAAGTAATCCTAATTTACTTTATTCACAGGTTCCGTGGTTCTCGTTACGTACTTAAATAATTGGACCAAACTAAGTTTGGTCTGACTTAATAGTTTAGCGGTGCAACTTCTTGGAAATTGTTCGATACCTGCAGACAAATTATATTATTGGAATGCAACATACCATTAACAGCTTTCAATTACTACTTTGGGTAATGGAATTATGTGAGTTAAGATTTACACAATTTTGTATTTAACTAGTAGCAGATATAGGCCTTCCCCAAGGTGGACCGAAGATCTTGTTGAGATCGAAGCAGCTGATGGATGTGGCTGAGATCAAAATCAAGATTTGTCCATGAGGAGAGCCTTAAGTGAGGCCTATGTCCAGCAGTAGACCTCTTTCGGCTAATGCGATGATGATGTATTCAACTATAAAGATGAGTAAGTATAAGCTTGGAGGCCCAACATAATTTGCATAAAGGGAAAGCTGCCTGTGGAAGATACATACTTTGAATATCTGGCTACATATTCCTTGGCTAAAGGGGACTGGTAGCGCCATCTACCTTTCTATAGAGAATTAATTACATCAACGTCAATCGTTCCACGGTTGCTCGTCCAATACGAGCGATCCTTTGATTCCCTCCCTCCCAAGGCACGCCTTGCTGATTGGTCGCAAGGATTCAACGACGACGAGAACAGTCTAGAATAATCCGTGTCGCGCAGAGCACATGTACCGCACCGCCATATTTTTTACCGCTTTATATCAAAAACGCAACAAACCGCCCGCGACTGAAGTGCAGTGAAATTGTATAATTCTGGGTTGGATCCAGACGGAGTGATCAGCTTACAACCCGATTCTGCAAGGAGCCGACGACAGCCATCTTATCGAGCCGAGAGAACGAAGGTAAGGTGTGCTCCCATAACTCCGTCTCTTATTCCTCCCATGAACCCGTTTTCATTCACTTTCTCCTTTCCTAGGCGATAAGAACTCACATCCCTACAGTCCACAATATTTGTCAATTTTTCCAAATCGCCTAGGAACATTCGGTTCGCCGAAACATTTTTTGATCCGTACAAGCCGGATTCATTTCTCGCTTATCTCGCTAGCAGTTATAGCACCTAGCTATACTCCTAATCCATTTACATAACCGTAACATGGTTATTTCCGCACGCATCAGTAGGTAATATACTTTTATGTAGCTACCTACTTACCCAATTATTATTACTGGAACTATCATAGTTGTCTTGTAAATCTCATATTTCAAGCACCTTTTAATTCCACCGCCCTAAAGTGTTGCCTACTTAGGTAAAGTGATAGATACATTAGGTATTCTAATTTTGTTTCGGTCTCATTAGCTTATACTTACGTAAGCATGGCACAACAAAAGAAGCCACGCATGTCGGAAGAAAAAGAGCTGACAATCTTAGAAGCGAAACGTAATATTTTATTTGAGCGTATTCAAAACATTTACGAGCGCTCAAAGACCGCCGCTGCTTCCGATAGTAATAGGGAATCATTCCTTAGTTATTGTATGACGGTAGAACAGATTTTCATAAGTTGTTAGACGATTATAACTCAAGAATGCTTTCTATTAATCCTGATGAACAACCCAATTATCAGCCGTACACCTCAATCGAAGATTTTTATTGTATCATTAAGCGTATACAATCACAATTAGAGGGTAAATATTCGGCACAGCCCGTTTCAGTGGCTCGCACGCCGTGATTACCGCCAATCGAGATTATGTCGTTTGACGGAGATATACGAAATTGGCCGTTATTCTATGCGAGTTTTAAGTCCACAGTGCACGACAATGGTTCTCTGACAGATGCTGACAGGTTGTGCTATTTAATAGGTAAACTGTCACCGAAGGCCCAGTCCGTATTTGCAGGTGTCACACCCAGTGCTGAGAATTATCAAGTCATATTTCAGTCACTACTTGATAGATATCAAGATACTCGTGTTCTGGCGTCTACCTACTTTGATCAAGCTTTAAATCTTAAACTGTCCGGTGCCGCGTCTTCTCGAATTTCCAGCTGTTAATAGACAACTTTGTTACCGCGCTTAATTCTCTTAGAAACTTAAAATTAGAAGATCTTTCCAACTTTATGTTTCTTCAACTCGCTTTAAAGAAGTTTGACACTGAAACAATTCGCGCATTCGAGATGACGGAATGCAATAATAAAATACTTACACTAGATATTTTTATTTCTTTCATCAAAGATCAGTGTCGAATATTTCATAATACGCAGTCTAGTTCATCTAGCCCGTCTAATAATAACAATAGCAAACAAAGGTCGAATAAAGCGCGAAATAGTAATAATAACTCGGTCCCTAATCCGCAATCTTACGTAACATGCTCGGAATCTAATAATAATAATTCACAGAAATGTCTGTGCAGTAATATAGTGCACGACCATTTCTACAAGTGTCCCGCCTTTAATGGTTTAAATCCGACTGCTCATTTCAAGTGCGTGAAAGATAACAAAGCATGCTTTAATTGCTTATGTATAAAGCATAAAACGAGTGATTGTTTTAGTAAGACGAGATGTCGTTCATGTAATCAGCGACACCACTCCTTGTTGCACTTTGATAAAGGTAGTCCGTTGTCGAGCCAAGTCGCTAACCTTGACACACTAACGTCGCAAGTGCAGGCCACGATAACTGCGCCTTCCACGACTCAGAACGCAATATCGTTGTGTACGACATCCATTGCGCGGGCGACGCGCACGCGCGGACGGCCCTCGCGCATCTATAATGATCAGCGTGGGGCCAAGCCGCAGTGTATGGCGTCCAAGACGGTTCTGTTAGCGACAGCGCAAGTTATCATTTATGATGTTAATGGATCGCCGCAAGTGGTACGTTGTCTGCTCGATAGCGCATCTCAGAGCAATTTCTTAAGTTTTGATTGTTTCAAACGCCTCGGATTGTGGAATAACTTTAAAAATACTAGCTTAGTAGTCAAAGGGATCGGAGGTTCAGAAAAACATTGCAAGGGTTCCGTAGATGTTCAAATACATTCGCGTTTTGATAGGAATATTAACTTTAACATTTCTTCGCTTATCGTGGAGCGTTTTACGGACACATTGCCGAACAATAATGTAGACGTAGCATTACTCACTCACCTCGAGTCATTGCCGCTGGCAGACTCGGAGTTTGCGAATCCGGCAGACATTGATGTTTTGATCGGAGCTGCAATATTTCCGCACTTGCTACTAACTAAAGTGGTACGTAGTGAGCAATATAACTTACCGCCCGCTATTGAGTCGGTATTTGGGTATGTCATTATGGGTAACATACCTACGTTACATACTTCTCAATACATTACGTCTAGCTGTTGTTCTGTTCTTCAAGAAAATAATATTGATTCTCTTCTTAAGCGATTTTGGGAGCTTGAAGAGGTTACCGCACCGCCCTCGATGAGCCGTAAGGATCTCGAGTGTGAACAACATTTCCGCGCTACCACTGTTCGTGACGACAGTGGCAGATACGTAGTGGCGTTGCCATTCTATGGTGACCCTTATTCGTTAGGCGACTCGTACGTTGCTGCGCTTAGACGTTTCCATTGTTTAGAACGTAAACTTGATGCATCACTTAAGTTACGCAGCGCCTATAATGACGTCATTCGTGACTACATAGATAAAGGATTTTTGAGTGTAGTTGTAAACAAAGAGGGCAACTCTCTTCCCTCATATTAAATCCCGCATCACGGCGTAGTTCGCGAAGATCAAACCTCTACTAAACTTCGTGTGGTTTTAGATGCTAGTTGTAAGACTACATCGGGTCAGTCGATTAATGACATTTTGCATGCCGGCCCTAATCTACAGGATGATTTATTTAACATCATAATAAAGTTTCGTCTTTTCCAAATCGCTCTGTCAGCTGATTGCCAACAAAAGTTCCTCAATATCGGCGTTTGCGAATCTGACCGTAGATTTCAACGGATTTTTTATCGTTTTAACAATAAGGAACCTTTATCTGTGTATCAGTTCAATCGTGTTTGTTTTGGACTCAAGTCTAGCACATATCACGCGTTACAAGTTGTTCGCCAGTTGATCGCTGATGAAGGCGATCACTTTCCCGCCGCAGCAGCTGTTGCTACTTCCGCTTTGTATATGGATGACATTGCCTGTAGTGTCATATCCGCTCCTCTAGCAATTTCGCTTTGTGAAGAGCTTATTCAGCTTTTCAAGCGAGGCCAATTTGATCTTGTTAAATGGACAAGCAACTCTAAGGTGGTTCTCGCACGCATACCAGATTCTCATAAAGCTTCTCCAGACATTGAGTTTGAGAAGCCTGTACCGCATAAAGTTCTCGGTTTACGCTGGGACAAATCCTGTGATAGTTTTCGGTTTGACGTCTCACAGCCAGATGATAAGTAAACCAAACGCACTATGCTGTCCACAGTGGCTCGACTATGGGACATAATGGGTTTTGTGGCTCCCACAATTTTGTACGCCAAGCTCTTGATCAAGGAACTTTGGCTATCAAAGTGTGAGTGGAATGAAACTCCCCCTGACCATATTGTCGCCGCTTGGGGCCAGTTTTGTATTAAGCTTACCGCGCTCAATCAAATTACTATTCCGCGTCATCTTGGGTTGGTAGATGGATGTACCATCAACTTAATAGGTTTCTCTGACGCCAGCGAGCGTGCTTACGGCGGAGTCGTATATCTGCAAGTCCGCATTGGTTCTAACTACTCGGTGCAGTTAGTTTGTGCCAAGTCTAAAGTCTCGCCTATTAAAACCATTTCGGTTGCGAGACTGGAGTTGTGCGTGGTCCTTCTGCTGTCTCAGTTGCTCCGCAAGGTTCAAGACACAGTTTTGCCCCACTACCCTATTAATACAATATACGCATTTTCTGACTCCAAAGTAGTGCTCGCTTGGATTCATTCTTCTCCTCACCGCTGGCAGGCTTTTGTCGCCAACCGCGTTAGTAAATTGATTGAACTTGTTCCCGATACTTGTTTCAATCACATCACGGGTACTGAGAACCCCGCTGATTGCTTGTCTCGTGGTATCACTCCACTTAATCTTCTGCATCATCCATTGTGGCATCGTAGACCTTCTTGGATTTCCCATGATCCGTCAGAGTGGCCCATGCAACCCTTTGACCATAGTGCAGAAGACGAAGATGTACCCGAACGGAAGTCTGTTTCTTATCCCGTGATTGCTGAGGTTGCGGAGTCTCCGATCTATGCACTCGCACTACGCATGTCATCGTGGTCTAAGTTACTCCGCGCCATCGTTTATGTCTGTAGGTTTCTTAGGCACCTACCTCATCATCATTGTCTTGCCCTGGTCCCAATTTATTCGGGGTCGGCGCAGTATGTCCTTCGCTTCCATACTTCTCTGTCACCAGTCATCCAATCGCTTACCCCTTTCTCTTTCATATCCATCCTCACACAGTCCATCCATCTCTTCCTTGGCCGTCCTCTCCCTTTTCGTCCTTCTACATGCATATCCATCACTTTTTTACCTACATACATCTCATCTCTCCGCATAACATGTCCATACCAGGCCAATCGACTCCCTTTCACCTTTTCAGCTATGGGCGCCACTTTCATACTACCTCTAACGTAATAATTCCTAATTCTGTCCATTCTTGTCACTCCACACATCCATCGTAACATTCTCATCTCTGCCACATGCAATCGTTTCTCATCCATCTTCTTTGTAGCCCAACACTCAGCTCCATACAGTACGACAGGCCTTATATTCGATTTATACATACGGCCCTTTAATTTCACAGGCATTTTGTGGTCGCATATTGTGCCTGAGACCTGTCGCCATTTCATCCATCCTGCGTTGATTCTTTGCCTAACATCCCGATCAATTTCGCCGTCATCTTGCAGGAGTGAACCTAGGTAGCGGAAATCGGAGCATACTGGTAGAGGTGTACCGCCGAGTGTAACCGGTATAGGACTGGAGAGACCGCCAAAGTCACAGAACATATACTCCGTTTTGGTTCTGCTTATCCTCAAGCCTACATTCTCCAGTCTCTGCCGCCACTCCTCCAGCTTGCTCTGCACCTTCTGTCCACTCTCTGCTACCAGAACGATGTCGTCGGCAAACAACATGCACCAGGGTGCCTCTTCCTGTATGTCCGATGATATAGCATCCATTATTAACAGGAAGAGGTAGGGGCTAAGGGCCGACCCTTGGTGCAAGCCTACGGCCACATCGAATCTGGCTGTGATACCAGCTGCGGATCGGACCTGCGTTAGGCATTCAGCGTACATGGCTTGAATCAACGTCAGGTATTTCCCAGGCACTCCTTTCTTCTTCAGGGCCCACCACAAGACTTCACGGGGCACTCGATCATATGCCTTTTCAAGGTCGACGAACACCATGTGCAAGTTTTTATGTGCCTCCCTGTATTTTTCGCATATTTGGCGAAGAGCGAAAATGGCATCCACCGTACCTCGACCAGGCATAAAACCGAATTGGTTTCGTGAAATCTCACTCTCGTCACGCAGGCGTCGCTCAATTACTCTCTCCCATACTTTCATAGTATGTGGCATTAACTTTATTCCCCGATAATTGTTGCACTCTTGGATATCACCCTTATTTTTTAAAATGGGCACCAGGTAACTGTTGTACCATTCCTCGGGTATGGTCTCCTCGTGCAACAGCTTATTGAAGAATAAAGTCAGCCACGCCCATCCATCATCTCCTAGGCACCTACCTAATGGGACTTTTGTATCAAGTACTGATATCAAATTCACAGAATATAAGTTACTACGAGCTGTACAGGCTGTTCATTTTAGTAACGACATTCAAAATTTGAAAAACAATGTACCTTGTTCTCCCGCTATCCTTAGACTCAAGCCGTTTCTCGATGAACACGGCGTCATACGCGTAGGGGATCGTCTGTCAAATTCGGATGAACCTTATAACTACAAACATCCTTGCATTCTGCCGCGTCGTGATTATGTTGTCGACCTTCTTGTTGATTTTTATCACAAGAAGCACCTCCATGCTGGTCCAGAGTTGCTTATGTCCTTACTTAGGCATAAGTATTGGATTTAAGCCGCTTGACGAATAATTCGTCACAAAATATATAAATGTAACGTCTGTTTCAAATTTCGTTCCCTCCCATGGCAGATCTTCCTAGCCAACGCGTCAATCAAGTTGATAAAGCGTTTACACATACCGGCTGTGATTACGCAGGACCGCTGCAGTATACGCCAGTGCGTGGTCGAGGTGTTAAAAGCCGTAAAGCTTGGCTATGTACTCTTACATGCTTAACGACGCGCGCTACGCATATTGAAGTTGCGACAGATTTAAGCACGGTGTCATTCCTTGCAGCCCTAAACGATTTCTCTCACGGCGCGGCCCTATACAGTGTTTGTATATGGATAACGGCACTTGTTTCGTGGGCGCAAGCTCTTATTTACGCGACCTCTATAAGTTTCTCAGGGAAGAATATCGTACTCGTCTTTAGGAAGAACTTTCCATAAATCATATTGACTGGAAGTTTATTCCGCCAGCATCACCACATTTCGGTGGATGTTCGGAAAGCATTGTCAAAGTAATTAAAACGCATCTCTTCAAAGTTATAGGTCAACAGATCCTCTCTTACGAAGAGCTTTTAACTGTCCTTGCACAAGTCGAGGCGCTGATCAACTCGCGTCCGCTCACGGCATTGAGTAGTGACCCTGCAGAACCATCCGCGTTAAGCCCTGCACATTTTCTGAACACAGTGCCATTATCGTCATTTCCGGCTCCTGAAGCAGACTCTTCAAGCTTGCTCCAGAGACATACTCTGCTGGATTAACTCGTGCAGTCGTTCTGGCGGCGCTGGCGTGCGGAATATCTACACCAGCTTCAGGCTAGATCCAAGTGGAATAGCCTGCATCCCCTATACAGGCTTTCATGGCCATTAGCCATCGTAGAGAAACTGCATACTTCCAAGGACGGTACAACCCGCGTTGTTACCGAGAAAACCGCAAAGGGGAGCAACGTGCTCCCTGTTGTACGTCTCTGTCCGCTTCCAACTCAGTGAGATCTAGCCTGAAGTTGGATCTACCTCTTAGTTTAGTATTTAATTTGTAGTTTTCGCTATTATTGCGTTTGTAATTTTCGCTAAAGTTCATTTAGATTAATTTTATTATCATATCGCTGTCTTAGCCTATTGATGGGTTATGCGGTAGTACACCCAACATAGCTAAGTTAATTTTTTTTTAAAGGCAACCCTTTAGTTCCGGGGGGATATGGTAGCGCCATCTACCTTTCTATCGAGAATTAATTACATCAACTTCAATCGTTCCACGCTTGCTCGTCCAATACGAGCGATCCTTTGATTCCCTCCCTCCCAAGGCACGCCTTGCTGATTGGTCGCAAGGATTCAACGACGACGAGAACAGTCTAGAATAATCCCTGTCGCGCAGAGCACATGTACCGCACCGCCATATTTTTTACCGCTTTATATCAAAAACGCAACAAACCGCCCGCGAGTGAAGTGCAGTGAAATTGTATAATTCTGGGTTGGATCCAGACGGAGTGATCAGCTTACAGCCCGATTCTGCAAGGAGCCGACGACAGCCATCTTTTCGAGCCGAGAGAACGAAGGTAAGGTGTGCTCCCATAACCCCGTCTCTTATTCCTCCCATGAACCCATTTTCATTCACTTTCTTCTTTCCTAGGCGATAAGAACCCACATCCCTACAGTCCACAATATTAATAATTTTCCCAAATCGCCTAGGAACATTCGGTTCGCCGAAACAGGGACGTTATAATTTGGAGATCTTACAAATATACCCAGCATTGACATTTGTTTCTCCAGTTTGCAGTATTCTGCAAACAAAATTATCATCAAAATATCATCACATAAAAAACTTAACCACAAAGAATTTAAAGTTATAAAACAAAAGTTGTTATTTTTAATGACAGGAATTATGAGCGAAGAGTTTTCTGGCATTTTACAATTAACCCTGCGTAAAATAGAAGCAAAAGGTTTAAGCGGAGAGACTTTTGATTGTACTTGAGCAAAATACAATCAAAAGTCAAATTAATTAGCATTTTTTTGCAGTAGCAATATCCGTTTCCTTTCTGTGCTCTACCCTGCTTCTTCTTATTTGGGAAGTCAAATATTACAAAAACTGCAAATCACTGTTTTAGTGTAGTAATTATAATTTATTAATAAAGTTTTGCTCATTACAGTAATATTATCTAAGTAAATCTACCTTACAGCTTTAGTAGTAAATCAGAACTTTTATTCGTTCTTTATATCCTACTATCGGATGCCACAATGAAGGCAAGGCATAGTTTTTATAATTCTCTGTGAGTCATTGAATGTCTATGAGACAGAACTCTACTTATTACTAGCCAAGGCTCTAGCTAGGATTTTCCAGACAGCGATAGGAAAAACAGAAATCGACTAATAATCTTCTTACTAAGAATAGCATTAGTAGGTACTTAAGCGTACATTTCTCGATTATAATACTGACCTATATTTTCTATAATAGATTTGAAGGTAAAACATAAAATATAAGATGTTATAACCCAACAGTCTAGGCACGTATGTGCAATCGAAACTCACGTACGCCAATTATTGGAACATGTGAAGTAGGTACGTTTTATAAACCACAGATAATCTTGTTTTCAGTTTGCAATGTCATTCTCAATCTCAATTTGCTTTTTCTTTCTTTATAAAACAAGTGAAAGCAAAAGTATTAAGTTTGCGGTACCAATTCAACGCAACGGTTAAATCTTCGACGTATCGATTAAGCGATCGATATTTCATGGTTTAGACCAGTGTCAATGTATTGGCGGGTACGGACTCCTCGTGACGATATACAAAGATGTTCATGATAACTAGGATCGACGGCTTAACTTGCAGGCCTAGGCACGACCAGACAGAAATTAATCTTTTAACACATAGATAACTCCGAAACCTCACTGATGCGCGCCGTGGTTTGGAACCCAATACCCTGTACACGTCAGTATGTCGGTATCTCTACTAGGCTATCGCTGCTCGCCAGAGAGACACGGCCTATTAAAACAGTTTTATTTCCTCACATTAATGATGACATATTTTCTATGAGTAGCTAAATAACTTATCATCATTAGCCCATCTAAGAGTGCTCATTGTACAAAAATCAGGTGCTTTCGTGCCGTTATCTAAGCTGTAAAATATTCAGTCGCAATTTAGAGCTATCAAAAAGTGGCATTCATTCAAGTACTTTCTTTATGTCAATAAATAGGTAAGAGCCCCATGAAACAGCCGAGTTGTCTTAGTAAACGAGTGCAGAGTACATTATGAGTATGTTTAATATACTGAATATACCTTATATAAAACCTTAAGAATCTTATTGTTTAATGTCTCTCTGTAATGCTCTTCATTTAAATGATGGATATGGTTAATGAAGCAAGCAGTAATATACTAATTAATATTATTTTTACTCGAGTTGGATATCGTAATCGATCATACTCGGTAAGATAAATGAGGTTATATTAACGTTGAACTGTGTTCTCTAAAAAAAACTGTTCCTACGATCCCTACTTCAAGTACACACTGACAAACCAGATGACGACGAATATCTACTAAAATATGCTCTGGCATTTACATACGGATACTATGATTCGCAGATGGATAGCATTTAATTAGTTTCGTATCAACAAAGAATGATATGTGAAGCTGCAGTTCAGTCTTGCTTATTTGGAATATTATTGTATGCACATTTATGTCATAATAAAAGTAATTGCGTTAAGCGCGATTTTAGCTAAACATTTAACCACAGAACTATTTACGCTAACCGCTTTCGTATAAATCTCGTGTTAGTTTTTTGGGCCTCGCCGTGCAAACTCGGTTGTGGCTCTTCCCGTGCGCCACTAAGAAGTTTGAGTTAGGTTTATGAACGAGTGTGAGTGAAACCGTAGTGGTATTCAGGATACAATTCCTACCTAGTATTAGGGGTAAAACTCCCACACGACACAAAATACCCATTAAAATCTTAAGGACTGTGAAGTTATAAGCGCTATAAGTGTTATACATAAAACAGTATTCTTTTCATAACAAGACAGCTTATGGAACATTCACACTCTAAACCAAAAAGGGAGATACAATTTAAAACCAAACCGCAGTATAATACGCCAAATTATATTCACATTGAAAACAAACAGTCAACGGGTCATTATAACATCGTGACTACAAGCTGAATCAGATGAAATTATTCCCGACATATGTACAAAACAGCAGTCGATCTAACGACGATCTTAGAGCGAATCTTCACGGTTCTAAAGTCACGTAGCACTTCTATAATATCTGGAAATTCAGTGGGACCATCTAAATTGGTACGAGCTGGATAATAAACGGACCGGATACAGTGAAGTGAGAGGATTTATGAAACTAGACTTAGGATTAAAGTTGGCTTGTTGATACGTGCCGACTCCGAAGTTAAAATTATAATGAATCTACTGTTGAACTTTATGGATTAAGTGGTTTTATCTGTGAACTTGTGAAACCTGAACTCTGCGTTAATTTACACAGAAATTGAGTTGCGTTAATGATTTTATCGATTAGATAAAGCAATTAATGAGGCTGAAACAGGACGTTTTAATCACGATGGCTGAAGCTTAGGGTATACGTATACTCGAAATTATCAGAACCGTGAATAGCTCATATCGCGAGATAAGTCTTTGCTACGTCTGCTAGAAGTAGCAATAAAATAAAGTTATATTTATGACGGTCATACATCACTCGGTGACCCCATATTCTGAGCTCAATCTTTAGCGGTATGGCCAGTGATATACTTCTTCGTTATGATTTCATTCTTGTGATGAACTAATTAAACTTTTAAAGGCTTAACAGTGCTGTAGTGTATAAGCGACTACTCTATAAAGGTCTAGAACCCTACAAACAGTACAGCGAATATCTAGTAAGAAAAACAGATTTAAATAGAACGAGTTAGTAATTCGATAGTTCGAGAGATGTTCACCAACCGTTCTCTTTGAGTGCGCAGTATCCCATGATGTAAAATGTGATTTGCTTTTTATTTTTTTACCAATTATACACAAGGAATGTTTGAACTAAGTTATACTAACGTCTCATGTGCGTAGTGATACGGGATTAATACCTATAGGTACGCGTACGAAATGTACTTATTGTTTCTTTCAATTCAATGGCAAAAAGCGCCGCGGGAGGCGTATTTACTCGTAAAAAAGTATATAGTATTATGTAATGTTTTGTTTCTTCAAACAATATATTCTTACCTGTCAAACAAACTACCGATAACATAAATCAAGAAGTCATGATATAAAACACGAATGGTACTTTTTGTTCTTTATGACACAAATAACCTACGTTTTATTTGATAACCAAATCACAACAGTTTAGTTTATATATTTATTTAAAGATTATACGAAACGAATCGGGAATATAAAACAGATTTATGGCTGATAAACTATTATTAAAACATAGTTTTATGCTGTGTCTGTATTGTAAGAACTGGATTTTCTTAAGCTAGTATTACAAGAGGGTAGAAATGAATAATGTTTCCTTAACTTTTAGTTTGTTTTGTATACATTACTGGCTGTTGTCTGCCCTACATTTTTAACAAATCATTTTCTCTTCTAGGAATGGCACATAATAAATCCCACCATTGTGGATACTTCAACATGAAAGAAAGCCACTGTCCTAATTTCATGCTCCTAGCTTCAGTAGTTTAAGATCTGCAATGATTACTCAGTAAGGACAAGAATTTTTATACAATAGAAGAAGATGAAGGCTGCCTCCGTGGTCCAGTGGATAGCGCATGCGACTGCTGATCGGAGGTCCTGGGTTCGATTCCCGGGTCGGGCAAAAGTGTTACTGGGTTTTTCCGAATTCTCAGTAGCAGCACAGAGTCTGGTGATGTGTCCGATAACGGCAATAAGCTCGCCCCCTATTACGTGGGACCCGAAAATTCATGGTGTTATGTGGGTGTAATATTAGTTATCTGCCTACCCCTTCGGGGATACAGGCGTGAGCCTATAAAAAAAAGACGATGATGATGATCTGAAGAATCTTGACAGCGCTTTGATCCTCAGTCCTTTTCACGCAGACTTGCGCAAGTCACATAAATAGATGAAGCGCCTGGCACTGGCATAGCTGTGATGTATCGCTGGCATAGCACTAGTCTGGCGCACTAGTGACATGGATGTGGCATATCGCAAGCGCGGATTATTGCTGCCGGTCACACACGCTGTTCTACTCAGTGGCCATGATGGTCGAGATCGCTTCGTATCATCGGCTTATAAAGCATATCATATAATGAAGCTGCCTAAATATATATATTTTCTTGGAAACAAAATATCAGCTCCACAAAACATTTGTGCCATTATACTATTAATTAGGTATTTCACCTTTATTTTCAAGTAATTCTTCATTTAAATCCATTACTGTCCATTTAGTCCATTGTAGTCCATTTAAATTTAATAAATTAAAAAGTCGCCTCATGATAAAAGAGCGTAGTAGAAATCTTGGTGAAAGTGGTACATTCTGGGTTATTTTATAACAATCTTTTTTTATCTACACAGTACAACTGCAAAATGTTAGTCACAAAATAAAATACCAACAAACACAGAAAAAAATAATTTATTCACACATCATCTAAAACCACTAATAACTGTTCCATCACCGCCATTGTGGATTTATTCCAGTTTGTTCCGTGTAGCATTTCTCGGGAGGATTTCCAGCTGCGAGACAATCTGATACACCCTGTTCGCCGGACGAAGCTGTACCACCCAAATTCGTTGAGCCGATTACTGCAATAAACAATTCTACCATTGAAAACTGCACCAGGTTTCCAAATCGAAGCGAACTTTTGTTTGCGGGACTTGGAAGCAAAACGTGGGCCGAAAATTATGTATGCATATCCTGTAAATCCGTACCTAGGGGAACGTGTATTTAGTTCTTATATTTGGTCAAATCAGACTAGATTGGAAATGGACTCCGGTGTGCGAAATTCCTATTTTGCTGCATAACACTAGAGGGTAATCAATTTTAAACGTTCACAATTTGAATTGTGTACATTATAAAAATTTATATCCTTAACCTATTATGTAATAATGAATAACGATATACTAACATGAGAATGTTACATCGTCATAATCATCTTAGAGATAAAGAAGCTGAACTATTTAAAGGGTATTCATTGTGTTAACTGATTGAAAAAAACTTTGTGTCCGTTAGTATAATGTTTGTAAAGTCCTCCGCGAAAAGAAGTTATTCTTAGTGCAGGAGTGTTTTAAAATTGCTCCATATCTAAATAAGGTTTCAAACAGGGCGAAACATTTCAAAAATAAAGATAATTTATACTTATCGTATAAAATAATCATGTATATATCTATTTCCTTACTGAATAATTGTCAAAATATAAATACTACCAGGTTACGCATGTCAACATTATTTCGCAACTATATCACGAAACCACGTCCAAGGTCAAATGTGACACGCATTTAAAATATGTTATTGTAGCTACCAAATGTTAATTTTAACACAGGCAAAATAAAACAGAGATACATCCATCAGTATTGGCAAATAGCTATTTGGTTTAGTTGAATCCTAGTTTTTAGGTATTAACGCTTGGTCCCATTCTACCCTTAATCAGGCTTTTTAAATAATATATTTTAGTAATAATCATGTTTATTACACCACAGATCTTTTATGGTTGTAATTTGAACCCACGATCTCAAATATATTCAATCAGGGTATAAAAAAAATTTAGAACAAAAGGCCAGACAATGCAGATTAACGTCGAATAATAACTTAATTTTAGGCGTATGTAGTCTTGTGTTTTGGCATTCCTTTTGTAAATTCATAGTAGGTTTTATTTCTCGGAAATCTTTCACCCACCATATAAAAATAGAGCAGAAATGTTACGCACTTCAAGGCAATTCAGTCGTGCACACGCGTCAATGTAAGTACTGTATATATCTACATAGATATTTGAACTATATAACATTGTAAATCTATTTTCTACTTAATGTATGAGACATTGTGTATCCATAGATCACATAATCGAGACTTGGTATGTGACATAAAGACGCGCATAATTATTACAGACGCTAACCTTTGTTGCGGCAACGTTTTTCATTCTACGCTATTTTGTAATTAGATGATGAAGTAATAAAAGGGTTTTATGTTCATACCTTTATGATTATGGGTCATCCATAGCAACCCTACTTATAGTACAAATGTCTGAAGCGAGCCGTTTCTTGCTAGTATTCTAAAACTTAAAAATATAAAGTAACAATAATGTAAAGTATAACTTATGCTAGCTCACTTACTTTACTTTATCGTTGTTAATTATTTAAATACTAGCAGGTTTTACACCATACTAATCAGTCACGATCCCATAAGCTTAAGCTGCTAAAGGATTAAAAATAATATTTTTATGACCTTAATTACACTTAAGAACTTAAGAGCTATTAAGCTTAAAAACCAAGTGTGCTGTAGGTATTGTTTGATGAATATCAACTTCGCATGCATGCTTATAAAACTTAACTTACGTTTTCTTAGAGCTTAAGAATATCAACTTTTTACTGTTCAACTGCTCGCTACAGAACCTTCTCTCCCTATGAGAAATCAAAACTCCCTAAAAGAGGGTTGGCAGACTAGACTACACATGTCTTTGGAGAACATTAATAAACCTCATAGACGTACAAGTTACCACAGAATGTTTTCCTTCACTCATAATTAATAATTTAATCTTAGAGCTGAGCTGTGAAAACATCTTAAGACCAATTACCTTCGGATTGCTTCAATATTATCTTGCCTAACATAACTTTACACATAGCTAAAATAAAGCTGAGCACACAATTATAACAATCGAACGCATTAATCAAATCAGTGTATAATGTCTACCACTGGGCTTGTCTATTTATTTATGAAGGCAATAAACTATCCTAATGGATGCATTACGGTAATGTATGGGCTTATTAAGCAAACTTAGCTGCCGTATTGACGAATGCAGTATTATTTGGATGTTGGAATATTAAAAGCGCTGGCACATCAAAATTTTTTTTTCTAGCGATAGTCTTGTACAAAATGTGCACCCAGCGTCAGTCGGTACCCTTTAATGTACTGACACTGGTCAAATGTGCAATTCCTTTGGTTGCGGACGATAGATAGCAGTCGCTCTGTGGAAAAGCCAATATTCTGCTCAATCTGGTTAGGTTAAAACGGGCCCATGCTAGGGAGAATAAACGCCTAGGAAGCCACCTCAGCACTAGCCAAGCCAAGGGCATCGACTCTCACAACACAAGGTATCTCTGGCTGGAGTCAATGTGTTCTCCACGTAGAGATTAACTCTAGATATTCTTTCTATATTAGGTAATATACTCATTAATAGCCCAGAACCAAAGCACAAGTCTACTTGACTGCACTTTTCTGCAGTATGGAGACACTTGCACATAATTAAACCTGACTTGAAGATAAGTGTCTACATATTACTTCTCCAAGCGAAGCATCGATGACGTCCCCAGTTACTATGAATTACCTCCTAAGTTTATGATAAAGTACTAACTTAGCGACATGACATGAAGTAAATACAAGTTTAGAGTTTATATGTCTAAGTTGTTATACTCGTAAGGAGTACTTTTCGATGTTACAATGAAACTTATGTCATAAAACATAACTTTCTTGTAACTGATTGTACAATACACTCTTGAGTCTTGAACGTGTATAGAGCGGCATGCAGGAATTTCTACGCTACGTCTGATACATAAGTCCATACACATACGTACATATTGTGTAGGTTCTATCTTGTTTTGTATGGGAGCATAATTATAAGATAGTTGATAAATTCTTGTTATTTAATAAACAAGATGACATATAAAGCTGTGTTCATCTTTGAACATAACACAATTTCACAATATTAAGGTACATATTTATACGATAAGAGATGTTTTTCAATAACTCTTACAATATTAATAGATTTACAAAATAAAAATAATAGGAATAGAGCCCACGAGCCTGTAATTGTATTATTTAAAAAAAAGTTGGAATAAATAAACAGTCTTATACATACCACAAGGATTTTTATATAATACATCCACCTTAGCACCACGTGTAAATACCAAAACACATCAAATAGAAAATAATAAACAACTATTTTACCTCTGTACACATAAATCGCTTCACTAATCACTTCTGAGAAGTGACTGATATACCTTCATATCGGGTCTGAATTGGCCAAACAACTAATATCAATCGAGGGAACTCAAAACTCCGAACATCGCCAACAGCAGCCGATAGTTTATTTGATTTGATACATTATTAATGTAACATATTCAACCCAACGTGCTCCTTCCTCTTTGCCAAGTCAACATTGACTTCAAACAAGTTATATGCTAAGTTTATTCATAAATGAGTGACGAATCATTTTTGTATATTGTAACATTCAAGATGCAGGTTGTAGGGTAAAATCATATTCTTATTAAATTTATTAAACTTTTCCTCACCTAATTCCTATCTACCCTCAACCTTCGCTTGATCGCACGTCAAACGTGCAAAATGGGCACCTCGCCCTGTTCCGCGCCGACCTCCGAACGTGAAAGACATTATCCTCCTACGGTCGATGCCTACACATCCCGTACCGGACGGTATCATCTCGCGAGTGCTCGGTGTGATTGGCAACCACCAGAAAATCAACCTATGGTGGACAAGGGAGACGAGAGGAAACAAACTCCAGCGACAAGCAAGGTACCTATCTCAGCTTTCCTCTTATTTTCCCCACCATATTAACTGGTCCTTCGAGTCCGGATCCATATATCCTATCGTTCTCAACATCATCAAACATCATTTTCCATGGTTTTATTCCATATCGTATTATATATAAATTTTTCACCTTGAAAAATTTCTACCCTCGTTTAGAAATTGTAATCGTACTTTTCGATCACGTTTTTTCTGAAGTTGTATTGAATTCCGATATAATCTGTTACATTTTCTCAATATTAGCACAGATTTACAAATAATACTACGCATTTTAGTAACTTTTTTATCTGTGTCTCTGTGACAGTTCTTACTTGACTGATTGAACGCTTATTTACTTTTGAGGTTTATTTTCGTACATATAATCTTCAATATGAGCAAAACAAACCAGTATATTGTAAAATTTAACACAATTCATAAAAACATCAGTAAATTGTATGAAATCGGTACGAGTCTATCCCTAAAGGGTGAGGACCAAGCCTTAACTAAGCAGTTTTTAGTTCGTTTTAGGGATATCGAAAAGTATCGCGAACAAATGGATGAACTGTATTCTATTCTTATGTCTGAGTCTACAAACCTTGACGAAAAGAGACGTCAAGAGCTAGACCGTGGTTATGACGAGTTCCAGGAGCAGTTTTACTCTATTCAAGTCATACACTCATCCATAGATTCACAACAATTTACATCATCTAACTCTAACAACAATTCCAATAGTGTTCACAAGTCTAGTGAAATTCGCCTTCCCAAGCTGTCACTCAATAAGTTTAATGGAATTCATGTGGAGTGGCCAAACTTCATTTCAATGTTTAATAGTTTAATTCACAACAATGATCAGCTTAGTGATGTGGAAAAAATGCATTATTTACTTAGTGTACTTGATAGGGAACCCCTATCATTAGTGAAACATTTAAGTTTAACACCTGAAAACTATACAATAGCATATACCTTACTAACTGATCGATATGAAAACAAAAGAGTTATTGCAGATAAATATATAGAAACAATTTTAAGTCTGCCAAATATTTCTCAAACAAATATGAAAACTTTAAACCGATTTGTTTCCACTATCAAGGAAAGCACTCAAGCCCTCAAAGGGTTGAAGTTTGATGTAGATTCTTGGTGTTTTTTGTTACTTCACATAATTCTTAAGAAATTACCTATAGAACTACGCACTAAATTTGAATCAAAAATAGATAATACTAAAATTCCAACATTTAAGGAGTTACTTGGGTTCTTGGAAAATCAGCTGCGAATTCTAGAAAACATTTCTAATTCCACAATTACTAAATCAACACCCAGTAACTCATTCAATGTTGTCGAATCAAATGTTAACACATTAAGTTGTCCATGTTGTAGTCAAAACCATTCTTTATATAAATGTAATAAATTTGAGTCCATGATGCCTTCTGAACGGAAGGCTTTTGTTATACAGAGCAAGTTATGCTTTAATTGTCTGCGTAAGCATCATGTGTCTAAGTGTTTATCCCATAGTGTTTGCCAATTATGCAAAGGTCGCCATCATACTAAATTACATTTAGGTGATAGAACAAATACTTCGCCTACACCTCACTCACAGAGTGATAGCAACACTTTAGCTCATACTGCTCAAGCTCAAGCTTTATATAGTGAAGATGGTGTCTCAACTATGGTGTTAGGTACCGCAATCATTTATGTGCAGGATATAAATGGACATTACCATTTAGCCCGGGCGCTTATTGATTGTGGATCACAAGTGTCTATCATCACTGAGGATCTGGCACAGCGTCTGCAGTTACCTCGCAGCCAGTCTAACCCTATAATTGGCTTGGGTGGTGTAGTTAACCAACATACTAGGGGGCGAGTAAAATGCAACATTAAATCTGTTTGTCAGGCCGATAAATCCTTTTATGAACAGTTCATTATTATGAAGCGCATAACTGAAGTTCTACCTTCCATGAATGTTAATAAGTCTGTTCAACAGAAATGTAGGCATTTAGTTTTAGCGGATAAACATTTTGATACCCCGGGTCATATTGACTTGCTTCTGGGTGTTGGTATTTATGATATAATTTTTGATGGGTTGCGGTTCAGCCTAGGTGAAGACATGCCTACTGCCTACTCATCAATGTTTGGATGGATCATCATGGGCAAAGCTCCTGCAGCATTGAGTCACATTGCCACCAATGTCTCAATGGCCTGCACTGTAGATTTGAATCTTGCTATGAGTCGGTTCTGGGAAAGCGAAGAGCTTCCTAAGCGGCCCATACAGGATCCTGAAAACATTCAATGTGAAAAACATTTTGTGGAGACACATGCTAGGGATGAGACAGGTCGCTTTATTGTATCCATGCCGTTCAAGGTACACCCCAAGGCATTAGGTGACACGCATGTCACAGCCTTGAAGCGGTTCCATAATCTTGAGCGCAGACTTCTCAAGGATGACAGGTTGCGAGAGCGGTATGTCGAGTTCATGCGAGACTACCATGCAGCTGGACATATGCGCGAAGTCACCTCCCCTGTATCCTCTGAGCGTTACTACATTCCCCATCATGGAGTTCTCAAGGAACACAGCAGTACTACCAAGTTGCGCGTTGTTTTCGACGCCTCTTCGGCTAGTTCCTCTGGTGTGTCTCTAAACCAAATACTTATGTCTGGCCCTAAGCTACAGAAAAACATAGAGGATATTATTTTACGCTTCAGGGTTCACCACATAGTGTTCACTGCTGATATACGACAGATGTATAGGCAGGTCAAAATGGCTGATGAAGACTGTAAGCTGCAAACCATCTTCTGGCGTGAATCCCCTGATCATCAGCTTAAGCAGTACGAGTTGACCACCGTCACTTATGGTGTCTCCAGCTCGGCTTATCAGGCTATTCGTGTAATTCATGAACTTGCTAACTTAAATTCGGACAAGTATCCTCAAGCCGCTCAAGTGCTCCTGGAAGGGACCTTCGTCGATGATATCGTGACGGGATCTTCCTCGCTAGGTTCTGCGCGGCAGCTCCAGCGGGAGATAGTTGCTATCCTTGAGCAAGGAGGTTTCACGCTCCGCAAGTGGTCCAGTAATTCCCAGGAATTGTTGTCACTACTTCCTGCTGACCACTGCGAGTCTCCTTATCGTTTCGATGGCGAGGATAACATATTTAAAATTCTTGGCATCGAGTGGAACTCAAAAAATGATTGCTTCATCTACCATGTTTCAGAGATGAACAACACCATGACTAAGCGTGGTGTGCTCTCCAACATCGCCAGACTGTACGACCCATGTGGTTTCTTAACGCCAACAATATTTAAGGCTAAACTTTTTATGCAAACGCTTTGGTGCCTTGATTCCGGCTGGGATGATCCACTTCCCTCAGATTTTCTCGAATCCTGGAAAACATTTCTGGCCGATTTTCACAACCTAAATAAGGTTTCACTTCAGCGATGCATTCTGCCTGATCAACCGGTTGCGATTCAAATCCACGGTTTCAGCGATGCATCCGAGCGTGGGTATGCATCTTGTGTGTACCTCCGCGCTGAGAGCTTCGATGGCAGCGTTTGGCTTCGCATTCTCTTCGCCAAATCACGCGTAGCTCCTTTGAAGCAGAAGCTAACAATACCCAAGCTGGAACTCAACGGCGCTCTCTTGCTAGCTCATCTGATCGAGCACATAGTTTTAAATTTACGAGATAAAATTCCTATTCAATCCATTCACGCCTGGACGGATTCTACCATTGTTTTATCATGGTTAAAGATGTCACCACACAGATTACAAACATTTGAAGGTAATAGAGTGTCACAAGTCCAAGCCTTGTGTCCAAACATTGTCTGGAAGCATGTTCCATCGACAATGAATCCAGCTGATTCTGCTAGCCGTGGCCTGACACCATCTGAATTGGTAGAACATCCTCTATGGTGGTTCCCACCTTGGCTTGCAGAAAATCCTGCGACATGGCCTGGGGACTTGCCTTCAGTATGCGAGGTGGATTTGCCTGGAGTCAAATCAACTTCCCTTGCTTCCACTGCTGCTCGAGTTCTGCCTTCTTCATTACTTCTGGACAATTTTAGCTCGCTTACCAAGCTACAGGCTGTTGTAGGTTGGTGCAAGCGATTCCTGTTTAACAGTTGCAATGCCATTCAGCGGCGCTCCGGACCTCTATCGGTTTCAGAATTAAACGATAGCTTGAGTTGTATAATCAAGTTGGTCCAGTCCGCAACGCTGTCCGAAGAAATGGAATCACTGCGCAGTGGAAGGGGGTTAAAGGGAGCCTTGATGCGACTAAATCCGTTCATCGGTGACGAAGGGATTCTGCGAGTTGGCGGTAGAATCAGTAAATCCGAGCTGAATTTTGCTGCTAAGCACCCTGTAATATTACCGAAAAATCATCATGTAACAAATCTCATTATTGAACACTACCACAAATTATATCTTCATCCTGGCTTGGCCACCCTGCAGGCCCTACTCCAGCGCAAGTTCTGGATCATATCGGCTCGGCGAGTGATTAAGCAGGTGATATTTCGCTGTCAACGTTGCTATCGATTGCGTCCCAGGTCTACCGAGCCATTCATGGGGGACCTGCCGTCCAGTCGAATCACCTCAGCTCGACCCTTTCAACGCGTTGGAGTGGATTTTGCAGGTCCCTTTTGGCTAAAGGTTTCTAAGATTCGAAACGCCAAGGCAATGCGATGTTACCTTTGCATTTATATTTGTTTCACTACAAAATGTGTTCATTTGGAGATCGTATCTGAGCTTTCCACCGAAGCTTTCATCGCTTGCTTGGATCGGTTCATCTCCCGCCGAGGTCTTCCCTCAGATATTTACAGCGACTGCGGCACGAATTTTGTAGGTGCCCGTAGCCACTTAAAGGAAATTTATAAATTAATATCGAGTTCATCGGACGATATTCATAATTCTTTATCTAACAAACAGATTGCTTGGCATCTGAACCCGCCTGCAAGTCCCCATATGGGCGGCTTGTGGGAAAGCGCTGTCAGGTCCGCCAAATTAATTCTCAACCGCGTCCTAGGCGACCGCTCTTTATTTTTCGAGGAATTGGCAACAATTTTCACTAAGGTAGAAGCTGTCTTAAATTCTAGACCACTGTGCCCTCTTTCGAGCGATCCCAGCGATTTAGAAGTCCTAACTCCTGGTCATTTTATCATAGGGCAACCGCTGTTGGCGTTGCCGGAACGGAACGTAGAGGATAGCTTCATTAGCCCGCTGAAGCGCTGGCAGCTGCTCCGACAAATCACCCAACATTTTTGGAGGCGTTGGCACTCCGAATACTTGCACACTTTATCTCAACGCCATAAATGGCTAGTAAAAACCGCGAATATTCATGTCGGTGATTTGGTCCTCATTAAGGACAGCTCTCCACCGCTTCAGTGGCGTAAGGCTCGCGTTACTCGTCTCTGTCCCGGCAAGGACAACATCGTTAGGGTAGTGGAATTGAGAACAGCAACTGGAACTATGCTCAGGCCAGTTGTCAAACTTTGTCCTTTGATACCTAGGACGAACTAAAAACCTTTACTTCAACTTTTAAAAAAATTCAATTATGTATTATTTATCATTAAAATCAACATATTTTTATAGATTAATTGAAAATCAGTGTGTCTATCACCATTTAGAAAATCAGCGTGTTAATCACCACTTAGTAAATAAGCATTCAATTTAGTACTTATAGCAAATTTTACTATTTCTTTTTTTACCCATCTTAAAGAGCTGACTCGCTCTTTGGGGGGCGGTATGACGAATCATTTTTGTATATTGTAACATTCAAGATGCAGGTTGTAGGGTAAAATCATATTCTTATTAAATTTATTAAACTTTTCCTCACCTAATTCCTATCTACCCTCAACCTTCGCTTGATCGCACGTCAAACGTGCAAAATGGGCACCTCGCCCTGTTCCGCGCCGACCTCCGAACGTAAAAGACATTATCCTCCTACGGTCGATGCCTACACATCCCGTACCGGACGGTATCATCTCGCGAGTGCTCGGTGTGATTGGCAACCACCAGAAAATCAACCTATGGTGGACAAGGGAGACGAGAGGAAACAAACTCCAGCGACAAGCAAGGTACCTATCTCAGCTTTCCTCTTATTTTCCCCACCAGAAGAAATTTATTGACTATAGGGAAATAAATTTGCGAGCAAATATTATATGGTATTTGGTAAGGAGAATCTCAACCGCTTATCTTGACGGCCAATGCGTAATATTTGACTTAGAGATTTTTATATAGCCCCTCACTCTTCGTTTGCCCTTACATTTTTATGGAGGCAATGAAAAGTATTCCTGATTCATTTATATTTATTACCTCTATTGTTCAGTTTTATTGTCCATTTAAGTAATGGTTTATTCATTGGTCTTTTCAATATAATGTGTGCAATAGTTATAATCTGGGGGCATGCAGGTATTTCGAGATAAATAGCAAATGATATCAGCGTACAATAAAAAAGTTTCTCGCTCAACAGGTAAAATAAAAACAATAAAATAATACTTACAGTGATCGTTGCTTCGTTTAACCTTTTCCTGTAAGCAATGAGATTGCCTGTAATTAATAAGAAATCGATAAAATAATAGCAAGTATAGCAGAAGGCTAAGAATATTAAACTATAATGTTTGCTGCATTCGAAGCAGTCATTTCAGCTCTACAGATAAAAATTATTAGTGCAACTTACTATTGTATCTCTCACGAGTCTCCTTACCAGAACGAACGGAATTATCAATTCTCAGAAATAGGGAACAGGTAAACCAAATATGGTTCCTTGTATACTAGTAATTGGTGTCTATTTGTGTCACTAAGCTACTTGTTGTATTCTTCTATAAAAATAAAAATAATGAGATGGTTTTTCATGATACTTAAGCGACTATATTATTAAATACTATTGAACAGGAAATAAAATTAGAAACGACGTCTTCCTAAGAACGGTTTTCTAAAAACATAGACAGCTACGACCTTATCATATTTAAGAAAAAAGGTCGTTTGTTTGCATTGTTATTATTTTAATACTATCGAAAACTGAATAATGACTTCCTAAAAAATATAGATATATACGATACTTTCGAAACTATAATCTGCACGTACCTACAGCGTATCAAAATCAATGTTTTATCTAAGAACTATCAATAGCAAGGCTAAATCCAATAAAATACCTACTATTCCAATAAATTGAACTCACAGCGCCGTCGATTTCCATCACAACCGCCACAGTAAGCAGGACGAGGTGGAGTCTCATGTCGATTTGCATCCAGCGCGCCACGGCACGAAAACAAACTGTCTTGTCGCACGCTTAATGTTGCTTCACTTAATAAAGGCTTCCGAGGCAGTGCCAGACGTTTGCTAACGAGACTACCTTGTGATGTGGTACAAGTGATGCGCGGTCAGCGGGTTTCGGCCTTGTTATAAAAGAAGGACGAAACTAAGGACGAATAGTTAGATGTTGAAACCTATTGCTAGCTGTCTACACATGATTATACATTAGGCAAAATGATTATGAAACTTCTGTCTCTAGACTTCGTCGAAACAAATGATGAATTAATAAGCGAGCTTCTTTAAAAAATAAAGGTTTAAACCTAGGAGTAAATCTGATGAGCATTATGTCCTTGTTTTGTTTATAAGCCCTTTTGAATTATATTAACAAAAAATAATCTATTTAAGGAATGTAACTAATTTCATATCCTTGAAGTAATAATTCCAAATATATTGCGCATGACACAACATCTAAATCAAATCAATGTCATATGTAAACATTGTATTTTATTGAAGTTAAACTACAGTTTACGGATTTTATCGCGATGTATTGGTTTCACTAAGTTATTACGTTTGAACCGAATGATCTAGAAACTACATTTTTAATTTATTACTAGCCGACGGCGACGTTTCGAATTCTTTACAGGATTCATGTTCACGGCAGACTGAGGTGATATTTGACTTTTCTTGAATGTATAAGTTATTTCAAAGTACCCGAACATTTTTCAACTATTGGTGTTACTATTAACGCAGAATGAGCTCACAGTGTCCTTAGGTCTTCTGGTGACTTTGTTCTTCTTGGGTTTCAATAGCATTATGGCAGGGTCCCAAGCTGGAGGAACATTCCAACCCTCTTCCCTATTGAAATTAGGGTGGTTTTTAATTTCAATAGCCTCACGTATCATCCTTGGAATAAAACGGTGTTCTTTTGCGAGTATCTGTGGTTCATCAAATCGCAGGTAGTGGTTGGGTCCTTGTTCCACATGTTCACACACAGCAGACTTGGTTGAGCGTTTATGTTTTATGTCAGCTATATGTTCTTTAAGTCGAATGCCTGTGCTTCTCTTGGTTTGTCTAATGTATGAGAGCCCACATTCACAGTCAATTTTCGTAGACACCGGCCTCTTGCAAGCTGACACTAATAATATAACACTAATAACTGACACTTGACTGTTGGTAATAATTGACTTATCTTCGTTGGCGGCTTGTAGTAAGTTTTGATTGAAGCTCGCTTCAAGATGTAGCCAATTTTGTCGGTCAAGCCCTTGATGTATGGGAGGACAGCAGGTTGTCTTTCTACTGTGGCTGGATTTTCTTTCTTCTGGGATCTGTGGCAGTGGCGCGGCGGTCGGAGCTTGTCGTCTTGCAGAATTTGCCTGACATGTTGAAGCTCAGCGTCCAGTTGTTTCTTGTCACAGATCCCTCGGGCTCTCTGTACCAGAGACATTCCTACAGTAGCTAACTGTTTAGGATGGTGGTGAGATTCACGGTTTAAGTACCTACTGGTATTTCAATGTGTAACATTCGCGTAAACCCAAGAAGATACTATTGTATTTTATTTTTGATATACAATCATTTATTTTAAAATAAAGATCCGTCTGTAGCAAATGTAAACAAAACAAAAATTAAATTACGGCTTACGGATTCCTTTCATTTAAACCGAATCATCTAGAAACTTATTTTTTAATTACTAGCCGACGTTTCGATTTCTTTACAGGCCTCAGTCTGCCGTGACCACGCCACGGTTCCTGTGTTTGATTTCGATATCCTAAAGTACTTCAACTTAGAACTTGTGATATTTCTATGAAATTACTTATAATAAAAATATTACATTAACAATAAAATTATATCACAATGAACCTAGTTATATCATTACCCTATTCTTCTCTCTATTAAGTGCAACGAATCGATCTTTATCGCCTATAACTTGCACACCACTTTGAACCTGTTCGAGGTATGATTAGAAACACAATGGTACAGTACGTATTTATTGCAACTCCGAGACAATTCAGATTCTGTTCCGATATTGAAAATCAAATGCTAGTTACTGTTGAACGTGTTAATGACAATACATGTCAATTTATGTGATCTTACGTCTTACGATAGTTGAGAACATAGATAATATAATATGGTTGAGAATACTTCTTCAGAAGTACATTGGACGAGGGCAGAAACCTTGTGTGATTTGTTTTAAAAATGTTTTGTACTTGTCCTAAAATAACCAATCAAGGCTTTGAAGTCTTGGTTTGTTTATTACTCTACTAGCATTGACGCATTAGATTGATTATGAGGCAGCAAAGATTATTTATTTACCGTTAAAAAAAGACGAGTGTGATATACCAGACATAAATTTTCATTCCTCAAAGCAAAGTTAAAAACTTCAGACAAGCGTTATAGCTTCTTTATCTGGTTTGTTAGTCTAGTGATGAGTGGCCTTGGATGCTCAGCCGGAGGATATAGCTTCGATTCCTAAACAGGCTAACTCTTTGTGTGATTTTTTGTTCTATATCTTCAATATATACTTTTCAGTTCACTATTAATAGACAGAAATCGTATAACTTCAGCAACTTTTGTTATTGCCCACTATTGAGCGTAATACCTACATCTATCTAACGTTAAAACAAGCCATTATAATTTGTACATTATTTAACATTCAAAACCGTACGTGACATCACACAAATGTATGACTAAACAGTACCTAAACAATCCAATTGACATATCTAATTAAACTGCAATATGCATTAACTGCGTCTCATTTCGTATGCTGTCGAATAGATAAGTATGTTGACAGCTATGTAATACTTGTCGTAGTTTCATAATGTAGACTTACCTTGCTGGTATAGTAATAAAACTATTTCTATACATGGTAATAGAAAATATAATAAGAAAATTTAAGCTAGTTTTCCTATACCATTTTTAGTTATCCATGTTTGAAAACACCCATTGCCTGCATCCACTAACCCAATGTCCTACGGAATGTATAGTCCTGCATGACCGACAAAACGACGCGATGCGACGCAATCAAACTGTCAAACCCGTTTTTGCGTCGCTCTCAGAGAGCGTTAAGGTTCGTCCTCATCTCTTTGTCGCCTCTGAACGCTCACGTTTGGGAAGGATCGGTAGCTGTAACCGCGCATCGGGTGCTATTCTGCTCACGTGCGCAAGTCAAGCAAGCTATCAAACTGACAGCTTCCATCCCTTCAAAGCAGCAAGACTGGACGGCATCTTCCCAGGGTTATTGCAATGGGGGTGTGAAAAGACTCCTGGCAATCATGAGGGCTAGCCTGGCCCTCAGATATGTACCAAAGAAATGGAGGGAAGTCAAACTAATTTTCATACCAAAACCGGGCAAAACAGACTATACAAATGCAAAGTCCTTCAGACCAATAAGCCTGACCTCCTTCATGCTCAAAGCCTTGGAAAGGCTTTGCGAGAGGGAACTAAGAAGTGGGGCTCTGAAGCATGTGCCCCTACATGCCGACTAACATGCATACAGCACAGAGAAATCGACGGAATCGGCCTTTCATCAGGTCATGAACCAGATAGATGCTGCTATTCAACAAAAAAGTATCTGCCGGGGCACCTTCATCGACATAGAAGGAGCCTTCGACAAGACAAGCTTCTCCAGTATAAGCAATGCCCTAGCTAGACATACACCCGTATTCACAAACGATACTTGTGTAAGTAAAGTAGCAACGCTATGCGAAGTAAGACATTTCTCAGTGCGTCGCATATGGCCAGCCTTTCAATTCATAAACAATACTCAAACGACCCTTAACTATGAGAACGCACTACGTTAAATAGGGCTCTCTGATTGGTTCGCGTATGTTGCGTAGTTCATTGCACTTCACTGACGTTCATTTATATTCATTTTAATGATCAATTTTGTCATAACATAACCTCTAAAGAAGCTGTAAACAATACTATTCCGTCTCTGTGCCGATTTACTTCGTGGTATATATGGGCGCAAATTAATATATAATGATTGTATTGTTACGAAAATGTAAATAATATTTAAGATTGATATTTAAATAACTATTTGTGAACTCAGAACTGAGAACTTCACTACTTTACAATATTAGGCACAGTATTGGCTGCTTAACTGTTTATAAAGGTTGGGTATTTAATTTATCGCTTAATTATTAAGATAACTCCAGAAACTTTCAAAGTAAAATCAATTAGCATTAAATAACATGATTCTGACACTTATTATGTTTTCGGTAATAAATAACATGCTATTATATTTACATCCTGTTGATAGCGCCATCTGTTGACTGAATGTTGTAAAGCAGCGTTTGGCTATTAAAATAAAATTGTTATTCGTATAAAATAAATCATTTGGTGTTGTGCAAAATTCATAACAATATTAATGTTGGTTTTTGATAATTAATTGTACAGTAATTTCAATTATATGTTGAAAAGGAAGTGACAGTTGTAATGACGGTTAGTGTATAAAAAGGACTGTAAGTCACATTTTATTTCAATTCTGTGCTAGAAATCGTCTGAAAATAAACCAAGTAATATTACGTGAGTGTTTTTATTATGGAGTCTGGACACCATAACCCTGGCGTATCGCCGACAGCAGCGGTGGGATAAACGCCCCCTAAGAGACTTTGGGATCTACGGTTGGCGCGAGAGTGATGGGTCTCTTGGCTTGGCCGCCATTACCAATGATGACCTGAACACTGATGCGACAAGCGCTTGGAAGCAGTGTTTGGCGCTAGTCAACACTGATCGGAGACCGCACGGTGTGTCGGAGTTATGGCGAGCACGTCTACACTTCTCGTGAGGCCACGTGCGAGCGAGAGCGACAGAGCGACTGCGACGGGATGCACGCAACGGGGTGTGCTGTGGCGTGAACGCTGTTCTGCTCCGAGTGCTACCAGGTGTTGCAGATGCGGGTTGTTGATGCACTGACCAGAGGTATTTATCCAGAGCTGATTTGATTTGTTTTTGAGAAACATCCTAATTTTATAAATTATGGTGCTTACCCGATTACCTACTGTCCCCGTAAGGATTACCAGAAAAACGTTATACAGTTAAAATTACGAACGTTACACCCCAAATAGAACTTATAGGTAACAGTTGTTTATCCACGTTTGGTACATAGCAGTGCTACTGTGCTTATAGTCATATTATGCCATATAGTCATGTTATGCCGTCGGCTGGGGCTCTTGTCTGTTTATTAATCGTTAGGCCATGTCGGAAACTTTCTGTAAAACTTACTTATCTACACAAGAAAGAGAAAAAAGCTTTATTGTTATGTGGTTCTACTAATGTAATTATTAGTAAAGAACGGGCAGTTATACCCTTTTCAATTTGAAGCTCTGATATAGATCCATTGTATAAATTGTCTGATTTGCTTTCAGTTTAAATCAGCTAATCGATGTGCTGAATATGAATTCAATTGGTAATCAATAGGTTATCCCAATAGTAAATCATTAAAAGAATCAAAACATTATTGATAGCCCTTGGTTACACATTACATAAGGCTAACTAACTGCATTACTTATGGCTAACTAACTGCATTACTTATGGCTAGTGCTCACGGCGCGATTATATGAAGCCTCTCTTGATAAATGACTATCCACCACAAAAATAATTATTTGCATAAAACCAGCAGTTTCACAGATAAGTGCATTCAACAAAACAAACTTCAGTTTTATTATATTAGTACAGATATATATAAAAATATAGATAAAAATAAATTTGTGATACACATTTTTAAAGCTAATATTTGCAAAGTTACAAAATAGGTTTTATTACATATCTGTGGACTCTGTAGGTGCCTACATGATTTCATTTTAACATTATGTTGAAATTGTTACTGTCAACTTGCAGCTCAAGTTGAGGTTATATAATAAGACAAGGGAACCCGACATATCTTAATATTTGTCGCTTAATTTTATACCTGTATATAATGATTTGTTTCGACCATGATAAGTCCTTGCTTAACCCGAACTACTGAAGCTAGAAACATGAGATCTGGACAGTAGATTCCTTTATGGACATAGACACTCACTTAGGTTCCATAATAGTCCATCTCTAAGCATTTTAGGTTGAAAGTCTTAAGGCAGGTGACTGTTAATCTTGTATAAATACCAAGCCTTAGTGTTTTACTTGGTAAATGCAATTTATTTTATTTGTGAGTTCATTTGCAAAGTTAGTTGCATCTATATTCAAGATGACAACCAGTGATAAACCAATAAAACTTAGTGCCAACCTTATTGCTTAGCTCTTGTGGGATACAAGACGGTTAGGAATATGATTATTAGGATAATGATAAGTGGGTTTAAAGAACATGATGTGAAAATCCATATTATCTCTTTTCCCATTTAGCAGTATTTATTCTTGGCAAATAAAAGTAAATGCATGGACTACTCATGCTTTATTTCTAAGTAAGTTGTTATTAGTCAGTTTAAGTTTATTTATTCAGATAAACAATTCTTAATTGCGTATGAATAAATAAGAATTACATTAGCACCACATGTTAATAGTTTAAAATAACTATTAACATTATTTAGGAAATTCCCTTAAATATAAAGTCAAATAAAACTATTGATATAAACTCACCACCATATTAACTATACAAACTGAGTGGAATCATTTTTAGAAATAAGACTGCACTACTCTTGCTTTGTAATATTGGTAGCTTGTAAATCTCTCTTCTTGTAAAGCTCTTTTATGGCTCAGTTGCAAACAGTTCAACAATTTCACAGCTTGCACTATGCCTAAAAATATTCAATATTGGATTAAACATGTTCTTACATGAATAATAATTATAGCACTAGTATTTTCGAAATCCTTGGACTGCATGGTTTGAAATCATTTCATATTTATCACCA
This sequence comes from Euclidia mi, assembly GCA_944739405.2. Classification (NCBI taxonomy): domain Eukaryota; kingdom Metazoa; phylum Arthropoda; class Insecta; order Lepidoptera; family Erebidae; genus Euclidia; species Euclidia mi. The sequence continues at coordinate 31,899,784 of OX123188.2, read as the reverse complement.
ACAGTCCGACTGTTCACGGCTGAACATAGGCCTCTCTTTGTTCTTGCCATTTTGTTTTACTGTTTGATGTGGATAGAACTTATTTTGAATATATTAAATTTTAACTGTTTTATCAGAACTGCAAATTATGGGTATCCTGATAACTTTATATTTGATTATCTAAAATGGCACTGTCAGACAGAACCTGAGAAAACTCAGTGTCTTTTGTATTTTACCTTATGCGTAAAATATGAGTTCCAACACAGTTGTAGCAAAGATAACTATAGAACAATGCACAGGTTGAACATGCCTGATATATAGATATAGCTTAATAGACCGCACCACTTTGTAAGAATAGAATTTTATTACATCTACAGTTACGAAGGTTCATGGAACTAATATTTGGGTGGGAAATGTTGCCCACCACCTGTCTTTTGAGTGTTGCAGATTGATGATGACATCCTAGCAGATGACCTGACCTTAGTGTGAAGAGAGGATGGACGAGCCGTCCTTTACTTATTGGTATGTATGGATGACGGTGGCCCGCCCTTTTGACGTCGGTGGTTTTGTGTGTAGGCTGCGCGCACACATGCCGCATGAGTGCTGTACTGAACTGGAGTCAAGCATTGTTTGCTAACCTTTGTTGCTGATCAACATCGGCGGCTGTATGAGTGGCTTGACCGTATGGGCGGAGGATTCGTCAGATACCGATTTACGTGCGGGGTCCTCTACTTCCTCCACTGTCGTTGTCGGAACTGTGTAATTGCATTGTATTGATATAACTGATCATGACGAACGATGATGATTATTTTATGTATATGCATTGATGTGTTTATGAGGCAAATTTTGCATTTGTGTTTGAGTAAAATTTTATTTTTCCTATCCAACATCCTTCCCAAAACGCTGGCTGGCCACCATGCGTATCCTTGATCCCGGTCTTGTTGGCCAGATCCCGTGATGGGTGATGCCGTGTGTTGGCTAGATCCCGTGATGGGTGATGCCGTGTGTTGGCTAGATCCCGTGATGGGTGATGCCGTGTGTTGGCTAGATCCCGTGATGGGTGATGCCGTGTGTTGGCTAGATCCCGTGATGGGTGATGCCGTGTGTTGGCTAGATCCCGTGATGGGTGATGCCGTGTGTTGGCTAGATCCCGTGATGGGTGATGCCGCGTGGGCTAAATCGACCCTATGTGGGTGATGCCGTTTGTGGGCTAGATCCCTATGTGGGTGATGCCTGTGTGCGCTAGATCCCGTAATCGGTGATGCCGTAATCGGCTTAGCCATGGGTGAAGCATTGTTTGTTAGATCCCGTGATGGGTGACGCATGCCACAGGCTAAGATCCTATGACTAGGTGAAGCCTTGTAAAGAACTTTTAGTTCATTCTGTATGATAAACGTTTATTTATGTAATTTTTATATTCATTATTTTTGTTTGCTGTTTATTCTGTAACCGTTACCTAAATAGTCAGCGCGAGGAGCGCGCTGGATCAGAATGGCCGTATGGGCGCAAATTAATATATAATGATTGTATTGTTACGAAAATGTAAATAATATTTAAGATTGATATTTAAATAACTATTTGTGAACTCAGAACTGAGAACTTCACTACTTTACAATATTAGGCACAGTATTGGCTGCTTAACTGTTTATAAAGATTGGGTATTTAATTTATCGCTTAATTATTAAGATACCTCCAGAAACTTTCAAAGTAAAATCAATTAGCATTAAATAACATGATTCTGACACTTATTATGTTTTCGGTAATAAATAACATGCTATTATATTTACATCCTGTTGATAGCGCCATCTGTTGACTGAATGTTGTAAAGCAGCATTTGGCTATTAAAATAAATTTGTTATTCGTATAAAATAAATCATTTAGTGTTGTGCAAAATTCATTACAATATTAATGTTGGTTTTTGATAATTAATTGTACAGTAATTTCAATTATATGTTGAAAAGGAAGTGACAGTTGTAATGACGTTTAGTGTATAAAAAGGACTGTAAGTCACATTTTATTTCAATTCTGTGCTAGAAATCGTCTGAAAATAAACCAAGTAATATTACGTGAGTGTTTTTATTATGGAGTCTGGACACCATAACCCTGGCGTATCGCCGACATATATTTGTATTGAATTGTGGATTTGTGAACATAATAAATATGGATAAACCTACAACTTGGTAAATAACTGGTACTGGAAGTCCTCTCGCAGTTTTCTAGGTCTTCATTCACTAGTGGTAAGAGCAGAAAAAACATCACTTCTTTGGAAAACCTATAGCGTCGTCTAAATTCCTCCGAACTATAATAATCAAAAGGATTTTGGAAATCCCATACAACTCTCCTAGTATTTATTCTTTGTTCGTTGATATAATTATCAAATTCTTCTTCGCTACTATAATCCATTGTAAACTGATGCGAAAATAACCTCGAGCAAAGTACACCGAACTACGCAAATAATACATAACCTAAGTTTTTGACGTAAGTCAAACATAAAATTGACCCTATGCGTTGCGTAATATAGATAGCGGGGTACCTTAGCTGTGCGTTCGTTTTAAGGGACGCATAGTGCTAGCCGGCACTCAAGTATTGTCTTCGAATAGGTTTTTTGTACTCTGTGCGTCCAACATCGTCAAATAGTTTTCTGAGGGCCAATTCTCGTAATTAGATGTCATAAATGGTATTCTCGTAACTTAACTAACACTTGAATGACATCGGGACTGTAACGAAAACTGAATAAAGTGTGAACGGTGTCCTGCTAAATCGATCGCATCGCATTGTGCACCCCGCCTGGCCTCCGGCACCCGCGTGACCCAAAATTAAAATTAAATCGCAAAACGGTCAAAATGCGAGAATTAACCTTCCGATGTCAGGTATGAAATGTCATTTGTTTTGAATAGAATATTTTTTTAAAGCACCACCCTAACCGCATCAGAAAAGATAAGAATGACGTGTCGGAAAGAGACACACGATGTAGGTTAATATAAATTGTAGGCGCTTGGCGCTGTGCGCGCCAAATTGCGCTTTTTTTGGTCACAGGTAGAATTGTTATTTATTAACACGCTAGTGCTAAGAGCGCCTTCTGTACTTGTACTTGTATATATTCTGTGGTGTGGATCAGATGCTCATACAGTGAATCCAAAACATGCTCAGCAAAAGGGTAGTACGCCTGCACGGCGACACCCAGACAGCCTTGATAACTAAAGTTTGCCCGCAGGGAGGCGTTCTCTCCCCGCTATTTTGGAACTTAGTCATCAATGAACTCATAGACAAACTCAAAGCGAGATACTTCTACATAATAGGATATGCAGATGATCTGACTATTCTCCCCTCAGGTAAGATAAGTAGTACAGTGTACATGTACAACCTTAAGGCGAGGTTGCAGTACAGTGCGTAGCTCGACCTCACCCCCGCAAAAACAAAAACACGGCGGTGGCGTCAGCGAGTGAGCGGGGGGAGGGGAGGGGGGGTTTCATGTGTGCGTGTGCCACAGCGCAGCGTAAAAAAAACCGTAGATGAGTTATGCGAACTTCAAAAGTGGCGCATTAAAAACAGGCTAAATATCTCATTTGGCTTTAGTCGCGTACGCGCTGCAGTCGGAAGCGCTCGCTCTTTTACTCGCGTGTGTGTACGTTACATTAGAAAATGCCGTCGTGTGTAATGAGATTTTGCACAAACTATAGTAGGAAAATGACTAAAAGTTATGGAATCACTTCTCATTCATGAGTATTACAATATTACAACGTTTTATTTACAATTTATAATAAATTCAGTATCACAAATAATAGAGTGAATAAAAAAAATGGCATTTAGCGAGTGTAAAAGAGAAGCAGTATTGTGCGTGTTCAAAGACTAAAAAACAAAGTATCCAGATGGGACATTCGTAATAATAAAATACTGATGTGTGTTTTTGTCAAGTAATAAAAGTGATTTGAGGCTGAATCAACACAATATATTATTATTATTATAGAAATACAAAATCATACGTAAGTTACAAACATTGATGGATGATCAAAGTCCATTCACTTGTTCTTGTTTTTCTCCTTTTAGTATTAAACAACTAAGTAGATTGTACTGCACAGTTTTCGCTGCCGACCAACCGTACTCCCAGATAATATTGTTGTGTAATTAGTTTATTAATTTCAGTTCGTTAATTTCAAGTTCTACTATTTTGTGGGATCATTCCCAGTAGCCCTATTGAACAGTGCTATGATAGAACTGTCCTAATTCTATTAGCACAACTTGATGAGGAGAACAGAACTAATGGGATAAGTAATAGGCAATGTCCCAGTCTAGTTTTATGTTTGTATTTACAAGGGTATTCAATAGAACTACTAGGAATGATCCGTAGTGTCACGACATCGTGCTCATATATCTGAATGAATATGTTTTGTAGACGTTCATTTGTTTAATGTGTAAAACAAATGAACGTCTACAAAACAAATGAACGCCTACAAAACAAATGAACGTCTACAAAACAAATGACTTACAGAAAGTGATCATCTATCAATAGTGATTGCAGAAAACAGGTGCATGCGATTTTTAACCTAACTGACATTAGTCAGAATTTATAATTTTATTACCGTAATAATGCCAGAAAGCGAGAAAAAACAAAAAAAAGGTTTGTCATGAATTGTCAATAAGGTCGAAAATCGCATGCACCTGTTTTTTGCAATCACTATCGATAGCTGATCACTTTCTGGTAGTCATTTGTTTTGTAGACGTTCATTTGTTTTGTAGACGTTCATTTGTTTTGTAGACGTTCAATTGTTTTGTAGACGTTTATTCGTTTAACACATTTTATACATACATATTTATTCGGATATGTGAGCGCGATGTTATGACACTACCCTTGTAAAACATACATAGAACTAGTGGTAAATTTCCTATAACTGTTTCCCATTAGTTCTATTCTTCTCATCAAGTAGTGCTAATAAAACTAGTGGGAAAAAAGTATCACTAGTTCTATCACAGAACTGTTCAATAGAACTAGTGGGAATGATCCGACAGCGCTAGGATGATGATGATGACGGGTCTTCAACAGTACGACAGATTATACCTATAATATACAAAGCATTATAACCATTAGCAGTAATACCTAAACGTTTTATTCTCTAATGTATCTCCTTGTTGCACTATATCATCGTACTAGCGCTTGTCTTCGCTTGTCTAAAAATACAAAAACGTAAGTAGTAAGTCATTATCATACGAGAGATAACACTGTTCAGTTTAATGTCCACGTAGCACGTTGGTATAACACTACGAGCATTTCAGCCAGGAGTATGGTTAAGCTTTAAAAGACCCACCATACCCCCAGGGGTATTGCCAGGGCTACGGTGGGTCCGCAGAGCACAGTTTTTATATTAACGTACTGTTTTAGGTTTCCATTGAATGAAATGAGAAGAATAAAATGTACTTTTTTAATAAATGTTATAAATAAATCACATCGACTTTTTATTTCCCTACCTTAGTGTTAATTCATTAATCAAAGAGGCGAATTGAATTTACTCAAGACAGACAAAGTGATCATGTCGCATCTGAGTCAAATTATTGTTTGTGAAACGGTCAGCATGATGTCACAATGCGCGTCGGTCCAGAAAGTATAAATATGTTTATCTCTATTTCGCGCTTGCGATTAGATGTGCTATCTCACTTACACTTCTTATCTAATTCTTAGTGTGTCGTTTTGACATATTTACATTAGTGTGCGTACGCTTTTCGCGATGCGTGCCACTCGTAAGCTCCGTCATGTTACCTTGTCAGTAACCTGTCTACGGTTTCTTACTAGTATGTCTATGGTTTAAACGATTGAGTTTGGAATACGAATTACTTTGTACTTTTGCGAAAACGTACATGCGGGGGTGGAGGGGGATTTTGCGGAGCAACGACGTACGTCCGCCCTCAATCACGCCTAGACAGGCACTGATGAACGGCCGGCGAGCGATATAATGCCAACATTTTGACTATTTTTTTTCTTGGAGAAAAATGATAACGAAATTACAAAATCTGATTTTACCATTTATTTTAAAATAAAGAGCTGTTTCTATTGATAATACTTTCATATAAATTCATTATGAAATCTCTAAGCAGTACACGTTTAAAATTGTGATTTAGTGCCATGTTTGACATTTCTTTTTATCGAGCCAATCATTCCAAATCGTGTTTCTATCTTTACGATTTACTAGAAGATATGTTCAACTTTTATACTTTAATTTTTATTCATTAAAAATATCATAGTTCATGGGACTTTCAGACGTTCAAAAATCTTAAAAAGTACTGCAACCTCGCCTTAACAAACAAGCCCTACGCATAGTAGAGTGGTAGTGTAATGAGTACGAACTCTGGGTAAACTCGACCAAGACTGAACTAGTAATGTTCATACACAAACGCGCTCTGGGTCTCTACCAGCTGCCCAGATTATTTCACACAGAGCTTTAACTTTCTACTGAGGTCAAGTATCTGGGTGTCACTCTCAACAGCAAATTGACATGGATCAGCCACATGGAAAATAAGCTCAATAAAGCCAGCATCGTCTTCTGGCAGTGCAAGAAGATGATAGGCAAATGTTGGGGCCTGTCCCCCAAAATTGTCTTATGGCTCTATAAGACAATAATACGTCCGATGATAAGCTACGGCGCAGTAGTGTGGTGGCCTCAGACCAACCTAACAACGGCCGCCAACAAGCTTCAAAGGCTTCAAAGACTTGGACGCCTAGCGGCCACGGGCTGCATGAAAACCACAACTACAGCGGCGCCCGAAGTGTTGCTGGACCTGCCTCCATTGCACCTTGTCACACAATAGGAAGCAAGGATGTCGGCGTTTCGGCTAAGAGCTCTGGAGCTCTGGAAAGATACCAATACAGCGCACACTAGCAAATTGAATGCACTCTTCAAAGAAGTTTCTCTTACACAAGCCATTAGCGACCGAATACCAAAACAATTTGTGTTTGACAAGAAATACAAAATCCAACTGTACGAGGATCTACACGGAGTAGCGGTTAACCACAACGAGGTCACGATATTCACAGATGGGTCTAAGACGGATACATGTACGGGTTCAGGACTATTCTCCGAGGACCTAAACATCAATATCGCAGCACCGCTGGGAGCCTATAACACGGTATACCAGGCCGAATATTTCGGCATAATCCTTACTGTCACAGCAATCATGGCACGTGAGGTAAGGGAACGATCCATTAGGATCCTCTCAGATAGTATGGCTGTCCTGTCAGCCCTCAAAAGCCATACTATCACCTCGACACTCACACTCGAATGCCACCAGATACTAACAGAGGTAGGTAAACTAAACAAACTAATACTGCAATGGATCAAGGGCCACAGTGGCTCAAGAGGGAATGACGCAGCCGACGTAATTGCAAAGAGGGGCCACTTTAGAGGTGGTGGGACTCGAGCTCATTATTCCTCTCTGTTCTGGTTTTGATCGCAACCTGGAAAGAAACAGAACCAGGACCCAGCATAACCAGTCCTGGATTGGTATTGAAACCTTTTAGGCCGGCCAAGGGGGCTCGGGCTCTTCCCGCAGCAGACGGTAAGATAGCCAAACAAGTCCTCCGGCTGTCCAAACAACAACTGCGGACAGTCACGGCCGCCTACGCAGGACACCGATCATTTAATAAGCACCTATTTACTATAGGTATCACCGACAGCCAGCTGTGCAGAGCCTGTATGGCAGCAGACGAGACGGCAGCCCATCTGCTCTTCGACTGCCCTGAGGTCTCACAGTACAGGCAGCAATACTTGACCAGACACAGTACGCTTAGGGCAGCAGTGGGCCACATCAAGAGTCTGCTAGCCTTCCTCGAAGAGCTGGGGTGGCTCGAGTGACACCATCAATCTAATGCGTAACCCGCACGCAAAATACACGCCAGGACGTGGAGTTGCGGAAACAGCCCGTGCTACCCAGTAAGATTAGGGCGTGTCTACATCCCTGCATCATTTCTAGAATATGCCTATGTGCGAAAGAATCATGAGCTACTCATGCGCTATTCAGACAAATAAACAAACTGAATTAAACCTAGAGAAATCTTAAGGTAAGTATCCTGCACATATCTTACATTGCCGTAGAGTAATAAAGTACAAGAATTTGACATGATACGAAAATAATCGTATTGCGTTCCCAAGTTTGCTACTCAAGTGAGACTCCAGATAAATGGTCAAGACTATATCGGATGCCTAAGTATCATGACAGAACGGAGGCAGACGACTCTCGTCGACGCGGCGAATAAGTAAATAATAGGTACCCTTTATACGGCTATTGAGTCCATAAACCTTGGACTTAGTCACCTGTTTATAAAATGTATTTTTTCACCTATAATAACAACATTCATCCCTCTATTTTATTTCAATAATATATTATATTATCTAACTTTACCTCCTTCACTGAACTGTGAGACGATAACTACACAAAGCTAACAATATAAACCTGCTTGCATGAAAATACATAAATCAATTTTCACATTCACATTTTATATTGTAGTCAAAGAATATTAATATAATTAAAAAAAAAGATATATAGTTCAATTTCTAAGAATAATGATACTTATTCACTTTTCTTTTAATAGTAAAACGTGATGAGAGTGTCTCTTATTTATATTGCTGTGTTAGCATTTATTTGATATAATAATATTTTGTTAATTTATATTACTGGTTTATGATACTACAATGTGAGTGTTCGCATGTATTATAAGATAGTGTATTGACTAACAAGATAGTGTTGACTAACTGGTCATTCTTGTTCCTATATCTCATTCGGACATCATTCATTTCTTCACTCGGGCTCTTGGAAGGAGCGCAGGCGAACACACACACTACAGTCTCGGCACTCGGAGAGTTGAGATCGATATAAGTACGATACCGTCACCAAGTAGAGAATAAGTACTAATTATCGTGGTGTATTATAAGAAATATTATATGAACTATTTTAATTGCAAAAAGGTGGAATAAATTGATTATTGCGAAGAACTGTTATCTCATTTTCTGGCCTCCTAACAGCTGTATATCTGTTGATTATGTGTAACAGGGTTATTCAAAATATTAAAAGTTGTTGAGCTATACTAATAAACTATTTCATTCGAATTACATACAATGCATAATTCGAAATTATAAAGAACATTAATCATATGTTATGTGGATATCAAACGCCAGGATACTCGATAAAACTAGTATATTTCTTCGTTTTCCTATCTTTTACAAAATTATTCGTCTTAAGTCTTAACTGCTCGATCGCACGAATCGCCATCTTCCTTTTTAATCTTCTATCTCGTTCGCACATTCAGTCTCTCTCTCATACATTCAATCAAATCTTACTCACTTGTTCACTCCCACATTCGGCCGTCCTGCAATTAGTCTGTCCCATGTTTTAAACGGTCGCTCCGCTCTGAGCCACAGAGCCGCGGTTCCCACCAGCGATCGCCTTGCTATAATCAACTGTTGGAGTGCCGTCCATTGAAATATTTCACCATTATCCTCGACATCCTGGATCCATTTAGTGACAGGGTACGTTTTATCCTGGCCACTAAATTTCGGGAACAACTCATCGGCATAGAACCTGTAGCCGGCTTGCATCATCGGGATTTCAACTGAACCCGCCGTCTTCGACATCGTCCGTCGTCTATTTTGATTTGAAATCGTCTTCGTCGTTAAAATAGGCGTGCCGTGTAGCCACGCAGTCGGCGATTTTCGTCGTGGGAAATCCGTCGTCCGTCTTCCGATTTCTCACAATTCCACTTTTGTGGGCGTGAAATGTGGAAATCAAACGCCAGGATACTCGATAAAACTAGTATATTTCTTCGTTTTCCTATCTTTTACAAATTATTCGTCTTAAGTCTTAACTGCTCGATCGCACAAATCGCCATCTTCGTTTTTAATCTTCTATCTCGCTCGCACATTCAGTCTCTCGCTCATACATTCAATCAGATCTTACTCACTTGTTCACTCCCACATGTTATATAGCAACATTATTACTAATTGAATGCTGTCACCCTCATGCTTCTACAAAATATATTATGTAGTATCTGAGAGGTAAGTAGGTAAAAGAGTAGAGACCGCACTATCCTTGCCGACGCACACTGGTACTTCCTCATTCGTGCGGTTTGTCTCTTAACGGCTGACGGTACAAGCCTGTCGGGTATATTGCTTGAGATTTCAATCATTTCATCTGCGAGCTATTTACGGTTTTACTTAGTTTTTATGAAACTTTTATTAGTATTTATAATAGAATATCATCTTAATATATAAAATCGTTGCGTTACTGACTGACTGACAGACACGCTACAGCCAAAACTACTGGTCACAGGAAGATGAAATTTAGCACGTATGTTTTTTGAAGAGTGAGCACTAAGAGAGGATATTTGGGAATTCCATCCCTAAGGGGGTAAAACTGGGGGTCAAAGTATGTATGAAACTTTTTATTCCTTTCATGGATTGACTTCAAACTTTGTATATTGGTTCCTCAAACGACGAAAGTGAACACTAAGAATAGAAAACTTGTTTTTTGAAAATTCCTACCCCCAAGGGGTTAGATAGGGGTTTAAAGTGTGTATGAAACGAAACTTATAATTCCTTCAGTGGATTGACTTCAAACTTTGTATATTGGTTTCTCTCATGACCTAGTAAACATTAAGAAAATCTTTTGGGTTCTTTTACCCTTAATTAAAAAGGGGAGCTGGAATTCATATGAAACCTTTTTATTCCTTCATTGGATTAACTTCAAACTTTGTATATAGGTTCCTCAAATGACGTTAGTGAACACCAAAAAGGGAGTTTTCGAAGTCACTCCCCTATGGCGCTTAAGAAAGGGTGTCCCATTTTGTCATATAATAAAAACTTCAATGAATTCACTTCAAACTTTGCATATCGGTTCCTCAAGTGACGTTTGTAAATTCTCCACTAAAATGGGGAGTTCAAAAAGGGGTCTCAGTTTGTATAAAATATTTTAATTCCTTCACTTGATTTTTTTTCATCGTCTCTGATGTGCATTTAATTTTCATTTATTTAAGCGGCTGGCTCCCATCTAGGCTCATCTTCACTAACTAAAATATAGGATGGTTCTTTATATGAGCAATAGAAGCCAAAATACTTAGAACCGTTATTTTGCTATTTTATTTATTTTTAAGTAGGTAAGCACTTTTTATCAGTTATCTGCTTTGTCCAACTGCTGACCAAGGCTTCTCTCATTTCTTTAACTCAAAAAAATACTAAGAAGGGGTTTTATAATTTAGTTTAATTGCTGTGTGGTTGACGGCATAGAATACAAGTGTCACCACTCCCTATCTTCCCGTGGGTGTCGTAAGAGGCGACTAAGGGATAACACAATGCAAATACCATCTTTGCGTAGAGACGGAAAACTCGACATTAAACCCTATACGACTGCCTCGTTAGTCTCGCGGCATAAATGTGCGCGTGGGATCGGGAGGTCCCGGGTTCGATTCCTGGGTCGGGCAGTTTTATTAGGTTTTTCTGTCACGAAATTCTCAGTAGCAGCACGGAGTCTGGAAATGTGCCCGGTACGGCAATAGGCTCGCCCCTTATTACGTGGGACTAAAGTATATCTGGCGAAAAGTGGGTGTAGAAATACACCTCTGCCTACCCCTTCGGGGATAAAAGGCGTGACGATGTATGTATGTTTAATTTATTATAATTTTTTTTTACAATTTCGCTGAGATAAACAAATTTATACTGCTACGGAATCCTTGACTAATTTATTTTAACTAGCTTTTGCAAGCAGTTACGCCTAAATGAAATTTTAATAGTTTGTGCTCAGCTGATTCAGCCATTTTTAAGATTATCCTGAATAAATAGACAGAAAAACAATCTATATAAATCATTGAGGTACTCGAAACGGGTTAGCAACAATACGGCTGCTCTACGGAAAAACAAAGTAATTGCAGTCAAGCAAAATTATCAGGAGAGAGCAAAAAACCGAAAATCACAAATTTAAAACGTACTGCCGACAACTTAAGTACTTTTGTTATTTCATAATTTGTAAAATAATTAGTTATATTTGTTTCAAAGCAATTTTTTGAGTAATTATTGAAAACTTTTCTTTAAATTGAAAAAAATATTTTTCTATACACATAAAATTAATTTTAAATAAAAATAACTATTCAGTAACAAAGTAACTACAATCACATTGTTTCTTAAATAATTTAAAAAATTATGGACAAGTTAGGTTTTAGTTTAAGTAACAAAGCAATCATTGTGCATTGCATTTAATTGTTTTTGAACAAAGATAATAAAGCCATTTAAAAATTAATATATCTACTATAAGATTTGTTGGCTTTTGCTTTTTATTAATCACATAATTTGTAAGCATTGTAAAAACTAGTTCATCTTAGGATTCATTAAGACCCCCCCGTGGGATCTCCACCTTGTCGTGGTGGAGGGGCTCAGTAACCGTGGATTGGTCATCCGCGGTGAAGCTAAGAGGGATTCAGGAGGGGAAGCTCCGCGTGGGCTTGGAAGGGCCTGCGTAGGATGCGTCCAACGGTGCGGGTGCGGGAGACAGTTCTGTCTGTCCCTCGCAGTCGAGTGTGGTCGCGGGAGGAGGGGCGTGTCGGTGTTGCGTTGCCGCGCACCCTATCTCCCGCGACCAAATGGGGGCGCACCATTGTTGCGTCGCGGTGGGGCCGCAGAGGAAGAGGAGATGCGGTGTTGCGTTGCCGTCCTTCCTATCCTCTGCGACCGCTTGGTGTTTTGGCGGCGGAGCTCAACACCTTCATCCGCCGCCAAGGGGGTTTCGTTCGGGGCCCGCCTGACCGTCTGGCGGGCCATTACCCGTTGGGGGGTAGTGAGGAATGCTTCGGTGAAACCCTACCCTCCGACACATGGGTACATGTGGAGCACGGGTTGGGTTTTAGTCAGTAAGAGTCTGACAGTCCCCTTCGTCCTTCCCCCCCAGGGCGAAGGGACTCCATTAGGACTTTCCAACCCGACACCAAAAAAGAAAAGGATTTATTACGATAAGTGTCACTCAAGGAATAGGGCATGTATATAACAGTTACCTAAAATAAATTCCAAAATCATAGATATAAGTTATAATCATATAATGAAGTACTTATTCAATCAATCCGTCTATCGCAGTCCTATGCTACACATAAGCCTCGCCCAACACGCGCCACAGTACACGGTCCTCAGCCTTCCGCATCCAGTCTGTCCCAGCCACCTTTTTCAGGTCGTCGGTCCACCTAGGCGGGGGCCGCCCTACCTTACGCTTGCCGAAGCGTGGTCTCCACTCTAGGACACGCTTGCTCCATCGGCCATCAGTCCTTCTACAGATATGGCCAGCCCACTGCCAATTGAGCTTACTGATTCTGTGAGCTATGTCGGTAATTTTGGTTCTTTGTCGGATAACTTCGTTTCTGATTTTATCCTTCAAAGAGACGCCGAGCATAGCCCGTTCCATAGCTCGCTGCGTGAGTTTTAGTTTGTGGATAAGTCCCACTGTGAGTTTCCACGTCTCGGCACCGTACGTCATAAGAGGTAGGACGCATTGGTTAAAGATTTTGGTCTTCAGGCATTGCGGTAGGGGCAAAGAGAAAACTCGACGTAGCTTGCCAAACGCTGCCCAACCCACTTGGGTTGGGCATCGTTTGGCAAGCTACGTCTCAGTAGGATCCAGTTGGATCCTGCGGTTGATTTCTTCCTCGAAGATTTTCAACCAAGCTGGACTACTTGACCAAGGTAGACATACTCTTGAACAACTTCGAGCATCGATCCGTCGACATAAACCGGTCCCGGCACAATGTGTTCGTTGAACATAATCTTGGTTTTATGCAAGTTTATGCCGAGACTGACCCGTCGAGAGGCTTCATTTAGGCTGTGCAGCATCTCACTCAGCTCTTTCAGGCTCTCTGCCACGATGTCGATATCCTCGGCAAACCGAAAGTGGGATATGTACTCGCCATTAATATTTATGCCCCGTCCAGTCCAGTCCAGCGTCTTAAAGACGTCTTCGAGTGCGTTTGTGAAGAGCTTAGGGTATATTACATCCCTTTGCCTCACCCCTCTACGCAACTCAATGGGGCTGGTTTAACTGTCCTGGAGCTGGACGGTCATAGTGGCCGTGTCGTACAAACATCTCAACATCTCGATGTAGCGCCCATCGATGCAACACCGCTGCAGAACTCCCTCGAACTTGGAGGTTACGGTTTTGTCATCCGCAGTATTGAGTTTCGACAGATGAATTCTACCAAGCTGGCGAGCGAAGACTTTGGTGCCCTTCTGTACAATCGCATCAAATTAATATATACTTCCGATCAGACATAATGAAGTCTATCTCGTTCCTTGTTACAGTATCGGGGCTTCGCCATGTCCACTTTCTATGAGGCTTCTTCTTGAAGAAAGAGTTCATTAAGCATAGCTCCTGGGACTCCAGAAAGTTGACCAGCATTTGCCCTCTGTGATTTCGGCGCCCCACGCCATAGGGCCCGATTTTCCTTTCGCCGCGTTCTTGTACTCCCACTTTGGCACTAACATCCCCCACAACAACGCTGTAGTGTGTCTTGGTGGTATGATGTAGAGCCCTAGCAACATCCTCAAACATGGCTTCGACTATGTCATCCCAGTATGTCGAGGTCGGCGCATATACCTGTACCACCTTCAGAGAGTACCGTCCTGTCTGTGACCCTTAATATGAGGTACGCTACCTGTGTCGACACACTGCTGATTTCTACAACGCTGTTAGTGAGAGATTTGTTAACGAAGAAACCGACGCCGCCCTGAGAGGGCTGATCACCTTCTCGAAAGTAGAACAGATTGCCTGAATCAAATGTTATCGGACAGATTATTAACAAATTGATTAGTATTTCTTATAGACAACCAAATCAAAACAGAAAAATAGGTACTACTTTATGTATGCCTACGATATATTTCGTAAATAGGTATTTACAAAATGTAAACACACAATACAAATAATTGGACATTTGCACTTACATTTGTGCTAACTGTACCATAGTTCTCGGACGTAAACTGTGGCAATTTTGCATTTTAAACATTTTCTAAACAAAACACACAAGAATCACAAGCCTCGGCAAACTAATGACACGAAGTTGTTAGTGTTGTAACTGACAAGTTTAATTGTGGGTAAACTGACATTTGAAAGGTGATAAAACCGAGTAATGTCAAATAATTTAGACATTTGAAATTTACAAATGAACGACAGCATAGTAAAAACCAAGTAAATGGGATATAGTAATAGCTTGAAGTGATTTACAATACAGAAACAAAGCAACTGTTATTCAGTTGCTGTGTTTTACATTTGTCATTTTACTGGCTTTATTTTTACGTTTACAAAATTGCCATTTTAACCACTTTTAACAATCCAAAAACAAAGTAAAGTTGTTTGATTTTCTTATAGGCAGATAAAGGGGCTTAAAAATAAATTTATATCAAATGAAAAGCCAATTAAATCATTTCACAACGTAAAAACAATGTAATCGACGTGCAATTACTTTGTTTTTGCTTAGACATTGTGGTTTACTTTGTTTTACCGTAGATATGTTGGACAAGTGCTTGCAGTTACTTTATTTTACAAAATTTTATCTCCGAAAATAAAGCCTTTTCGATGATTCTGTGAATGTAGCAGTGTCCGTTATAGGCAAAATGTTCCAAATATGTAAAAAAACTGATTTTGAAAAATATGTTAGTTGCTTTGTTTTTCCGTAGCACAGCCGAATATGCATTACATTTATTTTGAGATTACAGACAGTTTGTTTATATTTTTTTATAGTCTCACGCCAGTATCCCCAAAAGGGGGAGGCAGAGGTGTAATATTACACTCACATTTCGCAGTGTTGCATATTACGTCCCACGTAAGAGGGGGCGAGCCTATTGCCGTTACCGGGCACATTGGCAGACTCCGTGCTGCTACTGTGAATTCGGCAAAACTCAGTAAAACTTTTGCACGACCCGGGAATCGAACCCAAGACCTCCCGTTTAGCAGACGCATACGCTATCCACTGTACCACGGAGGCAATCAAATCTTATTTATTTGTATAATCTATCTGTATATAAAATCCTTGCGTTACTGATTGACTGACAGACATGCTACAGCCGAAACAACTGAGCGCAAGTAGATGAAATTTAACATGTAGCTATGTTCCTTGAGGAGGGTGGGGGTGTTTGTACAAAATATTTTATCTAATTGTAATTTATGCGTGCGAAGCAGCGGGAAAAAGCTAGTATTATTTAAAACGGATACTGCCCAATCGTGATCTATTGAATTTTTACATAATAAATAATTGCAGGTTACAAATGTAATGATTAGATAATTTGTCTTGCATCTAGCAAGATCGTATGACCAAGTTAATTGGTACTTACTAATGTATTTATCAGCACATCATCATCAGAAAATATGACAATGTATTCATACTCAATTATGTATGTATGTCTGTCTACATTGTAGTTAGAAGATATGTTCATGTCTTCGTTTATAGATAATTTGTTTACCTTTCTTATCAATCAGCCTTGTATTACTAATTACTTTGATAATTTTGACGAGCTGTTGAGGTGTAAGACATGTTGACGTTATCGTACGTGTGCGTATGGCACATTTAAAGAAAAAAAAGTAAGTACTTTAACCCCTCCACCTCGCTGCTAAAAATTGTCTGGATGAATGATTTGTTGTTCCTTATCTTGGAGTTCTTTACATCCTTTGGCTTTGCGTTTTTAAAGCTCCCGCGATACAGGAAAATTACTTCTTCTTTTGACTATCCAGTGTGGTGAACAGTAGCCGTACCCTTCTTATAGTGAGAAGAGACCAATATCTGGCTTTCGTCTGAAGACAGGGCTGATATCAGGTAGTAAAAATACTATTTCTCTCTGTTTTCAAAATCGATTGTTTCTTATTGAACTTTATCTACTACCGTAGTTTAAATTCATCATCTCGCTGTCGATGGCTAAAAAAGCAGCAGCAATGCCCAAACACAATATTAAAAGCTTCTCAGCCGTAAAACTTATCTCATAACAGTAGCGAAGTTAGGACGGTGTAAAGACATCATTTACAGGGACAAAATAAGGATCATCGTGCACTGAGCCCTCGTAAAACAATTTGTAAGCTCGTATAAACTTATCCAATCTCGTTTGACTGAGTACTAAACGAGTAATACGTTATGCGGTGCGGACGCGAGATTTATTGACTGTTTGCTTGTTCATTATTTGTTTGACTAAATAAATACCTAGGTTTAGGAGAAAAGAGATTTGTTAAGTAATGTCTAGACTCACTGACGGCGTCATTGGACGGATTTATTTGGATGTGGTGAAACAGACAATTTATTGAACTTAATTTTCTGTAGATATAATGATGTAAAAATCTTGTCGGTGATTTTATGTCGCTATATTGATCATTTGAGAAAACGAACATGATTGTTTATATCAATAATTATTGTCATCTTTATATTTATAAGTTATAAGTATAAACATGACAATAAGTCAGTGTAAGTCAGTGTGTTTATTATGTATCTAGAAATTTCAAAAATATAGTAATGAATCATGATGCGTATTTGAAAATTGCATTTTTTGGAAAACAGGACCACAAAAGAAATGTTTTTCAATTAGAATCCTCCGCAAAAGCTTCACATAAGTCCCCATGTATCAAGTAGCATTTGCGTACTTGCTCATTGTAAACACTTATGTACAATGATCATCAGCATCGTCCTAGCGCTATCCTGGTCACATCCCAATCTTTCACCTTAGAGCCGGGTTCGATCCCCACACGAGGCAACACTTTGTGTAATTTACAAATTGTTGTTTCGAGGCTGGGTGTTCATTGTGTCCTTTAATTGTATGTTTGTAAAGTCCCCCGCGACACAGAATTTAGTCCTAAAGCAGGAGTATACTTTTTAATTTATTTTATTTATTTATAGACTCACGCCTGTATCTCCGAATGGGTAGGCAGAGGTGTAATATTACACCCACATTTCGCCATAAATTTTTAGGTCCCACATAATCAAATCATAATCATAAAAGATCAGCTCGAAGTAATAAGGGAAGAGTATGCGACTGTTGAACAAGTCAATAAGTTGAGTATGGAACTATATAATTTGAAAACAGCTTCGTTGGTGGACGGTTGTCATCAAGACCAGTATATAAACATTAACAGAGGTACACGCAACTTATTACGATTTAAAATCTTGAAACGAATAGTGGACCATTTGGTATTATGAATTTGTCGAAACAAAGCATAACTACACCAGAACGGTTAAATACAAAAACAGCTGATGTTTATAAAGTGTCATTAGCCGAGAAACAAGCTCAAGGTCAAGGCAACGAAGTAAGAAACTCGTCCTTGTCACACGTTAAGTCACGGACGCCTTCTGTCCTTGTCGCGCAAGACACAACACCGTGCGAAGTACATGAACGCAAGCGCGTGGAGGCCCCTACTGCGGTTTCGACACCGACGACAACACTCAAAATCCCTGCGTGTGCGCAATCGATGGCCTCAACGGCACGTGTAAGTGACAGTAAATTGCCGGTGCCTATGAGTCACGGCGAGCGGCGTACCTATTCACAAATTGCGCTAAGTGGTGGTGATTTTAAAGTTAGTAAGTATGATGCTTGGAGCATAGTACAAAGTAAACGATAAAAAAATAGATTTATAGGAATACAAGGGAAGGCAAAGGATGCTTCGGGTAAATTTAAGGCGTCAGACATCAAAATACCGCTATTTGTAAACAATGTCGATAATGAGTCATCAGTTAAGGACGTGGCTGACTATATATTTAGCAAGACGGGTGTTGTAGTGCAGTTGACGGAAATTAATATGAAACGACAAAGAGATTATAAAGCCTTTAAAGTGTTTGTTCCTAGGCACAAGTTAGACATGTTCCTAGATGAACAGTTGTGGCCCGAAGGTATTTCCTTCCGTCGGTTTATTAATTTCAAAGAGCGGAAAATGCAAAGCCCGGCTACATTACGGGTGACTGAAGTTGGGAATGAGGCTAGAAAAAGTTAATAAGTTATTTATGGCTAGCACTATTAAAAATCAGACTGTTAAAATGGTTAGTTTTAATATTGTAAGTCGGTTATGAGGTCAGTGGAGGGGATACGTGAAGTATGTAAAACGGCACACGTTATTGCCCTGCAGGAGACGTGGCTTTTGCCCCATGATACCACTTTCATTGGAACGATTGACAACAACTTCGAGTATACCAGTAAGTCAGCGGTTGATACTTCGGTCGGCGTACTGCGTGGTCGCCCGTATGGTGGGGTGGCAGTGATGTGGAGAAAGGGTGTGTTCTCTTCCGTTACGGTGTTATCGTGTAGTAGTGTGAGGCTAGCAGCTGTTAAGCTTTGTATGGGTGAACGAAGCTCGTTAGTGTTTTCGGTGTACATGCCAACGGACAGTGCTGAAAACTTATTAGAATTTACCGAAGTGTTAAGCGAAATTAATGCAGTGATTGAGAGTTGTGACAGTGAATCAGCCATAATTCTTGGTGATTTCAATGCTCATCCAAATGAGTTATTCTTTACGGAGTTAAACAACTTCTGTTCAGAGTGGAGCTGGCTCTGTGCGGACGTGATGAAGTTGACTATGTTCTCTGATACGCACACCTTTATTAGTGAAAGTCACAACAATTGTAAACGGTGGCTTGATCACTGTCACTGACATTAAGGTACGTTATGATTTGTACTGGTCGGACCATTTTCCACTGGAAGTGTATTGTAACCTTGGTATATTACCTTGTAAAATACAATGTACAGAAAAGTTTAACAATAAAGTGAGATGGGGTCAGAGGGATGCTGAGCAGATCAGATTGTATACCGAGCTCTGTACAGAAAAATTGAGGAACATTGATTTTCCGGTGGAACTTGGTCTGTGTGCTGACAATGTTTGTAGTATGAATAGTCATTATGTAATTATTGATAAGCTCTATAGTAGTATTGTCAGAGCTTTGACAGAGGCTGCGCAACGCAGTCATAGACTGGGGGAGCGAAAGAAGAAAAAATATGTTATTGGATGGAATAAACATGTACAGAAGGCTCGTATGGAGGCACGAAGCAGCTTTCAGACCTGGATGCTATATGGCAAACCAAAGTCCGGTGATATTTATAATAGTATGCGCGAAACCAGAAGGCGCTTTAAGTCTAAGTTTAAATGGTGTCAAGATAACGAGAATCAGATTAAGATGGACATCTTGGCCACACACCATAAAGACAAGGACTTCAAGCGCTTCTGGAAGTATACCAGGAAACTGGCAGCTGGTTTGTGTGTGCCTGTGTGTGTTGAGGGTAGAAATGAGCCATGTCAGATTGCCGAGCTGTTTAGGGAACGTTTTAAGGTCGAGTCTCCTCTAGTAGGTGTGCAGCAGGTGCTTGATGCTGAGATCGAGGATGGAAAGCGGTTCAGATTCAAAGTGACAGAAGTCGCTCACATTATTAAGAATATGACTCGAGGCAAGTCTCCAGGGCATGATGACCTCAGCATCGAGCACTTGCAGTTCGCGGGTGTTCATTTACCAAGAGTATTAGTCATGCTATTTAATTTGTGTATAGGACATTCATACTTACCCCAGGAGCTTATGAAGACCATCGTAATACCTATTATTAAAAACAGGACGGGCGATGCCTCCGACGGTAACAACTACAGACCAATCTCACTGGCTACGGTGATTGCCAAGGTATTGGATGGTTTGCTTGATTGTCACTTAAATAATCATATAAACCTGCACGATGCCCAGTTTGGGTTTAGAGCTGGGCTATCAACTGAAGCTGCGATACTGCGACTCAAGCATACTATCCAGTACTATGTTACAAGGAAGACGCCAATATACGGCTGTTTTTTGGACCTGTCGAAGGCATTTGACCTGGTATCCTATGACGTGTTGTGGGATAAGCTCCGGGGAGAAACCAGCACACCCAGGGATATAGTTAATATTTTAAGATATTGGTATGGCAACCAAACCAACATTGTTAAATGGGCGGGTTCGTGTTCCACAGAGTATAGGTTGGAGTGTGGGGTGAGGCAGGGTGGCCTGACCTCACCGCGACTCTTCAACCTGTATGTTAATAGACTAATAGATGAGCTCAGCAGGGCCGGGGTTGGTTGTTCCATTAATGGGAAATGCTTGAACAACATCAGTTATGCCGATGATATGGCGCTGCTGAGCCCTTCTGTTAAAGCTCTAAATATCCTCTTGGGTATATGTGAGAGGTACGCAGAGACACATGGTCTCAGGTATAACTGCAAGAAGAGTGAACTACTTGTTTTCAAGGTGGGTAATAAAAGTCCCAAATCTGTTCCACCGGTCAGACTTGGAGGTAATCCGGTAAGTAGAGTCACCAAATACAAGTACCTGGGGCACTGGGTCACTGAAGACCTCTCAGATGACCTAGATATTGAGCGGGAACGTAGGGCATTGGCAGTAAGATGCAATATGCTGGCGCGCAGGTTTGCGAGGTGCACAAATAATGTTAAAATTACCCTTTTCAAGGCATACTGTACAATAATGGGTTTAGAATGTTGTTGGGGTTGCCGCGCTTTTGTAGTGCATCAGGTATGTTTGTTGAGGCAAACACTGACTGCTTTAGAGTGATAGTGAGGAAGAGAGTGGCCTCCCTGATGCAGCGTGTGCGGGGCAGCTCCAATAGCCTTCTAAATTCCATTCTGGAAAGGATTGATTGTCCTATTGTGAGGCACTGGAACAATGTACATGGTTCTGGGGGTGCCCATTTTAATACAAAATAATTGTTTTTAGGTATTAAGTTTACTAACATAATTATAAGTATAACTAACAATTTTATATGGAATATATATTCTGAAATAAATGATAATAATAATAATAGGGGGCGAGCCTATTGCCGTACCGGGCACATTACCAGACTCCGTGCTGCTACTGAGAATTTCCTAACGGAAAAACCCAATAAGACTTTGCCCGACCCGGGAATCGAACCCGAGACCTCCCAATCCCACGCGCACATTTATGCCGCGAGACCAACGAGGCAGTCTGTATACTATTTAAAAAAGAAATCACCATCCTCCTCCTAGCGTTATCCCAGTTGCAACCCAGAATGCGCTTACTAGTCCACCCGGATTTGTCTGAATATTAGCTAACAGAGCGAAGGCCTGTCTAGCCTCCACAACCCAAAGGAATAGCGATATTCCATGGTTAAGACTAGTGTCAGTTTATTCAGCCCTATAACAACTGCCAAGATCTTCATGACAACCGGGACCAACCGCTTAACATGCTCTCGATGAGGCACGAGGAAACTGATAATGAACAATTCTATACGCTTATAACTCCGTAAAGTCAGTGGTGCGCGCCGTGGACTCGAACCCGATACTCTCTGCATGGCAGTTAGTATATCGACTAGGCTATCGCTGCCGTATGCCGTATTTTTGTGCACATGTTAAAGATTTTGTTTTTACGTAGCAGTCTAAATAAATAGATTGTTAGCGTTTATCATCATCAGCCTTTATACTGTCGCACTGCTGGGCACGGGCCTCATCTCACTATGAAAAGGGTAAGGCCATAGTCCACCACACTGGCCAAGTGCGGGTTGGCAGACTTCACAAGTCTTTCGAGAACATTATGGAGAACTCTCAGACATTCAGGATTCCTCACGGTATTTTCCTTCACCGATAAGCTAGCGATAATTACCAATTAAATACGCACTTAACTTCTAAAAGTCGTTGGTGCGTGCCGTGGATTTGAACCCGAGACCCTCTGCGTAGCAGTCCGTCGGTCTCTCCACTCGGCTAGCGTTTATACTTACTACAAATTCAATATAATTTCCTTTCAACTACCAAAACAGATAACAGAAACAGATAATATCCGTACAAAATTAGGTTCAGTTAATTTCATTCGTTAAACTTAAGTCGTTATTTCAAATAAGAATTAGTTCCTCCAAGCTTCTCTTCACTTCTAGTTATAACGAATTAAACTTGAACAACGTAAATTGTTTACGAATAGCTGTAGGCGTTGGATACGAAATAATTACTTACGTATTTAATGAAAAAAATACTATTGTTTATTTCCTGTCCTTTATCGTAAAATGTTACTGTAATTGTTATTTACTTCAGCGTATTATTTATTCTATTGTGTTTATTTTTTATTGTTTTTGGATTGTTTTGTAATAAATTTGATAAAAGCTGTCCTATCTTTATTATGTCGTCATACAGATGTCAAGCAATATTTTGATTTGACCAACGAACATTTTTTACTTCAATAATCAAAAAAGTAACTAAGATGGTGTCTGCTTTTGATAATACTCGCAATTTGTAATCCGTACACCTCCTTATTTTAGGTACCTAACATAGATACATATGTTAGGCTTGGCTTGTAGATACAGGCCGCCACAGATGCAAGTGAGACTATTAAATAAAATCTAACAAATTGTCTTAGGTATATTCTATAAAAGTCTACCTGATCATGCTTGTTGTAAAAAAATTCAAAATAACGATTGTATGCATTGAGCAAGTTACAAAATATATTTATGACAATTAATTCTATACCTGTATATAAAACAGCTTTGCTTCAATTTCATTAAAATATAGATACTTATTATGTGAATGCGATACACGATACAATTAATTGAAGGACTAATCGTTAAAATAACCGACTATTTCGATTAAACGTTAAAATTGATAATCGTTTATTAATCACAATTGTTTCATTGCTGCTGACAAATTAATTTTGAAATGTTTGGCAATTTTCTAAAATTTAATGGTCATGTTCACAAATATAAAATGTGTTTAATTAGATATTGATTTGCTTATATATAGTGTCTACTTTTAAAACAGTATAAGTACCTAAATATAATTATAATAATTTATTGATAAGGTAGATGCTGAAATGATAATTCATGTCGTAAAACAATGCGCGCCAACAAACATCTTGCCAATTTGCCATTTCATTATGTTAATAATTTCCTTTGGACAAATCTTAACGAAATTAGCAGAAGGGTTATGTGTATGATAAGGAAACATTTTTTTACAAACGCCTTTATTATAAATAGATACCATAAAACAAAAATACTCATTTATACTATAATTCTTCTATACAATTCAATTCCATCGACTTATTGAAATACCTACCAAATAAAACTTCTGTAACCACTAGTAAACCGAATGAAGCATTAGGAATGCCTAATAGCAGCTATCTGCTGGCTCATTGGACAGATCTAAGTAAAAATTTAATAGTGTCTCGAAAACAGTTTTAGTTAAGATTAGAACACCCCTTTTCATCCCAAGAGGGTCGTAGGCGGCGTTTAAAAAATTTTCTAAGGGATCGTCTGCAACATTTACCCGTTTACTCTTTCAACTTACTACAATCACCAATTTGAGTTCGAAACAGAGCAGATTTAATATTGTCTTTTACAGGCTCAAAGGTAACTAACTTTATTTAGGAATGGCTTTTTGTTTGCGACGGTGAATTATGTGTTTAATAGATGTATGAACGATGTTGCGCTTGTTATAATTATTTTTTTGTTACTAATGTTACCTATGATATTATTTAGTGTAACAAGAGACAGTAAATCTCGGTACATAAATTACCTTTTCTTTTTGTCAATTTTAAATTGCGGAGGTCAGACGGACGGATGTTGTTCAGTCGCTTTATGGCTAATATTCTGTCAAAACTGGTTAGATTAGTAAGCGGACTCCGAGCACCAAGGTGATAGTTTTACATGTAACTGGGTTAACTGTAGGAAGATTATGATGATGATAATGATGATATTGATATTTACTATTTTATCATATACTAGCTGTTTTCCGCAGTTTCACCCGCGCACTTAGAAAACTACTTCGCATACCTGGTTAATTTATAGCCTTATTTACTCCTTGGTACATCAGCTATCCGCCAGTGAAGGTCCCGCCAAAATCGGTCCAGCCGTTCCAGAGATTAGCGAGAGCAAACTGACAGACAGACAAAAATTGTAAAAAAAAACATTTCAGTATATTTACCGTAGGTATATACATCCATATGCATTTAGTAAAAAAGCGGTTATTTTAATATTACAAACAGGCACTCCAATTTTATTTATATGTATAGTTAAAAACGTCTACCTGTTGTTTTTATGTCATAAGTATTTATGTGTGCATAGGGTTCCCACCAAGAACTTCCCAAAGGGGGACCCTTTGGGAAGTTCTTGGTGGTAAGTCAACCTCACCTGCAAGTGGTGCACCTGCCGATCAACGGACGAGGCTCTGGCAAACAAAATATCCCGATAAGCGGCAATAGGCTCGCCACCTACTACATGGGAACAAAACACTGGCGAAAAGTGGGCGTTTAATATGCCTCTGCCTACCCCTTCGGGGAAACAGGCGTGAGTCTATGTATATATGTATGTACGTATGTATTTATGTGTTGCTTTCAGAATCATCACTTCCAGGAAACACTTTTTGTTAATAACCAAATCTTCAGTCTGTAACAATAAACATAAACATGTTTTATACTATTGTAGTATAAAACATAAACATGTTTTATACTATTTTAATATAAAACATGTTTATATCACGTAAAGCCTTATTTTTCATCCAAAGGCACTGTGAAGGTTGTCAGAACATATACATAATATTTATGGCATAGTTACTTCAGAGAAAATCGGTTGAAAGCAAAACAGACAAACTTTCACATTGACACCATTAATACGGATACTGAAAACTTATTTACTCCTTCAGTGCACTCCCCAAACACTCTCGCACGTGTAATCATTGAAAACAAGTGTCGCATACAAAGTTAGAGTTTATTTAGTTTACTTTTACTTATGCGTGACACGGTGCATCACCGTCTTGTTTGTGTTAGGGACATGCGTCACTTAGGCATTAGCCTCGTGTCGCGTGTTTCATTAAACTTGTACCTCATTATGAGGTACAAGTTTAATGAAACACGCGACATTAGCACGGTATGAGGTCCTCATACCGTGCTAATATATTTATGGGTGATGTTGCGGTTACCACGGGTTTTGTATGACGGTAGCGATTGCCGTTTACAATAATGTTTTTTATATCAAACAAGCTGACCCAGCAAATACTTTTTCATTTTATTATGTTTTTCTTACAAACCTGCTGCAGACAATATCGAACACATAAAAGATATAAATATTTATTCAATTTGGTGCAGTCGTTTGGAAATTATGCGCGTGCAAACACTTCGGTGATTCATTTTTATTTATATAGAATTAACGATTGATACCTACATGTAATAAAGTGATAGTACACAGAGTGAAGTGAAGTCAACACAAGACAAGAACACTCGACATCAAACCCTATATCAAGCTGTCTGGACAGTGTGGTATAGGAGGCCTCATCATCATCAGTATTTAACAGTCCACTGCTAGAGGAATTGGCCTACTATACCGCGTTAGCCAAACGGGTTGGTATAGGTTTTGTATCAAGTTTCCTTTCTCTTACAATGCTGTTCTCTGCATAATATGCTCCCTCTGTCGGCTCTTACGACACCCGTGGGCTGATATGGGGTGGTGACAATCCGTATTCTTAATCCATCACCACACGGACGTAGGCCTCATATTGACTCAATATTCACTATTGCGACGCAAAAGGAGATGCGTGATGATCCAGCAATTAATAAAAAATAATGGCGCGCCATTGGATGAAACAAATGAATTTGATCTTGTAGATTGTTCAATAGTCTTATCTCACTAAATTGTACTATAATATTGATGTTGGTCAAATTCTTAGGCAATAGTAATAATAAATCTAATAATATGATAGAAGAGCTAAAAATATCACATTGGTTTGAAACTATTGTAAATTATTCTGGGAAATGTTTGCATGATGAATGTTTGGGAAATTATTGGCAAATGTTATTAATTATTGATTTACCCGCATTACAGATGATGTTTATGGTAAATTCAATTTGATTGTCAGCTATGTAGAAGATCTTTAAATTCTAAGATTCCCGTTTCAAGATTCTTTATTAGACTCTAAATTGATTATTATAGAGTAGGTAGTAAATAAAAAGCTAATATTCAGCCAACATCCGGTAAGACTAGTAAGCGGACTCCAGGTTAAAAATGTGATAACGCTAGGAGGATGATGTGTTAAAAAAATAGAGCACTCTATTATACAACACTTACCTAAGTACTAGGAAAGGCGAATAAATTTCTACTCATATTTAAAAGGGGGAGCCGCCGCATAATATGAGGTCTTTACTACAGTAGAAAGGTCGTAGTACTTATACAGGTAACTTTTTACGCAGAGAGCACTACAACATTAATGCCTCCTTTGGCTTAAGAGCTGCAACTTTAAACGAAACTTTACCAACTTATGATTAATGATACTAAGCATCTGTGGACGACAAGAACTGATAGTTTGAACTCGGATTAAGGCCCTCAGGCCAGGATTAATGTGTTGATTTGCAAAGGGCTTCAAGAACTTTGATGCTAGTGATATTTTCTATGTCAAACACATGTAGTGAATACGAAGGGTGAAATACATTTTTAGATTGGCTTTGACTACGAAATACTAAATTTATTAGAGAAAACCAATATATACGATTACATACATTTTCTTATTGATCTGGGCCTTAGTTTATAATTTGATACGCTGATTGAATACTACGATCGTGTGTTTTCTTATTTATTAAGAAAATCCTGTTTGTTTTAATTGCCATCAGAAGAAAATTTTGTATCAAATCTTAGAAACGCTGTTGGAAATTATGCTGGAATGGCCGCTTGTAGCCGTCTGCTATCGGTTTCTCGCGGCAATTATCCCAGCGACAAACAGTTTTGATGTCAGTAGTTGCGTTTGTGCCGAAAGGCACATTCATTGCTATATTATATAAGGGTTTTAAATATTACCAAGCAACAAAAGACTCTTTGTTTCAACCATAAAGTATGGCCACCAAATTTTCAATTATTAATTAGCTAGGACGCCTAAATGTTGGTTAAATAAAGTTCTCAAATGGAAGAAGGCTTCCCGGTGACGAATCATTTTTGTATATTGTAACATTCAAGATGCAGGTTGTAGGGTAAAATCATATTCTTATTAAATTTATTAAACTTTTCCTCACCTAATTCCTATCTACCCTCAACCTTCGCTTGATCGCACGTCAAACGTGCAAAATGGGCACCTCGCCCCTGTTCCGCGCCGACCTCCGAACGTGAAAGACATTATCCTCCTACGGTCGATGCCTACACATCCCGTACCGGACGTTATCATCTCGCGAGTGCTCGGTGTGATTGGCAACCACCAGAAAATCAACCTATGGTGGACAAGGGAGACGAGAGGAAACAAACTCCAGCGACAAGCAAGGTACCTATCTCAGCTTTCCTCTTATTTTCCCCACCATATTCACTGGTCCTTCGAGTCCGGATCCATATATCCTATCATTTTCAACATCATCAAACATCATTTTCCATGGTTTTATTCCATATCGTATTATATATAAATTTTTCACCTTGAAAAATTTCTACCCTCGTTTAGAAATTGTAATCGTACTTTTCGATCACGTTTTTTCTGAAGTTGTATTGAATTCCGATATAATCTGTTACATTTTCTCAATATTAGCACAGATTTACAAATAATACTACGCATTTTAGTAACTTTTTTATCTGTGTCTCTGTGACAGTTCTTACTTGACTGATTGAACGCTTATTTACTTTTGAGGTTTATTTTCGTACACATAATCTTCAATATGAGCAAAACAAACCAATATATTGTAAAATTTAACACAATTCATAAAAACATCAGTAAATTGTATGAAATCGGTACGAGTCTATCCCTAAAGGGTGAGGACCAAGCCTTAACTAAGCAGTTTTTAGTTCGTTTTAGGGATATCGAAAAGTATCGCGAACAAATGGATGAACTGTATTCTATTCTTATGTCTGAGTCCACAAACCTTGACGAAAAGAGACGTCAAGAGCTAGACCGTGGTTATGACGAGTTCCAGGAGCAGTTTTACTCTATTCAAGTCATACACTCATCCATAGCTTCACAACAATTTACATCATCTAACTCTAACAACAATTCCAATAGTGTTCACAAGTCTAGTGAAATTCGCCTTCCCAAGCTGTCACTCAATAAGTTTAATGGAATTCATGTGGAGTGGCCAAACTTCATTTCAATGTTTAATAGTTTAATTCACAACAATGATCAGCTTAGTGATGTGGAAAAAATGCATTATTTACTTAGTGTACTTGATAGGGAACCCCTATCATTAGTGAAACATTTAAGTTTAACACCTGAAAACTCTACAATAGCATATACCTTACTAACTGATCGATATGAAAACAAAAGAGTTATTGCAGATAAATATATAGAAACAATTTTAAGTCTGCCAAATATTTCTCAAACAAATATGAAAACTTTAAACCGATTTGTTTCCACTATCAAGGAAAGCACTCAAGCCCTCAAAGGGTTGAAGTTTGATGTAGATTCTTGGTGTTTTTTGTTACTTCACATAATTCTTAAGAAATTACCTATAGAACTACGCACTAAATTTGAATCAAAAATAGATAATACTAAAATTCCAACATTTAAGGAGTTACTTGGGTTCTTGGAAAATCAGCTGCGAATTCTAGAAAACATTTCTAATTCCACAATTACTAAATCAACACCCAGTAACTCATTCAATGTTGTCGAATCAAATGTTAACACATTAAGTTGTCCATGTTGTAGTCAAAACCATTCTTTATATAAATGTAATAAATTTGAGTCCATGATGCCTTCTGAACGGAAGGCTTTTGTTATACGGAGCAAATTATGCTTTAATTGTCTGCGTAAACATCATGTGTCTAAGTGTTTATCCCATAGTGTTTGCCAATTATGCAAAGGTCGCCATCATACTAAATTACATTTAGGTGATAGAACAAATACTTCGCCTACACCTCACTCACAGAGTGATAGCAACACTTTAGCTCATACTGCTCAAGCTCAAGTTTTATATAGTGAAGATGGTGTCTCAACTATGGTGTTAGGTACCGCAATCATTTATGTGCAGGATATAAATGGACATTACCATTTAGCCCGGGCGCTTATTGATTGTGGATCACAAGTGTCTATCATCACTGAGGATCTGGCACAGCGTCTGCAGTTACCTCGCAGCCAGTCTAACCCTATAATTGGCTTGGGTGGTGTAGTTAACCAACATACTAGGGGGCGAGTAAAATGCAACATTAAATCTGTTTGTCAGGCCGATAAATCCTTTTATGAACAGTTCATTATTATGAAGCGCATAACTGAAGTTCTACCTTCCATGAATGTTAATAAGTCTGTTCAACAGAAATGTAGGCATTTAGTTTTAGCGGATAAACATTTTGATACCCCGGGTCATATTGACTTGCTTCTGGGTGTTGGTATTTATGACATAATTTTTGATGGGTTGCGGTTCAGCCTAGGTGAAGACATGCCTACTGCCTACTCATCAATGTTTGGATGGATCATCATGGGCAAAGCTCCTGCAGCATTGAGTCACATTGCCACCAATGTCTCAATGGCCTGCACTGTAGATTTGAATCTTGCTATGAGTCGGTTCTGGGAAAGCGAAGAGCTTCCTAAGCGGCCTATACAGGATCCTGAAAACATTCAATGTGAAAAACATTTTGTGGAGACACATGCTAGGGATGAGACAGGTCGCTTTATTGTATCCATGCCGTTCAAGGTACACCCCAAGGCATTAGGTGACACGCATGTCACAGCCTTGAAGCGGTTCCATAATCTTGAGCGCAGACTTCTCAAGGATGACAGGTTGCGAGAGCTGTATGTCGAGTTCATGCGAGACTACCATGCAGCTGGACATATGCGCGAAGTCACCTCCCCTGTATCCTCTGAGCGTTACTACATTCCCCATCATGGAGTTCTCAAGGAACACAGCAGTACTACCAAGTTGCGCGTTGTTTTCGACGCCTCTTCGGCTAGTTCCTCTGGTGTGTCTCTAAACCAAATACTTATGTCTGGCCCTAAGCTACAGAAAAACATAGAGGATATTATTTTACGCTTCAGGGTTCACCACATAGTGTTCACTGCTGATATACGACAGATGTATAGGCAGGTCAAAATGGCTGATGAAGACTGTAAGCTGCAAACCATCTTCTGGCGTGAATCCCCTGATCATCAGCTTAAGCAGTACGAGTTGACCACCGTCACTTATGGTGTCTCCAGCTCGGCTTATCAGGCTATTCGTGTAATTCATGAACTTGCTAACTTAAATTCGGACAAGTATCCTCAAGCTGCTCAAGTGCTCCTGGAAGGGACCTTCGTCGATGATATCGTGACGGGATCTTCCTCGCTAGGTTCTGCGCGGCAGCTCCAGCGGGAGATAGTTGCTATCCTTGAGCAAGGAGGTTTCACGCTCCGCAAGTGGTCCAGTAATTCCCAGGAATTGTTGTCACTACTTCCTGCTGACCACTGCGAGTCTCCTTATCGTTTCGATGGCGAGGATAACATATTTAAAATTCTTGGCATCGAGTGGAACTCAAAAAATGATTGCTTCATCTACCATGTTTCAGAGATGAACAACACCATGACTAAGCGTGGTGTGCTCTCCAACATCGCCAGACTGTACGACCCATGTGGTTTCTTAACGCCAACAATATTTAAGACTAAACTTTTTATGCAAACGCTTTGGTGCCTTGATTCCGGCTGGGATGATCCACTTCCCTCAGATTTTCTCGAATCCTGGAAAACATTTCTGGCCGATTTTCACAACCTAAATAAGGTTTCACTTCAGCGATGCATTCTGCCTGATCAACCGGTTGCGATTCAAATCCACGGTTTCAGCGATGCATCCGAGCGTGGGTATGCATCTTGTGTGTACCTCCGCGCTGAGAGCTTCGATGGCAGCGTTTGGCTTCGCATTCTCGGCGCCAAATCACGCGTAGCTCCTTTGAAGCAGAAGCTAACAATACCCAAGCTGGAACTCAACGGCGCTCTCTTGCTAGCTCATCTGATCGAGCACATAGTTTTAAATTTACGAGATAAAATTCCTATTCAATCCATTCACGCCTGGACGGATTCTACCATTGTTTTATCATGGTTAAAGATGTCACCACACAGATTACAAACATTTGAAGGTAATAGAGTGTCACAAGTCCAAGCCTTGTGTCCAAACATTGTCTGGAAGCATGTTCCATCGACAATGAATCCAGCTGATTCTGCTAGCCGTGGCCTGACACCATCTGAATTGGTAGAACATCCTCTATGGTGGTCCCCACCTTGGCTTGCAGAAAATCCTGCGACATGGCCTGGGGACTTGCCTTCAGTATGCGAGGTGGATTTGCCTGGAGTCAAATCAACTTCCCTTGCTTCCACTGCTGCTCGAGTTCTGCCTTCTTCATTACTTCTGGACAATTTTAGCTCGCTTACCAAGCTACAGGCTGTTGTAGGTTGGTACAAGCGATTCCTGTTTAACAGTTGCAATGCCATTCAGCGGCGCTCCGGACCTCTATCGGTTTCAGAATTAAACGATAGCTTGAGTTGTATAATCAAGTTGGTCCAGTCCGCAACGCTGTCCGAAGAAATGGAATCACTGCGCAGTGGAAGGGGGTTAAAGGGAGCCTTGATGCGACTAAATCCGTTCATCGGTGACGAAGGGATTCTGCGAGTTGGCGGTAGAATCAGTAAATCTGAGCTGAATTTTGCTGCTAAGCACCCTGTAATATTACCGAAAAATCATCATGTAACAAATCTCATTATTGAACACTACCACAAATTATATCTTCATCCTGGCTTGGCCACCCTGCAGGCCCTACTCCAGCGCAAGTTCTGGATCATATCGGCTCGGCGAGTGATTAAGCAGGTGATATTTCGCTGTCAACGTTGCTATCGATTGCGTCCCAGGTCTACCGAGCCATTCATGGGGGACCTGCCGTCCAGTCGAATCACCTCAGCTCGACCCTTTCAACGCGTTGGAGTGGATTTTGCCGGTCCCTTTTGGCTAAAGGTTTCTAAGATTCGAAACGCCAAGGCAATGCGATGTTACCTTTGCATTTATATTTGTTTCACTACAAAATGTGTTCATTTGGAGATCGTATCTGAGCTTTCCACCGAAGCTTTCATCGCTTGCTTGGATCGGTTCATCTCCCGCCGAGGTCTTCCCTCAGATATTTACAGCGACTGCGGCACGAATTTTGTAGGTGCCCGTAGCCACTTAAAGGAAATTTATAAATTAATATCGAGTTCATCGGACGATATTCATAATTCTTTATCTAACAAACAGATTGCTTGGCATCTGAACCCGCCTGCAAGTCCCCATATGGGCGGCTTGTGGGAAAGCGCTGTCAGGTCCGCCAAATTAATTCTCAACCGCGTCCTAGGCGACCGCTCTTTATTTTTCGAGGAATTGGCAACAATTTTCACTAAGGTAGAAGCTGTCTTAAATTCTAGACCACTGTGCCCTCTTTCAAGCGATCCCAGCGATTTAGAAGTCCTAACTCCTGGTCATTTTATCATAGGGCAACCGCTGTTGGCGTTGCCGGAACGGAACGTAGAGGATAGCTTCATTAGCCCGCTGAAGCGCTGGCAGCTGCTCCGACAAATCACCCAACATTTTTGGAGACGTTGGCACTCCGAATACTTGCACACTTTATCTCAACGCCATAAATGGCTAGTAAAAACCGCGAATATTCATGTCGGTGATTTGGTCCTCATTAAGGACAGCTCTCCACCGCTTCAGTGGCGTAAGGCTCGCGTTACTCGTCTCTGTCCCGGCAAGGACAACATCGTTAGGGTAGTGGAATTGAGAACAGCAACTGGAACTATGCTCAGGCCAGTTGTCAAACTTTGTCCTTTGATACCTAGGACGAACTAAAAACCTTTACTTCAACTTTTAAAAAAATTCAATTATGTATTATTTATCATTAGAATCAACATATTTTTATAGATTAATTGAAAATCAGTGTGTCTATCACCATTTAGAAAATCACTTAGTAAATAAGCATTCAATTTAGTACTTATAGCAAATTTTTTCTATTTCTTTTTTTACCCATCTTAAAGAGCTGACTCGCTCTTTGGGGGGCGGTATGACGAATCATTTTTGTATATTGTAACATTCAAGATGCAGGTTGTAGGGTAAAATCATATTCTTATTAAATTTATTAAACTTTTCCTCACCTAATTCCTATCTACCCTCAACCTTCGCTTGATCGCACGTCAAACGTGCAAAATGGGCACCTCGCCCCTGTTCCGCGCCGACCTCCGAACGTGAAAGACATTATCCTCCTACGGTCGATGCCTACACATCCCGTACCGGACGTTATCATCTCGCGAGTGCTCGGTGTGATTGGCAACCACCAGAAAATCAACCTATGGTGGACAAGGGAGACGAGAGGAAACAAACTCCAGCGACAAGCAAGGTACCTATCTCAGCTTTCCTCTTATTTTCCCCACCACCCGGTATTTGATTATTCAATCCATTCCGTTCAGTCTTCAAGTAAGAAAGTTTGTGTCAGCGGTGAAGAGCTAAGTCCAAAGCTTTTGCCGATATTCAGGGCGTATTTAAAGAAGTTTAAGATCTTTATAAAAGTATCCCAACTGAATCAACAGGCACATTAAAAGACAGTATCGACGAATCGTTATGTCTTTAGAACTCTGTCTTAGAACTAAGGTCAATTTGTCTAATACTAGATGTTATTTTCAAGTTTGCTGTGTTCTGATCTATTAGCATCACTGAGATACTTAATCTTTCTTAATAATAAAATAATAAGTATATGTAGAATTTCAACATTACGTTATCTTTGTACAATCGATTACAAATTTTAATAATTAAAAACTAGTTTTGTTTCTTAGTTTACTTACTATGGAACTCAAAAACAACTTTGATGAAGCTAGGTACTAAGATATCTTAGATAATGACAAACAAGGTTACAGACAGTTTCAATTGATCAATTTCCACCTTTTTCATGACGATGACGCGGAGTGGGTAACTCTTTGCGAGCCGTCACCATCTTGCCACTCGGTCGTGAGAGTATGTTCGTCTGAGTTAGGATTAGGACTGGCGGAGTAGGTGTGCGAGATAAAAAACGTTCGAGGTCCACTCGCTAAAACCACCGCGATGTCCTAACATTAACAGGAAGTAGCGGGTCCTATTTATGGGAGAGTGACGCCACGACGCAAATCGCAGTAAGCTTACTATCTAGAATTCTAGACGATCTTTATCGCTTATAGTTTTTTCTAGTCTGTTAAACAAAACATCAACAAACATGTTGGTATGGCGTGGTGCCGAAACCGATTAGGTTCTAGGCGACTTGGAGAAGGAAATGGACTGTATACAAAGGATAGCGGGTTTAGCCGCCTAGGAGGGAATAAGGGCGGAGGAGGTGATTGAGTGGGTATAGGATATTTCCAGGATGGAAGGCACTTACCTTATTCAGCCTTCTTCGTTTCTTGTCCTCAGCGGCGCGGCGCGGAGCGGTATCGAGACGGCGTTCTTAGCGAGCGGAATGTTCGAGACTGTCCGTCGCGTTCACGATCGCGGCGACGAAATCAGGCGCAAGGCAGTGCCTCTTCCAGGGAGAGGGAAAGAGAGGGACGGAAATATGATATCGCTCGCACTAGACAAGCGTGGAACGATTCATGTTGATGCGATTAGTTATATATAGGAAGGTAGATGGCGCTTCCATATCCCCCCGGCCCTAAAGGGTTGCCTTTAAAAAAAAAATAGAATTGAACTTAGCTATGTTGGGTGTACTACCGCATAACCCCTCAATAGGCTAAGACAGCGATATGACAATAAAATTAATCTAAATTAACTTTAGCGAAGACTACAAACGCAATAATAGCGAAAACTACTAACTAAATACTTAAACTAAGAGGTAGGTCCAACCTCAGGCTAGATCTCACTGAGTTGGAAGCGGACGCGAGTTGATCAGTGCCTCGACTTGTGCAAGGACAGTTAAAGGCTCTTCGTGAGAGAGGATGTGCTGACCTATAACTTTAAAGAGATGCGTTTTAATTACTTTGACCATGCTTACCCAACATCCACCGAAATGTGGTTATGCTGGTGGAATAAACTTCCAGTCAATATGATCTATGGAGAGTTCTTCCTGAAGACGAGTATGATAACCCGCGACGTGATTGAAACAAGTAGCGGGAACAAGTTCAATCAATTTACTAACGCGGTTGGCGACAAAAGTCTGCCAGCGGTGAGGAGAAGAATGAATCCAAGCGAGCACTACTTTGGAGTCGGAAAATGCGTGGTTTTTATTAATGGGGTAGTGGGGCAAACTGTGTCTTGAACCTTGCGGAGCAACTGAGACAGCAGAAGGGCCGCGCACAACTCCAGTCTCGCAACCGTAATGGTTTTAACAGGCGAGACCTTACACTTGGCACAAACTAACTGCACCGAGTAGTTAGAACCAATGCGGACTTGCAGATATACGACTCCGCCGTAAGCACGCTCGCTGGCGTCAGCGAAACCTATTAAGTTGACGGTACATCCATCTACCAACCCAAGATGACGCGGAATAGTAATATGATTGAGCGCGGTAAGCTCAATACAAAACTGGCCCCAAGCGGCGACAATATGGTCAGGGGGTGTATCATCCCACTCACACTTTGATAGCCAAAGCTCTTTGATCAAGAGCTTGGCGTACAAAATTGTGGGAGCCACAAACCCATTAGGTCCCACAGTCGAGCCACTGTGGACAGCATAGTGCGCTTGGCGCACTTGTCATCTGGTGGTGAGACGTCAAACCGAAAACTATCACAGGATTTGTCCCAGCGTAAACCGAGAACCTTATGCGGTAGAGACTTCTCAAACTCAATGTCTGGAGAAGCTTTATGAGAATCTGGTATGCGTGCGAGAACCTCCTTAGAGTTGCTTGTCCATTTGACAAGATCAAACTGGCCTCGCTTGAAAAGCCGAATAAGCTCTTCACAAAGCGAAATTGCTAGCGGAGCGGGTATGACATTACAGGCAATGTCATCTATATACAAAGCGGATGTGTAGTATAGTTTAGTGTAGCGTAACGTAGCTTAGCATAGCGTAGCATAGCGCAGCATAGCGCAGCATGGCGCAGCATAGCGCAGCATGGCGCAGCATAGCGCAGCATGGCGCAGCATAGCGCTGCATGGCGGAGCTTGGCGCAGCATAGCGCAGCATGGCGCAGCATATCGCAGCATGGCGCAGCAAAGCGCAGCATGGCGCAGCATGGTGAAGCATGGCGCAGCATGGCGCAGCATAGCGCAGCATAGCGCAGCATGGCGCAGTATAGCGCAGCATAGCGCAGCATGGCGCAGCAAAGCGCAGCATGGCGCAGCATAGCGAAGCATGGCGCAGCATATCGCAGCATGGCGCAGCATGGCGCAGCATAGCGCAGCATAGCATAGCATAGCTAATTAGTGCTTTATCTTACACACAGTTTTAGCACCCACCTTGATCTCTTGAAGAGCAGAACAACAACAAGACGTAATACAATGAGAAGTATGTAACGTAGGTACGGTACCCATAATCACATACCCAAGTACCGTCTCAATAGCGGGCGGTAAATCATATCGCTCACTACGAACTATGTTAGTTAGTAGCAAGTGCGGAAATATTGAAGCTCCGATCAAAAGATCAATGCCTGCCGGATTCGCAAACTCCGCGTCGGCTAACGGCAATGATTCGAGATGAGTGAGTGATGCTACGTCTACATTAGCGTTTGGCAACGTGTCTGTAATACGTTCCACGATAAGCGAAGAAATGTTAAAATTAATGTCCCTATTAAAACGCGAATGTATTTTAACATCTACGGAACCCCTGCAATGCCTTTCTGATCCGCCTATCCCTTTGACGGTTGAGTTAGTATTTTTAAAATTATTCCATAATCCGAGGCGTTTGAAGCATTCCGACGTTATTAGATTGGTCTGAGATGCGCTATCTAGCAGACAACGTACCATGTGCGGCGACCCATTAACATCGTATACGATAACTTGCGCTGTCGCCAACAGTACCGTGTTAGACGCCGTACACTGCGTTTTGGCCCTGCGCGGATCATTATAGATGCGCGAGTGCCGTCCTCGCGTGCGCGTCGCCCGCGCAATGGATGTCATACACAACGATACTTCGCCCTCAGACGCGGAAGGCGCAGCTACCGTGGTCTGCTGCACCTGCGGCGCGAGTGTGTCAAGGTTAGCGGATTGGCTTGACAACCGGTTATTTTTATCATAATGTAACAGTGTATGATGTTTTTGTTTACACGTGCGACATCTCGTTCTACTGGAACAATTACTCGTTTTATGTTTTATGCTTAAGCAATTAATGCAAGCTTTGTTATCTTTTACGCATTTAAAACGAGCAATTAGATTTAAATCATTAAAGGTGGGACACTTATAGTAATGCGCCGTGTGGTTGACGGCATAGAATACAAGTGTCACCACCCCTTATCTTCCCGTGGGTGTCGTAAGAGCCGACTAAGGGATAACACGATGCAAATACCATCTTTGCGTAGAGACGGAAAACTCGACATCAAACCCTATACGACTGCCTCGTTGGTCTCGCGGCATAAATGTGCGCGTGGGATCGGGAGGTCCCGGGTTCGATTCCTGGGTCGGGCACTGTTACTGGGTTTTTCTGTCACGAAATTCTCAGTAGCAGCACGGAGTCTGGAAATGTGCCCGGTACGGCAATAAACTCGCCCCTTATTACGTGGGACTAAAGTATTTCTGGCGAAAAGTGGGTGTAGAAATACACCTCTGCCTACCCCTTCAGGGATAAAAGGCGTGACGATATGTATGTGTATGTATGTATGTACTTATAGTAATGGTCGTGCACTATATTACTGCACAGACACTTCTGTGAATTATTACTATTAGATTCCGAACATGTTACGTAAGATTGTGGATTAGGGACTGAGTTATTATTACTATTTCGCGATTTATTCAACCTTTGTTTGTTGTTGTTAGTGTTAGACGGGCCAGGTGAACCAGACTGCGTATTATGAAATATTCGACACTGATCTTTGATGAACGAAATAAAACTATCTAGTGTAGGTATTTTATTATTGCGTTCCGTCATCTCGAATGCGCGAATTGTATCAGTGTCAAACTTTTTTAAAGCGAGTTGAAGCAACATAAAGTCGGAAAGATCTTCTAATTTTAAATTCCTAAGAGAATTAACCGCGGTTACGAAGTTATCAATAAACAGCTGGAAATTCGAGACAGACGCGTTGCTGGACAGTTTGAGATTTAAAGCTTGGTCAAAGTACGTAGACGCTAGAACGCGCGTGTCTTGATATCTGTCAAGTAGTGACTGAAATATGACCTGATAATTCTCAGCACTGGGTGTGACACCTGCAAATACGGACTGGGCCTTCGGTGACAGTTTACCTATTAAATAGTACAACCTGTCAGCATCTGTCAGAGAACCATTATCGTGCACTGTAGACTTAAAACTTGCATAGAATAACGGCCAATTTCGTATATCTCCGTCAAACGACATAATCTCGATTGGCGGTATTCTCGGTTTGCGGGCAACGGGCTCTGCTGAACATTTACCCTCCAATTGCGATTGTATACGCTTAATAATACAATAAAGATCTTCGAATGATGTATACGCCTGATAGTTCGGTTTTTCATCAGGATTGATAGAAAGTAATCTTGCGTTATAATCGTCTAACAACTTATGAAAATCCGTTCGAATACTATCTACTGTTGTACAATAACTGAGAAATGCTTCGCTATTACTGTCAGACATCGATGCGGTTTTTGATCTTTCATAGATATTTTGAATGCGCTCAAATAAAATATTGCGTTTTGCTTCTAAGATTGTCATCTCTTTGTCTTCCGACACGCGTGACTTCTTTTGTTGTGACATGCTTACGTAAGTATAAGCTAATGAGAACGAAACAAAATAAGAATATCTAATGTGCCTATTATTTTACCTAAGTAGGCAACACTTTAGAGCTGAGGAAATAAAAGTTTGATTGAAATATGAGATTTATAAGACAACTATGATAGTTGCAGAAATAATAATTTAATAAGTAGGTAGCTACATAAAAGTTTACCTACTGATGCGGGCGGAAATAACCATGTGACGGTTATGTGAATATATTAGGAGTATAGCTAGGTGCTATAACTGCCTAGGTATAGCGGTATAACGTATAAAACGTAAATGAATC
Organism: Euclidia mi; assembly: GCA_944739405.2. NCBI lineage: Eukaryota > Metazoa > Arthropoda > Insecta > Lepidoptera > Erebidae > Euclidia > Euclidia mi. The sequence continues at coordinate 31,859,795 of OX123188.2, read as the reverse complement.
CGACTCGTATGGATAAAAAAAAATGGTATGGCGTGGTGCCGAAACCGATTAGGTTCTAGGCGACTTGGAGAAGGAAATGGACTGTATACAAAGGATAGCGGGTTTAGCCGCCTAGGAGGGAATAAGGGCGGAGGAGGTGATTGAGTGGGTATAGGATATTTCCAGGATGGAAGGCACTTACCTTATTCAGCCTTCTTCGTTTCTTGTCCTCAGCGGCGCGGCGCGGAGCGGTATCGAGACGGCGTTCTTAGCGAGCGGAATGTTCGAGACTGTCCGTCGCGTTCACGATCGCGGCGACGAAATCAGGCGCAAGGCAGTGCCTCTTCCAGGGTGAGGGAAAGAGAGGGACGGAAATATGATATCGCTCGCACTTGACAAGCGTGGAACGATTCATGTTGATGCGATTAGTTATATATAGGAAGGTAGATAGCGCTTCCACATGTGATTACAAATAGAAAATACAGTATACCAGACACATGTGCCTGCTGAACCCTACATAAATTTGTCTCTTTATGGAAGGAACAACGGATATTTTCATACCGCAGATAACGTTTTTTATAAACAATTCTTCCTTACTTGTCAACAAGTCGCAGACAGCTCTGTCTGCGACTTACGGAATTGCTGCAGAAAATCCTAAGTCAACCTTACACGGGTATTTTGGAAATTTTCTGATTAGCCTAAAATAGGTTAACAAGGATACTGACATAACTTGACGCTATTTATAACATAGAAACGGATAAAACATTATTCTTGCACCCGAAATCGAAAATTCAATTCCTAACCTTTGACTGATACTTTTACGTAGGCCAAGATGATTAAAATTTTGTTACCCAATATTTTTAGCAAACTACTCCTTCCTTCTTGTGTGAGTGTAATTGAACTGAATTTGCTCCCCGAATCTCTAATGGTAACGCGTTCAAGAGATGCACAGCCTATACAGCCAAGGATCTATCAAAGTAATTTGGGGAATGCTTCGGCATCTCCAGCGTTAGATTCTCAGACCAACTCAAGGAACTTATATGTATATCATGAAGAAAGTTGTAAAATAAATTGCTAGTAATTTTAAGAAAAGAGAAGTTTTAGGCAAGTTGTCAGTCATACCAAATATCTGCTCAGTTTTCAGTTCATAAACATTAAAATAAGTGGTAGGTAGTTACAAAAATGCAGCGTACTTCAATTTGCTACTTAAAAAACTCAAGCAAAGAATACAAAATGAAATAGATGATTAAATAATAATTTGAAATATTCCGTTTGTAGAAATATAATATAAAAATAAATTTGCGTACATACGTGTAAAGTAAATTTTTGAGTGACATTTATCAAGCCGACTTTTTAATAAATATACAATGAATCGCAATATGAAAACGATTCTGTAAATTGAAGTAAATTACTCATTTATACTATAATTCTTCTATACAATTCAATTCTATCGACTTATTGAAATACCTACCAAATAAAACTTCTGTAACCACTAGTAAACCGATTGAAGCTAAACCATTCCTAATGGCAGCTACCTGCTGGCTCATTGGACAGATCTAAGTAAATATTTAATAGTGTCTCGAAAACAGTTTTAGTTAAGATCAGAACCAACCCCTTTTCATCCCAAGAGGGTCGTAGGCGGCGTTTAAAAGTTTTTCCAAGGGATCGTCTGCAACATTTACCCGTTTACTCTTTCAATTTACTACAATCACCAATTTGAGTTCGAAACGCAGTAAAGTCGGATTTTCTACGTGAACAGAGCAGATTTAATATTGTCTTTTACAGGCTCAAAGGTAACTAACTTTATTTAGGAATGGCTTTTTGTTTACGACGTTGAATTATGTGTTTAATAGTTGTCTGAACGATGTTGCGATTATTATAATTCTGGTTTTTGTTAGAAATGTTACTTATGATATTATTTAGTGTAACAAGAGACAGTAAATCTCGGTACATAAATTACCTTTTCTTTTTGTCAATTTTAAATTGCGGCGGTCAGACGGACGGATGTTGTTCAGTCGCTTTACGGCTAATATTCTGTCAAAACTGGTTAGATTAATAAGCGGACTCCGAGCACCAAGGTGATAGTTTAACATGTAACTGGGTTAACTGTAGGAAGATTATGATGATGATAATGATGATATTGATATTTACTATTTTATCATATACTAGCTGTTTTCCGCAGTTTCACCCGCGCACTTAGAGAAATACTTCGCATACCCGGTTAATTTATAGCCTTATTTACTCCTTGGTATATCAGCTATCCGCCAGTAAGGATCCCGCCAAAATCGGTCCAGCCGTTCCAGAGATTAGCGAGAGCAAACAGACAGACAGACAAAAATTGTAAAAAAATCATTTCGGTATATGTACCGTAGGTATATACATCCATTTAGTACATACAGCATTTAGTAAAAAAGCGGTTATTTTAATATTACAAACAGGCACTCCAATTTTATTTATATGTATAGTTAAAAAAGTCTACCTGTTGTTTTTATGTCATAAGTATTTATGTGTGCATATGGTTCCCACAAGAACTTCCCAAAGGGTCCCAAGCCATCCTCACCTGCAAGTGGTGCACCTGCCGATCAACGGACGAGGCTCTGGCAAACAAAATATCCCGATAAGCGGCAATAGGCTCGCCACCTATTACATGGGATCAAAACACTGGCGAAAAGTGGGCGTTTAATATGAATCTGCCTACCCTTTCGGGGAAACAGGCGTGAGTCTATGTATGTATGTATGAATGTATGTATGTATTTATGTGTTGCTTTCAGAATCATCACTTCCAGGAAACACTTCTTGTTAATAATCAAAACTTCAGTCTGTAACAATAAACATAAACATGTTTTATACTATTGTAGTATAAAACATAAACATGTTTTATACTATTTGTGGGGGAATATTATTGGGATAAAAAGAAAACTCAACTGGACGTGGTGCGGTGTTAAGTAGCGAATATTTAATAACGAATGAATGATATGCAAATTTTGTAAAAAGAGACAGGTACTTAAATCTAATGAGTATTGCGTTTGTGTGGACGGTTTGCAACGCATTGCTATGGCTGATTGAGTAGGCGCTTAAACATGCCACCGGGCGTTGAAGGCTCCGCTTTCAACAAAACCTCAATCAGCTGATGCAGGCAACGGGCAGATCCTGTTAAAGGCTCTTCTAATGACTCCAGTTGATGTTCGGATGTCAGCTACACGTACTATCCCATCTGATCCAGGTTGAACTGCAACTACTCTGCCTAGTCTCCACTTCAAAGGAGGAAGATAATCCTCTTTCACCACAACCAAGGAATCCAACTCTAAAGTATCTTGACAGGAGCGCCATTTGGTCCTTTGCTGAAGTTCAGCAACATACTCTTTACTCCATCGAACCCAGAAATGCTGTCGGAGTTGTTCGATTCGATGGTAGCGAGACAGCTGGCCAACAGAATGATCCTGGAGGTTTGGTTGTGGTAATGAAGTCAATGGCCGACCAATGAGAAAATGTCCTGGCGTTAGCGGTGTATCATCTGCAGGATCTGAAGATAAGGGTGTCAGTGGACGGGAATTCAGAATTGCTTAGATCTGCGTTAATGTGGTGTAAAGTTCCTCGAAGGTCAGATTACAATTTCCCAACACTCTCCGTAGATGATATTTGGTTGACTTTACACCCGCCTCCCAGAGTCCGCCAAAGTGAGGACTATATGCAGGTATAAAATGAAAGTTAATTCCATCATTGGTCAAATTATCGCTTAAAGAATTAGAATGAGATTTTAAAAAATGTCTGAGATCGTTATACGCGCCAACAAATGAGGTACCATTGTCGGAATAAATATAGACAGGCTTTCCTCGCCGCGAAATAAACCTATACAAAGCCAGTAAATAATTATTGCTAGTTAAATCACCTACTAACTCCAAGTGAATTGCCTTGGTGGTGAAGCAAATAAATATAGCTATATAAACTTTTACTAGCCTGCATCCGCGTCCTTGGCGACTAGCCCACATGACGGGGCCAGCGTAATCAACGCTTGTGCTCTTAAAAGGGTAACCTGGTTAAAGTCGCTGCCGTGGTAAGTTTCCCATTATAGGAGTGATGAGTTGTCCTTTGAGTCTACGGCAACGAACACATTTATGAAAGCAAGCTTTCGCCAAGTTACGACCACCAATAGGCCAATATGACTCCCTAATCGAGGCTAACAGTAACTGGGGCCCTGCGTGCATCAATCTCTTATGTTCGTAATTAAACAATAATTTAGTTAATTCATGAGTGGACTGTAAAAGAATAGGGTGCTTTTTATTAAAAATAAAATCGGAATTATTAAGACGTCCTCCTACGCGCATTATGTTATTGTCATCTAAATAAACGTTAAATTTTAGAAGTACATTCTTTTTTGGTAAGCTACTTTTATTAATCAATAATTTATGCTCAGGAAATGATTCACTTTGACTTTGATAAATCAATATATTTAATGCGTCTTGTAATTCACTCTCTGAAAGAAATGTATCTTTAATTGAAATTTTCCTACATAATTTAATAAATCTAAGCGCGTAAGCCATTGAACGTACCAGCCGTAAGTAGTTAGAGAACCGCTTAAAATTGATAATTAAGCTATCATTGCTATTGTCCTTAACAACAGCGCTTCATGAAACATCGGATCGGGTTTCAGGCAAAGCGTCTAGTCCTAAATGTTCACACGGAGAAGGCCAACTGCACATAGTTAACTTTAGAAAGTCGGGACCCGACCACTAGAGATCTGAATTTTGCAGAGTTTTAATATCGATACCACGCGATATAAAATCTGCTGGATTCTTATCGGTTGGGACGTGTCTCCACGTACAATCTAAAACTTCAGCAACGCGGTTGCGTACAAAGGCCTGAAGCTTAGAAGGCAACATGTGTAACCATCCCAACACGATAGTCGAGTCTGTCCAGCAATAGACGCGACTGATATGTGCTCGAAGTGAAGTGTGCACTTTCTCGTATAACCGCGCTCCCACTACTGCACCACACAACTCCAACCTTGGGATAGTTGTGGGCTTGAGTGGTGCTACGCGACCCTTTGCCATTAATAGACACGCACCGTAAGCGCGTTCAGAAGCATCTGTAAATATATGGACTTCTAGCTCCTTGTAAGAATCAGAGACAACAATACGCGGAATCCTGTAATCATTTAATAAAGGAAGTGACTCGATAATAGTTTTTTCAACGTTTTTTAATTTCTGAACTCAGTGGTTCATCCCATGACAACTTGTCTAACCACATTTGTTGTAACAACATTTTCATGACAATTACACAAGGAGATAAAAGCCCCAATGCATCGAAGATCCGTGCAATCGCTGAAAGTAAATTACGTTTGTTACTAGCATCAGAAGTTATGTCCATATTTATTGAGAAACCAAGCATATCAGAGCTCGTATATCAATTAAGACCAAGCAACTTATCGGGCTCATTAGATCCCATATTCAAATTAAGTGGTGAGGAGTCAAACGATTCAGTTACCAACTGAGGTTCGTTTGATTTCCACTTTCTTAATGACATGCCAGCCGATGACAGTGCTTTTGTGACTTCTGCGCGAATGAATTTCAAGTCATCTGGTTCCATACTGCCAGTACACAGATCATCAACAAAAAAGTCATGCTGGATGATTTCAGAAATCTTAGCATTACTACACTCGAGGCCTATTTGTTTAAGACAACGCGTTGCTAAAAATGGCGCGCTAGCCGTACCATACGTGACTGTATTCAATTCATATATTTGAACATTTTCGTCAGGATTCAGACCGCGCCAAAGTATTCTTTGCAAGTGCCTATCAGATGGGTGGACGATAATTTGCCTATACATCTTTTCGACGTCAGCGGCCAATGTATACTTGTGCTGTCTAAACCGCAGAAGTATAGACAGCAAATCGTCCTGAACTGTCGGCCCAACCATCTGTAAATCGTTTAAAGAAACGCCAGAGGAAGTAGGACAAATCACATTAAATACAACACGAAGGTTAGTCGTGCTACTACATTCACGTAGCACCCCGTGATGTGGTATATAATATTCATTTTTACATAAATTAGGCGTACTAACTTTAGTCATATGACCTAACAACTCGTATTCTGACATAAATTCATAGTAGATCTTATTAAAATCTGGTTTAGCCCTTAACCTACGTTCTAAAGAGTGCAAACAATGTGTTGCCCTTTTCAAAGAATCGCCTAGAACAGAAGGATTTTGTTTAAAAGGTATACGGACACAAAAACGTCCATCACTCAATCGTGTCGTGGTTTTAACAAAGTGATCCTCTTACAGCTTTTCCTCTGGTAAATAATGAGAACCCTTCATATTTACCTCTTCTAACTGCCAAAATTTCGTTAAGTCAGATCTAACTTTGTCCCACTGATCATCATGACGGGCAGCGATTTTAGTAAGATTACACCTTACATTGTTTGAAAGTAAAACAAAATAATCATGTGAAATAGGACCGGCGACTATCCAGCCTAGTCGGGTTTCATATAGAATTGGTTTACCGGTACCTAGGTTTATTCTCTGCGATCCTAACAAGTCCCAAAACAGGTCAGCGCCCATCAATATATCTATATCACTGGGCTTGTAAAAAGTAGGATTAGCTAAACATATATTAGAAGGTATATTAAAATCGGAAATATCAATTTCACGATTAGGTACAGTACTTGTAATGAATGGCAAAACGAAAAAATGAATTTTACATGAAAAACTATCATCTAACGACGTCATGGTTGCATGACACATTTTGCCTACTTGCGAAGACACGTTATTGATACCAAGGACCGACCTATCTACCTGACTTGTCTGTAAATTTAATAATTCACACAACCTTTCCGTCATAAAACAAGATGTGCTACCGCTGTCTAACACTACACGAACTATGTGCGCGTGATTATTATAATCATACAATTTGACTAAAGCGGTTGACAACAACACATCACGTTGTTTACGTTCGCCCCGCCGAGAATAATCAACGCTTGTTGATAAGGATACATTATTTGCATCGGAGGTGGCGATCGGTAATGACGGCTGAGACAACTTATTATTATGATTGCTATTAAGTGTATTCTCAGTACTGCTATTTATGACATTTTGACTGTCTGATATATGTATCAACATATTGTGCCTTCGCTTACATAATTTGCAACCTGGCTTTTTGCAATGATTCGCAAAATGACCAAACTTTAAACAATTAAAACAAACCTTGTAAGTTGGCAATAACTTAAGACGTGCGTCATTACTTAACGCTAGGAACTGCGAGCAATTATTTAAATTATGGTCACCCTTACACTTAGGGCATGCCTTACGAGTCAGCTCAGTATCAGAAGTTTGAAGAGCTTGTGTTGTCACCATAGATTTTATTTTAGGACGCGAACTAATGACAGACTGAGATTGAGTACGTGACAGTTCTAAAGTTTCTAGTAAATCAGCGCGAGCGCGCAGGAACTGAATGAAGTTATCGAATGTTATTGTGCTGTCCTTGTCTAATCTACCTTTGAACTCTTCCCACTCGCGATAAGTGATCGAGCTTACGAGTAACAATATGAATTAAAAGAGTGCACCAGTACTTCACGGGCTCGCCTAATGATTCGAGTGCACGCAAGTTTTTATTTAGCTGGTCAATTATATCCTTTAAATTATTGGAAGACTCTTTGACAATAGGATCTAAATTAAATAACGCTGATACATGATTTTGTATCAATAATCTTTTATTGTCGAAGCGGTCACATAACAAATTCCATGCGACAGTGTAGTTACTGGCTGAAAAATCAATTGATTTAATTACCACGGCAGCAGACCCCTCCAAAGACGCCCGCAAATAGTGAAACTTATTCACGTCGTCAATATCATCGTTAGAATGAATGAGGCTAGTAAAAATGTCATGAAATTCTATCCAATTGCAGTAAGAACCACTAAACGTAGGCAATTGTATAGTAGGCAATTTAACTGGCTTATGTGTATTACTACGTGGAGTTTTATCACTACTAACTGATTAACAATCTTTGTTAAAACTAGTCAATAATGTCTGTGCCCAAGACAGCGCTTTATAATACAAAGATTCGAACTCAGAACGTTCGGCAAACTGTATCTTAACATCGTCGGCGATGCATTCCAAACGCAACTGTACCTCATCGTAGTGCTCGTTTAACGACTCCAATTTCCGAATGCGCAGCTGCAGTTCGGTGACATCACAACTGCTAGTTGTTTTATCATTCAGCTGATCGAGATAATTAACAAATGTTGTTAAGCGGCCTTTAAAACTACCTCGTTTCTTTATTAAATATTTTTCTTCAGACATTCTGGGAGACGAGTGTCGTCAACCTGGAATTTATACAAATTTAAATAGTAATAACTAAATTGACTTATTTACCACTAAAGCAATACACTTTATACCTAACTATAACAATACTATTAGTTGAGCAATTTATTAGTTGAATACAAAAGTATAAGATCAAACTTTTATAGACAGATGTTCTAGAAAAAACACATTCAGGTAGATAATGACTCACAAAGATCGTAGGTAAATGAATATAATATAAAACAATTAACTTAACCGCAATACGATCACTAATTTATATTAATAATTTGCAGTTAAATCTTATAAAATAATATCTAACACTCATATGTCGCCGTCCCCAGCGAATAATATTGTAATCAACTATTGCGATAGAAGTGCTTTTTTGGGAAATTATTGTTCTAGAGGTGCGATTACACCTTGTGAATTTTTTTCACGTGATTCGTACGATTACTTTCCGAGTTAGACATTTTGTAATGAATTTACCTGTGCTATTCGTCTATAAATAAAAACAGATATTTGTGACGAATATCATCATAATGAATCAATACTGACCCATTGAAGTTATCCTTTTTCCAGTAAACTGTAATTACAATTTTATTCGGGTACAATAAAAATAACTTAATTCGGTAAAGTATATTAGCATTCATTTTGCTATGGAATATTAATGTTAACCAATTTACTGATACCGATCGCAAGTAACTATTGCTCCCGTCGGGGGGTAGCGACGAATGCTTATGCGAATCCCTACCCTCCGTCACACGGGTACATGAGGAAAACGGGTTGGTTTTTAGTCAGTAAGAGTCTGACAGTCCCCTTCATCCTTCCCCCGGGGCGGAGGGACTCCATTAAGATTTTCCAACCCGACACCAAAAAAAAAGGTAACTATTGCTGTATAGGTCACTGTCAACAATTTACTCTAATAAAATCGTATTGTTGCATTACGGTTTGAAAATTGTGTTTACATTTTGGTAATATGATTTTTTGATTATATTTTTATGGGTGAATAACTAATATTTTTTTAAGTTACTACTCTTTACACAACAAAAAATACCTATCTATTGGTATGTCAACGAGTTTGCTATGTAAAACTGATAAGAAGTTATAATCAAAAAACGGTTTTTTATTTTTCCTGTAAATTAAACTTTTTTTGATTATGATGTTATTCGTTGCGGACGGCGATGTGTCTTATGTAAAAGTACCGGCGTAAGAATTACAAAGTGAATAACTATTATTGTAATATCAATTAAAATAAAATAATGAAGCGCTTATTACGGCTTACTATACTGTACAAACAATATAATTTTACTTAATTGTGGCTAACTATTACAATAGAAAAAATAACTACTTAGATATCCACATACAGTCGGTACCAATTACTGAACGCAATAAATAGGTAATATAATTATTTACTAACCTTATAAATCCTTAAATAACTTAAATACTACCTTTATGAGTGTTGGGTAACGATATCATTATGGAATATTACTTATACACCACTAAATTCCAAAGTTTTTCCACGTCCACACCACCGTCAAAATGACCTTCTTCAAGGTTGTCGGCGAGTTGGTAATTCTTCTTAAAAACAGCATATTACATTCTTCAAATTTAATATCCGACTGCCTCGTTGGTCTCGCGGCATAAATGTGCGCGTGGGATCGGGAGGTCCCGGGTTCGATTCCTGGGTCGGGCAGTGTTATTGGGTTTTTCTGTCACGAAATTCTCAGTAGCAGCACGGAGTCTGGAAATGTGCCCGGTACGGCAATAGGCTCGCCCCGTTACGTGGGACTAAAGTATATCTGGCGAAAAGTGGGTGTAGAAATACACCTCTGCCTACCCCTTCGGGGATAAAAGGCGTGACGATATGTATGTATGTATGTATTTAATATCCGGCTCGAAGGACCATCATGTGGGGGAATATTATTGGGATAAAAAGAAAACTCAACTGGACGTGGTGCGGTGTTAAGTAGCGAATATTTAATAACGAATGAATGATATGCAAATTTTATAAAAAGAGACAGGTACTTAAATCTAATGAGTATTGCGTTTGTGTGGACGGTTTGCAACGCATTGCTAAGGCTGATTGAGTAGGCGCTTAAACACTATTTTATTATAAAACATGATTATATCACGTAAAGCCTTTTTTTTTATCCAAAGGCACTGCGAAGGTTGTCAGAACATTTATGTATATAATATTTATGGTATAGTTACTCCAGAGAAAATCGGCTCAGTAGTTTAACCGTGAAATCACAACAGACAAACTTTCACATTGACACCATTAATACGGATAGGTACTGAAAAGTGAAAACCTAATTACTTCACAGCGCACTTCCCATACACTCTCCCAAGTGTAGTCATTGAAAACAAGTGTCGTATACAAAGTTAGAGTTTATTTAGTTTACTTTTACTTATGCGTGACACGATGCATCACCGTCTTGTTTGTGTTAGGGACGTGCGTCACTTAGGCAGTAGCCTCGTGTCGCGTGTTTCATTAAACTTGTACCTCATACCGTGCTAATATATTTATGGGTGGTGTTGCGATTACCACGGGTTTTGTGTGACGGTAGCGATTGCCGTTTACAATTATGTTTTTTAAATCAAACCAACTGACCAAGCGAATATTTTTTTCATTTTATTATGTGTAAGGGCCCCATTTTTATTAAAATTAATATCGATTGGAATTTAATAATTTGTAGTCGATATTCCATTCCTGGCGACGGTACCGAACGGACGGTGGCTCTTAGGAAACATTATTATATCTGTACAGAGTAAAAGGATACCAAAAATATAAATGTATAAACTATATTCTAATATAACTGGAGTTTTACTACAAATCAGAAGTGGTAAGTACATGCTCACATTAATTTATATTCGTTTTAGTTCAAATTATGATTTTACGTGTGCGGGGTATTTTGTATTCGTCCTAGATTTGAACTTTTGTTAAATATATATTGGAATAGAAAACTAGATACTAGCGTACAATGTACGTTGTACGTGCAGCCTAATATTTTAAATATTGGTTGAACGCTAACAAATTGAAAATTACCCTCTTCATAGTGTAATAATTGTCTAACGGATTATTACTGTCTCGTTGGTCTCGCGGCATAAATTTTCTCGTGGGACATATCCCGGGTTCGATGCCCGGATCGGGCAATGTATTGTTGGGATTTCTTTGGTCTGGTCAAAAGTGAATATAGCAATATCTAGCTCTGCCTAGCTCTTCGAGGATATAGAAGGGAGACTGTGTATACATGTATGTAACGGATAATTACGAAAAGAATACTACTTGATTATGGTTAGCTTGTGCCGTGAACGTAGGGTCAAGGTCACATTAAGGTGCAACCATGGTCTTGAGGAGGAAGCTCCAAGACCGTCTATTTTTATTATTAAATAAAGTGTATCATTATTGGTTGTGGTTCGGAGGTCCAAGGTCAAGGTCATGTTAAGGTCAGAAAAGGGTTCTAAGAAATATGCTCCGGGGTTTTATAAAGGGTTATGAATTTTTCATTATTTTTGCGCTAACGCGCACCGTTTCCGAGATAGACTATTTTTTTTAAATAAATTTACCGTATATTTAAAAATACAAATTCAAACCGAACTTTTCGTCTCTGAGTTAAAGAAAATGGAGCGAGGTGGGAATGGACCAAGCCGACGCCTGGAGACGCCGGAGCCCGGTGAATCGGGACGCGATGGCGAAGGAGCTGGGCGGGAGTCGACTGCGCAGCGAGGTGGACTGTGGAGGTCGCACTCGCTATCGGAGCCGTGGCCCTGCTCATCGCGGCGTCTGCAGCCGGAGCATCCGGGACGGGGATCGTGAGTCGGAGAGAGAACGAGACGGAGTCGGGCGCTTGGAAGAGGAAATCAACTTGCAACGGAGTCGTCGGCGACCGAGTTCCCGACGACATAACTCTCGTCGCAACGACCGTAATACGTTGCATATTTGTTATTCATTTAATTATTTGTCATTCACACGTTCATACAGGAATAGTGCAGTGTCCCACAAAACCGTGTCATCGGTTTGACTGTGGGATCCAGTCTACGTACAGTAAATTAGAACGTTTACATAGATAAAATTACAATAACTACTTATAGCTAACTTCACTCTTAAATTCTAGCACTTATCTAAGTAATATTGCTTAAGTCTCCTTTTAAATATAGTTTCATTATTTTCGTTCCTTATTTTCTCTGGGACATTATTTGGTGGATATGGCAAACGTTTTTAAAGTTCTACCACCGTAATAATTGAACACTTTTGGTACAATATATTTGCCAGAGGCCATCGATCGGGTGTTATGATTATTTGTAACATGTTCCAAGTTATGCTCAAGACTGCCATGGTTGTTTACAGCCAATAAGTATTTATGTTTTAGGGAAATTGGTAGTATTTTACAAATTTTAAATAATTTTGTGTAGACATTTTTATGCTGATTTCTAGTTTCATTATTGACAAGAAGTTTAAGAAACTTTGTTTGGATTGATTCTAATTTATTTATATATGTTTTGAATGTAAGGCGATGGCAATCTGAAGCATAACCGAGAATAGACTCCTAGAGTGACTTTTATAAGGATTTCAATGTTCCTTTAGGTACTTTAAAGCTTAAATGATAGAATTTTCCAAGTAATACTCTGTTTGTCACAAAGGTAATCTAAATGATGGGACCATGAAAAATGTTCATCTATTTTCATGCCTAAGTATTTAAAACAGTTTACTTTTTCAATAGGTTTACATTGACGGTTTGATAAATTATGAAAGCTTGAATGGTTGTGTGTATAAAATACTGTATACAAACTTACCAATACAAACTTTGGTGGGTATAGTTGTAGCACCAACATCAAAAATTATTAGCTCCTCTTTTTAATTTGAAAATAAATAATATAAATATATTATAATCAATTTTAATGAGATTATCTTATTAATAACAGCCAGTACCTGCCAGTATAGTGTTGGCACTTTCCTGCAATAATAATATCCAATAAATTTTAACGGTTCACTGCACAATGTCTCAATCACTACAGGAGTCCATAAGCAACTTGAAGGCTATGTTCCTTAAGCGTATGGCAGACTTTGAAGCTGAGTTGCCAGGATCTCGGGGCTCTGTTCCGGGACTGGCCTCCGACTACAACTCATTCAAGACGTTTGTGATGGAGGGTCTGAATGGCTTGCAGCAACAGATTGAGCTACTTGCACAGACCGTAGACACCATGGAGATGCGGACCAGGAGGAAAATGTTGCTGCTTCACGGTGTGACAGAAAGCAGCAAAGAAGATACAGCCAAGGTGGTAGTATATGTCATCAGGCAGCACCTCAAGTCGGATGTATCTATTGAAGATGTGCGGCGCTGTCACAGGATGGGACGCTCATCAGGTGACCACAAACCCAGGCCCATAGTGCTGAAGTTTAATAGCTTATCCATGCGCGACGGCATATGGTTTGGCAAAACAAAGTTTAAGGGCACTGGTGTAACGATATCTGAGTTCCTGACTAAGCCACGGCATGACACTTTTGTGGCTGCGCGTCAGAGGTTTGGTGTGTCACGATGCTGGACCAAGGAGGGCATAATTCATGTTCTAGCGCCTGATGGTTCGTGTCACCGAGTAGCTAATCTCAGTGAGCTGAACAACATCGAGCCGAAGGATGGCGTGGAGAAATCGCCCGCAGCAGTGAGGCCCGCCACCACCACAAAGTCTAAAAGAACTGTTTCTCAAAAGAAATAATTCATTGTTTATTTTGGTCGATCTCCGGTCCGGGTAGTAAGTAAAATCTAACATATCTTCTTATATTCTTCTTGCTTCTTACCCACTTTCACACTCACTTTATTTATAAAATGTGAGGCATATGTTTAATTTATAAATAATTACTTTGTTATTATCAATTATTACATACTTGTCGGTGGATAATATTGTTCTTTTCCTTGCTGTCATCTGTTTTTGTTTTTTTTTTCTCGTGTTTAGTTCAGCTATTTTTGTCTTTCTACTGCTGGCACTACTGGCGGGTGGTGTATTATTGGTTAGATAAATACATATTTTTTGTTTTTCATAATATTATATATATTTGTTTAAGTAGGTACATCATAATTATTGCCGCCATTGATACCAATGACTTAAGTGATGACGACAGTTTCCACTCACTAAGTAGCATAGATAGCTTTATCAGTGTGCCGTCTCTTGCTGACTGTCTTAACTCACAGTTTTCTGATGTACCCAAAAACTTCAATGCCGTTCATATCAATGCCCAAAGCATTCCGGCACATTTCCCTGATATGCTGGCCAATCTAGACTGTAAGAGCATTCATGCCATCCTTGTTTCTGAGTCATGGCTTAAGCCCTGTCTGCATTCAACATTATAATCCCAATCCTTGTTTCCAACTTATCAGAAATGATCGCGCGGTTGGGGATGGTGGAGGTGTTGCCATATATCTACGTTCAAATATCTCCTATACTGTTGTGGATATGTCTGCACAGCAACCGCCGCCTAATGCCGGTGAACATTTATTTCTGGAAGTTGTACTAAACCACACCAAAGTCCTTCTCGATGTCTACTATTGGCCTTCATTACGAATAAATTATTTTTCTAGTTTCGAAACCATATTGGTTAATCTTGTACCCTCTTACAGTCACACAATCATAATGGGTGATTTTAATACTTGCTTACTTCAAAATGATTTTAATCTGTTGATATTACCTTTAAGCGCAACTCATCACTTTCCAAATGCTTCACCTTATCTTCTTGATCTTATCATGGTTTCTTTAAGAGAACATGTCGCTTTGCACGGGCAATAGCCAGCAGACATGTTCTCTTACCACGACTTGCTTTTTATTTCATACAAAATCCGTCCTCCTAAGATTAAGCCTCAAGTTCTATTGCAGCGCAATTTTGGTGGCATGAACATAGATACTCTTCGTACAGATGCAGGCGATATCGACTGGACTCCACTTGTGAACTCCGAATCTGTCGACGAAAAGGTCAGCATCCTGACGAATCAAATCACAGAACTCTACGATAAGCATGCACCAATTTGACCTGTGAAAATTAAGCACCGTCCCTCACCTTGGCTCACTAACAACATCAAACAATTGTTACACAAGAAAGCTGCAGTTAAGTTCAAATATAAAATTAGGCCTGATGCTTCGAACTTACAAAAATATGTCGCGATTAGGAATCACTGCAATAGGGTGTGTCTATGACACGCTACGCACAGCACTAGGCGCCCCCCCCCCGCGCCTTCTGGGCGCCGCGCCGCACGGGCGCTGGCGCACAAGCGGATGCATGGACAGTTGGTTGACAGAAACAGCAAGACACACTTTTTGAAGGGCGCGCCCAGGCTTGTCGGAATTTACAGTTTTGTAACGAACCATACGACATTTACGCGAAATACAGTCCGCTTTGCACAGTATCTCATAGTTTACTTGTATATGGAGTATGCATTGGTCCATTCGAAGCCATCCATTCGTGATTGAAGACCGTCGCAATAATCACCATCTTTACAAGAAGCAACGTGGACACTTCTAGAAAAATCATCACGGCGAGGACAACGACAGTCGAAGACAGCCACGACGGTCTCAGCGCAGCACAGCATCAGGATAACAGATAATCAGACCAATTATTTTTTCCTTTATTAACTTTTCAACAGTTTTTTTCAAATTGCAACAGCAATTACTGAATCAGACCTTTCAGACTCGTATTTTCATGATAATTATATTATCAAACTCAGTACAAATGTATTTCAATCAAAAATATGCAAAAATATTCAAAACATATCAGCATTTCATAACCTCTCATGTCAATCCTTCTCATCAAATTAGCCCTTTTTTCATAATACTGAAACTAAAATAACATTCCCCAGCATCTGGATAGCTTGCCAAGCCTAAATTGCCAGCCGCCTGCCTCAATAAGGAGCCCCCACGTGGTCATCCCACGCGCATGCGGCCTAGGGCTTCGCCCACCACGTGTTAGCTGTGCACTCAAGCTTTGCACAGCCTTGCTTTCTGCCGCTTGCTGCTATAATTTAAGTATTGCACAACTATTTACACAAATTCTGTGATAACGTTTCCTGCTCATATTTTCTTATTTCTTTATTCACAGCAACGGCCACTAAAGGTAATAAACCTGATGATACAGAATTAATCAAACAATGTGGCATTGTTAAAAGGAAACTCACATTATTAAAAAAATATATTAACCTCATTCTGCCCAATAATAAATTAACAGATATCCAAGTTATTGAGCTAAAAACAGACTTTTGGAGTTTAAAACAATACATAAAACTTTCCAGGACATTCAGACACTTATTGAATTGAATGCTGACATCTCAGAGTTCACCGATGAACCAGACCCAGAAAGAGAACAATTTGAAAATGATTACCAGCTGTTGGTGGCACAGGCTTCCCGGCTTATTCAGTTAAATGACAAGCTGGTAACTAATCCAGAGTCAGACAAGGATCATTCAGGTGGGACCAAATCATTTATTAAACTACCCACTATTGACTTGCCACACTTCTCGGGTGAACATCAGGATTGGCTTGAGTACAGAGACACATTTCAATCACTTATTATGCATAGAACATTAGATAACAATCAAAAGTTTCACTACTTGCGTTCCTCACTATCGGGCAGTGCATCATTAGTTATAAAATCACTAGAAATTACAGGTACATTACAGCGCATTAGCCACATTAGGTGAAAAAACAGAATACTGGGATACATTAATAATATATTTAGTGTCAAGTAAATTTGACTCAAACACATTAAGATATTGGGAAGAACACAAAAACACACTCACAGACATGCCCACACTTGAGTGCCTGAATAAATTTTTAAGAGGTCGTGCTGATGTATCAGAAGTTTTAGAACAATTAATTATTAACAACAATAGCAAATCAGATACTCAAGTGGGACAAAACACAAAGTCATTTACAAAAATGAACACACAAAAAGTACCCACATGTCCTTTGTGTAAACAGCATCATCTATTATTTTCTTGTGAAAAGTTTAGACAGATGTCCATTGAACAAAGAATCAGGGAGGTACAGAGATAAAAAATCTGCTCCAACTGTTTAAAACCTGGTCATGACAACAAATTATGCAGAAGAGGGACATGTAAGTACTGCAACAAAAACATAATACACTTTTACACTTTTTTTTTTTTAACAAACATTTATTTTCCAAACAAAATCAACAATTACATAAAAAACAGCTTAATTATGTCCTAAAATTAAAATAAGCCTATTTAATATATACAATACGAAAAATAAAATAAATTAAAATTAAATTTAGAAGGCGTCATGGAAGTCATCCGCATCGCAGTCAATCGGAAGCGTGCCCAGAAGACTGGCGGCATTGCCTCGTTGTATAGCAATGCTTATCTTTTGTGCTAAATACGTGCCAGCCCTCTGGTCACCCGAGGCGTCGATCAATCTCTTTGGACCCCATGGCCCCAAGGTTTCGACCCCAAACGGCTCAAATACATAATCTCCTACAAGATTTACGTATTTGCGCCGTTTGAGGATCTCTGCTGAAGCAGCAGCAGCGCCCGCACAACCTGCTGTGCTGGAAAGATGGGATGGCGCAAGGGTATCGACACATGTCGCGTCCCATACCAAAGGCCTACCCAGCTTCCACGGCAGTAAAGATATCCCGTCCGGTCTCTTGCCATCGTCGCGTGCCAAGCCCTGAGGTTCAAGTTGGGCTGGAACGCCAGCGGTGACAAGAGCACGGCGCAGAATGTCGTTGAGGTTGGCGTGTCGTGAAATACGACCCGCGCTCCTGCTGCATGACAGACCATGGTGACCAAGGCTATCGACAGCCTCTCCGCAGTGACAGCGATGCGAAGAGACACATGACGCGCCTAAACGGAGGCAAGTAGCGAAGCGGAAGGTTGTATCGTCCAACAGGGTACCTATATTGGACGATGGCAGTGCCTGAAGCCAGAGGCCCGATTCCCATTCTCCCACAGCCAACAGGCGAGCACGCTCCGCAGCGCTGGCCGATGTATTGAGGAGTTTTTCTCGTACCACGCTGCAAAGCGGCCCATCCCATTGCCTCTGGGAGAACAAGTTTTGGGGTAACTCAGTTCCTGGACAAGAATTTCTCCAAGCGTTTATGGCATCGGCCTTACACGGCACCTCAGAATCAACCAGTGTAGGTGCTACGATTTTCCTGGTCAATTCTGCAGTGCTGTGGACCGATGACAAGAACGCTGGCAGGCTTACGTCAGAAATTTTGCGAACGCCGAGGCCGCCTAAGCGCACAAGTAAGGACGCCTGTTGCCACACTCGGTCGTTCAGAGCCACATTCAAAATTTTACTTAGGGTATTCTGTATAATTTTGTCAATTTGAATGAGTGGAGTCGGATTTTTCCAAAAAGGTGAAGACCGTAACACGTGTGTAAATTTAGGGACAAAAAGACAATATCGAATAATAGTAAAAGCCGAATGTATATTAATTTTGAGTAGCCTGTCTGAAACATCATTAAAATTTTGAATTTTTTCCTGTATAAAGGAATCAAAACCGTCGTCTAAAATTGGGGACCCCAGGAGGCGAAGAGAACTTTTTTCAACTTGGGTGATATTGGGTGCCAGATATTGGAATTTTGAAAGAATAGAGGATTTATCTAAATTGTCATTAATAAAAATTTCGCATTTGCTTGTTTTCAACTCTAAGCCTATGGATAAAAATTTCGATTTCAGGAATGCCAGATCTTGATATACAGTGTTTACGTCACCTCCCAGGGTTCCATCATCGAGGTACCAGATGTTTAATTTTGAATTTAGTTGGTTTATAACTGGATGGATGGCCAAACTAAAAATTAATGGTCCAAGAGGGTCACCTTGTTGACAACCGACGGCAGATTCTAAAAGATGTTCCTTGTATATTAATTTAGAAGGGTGTCTGTAACATTGCCAAAGAAAATTGTAGATTTGGGGTGTTTCCAATTTAACTTGTGTCAACAAGGTGTCTCTATGGACTGAGTTAAAGGCATTCTTTAGGTCAACCTTCAAGACAACCTCACCTCCATTACAGTCAAGGTACGTTGACAAGGCATGTACAGCAGCCTCGCAGCCTCCTTTAGAACCAAATCCCAGCTGTTGTGGTTGAAATTTACAAGAAAAGCTGGTGTTAAAATGGTGACAGCATATTTTAGCTGCCATACGCCTGTACGTGCACCCCACGGCAATGGGACGAATGCCACCATCCCGCTTTCGTAAGGCGCACAGATTAGCGCCATACAAAACGTCGACGATGGCATCGTTCACATTGCCGGAGAGCATGAGATTAGTTAATGTCGTTAGCCCACTCAAAAGCGAGTCGCCGGCCGCCCCGGCGCTTGAACACACAAGATCCTTAAGATGTTGTGGTGTCAAGCCGTCGAGACCACCAGCAGACCCGCTCTGGGATGAGCCAACGGCACCAACCACGTCCTTGGCTGTAATGCTGAGAAAGCCCGAGTCAGCGCTAGGTGGCTCAGGAAAGGAGAGGTTATCCCCTGGCGCTGGATGCTTGCTCTGCAGACTTGCGAGTATGTCGGCAGAACAAGGCGCCACCACATCGCTACTGAATAAGAGCCTGGACGCTCCCCTGATGTCACCTTCCCTTAGTTTCGACTCTACATGATGGAAGATGGTGCTGTTGCGGTGAGTTTTGGGAGGATGGTATTCTAATTTTGATGCCGAAATATTGCAGTTTTCTTTAATTTTGTTTGTTAAAGTTTTTTTTGTAAGCCGGTCTCCTTGAGCATGTAGAATTCTATAAGGGAAAGTGAGTAGCTGTTCCCAAGCCGTAATAGAATTCTCCCGGATGACAAGGCCTATGCAATGTGCTAGGTTTTGAGCCACCGAAGGCCTCGCACCACGGGGAATTCTCTTCAGAATCGGAATGGAATTTTTTAGCTGACTTAAATACTGCCAAAAGGGAATTTTAGGGGCGTCTGTGGGATTGTTCTGTGTAGTACTGGTGGAAGTAGTGGGGCCGGAAAGTACATTTTGGTTTTTGTGAATTTTTCCTAAATGTACTTTGTACTTTTACACTCAGATGCACCAAAACCATTATCTGTCACATTAACTAGTTGCACGCAGAACAAAACAATATTACTGTCAACTGCACAAGTCAAAATATATGACAAACAAGGAAAACCACATATGGTACGAGCACTACTAGATAATGGCAGCACCTCAAGCTATATAACTAGGCACTTGTGCTCACAACTGGGCTTACCCATTCAAACTATAGACACCATGGTCACTAGTATTAATAATCAGTGCACAAACAAAAAATACTAACATTCACATTCAATCAGCACACAATAAAAATTACAGGACGGACATTTTATGTCTTGTGATTAACCAAATTTGCAATACAGTCCCACATACATACATAAACAAAGATACCATTCAAATACCTAGTTGTATACAACTGGCAGACCCTGACTTTAACATTCCAGCCCCTATTGATTTATTATTGGGTGCAGACATATTCTGGGAAGTCATGGGTAATGGAAGATTGGAATTAGGAAAACAGCAACCAGTTCTACAACAAACAGATTTAAGCTGGTTGATATCAGGCTGCATTTCAAATTCTCATATTCAAAATAAAATTCAAAACTCATTCTTTGTGAATCAGATCTCAGATAACATAAACAAATTTTGGGAATTAGAAAACATATGTACTTCTTCAGACATACCTCACATTACTCAGCTATCATGTAAAAAAAAAATTACATCAACTACAACTCGCAATGCTGATGGTAGATTTGTGGTCACTATACCGTTCAAACAATCGCCAGAGTGCTTAGGCCAGTCATATAGTCAGGCAAAGATTCGTTTCCTTAAAAAGTGTATAGCTTTTTTTATAAATGTATTAAATTCTATGAAGAATACATCTACATCCGGATACTGAGCAATCTGAGCGTTAAGCAGTGCAACTGCATGACACGTGGGTGCGTATAGCGCCGTATTAGTTCGCACTTGTGGTGCGGCAAGCAAGCGGCGCGAGCGTAACCGGGTGTAGTGGTTCGGCGCCGATAACGAACATCGCGACAGTGTGGTCGCATCGTCGATTTTATTATTGAGTAGCAAGTAATAGTGCAACATAAGGGCACACTTACGTCGTAATGCCAGCGTGTCAAGACACACCATGCCTGACACGAACAGAGTAGCATATAAATAAGGATAATAGCCATAAAGCTTTTTGTACAGAAATCGACAGAATTTCCGCTGTACACGCTCAATCATCATACGATACTTGTTTTCGTGTGGATCCTAGATTACGGAGTTGTACTCTAAAATACTTCTAACAAATGAAAAGTACAACGCAATTATAGCACCCCTACTCCGAAACGGTATTGATTGTCGAATCACAAAACCTAGTGATTTGAAGCTCTTTTTGCATATTGTTGTGATATATGCATTAAAAGTTAGGCTCGTGTCCAAAGTCAAGCCCAAATCACGTATTTGAGTGACACGTTGTAGCGGGACACTACTTATTTCATAAGGATGGATATATGGAGAGCGTGAACGAGTAAATGTAATTGCTTTGCATTTAGATGCATTAAACTCTAAGTGATTTCGGGCTCCCCAAGCTACAACACTATTAATGTCCCGCTGAAGTGCCTCACAGTCGTCTGGACAATCTATCCCTAAGAACAGCTTCAAATCGTCAGCAAACAAGAGACAGTGTGCCGCACTAACGACATTCGGCAGGTCATTGATCATAATCAAAAAGAAAGTTGGACCCAAGACGCTACCTTGATTTACACCAGAGCGAGTGTCATATGGGCTAGATTGGTAATTTCCTAACTGTACATGTTGCGTACGATTGACAAAATAACTATCAAACAGATTCAATAGCTTAGGCGTGAATCCTACAGCTGCTAATTTCTGCAAAATCACTTTAGGGTGGACGCGGTCAAATGCTTTTTTGAAATCAAAATAAGCCGCGTCCACTTGTTTTCTGTGATCCATTTCCATCACACATTAATCAACGAAGTTAATTAAGTTAGTGGTAGTGGATTTACCAGCTCTAAACCCATGCTGACACTCACTCAGTTGTTGTTTAATCTGTCTGGTGATGTGTTTGTTTAAAATAGATTCAAACAACTTGCCGAATGCCGAGAGCACGGCAATGGGTCTATAGTTTGCGATCTGAGACTTGGAGCCATCCTTAGGGACAGGTGTGACCCTAGAAACCTTCCATAAGGCAGGATAGCTAGCCGTACTTAACGCCAAATTAAAAATGTGCAATAGTGGTACCTCAAAAACATTAATGCAATCTTTTATTATAAAGGCAGGTACACCATCCGGGCCAATTGATGTTTGAGCCTTTAAACGTTTTACTGCCTGGTACAAATTAGACTTCGTAATACTATCGATATGAATGCGAAAAGAGTACAAGCTACTGTCAATTTGTTCAATAGTTGTAGATGGTCTCGGCTGCTCTGTCAAAAACGAAGATTTAAAATATGTTGCAAAGGCGTTCACAGCATCCAGTCCGGAGACTGTACGGCCATCGTACTCAAAATCAAAACCAGTTTGCTGCGATGAACGCTGCGCCTTCACAAAATTCCAAAAAGACTTGGGATCCTTCTTTATACCCGCCTCTGCTCGATCTACGACATTGGCATAGGCCAACTTTATGAGTTCCTTCGTACGTTGCCTATAAAATTTGTACATTTCTATATTGAACTCTAATTTAAATTGTTTGTACCTTTTTAAATAGAAGTACTTGTTCTTAATAGTGACGATTATTTCTGGCGTATACCACTTAGGATACACATACTTAATATGTACACTTAATTCCCGTTTTAAAGGGACGTTTGCATTAAAAATGTGTCAAGTTGCGAATAAAAATAATCTAAAGCGTCATTAGAACTTGTACACGCTAGCACATCCGACCACGATGTCGATGCCAAGTTGTCATATAAGGCATAAAAGTCCGCTTTTCTAAAATTCCACCGAGGTGAGTGTTGATATTGTGGCGACTCATAGCACGGTGGCGGCGGCCGAGCCCGCGCAGCCGCCGGCCGCTCAACACTCAGCCGAACGCCGAGCGGCGGATGATGTGCGTCAGCCGGCACCAACGGCTCGACGTCACTAACGACACACACATTCTTATCGCTCAGATTACTCAGCACCAGATCTAACATATTACCGTAACTGTTTTTTATCTTATTATGTTGCATCAATTTGCAGAATGAAGTGAGATACGCATAATGTAGTTGGACATTCTGACTAGACGAATTCAAATTGAAGTCTCCGACCACCAAAACGTCCATCTTACTGTATTTTGCTATAATATTCTCTATTACCGTAAATGTATTCACATAAAATTCGTCTGCGGAATTAGGTGGAATAAACACCACGCACACTAATATTCTCTTATATTTTAAAGAGACAACAGCTGCTACCAATTCTATATTACAATCATAGCCGTCAACGTCTAAAATCTGGTGCACGGGATATTGTGATTGCACTGCCAACAACACTCCTCCCCAACCAACATCATTAGCACGGTCACGGCGTATCACAGTATACCCACCAGGAAATACTTCCCCGTCGTGTATACCACTCACTAGAAATGTTTCTGTTAACGCATATATATGAGCACATTCACTAAGTACCGCTAATTTAAACTTTTCTAATTTGGATCGTAATCCTCTAACATTTTGATACAATATCATGAAACATTTAGGCTTGGGAGGCTTGCGTATTATGTTTACGAAATCCGTTCCGCCACGGCTTCACGTAAATATCTTCGGGCCACTTGTCTGGAGACATATACTTTTCCAAATGCTTTGCTGGAACACATAATTTAAAAGAGGCATAATCACCACGCGCTTTCAATGCTTCGGCAGTACAATGAACATTAGGACAGATATTATGCAAATGTTCTAACACTTGCTCGACTGTTGTGCCCACTTTTAAATAATACACATGTAGGTAAGTTTTTCGTTCCGCGGCCGACAGCGAAGTGGGAGTAGCCGAGGCAGTACCACGGGTCACGTTCTAGCTCATTCGTTTCACACGCCGACGGCGAACTTCGATCCAGTCGTTCTCATTGCCTTCGCGAGAACTCACACACGACTCGATCGCTGCGCCGCTATCGTCGGTGGACTGTTGCGGCGGTAACACGTTCTCCGTAGTAGGGGACGAACTCGTTGATGCAACCGGCACGAGCTTCGGTTTATTTTGCCGAGCGCCAGCTGAGATAGCCGATGCGGCCCGAACACGAGCTCCGCGGATTGGTCGCACGTTCGATTCCTCCGACGAAATACCTCCAGTAATCATTTTGTTAGTTTTGTCGATTGTTACAGATTCCTTCTCAATAAACTTTTTGATAAGCTTATTTTGCTCTAATATAAGCTTTTCTAGCGCAGACACTTTATTCTGGAGCAAGATCACAGACTTGTTTAACTCCACAATGGTAACTTCCGCACTTTTAGATGACATTTCTAATTTATTTACGTATTTAACGACAGAGACTATCAAAACACAACTTTCTCCTCGAGAGAGTAGAGAGATATTGGATGGGTTGACAAGGATTGTAAGCATTTATAAGCAATTTATAAAATGTATTGGTCAGAATTGGATGGGTTGACCAGGATTGTAAGCTTTTATAAGCGGTGTAGCAGTTCCTGCTAGAATTGGATGGGTTAGCAGGAACTGCATGTCGGTGAAAGTCAATCTTGCTAGAACTGGATGGGTTAGCAAGCATTGCATTTAATTTTGCGAGAATTGGATGGGTTCGCAGAATTAAATTTGTGTATGTTATCGTTGTCGTAAGAATTGAATGGGTTTGCGGCAATGATAACGTGTAACCAAGCCTGTAAGAATTGGATGGGTTTACAGGATTCTTTAATGTGATTGTAAGTGCCCCCTCTCGCCGAGTGTAAGGTTTATTTTTGCTCGATTGCGTGTATGGGGACATACACGAGGTCAGGCTGGACGAGTGTAAAGTCTCCATTTTTATTAAAATTAATATCGATTGGAATTTAATAATTTGTGGTCGATTGAGTCGTCCGAGTCACATCACTATCGAAATAATTCAAAATGGCGGTTGGCGAGAGCGGGCATTCCATTCCTGGCGACGGTACCGAACGGACGGTGGCTCTTAGGAAACATTATAATATCTGTACAGTGTAAAAGGATACCAAAAATATAAATATATAAACTATATTCTAATATAACTGGAGTTTTACTACATGTGTTTCTTTCAAACCTGCTGCAGACAATTTCGAACACATAAAATATATAAATATTTATTTAATTTGGTGCAGTCGTTTGGAAGTTATACGCGTACAAACACTTCGGTGATACATTTTATTTATGTATAGAATTATAGATAGATACATGTTATAAAGTGATAGTACACAGAGTGAAGTCAACACAAGACAAGAACACTCGACATCAAACCCTGTATCAAGCTGTCTGGACAGTGTAGTGTAGTAGGCCTCATCATCATCAATCTTTAACAGTTCACTGCTGGAGGAATTGGCCTACTATACCGCGTTAGCCAAACGGGTTGGTATAGGGTTTAAAAAGCTAATATTCAGCCAAAATCCGGATAGACTGGTAAACGGACCCAGGTTAAAAATGTGATAACGCTAGGAGGATGATGTGTTAAAAAAATAGAGCACTCTATTATACAACACTTACCTAAGTACTGTTGGAAAGGCGAATAAATTTCTACTCATATTTAAAAGGGGGAGCCGCCTCATAATATGAGGTCTTTACTACAGTAGAAAGGTCGTAGTACTTATACAGGTAACTTGTTACGCAGAGAGCACTACAACATTAATGCCTCCTTTGGCTTAAGAGCTCCAACTTTATACGAAACTTTACCAACTTATGATTAATGATACTAAGCGTCTGTGGCCGACAAGAAGTGATAGTTTGAACTCGGATTAGCCCTCAGGCCAGGATTAATGTGTTGATTTGCAAAGGGCTTCAAGAGCTTTGATGCTAGTGATATTTTCTATGTCAAACACATGTAGCGAAAGGTGAAATACGGTTTGAGATTTGCTTTGCCTGAAGAAAACTAATATATACTATTACATACATTTTCTTATTGATTTGGGCCTAAATTTATAATTTTGATACGCTGATTGATTACTAAGATCGTGTATTTACTTAGTTTATTAAGTTTATTAAGAAAATTCTATTAGTTTAAATTTCCATCTGAAGAAAATTGTGTATTAAAGCTTAGGAATCTTATACACTATGCTGTTGGCAATGATGCTGGAATGGTCGCTTATAGCCGTCGGCTTCTTGTGGTAATTATCCCAGCGACAAACAGTTTTGATGCCAGTATTTGCGTTTGTGCCAAAGGCACATTCATTGCTATATTATATAAGAGTTTTAATTATTACTAAGCAACACAAGACCGTTACCTCAACACCTTTGTTTCGTCCATAAAGTATGGCCACAAAATCTTTTATTATTAATTAGCTAGGACGCCAAAATTTTGGTTAAATAAAGTTCTCGAATTTAATTAAATTAAAAAGGAAGAAGGCTTCTCGGTATTTGATTATTCGATCAATTCCGTTCAGTCTTCAACTAAGAAAGTTTGTGTCAGCGGTGAAGAGCTAAGTCCAAAGTTTTTGCCGATATTCAGGGCGTATTTAAAGAAGTTTAATATCTACATATATAAAAGTATCCCAACTGAATCAACAGGCACATTAAAAGAAAGTATCGACGAATCGTTATGTCTTTAGACCTCTGTCTTAGAACTACGGTCAATTTGTCTAATACTAGATGTTATTGTCAAGTTTGGTGTGTTTTAATCTATTTGTGGTACTAAGAGACTTAATCTTTGTTAATAATAAAATAATATAGAATTTCAACATAACGTTATCTTTGTACAATCGATAACAAATTATAATAATTAACAACTGGTTTTCTGTCTTAGTTTACTTACTATGGAACTCAAAAACCACTTTAATGAAGCTAGGTTCTAAGATCTCTTAGATAAGAAAATGTTAGACAGGGTTAAAGAGAGATTCAATGGTCGATTTGCACCCTTGTCGTTTTTGATGACGCGGTGGAACTCTTTGCAAGCCTGCCACTGCCTGAGGGTGTAGCTAACTACCCTTGCAAGTGTAATATACTGTCTGTAATTTATACATTGAAGCGTTCCGTATTAAGCTCGTGAATAAGGCAATACGACACAATCTGAGTATTACACATTTTGGTCATGTAAATATAAATCATATTATTGTTAAAATTTTCAGCCGCCAATGGCGCTGCTTCCGGTGGTGCTTTTTTTCCAAAGAATTACATTTTCAAAGCAAATCAGCCATATAATTTTTGCATCCTGTTTGAACGCATCCCAGTGTTTTGTGGTGCTGAATGAGGTGAATTATAAACTCAAATTACTTCATAGTTGGAGCTTTTCCTAGTTTATCTGTCCTACCTTTCTTCAGAACGTTATTTCATTATTCTTTTCGCCTTTCATATTTCTATCTATATAGTTCTTGATCTTTTAACATGATCATCTTAAGTTTGTTGTTTTCTTATACTGGGTCTGTGGGTTTCCTCTTTGTTTTATATTTATTCGCATTAATAATTATATTGAATTGTGTCAGCTACCTTTTCATCTGTGGTTGGGCTCTGTATATCTGGAATTTCACAACTACCTAAACAGATAAGAATTTCTACTCGTAGGACCAAGGCAAATAAAATTTTTTATGAGTATATTATATTTTTGAGTTTCAATCCATCGATATAAGTACTCAAGAGCTTATAGTCATGTATTTCGACTACCCTCATTATATTTTCAACTATTCATTTTGTTAGGTAAGTGTTTCAAAATAAACTTTGAGGCTTGATTTAAATTTTTTGTATTAAGGGATCGGTTAACGAAACATTTAAAATGTTCATAAATTTTAGCCAATCTACACTGCTCACCAACTAGACCTTAGTATTTGTATGCCTACAAACTTTCTAAACAAGGCATATATAACTAAGTTGCTAGAAAATGTTTTCAGCTAAGTAAGCATTACAAATTGAAGAGTAAAAGTCAACTATTCTATACTTATTTTTGTGAGCTGTAAAATTTATAAGTGTTGGATCAGATGCCCTTAGAAACACTTGACTCCTTCTAAGGGCAAGTGACCCCAACGAATTGGATTGGAGATTAAAGATATTTGAGTTCTACTAAAGGCAACTGAGCCACCACGAATTCGACTGTAGATTAAGATGTGAATATCGCTGCAACCATTCTGCAAATAAAATTATCTGATACGATTTTTAATTTTTCAGCTATAATCGTGACTAGAGCACTAACTGTCATAGAACCTCCTCAAGTATTAATCTTCGTCGCGAATCGTTCTTATCTTTTCGTCTTATTATATAACAGATACTACACCAATGTTCTGTGGAGGTTTCGTCGGTGCTCAATAAGATATGTTTTGTGCAACTAAGTTTTCAAAGGGTTTTCGATACTATATCTGTCTCAAACGACATCTATTATTTTATAAAATATGAATTATGTACTAACCATGAAATAATTAATCAGTGTAACCCAGAAAACATCTTATTCAAATCACTTTGATAGACTAGTCCAAACTTGTGTTCTGACTTTAATGAAACCGTTGTCCAGCCAAAGAGCTTATTGTTAGTCCAGGCATTTTACATTATCAGTTTAGTGTGAGAAATGAATAAAAGACAAAACTGCTAAGTATAGAGGTATTACTATCTATATATCCCTCTTAATAATATGTTAAATTACAGATTACACTAGGTATTAATCGTTTAGGGTATATCCTTTTCCCTCGTTCTGTTTTGGGGTTTGGTTTCTTGCATTGGTGACTAACGGCCATTTTCAATATTCGAACTATAGATAGATCTGTAGATTTTAGATTCGCGTTTGACATATTTTGTATGGAGCTTATGTCAAAAACTGTCAAAAACGAATCTAAAATCTACAGATCTATCTATATTTCGAATATTGAATTCCGTAGTAAACCAGGCCAGGGCAACCAGCCTCATTTTCTTATATTTATTAAGAAATGCCTAAAAGACGAAAGAAGAAAAAAGACTTATGTTATCTTATTACTATAATAGGCAACAAAATGCCAAATAACGTGCTTCATAACAGATAGATAAGCTTGTTAGACATATTTTAAACAAATGGCCGTTCAGATGTAAGAGTTGCCTTGATTCTTCTCAATCATGAGGCTCTACTTTTTGAACAGGCATTTTTTCAATGGTCTATTATGTAAATACCAATTTAAGTAACTTTTTTTTAAATACTTATCATCTATGACTTTCTGACGTCTCCAAAAACTTTAACATTTTATGGAAAGAAACATACCTACTTGGTATTCATATTTGAGTTTAGGTATTATGTCAACATATGGTAAAAAGCGGCGCAATTTTATAGGTCTAGTATTTTTATTTAGGGTTTTAATTGAAGGTTTTAATTCAAATAAAACTCTACACTGTTAGTATCCAAAATTAATATTTCGCGTTTATCGGCCAGGTCTCAAAACTATTAAGGGCAAAATTATCATAAAAAATAAAAGGAAACATTTTTTATGTTAAAAGGTTTTATTACAATAATAAAATATGTAGTTAGGTTATGTACTAAACGCTAAAAAATAATTCGGTAAGTCCTAGCTACCAGATCGCACCAAGCTTCTTATCAATCTAGGGTATTGATCAGATAAATATAAAATCTTTGGGCGTAGCGTATCCAGAGTAAACATTTTGATAGCATGCGCCCAAATTTCAGGCCTATTCTACTAATTAAGCCCTTTAATTTGATACCCATATTGAGGTTGTTGTGAAGAAATATGTGATACGCCATTTTGTATCGGCGGCCATCTTGGATTTTTCATAGTGGATTGAATTCTACCAATCAAGCCCTTTCATTTGATACCTATATTGAGGTTGTAGTAAAGTAATATGTGATCCGCCATTTTGTATCGTCGACCATCTTGGATTTACAATCATAAAGAATATATTATGTTGTATTCTCATCAAGATTAAGAGTGTGCACCAAATATCAGGTCAATTTGTCATCAGGAAGAGTGTAAAATTCCAATTACTAAATTTGACCCAAACAAACAAATAAAAAAAACAAATAAACAGGTCAAGCTAAGTAAAACCGTTTTAAAAAACCGTTTAATAATTTTAATAAAACCATTTAATAATTAAAAGTATCATTATCAAATGTAATACTTGTGTAGACATGTAATATTTTATAGAAATTGTTCAATGTTTATTTCGACATTTATACATTCTTAAACGTCTCCCATTAAAACATAAAATCAAGAAAATTATAACATTGACTACGAAGATTAATTGCAGTTGGTGAAGCATTCCCCTCAGAGCCTCCAAAGATTTATATTTTTGAAGCGAATCGTCCATTTTTTTATTTATATTTTATTTGAGAGAATGCCGATGTTCTGTGGTGGTTTTGTAGGTGCCCAATAAGGTGATTTCTATAACTTTCTTTAGCTATGTTCTTGGCAAATTATTAATGCTTCTTTTCTGGGCCATGATTGATGATGAATTTAAACGTGTATTTTAAAACTTTTTCATTACATAGTTACATTAAACCAAATCTATTTTGAAATATTTCAACAAGTTGTATGATATTTTTATTTTCTCTTTTAATTAAATCAGTTTTACATCTTCAACGCGAAAACCCCTTTCTTATTTTACCTCTTACATCAAAGAACTCCCGTATTTTGTGGGGCATTTGTAGGCGCTAAATAAGGTGATTCAAAATTGAATAGCTCATGTTTTGAACAAAACAAGTACTATCAAACCATATCAATAAAACTTAAGAGTAATTCGTCATTATTTGTTTAACAAAATATTAATCTCTTGCATATAGGTCATAATTTATATTAATTTATGCTCTTATCGTATGGCTGGCAGACTCGAAACAATGCTTTAATCTTCACAGTTTCTATTTCTAGGGATATTTGTGATTGGGTGTGTTGGGGTTAAATGTTTCTGGATTTTGGGGGCTTTATTTTAACAAAATAGCTTTCTAATTTCAATAAATAATTTAGGTTATTTATTTATTATATGCCATGGCAACATTATGGGTCACAATTTTTTTCATCTGAGGAAGAAGAACTACTAGCTTTTAAAATATTAAGGCTCCTACACACAGTTCCGGCGGCACAAGCCACCGGCTTTTGCCGCGCGGCACGCGGCAGGGCCGCGCAGGTATACCGGCTTACCGCGCGTGTTGCAACTTGCAAAGTCTTTTCACTCCCGAAAGCCGCTTCTGCGGCAGACGTCTGCAACACAAACGCCCTGCAAAAGCCGGCGGTACGTCCCGCGCGGCAAAAACCGGCGGCCCGTGCCGCCGGCTCTGTGTATGCTGTGTGAGCCTTAACAGTCAATATTACAAAAAAATAAACGCTTAAAAAGATGAACCCATAAATCACCAAATTAAACGTAATAGTACTAAAACGGCTACATAGCGCCTATATTCTTGAGTTTTTGCTTAAAATAAAAGTGACCAACATTATAATACACAATGTTTTAGCTTTGGCTTTAGTTTGAAGATTACTAAATATGTGTATTAATTTTCAGATGCTGCAGAGAAAGTCATCAGATATTCTTTTGGAAATAAATTTTGGTCTATTAAGAGTTGTTTTATTTATGAAAATGTATACCTACTAGTGGGTAAACCAAGGCGAAACCGACCTGTGCAGTAGCCGACATACGTATCGATTTTTATCAAAGAAGTCAGTATGCGCAACTAGCACAGTATTTTAAGTATGTAACTTTTAAGACCAAATACAAATACCCCTTCTTGAAATCTTTGTGCTCATCACACAAATATTTGTCCTTGGTAGGAATCGAACCGTTGACCTCTGGCTTGAAAATCAGGGTCACTAACCACTAGACCAGCAGAGCAGACGATAAATTCGTGATAAGGATTAAGGTCGTAGGCATCAACAACCACCATAACTACTTACAACATGAAAGCACTAATAAGATCAAATTATAGACCATTATGACGAATACCAAGGACAGATCTATTGAGGGACTAGTTTCCAATTAACAGGTATTATTGGAACTCCCTTAGGGACGAGAATATCTACAGGATGGGATCAAATGAAATTACGAGTTAGATCGCACTGATCCAGACTAAATCCAGGATAATCTGCTAAACTAAACGTAGTTATGGCCTGCCTTGGTTTAAATTAAATGTTTATTTCGATCGTCGACAAAATTGTTGTTGACAGTTTAATCCTCTTTCTATTCTTAAGTTTCCAATTTAAATTACAAAGTAGGTAACACTTTGATGAATGGCCGAAAGCCGATTCTAATTTTGTGCTGTATTGAAAAATGAGTTTTGTGTAGTGCTTTGACACCTATTAAAGTGTTGTCAAACAGGCCTGTTAGTCTAGTGGTCAGGGCTGCTAGTATAGATCAGCGGAGATGCTGGGTTCGGTTCCCACCCAGGACAAACCTTTGTCTGTCAAGCACGATTATATGTTCCGTGTCATTGATAATGTAAGAGTAATTTATACATCGTAATGATGAGGTGCAAGAATATAATATATACAAGTTTACTTATCAGTTATCTAATAAGTATACTGCCTCTTTGGTCTCGCGGCATAAATGTGCGCGTGGGATTGGGAGGTCTCGGATTCAATTCCCTGGTCGGGCAAAGTGTTATTGGGTTTTTCCGTTAGGAAATTCTCAGTAGCAGCACGGAGTCTGGTAATGTGCCCGGTACAGCAATAGGCTCGCCCCCTATTACGTGGGACCTAAAAATTCATGACAAAATGTGGGTGTAATATTACACCTCTGCCTATCCCTTCGGGGATACAGGCGTGAGTCTATAAAAAAAGTATATAGTACAGGCTCTGTCTGGCTTTGGATAAAAGTGGTCCTAGAATAATAGGTATCATTATTATTTGAAAGGAGCCGGGAAGCATGAAGTTTAAAAATAGGTCACTACTGCGTTTACCTAATGCGGAATCGTATAAAGAAATGGGTCATTTGCATTGAGCAGATCTTGACTAAAACTTTATATTCTAACTAGCTCGTTGAAGATGCTCGCAATTTCGTAGTAACTTCATTTCGTCATAATTTCACCAAATCCAAATGATAGTATGGGATAAAACTGAAGTTCAGACAGGGAATGCTGTGCACATTTTTATGAGTAGTCATCTCGATTGAACACAGGTATGGCGTAGTGGCTGAAGTAGACACATCTTCACTTAGTAACGTACCTGTCTTGGGTTTGACTCCCAACTTCCGGAACAAAACTTTGT
Source organism: Euclidia mi (assembly GCA_944739405.2). Classification (NCBI taxonomy): domain Eukaryota; kingdom Metazoa; phylum Arthropoda; class Insecta; order Lepidoptera; family Erebidae; genus Euclidia; species Euclidia mi. The sequence goes on along the minus strand of OX123188.2, from coordinate 31,826,279 downwards.
GTGAACATCAAATTATTGTAATTTCTAGTTTAGGCATTGTTTGTATCCGTTTTTTGGATTTCAATTCAGTTGCGTCGAAAAAGGCATTTTTATTTGTATTTAATATTTAAGAAATTCGACTCCAAAAATATTTAGCTTTGTTTTATAATAATCAAAACATTAAATTAATCCGTACTTACCGATTTTACATAGACATGCTAGTTTTACCACGAATGTTACAAATAAAATTATTTAAGTAGCACATCAAAACTGCGGGGCAGCTATAATAAATTAAACCCATTAAGTAGTGATCTCATACATACCAACAAGTTAACTATAAAATATAATCCAGTAAAAACGATCTTTGAATACGAGAAGTCATTGAATGTCATTAACACAAAACAATAGTCACGATCTCTATCTTTATAGCTCTATCGCGCCTTACAAGCAATGCCCTCAGTGCCATTACTTTTTCAACCAGTTTTTTTGAGGATACGTATCAGTGTAAGATCTGCAGCGAACGCGATCAAATACATCACGGAGTCAGGCACCGTGGATCCTCTTGAGACTCCTATATTGATGATTGCAGTTACCCCCAACTTGTGTATTGGGATGCTTGGATTCGCAACCGTCTGAGATCCTGTCCGTTACATTGGAATTTATAATTAAGAAACAACGTCTTGGAACAAAATCTGTTTACGAAGTCAGTCGAAGTATTTTATCTTGCTCGCTACGATTTTGCGTAAACATTCACATGTAGATTGTGGGAAAGTAGAATAGTTTGCGTTCCTGTGGCTCTTCACTGTTCAATGAATTCTTATTGAATTTGTGTTCGATCACAAACGAGTATAACAACGTTATCGTACATTGATATAAATATTGAACTTGTTGTGCAGAAGTTCGTTCCTTGCGAAATTATTTAAACTTTCAGCGAGACTGTCACTTTACCTGCAAGTTTGCTAAGTAGTCTCAGTTAGTATGCGTGACTGTCTAACCCAGAAGGCCAATTCTCGTATTTAACAGACACTGACACTGAATTTTGACTGAACTGCGATTTAATTTTGAATTGACTCACAATTGGTATTCTGCTCCACTTAATCTCCTCATAGTATTATTTCGATATAATCAATTTATAATCTCTTGTTGATCTTAGAGGTAATATCAAAAACTCAAAAACAAAAACATGAATTTTGCCATTGTATGGGAAAATACATTAATAGGAATGGTTATTGGATGCCAATACGTTTACATGCCAAATTAAAATTAATATACAACTAAGTAATAAAATTTCGGTAAGTAAATATATTGGTTCCTTGGATCGTGTGAATTATTTTCAATAGGTATTCAATAATTAAAAAATTTAATATTCAATAATAGAAATAATTCAGACATTATAAAGATTTTAACGATGGTAACGTACAATTGGGTTTTTTAATTCGTTTTTTCCTCCTGATAATTTTATCTCATTTGTTGAATTTCTCGAGCAAAAGTTTCGCGAATATATCGATCTTGAAATAAATATTGTCAATGCTGGCAACGAAATACTTAACATGTTTGCATGTTGTCCACCAGGATCTCCTAGCCAGATCCCCAGAGGATCCTCGTGAACTCATTAGTTGTGAAATTGTATAATAGCAATTAACGTTTACAAAACCAGTGACTATCAGAAAGTTATCAGCCATCGATAGTAGTGTTGCCCAAATTCAAGAACAAGACGAGACTTAGCCAGTCTTGGTCTTGGTCTTGCGCCTATACACCTGGTCTTGGTCTTGGTCTTGGTATTGCGCTCCCAGTCTTGGTCTTGGTCTTGGTCTTGCAGCAAGAGTCTTGCAAGTCTTGCAATTACCTATCAGTCTATTACTATTTATTAAAGTTTTTAAATCTTAGAAAAACGTATTAGAATTGGAACATTGTGAGCTTGAATTAACACAGCCATAGTAAAGATCAAGCAGATTAATAAATAACTGAAGATTTGATAAGAAATTCGAAAAATCAACTGACCTATATGTCGTTTTCCATGGAAGTAACTGTTTCTTAATAAACATTTATGATTTATAAGCTTACATTTGCTAAAACATGTAAAAAAAACAAATTAATTACAATTACTTGACTGTATTTTAAAGAACAATATCTGTCTAGAAAGAGATTGAACCCTCAACTTATATGAAATTTAATAAAAGAGTTTTACGATTTATTATTTATTTCAATAAAAAATAAAATACAACACAAATCAAACATAACAGTACACAACAGCTTTATCATTAGGTTATGTTACTTTATATCAATTCTTTTGACCAAGAATTAATACAAAGTAACCATCTGGCTGACTCATCACTTAACCTATTTCTATGTTTTCTAATTACTAATGATGCTTTAGAAAATAATCTCTCAGCAGGTACTGAAGTTGCAGGTATTGAGAGAAAATCACGGGCCATCTTCGATAAAGTCGGATACTCTGTCTCATGCGTCCTCCACCAATCTAAAATGTCTTCCGAGCTGGCAGTTCTTGGTTTTCTCAGGTACTCCTCCAACTCGTCTATCACTAAGCCTTGAAGACAAGATCCAGATAACGTCGAGGGACATTCATAGAGTTTATCAAAGTCTATTACGTCTTCATCTTCATCTCATACTTTATTTTTTTTTTTTGGTAATTCCAGAGATTTGTTCAGTGAGTGTAGACTTTTATATTCTTCATAAAGTTCATTGAACTTGCGCAGACTTTCTGTTTTAAGTTGCTTCCCCCACATTGTCAGGTCAAAAGTCTGAGCCTTATGCCTTGGGTCTAAAATTAAATAAGTACAATAAATCCAGTTGCTCTTCTTATAATGTTTAAGCATTTTGTCTCGAGCTGCTTGGAAAGCTAGAATGAGCCTTTCATCCACTTCAGATCGATTAGGTTTCTCATCTAACTGTTTTACCATGGATTCAATTTTATCTAGCAAGAGATTGAATGATACAATGACTAGCGGTAAAGTAACATATTTGTCTCCACCAAGTTTTGTACTTAAAAGTTTAAAGTTTATTAGGAATTTATGTAATTTTTCGAGTACCTGCCATTCACTAGCTGTGATTTGAAAATCATTCAATTCGGTGACAAAACTGCACAATATGTTAATGCCCGCTCTCACTTTTAAACCAAATCCAATCATATCATGTGTGGAATTCCATCTCGTTGGACAGTCAAGAATGGCATTTAGATTTGATGGCACGCCAGCTGCTTCACAAGCAGACTGAAACTTCTTCTTCACTATCTCACTTCTTTTTATTTTACTGGAAATACTGCGTAACTTTGTTACAGATGTACGCGAATCAGCAATATTTGGTGCATATTCTTTATCTTCCTCATCCTCAGTTTCGTCTGCATAGTCTTCATACTGCTGATCTTGCGCGTTAGTGTCAGACTCACAGTGTAATGCTAAGGTCTTTAATAAATCTTGTACACCAAGGTTTAAAATGTGAGCAAAGCACCGGAAATGTTGATTGTCTGAATCAAAGTGTGGCGGCAGCTGTTTGCCCAGTTCATACATAAATTTGGTATTTGCAGTTGCGTTGTCGACCGTGATACCTTGTATTTTATCAATTATGTCATATTCCAATAAACATTCATGGAAAATCGTTGCAATATCTTCCCCAGTATGTCGACCGCGTGATGGTATAAAATCAAGAACTACAGATCGATACTTCCATTCGTTGTCTATATAATGCATAGTAACCCCGTAGTAACTTCTACCAGCAATTGACGTCCACCCATCAATGGTAAACGACATTTTAGATGATAATTGTTGAAGTTGATCCTTGAGATTCAATTGGAGCTCTTCAAATCTCTCTTTGACTTTCCTTCTAAGTGAAGACCTTTTAGAAAACACCATATTAGGGCAAATACGTCGAAAATATACTTGTGTAGCTTCGTCATCGAAAAATGAGAAGGGAAGATATTTTTTCACCACCCAATCAACTGTAGCTGTCGTGATGTTGTCACTGCTGTTTTCCGACTGAAATAAAACAATAAATCTTCTGTTATTATTTAAAACATACTAGGTTTGAGCGTTTAGGAGGAGGAGGTTTGTTGTTGTTAAATCGAGAAAATCGTTAAATTGACATTTGTTATATTAAGGTTGCACTGTACTGTAATTTACCAAAATAAAGTACTTAGTTGTTACTGGCCGATTATGAAAACAAATGAAAATATAGGTGTTTATAAAAAATATTTAAGACGATAATTACATACTTAATATGTCGCACCCCTAGATGAAAACACTACTAACTCAAAAATACTTACGTAAGTTAATGGCGTTTTTGAAAGTATCGCATGAATAGCTATGCGGAGTTAAAATTCCCGTAGCGACAACTTCGACCGTTGTTAAAAAAATATTCTTACCTGTCCACTTCTTCCAGCGGTTACTAAAAAGCTTGTGATATCTCCTTCTCCACTTAATTTTGGTTTAACAGGAAGAAATATTTGTGATTCCTTTTTGTGGAAAGATATTAGATGTTTGCTTAAGCCTGAAGTGTTTCTGTTTTTCATTTTTATTTCAATCTTTTTATGTTGGCACAATTTACACAAGGCAGTTTGGGATGCATGAATTATTTCGAAAAACTCCTCAAATTTGCTTTTGGGTCTTTTAGATCTGTGACTCAAACTCTCGTTACTCGGACTAGAATAATTTGAATCTTCGTCACTCATATTAAATTGTACACGTGATACGTTTTTAGAAAACAACAAGAATTAGTAAAAACAATTATTAAGTTAGACTCGAAGCACAGCTCAATTGGAAATGACTGGAATTAAAATAATTCCTTTATTTATAGTACCTACGTTTCCTTGCTTTCTACCGCGCCGCCTCGCCACGTGCCGGCTCTATTAAAAGGATGCGGCCGCAAATCAAACGATGCCGCGTGCGGCGTACAAACACAGATTATTACCTACTTGTACAGACGCGACATGTGAATAAAATATATGTAAAGAATTAGTGCCAATCACTATTCTTTACATATAAGTGAATGTTTTGGCGTACATCTATACTAATCTATACTAATATTATAAAGCTGAAGAGTTTGTTTGTATGTTTGATGACAGAAGTTTAAAAATAAATAAATAATTCCTGAACGTCACTATACCTCCAAAGTTACTATTCCTCGTGGACGAAGTCGCGGGCACTGCTAGTAAATACTTACACTCATCATCTCTCTCAGAGATATTCGGGCTGGTAAGCAATACAAAACTCTTATCGCAGGCTTTTTATTTTATTAGTAGGTAAGTACCTACGCTTTTTATATTATTTTATTAGTTTTGTAGAATTTTTTTACACTTTTCAAGTATATTTAAAAGTGGCTACAATATTTATCAAGGATATGTTTCTACTCAGTATGCCTACTACTACTCCCTGAAGTTGGTTTTTATTTATGTACATCAACAGCGACATTGGTCCAATGTTTCGAACCCTATTATTTCATTTTCTCTCTAAACTACTACGACAATTATACGACCAATTTCGGGAAATTTATGATCATGGGAACATTGCGATTGAATCGTATATTTATCTAGGCAAACGCGTTTAGTGACAAGATGGCGAATAAAGTCAGCTCAGCTCAACTCAATAACAATAGATCTTGTTATTTTAACTGATCGAGGTAGTACATAAATTAAAAAGATTCAATACCTGTATTGTAAATTAGGTAGGTAAATTTCGTATAACTTTCAATAAACCCAAAAGGTTGACAATGATTGACACATCTGATTATTTATTCTTTGATTACGGAGTAGCCGACCGCGGCTGCGGCTGGTGCCGCCAAAGAAAACCGACTAAGCCGACAGAGAAATAAAAGACTAGCCGACCACCAATCGTAGCTTAGCCGCCGGCTTAAAATAAAAGCCGCCTGCCAATAGCGGGCAATCGCAGACCTTTCGGCAATTAAGCCACACCCACAAAATACATTTATTTTTCACCCTGCGGGTTCCGTCATAATTATTTTTGATAATTGTGTTTACTTTTTTTAACGCAAGATAGATGTAGATCTATCTTGCATAAAAAAAGTAAAGTAGTTGGTGGTTACTCGTAGGATTGACCAATAACTTGCCTGATGTGTTAAGCGAAAGCGTGGCCGAGGATGAAGCTCGTCAATCTAGAAGATATCTATTCACTCTTGCCTTGAAAATCAAAGTTTGAATGAATACTGATATAATAAAAAACAGGTCTGGTTGGTTAAATAAAAAAAATTGCTAGATTGAAATTGATAAAATTTTAATGAAGCTCATTGTGAGAAGTATAAGGCCATAGTCTACCACGCTGGCCAAGTGCGTGTTGGCTGACTTTACACATCTTCAAATCATTGAGAACTCTCCGACATGTAGGTTTCCTCACGATGTTTTCCTTCACCGCTTAAAGTTGGCGGCAATCAACAATACGCAAATAACTTCGAAAACACAGAGGTGCGTGCCGCGGGATTCGAACGCATGACCTGCAGATCGCAAGTCATGCGGTCTCCCGACTAGACTGCCGGAAACTCAGAGTGTGCAAAGCTTATCTTCGAATAAACCAAATGACTAAACTGAAATTGAAACTTTTTAATGGAATCTATTAAAGCGTGCTCCATCGTAAACCGCAACAGTCGCTTGACATCAGACGAGTTGACGGTCAAGTGCAAAGTATCTTCGAAAAAAAATTTGAGTAAAAATGTTGAAATTATTTTAAAAATAAAAAACGGAACCCTAAATCAATTCGCTTAGAAAATCACACCCACAAAATACACTTATTTATCGCCCTGCGGGTTCCGTCATAATTATTTTTGAAAATTGTGTTTTTTTACGCAAGATAGATCCGATTGACCACCAATTTGCCTAACGTATTAAGCGACGGTGTGGCCGAGGTTGGAGCTCATCAAAAGCCACTTGACATCAGGCGAGTTAACGGTCAAGTGCAAAAATGAGTATTACTTACAGCATTGCATTAAAGAATTACATTAAAGCGTGCTCCATCATAGCAACAGCCGCTTGGCATCAGGCGAGTTGACGGTCAAGAGCAAAGTTTATCTTCGAATAAAACAAATGACTATTACATTACAGTATTGCATTAAAGAATTACATTAAAGCGTGCTCCATCGTAGACAGCAACATCCGCTTGACATCGGGCGAGTTGACGGTCAAGTGTAACGCTTATCTTCGAATATTAAAAAATAAAAACGGAACCCTAAACGGAGCCGCTTTGAAAATGCCGCTTTTATTTTAAAAATCTTCACTCGGCTTTCGTCATTAGAGGTTTGAGGTTGTATTTTTTCACGTTTGTTTTATTTTATTTTTTTATCATACAGACGATGTCTTATTCAAACGCAGAGTATTACGATATGATACTTTGCATCGGAGCTGGGAACGGGTCCTGGAGCGAGGGTCGCGAGCTGTACCGTCAACGATTCGTCGACGGCAGGCCGCTAGCGTCACAAAGGCGTCTCCCTTCATATTCAAGCTTCCGCGGACTTTGTTTACGTCTGCACAGCACCGGAAGTTTTCATGGTGCACCAACTAACAGGGCCGGCCGAACCATCAGCGGTAATGTGGAAACTCAGATCCTGGAGCATTTTGCCGACGATCCGCGTACTAGCACTCGTCGAGCGGGTGCGCGGCTTCGCGTCGATCACAGGGTAGTGTGGAGGACTCTTCATGAAGACGGCCAGCACCCTTATCATTTCCGCAGAACACAGGAACTACTTCGGGCAGACTACAGTGCTAGAGTTGATTTTTGTGTGGTTAATTGAACAAATTGCTGTGGATTCTTCGTTCGTGGAAAAAGTGTTATGGACTGACGAAGCAACATTTACACGAAGTGGACTTGCCAACCTGCACAATGACCACGTATGGGCACACGTCAATCCGCAACGCGTCTACCGAAAGCAGTTTTCAGCATCAGTGGCGGATTAATGTCTGGGCGGGCATAATCGGAGACTGCTTAATCGGCTCTATCTTCTTGCCTGCCAGCTTGACTGCTGCAGGCTACTAGGAGCATCTGCAGGGTGAGCTGGAAGATGAAATTGACAACTTGCCGTTGGCCGTGGGGCATAACATGTGGTTTCAACACGACGGAGCGCCAGCGCATTTCGCACGTCGCGTCCGCCAATACCTACATACTCGTTTTCCCGGCCGTTGGATCGGTCGCGGCGAAGATGCGCCGAGGTCGTGACCTCCACGCTCCCCGGACCTGACGCCCTTGGATTTCTTTTTGTGGGGTTACATAAAGAATATTGTGTATTCGGAGCCGTGCAACACGAGAGAAGATATGATACCGCGCATTACAGCGGCATTCAACAACATAACCCCACAAATGTTGAAAAAAGTCATGAGTTCGATTTCTCGGCGCGCCCGGCTGTGTATTGAGAAGGGAGGCCAGCACTTCGAACCTTTTCTTGAATGCGTCGTGAGTAGAGAAAAGTAGGTAAACTAACGACCCGTCCGTTGTACGTAAAGTACATTGAAAGTAAAATGTTAATCGTAATTTTGTTACGAATAAATGTGAATAATAAACCAAAGTGTATGTAACAATAAACAAGCATTGATTAATTAATTAGTAATGGTATTTTTAATCACTCTCACTCCCTCGGTTTAGGTACCCTAAGGTAAGCAATGCACCTTGACATTATTTGGTGATATGATAGGTAAATAAATTTAGTATTGTATTTTAATTCAGATAATTAAATTTTTAGATTAGAATTAAGATAAGCGAATTACTTGTAATGTGTCAGGTTCTATCTAGGCACCTGTTACATTTCGATTTAAAATAATCGCAATTTATTTTCCTATTCATCAAAAATTGTACCTAATCATAGGCAGGTAGGTTATCCAGTTAGGTTTAGTTAGATACTAATTAGACCACAGATAAGGTTAGGATGATGATAATAATTAAACTAGTTAAAATGTGTACCTATGCAAGTTATTACATCATGCGATTAATTGCATAACTTACAGAAAGTTTTTTTTAAGTAGGTGCACGTGCGCTGAACGTGGCGCGGGTGGCGTGGAGGAGCAGGGATGACGGGTGATAGTATACGTGTGTGCGTGCCACAACCACGACTATAGAGTTGTTAGGGTTGTCGAAAAAAACACAAAAAAATATTTTTTTTAGTTTTGTATGGAAAAAAAAGTTTCGCTTTCATTATTAACATTTACGCATACGATTCCAAACTTGATATAGATAAACACCTTTAAATATTGATGGGCCTAACTCGGACACCCTGTATACTTACTAGAATAAATTATTATGACATCTACTACCTATCCTTACCATTTTATCCTAATCATAATACTGCTTGCGTGATCAGTATAATGTATTCATTTTCATTCTAAGCACTCTGAAACTTATTTATTCTTTGGAACACCTGTAGGTACTCTTAAAATTCGAAATTATTTTGCATGAGTCTACCTACGCCCTGTGGCGGCAATCAAATAGTGTCAAATGTTGTGATTTCGGCGCGGCGGCAACGATTGTTGTATATGATTTCAAAAGAAGCCGCCGGCGCGTGTATCATAACCATGTACTTCCGAAAAGCGGCAAATTTCTTTGAGAAGTAAGTACAAAACCTTTGATGCCGCATTATCAAAGTGCCGATGGTTAAAACATAACTATGCATGCACTCAGTTTGATTTTAAGGGATATTTTTTTATTCGCTATGTAGGTATGTTTATGGTACCTATTAGTCGTAATGCGCATAGGTCCAGTTTTTCATATTCTTTGATACAGTTTTTTGCGTCTCATAGAATTCCTAAGCGTTAAACGCGTTACACCTAACTACTCCGTGAAATAGCGCTAAGTCCTAGCTGCAAGACGCAAGAGTCTTGCAGGCTTAGTCTTGTTCTTGCTCAAGTCTTGCACGATCAGTCTTGGTCTTGGTCTTGCTAAAAATACGCGGTCTTGTTCTTGGTCTTGGTCTTGCAAAAACGCAAGAACAAGACCAAGACTGCAAGACCAAGACTGAATTTGGGCAACACTAATCGATAGGGATTACAAAAAGCAGGTGCATGCGATTTTCGACCTTATTGACGTAACTCAGAATTTATAATTTTAATAACGTATCAATGTCAGAAAGCAAGAAAATACCAAAAAGAAGTTTATCATGAATTGTCAATAAGGTCGAAAATCGCATGCACCTGTTTTTTGTAAGCCCTATCGATGGTTGATCATTTTATAGTAATTTGTTTTGTAGACATGAATTTGTCTTACACAATTTCTTTTTAAACTTATTTTAGATACCTATCCCCGTGGTAAAACTAGTGACACATAATAGCTAAAGGCGATTCCTATGTTTATTAGCAAAATAGATCATAAATATTACCAGAAAAATATTCAACACTATTAGTGGTATCGTTGGGAATGTCAAATAAATCACGTCATCACGTCGTGTCCTTGGTAACAAATGTATATTTTTATTCCGTGCTTTTAAAAGTATCAGGTGCATGCTTTTTTGGTTCCACTCGCTATTTTATTTACAACTGTACTTCTGCCGTATAGCGAATCGGTCGAGTCCAAGAATCTGCCCAATTCACGAACCTGTCGAGTTGGGAATCTGCCGAATCACGAATCTGTCCATTCCAGAGTATGTCGTATACCGAACAAGCGATTTGTCTTAACCTATTGTGACAACCCTACCAAAATAGGTAACAAATTTACAAGCTCTTAAGAAGCTGTTTCTCTGTTCGGTTTATTTACTCATGTGGTTATATTATGTACGATGGTATCATTGTGAAAAAGCTAGAAATACCTTACCTGCTCTACTAATAATTAGCAGAATACCGTTCACACTAGTTCACACTTGGTTCAACTTTCGATGTAGTCCCGATCTCATTCAAGTGTCAGTTAAGTTACGAGAATACCATTTATGACGCTGAGACTAGATCGATATTGGAATTTGAACAAATATAATTACCAGAATTGGCCTTCAGATCTCAATTCTTCAGTTTAACTGTCCTCAAAAGAGATGTTCGGATCGATTAGCCATTGACCAACACGGACGGGACTACGCAAGTACAGGCGTACCCCTCTGTCAAAGTACAAGTGCAAGTGCACCACCACGTTATATAAAACTAGTTGCGGGCGACTCTTTACTAGACCGAGTCGAAATCTCGATCCACGCGCCGTGTCGAGTGCTCCGAAAAATATGCCGAATTGCTCAGTGATTTGCTGTAAAAAGCGTTCCGGAACGTCAAATTTTCTAAAAGATGGCGTTACCTTTCATATTTAAGTACTTTTATTTAACAAACTACTTTATTTTGTTTTGTTTCTCAAGAAATAAATATATTTTCTAGCGGATCTGTTGATAAACTGATCGACCAACACAGACACGCACATTCATGCAACTGCTTAACATGATGTCGATCGATCGACTAACAAATCCGAGTCACACCATTTAGTGGTGCGACTTAACCTAATATTGCATCATATCGATAAAACTAGGCATTGATTAAGTATGCGTGCTTCTAAAAATAATTTTAATATTTAATTAATTAACCATTTATATTATAATACTAATATTATATTACTATAAAGTAAATAAGTAATATAAAGAAGAATGGAAGATTTGGGCACATCCTCAAAGATTCATGTGTACATCGTCGGACAGGTATTATTAAGCTAAACAAAATTTACTAGGCGCCAAGCCCTAAATCTTAGTCCTTGGTTGTGTTTTGTATATAATAATGATGTAGGCTTGATTTATATGATCCAAACTTATTTGTTTTTCAGTTTCCCAAAGAACACTAGTGTACGGGAACGTTTAAATCAAAGGTGCGTGAACATATTCGTAAGGAACTACTGGCACAATCATCCTAACTATTACTTACATATTATATTATATATACATATATATTTATGATTTATATTTATATATACTTAGGTATATACGTATATTTATATATTTTATATATTCATGTATATACATGTATTATAAAGTATGTATGTAATGTTATATCTATGTACTTATTCATGATAATTATTTATAATAAAATTATCACTCTTTTCAAGTTTTCAGATAAAGCAAAACTGTTTTGTACGCCTACCATAGCTATCTCTGCATCACCCTATGGTTGACTGGAAGAGAATGCTTTTAGCATTAAGTCTGCCAATGTACCAATATATTGTACACGAAGTTTTAAAATAAATAAAATAAATAAATAAAAACTGTGGAAAACATTTTGCAATACCAAGCGAAATTGGGTACCTACTAAAAACAGTGCAATTTGCTTCGAACATTTTAAAACTGAGGACTTTCAGGTGATAGCAAATAAAAGACGAAAATTAAGTATTGGCGCTATACCAACGCTAATACCAAGATGCAATTGTTCGGTAAAGTGCCTTTACATCTTATTATTAGTTCATAATTTCATCCTATTAGACGTCTACTGCTGGACTTACAGTGTAGAGATGGGTGTTAAAAGTTTATGACACTTTATTAAACAGTACCAACTCTTATGTATGGTAGTGATAGTTAGGTATGGCAGAAGAGTCATGAAAGTAGAATAAATGCTATAGAAATAAGAGCACTGAGAAGTATGTGTGGTGTTTCTTTGACTGACAGAGTAAAGAATTGTGTGATAAGAGAGTGTTGTGGGGTAAAAGAAGATGTAGTGACAAGCATCGAGAAAGGTATGCTAAGATGGTTTGGGCACGTGGAGAGGATGGATGACGAAAGACTGACCAAGCAGATATATAAGGCAAGTGTGGAAGGGACAGGACGAAGGGGAAGACCTACGCGGATGTTCTCTGACAAGATTGGAGACATCCTAAAAACAGGACAGGTTAGAAGTACTCTGAGTAGAAGAGGGTACATGAGGAATCTGATGGAAGTGAATGAAGCAAGAGAGATATGTCAGGATCGTTGCAAATGGCGTTATACCTACATAACTCTCCTTTTTGCTTAGCCGTAGTCGGATAAAAATATGCCGAAAAAAGATAAAAACGTGGTAATTGAAATTAAAAGGCGGCTAGTAATAAATTAAAAATGTAGTTTCTAGGTCATTCGTTTCAAATGTAATAACTTAGTAAAACCAATACATCGCGATAAAAGCCGTAAATTGTAGTTTAATGCCTCTGCCTACCCCTTCGGGGAAACAGGCGTGAGTCTATGTATGTATGTAGTTTAATTTCAATGTGTAACATTCGCGTAAACCCAAGAAGATAATAAAAATTTGGTAAATTAACTAAACTTCTTTCAAATATAGACTTATGCTAAAAAAAATAAAAGAAGGTTACGTAAAAAATCAGAATTTTTTATTTTGATGACATAAATTTTATAAAGAGCCGGATATTTGCACGTCTTAAGACTGCCTGGGTATGGCTAACAGTGCCAATGATTGTACTTTTTTGATAGTGCCAATAACAGTACTAGAGTGCTAATAGTTGTACTTTTATGAAGAAATTAGTTTGAGCACATTTTTATAGAAATAAAACGGTTTCATTAAATATGTTGTTTTATTTTTCCATTCCGACAAAACCAAAGAAAATATATATTTTGTGTTTTGCTGAGACTATGTTACTTAGCAGTAGAAACCGGCTTAAGGTGCCAATCATTATACTATTTACCCTACGTATTTTCAGCGAATTCCTTGGTATGTGTATATACACAGTAGCACAAATTCGCATAAATTTTTGCCCATGCTGTTTTAGTGCGCTATCGATATACATATTTTATCGATAACTCAGTATAGCTTGGTTAAACTCTAAATCACTTCTTGAATGTGTGCGTAATAACAGCGTGTCTGTAGGTACACCGAAAGTATCGATGTGTATTTAAAATGCGAATGTGTTGCATTTTTGTACATGGGTGTGTGTATAGCGACGTGCCAAAATATTTGAATGTGTGTAACAATCTTACGCGTGTGTGTGTATTTCCCCCCGCAATAAACGCCAGAAAAATTTGTATCGGACGGACGCGCTATGACAACTTCCTACCGTGACGCTCTACGCGATTAGCTATTATCGAACTTCAATCAGAACTAAAATAATATTATTATCAAAAAAACAATTGCGATATACTTTTTTAATTATGAATAACAATCCTAAAAAGTCATCAACAATATTTTAAAGCTTTAAAAACATAGGAAGCTTGGAAATTTCTATAAACCATTAAACAGAAAAGCCAATTCAATTTGTTACCAAGCTATCTTATTTAGTGAAGACGAGTCAAAATGTGATTAATGTTGCACTGAAAACATATCATCTACTTAGGACAGAGGACAGACATAGAGAAAAAATAAATTAGAATTAAAAAATGAATACAAAATAAAACCATTTGACATTGTGAATATTAGTATTGTACTTCAACAGGTGAAGTGAAACAAATCGATAAGTAAGACGAGTAAATTAGTTTCGGATAACATAGAAGTTCCTCGTAAAATTAGCTCAACTCCGTCGATTGTGTAGACCGCTGGCTCTCCGGCAAATTGATCTTATCGGGAGGCTACCCCATGTTCATAGTTAGTGGTCCATAGTTCATTCGCAAGCGTCGCTAAACTCTGATGGTCAACTAATTTACCGACAGACCAATCTTTACCTTAATAGCTATGGTAAGGTTGTTCCTGCGCAAACTTATTAACTGCACTGTTAGGCAAACTTTGCTTAGCAGACTGTTTAGAAATTATTTCATTCAACTTTTGAATTCACTTTTAAATGATCGCAACTGATCTGATTTACTTTAAACTGGGACACACGACCTTAAACAATGTGAGTCTATTTAAAGAGGTTTTAAAATTGTATTTCCCTCAGGATACTACACATTTTATTAAATTCCAAAAGCTTTTATAGTATAACATGTTTACGTGAATTTAAAGCACATAACAAAAACGTGTTATTTCAAAAGCGTTAAACGCTCAACTGGGGCAGTAACCTGCATGTTCGTAAACTGAATCCTAAAACTGTCACAGTAAGTATACAGTCCTCCGCCTTCCGCATCAAATCCATCTCAGCGAACTTTTGGAGGTCGCCAGTCCGCATACCTGGAGGCCGCAGTTGAGCACCTAGCAGACGCAGTGAAATAACATTCCATTGACAGAATTTTTTGACATTGAAGCCCCACAGCGTAGTTCCAATAGATGTATCTATTCAACAATATGTTTATGTACGTAACATTAACTGAATATTCACAGGCAAACCTCATACGGAACTAGCGCCATATACAATAAAGGTACGTATTATCTCTGTGTGCAGTAAAATAAGTCACAGGCTTTGATTTAATACCACTTTATTAGCTATCTGGTATCTCACATTCGGGATAGTTTGAGCAGAAGTAATTGTTGAAGACAGTCGATCGGGCTAACGCATCAAAGACTAAATTCCAATCGATTATAAGTATTAAACTGTGATGTACTCATAAGATAACTACAACAGTCTATTTTCAAATAATTTACAAGCCCGATCTACATAATTATATATGTTTTTGGAAGTTTTCTTTTTGTTGGCTTCACATCAGATATTATGTATCTAACTTTTTTTACTTGTTACCACGACAAGATGAGGATTCAAGTAACTTATAATACATATATTATCATGGGTTCAAATGACTAAATAAGTAACAGAATACAAACATACTGATTGATATTGTGACGTATCACATTTATAATATTAGGACAAAAATAAAAGTATGAGTAGTTGGTATAAGTAATCCTAATTTAATTTATTCACAGCTTCCGTGGTTCTCGTTACGTACTTAAATAATTGGACCAAACTAAGTTTGGTCTGACTTAATAGTTTAGCGGTGCAACTTCTTAGAAAATGTACGATATCTGCAGACAAATTATATTATTGGAATGCAACATGCCATTATCGGCTTTTAATTAGTACTTTGGGTAATGGAATTATGTGAGTTAAGATTTACACAATTTTGTATTTAACTAGTAGCAGACGTAGGCCTTCCCCAAGGTGGACCGAAGATCTTGTTGAGATCGAAGCAGCTGATGGATGTGGCTGAGATCAACATCAAGATCTGTCCATGAGGAGAGCCTTAAGTGAGGCCTATGTCCAGCAGTAGACCTCTTTCGGCTAATGCAATGATGATGTATTCAACTATAAAGATGAGTAAGTATAAGCTTGGAGGTCCAACATAATTTGCATAAAGGGAAAGCTGCCTGTGGAAGATACATACTCTGAATATCTGGCTAGATATTCCTTTTTTTTTTGTTGTTGGGTTGGAAAATCCTCATGGAGTCCCTCTACCCCGAGGTGAAGGGTGAAGGCGACTGTCAGACTGTTACTGACTAAAAACCAACCCGTGTTCCTCATGCACCCATGTGTCGGAGGGTCGGCTATCGCCAAACTACCCCCGACGGGTATTGGCCCGCCAGATGGTCAGGCGGGCCCCGAACAAAAGCCCTTGGCGGCGGATGAAGGTGTTGAGCTCCGCCGCCAAAACACCCAGCGGCCGCAGAGGATAGGGAGGACGGCAACGCAACACAGCATCTCCTCTTCCTCTGCGGCCCCACCGCGACGCAACAATGGTGCGTCCCCATTGGTCGCGGGAGATAGGGCGCGCAGCAACGCAACACCAACAAGCCCCTCCTCTCGCGACCGCGCTCGACTGCGAGGGACTGAAGAACTGTCCCTCGCACCCGCACCATTGAACGCATCCTGCGCAGGTCTGCGTCAAGCTCACGCGGAGCGTCCACTCCCGGGATCTCGCTTAACTTCACCGTGGGTGACCTAATCACGGTTACTGAGCCCTCACCACGACCACCCGACAACACGACAAGGTGGAGATCCCACCGGGGGGCTAGATATTCCTTTGGCTAAAGGGGATATTATAATTTGGAGATGTTACAAATATGGGTATATTGACAGCATTGACATTTGTTTCTCCAGTTTGCAGTATTCTGCAAACAAAATTATCACCAAAGCTCTCAGCATTGTTG
Source organism: Euclidia mi (assembly GCA_944739405.2). NCBI lineage: Eukaryota > Metazoa > Arthropoda > Insecta > Lepidoptera > Erebidae > Euclidia > Euclidia mi. The sequence goes on along the minus strand of OX123188.2, from coordinate 31,809,421 downwards.
TCGATATTCAGGTCCTCAAGCTCACCTATTAAGCTCTTTGCCAATCAGTCACGCAGTATTGCATCGTTGCATGGGGAGGAGGACATAAAACACATCTCCTAAAACTAGAGCGCGCCCAAAGAGCGGAACTAAAAGTAGGTTGGAGACTGCCGTACCAATTTCCCACCACCGAACTTTACAAAACTTGTAATGTTCTCTCGGTGCGAAAACTATTTATTCTGAACCTCATTCTTACGACCCATACAATTACGAAATATGATCCGTCGATGTTAGATCACGCTCGTCGGAAACACAACGTTTGTCCCTTGATTTCGGTCAGAACTAGTCTAGCCCAAAGATGTTTCTACTTCCTGGGAAATTATGTGTACAATAGGCTTAGCAAAATTCTAAATGTATACCCAATGTCCAAGAATGAGTGTAAAAAGACAGTTTCTGAATGGCTATGTGACTTAGACTATGACGGCACTGAAAATATAATTACCAACATATACATACAACACACAATTCTCACACACTACACCTAAACACACATACATACATACAACTCTCACACGCAACAGTCACACACACCCACAAACCTACACAGACAAACACACACACACACACACACACACACACACACACACACACACACACACACACACACAAACACATACACACACACACAAACACATACACACACACACACACACTACTACGGTTTATAAATTATTTTCTCTTATTTTTGTTTTGGTCACAGTGTTTGATAAGTGTAGATACTAAGCTAACTCTTGTAATGTTTAGAGTAGAGGACTGGATATCTGTCACACAAGTTTCGAACCTAGCTCAGACTTCAGCTCTCAACAAGGTTTCTGATTTAACTGTATCTATAAATATAAGAATACCATTGTACCTCCTTGAGAGAAATGAACAATATTTAATATTTATTATTACTATTATTCTCAAAATATCATCACATAAAAACTTAACCACAAAGAATTTAAAGTTATAAAACAAAAGTTGTTATTTTTAATGACAGGAATTATGGGCGAAGAGTTTTCTGGCATTTTATAATTAACCCTGCGTAAAATAGAATCAAATGGTTTAAGCGGACAGACTTTTGATTGTACTTGAGCATATTTATTCCAAAGGTACGTAGCGCCTTACCAAGAATTTCTTTGAAAAATTAATTAGCATTTTTTTGCAGTGGCAATATCCGTTTCCTTTCTGTGCTCTACCCTGCTTCTTCTTATTTGGGGAGCCAAATATTACAAAAACTGCAAATCACTGTTTTAGTGTAGTAATTATAATTTATTAATAAAGTTTTGCTCATTACAGTAATATTATCTAAGTAAATCTAACTACTGCTTTAGTAGTAAATCAGAACTTTTATTTGTTCTTTATATCCTACTATTGGATGCCACAATGAAGGCAAGGCATCGTTTTTATAATTCTCTGTGAGTCAGTGAATGTCTATGAGACAGAACTCTACTTATTTAGTAATAAGTAGAGTTCTGTCTCATAGACATTCCTAGCTAGAGCCTTGGCTAGTGCCAAGGCTCTAGCTAGGATTTTCCATTTTATTTCCTCACATTAATGATGACATATTTTCTATGAGTAGCTAAATAACTTATCATCATTAGCCCATCTAAGAGTGCTCATTGTACAAAAACCAGGTGCTTTCGTGTCGTTATCTAAACTGTAAATTATTCAGTCGCAATTTAGAGCTATCAAAAACTGGCATTCATTCAAGCACTTGCTTTGACATAAGTAGGTAAGAGCCCCATGAAACAGCCGAGTTGTCTTAGTAAACGAATGCAGAGTACATTATGAGTATGTTTAATATACTGAATTCACCTTATATAAAACCTTAAGAGCCTTATTGTTTAATGTCTCGCTGTAATGCTCTTCATTTAAATGATGGATATGGTTCATGAAGCAAGCAGTAATATACTAATTAATATTATTTTTACTCGAGTTGGATATCGTAATCGATCATACTCGGTAAGATAAATGAGGTTATATTAACGTTGAACTGTGTTCTCTAAAAAAACCTGTTCCTACGATCCCAAAGAAATATAACCTTAAGTACGTCCAACCTCTCTGTACGATCCCTACTTCAAGTAGACACTGACAAAACAGATGACGACGAATATCTACCTACTAAAATATGCTCCGGCAATCACATACGGATACTATGTTTCGTAGATGGATAGCATTTAATTAGGTTCGTATACACAAAGAATGATATTTCAAGCTGCAGTTCACTCTTACTTATTTGGAATATTATTGTATGCACATTTATGTCACAATAAAAGTACAAACATATAATCACAGAACTATTTTACGCTAACCGCTTTCGTTTAAATCTAGTATTACTTTTTTTGGCCTTGCCGTGCAAATTCGGTTGTGGTTCTGCCCGTGTGCCACTAAGAAGTTTGAGTTAGGTTTATGAAGGAGTCTGCGAGAAACCGTAGTGGTATTCAATATACAATTCCTACCTAGTGCTAGGGATACAACTCCCACACGACACAAAATACCCATTAGCATCTTAAGGACTGTGAAGTTATAAGCGCTATGTGATATACATAAAGCAGTATTCTTTTCATAACAAGACAGCTTATGGAACATTCACACTCTAAACCAAAAAGGGAGATACAATTTAAAACCAAACCGCAGTATATTACGCCAAATTATATTCACATTGAATACAAACAGTCAACGGGCCATTATAACATCGTGACTACAAGCTGAATCAGATGAAATTATTCCCGACATACGTACAAAACCGCAGTTGATCTAACGACGATCGTAGAGTGATTCTTCACGGTTCTAAAGTCACGTAGCACTTGTATAATATCTGGAAATTCAGTGGGACCATCTAAATTAGTACGAGCTGGATAATAAACGGACCGGATACATCGAAGTGAGAGGATTTATGAAACTAGACTTAGGATTAAAGTTGGCTGTTTGATACGTGCCGACTCTGAAGCTAAAATTATAATGAATCTACTGTTCAACTTTATGGATTAAGTGGTTTTATCTGTGAACTTGCGAAACCTGAACTCTGCGTTAATTCACACACAAATTGAGTTGCGTTAATGATTTTATCAATTAGATAAAGCAATTAATGAGGCTGAAACAGGACTTTTTAATCACGAAGGCTGAAGCTTAGGGTATACGTATATACCTACTCGAAATTATAAGAACCGTGAATAGTTAATATCGCGAGATAAGTCTTTGCTGCGTCTGCTAGAAGTAGCAATAAAATAAAGTTATAGGTATTTATGACGGTCATACGTCACTCGGGGACCCGATATTCTGAGCTCAATCTTTAGTGGTATGACCAGTGATGTACCTACTTCTTCGTTATGATTGCATTCATGTGATGAACTAATGAAATTTTCAACTGAGGCTTAACAGTGCTGTAGTGTATAAGCGACTACTCTATTAGAAAGGTCCAGAACCCTACAAACAGTACAGCGAGTACCTAGAAAGAAAAACAGATATAAATAGAACGAGTTAGTAGTGCGATAGTTCGAGAGAAGTTCACCAACCGATATCTTTTAGTGCGCAGTGTCCCATGATGTAAAATGTGATTAGCTTTTAAATTTTTTACTAATTACACGCAAGGAATATTCAAACTAAGTTACACTTCATGTGCGTTCTGATACGGGAATAATACCTATAGGTACGCGTATACTTAAACGAAATGTACTTATTGTTTCTTTCAATTCAAAGGCATAAAGCGTCGGCAGGCGTACTTACTTGTGCAAAAGTATATAGTATTTGTAATGTTTTGATTCTACAAGCAATATATTCTTACCTGTCAAACAAACTACCGATTACATAGATCATGAAGTCGTGATATAAAACACGAATGGTACTTTTTGTTTTTTTATGACACAAATAACCTACGTTTTATTTGATAACCAAATTACAACAGTTTAGTTTTTATATTTATTTAAAGATTATACGAAACGAATCGGGAATATAAAACAGATTTATGGCTGATAAACTATTATTAAAATATAGTTTTATGCTGTGTCGGTATTGTAAGGACTGGATTTTCTTAAGCTAGTATTACAAGAGGCTAGAAATGAATAATGTTTCCTTCACTTTTAGTTTGGTTTGTAAACATTACTGGCTGTTGTCTGCCCTACATTTTCAACACCTCTTTTACTTTGCTAGGAATGGCACACAATAAATCCCACCATTGTGGATCCTTCAAAATAAAAGAAAGCCACTGTCCTAATTTCATGTTCCTAGCTTCAGTAGTTTAAGATCTGCAATGATTACTCAGTAAGGACAAGAATTTTTATACAAAAGGAGAAGATGAAGACTGCCTCCGTGGTCCAGTGGATAGCGTATGCGACTGCTGTTCGGAGGTCCCGGGTTCGATTCCCGGGTCGGGCAAACATTTTACTGGGTTTTACCGAATTCTCATTAGCAGCACGGAGTCTGGTGATGTGCCCGATAACGGCAATAGCCTCGCCCCCTATTGGGACGTATATATATATACGTGGGACTCAAAAATTCTTGGTGTAGTGTGGGTGTAATATTACACCTCTGCCTACCCCTTCGGGGATACAGACGTGAGCCTATAAAAAAAAGAAGATGATGATGATCTGAAGAAGCTTGTCAGTGCTTTGATCCTCAGTCCTTTTCACGCAGACTTGCGTGCAAGTCACATAAATAGATGAGGCATCTGGCGTTGGCATTGCTGTGATGTATCGCTGGCATAGCACTAGTCTGGCGCGCTAGTGACACGGATGTGGCATATCGCAAGCGCGGATTATAGCTGTCGTTCACACACGCAGTTCAACTCAGTGGCCATGATGGACGCGATCGCTTCGTATCATCGGCTTATAAAACATGACATATTTTGTAGCTGCCTAAATATATCTATTTTCTTGGAAACAAAATGTCAGCTCCACGAAACATTTGTACCATTATACTATTAATTAGGTATTTCACCTTAATTTTCAAGTAATTCTTAATTTAAATCCATTACTGTCCATTCAGTCCATTGTAGGCCATTTAAATTTAGTAAAATAAAATGTCGCCTCATCATAAAAAAGCGCAGTAGAAATCTTGATGAAAGTTGTACATTCTGGGTTATTTGATAACTAACGACTTTATCTACACAGTACAACTGCAAAATGTTAGTCACAAAATAAAATACCAACAAACATAGAAAAAATAATTTATTCACACATAATCTAAAACCACTACCTAATAACTGTTCCATCATCGCCATTGTAGATTTATTACAGTTTGTTCCGTGTAACATTTCTCGGGAGGATTTCCCGCTGCAAGACAATCTGATATACCCTGTTCGCCGGACGAAGCAGTACCACCCAAATTCGTTGAGCCGATTACTGCAATAAACACTTCTACCATTGAAAACTGCACCAGGTTTCCAAATCGAAGCGAACTTTTGTTTGCGGGACTTGGAAGCAAAAAGTCGGCCGAAAATTTTGCATGCATATTCTGTAAATACGTATCTAGGTGAACGTGAATTTAGTTCTAATATTTTGTCAAATCAGACTAGATTGGAAATCGGACTCCAGTATGCAAAATTCCTATTTTGCTGCATAACACTTGAGGTTAATCAATTTTAAACTTTCACAATTTGAATTGTGTACATTAATAAAATTTATATCCTTAATCTATTATGTAATACTGAATAACGATATACTAGCATGATGATGTTACATCGTCATAATAATCCTAGCCATAAAGAAGCTGAGTTATTTAAAGGGTCTTCATTGTGTTAACTGATTGAAAAAGAACTTTGTGTCCGTTAGTATAATGTTTGGAAAGTCCGCCGCGACAAAACAGTTATCCTTAGTGTAGGAGTGTTTTAAAACTGCTCCAAACCTAAATAAGGTTTCAAGCAGGCCAGAATATTTCAAAAATAAAGATAATTTATACTTATTGTATAAAATAATCATGTATATATCTATATCCTTACTGAATAATTGTCAAAAAATAAATACTACCAGGTTACGCATGTCAACATTATTTCGCAACTAGATCACGAAACCACGTCCAAGGTCAGATGTGACAGGCATTTAAAATATGTAGATACCAAATGTTAATTTAAACACAGGTAAAATAAAACAGAGTTTTATCCAAAACTTATTGACATCAGTATTGTCAAAATGCGTTGGGTTTAATAGCCATTTATTTTCTTTGCATCCCAGTTTTCGATCCCACTTTTTAGGTATTAACGTTTGGTCCCATTCTACCCTTAATCAGGTTTTTTAAATAATATAAATTTTAGCTCCTAATCGTCAAAACAAGATACAAAATTAAATTTAATAATCATGCTTATTACACCACAGATTTATTATGGTTGTAATTTGAACCCACGATCTCAAATATATTAAATCAGGGTATATAAAACTTTAGAACAAAAGGCCAGTCAACGCAGATTGCCTAACCTCGAATAATAGCTTAATTTTAGGCGTATGTAGTCATGTGTTTCGGCATTCCTTTCGAAAATTCATAGTAGGTTTTATTTCTCGGAAATCATTCACCCACCATATAAAAATAGAGCAGAAGTGTTAGGCACTTCAAGGCAATTCAGTCTTGCACACGCGTCAATGTAAGTACTGTGTATATGTATGTGAACATAGATATTTGAACTATGTAACATTGCAAATCTAAGTACCTGTTTTCCATAAATCACATAATCGAGACTTGGTATGTGACATAACGACGCGCATTATTACTGCAGACGATAACCGTTGTTGCGGCAACATTCTTCATTCTATGCTATTTTTTAATGGGTTGTATTTAACTGTTACTCAATTTATTTCTGATTTTTATCAATAAAATATAACTTTGTTTCACCAAAAATACTAATTGCACCACTTAATATACCCACAAGATATTTCATAACAAACACCTGTTTATTGACCTTTGCAAATCTCTAATAATAAAAATAAACCTTTCAATTACAGATAAATATCATATTTTTGTTTTACTTTTAACAACCAAATAATTTAATAAGGTAAGTTGACGGAGCCCTGCTTCGCAGGCTCCTATTTTTGGGTGCAGGGTCACAAGAAAACCTAACATAACCTATTAAGTTTTCTGAGTAGATAAGTTTCCCGAGCGGACGAAACTTTTCATAACAAATGATATTTTTAGATAGATCGTCATATTTGGTGTGCAAATTGTATTTTAGTGTGCAAGTCAGTATTTTAGTGAAAAAATAAAGTTTTTTAGCGTAACACACTTCAGTGTGTTACTTAAGATCTTGCTGCACTGTTAAAAATATCCCTTTTTTATTAGATGATGAAGTAATAAAAAGGTTTTATGTTCATACCTTTATTATTATGGGTCATTCATAACAACCCTACTTATAGTACAAATGTCTGAAGCGAGCCATTTTTGGCTAGAAAATATAAAGTTATTTATACTGGCTAGGTTACTTGTTTATTATTTATATACTAGCAGGTTTTATACCACACTAATCAGTCACAATTCCATAAGCTTAAGCTGCTAAATGATTAAAAATAAATATATTTTGATATTGGATTGAGCAAACTAAGCTTAACTTTAGAACTCAAGGCTTGTAAGCTCAAGAACCTACTATGTTGTAGGTATTGTTCGATGAATATCAACTTCGCATGCATGCTTTTAAAATTAACTAGAACAACGAGTTTTAAAACATTTTAGTCGTTTTCTTAGAGCTTAGAAATGTTAACTCTGTACTGTTCAACTACTCGATGCTAAACCTTCGTCCCCTATGAGAAACGTTAGATCATAGTTCAAGCTGGTTAAAGGCTGGTTGACACACTACAAATGTATTTCGAGAACATCATGACTCATGGCAAGCAAACTCCTAGACCTGCAGGTTGCCGGACGATGTTTTCCTTAACCGATAATTAATAACATTTGAGCTTACCTTTCTAAGAGCTCAGCAGTAAAATTATTAGAGAACAATTACCTTCGCATTTTTTCAATATTATCTTGCCTTACATAACTTTACACAGAGCTATAATAAAGCTGAGCACACAATTATAACAATAGAACGCATCAATCAAATCAAAGCAGTGAAGATATAATGTCTACCACTGGGCGTGTATATTTATTTATGAAGGCAATAAACTATCGTAATGGATGCATTACGGTAATGTATTGGCTTATTAAGCAAACTTAGCTGCCGTATTGGCGAATGCAGTATTATTTGAAGGTTGGTATATTTAAGGCGATGGCACATCAAAATTTGTGTCTTTATTCTAGCGATAGCCTTGTACAAAATCAACGCAACCAGCGTCAGTAGATACCTAAATATACTGACACAAATCTAAGCCACGGCTTATTGCTGGCCCTTTGGGTTGCGGTCGATCAATGGCAGAAGTTCTGTGGAAAAGTTAATATTCTGTCGAATCTGGTTAGCTAAAAACGGGCATATGCTACAAGGAAGAAAAACGCCTAGATGGCCACCTCAGCACTATGCCAAGCCAAGGGCATCGACTCTAACTAGGTACGTCTGGCTGGAGTCAATGTCTTGTCCACGTAGAGATTAACTCTAGATCTTATTTCAATATTAGGTAATACACTCCTTAATAACCCAGAATCAAAGCACAAGTCTACTTGACTGCACTTTTCTGTAGTATGGAGATACTTGCACGTAAACCTGACTTGAAGATAAGTGTCTCCATAATCCTTCGCCAACTGAAGCTACCTACCATAACTACTTACAACATGAACGCACCTTCGCTTTGCGTAGTGCTAGCCTAATCAGATCAAATTATAGACCATTATGACGAATACCAAGGACAGATCTATTGAGGGACTAGTTTCCAATTAACAGGTATTATTGGAACTCCCTTAGGGACGAGAATATCTACAGGACGGGATCAAATGAAATAACGAGTTAGATCGCACTTATCCAGACTAAATCCAGGATAATCTGCTAAACGAAACTTAGTTATGGCCTGCCTTGGTTAAAATTAAATGTTTATTTCGATCGTCGACAAAACTGTTGTTGATAGTTTAAACCTGTTTCAATTCTTAAGTTTCCAATTTAAATTACGAAGTAGGTAACACTTTGATGAATGGCCAAAAGCCGATTCAAATTTTCTGCTGTGTTGAAAAATGAGTTTTGAATAGTGCTTTGACACCTATTAAAGTGGTTTGTCTCGTGGTCAGGGCTGGTAGTAGATCAGCGGAGATGCTGGGTTCGATTCCCATGCAGGATAAACCATTGTCTAACAAGCACGATTATTAAATTTGTTCTGTATCTAGGTATAACTTATACATCATAATGATGAGCTGTAAGAATAATTATAATAAACCCTTTTGTAAAAAAACAGGCACCTTACATCATCATTATACAGTCATTGGCTTAAGTTTCATATTGGGCATAAGTTTTACTAGCATAAATGACTAGAAATTTCTTATTATCAATGCGACTATATATTTTAACACTTTAAATCCTGAAATCAGTATTTTAGTCAATGTAATCAGAGAGCCGTGTATATTATCAATAGAAAAGCCAACGACTGTAAGGTGCCCGAATTTTTAGCAAAAGGATTTATACACAAGTTTACTTCTCAGTTACCTAATAAATATACTGCCTCGTTGGTCTCGCGGCATAAATGAGCGCGTGGGATTAGGAGGTCTCGGCTTCGATTCCCGGGTCGGGCAAAGTGTTATTGAGTTTTTCCGTTAGAAAATTTTCAGTAGCAGCACGGAGTCTGTTAATGTACCCCGAATGTACGGCAAAAGGCTCGCCCCCTATTACGTGGGACCTACAAATTCATGGCAAAATGTGGGTGTAATATTTCACCTGTGACTACACCTTCGGGGATATAGGCGTGAGTCTATAAATAAAATAAGTATATAGTACAGGCTCTGTCTGGTTTAAGAGTGGTCCTAGAATAGGTAATAGGTATCATTATTATTTGAAAGGAGCCGGGAAGCGTGGAGTTTAAAAATAGGTCACTACTGCGTTTACCTAATGCGGAATCGTATAAAGAAATGGGTCATTTGCATTGAGCAGATCTTAACTAAAACTTTATGTTCTAACAAGCTCGTTGAAGATGCTTGCAACTTCGTAGAATCTTCACTTCATCATAATTTCACCAAATCCAAATGATAGTATGGGATAAAACTGAAGTTCAGACAGGTAACGCTGTGCACATTTTTATGAGTAATAATCTCGATTGAACACACGTATGGCGTAGTGGCTGAAGTAGACATATCTTCACTTAGTAGCGTACCTGTCTTGGGTTTGATTTCCAACATCCGGAACAACACTTTGTGTGAACTTCAAATTATTGTAATTTCTAGTTTGGGCATTGTTTGTATCCGTTGTTTGGATTTCAATTAAGTTGCCTCGAAAAAGGCAGTTTTATTTGTATTTAATTTTTAATAGATTCGAGTCCACAAATATCTAGCTTTGTTCTAAAATAATATCTAAGAATAAAATCAGACGTACTGAACTTTACATAGACATGCTAGTTTTACCACGAATTATTTAAATAGCACATGAAAACTGCGGGGCAGCTATAGTTAACTAAACCCATTAAGTAGTTTTCTCATACATACCAACAAGTTAACTATTAAATATAATCCAGTAAAAACAATCTTTGAATACGAGAAGTCATTGAATTTCATTGACAGAAAACAATAGTCACGACCTCTATCTTTATAGCTCTATCGCGACTTACAAGCAAAGCTCTCAGTGCAATTACTTTTTCAATCACTTTTTTGAGGATACGTACGTATCATTGTAAGATCTGCAGCGAACGCGATCAAATACATCACGGAGTCAGGCACCGTGGATCCCCTTGAGACTTCTATATTGATGATTTAATTAAGCAGTTACCCCCAACTTGTGTATTGGGATGCTTGGGTTCGCAACCGTCTGAGAATCCTGTCCGTTACATTGGAATTTTGTAATTAAGAAACAATGTCTTGGAACAAAATCTGTTTGCGAAGTCAGTCGAAGTATTTTATCTTGTTCGCCACTATTTTGCGTAAACATTCACATGTAGATTGTGGGAAAGTAGAATAGTTTGCGTTCCTGTGGCTCTTCACTCTTCAATGAATTCTTATTGAATTTGTGCTCGTTCGCGTACGAGTATAACAACGTTATCATACATTGATATAAATATTGAACTTGTTATACAGAAGTCCGTTCCTTGCGAAACTATTTAAACTTCCAGCGAGACTGTCGCTTCACTTGCAAGTTTGGTAAGTAGCATCAGTTAGTATGCGTGACTGTCTAACCCAGATCGCAATTCTTCAGTTTAACTGTCCTCAAAAGAGATGTTCGGATCGATTAGCTATTATCAAAATTCAACCAGAACTAAAATAATATTATTATTAAAAAACTATTGCGATATACTTTTTTATTATGAATAACAATCCCAAAAAGTCATCAATAATATTTTAAAGCTTTTTAAAAATAGGAAGCTTGGAAATTGCTATAAGTCATTTAACAGAAAAGCCAATTCAATTTTGTTACCACGCTATCTTATTTAGAGAAGACGAGTCAAAATGTGATTAATGTTGCACAGAAAACATAGGTATCTACTTAGGACAGACAAAGAGAAAAATAAATTAGAATTAAAAAATGAATACAAACTAAAATCATTTGACATTGTGAATATTAATGTTATACTTTCAAATGGTGAAGTGAAACGAATCGATAAGTAAGACGAGTATATTAGCTTCGGATAACATCGAAGTTCGAATCGACGGAGTTGAGCTAAATTTACGAAAATTTAGCTCAACTTCGTCGATTGTAAAGACCGCTGGCTCTCCGGCAAATTGATATTATCGGGAGGCTAGCCCATGGTAATAGTTATTGTTCATTGTGAAATTCGCAAGCGTCGCTAAACTTTGACGGTCAACTAATTTACCGGCAGACCAATCTTTACCTTAATAGCTATGGTAAGGTTGTTCCTGCGCAAACTTCTTAACTGCACCGTTAGGCAAACTTGGCTTAACAGACTGTATAGAAATTATTTCATTCTACTTTTAAAACAATCGCTACTGAACTGATTTACTTTAAACTGGGACACACAAACTTAAACAATGTCAGTTAATTCAAAGAGGTTTTAAAATTGTGTTTCCCTCAAGACACTACACATTTTATTAAATTCCAAAAGCTTTTATAGTATGACATGTTGACGTGAATTTAAAGCACATAACAAAAACCTGTTATTTCAAAAGCGCTCAACGCGCAGCTGAGGCAGTAACCTGCTTTTTCATAAACTGAATCCAAAAACTGTCACAGAAAGGGAACAAAATTCCATATTGTTAAAAATGCCGAAATGGTGTCCAAAGTTTAGTTAATTTTTAACATATTAAAGTGATTTTACTGACAACAAACATTGGATAGACATTTCGACATCAACTATTGCAACACTTCAAGCAATAATAAATTATATTTAAAACTAGATGAGCCCGCGGTTACATCCGCGTTATTTAAGACTACTGCTACGCTCCCGTGGCCAATAGCGTGATGTTATATAGCCAATAGCCTTCCTCAATAAATGGTCTATCTAAAACTGAAAGAATTTTGATTTGAAATTGATTTGATTTTGAAATCGGTCCAGTAGTTCCTGAGATTAGCGCGTTCAACCAAACAAACAAACAAACAAACTCTTCAGCTTTATATATTAGTATAATATAATATAAGATTACACCAATATCCAGCCATAATTTGGGTAGCAGGTCACAGCTTATCTAACAATATAATGTGACTTGAACAAAATATAACATCTCAAAGGACATAGCTAAAGTTGCAAGTATGTTTATTTTAAGTCTTGACAACGCTCGTTGTTCCGCCCGCGAGGGAGTCAGTTATCGCAGTAAAAAGTAGCGAATGTTACGGCCCAACCTCCTAATTAAAAACTCTCTTGTAACACTAAAGAAGGACAAACAAATAATACAACCTCACTTTCGCATTGATGATATCAGAATAGATACCATCAATGTAATGGCTTAAAGATTGTTATGCATAATTTTGGCCAGCTTAGGGATAAAATCTAGTATACTTGATGCAGCGTAATCAATCAGCCTATCACAGTCCACTGCTGGACTTAGAACTCCTCCAATACGCGACACAGTATACAGTCTGTCCGCCTTCCGCATCCAATACATCTCAGCGACCTTTGGAGTCGTCAGTAGTAGTAGTTCCATATGTTTACGTACGTAATATTAACTTAATATTGCACAGGCAAACCTTATAAGGAACTAGTACCATAGACAGTAAAGGTACGTATTATCTCTCTGTGCAGTAAAGGAAGCCACAGGTTTTGATTTAATACCACTTTGTTAGCTATCTGGCATCTCACATTCGGGATAGTTTGAGCAGAAGTAATTGTTGAACACAGTCGATCGGGCTAACGTATCGAAGACTAAATTCCAATCGATTATAAGTATTAAACTGTGATGTACTCATAAAATAACTACACCAGTCTATTTTTAAATAATTTACAAGGCTGATCTACATAATGATATAAGTTATTGAAAGTTTTTCTTTTTGTTGGCTTCACATAAAATATTATGTATCTAACTTTTTCTACTTGTTACCACGACAAGATGAGAATTCAAATAACTTATAATACATACGTAATAGATTACAAACATACTGATTGATATTGATGCGTTTCACATTTATAATATTAGGACAAAAAAAAAGTATGAATAGTTGGCATAAGTAATCCTAATTTACTTTATTCACAGCTTCCGTGGTTCTCGTTACGTACTTAAATAATTGGACCAAACTAAGTTTGGTCTGACTTAATAGTTTAGCGGTGCAACTTCTTGGAAAATGTTCGATACCTGCAGACAAATTATATTATTGGAATGCAACATACCATTAACAGCTTTCAATTACTACTTTGGGTAATGGAATTATGTGAGTTAAGATTTACACAGTTTTGTATTTAACTAGTAGCAGATATAGGCCTTCCCCAAGGTGGACCGAAGATCTTGTTGAGATCGAAGCAGCTGATGGATGTGGCTGAGATCAAAATCAAGATCTTTCCATGAGGAGAGCCTTAAGTAAGGCCTATGTCTAGCAGTAGACCTCTTTCGGCTAATGCGATGATGATGTATTCAACTATAAAGATGAGTAAGTATAAGCTTGGAGGCCCAACATAATTTGCATAAAGGGAAAGCTGCCTGTGGAAGATACATACTCTGAATGCACTACATATTCCTTGGCTAAAGGGGACTGGTAGCGCCATCTACCTTTCTATCGAGATTTAATTACATCAATGTCAATCGTTCCACGCTTGCTCGTCCAATACGAGCGATCCTTTGATTCCCTCCCTCCCAAGGCACGCCTTGCTGATTGGTCGCAAGGATTCAACGACGACGAGAACAGTCTAGAATAATCCGTGTCGCGCAGAGCACATGTACCGCACCGCCATATTTTTTACCGCTTTATATCAAAAACGCAACAAACCGCCCGCGAGTGAAGTGCAGTGAAATTGAATAATTCTGGGTTGGATCCAGACGGAGTGATCAGCTTACAGCCCGATTCTGCAAGGAGCCGACGACAGCCATCTTGTCGAGCCGAGAGAACGAAGGTAAGGTGTGCTCCCATAACCCCGTCTCTTATTCCTCCCATGAACCCGTTTTCATTCACTTTCTCCTTTCCTAGGCGATAAGAACCCACATCCCTACAGTCCACAATATTAATAATTTTCCCAAATCGCCTAGGAACATTCGGTTCGCCGAAATAGGGACGTTATAATTTGGAGATCTTACAAATATACCCAGCATTGACATTTGTTTCTCCAGTGTGCAGTATTCTGCAAACAAAATTATCATCAAAATATCATCACATAAAAAACGTAACCACAAAGAATTTAAAGCTATAAAACAAAAGTTGTTATTTTTAATGACAGGAATTATGAGCGAAGAGTTTTCTGGCATTTTACAATTAACCCTGCGTAAAATAGAATCAAAAGGTTGAAGCGGAGAGACTTTTGATTGTACTTGAGCATTTTTATTCCAAAGGTACGCAGCGCCTTACCAAGAATTTCTTTGAAAATTAATTAGCATTTTTTTGCAGTGGCAATATCCGTTTCCTTTCTGTGCTCTACCCTGCTTCTTCTTATTTGGGGAGTCAAATATTACAAAAACTGCAAATCACTGTTTTAGTGTAGTAATTATAACTGATTAATAAAGTTTTGCTCATTACAGTAATATTATCTAAGTAAATCTAACTTACTGCTTTAGTAGTAAATCAGAACTTTTATTTGTTCTTTATATCCTACTATCGGTTGCCACAATGGAGGCAAGGCATAGTTTTTTAGGGTTCCGTAGTCCACTAGGAACCCTTATAGTTTCGTCATGTCCGTCCGTCTGTCCGTCCGCAGCCTAGCTCAAAGACGCCTGGTGCTAGAAAGCTGATATTTGACATGAATATAGACATAAGATATTGCAACAAAACTGTAGAATAAAATTTAGGATAATATTTTTTATAAGGGTATCTCCCCTACATATATAGTGGGGTTGATTTTTTTTTGGTTGAGTACCCCATCATGTGGGGTATCATTGAATAGGTTTTAAAAAAATATTATTAGTTTGCTCAAATCATTTTTCGATCAAGTGATCGGTTTGTCAAATATCAAGCTTTGAAGTGAAAAAAACTGTTAGACTCAAGTGTCCCCCCACTCTGCCGGCTAAACTGTTAATTTGGAAGAGGTGAAAAAAATCACAAATGTAGTACATATAACGAATTTAAAAGGAAAACTATCACGACTAAGTAGATATCACTAGTTTACGAGTAATCGTCGGTTAACTTATAAATACCTATTTCTGTGAGTTTACTTGGGCGCGCTGGCTTAATCTTAAAGAAATACGTCTTTTGGTATGTAATGTACTACGATACTACGTATGTATAGTAGTAGGATATCTTGGAAACCACATTTTATGTTTACAATACAAACTGGATACATACCTAGTATTTTTCCAAACAAAACTAAGGTTCTTATAATAGTGTAATTAAAATTATTTTTTCAGCAAAATAAACAGTCGGATTTGTTGTACATTAATACCCTTTGCAGCAAGTCATTATGGGCAACTACGGAACCCTACATTGCGCGTGGCCCGACACGCACTTGGCCGGTTTTATAATTCTCTGTGAGTCATTGAATGTCTATGAGACAGAACTCTACTTATTACTAGCCAAGGCTCTAGCTAGGATTTTCCAGACAGCGATAGGAAAAACAGAAATCGACTAATAATCTTCTTACTAAGAATAGCATTAGTAGGTACTTAAGCGTACATTTCTCGATTATAATACTGACCTATATTTTCTATAATAGATTTGAAGGTAAAACATAAAATATAAGATGTTATAACCCAACAGTCTAGGCACGTATGTGCAATCGAAACTCACGTACGCCAATTATTGGAACATGTGAAGTAGGTACGTTTTATAAACCACAGATAATCTTATTTTCAGTTTGCAATGTCATTCTCAATCTCAATTTGTTTTTTCTTTCTTTATAAAACAAGTGAAGGCAAAAATATTAAGTTTGGGGTACCAATTCAACGCAACGGTTAAATCTTCGACGTATCGATTAAGCGATCGATATTTCATGGCTTAGACCAGTGTCAATGTATTGGCGGGTACAGACTCCTCGTGACGATATACAAAGATCTTTATGATAACTAGGATCGACGGCTTAACTTGCAGGCCTAGGCACGACCAGACAGTAATTAATCTTTTAACACATAGATAACTTCGAAACCTCACTGATGCGCGCCGTGGTTTGGAACCCAATACCCTGTACACGGCATTCTGTCGGTATCTGTACTAGGCTATCGCTGCTCGCCAGAGAGACACGGCTGATTAAAACAGTTTTATTTCCTCACATTAATGATGACATATTTTCTATGAGTAGCTAAATAACTTATCATCATTAGCCCATCTAAGAGTGCTCATTGTACAAAAACCAGGTGCTTTCGTGCCGTTATCTAAGCTGTAAAATATTCAGTCGCAATTTAGAGCTATCAAAAAGTGGCATTCATTCAAGCACTTGCTTTGACATAAATAGGTAAGAGCCCTATGAAACAGCCGAGTTGTCTTAGTAAACGAGTGCAGAGTACATTATGAGTATGTTTAATATACTGAATATACCTTATATAAAACCTTAAGAACCTTATTGTTTGATGTCTCGCTGTAATGCTCTTCATTTAAATGATGGATATGGTTAATGAAGCAAGCAGTAATATACTAATTAATATAATTTTTACTCGAGTTGGATATCGTAATCGATCATACTCGGTAAGATAAATGAGGTTATATTAACGTTGAACTGTGTTCTCTAAAAAAAACTGTTCCTACGATCCCTACTTCAAGTACACACTGACAAACCAGATGACGACGAATATCTACCTACTAAAATATGCTCCGGCATTTACATACGGATACTATGATTCGCAGGATGGATGGATAGCATTTAATTAGTTTCGTATCAACAAAGAATGATATTTCAAGCTGCAGTTCACTCTTGCTTATTTGGAATATTATTGTACGCACATTTATGTCATAATAAAAGTAATTGCGTTAAGCGCGATTTTAGCTAAACATTTAACCACAGAACTATTTACGCTAACCACTTTCGTATAAATCTCGTGTTAGTTTTTTTGGCCTCGCCGTGCAAACTCGGTTGTGGCTCTTCCCGTGCGCCACTAAGAAGTTTGAGTTAGGTTTATGAACGAGTGTGAGTGAAACCGTAGTGGTATTCAGGATACAATTCCTAACTAGTGCTAGGGGTACAACTCCCACACGACACAAAATACCCATTAACATCTTAAGGACTGTGAAGTTATAAGCGCTATAAGTGTTATACATAAAACAGTATTCTTTTCATAACAAGACAGCTTATGGAACATTCACACTCTAAACCAAAAAGGGAGGCACAGTTTAAAACCAAACCGCAGTATAATACGCCAAATTATATTCACATTGAAAACAAACAGTCAACGGGTCATTATAACATTGTGACTACAAGCTGAATCAGATGAAATTATTCCCGTTATATGTACAAAACCGCAGTCGATCTAACGACGATCGCAGAGCGAATCTTCACGGTTCTAAAGTCACGTAGCACTTGTATAATATCTGGAAATTCAGTGGGACCATCTAAATTGGTACGAGCTGGATAATAAACGGACCGGATACAGTGAAGTGAGAGGATTTATGAAACTAGACTTAGGATTAAAGTTGGCTGTTTGATACGTGCCGACTCCGAAGTTAAAATTATAATGAATCTACTGTTCAACTTTATGGATTAAGTGGTTTTATCTGTGAACTTGTGAAACCTGAACTCTGCGTTAATTTACACAGAAATTGAGTTGCGTTAATGATTTTATCGATTAGATAAAGCAATTAATGAGGCTGAAACAGGACGTTTTAATCACGATGGCTGAAGCTAAGGGTATACGTATACTCGAAATTATCAGAACCGTGAATAGCTCATATCGCGAGATAAGTCTTTGCTACGTCTGCTAGAAGTAGCAATAAAATAAAGTTATATTTATGACGGTCATACATCACTCGGTGACCCGATATTCTGAGCTCAATCTTTAGCGGTATGGCCAGTGATATATACTTCTTCGTTATGATTTCATTCTTGTGATGAACTAATGAAACTTTTAAAGGCTTAACAGTGTTGTAGTGTATAAGCGACTACTCTATAAAGGTCTAGAACCCTACAAACAGTACAGCGAATATCTAGTAAGAAAAACAGATTTAAATAGAACGAGTTAGTAATTCGATAGTTCGAGAGATGTTCACCAACCGATCTCTTTGAGTGCGCAGTATCCCATGATGTAAAATGTGATTTGCTTTTTATTTTTTTACCAATTATACACAAGGAATGTTCGAACTAAGTTATACGTCTCATGTGCGTAGTGATACGGGAATAATACCTATAGGTACGCGTACGAAATGTACTTATTTTTTCTTTCAATTCAGTGGCAAAAAGCGCCGCGGGAGGCGTATTTACTCGTAAAATAGTATATAGTATTATGTAATGTTTTGTTTCTTCAAACAATATATTCTTACCTGTCAAACAAACTACCGATAACATAAATCAAGAAGTCGTGATATAAAACACGAATGGTATTTTTTGTTCTTTATGACACAAATAACCTACGTTTTATTTGATAACCAAATCACAACAGTTTAGTTTTTATATTTATTTAAAGATTATACGAAACGAATCGGGAATATAAAACAGATTTATGGTTGATAAACTATTATTAAAACATAGTTTTATGCTGTGAGGGTATTGTAAGAACTGGATTTTCTTAAGCTAGTATTACAAGAGGCTAGAAATGAATAATGTTTCCGTAACTTTTAGTTTGTTTTGTATACATTACTGGCTGTTGTCTGCCCTACATTTTTAACAACTCATTTTCTCTTCTAGGAATGGCACATAATAAGTCCCACCATTGTGGATCCTTCAACATGAAAGAAAGCCACTGTCCTAATTTCATGCTCCTAGCTTCAGTAGTTTAAGATCTGCAATGATTACTCAGTAAGGACAAGAATTTTTATACAATAGAAGAAGATGAAGGCTGCCTCTGTGGTCCAGTGGATAGCGTATGCGACTGCTGATCGGAGGTCCTGGGTTCGATTCCCGGGTCGGGCAAATGTGTTACTGGGTTTTTCCGAATTCTCAGTAACAGCACGGAGTCTGGTGATGTGTCCGATAACGGCAATAGGCTTGCCCCCTATTACGTGGGACCCGAAAATTCATGGTGTAATGTGGGTGTAATTTTACATATCTGCCTACCCCTTCGGGAATACAGGCGTGAGCTTATAAAAAAAAAGACGATGATGATGATCTGAAGAATCTTGACAGCGCTTTGATCCTCAGTCCGTTTCACGCAGACTTGCGCAAGTCACATTAATAGATGAAGCGCCTGGCACTGGCATAGCTGTGATGTATCGCTGGCATAGCACTAGTCTGGCGCGCTAGTGACATGGATGTGGCATATCGCAAGCGCGGATTATTGCTGCCGGTCACACACGCAGTTCTACTCAGTGGCCATGATGGACGCGATCGCTTCGTATCATCGGCTTATAAAGCATGTCATATTATGAAGCTGCCTACATATATATATTTTCTTGGAAACAAAATATCATCTCCACAAAACATTTGTGCCATTATACTATTAATTAGGTATTTCACCTTAATTTTCAAGTAATTCTTCATTTAAATCCATTACTGTCCATTCAGTCCATTGTAGTCCATTTAAATTTAATAAATTAGAAAGTCGCCTCATGATAAAAGAGCGTAGTAGAAATCTTGGTGAAAATGGTACATTCTGGGTTCTACACAGTACAACTGCAAAATGTTAGTCACAAAATAAAATACCAACAAACACAGAAAAAAATAATTTATTCACACATCATCTAAAACCACTAATAACTGTTCCATCAACGCCATTGTGGATTTATTCCAGTTTGTTCCGTGTAGCAATTTCTCGGGAGGATTTCCAGCTGCGAGACAATCTGATACACCCTGTTCGCCGGACGAAGCAGTACCACCCAAATTCGTTGAGCCGATTACTGCAATAAACAATTCTACCATTGAAAACTGCACCAGGTTTCCAAATCGAAGCGAACTTTTGTTTGCGGGACTTGGAAGCAAAACGTGGGCCGAAAATTTAGTATGCATATTCTGTAAATACGTACCTAGGGGAACGTGTACTTAGTTCTTATATTTGGTCAAATCAGACTAGATTGGAAATCGGACTCCGGTGTGCGAAATTCCTATTTTGCTGCATAACACTACAGGGTAATCAATTTTAAACGTTCACAATTTGAATTGTGTACATTATAAAAAATTATATCCTTAACCTATTATGTAATACTAAATAACAATATACTAACATGATAATGTTACATCGTCATAATTATCTTAGAGATAAAGAAGCTGAGCTATTTAAAGGGTCTTCATTGTGTTAACGGATTGAAAAAAACTTTATGTCCATTAGTATAATGTTTGTAAAGTCCTGCGCGAAAAAAAAGTTATTCTTAGTGCAGGAGTGTTTTAAAATTGCTTCATATCTAAATAAGGTTTCAAACAGGCCAAAACATTGCAAAAATAAAGATAATTTATACTTATTGTATAAAGTAATCATGTATATATCTATATCTTTACTGAATAATTGTCAAAATATAAATACTACCAGGTTACGCATGTCAACATTATTTCGCACCTTGATCACGAAACTACGTCCAAGGTTAAATGTGACACGCATTTAAAATATGTTATTGTAGCTACCAAATGTTAATTTTAACACAGGCAAAATAAAACAGAGATACATCCATCAGTATTGGCAAATAGATATTTGTTTTCGTTGAATCCCAGTTTTCGATCCCATTTTTTAGGTATTAACGTTTGGTCCCATTCTACCCTTAATCAGGCATTAAATAATATATTTTAGTAATAATCATGCTTATTACACCACAGATCTTTTATGGTTGTAATTTGAACCCACGATCTCAAATATATTCAATCAAGGTATAAAAAAATTTTAGAACAAAAGGCCAGACAATGCAAATTGCTTAACGTCGAATAATAACTTAATTTTAGGCGTAGGTAGTCTTGTGTTTTGGTATTCCTTTTGTTAATTCATAGTAGGTTTTATTTCTCGGAAATCATTTAACCACTATATAAAAATATAGCAGAAATGTTACTCACTTCAAGGCAATTCAGTCGTGCCTACGCGTCAATATAAGTACTGTATATATCTACATAGATATTTGAACTATGTAACATTGTAAATCTATTTTCTACTTAATGTATGAGACATTGTGTATCCATAGATCACATAATCGAGACTTGGTATGTGACATAACGACGCGCATAATTATTGCAGACGCTAACCTTTGTTGCGGCACATTCTTCATTCTACGCTATTTTTTAATTAGATGATGAAGTAATAAAAGGGTTTTATGTTCATACCTTTATGATTACGGGTCATCCATAGCAACCCTACTTATAGTACAAATGTCTGAGGCGAGCCGTTTCTTGCTAGTATTCTAAAACTTAAAAATATAAAGTAACAAGAATGTAAAGGTTAACTTATGCTAGCTCGCTTACTTTACTTTATCGTTGTTAATTATTGAAATACTAGCAGGTTTTATACCATATTAATCAGTCACGATCCCATAAGCTTAAGCTGCTAAAGGATTAAAAATAATATTTTTGACCTTTATTACACTTAAGAACTTAAGAGCTATTAAGCTCAAAAACCAACTGTGCTGTAGGTATTGTTTGATGAATATCAACTTCGCATGCATGCTTATAATACTTAACTTAAGTTTTCTTAAAGCTTAAGAATATCAACTTTGTACTGTTCAACTACTCGCTGCAGAACCTTCTCTCCCTATGAGAAACCAAAACTCCCTAAAAGAGGGTTGAGAGACTAGACTACACATGTCTTTCGAGAACATTATGGCAACCTCATAGACGTACAAGTTACCACAGGATGTTTTCCTTCACTCATAATTAATCATTTTATGTTAGAGCTGAGCTGTGAAAACATCTTAAGACCAATTACCTTCGCATTGCTTCAATATTATCTTGCCTTACATAACTTTACACAGAGCTATAATAAAGCTGAGCACACAATTATAACAATCGAACGCATCAATCAAATCAAAGCAGTGTATAATTTCTACCACTGGGCTTGTCTATTTATTTATGAAGGCAATAAACTATCCTAATGGATGCATTACCGTAAGGTATTGGCTTATTAAGCAAACTTAGCTGCCGTATTGGCGAATGCAGTATTATTTGGATGTTGGAATATTAAAAGCGATGGCACATCAAAATTTATGTCTTTTTCTAGCGATAGTCTTATACAAAATGTGCACCCAGCGTCAGTAGGTACCTTTAAACGTACTGACACTGGTCAAATGTGCTTTTCATTTGGTTGCGGACGATAGAAAGCAGTCGCTCTGTGGCAAAGCTAATATTCCGCCCAATCTGGTTAGCTAAAAACGGGCCCATGCTAAAAGGGAGAAAATGGTTAGGAAGCCATCTCAGCACTAGCCAAGCCAGGGGCATCGACTCTCACAACACAAGGTATCTCTGGCTGGAGTCAATGTGTTGTCCGCATAGAGATTAACTCTTGATGTCTAGAGTTCGGGCTATGAATGGGTAAGTTTTATCCAGAGATCAGGAGGGCAGATGCTGGATGAGGCCCTTGGCCTCCCCGTCCAGAACCGACATTAAATATATATATTGTGCTGGCCGAAGGTCAGCCCTGTCATTGACCAGGCTGTCGATCAAATTAACGAAGCCCAGGTAGCTTCCTAGGCAGCCATCAAAATGGGGGAGGTCCAAAGTAGGGAGCCTACTCACCAGCCCCGGTGCTGACCTAGGAAGCTCCTGCTTCAGGCCGGGTTGCCCTTCCCTATCGGCAACTAGTTGTCTCGCAGTATTGGAGACAGCATCATACAGGTTTAAGACCTGGGCATAGTCTTCGCTGACCTTATTTCGCTGGTCAGCAGTGAAATCAGTGACTGACACTTCGAGACAGCAAGCGCTGAAAGTGCGGAACTGCTGTTCCACACTTGCCAGGCAATCATCGATCCGCTCGTACCTTTGACGTAAGGCCTGCTGGCGATCAGGCCGGTTCACTAAAGCACTGGCCGAGGCAAACCAGCGCAAATCTGATGCAATAGCACCAGCAGCCGCACGCAAGTCCTTGATAGCTGACATAATCAAAATTCAAAAGAGCCCGGACAAGCGTTAAATAAAATTAACAATCAAAACTTAATTTTTCTTAATTCTTTGAAACCAACAAAGTATTAGCCTGTTTACTGTGTAAGTGCAGGCAAGTGACAGGTATCTACTGTCCAACAAAATTAATAGTTTCAATATATTGAAACAAACACAAAAGTTGTAACTTATAACAAATTAAAAGTTGAACTTCAAATTAATTAATGAATTATTTGCAACAGACAGACTGGCTGTGTTATTTGAGATATAAAATAGTAAGTAAGCACAGAATATGTGTTACCTAGCAATATTATCTATATATTATAACAAACAAAGGTTTATCAAAGTTTGGTTGTTATAAGTAATGATTCAAACTTAATATAATTATGAGGTAAACTAAATTTACTAAATTTATTGATACATACAGCTGTTATGTATCCAAACAAAGTGACTCATTAATAGTAACAGCAACAAATTTATGCTAGATTTCAACAATTAAAATCAAATAATTACTGATTGAGGTTATGTGTGACAATGTGTTTCAAATTATCTAGGTCAACTTACACAATTAAATATTTTGTATTTTAGACAATACTGACCTGAGAACACTACAACACTGTTAACCTGTTAATAAATGAGATGCTTAGCTTAGATACAAGTTTACAATATAGGCACAGTTAACCACGCTCTTGCTATCAAAAATTATGTCTAGAGTTCGGGCTATGAATGGGTAAGTTTTATCCAGAGATCAGTGGAAGCGATTAATTCATCCAGTCTTAGCCCAAGGCAAAGGATCTAAACACATGGACCAAGTTTCTTGGCGCTAAGAATTAAACAATGTACAATTACCTGTATCTTCACTGATGTGAGGCCTGGAACTAAGTTAGGGAAAAACAAACAAAACTAAGGTGGCCACGATAGATTGAATGAATTATCCACTTAGCTGTTCCTTCCAACTTGATGTCCTCTCCGTTGGCACGAGGGCACGATGCACGTTCACAGGATTCACAATTCAGTTTTGCAAATGTCAATGTTCAACTCAACTTTTGCCGGGCAAACCAAAGGCGGCAGGGTAAGAATTCACAAAACAAATTCGCGAAGCTGGTTTATGTGCTTTCAAAAGGGCGATCAATTTATTCCAACACGCAAAAATACAAATTTACAATACTGCGTGGGCGCAAGAAATTTGTGTCTTCCAAGCAACTTTTTTCAGAACAGGAAGTGAATGACAGTTCAGTGTGACCATTGTCAGAAATTTTCAATAGACTAAACAAAATGTTACTCAATCGATCTAATCGATTTGACTTATAATAAAAACTAATTCTATTTCAAACACTTGATCTTCTTTCAATATCAGGTAATACACTCCTTAATCATAACGCAAAATAGGAAACTTTTTGGCAGATTACCGTATTTCTTTATAATGAATTCCTGTGACAGAAACATTACCCAACGGCGCAAACAGGTAGAGGGCGTGGACAGTATGAGCAGTTGTAATGATGATTCCTACGATACTTCTTCAAGTCTATCTCTTTCGGGTACTGCGCAGAGCCTACCAGACTTGTCTAAAGCATTGCTTAATAATGAAGTAGAAGAATTAAGAAGTGAAATTATGAAGTTAAGAATAGATTTAGAAAAAACACAGAATGAAGTAGACAATCTAAACTCAGAAAATCACTCTCTTCTAAAAATAATAATTACTCAGAAATGTAAAATAGAAAAGTTGACACTTTTATGTACAAGTTCCTGCAATACTATATCCACAAAGAAACAAAATAAAACGTCAAGAAAGCCAAAACCTACTGCTGCTAAAATTCAAAGTCTTCTAGATGATAGTTACAATGAATTAAATATAAGTCATAAACATACAGT
Organism: Euclidia mi; assembly: GCA_944739405.2. Taxonomy (NCBI): domain Eukaryota; kingdom Metazoa; phylum Arthropoda; class Insecta; order Lepidoptera; family Erebidae; genus Euclidia; species Euclidia mi. The sequence continues at coordinate 31,783,823 of OX123188.2, read as the reverse complement.
AAAGAATCCCATATACAACAAGCAATTAAGTGACTTGTCATGCACAACACCCGTAGTTAACACACAGTTTATAGCAAATACTGAACCCTCTTTTGAGACAAAGGACCCTAAGAATGAAAATGGACGAACCAGCAGGCTCTTAATATTCTCTGATGTACATACACATATGAGGAATACTCTTCAGAAACTGGTTGGACAGAGCTTCTTTGTTTCATCTATAAGCAAACCAGGTGCTTCAACTGATAAACTGCTGGAGTCATCCCTAGAACTGTGTAAAGACTTCAATAAATTAGATTATGTTATTATTGTGTGTGGAAACAATGAAAAAAATCCGTTAAGAGTACAATCCACATTATATTTTTATTTGGATAAGCTGACACACACTAATGTACTGTTATGTGATTCAAACCGAGGTAGATATTTAAGTATAGTTGAGTTGCATGAAATGTTTCACCATATTTGTTCTCAATTTAGTCATAGTATACTTGTAAACATAGATTATTGGGTGCCTAACAGATCATATTATCTGATTCTATGTAGATTTATACTAAGAAACATATTACATTTAAAGTATAAAAACAATTACATTCAATACACCAAGTTGCACACTGCTGAAATAAATAACACTGTATCAATTGGCACACAAACAGATTTTGCTCTGAAACCCAGTTTATTATCAATAGAAACTAAAAATACATTTACCATATTACATAATAATATACAGGGTATTAGATCAAAAGTATGTGATATAGAATTATTGTTAGAGTCTAGACATGTAGATGCTTATGTGAAACATTTCATAAAGATAATCATGCTGAAATATTACAATTGCCAAACTAAAAAATGGCAACATACTTTTCCAGGAAAAACAAATCTCGTGGTGGTGTAGCAGTCTATGTTAAAGACAATATAACATTTAAAAAGATTGACTGGATATCTGAATTATCAGTGGAAATCCACTTTGAATGTTGTGGTATTATAATTCCTGAGACAAATTGGTATATAGTATGTTTATACAGAACACCTAATAGTAATATAAGCTTGTTTATTGAAAAATTAGAACTATTATTATACAAATTAACCATCAGATTGAGAGCTGTAAACAAAAAAATATTTATCTTGGGTGACTTTAATATTGATACCCTAACATGCAATAGTAAAAGTATTATATTCAAAAACACACTTAAAGCATTTAATTTGCATTTAACATTTAGCCAACCAACTAGAATAACGTCACACTCGGCCACATGCATTGATAATATTATCACGAATCACAAGAAGTACAACGCTCAAATATGGGACCTAGGTATATCAGATCACACGTGTCAAGTAATAAAAATTCCATGTAGCACAAGTTATAGAGAAAAGTACTGGTACAAGATGCGTCGTAATATAAATTATTATATTGAAATTTTTGTAAAATACATCTCACAAATAAGCTTCAATGAAGTATATCAATATACAGATGTTAATAACGCATATGATGCATTCATAAATTTGTTTGACTTAATTTTTAATCTTTCTATACCACTGGAAAAAGTTAAAATATACCATAAAAAAGATACGTCATGGAAAACCAAGGGCATTACAATATCCAGCAAAAATAAAAGAAAAATGTATCTTGAATCAAAAGGTAATCTAGAAATTAAAACAAATTATGTACGATGTTCTAAGGTCCAAAAACGTGTGGTAAAAGCGTCAAAGAAAATGTCTAATATAAAATTCATCTCACTAAGTGCTAATAAAACAAAAGCCATTTGGGCACTAATCAAAAAGCAAACACAAGCAACAAATGTCCTCAAGCCTACTATAGACTATATTACACATAAAAATAAAATAATAAAATCACCAAAACAATTAGTAAGCACTTTTAATCATTTCTATATTAATCAAAACCGCAGTATAATCACAGTTAACCAGAAAAAAACAATAAATCAATTTAACAACCTTAATAGCATCTTTCTGTATCCTGTAGATAGAAAAGAAGTAATAAAAATAGTTAAAATCTTATGCTGATCCGCTTGTACACGTTATTAACTTAATGTTAGAGACAGGGGAATTTCCTGATCATCTTAAGAAGGCTCTAATAAGGCCACTGTTTAAAAAAGGTACGCGGGATGATATAAATAACTATACGAGTAGACCCATTGCTTTATTGCCGACTATTTCTAAACTGTTCGAGAAAGTCATATACAATAGAATCACAAAATTTCTAGAACATAATAATATCATTAACATTAATCAATTTGGATTTCAGAAGAGAAAAACCACAACTTTGGCAATATATAAATTATTTAATACTATTTGGGACAAAATTAATAATAAAATACATTCTGTTGCGCTTTTTATAGATATGTCAAAAGATTTTGACTGTGTGAAATATGACATTTTATTGAACAAATTGGAATGCATAGGAATAAGAGGTGTCGATTTAAAGTTGGTAGGAAATTACTTAAATAATAGAATGCAAGCAACTACTATTGAAGTATTTAATGAGCATACAAAAACAGTAGAGGCAGTTACATCAGATTTCAATAATGTTATACTTGGTGTGCCCCAAGGCAGCATATTGGGTCTCCTTTTATTCCTCGTATACATTAATGAACTTCCAAACATAATCAACCACCTTTGCGTTATGTATGCTGATGATGCAACAATATTTATTTCCAATGATGATCGAAATAATAATAACTTTCAAGACGAAATAAATAAAACACTAACAACAGTAACTGATTGGTTAGAGTCCATAAATTTGAAAGTAAATCTCTCTAAAACAAAAATTATAAAATTAGGAATTACAAAAGTAAACTCTCTCCATAAATCTGTTTCTAATACAAAAATTGAACAAGTAAGTGATTTAAAATGTTTAGGAGTTTTAATCGATCAACATCTTAATTGGAAAGCACACATTGAAATCGTAAACAAAAAAATATCCAGCGCTTGTTATGCACTATCAGTTCTGTCAGAAACTACAAATATAAATGTCACCAGAAATGCATATTTTGGAAATGTCTATCCTCTATTATTGTATGGTATAATATACTGGGGCAACTCTACAAATGTTCAGTCTACATTTATTCTCCAGAAAAAATGTCTGAGGACATTGTATAATATGCATAGCACTGAATCACTGAGATATATTTTTAAAACTAAGGGATTACACTTACTTGTATTTACATGGCAGCGATAGCCGAGTGGAAGGCAGCGATAGCCGAGTGGATTTACCAACAGACTGCCATGCAGAGGGTATCAGGTTCGAATCCACGGCGCGCACCAATGACTTTTCGGAGTTATGTGCGTATTGAATTGTTGATTATCGCTTGTCCCGTGCCTCGGAGAGCACGTTAAGCCGTCGGTCCCGGTTGTCATGAAGATCTTTGACAGTCGTTACAGGGCGTCAGTACCTTCTAAATAAACTGACACTAGTCTAAACCATGGAATATCGCTATCCTTTCGGGTTGCGGAGGTCAGACAGGCAGTCGCTCCGTGGAAAAAGCTAATATTCAGCCAAATCCGGTTAGACTAGAAAGCGGAACCCAGACTGAAACTGGGATAACGCTAAGAGAAATAGACTTGTATTAACATTCTTGAATTATGCTTATTTGTGAAAAATAATAAAGAATATTTTAATTTTAAATCTGCTTCAAAACGAAACATACGAAATAAATATAAGTATAATCTTAACTTACCTATAATTAATAATACGATTTACTATAAAAGCACTTACATTTCTGCAATTCGTGTTTTTAACCATTTACCTACCACCTTAAAAGAATTAGATGGCCGTAAATTTAAAATAAATTTGAAAAAGTGGTTGATTGAGCATACTTTTTATACTCTAAATGAGTTTTTTGGTAAGTCGTATTAATGCATGTATTTAACTTTCTTTTTTGTTTTCTTTTTGTATTTAAACGTTTAATTTGTTATTTCATTTTAAAAATTATGTTGCATGTCCGATACGGGCAAACTGTTGTGTCCAAAAACTTTATAACTAAGACCTATGTATTATACACAGTTACGCAATAAATACATCTTTATCTTATCTTTATCTTATCTTTATCATAGCACAAGTCTACTTGGCTGCACTTTTCTGCAGTATGGAGACACTTGTCATTAACCTGACTTGAAGATAAGTGCCTTCATATTACTTCTCCAACTGAAGCATCGATGATGTCCTCAGTTAAGTACTGTGAATTACCTCCTAAGTTTATGATAAAATACTAACTTAGCGGCATGACATGAAGTAAATACAAGTTTAGAGTTTATATGGCTAAGTTGTAATAAGGAGTACTTTTCGATGTTACAATGAAACTTATGTCATAAAATATAACTTTCTTGTAACTGATTGTACAATACACTCTTGTCTTGAACGTGTATAGAGCGGCATGCAGGAATTTCTACGCTACGTCTGATACTTAAGTACATACACATACGTACATATTGTGTAGGTTGTATCTTGTTTTGTATCGGAGAATAATTATAAGATAGTTGATAAATTCTTGTTATTTAATAAACAAGGTGTGACATATACAGCTGTGTTCATCTTTGAATATAACACAATTTCACAATATTAAGGTACATATTTATACGATAAGAGATGTTTCTCAATAACTCTTACTATATTAAAACATTTACATAATAAAAATAATAGGAATAGAGCCCACGAGCCTGTAATTTGTATATCCGCTTGACCGCGCACAAGTAACTATTCTCCCTTTTTCGAAATGCCGTAGACCGCGCACAAGTGACTATTTTCCCTTTTTGGTTACAGCGCTATACTCGGCCTGAATTTACTGTTTCTTTCTATTACGTAATGTTTTAAATTATTTTTCTCTGTTCTATTCAAATCATTGAAAATTTCTTCATGCTAAAAATACGAAGCGAGTCTTAAAATCGTTAACCCGGAACGAAAAAATAATGTCAAATGCCACTCTTTGTTTCGCGTGCTCCGTGATTACGTGCTTATCGTATGCGTGTAATTAAATATTTTTATACTATGATACATGTTTTTTTTATTTAATTCGGTGTAGATAGAATCCCTCTATAGTTAAAACTCATAAAATATGTATGTCATCGATTTACTTTTTAAAATAATCCTGTTTAAAATACACAAAGTGTTCTTTTCAACGATAGTCAATGTTCGCTGCTAAGTAATTACGTGCTTATCGTATGCGTGTAATTAAATATTTTTATGCTATGATACATGTTTTTTTTTATTTAATTCGGTGTAGATAGAATCCCTCTACAGTTAAAACTCATAAAATATGTATGTCATCGATTTACTTTTTAAAATAATCCTGTTTAAAATACACAAAGTGTTTTTTTCAACGATAGTCAATGTTCGCTGCTAAGTATAATAAATTAGAAACGAAATATCAACAAAGCATTCATACGACTTGAAAAAGTCATTTATAAGGTTGAAGAAAAACATCACTTCAACTTACTTATGTTACCGACTTATCAACAATAAATGTTTATGTTAGCGCGCCCATCTGGCGAGCGGCGGTGCGACATTTTGTTTAGAACGTGAGCGGTCAAGTGAATTCGGCGAATTGGCGCTAGCGGTCAAGCGGATATTTAAAAAAAAGTTGGAATAAATAAACAGTCTTATACATACCACAAGGATTTTTATATAATACATCCACCTTAGCACCACGTGTAAATACCAAAACACATCAAATAGAAAATAATAAACAACAATATTTTACATCTGTACACATAGATCACTTCACTAATCACTTCTGAGAAGTGACTAATATACCTTCATATCGGGTCTGAATTGGCCGAACAACTAATATCAATCGAGGGAACTCAAAACTCCGAACATCGCCAACAGCAACCAATAGTTTATTTGATTTGATACATTATTAATGTAACATATTCAACCCAACTTGCTCCTTCCTCTTTGCCAAGTCAACATTGACTTCAAACAAGTTATATGCTAAGTTTATTCATAAATAAGAAATTTATTGACTATAGGGAAATAAATTTGCGATCAAATATTATATGGTATTCGGTAAAGAGAATCGCAATCGCTTATCATAACAGCCATTGCGTAATATTTGACTTAGAGATTTTTATATAGCCCCTCACTCTTCGTTTGCCCTTACATTTTTATGGAGGCAATGAAAAGTATTCCTGATTCATTTTATATTTATTACCTCTGTTGTTCAGTTTTATTGCCCATTTAAGTAATGGTTTATTCATTGATCTTTTTAATATAATGTGTGCAATAGTTATAATCTGGAGACATACAGGTATTTCGAGATAAATAGCAAATGATATCAGCGTACAATAAAAAAGTTTCTCGCTCAACTAGTAAAATAAAAACAATAAAATAATACTTACAGTGATCGTTGCTTCGTTTAACCTTTTCCTGTAAGCAATGAGATTGCCTGTAATAAATAAGAAATCGATACAATAATAGCAAGTATAGCAGAGGGCTAAGAATATTAAAGTATAATGTTTGCTGCATTCGAAGCAGTCATTTCAGCTCGACAGAGAAAAATTATAAGTTCAACTTACCATTGTATCTCTCAAGAGTCTCATTACCAAGACGAACGGAATTGTCAATTCTCAGAAATAGGGAACGGGTAAACCGAATATAGTTCATTGTATACTAGTAATTAGTGTATATTTATGTCAATAAGCTTCTTGCTGTCTTCTTCTATAAAAATTAAAATAATGAGATGGTTTTTTATATGATACTTAAGCGACTATATTATTAAATACTATTGAACTGGAAATAAAATTACAAACGATCTCTTCCTAAGAACGGTCTTCTAAATACATAGCTACGAACTTATCATATTCAAGAAAAAAGGTCGTTTGCATTGTTTTGTTTTTACTGCAATCGAAAACTGAATAATGAATTCCTAAAAAATATAGATTTTTACGATACTTTCGAAACTATAATCTGCACGTACCTACAGCGTATCAAAATCAATGTTTTATCTAAGACCTATTAATAGCAAGGCTAAATCCAATAGAATCACAACTAATCCAATAAATTGAACTCACAGCGCCGGCGATTTCCATCACAACCGCCGCAGTAAGCAGAACGAGGTGGAGTCTGATGTCGATTTGCATCCAGCGCGCTACGGCACGGAAACAAACTATGATGTTGAACGCTTAATGTTGCTTCACTTAAAAAAGGATTCCGAGACATTGCCAGACGTTTGCTAACGATGCGCGGACGGTGGGTTTCGGTCTTGTTGTAAAAGACGGACGAAACTAAGGATGAATAGTTAGACTTTTAAACCAATTGCTGTCTAAACATCCTACTAATATTATAAATGTGAAAGTTTGTGAAGATGTATGTATAGATGGATAGATGGATGGATGTATGGATGGATGTTTGCTACAATTTATAAAGATTTTGTATAATGTTGCCATAATTTAAGGAAAAGTATCAATTAAGTCGGTAAAAATCCTGAGCTCTGAAACCTATCTTCGCGAGCGTTGCCTATACCGTTGAAGTTACATATCGATAATGTACGGTGATATCGTTTATCTTTAAAAGTTCTAAACAAAAGTCTGCGGCAGCATTTATTTATTTGTTTGTTTGGGTCAAGTTTAGTAATTGGAATTTGACGTCCTTCCTGATGACAGATTGATCTGATATTTGGTCTTAATCTAGATGACAATGTAAGATAATATATTCATTATGATTGTAAATCCAAGATGGCTGCCGATACAAAATGGCGGATTACTTATTTTCCACTAATACCTCAATATGGGTGTCAAATGAAAGGGCTTGATTGGTAGAATAGAGCTCATTAAGAAAAATCCACGATGGCTGTCCCCGAAAAATGGCGGATTACATATTTGCTACAAATACCTCAATATAGGTATTGAATGAAAGGACTCGATTGGTAGAATAGGGCTCACTATAAAAAATCCAAGATGGCTGCCGCCACAAAATGGCGGAATACATATTTTCTCCAAGAACCTCAATATGGGTATCAAATGAAAGGGCTTGATTGGTAGAATAGCGCTCATTTTGAAAAATTCGAGATGGCCGCCACCACAAAATGGCGGATTACCTATTTTCCACAAATACCTCAATATGAGTATCGTGGATGACTTTGTGGTAATGCTTTCAGTTTTTATTTTTGCTGCTGTTATATTCAGTAGGTATATAAGCTCTTCATAACTTCAATAATATACCTACATACTAATCTTTACCTGAAGTTCAACGATTATGAAAGCAAAAGTATTTTTTTAAGTATTATCTGTTAATATGTATGTATGCTACACGGCTAATCTGCAGAGCCGTTTGTAATGAAATTTGACATGGATAGTCTGAAACCCGGGGAAGTTAATAGGCTACTCTTTTTTAAAATTTCATGCTGGCAAAGCCGCGGGCGAAAGCTAGTGATTATATATTAGGCAAAATTATTAAGAAGCTTCTGTCTCTAGAGTTAGTTGAGACAAATGCTGAATTTAAAAGGGACAATCTTTAAAATATTTAGTTTTAAACTCAGGGGTAGGTCTTATGTATATTATGTCTTTGATTTGTTTGGTTCTTTTGATTTTTTTAACAAAAAATATACAACTTATTACATGTCCTTGATACAATTTTTTCTAACTAATTGGGCATGGCACAACATCTAAAATAAATCAATGTTATGTTTATAAATATAGTTTCTGTTATAATATGTATATACATTTATTTTAAAATAATGATATGAAATCAGTCTGTAACATAACACAAAAATTTCCTTGTACCTCGACTTAAAAGTAAGACTATGAATAAATACGGAACTAAACATTTAACATCTAACAATCTAATTATACAAATCGTGGTCAAGAGAATAATCAAGCCTTTAGTTAAAATTGGAGACACGCAAATACCGTGGTCACAGAAGGAAAACTCCGATGGGCCATCGAAAGCTTTCAACCCTTCAATGCAGCAGGACTGGACGGCATCTTCCCAAGGTTATTACAATGGAGGGGTGGGGGGGAAACCTGTCCTGAAAAGACTCTTGCCAATCATGAGGGCTAGCCTGGCCCTCAGATATGTACCAAAGAAATGGAGGGAAGTCAAACTTATGTTCATACCAAAACCAGGCAAAACAGACTATACAATTGCAAAGTCCTCCAGACTAATAAGCCTGACCTCCTTCATGCTCAAAGCCTTGGAAAGGCTCTGCGAGCGGAAACAAGGAAGTGGGGCTCTGAAGCACGTACCCCTACATGCCAACCAACATGCATACAGCTCAGGGAAATCGACGGCATCGGCCTTACATCAGGACGTGAACCAGATAGAAGCTGCTATACAACAAAAAAGTATCTGCCTGGACACCTTCATCGACATAGAAGGAGCCTTCGACAAGACAAACTTCTCCAGTATAAGCAATTTCCTAGCTAGACATGGGGTGGATCAGATGCTTATACAGTGGATCCAAAACATGCTCAGCAAAAGGGTAGTACGCCTGCATGGCTACACCCAGACAGCCTTGATAACTAAAGGTTGCCCGCAGGGAGGCGATTTCTCCCCGCTATTGTGGAACTTAGTCATCAATGAACTCATATACAAACTCAACGCGAGATACTTCTACGCAATAGGATATGCAGATGATCTAACTATTCTCACCTCAGGTAAGGTAGCTAGCACAGTGTACATGTACAACCTTACCCAACTCACTCTCGACAGCAAATTGACATGAAACAGCCACATGGAAAATAAGCTCAATAAAGCCAGCATCGTCTTCTGGCAGTGCAAGAAGATGATAGGCAAACGCTAGGGCCTATCCCCAAAAATTGTCTTATGGCTCTATAAGACAATAATACGTCCGATGATAAGCTACGGCGCAGTAGTGTGGTGGCCTCGGACCAACCTAACAACTGCCGCCAACAAGCTTCAAAGGCTTCAAAGATTTGCATGTCTAGCGGCTACGGGTTGCATGAAAACCACACCTACAGCGGCGCTCGAAGTCCTGCCTCCATGGCACCTGTTCATACAACAGGAAGCAAGGATGTCGGCGGTTTGGCTAAGAGCTCTGAAGCTCTGGAAAGATACAAATACACCGCACACTAGTAACTTTAATACACTCTTCAAAGAAGTTCCTCTAACACAAGCCATTAGCGACCGAATTCCAAAACAATTTGTGTTTGACAAGAAATACAAAATCCAACTGTACGAGGATTTACACGGAGGAGCAGTTAACCACAACGAGTTCACGATCTTCACAGATGGGTTTAAGACGGATACAGGTACGGATTCAGGAGTATTCTCCGAGGACCTAAACATCAACATCGCAGCACCGCTGGGAGCCTATAACACGGTCTACCAGGCCGAATGTTTCGTCATAATCCTAGCTACCACAGCAAACATGGCACGTGAGGTGAGGGAACGACCCATTAGGCTCCTCTCAGATAGTATGGCTATTTTGTCAGCCCTCAAAAGCCATACTATCACCTCGGCACTCACAATCGTATGCCACCAAAAACTAACAGAGGTAGGTAAACTAAACAAACTAACACTGAAAAAGAAACTAAACAGACATTCATACACACAAAAACAAAATCTAATTTAGGCTTTACACAAAAAATACACGCCAATAATAAAATACTTACATGAAGGAATAATACATCATATGCACCAACTCTTGTGATTATTAACCGTGTAATTTTCTATAATTAACTTCACTCTAAGATCCCTGGTACCCATAATTCAAGTTTAATCTTATCTTGGGTACCAGAGTTCAATCTACATTTTAAATATAGACGAAAACATTATTTTGTTATATTGCTACGGTAATACTTTTGTAAATGTAGGTATGTAAGTGTAACAATATGACAATAAAGAATTTATTTATTTAATGGATCAAGGGCCACATTGGCTCCAGAGGGAATGACGCAGGCGACATACTTGCCAGAAGAGGGGCCACTTTAGAGGTGGTGGGACCTGAGCCCATTATTCCCCTCGCTTCTGGTTTTTATCGCAACCTGGTTAGAAACAGAACCAGGACCCAGCACAATCAGCTCGGATTGGTATTGAAACATGTAGGCAGGTCAAAGAGGCTCTTCCCGCAGCAGACGGTAAGATAGCCAAACAAGTCCTGCGGCTGTCCAAACAACAATTGCGGACAGTCACGGCCGCCTCCACAGGACACGGATCCTCTAATAAGAACCTATTTACTATAGGTATCACCGACAGCCCGCTTTGCAGAGCCTGTATGGCAGCAGACAATACGGCAGCCCACATGCTCCTCGACTGCCCTGAGGTCTCACAGTACAGGCAGCAGTACTTGACCAGACACAGTACCCTGAGGGAAGCCGCTAGGATTTTTAATAAAATTATTCGTTATTGATTTTTTGAGAAAACATTTCGTTCACTTGCTTTTAAAATAAAATATAGACTAGCACGGCAATAGATATAAAGATTCTAAAAAATCATGGTTGCCGTTGACCACCTGGCCGCACCTCTTCACAGCTAAGTATAAACAGGTACGATTTCGACACATTTATACGTGCACTAGCTGACCCAGCGAACTCCGTATCGCCTTTTTAAGAGTTTTTATTTAATTCACCTTTTCCATGCCCTTTTTCCAAAGTTACCATTGACTTAGCGCTTAATCTCTTATCATTTCAGAGTCTATAAATGATGAACAAACAAACATAGATTTTTATATAATATTGAATTCCCCATTCCTTAAAATATCGGAGACGATACCCATATCGACTTTAAAAAAAATCCCGTCCGCCATCCTTGATTTCCTATCCGCCATTTTTGATCACGAAATAGATGTTGTATTTGGATTCACCATCCCTTAAATCATCAGAGACGATACCCATTTAGATTTTTTAAATTGTTCCCATCCATTCCCATCCACCATCTTTGATTTCCCATCTGCCATCTTGAATCACGAATCAGATGTTGTATTTGGATTCCCCATCCCTTTAAACATCGGAGACGATATCCATATTGATTTTTTTTTAAATTTCCCATCCGTCATCTTTGATCACAAAATAGATGGTGTTTTTGAATTCCCCATTCCTTAAAATATCGGAGACGATACCCATATCGACTTTAAAAAAAATCCCGCCCGCCATCTTTGATTTACTATCCGCCATCTTTGATCACGAAATAGATGTTGTATTTGGATTCTCCATCCCTTAAATCATCAGAGACATACACATATTGATTTTTAAATTTTTTCCCATCCGCCACCTTTGATTTCCCATCCAACATCTTTAATCACGAAACAGATGTTGTATTTGGATTCCCCATCCCTTTTAACATCGCAGACGATACCAATATTGATTTTTTTAAATTTTACCATCCACCATCTTTGATTTCCCATCCGCCATCTTTGATCACGAAATAGATGTTGTATTTTGATTCCCCACCCATTAAAATATCGAAGGCGATACCCATATTGATTTTAAAAATTTTCTCATCCACCATCTTTGATTTCCCGACCGCCATCTTGGATCACTAAATAAATTTCATATTATTAATCAGCGTCCCGAAAATCTCGAAAACGATACCCATATAGATTGTATCATATTCGTTTAGCCTTATTTTGCCTTTGACCCAACCCTCCCCCTTCTCGTTTGACCATTTTATTATTTTTGTCTGGCCCCTAAAAGTTGTGGCGTAATTTAATATAGCCTTAGGCAATAACAATTTTTAAAATCCGACTGCTAGTTCCTGAGATTAGCCGATATTATCTTTTAGCCATTTTAGCCTTTTGCCCGGCCCCAAAGGGTCGAATCGTTATGTTATATAGCCTATAGCCTTCCGGAATAACTGGGCTATCGTATACAAAAATAATTTTTCAGATCCAACCGGTAGTTCCTGAGATTAGCGCGTTCAAACAAACAAACAAACAAATAAAGTGGAAGGCTTTATTATATTAGTATAGATAACTGCAAAAAGTATTTACACATACAAACTTCTTAGTACTAAGACTTAGTAGTACGTAAATCTGTATTCATTGGTAGTACTCAAAATGTTATCCGGTATCTGTGACGTTTCGCTAGACTGGCCAATATGGCGACTGTGATTTGTCTGTCAAAACCATTACAATTTAACAAAATACTCGACAATCCGAATTTTGCGGATATATGTTGTCGACTTGAAATCTTTATTTTTTAATGTTTTATTATTCAGGTAAGGTTTCGATGTACTCCTTGACGAAATTATTAATATAAGATTTGACACTGCGATATCAGCGCAGTCCGTCGGTTCCAATGTGAAACATTCCAAAATCCACAACTACTTACAAATTAAAAATTAACTAAAAATACATTTTCCAGTGGACTAAATTGTGAATCTAAACCATTCTGAAGTCCCCTTGAACACACACAAAAAAAATCATCAAGATCAGTCCATTCGTTTAGGAGGAGTTCAGTGACATACACACGCACACAAGAAATATAAATATTAAGATAACGTACATTTATGATTTATATATCAAATTGAGGCCGTTTAATATAATTATTTTGTTTTTTTTTATACTACAATATTAATTAATGTAACAAATAACATATATACAACAGAATAAAACAACTCATGCAACTTAATTATCTTAAACTAAACCAATAAAACTAAATAAATAAAAATAACAAAATAGACGACAAAAAACCCAAACGAAGCGACGTCAAAAAATTCCTCCGCAACTCTGTCGGCTGGTAGCGTGCCCAGAAGGCTGGCAGCATTGCCACGTTGTATGGCAATGCTTATTATCTCTGCAAAATATAAACCAGCCAAGTGGTCACGGGAATCATCGATCAGCCTTTAAGCGATTTTTTTGTACACAGCGCGTGCACTAGGCCCCCAAGGCCCCAGCGTTTCGACCCCAAACGGCTCGAAAACGTAATTTTACCAGATAGGTTTCCGTATTTGCACCGTTTGAGGGTCTCCGCTGATGCAGCAGCAGCGCCAGCCGATCCAGCTGTGCTTGGAAGATGTGATGGCGCAAGGGTATCGACGCATGTCGCGTCCTATACCAGAGGCCTGCCCATCTTCCAAGGTAATAAATGTCCTTAATTAAAGCTATTTTTTTTTCTAATTATTATATTATATGGTTGCCTTAATAAATCCGGCCGCAAATAAGGGTTGCCAGCTGTTGAAGATGGTAAATATTTAAAGTAGAGTGAAAGAGAGTTTTATTATAGTTAGTCCCCAAGGAGTATGCCAAAGGTCATTGGGCACATCTGACCCGCTTTGCGAACAGTGGCGGACATTAACCAAAATAGTTTTAAACAAAGGGAAATAATATGACCTTTCATTGCATATAATTGTTGGATTAAAAATCGTCGGAGAAAAATGTACAGGATCCTTTAAAATAGAAAACAAACGGTATTAAAGTTTTTTATTTCATCTTATAAAGGCATAAAAAATATATCGAAACCGTACAGCGTGGTGCACGGATGAGCTAATGTTTAGAGATATGTTATACGATGTCTCTTTCGCACATTGAACATATGGTGTATGTAAGACAAAGAAGAATTAATAGTCATGTGATGATGATGTCAGTTATCCTAGATTAAGACTCATGTGATGATGATGTCAGTTATCCTAGATTAAGACTATATATTCAATGTACTAATTATAATTAAAAGAGTATTAAATCATACTTGAAGCGATCACGTTGTTTCTCTTGACTCACCGGAATCGAACCCTTATATGGCGACCCTGCCAGCGCGACGCGATGTGCCGTTATCATCATCATATCAGCCAAACGACGTCCACTGCTGGACATAGGCCTCCCCCAAGGTTCTCCACACAGCCGCCCGCATCCAACCACCTCCCGCGATCTTGACGAGGTCGTCGGTCCACCTTGCGGGGGGCCTACCTCTGCTGCGTCGTCCGGTACGTGGCCGCCACTCCAGAACCTTTCTGCCCCAACGGCCATCGGTTCTTCGAGCTGTGGGAAACTCCAAGCATAGCTCTCTCCATCGCCCTCTGAGTGACCTTGAGCCTTCTGATAAGGCCCATAGTGAGCGACCACGTCTCTGATCCGTAAGTCATCACTGGCCACACACACTGGTCAAAGACTTTCGTCTTGAGACACTGCGGGATATCGGACGAGAAGATATGTCGTAGCTTCCCGAACGCTGCCCAACCGAGTTGGATTCGACGATTGACCTCCTTCTCGAAGTTGGACCTACCTAATTGGACTACTTGTACCAGGTAGGTATACTTGTCGACAACTTCGAGCGTAGAGTTCCCAACCTGAATAGGAGCAGGTACAACATGGACGTTCGACATGATTTTCGTCTTGTCCATGTTCATCTTAAGACCTACTTGTTGAAAGACTCTACAGAGGCCATCGAGCATTGTGCCTAGGTCTTCCATGGTCTCAGCCATGACTACGATATCGTCTGCGAATCGAAGGTGAGTGATGTACTCGCCGTTGATGTTGATGCCGAGCCCATCCTCCAGCGCAGTGGTAAACAGTTTCGGGGATATGACATCCCCCTGTCTCACCCCTCGCTGGAGTTGAATAGGTTTCGAACTCTGGTCCAGGAGGCGGACTGACATAGTGGCGTTTTCATACAAACACTTCAGCACTTCGATATATCGGTAGTCAATCCGGCACCGTTGGAGAGACTGTAGCACCGCCCAGGATTCGATCGAATCGAAGGCTTTCTCATAGTCCACAAACGCCAAGCATAGGGGCTGGTTATACTCCTCGGACTTCTGTATAACCTGCCGCAGCGTATGTATGTGGTCTATGGTACTATAGCCTTTACGGAAACCGGCTTGTTCGGTGTGCCGTTAAAGGAATCGTTAATGTAAACATTGAGTGGTTTGTGAAGTTTTAAAACTAATAATGATTTCATTACGTTGGAACGATTTCTTACTAATTAACTTTCGTACGTTTGAACTGTTTTTCGCGAGTTTTTCGTCTTACAAAGAGACAGTATGGGCAAGCAACAGTCTAAAGAGCAAGATGTGATAATAGCGCAAAACGGCGCTGGAAATTCCGCTGCTACGGAACAGTTGTTGCAGCATGCAAGTAGCACAAACTATATTCTCATAACAATTTGTGTTGTTTTGGCTGTTGGAGGAGCGGTATTGTTGTTGCGGCAAATGGATCGAGAGAGGCATTAATTAGTACGAGTTGCGAAGATCGTTGAGCTTGTTCCGTAGACAGGCCACAAAGTGGTTGATTTGTGCCAAAATAAGTGCGTACGGTAATAAGTGCGTGAGGTAACAAGTGCGGCTAGTGTAGTCAAAAATCAATAAAATGTGTATCGTAAAAACATTTTACACCTTTTTTACTCATATATCTTAGATAGGATTTTCTTTTTAATTTGACCTTGTAGGTGGTCTATATTTTATTTTTCTTATTAAGGCCTAATGTCATGATATCGTGACGATTATATTATTAATATCTAGACTTGAGTAATATGTTATGGCAAATGAGGCTAAGGAGGTACATACATTCATACATATCGTCACGCCTTTTATCCCCGAAGGGGTAGGCAGAGGTATATTTCTACACCTACTTTTCGCCAGATATACTTTAGTCCCACGTAATAAGGGGCGAGCCTATTGCCGTACCGGGCACATTTCCAGACTCCGTGCTGCTACTGAGAATTTCGTGAGAGAAAAACCCAATAACACTGCCCGACACAGGAATCGAACCCGGGACCTCCTGATCCCACAGGCACACTTATGCCGCGAGACCAACAAGGCAGTCGTAAAGGGTTTGATGTCGAGTTTTCCGTCTCTAAGCAAAGATGGTATTTGCATCGTATTATCCCTTAGTCGCCTCTTACGACACCCACGGGAAGATAGGGGGTGGTGACACTTGTATTCTATGCCGTCAACCACACGGCTAAGGAGGTATTTGATAAATTAAAGTATATTAAAGATTACCTCACCAAACTAGGCTCGAGTCGAAGGTCATCTACTATAAGAGAAATTAAGTTACATGAGACAAACGATATATATACACAGTTTTGTTCTTTACAAAAGAGATAAAGAGTAAGGAAATCGAGAGTGATGAAATCAATATTGTGACAGACTTATGTACAAAAATAATTAAATTATATTCAAAAATTGTTCAGCTTTGTTCGGATAGTACAGAGGTTACGATAAACACCATGGAGAAATTTGATCTGAAAACTGCCAATGCATTGTTGCCCGTAATGACAGGGGATATTGATACAACCAAACGTTTAATCTCAAGTATCGAAATGTATGACTCTATGATTGATGATAGCGGCAAAAAGCGACTGATCCAATTTTTTTTAATGTCCCGTATATCAGAAAGCGCCTAGCTGCGCATGCGTAATGATTATTCATCTGTTACAGATCTAATTAGTGACATGCGTAACATATTGTTGCCCAAAAAATCAGACACAGCGATCCAGAATAACCTGCACCATGCGAGACAAAATAACAAGAGTATTGAGGAGTACGGTAAGGAGCTGGAGCAGTTATTCGTGGATTTGACTATTACACAGGCTAACGGCGATTCCGGAGCATATAAAACATTGAGGGCAATAAATGAGCGTATTGCGATTAAAAGATTTGCCGACGGCCTGCGTAACCGTCGAGTCAGTACGATTATTGCAGCACGAAATTATAGCACTTTAAAGGATGCCATCCAAGGTGCATTGGACGAGATGGCGCCGAATGCAGAAGGCGAACGAGTGATGAGCTTCCATCAAAACCAAGGTAGGTCAAACCGTTATCAACGTGGTAATTTTCAGAATAGTTTTAATAGGGGTACGCTTAGAGTATTTTCAAATTCACAGAATTATAATAATCGTGGTCGTGGTAATAAATGTGGTCCAAGTGGAATTCGTAACTTTGATAATTCATCTAATCATCGCGGTCGTGGTGGTTTTCGTGGCCACACAACATTTCGTCACCCGGCCCGACAACATCAGATTAACTTAGCTGATTCGAGTAACAGCAGTAATAGTTCTCAGTCCATACAAAATTCTGAAGTAAAGACTGAAACTGAGAATAAAAATTTGTTTTTTTTTGTGCATGAACATTTTTATTGTCAAAATATTAATTCAATAAATTTAAATGTTTTTCAAGTGTCCCGTAGTTGGTTACTTGACACCGGCGCCTTATTGTCCATAGTTAGATAGCTAGCAAGATGTATTAGAAAACTGTAATGTTCCATTCCATATAGAGCGGATTAAAATAAATGGTATAGGAGGTCACGTATATTGCGATGGCTTTGTTTATCTTACATTAAGATATGGTAATGTTGAGTATGAGCGTAAGTTTTATGTATTTAAAAACATTTCTTGTAGAACCGATGGCATTTTGGGACAAGACTTATTGAGTAAATTTAATTGTATTTTAGATTTTGAACAAAATGTTCTGACTATTAACCATAAGGTACCCGTTAGTATTCCGTTACAAATGGGACAAGTAGGCAAAAATAGTTACATGACAATACCGGCCAGGTGTGAAGTTACATATTTAGTGCAAACACACAAGATGAATGTGTTATTATGCCTAAGCAATTATGTGAAGGTTTATTTTTAGCTTCAATCTTAGTGAAGCCCAAGGACGGTAAAATACCTCTTAAGTTTTTGAATACTAGAGAGACAGATGTTTGTTTAAGTTATTTTACGCCGAACGTTGTAAGTTTAAAAGATTATTATTTGTGTTCTTTTAGTGGTAATAATTTAAATGCTGACCGTGTCAAGCGTTTGTTTTCTATTTTGAATTTTAAATATTTAAATCGAGAGGAACAAATTTCAATTGAAAACATTTGTACAAAGTAATCTGATGTGTTTTTGCTGCCAGGTGATAAGTTAGGTGTTACCAACTTGTACCAGCAGTCCATACATTTAAAAGATAATACTTGCCCGGTATATACCAAACCATACAGACTTCCTAAAAGTCAAAAAGCTGAAATTGATAGACAAATTGGCGAAATGTTGCGTAATGACATTATAGAAGAAAGTATTAGTGAGTGGTCCAGCCCTGTGTTACTGGTTCCAAAGAAAACTGATAGCAGTGGTAATAAAAAATGGCGTGTTGTTATTGATTATAGAAAATTAAACGACAGCCTTCAAGATGATAAATTTCCTTTGCCTTCCATCTCTGATATCCTCGATTCTTTATCAGGGGCAATATATTTTAGCCATTTAGATCTTAGCCAAGGTTATTTTCAATTAGAATTAAGCCCTGAAAGAAGAAAGTACACAGCATTTACATGCAATGCATCACAAGTAAACAATATCAGATGAAACGACTGCCAATGGGTTTAAAAATCAGCCCTAGTGCTTTCAGTCGCCTTATGACAGTAGCAATGTCTGGTTTGAACCATGAAAAGTGCCTTATTTATTTAGACGATTTAATCTGTATAGGACGAAGTTTAGAAAATCATAATAAACATTTAATTGACATTTTTGAAAGACTTAGGAGCGTAAATTTAAAAATTAACCCCGAAAAATGCCAATTTCTAAAGAAAGAATTGCTGTATTTAGGGCATGTTGTTTCTGCTAGTGGAGTGTCACCTGACCCTGAAAAGACGCGAGTAATACAGAGCTATCCTATCCCAAAAAATAGTGACAAAGTCAGACGTTTTGTCGCTTTTGTCAATTACTACCGTCAATTTATACCACATTTCGCTGAAATAACAATTCCGTTAAATAAACTTTGTAGAAAAGGTGTTAAATTTATTTTGAATACAGAGTCTGAAAATTCTTTTCAGTTATTAAAGCAGTCTTTGACCAATCCCCCAATATTACAATATCCAAATTTTGACAAGGAAAATGAGTTTATATTGCATACAGATGCTTCTGGATTAGCCATAGGTTCCGTTTTATGTAATAAAAATGACTTACCAATTGCATATGCAAGCCGACCATTAAATAAATCAGAATTAAATTATCCAACGATAGAAAAGGAACTCCTTGCTATTGTTTGGTCAATTAAATATTTCAGACCCTATTTGTTTGGTAAAAAGTTTATAATAAAAACTGATCATAAACCATTACTTTACCTGTTTAGTTTCAATAATCCTTCTAGTAGATTGCTAAAATTTCGGCTAATATTAGGTGAATTCGATTATGTGGTTGAATATGTTAAGGGTGTGAATAACGTGGTAGCAGACGCGTTATCTCGCATCGTTATTACTTCTGATGAATTAAAAAGTATTAATCAAAATGTTGTGAACATCATGACTAGGAGAATGACGAAAAATCAATTAAGTAGCAATTCGTTGGTCGATAAGAACAAAACAGATGATCGGTCTGATCAACCGAGAGTCGCTGAAATTCTTAGAAAACCGAAAAATTGTACCGAATTAATAATTTCTACTTATGTATCAGCATCCAATGCTAAATACGTTAAAGCAAATGATTTTATTTATATACCATCTAAGATGTCAATTTATATAGACCCAAATTCTCGTTCATGCTCAGCGCGAGACGCTTTCGTGAGAGATTTGGAATCTATCTGTAAGAAACTATCAATAAATGAAATTTATATTATGAAGAATAATAATAATGAGAAGTATATTAAATGGTTAAATAAATGTTTTGGAAATAATAATTGGACCGGTCCACGAATTTATATTATAAAAGGATTAATAAGAATAGTAAATGATGATGACAAACGAGTAGTACTTAATGACTTTCACTTGCTTCCCACGAATGGGCACGCAGGCACTAGACGTATGATAAATAATATAAAAATATACTACTTATGGCCAAAAATGTCTGAGGATGTGGCAGAATTTGTTAAGAAATGTGACAAATGCCAAAAACAAAAGCATACCTTACATACTAAGCAACCAATGGTAATTACTACGACTGCGCAGTGGGCTTTTGATAAAATATTTTTAGATATAGTTGGGCCCTTAGATAAGGATTATTATGGTAACTCTTATATACTCACATTACAATGTGAATTAAGTAAGTATGTAGAAGCATATCCATTAGTTAGGAAAGATAGTGTAAGCGTGGCTCGAGCGTTTGTCGACAACTTTATATTCAGGTATGGTATCCCACGTGAAATTGCTACGGACAGGGGAACTGAATTTATTTCCAGCACAATGACCGAGTTATTTAAATTATTAAATATTAAACAAACAGTTGCTTGTGCCTATCATCATGAATCGATTGTATCTTTAGGAAATTCCCATAAATCATTAAATGCATTTTTGAGAATTTAAACAGATAATAATAGTAGATATTGGAGTGACTGGCTCCCGTATTGGTGTTTTTTCTATAATACCTCTGTACATTCGGCAACAAACTATACACCTTATGAACTTGTATTTGGCAAATTATGTAACATTCCTAGAAGTTTACAAAATTGTACTGTTGAACCTTTATATAATTCCGAAAGTTATCCCTTACAATTAAAATTTAGATTACAAAAAGCTCAATACGAAGCACGACAAAATTTGTTAAACTCTAAATTGTTAAGGAAATGTAAATTTGATGAATATTTGAAACCTGTAATGTATAAGAAAGATGATTTATTGTTAGTTAAGAATGAAACTGGAAATAAGTTTGATAATGTGTATGATGGTCCTTTTAAGGTATTAGATGATCTTGATCCTAATGTTAAAATCTTACGTAATAATAAAGAAGAAATTATACATAAAAATGGGACGAAATTATTTTATGTTTAATAAAAAAAAAAGCTGTTAGTTTATTTTTTTTTCTGTTTTGGTAGGGCGTATGGTGTATGTAAGACAAAGAAGAATTAATAGTCATGTGATGATGATGTCAGTTATCCTAGATTAAGACTCATGTGATGATGATGTCAGTTATCCTAGATTAAGACTATATATTCAATGTACTAATTATAATTAAAAGAGTATTAAATCATACTTGAAGCGATCACGTTGTTTCTCTTGACTCACCGGAATCGAACCCTTATAACAGGTTCATTTTCGTAAATTTAATAGTTGCGCCCATATCGCTAGCATTGTTTATTATCCGTCTTGGGCCATACATCAGGAAGCAACAGACGCACCCGCTGCATTTTTAAATGATCTTATGATTGCTCTTGATCAAATTGAATAAAAAATATTTTAAAGAATTAGCATTTTATTTTTCTTACCTATATTAATTAATTAGCGGACGCCCGCGGCCTCATTCCGTGATCCCCTGGGAATATCAGGATAAAAAGTAGCCTGGAACCTTTCTCATGAATGTGGCTATCACACACAATAAGAATTTTTCAAATCGGATCAGTAGTTTCAGAGATAAAGAAAATCGATATATACATAAATAACACTTGATTTTTTTTAGATTGCCATGGCTCACATTAATGCGACTAATGCCATAGTAAATCAGAGCCATAGATGAATACACTCTGCTATATTTCCTTTGTGTCCGCCATGGGTATGGTTTCCATACTAAGGTGCTCATTTACCTTTCAGCTTCTTGTACCTAATAGTTTTAGCTGTAGCTTGTCTGTCAGTCAGTCAATAACGCATGAATTTCATATAAACAGATAAAAACAACCCTGTTTTGGAATTCGTAATACACATAGTTTTATATTGTTACGAATGGCGATAATTGAAAATAACGCAATCTATCGGTGAATGATAGAACTAGAAGAGATTGGATGTATCGGTGGTTTTAAGGTATTTCATCTACTGTCTACTAGATGGCGTTGCTGTATCGACTGTTACCGACTGTGACGAGAATATTTCAGAATCGTCGAGAAAGAACTAGTTTGTTATCCGGCCGGCATAAATACCGCGCGGACGAGCGAGTTCACTCAGTTATAGTTGAATAATCACAGCGAACATCAAGCGAAGATTAAGGAAGTCGGAAGTGTTTAGTGGTGTTTCTAGTAGTGTGAAATAAGTGTGTTTTTATTAGTGTTGAGAATTAAGTGTGTATAGTGTTTGTGTTAGTAAATAAAGTACAGTTTAGTGGCATAGTGCATTTAATTTATCACCGAATCCCAGCTCGTAACAAATTGGTGTCAGAAGAAAGGGATAAATTATGCTGGTTATGGCGAAAGAAGAAACTGAAGGAGTGCGTACCAGGAACCAGCGCCAGCAAGACCTGGACCAGAGACGCTTCGGAGACGTTCCTTCTCCGTCGTCTGGTGGACCAGGCGACTCCGCGGCTGCAGTGGAGCCTGCAAGCGCAACACGCTCCGTGACGGTGCCCGACATCGCGGCTCTGATGGCGTTCATGCAGGAGCATGCCCGCCTTCAAGAGGAGCAGGCCCGCCGTCAGGAGGAGCAGGCTCGCTGTCAAGAGGAGCAGGCGTAAGACGTCTTCATGGAAGGTGCAACTTCAGGAAAAGTGTATTGCCTGAAGTATGTTATTCTTCAGCTGTAGTGTGTAAGTATGTACCTTGTATGACTAATCTTTACAGCTTATTATGTCATGTGACTATACCCATTTGTACAACTATATAATCGATGTTTAGCCAAAAATAAAGTAGTATCATTTCGTATTTGCTGGTGTTTTATTCGAATATATCCCAACCTTTATATGGCGACCCTACCAACTCATCTCGTGTCAGCCTCGCGTACGAAACGTGATACCGCGCCTCTGTTATAATATTTCATATAGACTTTGTCGCTCGATATTTAAAATGATGAATATTCGTGCAGACGATTGCAAACTACTAACAACTTTTTTGCTGCAAAGTGTTGAGATTTCACCAAACAATCAAGATGTGCAATTCGCAAAGTAACGTGAAAGAAGATGTGGTAATTGCGCAGACTGCATCTGGTAGCGGACAAAATTTGGCAAAAAGAGACCAGCTGTTGTATCACACGAATACAACTAATATTATTCTATTGGTAATCGTCCTACTGCTGGGCCTTGGAGGAGCATTTATGGCATATAAGATGTACAGGAGATGCCATAAAAGAATAGTAGAAAGGCAAGTTGGCGAGTTGGTATTGAGGAGATACGCAAGCGTCCTTCGTGGTCAGCGCAAACAGGCACAACAGGAAGCTACCGCCTGACGGAGTGCGTTATACGGTATATCGTAAAGTGCAAATAAATATCGGTAGAAAATTAGTGCGGTAAAGTGCAAATAAAAATCGGCATGAAATTAGTGCGTCAAAGTGCAAATCAATATCGGTATAAAATTAGTGCGGTAAAGTGCAAATAATATCAATGAAGTGCGGCATTAGAAGTTAAATAGGTATGTGTCTCTAAATCCTAATCAGTGTCGCGGTAATAAAATGCGTCAAGTACCTAACATAAGACTCTAAGTTTAGTATTACATTAGAGTAACAATACGGTATACCTACAGGATTGGTATGTATGAATCATGTGTCACGACCGGTTGGCGCAGCGGGAGTGTAAGCGACTGCCACGCCGAAGGTCGCGGGTTCGATTCCCGCTCAAGTCAAACATTTGTGTGCGTGAACATGGATGTTTGTCTTGGTCTGGGTGTTTCTATGTATAATATGTATGTATTTACAAAAAAAAAGTGTATATGTATGTTTATCCATTATCTAGTACCCATAGTACAAGCTCTGCTTAGTTTGGGACTAGATGGTGTTGTGTGAATGTGGTAGAATATATATAATATATATTAATAAATTGATTTATAGTGGAGTTATAAAGTTTTGATGGCAGATTTTAATATTGAATTGTTTAATTAATTATTGAAAGTAAGAACCTATTTAATTAAAATTGGTCCTAGTAGAAGGCTTGAAAGTGTATGTAGTAAGAAGCTGAACGAAGCTAATATTTTGTACCAGCAATATAAGCATTATTTAGAAGAAATATCTAGGGTAAAGAAGTTTAAGGAAGTATCAGAGATTGAAAATATTGATAAGTATTGCATTAAGTTCAATAACTTGTATTCCGAGATTTCTACTTTGTGTAAAAGCTGTGTATTATTAACCGATTCTAAAATGTCAAAGTATGATTTAAAAGTAGCTCTTAACTTATTACCAGTTATGAACGACCAAGAATTAGTAACAAAGCAATTGATAGATGGGATCGAATATTATGATTCTATTTTAGAAAGCGAGTCCAAGCGTAATTTAATAGATTTTGTGCTTAAAAGTCGGTTGTCTCAGTCTGCCAAACTGAGGCTAGCTAATAAACATAACGAGGTTTTTGAATTATTAACAGACATGAAATTGCATTTATTGCCAAAAAAGTCGTCCTCAGCTTTACAGAATAAACTTCATTCTATTAGACAAAATGATAAATCTATATCAGATTTCGGCCAAGAAATATCAAATTTGTTTGTCGATCTAACGATTTCGCAGTCCGAGGGATGTTCTGAGTCTTACAATATATTAAGGAAAGTCAATGAAAAATTCGCTTTTAAGCGTTTGCAGAATCGTAGATTAAGTACAATTATAACTGCCAAAAATTTTGACTTATTGACTGACGCCATACAGGCTGCGGTTGACGAGGAGACGTCTTCGACCGCGAGCACTTCTTCTGATATTTTAGCAATGCGCAGATCTAATTTTAGTATTTACAGGGGTAAGCAGAGAGGTTTTCCCGAGGCGCGTAGAGGTAATTATTTTCAAAATAGCAACTATCACCACCGTGGAGGCGGCGGTTACCCACGCCAGCGCGGAGGTATGCGTGGTTTGGCTCGACCCTTTCAAGGACATCATTCAGGACGTGGATTAAGAGGTAAGTCTTATAATAATAATAATACTAGAATGTCATCAATGTCTCAAGGTAGCCAAAACATTCGGGCGATGAACAACAATGAAGGTGATGATGGTGATGATGGAAAAAATATTCGGCAGTTTTTTCGAGACTAAAAGGGATTTTAAATTTTCTTTTGATAATAATTCATTAATTGTATCGTTTTTATTATTTAATAAGAATTACTCGTGGTTAATTGACACTGGATCATCGATTTCAGCCGTTACCTATCGTGTAGTTTTAGAGCAAAATATTCCTATACATAGATGGAGTACAACAATAAATGGTATTGGGGGCAAAGTGCAAGCAATTGGGTTCGTGTATTTACAGTTAGAGTCACAGGGATTTAGTTTCAGTCACAAGTTTTATGTTTTTAATTCATTGCCATGTAAGGCAGATGGCATAATTGGCTATGACTTTTTAAACAAGTTTAGATCATGCATTGATTTAGAACATAAACAATTGGTATTGTACACTTCATTAAACACTAAGATAATTCTAGATTTAAATAGGCAAGACATAAAATCGTTCGATATACCTTCAAGAACTGAATCAATTATTTACATAGAAACTAGTGAGACGGAAGAATGCATAATTTGCGCGAAAGAATTGTGTGAGGGCGTTTTCATGGCTAGTAGTATAGGTGTACCAGTCAATGGCAAGATACCTGTTAGAATATTAAACACAACTGAAAATGACTTAACTTTAAACGAAATTAAACCGATTATTCATAAATTGAGTGACTACAATATATGTTCATTCGATACTTGTTTGCGTAACGCGGACCGTGTGAAATCTTTGTTATCGCAGCTTAATTTAAAACATTTAAATTCAGAAGAACAAACATCTATTATAAACTTATGTGCTAAATATGCCGATATTTTTTATTTACCGGATGACACTTTGACCACCACCCCCATTTATAATCATACTATAAAATTAAAACAATGTGTTGATCCTGTATATGTGAAGCCTTACCGATTGCCACACTCTCAAAAACGGAAATTAAGAAATTAATTGATAAGATGTTGTCAGAAAAAATTATAGAACCATGTAGGAGTAAATGGTCCAGTCCTGTGTTATTAGTGCCTAAAAAACATGATTCCTCTGGAGATAAGAAATGGTGACTTGTTATTGATTACCGAAAGCTTAATAATTGTATTAAGGATGACAAATTCCCATTGCCGAATATAGCAGATATTCTCGATTCGCTTTCGGGGTGTATATATTTCACACATCAAGATATATACCAAGGATTTTACAACGTTAACCTTGAGGAAAATAGTAGAAAATATACTGCGTTTTGTTCTGGCCAGTTCCAGATGACTAGAATGCCTATGGGAATCAAAACTAGTCCGAATTCATTTTCAAGGATGATGAATATAGCAATGGCTGGCTTAACATAATTATGATAAATGCCTAATTTATTTAGACGATTTGATTGTTTATGTAAAAGATTTAAATTCGGCAATAAAAAAATTATTAGAAGTGTTTGAACGATTGCGCGAGATTGGAGAATGTAGGCTTGAGAATAAGCAGAACCAAAACGGAATATATGTTCTGTGACTTTGGCGGTCTCTCCAGTCCTATACCGGTTACACTCGGCGGTACACCTCTACCAGTATGCTCCGATTTCTGCTACCTAGGTTCACTCCTGCAAGATGACGGCGAAATTGATCGGGATGTTAGGCAAAGAATCAACGCAGGATGGATGAAATCGCGACAGGTCTCAGGCACAATATGCGACCACAAAATGCCTGTGAAATTAAAGGGCCGTATGTATAAATCGGTTATAAGGCCTGTCGTACTGTATGGAGCTGAGTGTTGGGCTACAAAGAAGATGGATGAGAAACGATTGCATGTGGCAGAGATGAGAATGTTACGATGGATGTGTGGAGTGACAAGAATGGACAGAATTAGGAATGATTACGTTAGAGGTAGTATAAAAGTGGCGCCCATAGCTGAAAAGGTGAAAGGGAGTCGATTGGCCTGGTATGGACATGTTATGCGGAGAGATGAGATGTATGTAGGTAAAAAAGTGATGGATATGCATGTAGAAGGACGAAAAGGGAGAGGACGGCCAAGGAAGAGATGGATGGACTGTGTGAGGATGGATATGAAAGAGAAAGGGGTAAACGATCGGATGACTGGTGACAGAGAAGTATGGAAGCGAAGGACATACTGCGCCGACCCCAAATAAATTGGGACCAGGGCAAGACAATGATGATGTTTGAACGATTGCGCGAGACAAAACTAAAACTTAATCCCTTGAAATGTGATTTTTTGAAGAAGGAAATGTTGTATTTAGGACATGTTATTACATCTGAAGGTGTTTTACCTGATCCAGAAAAAATAAATGTAGTTAAAGATTATCCCATTCCCCGTAATTCTGATGAGTTAAAACGATTCGTCGCATTTGCCAATTATTATAGGAAATTTGTAAAGAATTTTGCTGCAATTGCCCAACCATTAAACAACTTGTCAAATAAATATGTAAAATTTGAGTGGTCAGAAAATTGCCAAAAATCATTTGATTTATTAAAGAATAAATTGATTTCACCGCCAGTTCTTGAGTATCCCGATTTTTCAAAGGAAAATATATTTAATCTTCAAACAGACGCATCAGGACTAGCGATAGGGGCGGTTTTGGCTAACCAGAATGGAAAACCCGTAGCTTATGCTAGCAGGAGTTTAAATAAAGCTGAGAAACTTTACCCAATGATTGAAAAAGAATTAGTTGCCATTGTCTGGGCCATTAAGCACTTTAGGCCTTACTTTTACGGCCGTAAATTTAAAATATTAACTGACCACAAACCTCTTGTTTATTTGTTTAATATAAGAGAGCGTTCCAGTAGATTATTAAAGTTTAGGATGTTATTAGAGGAGTATGATTTCTGTGTGGAATATGTTAGGAGCTCGGATAATGCAGCTGCAGATGCATTGTCCCGGGTTATCTTAACATCAAAGGATTTGAGGGATATGCATGAAAGTGTGATGAGTGTGATGACGCGAGCACAGAAAAAAAGTTTAGACGGTAAGCAAGACACTTCGGATACTATCGTTTCTACTGATTACTGGTCTGATCAACCAAGCGTTGTGGAAACTCATAGTACGCCGAATATGTCTGTCGAGTTAAAATTTACGAGCAGTAAGCAATTATCTAAGTTAGATAAGGAGTGTAAATTTAAAAGCGAAAGTGGTGTATTATTTTATGTACCGATTGAAATGGTAACATATATATAACCAGTTTCTTCGATCGCAACTGACGCCAGACGCTTTTGCGAGAGAGCTGGAATTGTTATGTAGAAAAAATAATATAAATGAAATATATTTCATAAAGAATAAGATAAACGGTACATTTATTGATAAATTAAGTAATTATTAATTAATTAATTTAATTATTGCCGCTTAATTAATTTAATTAAGCGGCAATAGGCTCGCCACCTATTACGTGGGATCAAAACACTGGCGAAAAGTGGGCGTTTAATATGCCTCTGCCTACCCCTTCGGGGAAACAGGCGTGAGTCTATGTATGTATGTATGTTATTGATAAATTAGCACAGGCTGTTAAGAAAATGAGTAACTGGATGGGCCCTCGTCTATGCATATTAAAAGATGTAGAAAGAATTGAAAATAAGGATAAAAGGCGGGTTATCATAAATCACTTTCATCTGTTACCTACAAGCCGCCACGCAGGTATCAGACGAAAGGTCAATAATATTAAAAAATATTATTTTTGGCCTGACCTTGATCGGGATGTAAGACAATTTTTTTAAAGATGTGATAAGTGCCAGAAACAGAAACATTCGGTGCACATTAAAGAGCCAATGACAATTTCGACCACAGCTCACTCTGCCTTTGAAAAGTTATATTTAGATGTGGTAGGTCCAGTAGATAAGGATATACATGGGTATTCTTATATATTAACACTCCAGTGTGAATTATCCAAATATGTAGAGGCTTATCCATTAATTACAAACAGTAGTTCTGAAATCGCTAGGACTTTTGTAAACAACTTTGTGTTACGGTATGGTATACCCAGAGAAATAGCGACCGACCGGGGAGCAGAGTTCATGTCGCCACGCCCTATCAACAACGTAGAATCTGCAAATCTGCAACTTTTCAGTAGAGCAATTTAAAGATTGAACTTGGGATAAAAATGTAACCAAAAGTGATAACTTTATAAAGGGGTTTGGGTAAAAGTGGCATGTTTTTTTTAATACGCGGCCTCTAATGAAAAGTGTTTTGTAAAAAAGAACACATTAACTCGCTAATTTTTTTCTATGAACGTTACTTTCCCACGTTCATCGAAGCCGAGATATTTAGAGTAAATAATCTTAAAAATCAAATTGCCATTTGCTAAAAATTGAAGACAATGCGACTAGTTTGACTAGATTTAGGGTTGAGCTACACCTATCAGCACCGCATCGCACTTTCCTATGTTTCTATCCTTTTCTGTCACTTAGGACCGTCATTTACTAGAGCGAGAAAGAGAGAGGGAACGCCTCAGCATGCCGCGGAATCGAAAAGGCAATCGGCAACACGAAAAAAATGCGATAGCATGCTGAGAGGCGACGGAATGCTGACGCGCGCGTCGGAATGCTTACGCGCGCTATAGCATGCCGCCGATCGCGTGCGAACGCGCGCTGACGCACGCTGGCGCGCGTGGCGGTGTGCTGCCGCGTGCTGGTGCTGATTCGTATAGATTTTTCGAATTCTTTTCTTTTTACTCTTGTTATTTTGCATTTATTGCAAAATGCACGCTATTACTACTGCTCTCTCTTCAGCTGTGCTATCCATTTCGAACTTGAAACTATACTGTGACCAAAACAAATGTCAAAAGAACGTGGTGGAATGCTTCAGCACGCTATAGCACGCTGACGCGTGCGTTCGCATTCCGTAGCACACAAATAAGATCGCACGCTATAGCGTGCTGACGCGGTGGAACGAAGCACAGGTGGAACAAATGCGATTCCGTGCTGACAGATGTAGCTCAACCCTTAATCGCAGAATTCGTGCCACAGAACTTGGGTTTTAACCACATGACCCCGGACCCGTGAAGAGGTTGTATCCCGATGACTATCCATTCCAAATGCTCTATTTGGAAATCCAGATGCCCCTATAGGTTATCGTAGAGCCATTATTATACTAGACGGCACATACGTTTACTTGCAAAAAAGCGGTAACTATTATTTTCAAAGAAAATCTTATAGCCTTCATAAACATCAACATCAACGGCAAGTACATCACTCACCTTCGATTCGCAGATGATATCGTAGTCATGGCCAAGACCATGGAAGACCTAGGCACAATGCTCGATGGCCTCTGTAGAGTCTTTCAACAAGTAGGTCTTAAGATGAACATGGACAAGACGAAAATCATGTCGAACGTCCATGTTGTACCTGCTCCTATTCAGGTTGGGAACTCTTCAGTCGAAGTTGTGGACAAGTATATCTACCTGGTACCAGTAGTCCAATTAGATAGGTCCAACTTCGAGAAGGAGGTCAATCGTCGAATCCAACTCGGTTGGGCAGCGTTCGGGAAGCTACGACATATCTTCTCGTCCGATATCCCGCAGTGTCTCAAGACGAAAGTCTGACAGTGTGTGTTGCCAGTGATGACTTACGGATCAGAGACGTGGTCGCTCACTATGGGCCTTATCAGAAAGCTCAAGGTCACTCAGAGGGCGATGGAGAGAGCTATGCTTGGAGTTTCACTGCGAGATCGAATCAGAAATGAGGAGATCCGCAGTAGAACCAAAGTCGCCGACATAGGTCTCCGGATAGCCAAGCTGAAGGGGCAGTGGGCAGGGCACATAGCTCGAAGAACCGATGGCCGTTGGGGCAGAAAGGTTCTGGAGTGGCGGCCACGTACCGGACGACGCAGCAGAGGTAGGCCTCCCGCAAGGTGGACCGAAGATTTCATCAAGATCGCGGGAGGCGGTTGGATGCGGGCGGCTCAAGACCGGTCTGTGTGGAGAAGCTTGGGGGAGCAGCAGTGGACGTCGTGTGGCTGATATGATGATGATGAATGCCGTACATACTCCTCCAATAATATGCGTAACTTTATGAATGTATGTATTGTGCCATGCGTGCTGTATTTTTTCACAATACATATACGTGGTTACGTCTTTATTTAGATGACATAATGTTGAAATTCTTCCTACTTCGATATCATATATTTCAGCTCCGATATTACTTAGGGCAAAGTTATTTTGTGAGTCATTATTATTATATATATCACTATACGTTAGCAACAATAAATTAAGTGGCCGCTCAAAAAAAAATCATGCCACTGGTTCATACAAAATTACCCAAACCCCTTTGTAATGAGTATTAAATATATCATTATCTATTATACGTAGGTAATTATATATACATAAGTTCGTTAAAAAATGTTAAAAAATGTCACATGTCGCCATTTTCATTGGACAAATTCGATCATGTTATGTCGGATGTGGTATAATATATTCAACATTTTTCATTGAATAACAATTATTACAATACGTCGGATGTGGCAGATAAAACTATGTTTATGGGAAGAAATATAATAATATTGTTGGTTCTACTGCTAACGTAACTGACTAAAGTTCTAATGCCTTAGGTATCAGCAATTATTTTATAAAGCGTTTTCCCTGGTCCATGGGCATTAATTTTACGCAACTTTTTTAAAGAAACAATGAATGGGATTCGAAAAAAATTTAAAAATCATCGACAACAAAGATCGACAGAAAAGTAAAAATCTTATAAATCTGAAAAAATTAAATAACATTTTAAATCAAAGTTTCATAATCAACCTAAATAGACAACTCTCTACTTATGAACAAAATAACAATGTTGTTCATTTTACTCTTGTTACTGAATTACAGTCTTACAGCATTATTTAATCAGAAAAATAAATATTCTTCAAAACAAAAATAAATATTCTAATATGCAACTTAGAGTTCGATATTTTTAACAATAACCTAATTTCGTTTAGTAAAACACTAAAGGATATCCTTTACTATAAACAAAATACCTAAGAACTAGCTTATATTTTGCATGCTTATAAACTAAAACTAGTCTTAATTCTTTTCTTACACCATACTAGATAAATTTTGTTAAGATATACTTTGTATGAACACACATTTTTGTGGGTTGCAACCCGGATTGATAGTAAAATTGTAATGTTTTCTCTATAATTTTGTAAAGGTTGTAATCTGTTTTGTGTGATAATAAAATAAAATAAATAAAATAATATGGTTATATTTAATTAATAATTAGGTTTCAGTTTCAATAAGTAAGGATAAGTAGGATTAAAAATGGAAAAGCGATAGGAGCAGATGGAATACCAGTAGAAGCATGGAAGGCGTTAGGAGATGATGGATGAGCGATGGGGCTATCATTATTCTTCAATAAGCTGTTGCATGAGGAGACCATACCCAAGAAATGGTACAACAGTTACCTGGTGCCCACAAAAAAAAAAGGGCTACAACCAAGAATGCAACAATTGTCGGGGAATAAAGTTAATGCCTCATAGTATGAAAGTATGGGAGAGAGTAATGGATGGATGAATGCTGTATCATCGGACATATAGGAAAAGGCACCCTGGTGCATGCTGTTTGCCGATGATATCGTTCTGGTAGCAGAGAGTGGACAGGAGGTGCAGAGCAAGCTGGAAGAGTAGCGGGAGAGATTAAAGAATTTAAGCCTGAGAATAAGCAGAACCAAAGCAGAATAAGTATATGTTCTGTGACTTTGGCGGTCTCTCCAATCCTATATCGCTTACAATCAGCAGTATAGCCCTACCATTATGCTCCGATTTTTGCTACCTAGGTTTAGAACTATAAAATGACGGCGAAATTAATTTGGCTGTTAGGCAACGAATCAACGCAAGCTGGATGAAATGGCGATAGGTCTCAGACACAATATGTGATCACAAAATGCGTGTGATATTAAAGAGCTGTATAAGAAGTTATAAGCCATGTCGCACTGTATGTAGCTGAGTATTGAGCTACAAAGAAGATGGATGAAAAACGCTTACATGTGGAAGAGATGGGATGGGATGAAGAATGTTGCGATGGCTATGTGGAGTAACAAGAATGGACAGAATTAGGAATGATTACTTTAGAGGTAGTATGAGAGTGGCGCCCATAGATGAAAAGGTAAAAGCGAGTCAATTGGCATGTTATGCACATGTTATGCGAAAGGATGAGATGTACGTAGGTAAAAAAGTGATGAATATGCACGAAGAGGGGAAAAAAAGAGAGAAGGCAGCTAAGGAAAAGTTGGATAGACTGTGTGAGGATGGTTATGATAGGGAAAGGATTTGTGGTCGCTTTGTGGCCTAACTAAGTACCTATACCTATGAGTAAGTCACGGGAAAAAACAGAAAGAAGTTAACGGTAGGATGATTGGCGACAGAGGAGTATGGAAGCGAAGGACATATTGTGCATTTGCATTAAATAAATCATTCTATTAGTAATCAATTATTAAATGAATCATTCTATTAGTAATCAATTATTCACAGTCACTTGAACTATTTTGTGTAATTTACTCTAAACTACTATCCAGTCTTCTTTGCGCACAAGGCGTTTTTATGTTGATTAGTTTTGAATGTCCATTTTCTATCGTTTGAGTGTGGCTGGCGTTTTAACACTATTTGCAAGAGATGATACAGACGCTATCAGTAGATTTCCATTTAAATCATCTGCTGTTATCAAAACCAGGTCTAAGGCACACTGGACCCAAAAAGTATTATAACAAGATTCATGAATCTGAGATAATGGAACAGGGGTTGATATTTCAGTAGCAGGTATAACAGGTTTTATATCTATAATTTGAGTATTGCTGGATATTATATTTGAATCTCAATTATCGTCAGTTTGTTCATTACAAAGATTGTCATTTTCTATCTCTTTTATCTTAGATACAGGTTCTTCGTCAAAAACATATTTCAATAAAACTGCATTTTTTCCAAATTATGACCTCCAGTTACAGGTATAGGCGACTTTCGTACTACCCCTTAAACAAAAACTGCACCATCTGGTCGTCAAGTCAAATTAATATAAGTACCTACGAAAATAAAACGAATAATTAAATAAGTATATAAAGAAAATTTATAAGTATTTGTAGATCAAACAATAATAATTATGCTATGATCCCCAATCAATAACTTCATAAGTGGTACATCGGACACAACCTATTTAATCATTGCCGATCATCAATGATGGATGTGGCATATCCTACTTTTAACATTTTAAGATGATCCATCAATAACGTCAGGTGTGTCATATACTACAAGAAACAATATTAGGTTTGCAATCAGTAACGCTGGATGTGGCTGATCCGTCAATATGAATGTTATAATATGCGATCATTCATGTTGAATGTGCCCGATACTCATTTTTTACATGGAATAAAAACAACAAATTGGTATAACAACCAAATTTATGTAAAAAGGTATATAGTACCTATTATAAATTTCAAACACTAACAATGTTACGCGTATGCTTCTCCCGCCATTAACTCGGCAAGTGGCAGATCTCGCGCTCGCTCAGTTCGCACCATCAATATCGTCGCAAAGTAATTGCCTTCTATTTTGAACGAACACAATTATCAGTTATGACAATGTTGACGTAATTATCTTCGTTAATAGATGCAAATCTAGAAATTAAAAACAATGGGTCTGTTTGTTACGCTATTCTAAGTGATTTAGAATAATAAAACAAAAATGATTTTTTTCAGATCCTACTTTAATGATAGGGCGTGGCGATGTCTGTCACAATGCAAGAGGTATGTAAACTACTTCATATAAATAAATTAAATTCCACAGCCTATCACCACGAGAGCATCGGTGCACTTGAAAATTCGCACAAAAATTTAGGTACATTTTTACGTATACAAACTGATAATCATCCCGAATCACGGAGCAGCTGGCTCCAGTACTGGTGTTTTAGTTACAATACATCTGTTCATACGGCCACCAAATACACGCCGTTTGAACTTGTGTTTGGCAAAAAATGCACTTTACCTAGCAATTTGAGCAGAAATATTGAACCTCTGTACAATCATGAAAATTATCCTTTAGAACTCAAATATCGTTTACAGGTATCGTTGACAGAAGCTCGTCAGAACCTAATTAATTCAAAAATAGTGCGTAAAGTAAAATACGATATTACTTTAAATCCTATTCATTATAAAAAAAAGATGATTTGACTTTGATCCGTAATGAAACTGGTAATAAGTTATCTAACATATATTTAGGACCGTATCCTGTTTTGAGAGACATGTCACCAAATGTCGAAATATTAAAGGATGGTAAAACTGATATTGTTCATAAAAATCGCACCAAATTGTATACCCCATAGCTAGTAAGTATAGTATTATAAAATTATTATCTGTGTCCATAGTAACGCCGCGCCGTAATGATTCTCTGTGTTATGATATTTAATACCATGTTATCATAAACACAACTGTCATCATATCAGCCAAACAACGTCCACTGCTGGACATAGGCTTCCCCCAAGGTTCTCCACACAGACCGG
The DNA here is from genome assembly GCA_944739405.2 of Euclidia mi. Taxonomy (NCBI): domain Eukaryota; kingdom Metazoa; phylum Arthropoda; class Insecta; order Lepidoptera; family Erebidae; genus Euclidia; species Euclidia mi. The sequence goes on along the minus strand of OX123188.2, from coordinate 31,747,738 downwards.
TCTTGAGCCACCCGCATCCAACCTCCTCCCGCGATCTTGACAAGATCGTCGGTCCACCTTGCGGGGGGCCTACCTCTGCTGCGTCGTCCGGTACGTGGCCGCCACTCCAGAACCTTTCTGCCCCAACGGCCATCGATTCTTCGGGCTATGTGCCCTGCCCACTGCCACTTCAGCTTGGCTATCCGGAGAGCTATGTCGGCGACTTTGGTTCTACTGCGGATCTCCTCATTTCTGATTCGATCTCGCAGGGAAACTCCAAGCATAGCTCTCTCCATCGCCCTCTGAGTGACCTTGAGCCTTCTGATAAGGCCCATAGTGAGCGACCACGTCTCTGATCCGTAAGTCATCACTGACAACACACACTGGTCAAAGACTTTCGTCTTGAGACACTGCGGGATATCGGACGAGAAGATATGTCGTAGCTTCCCGAACGCTGCCCAACCGAGTTGGATTCGACGATTGACCTCCTTCTCGAAGTTGGACCTACCTAATTGGACTACTTGTCCCAGGTAGATATACTTGTCGACAACTTCGAGCGTAGAGTTCCCAACCTGAATAGGAGCAGGTACAACATGGACGTTCGACATGATTTTCGTCTTGTCCATGTTCATCTTAAGACCTACTTGTTGGGAGACTCTACAGAGGCCATCGAGCATTGTGCCTAGGTCTTCCATGGTCTCAGCCATGACTACGATATGGTCTGCGAATCGAAGGTGAGTGATGTACTCGCCGTTGATGTTGATGCCGAGTCCATTCCAGTCCAGAAGCTTGAAAACATCCTCCAGCGCAGTGGTAAACAGTTTCAGGGATATGACATCCCCCTGTCTCACCCCTCGCTGGAGTTGAATAGGTTTCGAACTCTGGTCCTGGAGGCGGACTGACATAGTGGCGTTTTCATACAAATACTTCAGCACTTCGATATATTGGTAGTCAATCCGGCACCGTTGGAGAGACTGTAGCACCGCCCAGGATTCGATCGAATCGAAGGCTTTCTCATAGTCCACAAACGCCAAGCATAGGGGCTGGTTATACTCCTCGAACTTCTGTATAACCTGCCGCAGCGTATGTATGTGGTCTATGGTACTATAGCCTTTACGGAAACCGGCTTGTTCGGGAGGCTGAAAGTCGTCTAGCTTGCTCTCGAGACGATTTGTGATGACCCTCGAAAACAGCTTGTAGACGTGGCTCAGAAGTGTGATGGGTCTGTAGTTCTTCAAGAGGGTTTTATCCCCTTTCTTAAAGAAAAGCACCACCACACCTCTGTGCCACGCCTGTGGTGTTTTACCCACGAGAATGACGGAATTAAATAGCTTCCGGAGGGCTTCTCTAGCGGGTGCACCGCCGGCCTTCAGAAGCTCACTCGTAATTCCGTCATCACCCGGCGCCTTGTTGTTTTTAAGCTGTTTGAGAGCCACACTAATCTCGTGCATGCTGACGTCCGGGATATCTTCGGTATAGTGTCGGGTCAATCCAGCTCTAGGGTCTGACGTACCTGTAACCAGATAATAATATTGTAATCATGCTTATTGTCACCTACTAGCAATTAAGTAATTGATTTAGCCTTGAATTAATTGTAGTGTGTAAGAACTGTATTAATTAAAAATAAAATAAAATGTTTTATTTTATTTTATTTCCTTTTACGGAGGGAGATGTAGTGTGTAAGTATGTACCTTGTATGAATAATATTTACAGCTAATTATGTCATGTGACTATACCCATTTATACAACTATACGAGTATAATCGATGTTTAGCCAAAAATAAAGTAGTATAATTTCGTATTTGCTGGTGTTTTATTCGAATAGATCCTAACCTTTATACAGCCGCGCTCGGAAACGGTTGTACCAGTTTGTCTGCCAGAAAATTTGGCTCAGGGGAACCGTTGCGTACTTATCGAAGGCCTAGAGAAAGATGCCTCGTGGAAGAACGAACGAACGAACGTTGCACGAACCTTGGTAAGGGGTACCAAAGTTTCATCGGTACACGCAATAAATGCAAGTGACAAGGAAGTGTTGCTCAAGAAAGGGACTGAATTGGGCACCTATGAAGGAGCGGCTTGGATGCGTAAATGTCAAGAGCAACCTACCAGCGCCAAGGTTCAAGGTGCACGATTCGACGTGTCTTCACTTTTGGTGAACTGCCAGGGTGCCCTGTCAGATGAAGAGAAAACCAAGGCTGAGAGGATTTTGGACCGGTTCGCCGATGTTTTCTCGACCAGTGATGCCGACATAGGGAAGATAGCACTAGTCCAGCACAAAATATGCACGGGAAGTGAAGCACTGATTCGACAGAGGCCAAGACGTGTGCCAGTGGCACGAGAACGAGAAGTGGAAGCTATGATCGACGGTATGGTGAAGGAAGGTGTAATTGAGCCTTCGTCTAGCCCATGGTGTTCTCCGGTGGTGCTAGTTAAGAAGAAAGATGGCAGCATGCGCTTCTGTGTAGACTACCGCCGATTAAATGACATCACGAAGAAGAACAGCTATCCGCTGCCAAGGATCGATGACACACTGGATACGCTGACGGGAATGAAGTGGTTTTCTACCTTAGACCTAAAAAGTGGCTACTGGCAGGTGGAAATAGATCCCCTAGACAAGGAGAAGACGGCATTCTCCACAGGCAAAGGATTATGGCAATTTAACGTCATGCCTTTTGGATTGTGCAACGCTCCGGTTACTTTTGAGAGACTGATGGAGCGAGTGCTTATGGGCTGATTGGAGACGCCTGCCTGGTCTACTTGGATGACATCATCATCGTAGGGCGCACCTTCCAGGATCACCTTCGAAACTTGGAGCAAGTGCTGTCCAATATACGAGGAGCTAATTTGAAGCTGAGTCCGAAGAAATGCGCGTTATTCAGACGGCAAGTGTACTTTCTAGGACATGTGGTCTCTGAGAACGGTATTCAAACCGACCCGGATAAGATCATTGCATCCCAGAGAACAAAACGCAGGTTAGAGCATTCGTCGGATTATGTTCCTACTATCTACGGTTTGTGAAGAACTTTGCTGACATTGCTCGACCTCTTCATAAGCTCACCGAAGAAAGAGTACAGTTTTGTTGGAATGAGAGTTGCATTCCAGAAGCTCAAGGAACATCTGTGTACTGCACCTATTCTAGGCTACCCTGACAATGAGCATGAATTCATAGTTGACACAGATGCCAGTAACACTGGAATTGGCGGCGTGCTGTCACAAAAGAAAGGTGATCAAGAAGTTGTTATAGCATACTTCAGCAAGACCTTATCCAAACCCGAAAGAAACTACTGCGTCACCCGGCGGGAACTCTTGGCTGTAGTAAGGACATTGCAGCATTTCAACAAATATTTGTTAAGGCGTAAATTCCACCTGCAAACCGACCACGCTGCGCTGAAATGGCTACTTCAATTTAAGGACCCAGAAGGACAAATAGCCAGATGGATTACACTACTGCAAGAGTTTGATTTTGTAATACAACATCGCAGTGGCAAGTCCCATGGTAACGCAGATGCCCTATCGCATAGGCCGTGTCCCGACCAGTGCAAGCACTGTACCCGACTGGAAGCAAAGCAGGCAGTGCTAGTGAGGATGTTGAAGACGGACCTTAGCGACGAATGGAAAGAAGCTTTGCAGAGTGCTCAGCAAGACGACAAGGACATACAGCCGATTCTCGATTGGAAGAAATCAGGCGCTCCTAGGCCTAAATGGAGTGATATTGCAGCAATGAGCCCTATCACCAAGAGTTATTGGGCACAGTGGGAAAGCTTGGTTGTCCAGGATGGAGTTGTGTGCCGCAAATGGGAAAACGCTCGTGGTAACCAGTGCCATTTGCAAATGGTAGTGCCCAAAACTGAGGTGCTGGAAGTCTTGCAGCTCTATCACAATGGTGCTTCAGGAGGTCACATGGGAGTTAAGAAGACGCTTATTAAGATCCGGGAGCGGTTTTATTGGCTCCACTGTCGGGATGACGTCGAGTTTCCAACTCCGTTTACCAGCAGACTTAATCACCGGTATTCCACCAGAATCTCCACGCAATATAACGGATTATGCGACCGAGCTACGCGACAAGATGAACGATGTATACGAGCACATCAGGGAGTCAGGACAACAGATGTCTGAAAAGATGAAGACTCGCTACGACCGGAAGGCAAACAACAAAGGCTTCGATGAGGGATCATTGGTGTGGCTTCATAACCCAGTACGAAGCAAAGGTAAATCGCCTAAGTTACAAGCCAGATGGGACGGGCCATATCGCATAATTACCAGGATGCACGACGTCACCTACCGAATCCAGAAGAAGCCACGAGGTGCACCGAAGCAGGCCTGTCTCACTTCCATACAAGCGTGACTTTCGTCCGTGGCAGCGCTCTAGAGCAGACGTGTGTCTCGAATAACTAGCAAAAAGTTATATCGCTATACGCAAATCTATCCCTTAACTAGAAAGTAAAAGTGCGTAAATCTTCATCTAGTGACATTAGTAACTTATCACCATCTACGCCGAGACCGCTGGATGGCACGCGTCGCACTCGCCGCCTTCGCCCCGCGAGAAGAGTACACCGCAAAATAATTGCCATCTCGCTCCTGCTTGCCGGCCGCCGCTGCAACTTCCAAGGACTTGTGACGCACACGAATCCTTTCACTACGGTTGCGCTACAAGAAGCTTCAATCTTGTCACCGGGTAGCTACGGTCTCTATTGCTTCGGCCTACGCTACAATGCCCCATACTCAACGCTCTCCGCCAGCTAAACTCAGCATAAGCAGCAACCTATTACAAGTAAGTTCCGATTCTGATAATCCGCATTCATTAACGAGCGGCTCAAGCGCGCTCGGAAATGTAAACATCGCAATGCGCCCCAAACGCCGTTTTGTGGAATCACCTCCATCCAGTGAATTCGCCTCTCTAAAAAAGGAACTTCTCGAAATGCTCGCCACATGGAAAAATGAACAAGAGGCAAAGCAAACATTGTTTATGAACGAACAAAATTCTTCTATCTCGAAAGTTCTCACAGAAATAGCTGACCTCAAACTTCACTATGATTCAATTAATAATCTAACGAAGAAATCGAGAAGAATATTATTTTCATAAGTAAACAATATGATGACATGATCAAACAGATTGAGTCACTGCAAAAAAGAAGCAAACTTATAGAGACTGCATCAACCAGCTTGAAATTAAAATTAAGGACTTACAACAGGTATCCCGTCCTTCGAGTATTCCAAAGATAACGAGTCTACATCAGACCTTTCTAAAATCATCACTAATCTAGGGAAAGCGGTCAACTTAAACGTAAACGAATCCAACATACGAGACGTTTACCGTCTTCCAGGCAAACCAGGCGTAATCCGGCTGATTGTAACGGAATTTACTAATGTGCAAATGAAAAACCAGATACAGCTGTGCGCAGATTCAACAAAAAACAGCATAAAGAAGAGCGCCTCAACAACCATACAATTGGTTTGACGGGCGACCGTCGTCCGGTCTATATCGCAGAATTTCTCCCAGCCAGCTCAAAGAAGCTGTTTCATGCCGCAAGAGTTTTTGCTAAGGCTAAGGAATACAAATTTTGTTGGACGGCCAACGGCAACATCTTCCTCCGAAAAGAAAAAGGCGCCAAAAGTTTACTAATTAAGTCTGAACAATCACTCATGGATTTGCAAGTAAATCAATGACTATTTACCTTTATGCTAGTATCGTGTAGTAAGGTTCTACAATTATGTTGCACTATAAACTTAAGTAAAATAAAATTAACCCAAACTTACAAAACTAAATGTGATCTAATCACCTCCCCAACAAATAACTTTGTTCAAAGCATGATCACTTATAATATTTCAATATCCGTATCAAATATTTTAGTTAAAACTAATTTTTCATATACATACTCATCTAACTTAACAATTAATATACCATATAATTGCATACACAAACACTCAATACTTATTACTCCTCATAAAACTCACCTACATCACATCTCTGGTTTCTCGATGGTTACCAATGTACTGCTACTTATTTATCTTTATATTTATCGCGAAATATCCGCTGTGGCTGTAAAATATTATGCTACCTCAACTATTAAATATACTTGCACAACCCCCTGTACACTATTTATGTATTATTTACTTTATTTCAATGGCTTTAACAAACAATTTAAACAATGAAATAGATAGCAAACAGGTAGATGCGGCATTCACCTGTCCCCCACAAGACTGTTCAAAGCATATAAAGTAACCCAGTGCTTTAAATATCCTACACCTTAACATCAGAAGCATCCATAAAAATTTCGATGAATTTATGTGCCTATTGGCTTCTCTTGTGTCATCATAATTCTCACAGAATGTTGGCTTAAAAAATCGGCAATCGCACCCAGTTTGAAAAATTATTCATTACATCAAACAAAGATATTGCAGAATCAAAATGACGGAATTGTAATATACATTCGAGATACTCTATGCTACAACATCACCGAACCGGCATTTGCTGACGCTAGCTGTCTTGTTTGCACAGTGGACAATAAATACGTAATTGTGGCGCTGTATAGATCTCCTTCGCAAAAGATCATTGAAAACTTTTTAAACAGTTTGTGTACCTTATTATCGAGATATAACTCTCACAATCATGTAATGGTTCTGGGAGACATTAATCTGAATATAAGCAATGGGCACAATGACCCTCGCTCTTATAATTACATAAACTTAACAGCATCCTATGGACTACTCCCCGCACATCTAATTCCTACCCGTTTAAAAAGTTCTTTAGATCATATACTGCTAAAATCGAACGGTAAAGCTGTCGCGTTAATATTGGATGCCGCCATTACAGACCATTCCCCGCTTATACTTAGTCTAGAAACTAAAACCTACTCAAAAACCTCACTAGTCCACTACTCATCTCGACTTAATCTTCCAAACGCTATTAAAGACATTGAAGCATATGACTTCTCTAATATAATTGATCTAACCGATCCCAATGACGCTACTAATAAACTATTGGAATCATGTCTTTAATTATATATAGAAATACAATACGCACATGCCTTCCATGCAAACGCAGAATAATTAAACCTTGGATCACTAATGGTCTACTCAGATGCATACGTAATAGGGACAAAATGCACAAAAATTGTAAGAAGGATCCACGAAACTCCATTTTGAAATTGACATACCTACGATATAGAATTTTTTGCAATAATTTACGAAAAAACCTGAAAATTGACTACGAGAAACAACTTTTTGAAAGTGCTAAAAATAACCCCAAAAAGATGTGGGAGGCTATCCGTACAGTAACTGACACCCAACGCTCTTCAGTCATACCCATTGAATTGCTGAAAATTGAACAAAACCCATCTGAATCCGTCAACTCTGTCAATAACTTTTTTGCAAACGTAGGGAAATCATTAGCCGATCAAGTAACAAAACATTTTGCAATCTGCCCCCAATCTATCACAGCTATTAAGAGTCCCTCTATTGTTAACTCACTAGGCTTGCTAATGACGGACGAGAAGGAAGTCGAGTATATTATAGGAGAGCTTCGGATGATTTGTGCTCCCGGTTGGGACGGCATATCGCCAAGGTTATTAAAATCTGCCAGCCACATCTTAGTCAAGCCTATAACGCACATATTATGTAACCTAGCTCTGTCTACATGAATCTTTCCAAAAGCGCTAAAAAAAGCCATCGTACATCCAATCCATAAAGCAGGTAACAGAGACAGTGTCAACAATTACCGCCCTATCTCAGTACTTCCAGCCATTTCCAAGATTCTAGAAAAAATTCTATACAAAAATCTAAGCGGCTATCTTAACAGATATAAAATCATATCTAAGAATCAGTATGGATTTAGGTAGGGCTTATCCACGGCAGATGCAGTAAACTCATTACTGAATATAGTGGTTGACCAATTAGATAGAGGTCAAAAATGCATCGGGATTTTCCTAGACCTAACTAAGGCCTTCGACACTGTCTCTGTTCCTAAGTTACTAAAGAAGCTAGAGGCTATTGGAGTGCATGGCGATGCCCTTAATATTTTCAAAGAATTTCTAACAGACCGAAAACAATGTGTGAAGATAGAAGATAACATGAGCGATGAGAAATCCATGGAAACCGGTGTCCCACAGGGCACCCTTCAGTCTTCTCAGTCCACTTATCTTTCAAATATATGTAAACGACTTATGCTCACTCTCCCTGCCCGCTACCCACGTCCTTGCATACGCATACGATACAGTAATTTGGACATACGGTGCCAACTGGAACACAACTAAAGAAAGCGCCGAAAGAGCACTTCGTGAGACCATGATCTGGCTAGCCAATAATAGCTTAACCCTCAACGTAAATAAAACCAACTTCATCACCTTTGGGCTCCGACCGTCTCTCTTGCCGCCAGACAGCTCAATCTCAATTAAAGCTCATACATGTGCACCACTTGGCACATAATGTACGTGTCCTCGCATAACACGTGCCCCGGTCGTTAAATACCTCGGCTTAAATGTTGATGCATGTCTATCATGGAACCATCACATAGATACCCTGACCGCGCGCGTTAGAAAACTAATGTACTTATTTAAAAAACTAAGACAATCCGCCCACAGAGAAATTCTAAACACTTACGGCGCTTTATGCGAATCAATATTGACCTATTGCATCACAGCCTGGGGTGGAGCCGCGAAAACATCGTTAATACACGTGGAACGAGCCCAAAGAGCTGTTATTAAAGTGCTACTCAAAAAACCTTTCAGGTACCCTACGAGACAATTATATATGGATTACAAAGTGCTTACAGTCCGACAGCTCTTTATCCTTCGAGCATTAATTCGAAGGCACAAAACCCTACCAATCAAACGTCCTAAACATCTTACAGCTAAGAGAAGATAAGAACCCGCATGTCCCAAAATACGTACAAACACCACCTTTGCTAGACAACATTTTTTATATTTTAGTGCTCTTATATACAATAAAATAAATAAATCATTAAGAATACCGTAAAACCGGCCGTCATTACCCACATTTATACTTATTTTTGAGATTATGAAAAAAATATACACCAGAACTCGTAGTCAAGTATTGGTATACTGGTAACAATTACTATTAAAGGCTTTAAATCACGAAATGTGGAGCTTCTAGCTTTAACAGAATCCTAGAAAAGGGCAATTAAAGAGCCGGGCAAAATTATACGCACCACCGTCCAACATTGCTCAACCTTATTTTCTCTAAAACTATCAGTTCTAAAGCTTTGAAAATAAGGTATGTTTTAGTGAATTATGCAAAGTTGCCATCCTTCGTTATCAATATATCAAAAACGTTATTTTTTTAATTTTACTGAGATCACTGAGGTGGGCAATGTTACACTACACACCTGCTGCTTTTTCAAAGAAACTAAAACGGTGGGCTAGGGTAGCCACACACTAATGTAATAAATAATAATCTGCTTATTTATTTATTTATTAAAGCTAAAATATTTTATTAAAAAGCTTTTAATATTTATTAAATACCATAAGATAAGAAAGGATAGACAAAAGGACATCATGACTGACTGTATTAAACGCGTTGGAGAAGTCAATTTACACTAAAATGGTAACTTTAGAGTCTTCCATTCCACGCCTTATATCGTCAGTCACTTTAAGGAGAGCTGTCACTGCTACTAGATATAATGGGTGCCAACCCTAACACAATTTTTACAGTGGGCAATGTTGTCACTCCTATGTTCACGCAAGTTCGGGAATCATTGCCCACTGCATTAACTAGAAGGTTTTATGTTTTAAAGGTCTCAAACTAGCATAGAAATGAAGCTTGGTACTTATTATTACTCGAATATTTATATAACTTACCTGAGAGATGTCGTACGCTGTCAGGGTGTAAAAACGTAAAACAAGATTTTGGCACCACCTCACACTAGTCCTACTTTCAACATGCCTTGCCAACAACTGAGTGCACTTAGCAAAGTAACTAATATTTAGTCTTGTCAGAAAAATATTCAAATTTACCCTTAAGATTAAATAATGTTGTCAGCTATTTAAATTTATTTACAATTCAAGATTTTAGTTATTTTTCGTGTTCGGGCAAAGATATCCGCCAAGGGCAATGATGGCTGGTTTTACGGTACATCAACTTAACATATTTGAGTGCAAACACAAAATCAAAGAATACCTTCTATCTCTAGACTACAGCGCGATGGAAGACCTACTAAAACCACTTTTTGCTTTAAGCTGGTAAAAGCTCACACACTCTCTCTCTCTCTCACACACACACACACGCACACACTCACACACACACACACAAAGGATTACAAACAAAACAATTAGTTACTCCTCGTCTTTTAATCCTTTAATACAAAAATGTTTAATAATTTAAATGCTAAACTTTAAGGTATATCTTTGTAATAGGTTTACATTAAATATCTGCAACTGTACATTGTCACCATATTTATATGTAACGGACTGGTAAATGGCCCCTGTAACTCAGGACTCTCCTAGCATGGGTCATTATTCTAATTTTGTCTACAATGATATTATGTATCTCAATTTAATGTATCTCCATAAACTGATCTTGTACATCTTTTTAGAAAAATAAACTATAAAACTACTAGCGACGCAAAATCCCCGAGATATTTACCTACTATTCTAGAAAACAACCTAATTTCAACCTTTTGCATTGCGTATATCGTTCATAGTACAATAACTATCTGCCGTCTCGCTTCAATCTGGTAGGGCTGTCGGCTATTGGTGGGGGCAGGGCGGCGAGTATTTTGTTTACTTTTGTTTCGCGGATACGAGCGCTGCGTGTGCGACAAGTCGAGCGAGTGCCAGCCCATTGAGACTAGTCCGGTGACCTGACGCTTGCGTTTATCATACCTAAACTCGGAAGTGAAATTTCTGTACTGTAGGTACTAATTATATATTCTGTGACCGAAGATAGTTCATGTGGATCGGTTGGCTCGTTACTATGGGTCCAACGATGTTCGAGACACGAACACGTTTAAGAGGGAGGCAGTGTTACGAATGGCGATAATTGAAAATAACGCCATCTATCGGTAAATGAGAGAACTAGAATAGATTGGGTGTATCGGTGGTTTAAAGGTATTTCATCTACTGTCTACTAGATGGCGTTGCTGTATCGACTATTCCCGACTGTGACGAGAATATTTCAGAAACGTCGAGAAAGAACTAGTTTGTTATCGAGCCGGTATAAATACTGCGCGGACGAGCGAGTTCACTCAGTTACAGTTGAATAATCACAGCGAACATCAAACGAAGATTAAGGAAGTCGGAAGTGTTTAGTGGTGTTTCTAGTAGTGTGAAATAAGTGTGTTTTTATTAGTGTTGAGAATTAAGTGTGTATAGTGTTTGTGGTCGTAAATAAATTACAGTTTAGTGGCATAGTGCATTTAATTTATCACCGAACTCCAGCTCGTAACAATATTAATGTCGTTGTTTTATATGTGCATAACTATGTGTAAAAATACTATTTTTAATATTTTTATTCCACTTGCGTTTACGGCGCATTTATGATAAAAAATGTCGTGAAAATAAAAGAAATAAAGATTTCGATGGCTTTTTTGCCTTTAAATGTTAGAAAACAATTATGCAGTCATAAATAGGATAACATTTCAATTTAATTTTACCTGGTAGTTTGATCTTTATTTTTTGAAAAGTACATGAACAAATAACGAACAATTAAACATATTGCTAAATTTAATAAAAAAAAAATTACATGGCACAGCATGGGCTGACCCACTTGTAAGTAATTACCTTATTTTTCATCAATATTTAATATTTTATTTTTTGTCATTTTTAATTTTGGCCGTTTGAAAAAGTCCCTAAAAGGCTTATCTGTTGGAGTATTTACTAAGGCCGATTTCAATATTCGATCTATCCATGGCTTTCGAGATTCGAGATTCATATGAATTCAGCGGTAAATCGTCTTTGTTACCCCCCGGTGATTGAGAACACTAGCATTCGACGCATGCGCAATGGCTAATCGCTATCCTTGACAGACAAATGATGTTACGCGTATAACTCTCTTTCACTCTACTTTAAATATTTACCATCTTCAACAGGCAACCCTTATTAGCGGCCGGATTTAATTAGGCAACCATATAATATAATAATAATACGAAAAGAAATTGCTTTAATTTGATATATAAATCATAAATGTACGTTATGAACGAATAAACGTATCGAAATCATACCTGTTTAAACCTGGCTGCAAAGAGGTGCGGCCGGGTGGTCAACGGCAACCGTGATTTTTCAGAATCTTTATATAATTATATTGCCGTGATGTAGACGATATTTTATTAAAAAAACAAGTGAATGAAATGTATTCCCAAAAATCAATTACGAATAATTTTATTAAAAATACTAGCGGTCACATTTAAATAGGCAACCTGGTAGATAAGAATTCTCCTAATCATAAATATAATATGTAAAAATTTGGTTTTTAGCATAAACTTGATGAGTGCACCAATTTGTCGCGGGATCTTAGACTATTACATAATTTTGACAGAGAAACTCACTTGATTAATTCAATCAACTTTCCAGCTGTAATCATGAGATTGATGGCTGTCATGAAGCCTCCTCGAGTTTACATCTTCAACGCGAAAAACTCTTTCTTATTTTACATCTTACATATAGGAACTCCCGTTTTTTGTGTAGCCTTTATAGGCGCTCAATAAGGTGATTCAAAAGTGAATAGCTCATATTTTTAGCTAAACAAGTACTATCAAACCATATCAATAAATCTTAAGAGTAATTCGTCATTATTTGTTTAACAAAATACAAATTATCTCTTACATAATAGGTCATAATTTATATTTTTTTATGCTCTTATCGCCTTCATTATCTGTATACATTGTTATGGCTGGCAGAGTCGCAACAATGCTTTATTCTTCACACTTTCTATTTCTAGGGGTATTTGTGATTGGGTGTGTTGGGGTTAAATGTTTCTGTATTTTGGTAACTTTGTTTTAACAAAATAGCTTTCTAATTTTACATACATACATAGACTCACGCCTGTTTCTCCGAAGGGGTAGGCAGAGGCATATTAACGCTTTGAAGGACAGTTGACGTTTAAAGACGTCATAACAATAAAACTTCTATTGTGTCTCGTTTACAGTCCTTGAAAGGGCTAAACGCCCACTTTTCGCCAGTGTTTTGATCCCACGTAATAGGTGGCGGGCACAGATATAGATCTACATAGATAACGCAACTATCACGATTTGTATTGAAACCAAGCGTGCCGACTTTTTAATACCTACTGTGACGTTGCCTGTATCACGAAGTCGAAGCGATGCGCGACGGTATCGCTTGTGCGATATTCATCGTCTCCTAATACACAACGTCAAATCAAACGTCCGAAGCAAACGCGGCAACGTTATGTGAATAAAGTTTACTTAACGGTAAAACGGACGCTCGGGGACTGAAGTTAGTGGCGACCAAGCTCGACGCTTGGTCGGAGTTCAGACACGCGAAGTGCATGTACATTTGCGTTATCTATGTAGATCTATGTCTGTGGTGGCGGGCCTATTGCCGCTTATCGGGATATTTTGTTTGCCAGAGCCTCGTCCGTTGATCGGCAGGTGCACCACTTGCAGGTGAGGTTGGCTTGGGATCCTAAGTTCTTGGTGGGAACCCTAAGCACATTTCTAATTTTAATAAATAATTTAGGTTATTTATTTATTATATGCCATGGCACAATGTAGGTCACTATTTTTTTCATCTGAGGAAGAAGAACTACTAGCTTTTAAAAGTATAAAAAACAAAAACCTTTAAAAAGATGAACCCATAAATCACCAAATTGAACGCAATAGTACTATTTTTGAGTTTTTGCTTTAGATAGAAGTGACCAACTAACACTATGATACACAATGTTTAAGCCATGGCTTTAATTTGAAGATTACTAAATATATGTATTAATTTTCAGATGCTGCAGAGAAAGTCATCAGATATTATTTTGGAAATAAATTTTGGTCTATTAAGAGTTGTTTTATTTATAAAAATATATACCTACCAGTGGGTTAAACAAGGCGAAAGCGACCCTTGCCGGCATATGTACCGATTTTTATCAAAGAAGTCAGTATGCGCAACTAGCACAGTAATTTAAGTATGTAACTTTTAAGATCAAATACAAATACCCCTTCTTGAAATCTTTTTTATTTTATTTATTATTTATTAAACTTCCTGCACAATACTGTACATAGGCGGACTTAATGCCTTAGGCATTGTCTAACAGTCTACCTTAGGGTGATGCAGAGATAGTTAAGGCAGGTATTAGGTGGAAGTGCTTTGTGATTGAATTTAGATAATTATAACTAGGTACTTTAATAAATAATATACATAACAGACTAATACAATACACATAAATCTTCGTGCTCATCACACAAATATTTGTCCTTGGTAGGAATCGAACCGTTGACCTCTGGCTTGACAATCAGGGTCACTAACCACTAGACCAGCAGAGCAGTCGATAGATTCGTGATAAGGATTAAGGTCGTAGGGATCGATAACTACCATAACTACTTACAACCTGAACGGAACGCGAAGGTGCGTTCAGGATGCGCGCTAGCCTAATAAGATCAAATTATAGACCATTATCGAATACCAAGGACAGATCTATTGCGGGACTAGTTTCCAATTAACAGGTATTATTGGAACTCCCTTAGCGACGAGAATATCTACAGGACGAGATCAAATGAAATTACGAGTTAGATCGCACTGATCCAGACTAAATCCAGGATAATATGCTAAACGAAACGTAGTTATGGCCTGCCTTGGTTTAAATTAAAATTTTATTTCGATCTTCGACAAAATTGTTGTTGATACTTTAATCCTCTTTCAATTCTTAAGTTTCCAATTTAAATAACGAAGTAGGTAACACTTTGATGAATGGCCGAAAGCCGATTCTAATTTTGTTCTGTATTAGAAAATGAGTTTAGAGTAGTGCTTTGAAACCTATTAAAGTGTTGTCTAATAGGCTTGTTAGTCTCGTGGTCAGGGCTGCTAGATCAGCGGAGATGCTGGGTTCGGTTCCCACCCAGAATAAAGCTTTGTCTGTCAAGCACGATTATTTGTTCCGTGTCTAGGTATAATTTATACATAGTAATGATGAGGTGTAAGAATATAATGGGACCCTTCTTTTCGCATTATGTTCTTTGCCCTAATATACTTCGGCATAACGATTCTGCCACAATTTGTTTTGGCATAATAATACTTCGGCATAATTTTTTTAGGCATACATTTTATGTTGGCATAATCATCTTAAACACTAATTTGTTTTGGCATAAATTTGATTCGCATAACGTTTAACGTATAAGGAAAGACTTCGCGAGATAACTAAATAGGTTGTGTTAGGTTCTCTTTTGACCCGAAAATAGGAGCTCTGCGAAGCAGGGCTCCATCAACCCTAGTTTATTAAACTAGTGTGAATACTACTAGAACTTTATGCTATAAACTTATGCTTTAGAATATTATGCTTAATCATTATTATGGTTCGATAAATTATGCTTAAAAAAATTATGCGTAAGCTTTTATGCATAATTATATTATGCGAAAATATAAATATGCCAAACTTAATTATGCTAAGATATATTAGGTCTTAAAATTTTATGCAAATGGATAGTGAACCGAATATAATATATACAAGTTTACTTATCAGTTATCTAATAAGTATACTGCCTCTTTGGCCTCGCGGCATAAATGTGCGCATGGGATTGGGAGGTCTTGGGTTCGATTCCCTGGTCGGGCAAAGTGTTATTGGGTTTTTCCGTTAGAAAATTCTCAGTAGCACCACGGAGTCTGGTAATGTGCCCGGTACGGCAATAGGCTCGCCTCCTATTACGTGGGACCTAAAAAGGCAAAATGTGGGTGTAATATTACACCTCTGCCTATCCCTTCGGGGATACAGGCGTGAGTCTATAAAAAAAAGTATATAGTACAGGCTAGTACAGGCTGTCTGGTTTTGGATAAGAATGGTTCCAGAATAATAGGTATCGGTGGTAGGTGAAACACGAAGGAGGGTAGTGTGTGTGACTAATAAACTGCTCCTAATATTTTAATCTTTAAAAATAGTTAATATGAATAATAAAGGACGAATTTGTGTAAAAACCTAGCTTAAATGACAATGAGTGAGTGACATTGGAGTTCATGTGTAAAATGCGGCAATATAAAGAATTTTGATCACAAAGTGCTAACAAAATTAACAACCACAATATTCAAAACTGTGGTGTTAAATAGCTACAATTCTACAAAAATAGCTGTTTATTGATGAATTCAAGATTATTCAAGACGTAAAATCCTAAAAGGTACAAATTATAACTTTATAACATAACTTTACGAAAACATAAGATTTTATTTCAAATAAGCAAATCATTCCGCAATTGTCATATCCAACAACGTCACCTATCGAAAACCACTGGAACTAAAAACAGAACCTAATACTTACTTACAAAATCTCAGCTTCACCTGCTTCTGGTATTCGTCACTAGGTGCCGCTATAAGCAAACATCGACAATTTTGTTCAATATAAATAAGAGATGGCGCCGCCTGTACCTCAATACGCAGGCTGTTACCAAAAAAGTACCTATAAAAGAAAACCTGACGTGCTCATTATGCAGATGTAAATATGACCTAGATTGTGCTGGCGTCTCAAAAGAACATTATACCAAAGCAATGACCCTCGAACACAAAAAAACGTGAAAGTGTCAAACCTGCTCATGTAAAACCCCAAAAACTGGAAATACAGACACCTTAATAGGATCGACGATGGGCTCCAACTATACCCAAATTACAACATCACCAACTGAGGCAAATAATGTCACCTTAAGAGCAAAAACCCAACACTTACAAAATGATACCATTGATTCTGAAGACTTGAGTTTGTTGGGAGATACACTGTTGCAAAGTGACGAAAACTTCATTAAAAGAGTAAACCCAATTTCCGACACACAGTCACAATTAACCACGGAAAACCTGAGCGAATTAATTATATTACGCTTAAAGGAAAATAACAAGTCAATAGTCCAAGAACTTCAAACCACAATTCACAAGGAGATTTAGAAAGCTATTACTGAGCTACAACAAGACTTTGATAATAAAACTAAAACCCTAGCCTATGAAAGTGAACAATGCAAACTAGAAATATACAACCGAGACAAAAAAAATTGAACAATTACAATCAGAAAGTGAAAGCCTAAAGACAGAAATAAGAAACCTATCATTACAACCTAGACCTGCACAACATACACTGAAAATAAACCGAAAAGAAGTTGTGCTACATGGACTTGTAGAACACCATAAAGAACCTGAGTATGAACTTCATGACCGAATAATTAATATATTTTATGAATTCACTAACATAGACTTATCTGGTTACATTGAATGTACATGTAGAATTGGAAAAAAAGGAACAAAAAATCGACCGGTTGTCATTGAGCTACTGAGTAAAAGAATGTCATCATATCTTATAAAAAACAGCCAATATTTCCAAGGAACTGGACTCTACATCTCTGAATTTCTAGATTCTAATGCAAAAAAGGAAAGAGCCCAATTAATAGAGAGAATTCTCCAAGCAAGAAAAATGGATTTCATGCTGTAATAAAAAATAATATATAGATGGAAAATTCGTTAATGTGAAAGAAGATAACAATAAAAATCAGCACAACAGCCAGAGTCAAAGTAAATCTACATTAGAACCTACAGAGACAGACGCATCTCACAACAGGACATTACATGAACCAATAGGGAACCTTACATTTCGTGAATAAAGACCTACTTTTTAAATATTATTTCAGAATATACAAAGTTTAAATAATAAACAAGATTTACTTGAAGTCTTTATTACGCAAAATTCATCGTTTGCAGCATTGGGCATTTCAGATACTTGGCTAACGCAAGATAAGCTAGATTTGATTAAATTTAGTGGATACAAAACATCATCCTACTGCCGAAACACTCGCACAGGCGGAGGCGTTTGTATATTAGTTAAAGAATATATAAATTACATTCACCGAAGTGATATAACAGACATGTCACTAGAATATATTATAGAGTTATGTGCTATTGAACTTCTGGAAGAAAACTTATTGATAATTACTATGTATTGGAATAGAAGAGAGGAAGAAGTATTCCATCAACAATTAGGTAAAATGTTAAAATATATTAACTAAAAATACTCAAAACTTAATATAATTTTGGGAGGTGATTTTAATATAAATATCCTTTCAGATGAGTTAAAACCTAAACAAATTTTAAATCTCATGCAGGAATACAAATTATCACAACATATTCAAGCACCTACACGTATTACACCAACCACCTCAACATGTCTTGACATTATATTCAAAAATTTCAAATTTAAAAACATGTACACCACAGTAAATGATTATGGGTTTTCTGACCTCAGTAGCACAATTTTACACCTTGACCTACCACATAGACCAACAAAATCAACATGGTTTATCAAAAAAAGATTATTTACAAATCCAAACATACAACAATTTACATCAAAATTACAAGAAATAAACTGGAGTGAAATAATCACACCAGAAAAAAATGTTAGTGAAAATTATAAAGCTTTTCATGATACACTTATACACATTCTAAACCAATCCATATCACAACGTAAAATAAAACTGAACAAAACATTTAGAAAATATTGGCTGACTACTGGTATTAAAAAATCATGCAAAAACAAAAGACTACTGAAAATATTTACTAACAAATCAAATAACCCGACCCTAACTGAATACTATAAAAAATATGAAAAAACATAAAAAAATATAATAAAGACTTCAAAGAAATTACACTACAAAAATAAAATGATGAAATCCAATAATAAAGTTAAAACAATGTGGAGCATAATTTACGAGCGTACTAATAAAAAAGTTCAACACAAGAAACGTAACATAACTCTACACACAAACAAGGGAGAAACTTCTACTCCTAAGGAGGTGGCGAATATTTTAAACCAGTTCTTTGCTTCGATCGGTGAAAACAATACCAACACATCATCAAACTTAGCTAAAACTTTATCATTATCTCCTACAGAAAACTCTATTTTTCTAAGCCCAATGGATCCTTTTGAAGTAAGTAAAATAATAAAAAATCTAAAAAACAAGAATAGTCACGGTGTAGACGAGCTTCTTCCATCTCTTATTAAACAGTGTGCTGACGAATTGACTCTGCCTTTTTATCTATTGATAAATTAGTCCTTCGAAGAAGGCGCTTTTCCAAATCTTCTAAAAAAATCTTTAATAAAGCCTATACACAAGAAAAACTCTAAATTAGACGCAAGTAATTACCGACCAATCGCCTCATTGCCAACAGCTACAAAGATAATAGAAAAAGCCATGTACAACAAAGTTTACAGTTTCTGTGAGAAATATAATATATTCAATGACGCACAAAACAGTTTCAGAAAAAACCGCTCTACCATATTAGCTGTTAACTAATTCATGCAGGAAGCTCTCAACATTATAAACAGAAAAAAAATATGCAATAGGATTACAATTAGATATGACAAAAGCTTACGATAGCGTAAATTTTTTATATATTATTAAATAAATTATATAGTATCGGTATCCGGGGAATATGTCACGAATGAATAAGATACGAATATCTTATTTAAATCAGCGAGAACAACAAGTGGAAATAGAATCGTACAACCACCGAAAAACGAAATAGAATTTATCAGATCAGAAAACAAAGTAATAAACGCCTCAATACCACAAGGGAGCGTATTAGGATGTTTCCTATTCCTTGTGTATATAAATGACCTTCCAAACTACATAAAAGAACCATGTATATTATTCACGGATAACATATCAATAATTACCTCATGTAACAGTAACACTAACCCAAATGACAAATTACAATCCCTACTAGAATACACAACAAACTGGATGACAGAACACAACTTACAAATTAACTTAACAAAAATAATAACCTTCCACCCTCGACAAAAAACATCATTAAATATAAACTTTTCCTACAAAAATAATACCATAGAAGTGGTTAACAAAGCAACATTATTAGGAGTCGATATCGACTCACATATAAACTGGAAACCACATATAGATAAAGTAAGAGCCAAACTTTCCAAATTTATATACGCCCTACGTGAAATTAAAAAAACTACAGACCTCAAAACAGCACTGGTCACATATTACGCGTATGCATACGCATGGCTAAAGTACGGGGTTATCTTATGGGGTAACAGCACTATGCACCTACATTATTTATTCTACAGAAAAAAATAATAAGAATATTAACAAATATTAACCAAGAAGATAGCTGTAGACCCTACTTCCAAGAGCAAAAAATTCTCAGTTTACCTTGCCTATACATATATGAACTATGTAAATTTGTACGTGAACATCCAGACCTTTACACTAAGAGAGAAGATATCCAATCAAAGATAATACTGAGACACAAGAATAGACTTAACCTACCAACTTCAAAACTTAAGATGCACTCCTCCAGTACTCTAGTGATGTCAATAAAAATATATAATAAGTTACCAGAGATTATAAGAAATGATGACAAATTAAATAGTTTTAACAATACATTAAGAAAATTATTACTGAGTAAATCATATTATAGTATTAATGAATATTTTAATAAAAATTAATATAAATATAACAATAATCATATGATTATAAAAATAAATATTTTAGTGATAAATTAATATAATGTTACAATAATCAGATTATAATAAAATAAAAGGCAGCGATAGCCTAGTGAAGATACCAACAAACTGCCATGCAGAGGGTATCATGCTAATTATATTTGTTCAAAATGCAGTTTCGATATGATGTCAGTGTCATATTTACGTCATAATGGTATTCTCCTAAATTAAGAGACATTGAAATGATATTGCGAATATATTGAGAGTTGAACAATACATAAACGGTATTCTGCTAAATATATTTTTGTACAAAGACAAACGTCAAACTGTAAATACACATATTCAAAACACCCATATTTTAAATGTTCGATTTCAAATCGTACGTAACATTATTGATTATGTATCAAAAAATCTCTCACAATCCAATGAATAAATTCATTAACTAAAATGGTACTGGTTAGTATTATAGACTGCCATATTGCACTGCTAGGTAGTATCATCTGTATATATAAAATTCATTCACAATTCCCTGACTAACAGCAATGCACAGCCGAATCTACTGGGCACAAGATGCTAAAAATTGGCATGTACGTTCCTCGAGGACCGTATGCTGCACCCTTACGGTCCCTGACCACATGAGTAGATAAACGGAACAGAGACACAGCTTCATACAACAGCGCGAATCGGTTGCACTACTACGAGCACGCGGCTTATGTGTGCGTGACCACTGGCTGCTTGTCGTGTACGCGGCGAGAGTGGAAAGAACCGGTTTACGTAGGCACAGGCAGTTGACAATCTTAGGGTTATTACGACGCACGTTGTTTGTTTTGTACGTTGCAAGTTTTAATATTTTAATGTAAAAAGTGGTGTTTTATTATTAATAATGGTGTTTATTGTTCTGTGTGTATGAATAATACTAGATGAAATAATTAAATCATTATAAAGATTTTAACAATGGTAACGTACAATTGGGTTTTTTAATTAGGTATAACTCCTGATAATTTTGTCGCATTTGTTGAATTGCTCGAGCAAAAGTTTCGCGAATAGTTTCGATCTTGAAATAAATATTGTCAATGTTGGCAACGAAATACTTAACAACTCATTAGTTGTGAAATTGTGTAAAATCAATTAATGTTTACAAAACCAATGACTATCAGAAAGTGATCAGCCATCGATAGGGATTACAAAAAACAGGTGCATGCGATTTTCGACCTTATTGACGTAACTCAGAATTTACAATTTTAATAACGTATCAATGTCAGAAAGCAAGAAAATACCAAATAAAAGTCTGTCATAATTGTCAATAAGGTCGAAAATCGCATGCACCTGTGTTTTGTAAGCCCTATCGATGGTTGATCATTTTATAGTCATTTGTTTTGTAGACGTTCATTTGTCTTACACAATTTCTTTTTAAACTTATTTTAGATACCTATCCCCGTGGTAAAACTAGTGGCCATAATAGCTAAAGGAGATTCCTATGTTTATAAGCAAAATAGATCATATTACCAGAAAATATTCAACACGATTAGTGGTATCGTTGGGAATGTCAAATAAATCACGTCGTCACGTCGTGTCCTTGGTAACAAATGTATATTTTATTCCGTGCTTTTAAAAGTTTCAGGTGGATGCCTTTTTTGGTTCCACTCGCTATTTTATTTACAACAGCTGTACTTCTGCCGTATAGCGAATCCGTCGAGTCCAAGAATCTGCCCAATCCACGAATCTGTCGAGTTGGGAATCTGCCAAATCACGAATCTGTCCAATCCAGAATCTGTCGTATACCGAACAAGCGATTTGTCTTAACCTATTGTGACAACCCTACCAAAATAGGTAACAAATTTACAAGCTCTTAAGAAGCTGTCTCTCTGTTCGGTTTATTTACTCATGTGCCCTGACTAAGAAGAGATTTCCCGAAACATCTACCAGATCGTAAGGAACTGTTAAAGAGAAATAAAATGTGAGAGCGTACTTGCGTGCATATTACATAAAAAAACAAATCATAGGCAACGCTGTAACATCAAATTACCAGCAATAAAGTTAATTATTTCATTAATGGCAATACCTACTCATGTCAGGATATTTGACATTAAATTGAATATATCGAAATTAGAATAGAATGACATTGTGTAGCAGAATACCGATTTTGAGTCAATTCAAAATATAATCTCATTCCATTCAAAATATGATGTCGATGTCATCTAAAATAGTAGAATTGGGCCCCAGGTTCGAATCCACGGCGTGCACCAAAGACTTTTCGGAGTTATGTGCGTATTGAATTGTTAATTATCGCTTGTCCCGTGCCTCGGAGAGCACGTTAAGCCGTCGATCCCGGTTGTCATGAAGACCTTTGACAGTCGTTATAGGGCGTCAGTACCTTCTAAATAAACTGACACTAGTCTAAACCATGGAATATCGCTATCCCTTCGGGTTGCGGAGGGCAGACAGGCAGTCGCTCCGTGGAAAAGCTAATATTCAGCCAAATTCGGTTAGACTAGTAAGCGGACCCCAGATTGAAACTGGGATAACGCTAAGAGGATGATGATGAATCATATTATAATAAAAATGACTATTTTAGTGATTAATTAACACAAAAATAAAAATAATAACAACTCCCAATCACACAAAATAAAAATAATTTAATATCCAATTACATTTGTTTTAAATACTTATTTC
This sequence comes from Euclidia mi, assembly GCA_944739405.2. Taxonomy (NCBI): domain Eukaryota; kingdom Metazoa; phylum Arthropoda; class Insecta; order Lepidoptera; family Erebidae; genus Euclidia; species Euclidia mi. Next base: position 31,724,483 of record OX123188.2, on the reverse strand, counting down.
TTTTTTATACATAAATAATTACAGCAAAAATACATACATTTTTAAATAACAGATACATATAATACATACAATAACCCAAAGCATATTTAATACTAGAGGACGCCAGTAGCTACGCCTGCATTTTTTTTAATTTACCCGTTTTGGCCGATCCCGTGGGAATTTCGGGAAATCCCTTCTTAGTGCACCCCTACGGTCCCCAAGGAACATACATGCCAAATTTCAGCTTCCTGCGCCCAATAGTTTCGGCTGTAGCGTGTCTGTCAGTCAGTCAGTAACGCAAGGATTTTATATATTAACTGTCTTACTAATAAACATTTACACACTGCTTATAACAAGGTTATAACAAAAATGTTACTAATAAACGCGTTCTAGCTATACACATGTTATAACGGCTGTGTAAGTTGTACGCAATTTTGTACAACGCTTATACAGTCGGCAGACCTCGTATAACTCGCGCATAACCTACAAACTTGTTTTTGACTTTTCTATAGATATGGATTATTTAGATTATTTTGATATATTTGACGAGTTGGATAGTGAAGAACCACCAAGAAAGAAAAAGACTTACAAATCTCGGTATAATCCCTTTATTTTAGAAGACGATGAGTTTAAAAGTAAATATAGATTTACGAAGGCGTATGCCAAGGCAGTGATAGATTTAATTCGGGGCGAAATTGAACAGAGTGCTAGAGGTGGTGGCTTTTCTGCAGAACTTCAAGTTTGTACAGCATTAAGGACATGGGCGCGACAGGAAGTACAAGATGATGCCGCAGACATTCACGGCATGAGTCAACAGTCAGTAACAAATATATGCCGTCGAGTTGCTACTGCTCTAGCAAGGAGAGCTGACCAATTTATACATATGCCACGAACTCTTGAAGAAGAAGAGGAAGTCATAGCAGGATTTTGTAATATATGTGGCTTCAGAAATGTAACAGGTGCTATTGATTGCACACATATCAAAATTAAAAAGGTTGGTGGTGACAATGCACAATACTATATAAATAGGAAGGGAGTTTATTCAATAAACGTGCAAGTGGTATGCGATTCCAAACTATTAATAAGGGACATTGTAGCACACTGGAGGGGAAGTACTCATGATTCCCGAATTTTTTGAGAAAGTCGAATACGGCAAAGATTTGAAAATGGAGAATTTCATGGCCGTTTATTGGGTGATGCAGGTTATGGACTAACAGGCTACTTGTTTACACCTGTACAAAATCCTGCTACTATTAAGGAGGAGGCCTACAACAAGGCTCATATACTTACCAGAAACCCAGTGGAAAGATGCTTTGGTGTGTGGAAACAGAGGTTTCGATGTCTTTTACATGGATTTAGTGTTTCATTGGAAAACATTAAACTGTATATAGTTGCACTCGCAGTTCTGCACAATATTGCAATTAAAATGGGGGAAAATGCAGAAATAATGGACATAAGGCCAGGAGAAAACAGTATCAGTCAAAGGTCACAAGATGTTCAAGATAATGCAAGTGGACAAGTTGCACGACAATTATTCATTGATACATTTTTTTAATATAATTAATTATTTGAAATAAAATACATTTTAGTTATCACCTCTTTTATTAATTTTTTCTATAAGTAATAAATTATCTAATTCTAAATTCTTTATTTTTAACTCCTGTTCTTTTACACAAAGTAAATGTTCTTGTCTAGCCCACTCATGGGCCTCCCTCATTTGAGTAATTTTCAATTTGTGCTCTTCCTCTACAGCGTTAATGAGCACTTCACTGCGTTGCTTTGAATAATTATTCACCTATAAACAATAATCAAGAATTAGTACAGCATTATTTTGTTTACATGATTAAAATGCAATTTAAAAGTACCCACACACTAGATGTTAGAGGTTTACTTTTGTGCTTATCTGTACTTACTTCAACAGGCAACCGTCTTTTAGTATATTTGATTTTGGACGATGTAGACAAATTCTCCACTCTCTTTGTTGTTGGAGTAATAATAATCTGTAAATTGCAAACAAAACTATTAGAAATAAGAAAAGTACTGGTATACCACTCTGATAAAACTTACTAAAACCAACAAACCTTTTCTATATTTTCTTTATTTTGCATTGGGCTTAGAAACATTTCCTGCACATTTATACACTCTGCAGTATTTATTATTGAAGCTGTAGACAAACATTGTGTATTTTTTATGTCCTGCATGACCCCAGGCTCCAAAGCAGATGCTGGGGAAGCGACCGGGATTGATGCTGGGATGATGTTTACATCCTGCAAAAAAATCAAACATTGTATTAATAAACCTGAACTCTTTCTAACTACGGGCTAATTATTGTTATTATGACATTCATTAGTGGTAGGCAGTAGAGCTTTGCTGGTTACAGCACGCATGAGCCGGCTCAACCAGGGTGGTACTACCCTCTCACAGGAGATCGACATGAAGAGACACTTTTTGTACAATCATCTTACGTTTGGTGAGTGACAGTGCCAGAGGAACTTAAAATAGCTTTTAAAAGTGCATACCTGATGAATAAATCCATCACTATCAAATTGATTTGAATCCACCTTAAACTCATTTGGAATCATTTCCATTATTTCTTTTGTCTCAGGATCTGGGCTTGGCGGCTTTGGTCCACCTCCTGTCCCATTCAGTTGCTTCCTATATAGAGATTCTTTCTTTTTGGCATCTAATTTTGCTGTTCTCCACTGTTGTTTTATTTCCGTCATTGTTCGGTGGATTTTGTTTAGTTCATTAAACCTAAAAATCAAAACGCAACTTAAAATTTATGTTCATTTTACACACAACAATATAAAGCTGTTGAAATACACACCGTTCTGTTATTTTTTGCCAAATATTCATTTTGACCTTGTTGGTATTTGTATCTGTGTTTTTATTTTCTATAATAGGCAAAAACTCCTTTATGCAACTCCTCAATAAGTTCTATGAGAAAATCACAAAATTTTAGTTAGTTACCAGTTATGTATCACTCTTGTATATTTTACAAAATCACAACAGACATATAAAAATACCTTTTCTAATAAATCCCAATTTGCAGAACGCTTCCTCTTTTTTGCTGCATCACTATTATTTCCTGTTTCCATTTTATTTCCGTTTTTTAACAAATTGAAAAGTAAAATAAACCATACAAACAAACTTAGGCACTGAAATAAAAATCACACGTTTTGACATTTTTAAGTGACGTTCAAAAACAGTCAAAAAGGTTTATTAAAGTGTATATTAAATTATGCATTATGTACGATTTTCCTGTTGAAAATCAACATTCAAACACTATTGATGTTGTTTTTGTCACAATTATTTATGAAACACTTTTACAATCAGTATTAAATAAGTAAAAACATAAAATTAATTTAGTGGTAATTTCATAATATTAGGCTTCAGAACGTTTCTGACAATATTGCCAGTGCTCAGTGTAGTAACTAATAAATAGTTACTCAACGCTTATTCATGGTTTATTGGTCAAGTAGTGTGTAAATAGCTATACAACGCTTAATCAGTGAATAACTATTACGATGTTAAACAACTGTGTAAGGAAATTTTATTAGTAAGACAGTAAGATTAAACAGTATATATAGCAAACTACATAATATTAACAGATAATTACTTTTCGCCTAACCTATTGAATACAGCGCGCTTCCTCCTCTCTCCTACACTTTGCTGTGCCCGACAGGGTCCACAATTGGAACACTGTACTGCCTAACTTACCATCTAGTATAACAACATTGTGGAATGCAATAAAGTATTGAGTATTGAGTATCATTATTATTTGAAAGGAGCCGGAAAGCGTGGAATTTAAAAATAGGTTACTGCTGCGTTTACCTAATGCGGAATCGTATAAAGAAATGGGTCATTTGCATTGAGCAGATCTTAACTAAAACTTTATGTTCTAAGTAGCTCGTTGAAGATGCTCGCAACTTCGCAGAAACTTCACTTCATCATAATTTCACCAAATCCAAATGTTAGTATGGGATAAAGCTGAAGTTAAGACAGGTAACGCTGTGCACATTTTTATGAGTAATCATCTCGATGGAACACACGTATGGCGTATAGTGGCTGAAGTAGACATATCTTCACTTAGTAGCGTACCTGTCTTGGGTTTGATTCCCAACATCGGGAACAAAACTTTGTGTGAACTTCAAATTATTGTAATTTCTAGTTTGGGCATTGTTTGTATCCGTTGTTTGGATTTCAATTAAGTTGCCTCGAAAAAGGCAGTTTTATTTGTATTTAATTTTTAATAAATTCGAGTTCACAAATATTTAGCTTTGTTTTATAATAATATCTAAAAATTAAATTAGTCCGTAGCGAACTTTACATCATCCGTGTGGTGACGGATTAAGAATACGGATTGTCACAACCCCATATCATCCCATGGGTGTCATAAGAGCCGACAGAGGGAACATATAATGCAGAGAACAGCACTGTAAGAGAAGGAAAACTTGATACAAACCCTATACCAACCCGTTTGGCCAGCGTGGTATAGTAGGCCAATTCCTCCTTTCAAAGGAGAGGCCTGGTTCAGCAGTGGACTGTTAAAGGCTGATGACGACGACGAACTTTACATAGACAGGCTAGTTTTACCACGAATGTTACTAATCAAATTATTTAAGAAGCACATGAAACCTGCGGGGTAGCTATAATAAATTAAACCCATTAAGTAGTTTTCTCATACATACCAACAAGTTAACTATCAAATATAATCCAGTAAAAACAATCTTTGAATACGAGAAGTCATTGAATGTCATTGACAGAAAACAATAGTCACGATGTCTATCTTTATAGCTCTATCGCGACGTACAAGCAAAACCCTCAGTGCAATTACTTTTTCAATCAGTTTTTTTGAGGATATGTACGTATCAGTGTAAGATCTGCAGCGAACGCGATCAAATACATCACGGAGTCAGGCACCGTGGATCCTCTTGAGACTTCTATATTGATGATTTAACTAAGCAGTTACCCCTACTTGTGTATTGGGATGCTTGGTTTCGCAACCGTCTGGGAATCCTGTCCGTTACATTGGAATTTGTAATTAAGAAACAACGTCTTGGAACAAAATCTGTTTGCGAAGTCAGTCGAAGTAATTTATCTTGTTCACCACGATTTTGCGTAAACATTCACATGTAGATTGTGGGAAAGTAGAATAGTTTGCGTTCCTGTGGCTCTTCACTCTTCAATGAATTCTTATTGAATTTGTGCTCGTTCGCGTACGAGTATAACAACGTTATCATACATTGATATAAATATTGAACTTGTTATGCAGAAGTTCGTTCCTTGCGAAACTATTTAAACTTCCAGCGAGACTGTCGCTTTACTTGCAAGTTTGGTAAGTAGCATCAGCTAGTACGCGTGACTGTCTAACCCAGATCGCAATTCTTCAGTTTAACTGTCCTCAAAAGAGATGTTCGGATCGATTAGCTATTATCAAATTTCAACCAGAACAAAAATAATATTATTATCAAAAAACTATTGCAATATACTTTTTGTTATTATGAATAACAATCCTAAAAAGTCACCAATAATATTTTAAAGCTTTTAAAAAATATGAAGCTTGGAAATTTCTATAAGCCATTTAATAGAAAAGCCAATTCAATTTTGTTACCACGCTATCTTATTAAGTGAAGACCAGTCAGCATGTGATTAATGTTGCACTGAAAACAGCTCTGAAACCTAGGTATCTACTTAGGAGAGACAAAGAAATAAGAATTATAATATAAATACAAAATAAAATCATTTGACATTGTGAATATTAATATTCTACTTTCAACAGGTGAAGTGAAACGAATCGATAAGTAAGACGAGTAAATTAGCTTCGGATAACATCGAAGTTCCTCGTAAATTTAGCTCAACTCCGTCGATTGTAAAGACCACTGGTTCTCCGGCAAATTGATCTTATCGGGAGCCTACCCCATGTTAATAGTTAGTGGTCCATAGTTCATTGTGAAATTCGCAAGCGTCGCTAAACTTTGACGGTCAACTAATTTATCGGCAGACCAATCTTTACCATAATAGCTATGGTAAGGTAGTTCCTGCGCAAACTTGTTAACTGCACCGTTGGGCAAACTTAGCTTAGCAGACTGTTTAGAAATTATTTCATTCAACTTTTAAATTCACTTTTTAAATGATCGCAACTGACCTGATTTACTTTAAACTGGGACACACAAACTTAAACAATGTCAGTCTATTCAAAGAAGTTTTAAAATTGAGTTTCCCTCAGGACACTACACATTATTTTAAATTCCTTAAGCTTTTATAGTATAACATGTTTACGTGAATTTAAAGCACATAACAAAAACGTGTTATTTCAGGAGCGCTCAACGCTTAGCTGAGGCAGTAACCTGCATTTTCATAAACTGAATCCAAAAACTGTCACAGTAAGGGAACATAATGCCATATTGTTAACATTGCCGAAATGCTGCCCAAAGTTCAGTTTGTTTTTAACATATTAAAGTGATTTTACTGACAGCAACCATTGGATAGATACATAACCTTTTCAATCTTTTTACTAGCTTTGCCATCAACCATTGTAACAAATAAAACAATAATACATTTCGGCAGCAACAGGTTACAACTTAAACGGGATCTGACAATATAATGTGACTACAAAAAAATAGTTAAAACATTAAAAAAAAAACACAGCTAAAGTGGTACGTATCGAGAGAGTCAGTCATCACGGTAAAAGAAGCAAATTTGACTCCCCAACCTCTTTGCTATCCCCACACATAAAACAACATCGCTCTTTTGTAGCACTAAAGAAAGACAAACAAAGAATACAAACTCACTTTCGCATTGATGAGATTAGTATGAAAATCTGCAATACTAGACGCAGGATAATCAATCAACCTCACAGTCCACTGCTGGACATAGGCCTCCTCTAACACGCGACACGTTGCAGTATACAGTCCTCCGCCTTCCGCATCCAATCCATCTCAGTGACCTTTTGGAGTCACCAGTCCGCTTACCTGAAGGCTGCACCTAGCAGACGCAGTGAAATAACATTTCATAGACATAATTTTTAATATGGACATTGAACCCCCACAGCGTAGTTCCAATAAATGTACCTATCTATCCAACAATATGTTTACGTACGTAATATTAACTTAATATTGCACAGGCAAACCTCATAAGGAACTATTACCATATACAATAAAGGTACGTATTATATCGCTGTGCAGTAAAGGAAGCCACAGGCTTTGATTTAATACCGCTTTATTAGCTATCTGGCATCTCACATTCGGGATAGTTTGAGCAGAAGTAGTTGTTGAACACAGTCAATCGGGCTAACTCATCAAAGACTAAATTCCAATCGATTATATGTATTAAACTGTGATGTACTCATAAGATAACTACAACAGTCTTTTTTTTTAATAATTTACAAGCCTGATCTACATAATTATATATGTTATTGAAAGTTTTTCATTTTGTTGGCTTCACATAAAATATTATGTATCTAACATTTTCTACTTATTACCACGACAAGATGCGAATTCAAATAACTTATAATACATACATATATTATCATGGGTTCAAATGACTAAATACGTAACAGATTACAAACATACTGATTGATATTGTTACGTTTCACATTTATAATATTAGGACAAAAATAAAAGTAAGAATAGTTGGTATAAGTAATCCTAATTTACTTTATGCACAGCTTCCGTGGTTCTCGTTACGTACTTAAATAATTGAACCAAACTAAGTTTGGTCTGACTTAATAGTTTAGCGGTGCAACTTTGGAAAATTTTCGATACCTGCAGACAAATTATATTATTGGAATGCAACATGCCATTAACAGCTTTCAATTACTACTTTGGGTAATGGAATTATGTGAGTTAAGATTTACACAATTTTTAGCAGACGTAGGCCTTCCGCAAGGTGGACCGACGATCTTGTTGAGATCGAAGAAGCTGATGGATGTGGCTGAGATCAAGATCAAGATGTGTCCATGAGGAGAGCCTTAAGTGAGGCCTATGTCCAGCAGTAGACCTCTTTCGCCTAATGCGATTGTAATATGATGATGTGTTCAACTATAAAGTGAGTAAGTATAAGCTTGGAGGACCAACATAATTTGCATAAAGGGAAAGCTGTCTGTGGAAGATACATATTCTGAATATCTGGCTAGATATTCCTTTTTTTTTTTGTTGTCGGGTTGGAAAATCCTCATGGAGTCCCTCCGCCCCGGGGGTAAGGGCGAAGGGGACTGTCAGACTCTTACTGACTAAAAACCAACCCGTGTTCCTCATGTACCCGTGTGTCGGAGGGTAGGGTATCGCCAAACTACCCCCGACGGGTATTGACCCGCCAGATGGTCAGGCGGGCCCCGAACTAAACCCCCTTGGCGGCGGATGAAGGTGTTGGGCTCCGCCGCCAAAACACCCAGCGGCTGCAGAGGATAGGGAGGACGGCAACGCAACACCGCATTTCCTCTTCCTCTGCGGCCCACCGCGACGCAACAATGGTGCGCCCCCATTTGGTCCCGGGAGATAGGGCGTGCGGCAACGCAACTCCGACACGCCTTTCCTCTCGCGACCGCGCCCGATTGCGAGGGACAGAAGAACTGTCCCTCGCACCCGCACCATTGGACGCATCCTGCGCAGGCCTCCGTCAAGCCCACGCGGAGCGTCCACTCCCGGGATCTCGCTTAGCTTCACCGTGGGTGAACTAATCACGGTTACTGAGGCCCCCCCACCACGACAAGTGGAGATCCAAAGGCCCTCCCTTTGGATGGCTAGATATTCCTTGGCTAAAGGGGACATTATAATTTGGAGATGTTACAAATATGGGGTTTTGACAGCATTGACATTTGTTTCTCCAGTTTGCAATATTCTGCAAACAAAATTATCATGAAAATATCATCACATAAAAAACTTAACCACAAAGAATTTAAAGTTATAAAACAAAAGTTGTTAGTTTTAATGACAGGAATTATGGGCGAAGAGTTTTCTGGCGTTTTATAATTAACCCTGCGTAAAATAGAATCAAAAGATTTAAGCGGACAGACTTTTGATTGTACTTGAGCATTTTTATTCCAAAGGTACGCAGCACCTTACCAAGAATTTCTTTGAAAAAATAATTAGCATTTTTTTTCATTGGCAATATCCGTTTCCTTTCTGTGATCTACCCTGCTTCTTCTTATTTGGGGAGTCAAATATTACATAAACTGCAAATCACTGTTTTAGTGTAGTAATTATAATTTATTAATAAAGTTTTGCTCATTACAGTAATATTATCTAAGTAAATCTAACTTACTGCTTTAATAGTAAATCAGAACTTTTATTTGTTCTTTATATCCTACTATCGGATGCCACAATGAAGGTAAGGCATGGTTTTTATAATTCTCTGTGAGTCAGTGAATGTCTATGAGACAGAACTCTACTTATTACTAGCCAAGGCTCTAGCTAGGATTTTCCAGACAGCGATAGGAAAAGCAGATATCGACTAATCTTCTTACTAAGAATAGCATAAGTAGGTACTTAAGCGTACATTTCTTGATTATAATACTGACCAATATTTTCTATGATAGATTTGAAGGTATAACAGAAACTATAAGATGTTATAACCTAACAGTCTAGGCACGTATGTGCAATCGAAACTCACGTACGCCAATTATTGGAACATGTGAAGTAGGTACGTTTTATAAACCACAGATAATCTTATTTTCAAAAATATTAAGTTTGCGGTACCAATTCAACGCAACGGTTACATCTTCGACGTATCGATTAAGCGATCGATTTTTCATGGCTTAGACCAGTATCAATGTATGGGTGGGTACAGACTCCTCGTGACGACATACAAAGATCTTCATGATAACTACAACCGACCGCTTGACTTGCAGGTCGAGGCATGACCAGGCAGTATCTTCAAATCTTTTAATACATACATAACTTCGAAAACTCACTAATGCGTGCCGTGGATTGGAACCCAATACCCTGTACACGGCAGTCTGTCGGTATCTGTACTAGGCTATCGCTGCTCGCTAGAGAGACACGGCCTATTTAAACAGTTTAATTTCCTCACATTAATGATGACATATTTTCAATGAGTAGCTAAATAAGTTGTCATCATTAGCCCATCTAAGAGTGCTCATTGTACAAAAACCAGGTGCTTTCGTGTCGTTATCTAAGCTGTAAAATATTCAGTCGCAATTTAGAGCTACCAAAAAGTGGCATACATTCAAGCACTTGCTTTAACATAAGTAGGTAAGAGCCCCATAAAACAGCCAAGTTGTCTTAGTAAACGAGTACATTGATTTAGAGTACATTATGAGTACGTTTAATATACTGAATATACCTTATATAAAACCTTAAGAAACTTATTGTTTAATGTCTCGCTGTAATGCTCTGCAGGCTTCAATTAAATGATGGATATGGTTCATGAAGCAAGCAGTAATATACAAATAAATATTATTTTTACTCGAGTTGGATATCGTAATCGATCATACTCGGTACGATAAATGAGATATATATAAAATAACGTTGAACTGTGTTCTCTAAAAAACATGTTCCTACGATCCCTACTTCAAGTAGACGCTGACGAACCAGATGACGACGCATATCTACCTACTAAAATATGCTCCGGCAATCACATTCGCAGATGGATAGCATTTAATTTGGTTCGTATCAACAAAGAATGATATGTGAAGCTGCAGTTCACTCTTACTTATTTGGAATATTATTGTATGCACATTTATGTCACAATAAAAGTAATTGCGTTAAGCGCGATTTTAGCTAAACATTTAACCACAGAACTATTTACGCTAACCGCTTTCGTATAAATCTCGTGTTAGTTTTTTTGGCCTCGCCGTGCAAACTCGGTTGTGGCTCTTCCCGTTCGCCACTAAGAAGTTTGAGTTAGGTTTATGAACGAGTGTGAGTGAAACCGTAGTGGTATTCAGGATACAATTCCTACCTAGTATTAGGGGTAAAACTCCCACACGACACAAAATACCCATTAAAATCTTAAGGACTGTGAAGTTATAAGCGCTATAAGTGTTATACATAAAATAGTATTCTTTTCATAACAAGACAGCTTATGGAACATTCACACTCTAAACCAAAAAGGGAGATACAATTTAAAACCAAACCGCAGTATAATACGCCAAATTATATTCACATTGAAAACAAACAGTCAACGGGTCATTATAACATCGTGACTACAAGCTGAATCAGATGAAATTATTCCCGACATATGTACAAAACCGCAGTCGATCTAACGTCGATCGCAGAGCGAATCTTCACGGTTCTAAAGTCACGTAGCACTTGTATAATATCTGGAAATTCAGTGGGACCATCTAAATTGGTACGAGCTGGATAATAAACGGACCGGATACAGTGAAGTGAGAGGATTTATGAAACTAGACTTAGGATTAAAGTTGGCTGTTTGATACGTGCCGACTCCGAAGTTAAAATTATAATGAATCTACTGTTCAACTTTATGGATTAAGTGGTTTTATCTGCGAACTTGTGAAACCTGAACTCTGCGTTAATTTACACAGAAATTGAGTTGCGTTAATGATTTTATCGATTAGATAAAGCAATTAATGAGGCTGAAACAGGACGTTTTAATCACGATGGCTGAAGCTTAGGGTATACGTATACTCGAAATTATCAGAACCGTGAATAGCTCATATCGCGAGATAAGTCTTTGCTACGTCTGCTAGAAGTAGCAATAAAATAAAGTTATATTTATGACGGTCATACATCACCCGGTGACCGCATATTCTGAGCTCAATCTTTAGCGGTATGGCCAGTGATATACTTCTTCTTTATGATTTCATTCTTGTGATGAACTAATTAAACTTTTAAAGGCTTAACAGTGCTGTAGTGTATAAGCGACTACTCTATTAGAAAGGTCTAGAACCCTACAAACAGTACAGCGAGTACCTAGAAAGAATAACAGATATAAATAGAACGAGTTAGTAGTGCGATAGTTCGATAGTTCGAGAGATGTTCACCAACCGATATCTTTTAGTGCGCAGTGCTTTTTAATTTTTTACCAATTATACACAAGGAATGTTCGAACTAAGTTATACGTCTGATGTGCGTAGTAATACGGGAATAATACCTATAGGTACGCGTATACTTAAACAAAATGTACTTATTGTTTCTTTCAATTCAAAGGCAAAAATCACCGGGAGGCGTACTTACTCGTACAAAAGTATAGAGTATTATGAAATGTTTTGTTTCTTCAAACAATATATTCTTACCTGTCAAACAAACTACCGATAACATAGATCAAGAAATCGTGACATAAAACACGAATGGTACTTGTTGTTTTTTTATGATACAAATAACCTACGTTTTATTTGATAACCAAATTACAACAGTTTAGTTTTTATATCAATTTAAAGATTATACGAAACGAATCGGGAATAGGTATAAAACAGATTTATGGCTGATAAACTATTATTAAAATACAGTTTTATGCTGTGTCGGTATTTTAAGAACTAAATTTTCTCAAGCTAGTATTACAAGAGGCTAGAAATGAATAATGTTTCCTTCACTTTTAGTTTGGTTTGGTTTGTATACATTACTGGCTGTTGTCTGCCCTACATTTTCAACACCTCTTTTACTCTTCTAGGAATGGCACATAATAAATCCCACCATTGTGGATCCTTCAACATAAAAGAAAGCCACTGTCCTAATTTCATGTTCCTAGCTTCAGTAGTTTAAGATCTGCAATGATTACTCAGTAAGGACAAGATTTTTTATACAATAGAAGAAGATGATGATGATCTGAAGAAGATTGACAGCGCTTTGATCTTCAGTCCTTTTCACGCAGACTTGCGTGCAAGTCACATAAATAGATGAAGCGCCTGGCACTGGCATTGCTGTGATGTATCGCTGGCATAGCACTAGTCTGGCGCGCCAGTGGGACGGACGTGGCGTTTCGCTAGCGCGGATTATAGCTGTCGTTCACACACGCAGTTCTACTCAGTGGCCATGATGGACGCGATCGCTTCCTATCATCGGCTTATGAAGCATGACATATTTTGTAGCTGCGTAAATATATCTACTTTCTTGTAAACAAAATGTCAGCTCCACACTTGACGACCGGTTGGCGCAGCGGGAGTGTAAGCGACTGCTACGCCGAAGGTCGCGGGTTCGATTCCCGCTCAAGTCAAACATTTGTGTGCATGAACATGGGTGTTTGTCTTGGTCTGGGTGTTTCTATGTATAATATGTATGTATTTACAAAAAAAAAGTATATATATGTATGTTTATCCATTATCTAGTACCCATCGTACAAGCTTCTGCTTAGTTTGGGACTAGATGATGTTGTGTAAATGTGGTAGAATACTATTATTACAAAAGATTTATGCCATTATACTATTAACTAGGTATTTCACCTTAATTTTCAAGCAATTCTTTATTTAAATTCATTACTGTCCATTTAGTCCATTGTAGTCTATTTAAATTTAGTAAAATAAAATGTCGCCTCATCATAAAAGAGCGTAGTAGAAATCTTGGTGAAAGTGGTACATTCTGGGTTATTTGATAACAAACTGTTTTATCTACACAGTACAACTGCAAAATGTTAGTCACAAAATAAAATACCAACAAACACAGAAACAAATAACTTATTCACACATAATCTAAATTCACTCATAACTGTTCCATCATCGCCATTGTGGATTTATTCCAGTTTGTTCCGTGTAACATTTCTCGGGAGGATTTCCTGCTGCGAGACAATCTGATACACCCTGTTCGCCGGACGAAGCAGTACCACCCAAATTCATTTAACCGATTACTGCAATAAACAATTCTGCTATAGAAAACTGCACCAGGTTTCCAAATCGAAGCAAACTTTTGTTTGTTTCGATGTGACTTGGAAGCAAAAGTAGGCCGAACATTTTGTATGCATATTCTTTAAATACGTATCTAGGTGAAAGTGTATTTAGTTCTAATATTAGGTCACATCAGACTAGATTGAAAATTGGACTCCGGTGTGCGAAATTCCTATTTTGCTGCATAACACTAGAGGGTAATCAATTTTAAACTTTCACAATTTGAATTGAGTACATTATAAAAATTAATATCCTTAACCTATTATGTAATACTGAATAACAATATACTAACACGATGATGTTACATCGTCATAATAATCCTAGACATAAAGAAGCTTATTTATAGGATCTTCAGTGTGTTAACTCATTGAAAAAAAAATTTTTGTCCGTTAATATAATGTTTGTAAAGTCCTCCGCGACAAAACAGTTATCCTTAGTGCAGAAGTGTTTTAAAATTGCTCCATACCTAAATAAGGTTTCAAATTGACCGAAATATTGCAAAAATAAAGATAATTTGTCAAAAAATGAATACTACCAGGTTACGCATGTCAACATTATTTCGCAACTTGATCACGAAACCACGTCCAAGGTCAAATGTGACACGCATTAAAAATAATATATGTCATTGTTGCTACCAAATATTCATTTAAACACAGGCAAAATAAAACAGAGATACATCCATCAGTATTGGCAAAATGCTTTGGGTTTAATAGCTATTTGTTTTCGTTGAATCCCAGTTTTCGATCCCACTTTTTAGGTATTACCGTTTGGTCCCATTCTACCCTTAATCAGGCTTTTTAAATAATATATATTTTAGCTCCTAATCGTCAAAACAAGATACAAAATTAAATTTAATAATCACGCTTATTACACCACAGATTTATTATGGTTGTAATTTGAACCCACGATCTCAAATATATTAAATCAGGGTATATAAAACTTTAGAACAAAAGGCCAGTCAACGCAGATTGCCTAACCTCGAATAATAGCTTAATTTTAGGCGTATGTAGTCTTGTGTTTCGGCATTTCTTTCGTAAATTCATAGTAGGTTTTATTTCTCGGAAATCATTCACCCACCATATAAAAATAGAGCAGAAATGTTAGACACTTCAAGGCAATTCAGTCTTGCACACGCGTCAATGTACGTACTGTGTATATGTATGTGTACATAGATATTTGAACTATGTAACAATGTAAATCTAAGTACCTGTTTTCTAATTAATGTATGAGACATTGTGTATCCATAGATCACATAATCGAGACTTGGTATGTGACATAACGACGCGCATAATTACTGCAGACGCTAACCGTTGTTGCGGCAACATTCTTAATTCTAAGCTATTTTTTAATTAGATGATGAAGTAATAAAAAGGTTTTATGTTCATACCTTTATGATTATGGGTCATCCATAACAACCCTACTTATAGTACAAATGTCTGAGGCGAGCCATTTTTGGCTAGTATTGTAACGCCTAAAAATTTAAAGTAATTTATACACGCTAGGTTACTTGTTAATTATTTATATACTAGCAGGTTTTATACCACACTAATCAGTCACAATTCCATAAGCTTAAGCTGCTAAATGATTAAAAATAATTATATTTTGATTTTGATTAAGCTTTAGAACTCAAGGCTTGTAAGCTCAAGAACCTACTGTGTTGTAGGTATTGTTCGATGAATATCAACTTCGCATGCATGCTTATAAAATTAACTAGAACAACGAGTTTTAAAACATTTTAGTCGTTTTCTTAGAGCTTAGAAATGTTAACTGTGTACTGTTCAACTACTCGGTGCTAAACTTTCGTCCCCTATGAGAAAGGTTAGATCATAGTTCAAGCTGGTTAAAGGCTGGTTGTCACACTACAAATGTATTTCGAGAACATCATGACTCATGGCAAGCAAACTCCTAGACCTGCAGGTTGCCGGACGATGTTTTCCTTAACCGATAATTAATGACATTTGAGCTTATCTTTCTAAGAGCTCAGCAGTAAAAATATTAGAGAACAATTACCTTCGCATTTTTTCAATATTATCTTGCCTTACATAATTTTACATAGAGCTATAATAAAGCTGAGCACACAATTATAACAATCGAACGCATCAATCAAATCAAATCAGTGTAAAATGTCTACCACTGGGCTTGTCTATTTATTTATGAAGGCAATAAACTATCGTAATGGATGCATTACGGTAATGTATTGGCTTACTAAGCAAACTTAGCTGCCGTATTGGCGAATGCAGTATTATTTGAAGGTTAGTATATTTAAGGCGATGGCACATCAAAATTTGTGTCTTTATTCTAGCGATAGCCTTGTACAAAATCAACGCAACCAGCGTCAGTAGATACCTAAATATAGTGACACTGATCTAAGCCACGGCTTATTGCTGGCCCTTTGGGTTGCGGCCGATCAATGGCAGAAGTTCTGTGGAGAAGCTAATATTCTGCCGAATCTGGTTAGCTAAAAACGGGCATATGCTACAAGGAAGAAAAACGCCTAGATGGCCACCTCAGCACTATGCCAAGCCAAGGGCTAATAAGGTACGTCTGGCTGGAGTCAATGTCTTGTCCGCGTAGAGATTAACTCTAGATCTTATTTCAATATTAGGTAATACACTCCTTAATAACCCAGAATCAAAGCACAAGTCTACTTGACTGCACTTTTCTGTAGTATAGAGATACTTGCACGTAAACCTGACTTTAAGATAAGTGTCTCCATAATCCTTCGCCAACTGAAGCTACCTACCATAACTACTTACAACCATGAACGCACCTTCGCTTTTGCGTAGTGCTAGCCTAATCAGATCAAATTATAGACCATTATGTTAATACCAAGGACAGATCTATTGAGGTACTAGTTTCTAATTAACAGGTATTATTGGAACTCCCTTAGGGACGAGAATATCTACAGGACGGGATCAAATGAAATTACGAGTTAGGTCGCACTTATCCAGACTAAATCCAGGATAATCTGCTAAACGAAACGTAGTTATGGCCTGCCTTGGTTTAAATGAAATGTTTATTTCGATCGTCGACAAAACTGTTGTTGATAGTTTAAACCTCTTTCAATTCTTAAGTTTCCAATTTAATTTACGAAGAAGGCAACACTTTGATGAATGGGCGAAAGCCGATTCTAATTTTCTGCTGTATTGGAAAATGAGTTTTGAGTAGTGCATTGACACCTATTAAAGTGGTGTCTAACATGCCTCTTCGTCTCGTGGTCAGGGCTGCTAGTAGATCAGCGGAGATGCTGGGTTCGATTCCCATCCAGGATAAACCATTGTCTAACAAGCACGATTATTAAATTTGTTCTGTATCTAGGTATAACTTATACATCATAATGACCTCATCATTAAATATGTCAAAATATCTGTTTGACTATCGCAATTCAGTTCATTCTGTCACGGGTTTCTCACCGGCTGAGTTGGTGTTTGGGCGAAAGCTCAGAACACGGTTAGACTTGCTTAACCCAAAGTCAATGTCGACCCTACTCACATCACTCGCTGACGATGTTAAACAAAAGCAGTGCTCGCAAATTAAGTGCTATGGCGGAAATAATAACTACTAAACAAGTGTATAAGCCAGGGGATAAGGTAATGTTTAAAAAAATTTTGAACAAATGTAAATTTATGTGGTGCAAAGGTACCATTATAAAAAGACTCGGTGAAGTGTTGTATTTGATTAAAGACTATGTCTCTTCTTGTGATGTGAAAAAACATAAAAAACAAATTGTTTCATATAAAGATATGACTCAATCGGGGAACTTTGACGATTTTATGTTGGACAGCGACCCAACCCACAGCGAACCCAGGGGGTCCCAGTCGTCGGATGGTGGGGAGGGGGAAAGGAATGAGGCGGAAGTGTCATCCTCATCTCCTCAGAATTCGAGATGTTCCAGTAGACTGTTGCGGGATATACCCAGGGTTGATTACAAGCAGTTCTTTTAAAATTTGTATTTACTAATTTGTGTTCTTTTATATTTATGTTAAATAGGGTGAGGGATTGTTGTGTATGTGTGCATAGGATGTCTATGTGTACGTGACTGCGCCCGCGCGGTTCGGTTCAACGGCCAATAAATCAATGTGTCAATAGCTATCACTTGTTTCACTTGTCTCCCGTATTAAATACCTAACAATTAGAATGAAAAAATGAATACATAATAAAATCATTTGACATAGTGAATATTAATATTGTACTTTCATCAGGTGAAGTGAAACGAATCGATAAGTAAGACGAGCAAATTAGCTTCGGATAACATCGAAGTTCCTCGTAAATTTAGCTCAACTCCGTCGATTGTAAAGACCGCTGGCTCTCCAGCAAATTGATCTTATCGGGAGGCTACCCCATGTTAATAGTTAGTGGTCCATAGTTCATTGTGAAATTCGCAAGCGTCGCTAAACTTTGACGGTCAACTAATTTACCGGCAGACCAATCTTTACCTTAATAGCTAAGATAAGGTTGTTCCTGCGCAAACTTCTTAACTGCACCGTTAAGCAAACTTGGCTTAACAGACTGTATAGTAATTATTTCATTCTACTTTAAAAACAATCGCTACTGAACTGATTTATTTTAAACTGGGACACACAAACTTAAACAATATCAGTCTATTAAAAGAGGTTTTAAAATTGTGTTTCCCTCAGGACACTACACATTTTATTAAATTCCAAAAGCTTTTATAGTATAACATGTTTACGTGAATTTAAAGCACTTAACAAAAACCTGTTATTTCAAAAGCGCTCAACGCACAGCTGAGGCTGAATCCAAAAACTGTCACAGTAGGGGAACAAAATCCCATACTGTTAAAAATGCCGAAATGGTGCCCAAAGTTTAGTTTATTTTTAACATATTAAAGTGATCTCACTGACAACAAACATTGGATAGACATTTCGAAATCAACTATTGCAACAATTCAAGCAATAATAAATCATATTAAGAAACTAGATGAGCACGCGGTTACATCCGCGTTATTTAAGACTACTACTACGCTCCCGTGGCTAACAGCGTGATGTTATATAGCCAATAGCCTTCCTCAATAAATGGTCTATCTAAAACTGAAACAATTTTGATTTGAAATTGATTTGATTTTGAAATCGGTCCAGTAGTTCCTGAGATTAGCGCGTTCAACCAAACAAACAAACAAACAAACTCTTCAGCGTTATATATTAGTATAATATAATATAAGATTACACCAATATCCAGCCATAATTTCGGTAGCAGGTCACAGCTTATCTAACAATATAATGTGAATTGAACAAAATATAACATCTCAAAGGACATAGCTAAAGTTGCAAGTATGTTTATTTTAAGTCTTGACTACGCTCGTTGTTCCGCCCGCGAGGGAGTCAGTTATCGCAGTAAAAAGTAGCGAATGTTACGGCCCAACCTCCTAATTAAAAACTCTCTTGTAACACTAAAGAAGGACAAACAAATAATAGAACCTCACTTTCGCATTAATGATATCAGAATAGATACCATCAGTGTAATGGCTTAAAGATCTTTATGCATAATTTTGGCCAGCTTAGGGATAAAATCTAGTATACTTGATGCAGCGTAATCAATCAGTCTATCACAGTCCACTGCTGGACTTAGAACACCTCCAATACGCGACACAGTATACAGTCCTCCGCCTTCCGCATCCAATACATCTCAGCGACCTTTGGAGTCGTCAGTAGTAGTAGTTCCATATTTTTACGTACGTAATATTAACTTAATATTGCACAGGCAACCCTCATAAGGAACTAGTACCATAGACAATAAAGGTACGTATTATCTCTCTGTGCAGTAAAGGAAGCCACAGGCTTTGATTTAATACCACTTTATTAGCTATCTGGCATCTCACATTCGGGATAGTTTGAGCAGAAGTAATTGTTGAACACAGTCGATCGGGCTAACGTATCAAATACTAAATTCCAATCGATTATAAGTATTAAACTGTGATGTACTCATAAAATAACTACACCAGTCTATTTTTAAATAATTTACAAGGCTGATCTACATAATGATATAAGTTATTGAAAGTTTTTCTTTTTGTTGGCTTCACATAAAATATTATGTATCTAACTTTTTCTACTTGTTACCACGACAAGATGAGAATTCAAATAACTTATAATACATACGTAATAGATTACAAACATACTGATTAATATTGATGCGTTTCACATTTATAATATTAGGACAAAAAAAAAGTATGAATAGTTGGCATAAGTAATCCTAATTTACTTTATTCACAGCTTCCGTGGTTCTCGTTACGTACTTAAATAATTGGACCAAACTAAGTTTGGTCTGACTTAATAGTTTAGCGGTGCAACTTCTTGGAAATTTCTCGATACCTGCAGACAAATTATATTATTGGAATGCAACATACCATTAACAGCTTTCAATTACTACTTTGGGTAATGGAATTAAGTGAGTTAAGATTTACACAATTTTGTATTTAACTAGTAGCAGATATAGGCCTTCCCCAAGGTGGACCGAAGATCTTGTTGAGATCGAAGCAGCTGATGGATGTGGCTGAGATCAAAATCAAGATCTGTCCATGAGGAGAGCCTTAAGTGAGGCCTATGTCCAGCAGTAGACCTCTTTCGGCTAATGCGATGATGATGTATTCAACTATAAAGATGAGTAAGTATAAGCTTGAAGGCCCAACATAATTTGCATAAAGGGAAAGCTGCCTGTGGAAGATACATACTTTGAATATCTGGCTACATATTCCTTGGCTAAAGGGGACTGGTAGCGCCATCTACCTTTCTATCGAGAATTAATTACATCAACGTCAATCGTTCCACGGTTGCTCGTCCAATACGAGCGATCCTTTGATTCCCTCCCTCCCAAGGCACGCCTTGCTGATTGGTCGCAAGGATTCAACGACGACGAGAACAGTCTAGAATATTCCGTGTCGCGCAGAGCACATGTACCGCACCGCCATATTTTTTACCGCTTTATATCAAAAACGCAACAAACCGCCCGCGACTGAAGTGCAGTGAAATTGTATAATTCTGGGTTGGATCCAGACGGAGTGATCAGCTTACAACCCGATTCTGCAAGGAGCCGACGACAGCCATCTTGTCGAGCCGAGAGAACGAAGGTAAGGTGTGCTCCCATAACTCCGTCTCTTATTCCTCCCATGAACCCGTTTTCATTCACTTTCTTCTTTCCTAGGCGATAAGAACTCACATCCCTACAGTCCACAATATTGTCAATTTTCCCAAATCGCCTAGGAACATTCGGTTCGCCGAAACATTTTTTGATCCGTTCAAGCCGGATTCATTTCTCGCTTATCTCGCTAGCAGTTATAGCACCTAGCTATACTCCAAATCCATTTACATAACCGTAACATGGTTATTTCCGCACGCATCAGTAGGTAATATACTTTTATGTAGCTACCTACTTACCCAATTATTATTACTGGAACTATCATAGTTGTCTTGTAAATCTCATATTTCAAGCACCTTTTAATTCCACCGCCTTAAAGTGTTGCCTACTTAGGTAAAGTGATAGATACATTAGGTATTCTAATTTTGTTTCGGTCTCATTACCTTATACTTACGTAAGCATGGCACAACAAAAGAAGCCACGCATGTCGGAAGAAAAAGAGCTGACAATCTTAGAAGCAAAACGTAATATTTTATTTGAGCGTATTCAAAACATTTACGAGCGCTCGAAGACCGCCGCTGCTTCCGATAGTAATAGGGAATCATTCCTTAGTTATTGTATGACGGTAGAACAGATTTTCATAAGTTGTTAGACGATTACAACTCAAGAATGCTTTCTATTAATCCTGATGAACAACCCAATTATCAGCCGTACTCCTCAATCGAAGATCTTTATTGTATCATTAAGCGTATACAATCACAATTAGAGGGTAAATATTCGGCACAGCCCGTTTCAGCGGCTCGCACGCCGTGATTACCGCCAATCGAGATTATGTCGTTTGACGGAGATATACGAAATTGGCCGTTATTCTATGCGAGTTTTAAGTCCACAGTGCACGACAATGGTTCTCTGACAGATGCTGACAGGTTGTGCTATTTAATAGGTAAACTGTCACCGAAGGCCCAGTCCGTATTTGCAGGTGTCACACCCAGTGCTGAGAATTATCAAGTCATATTTCAGTCACTACTTGATAGATATCAAGATACTCGTGTTCTGGCGTCTACCTACTTTGATCAAGCTTTAAATCTTAAACTGTCCGGTGCCGCGTCTTCTCGAATTTCCAGCTGTTTATAGACAACTTTGTTACCGCGCTTAATTCTCTTAGAAACTTAAAATTAGAAGATCTTTCCAACTTTATGTTTCTTCAACTCGCTTTAAAGAAGTTTGACACTGAAACGATTCGCGCATTCGAGATGACGGAAGGCAATAATAAAATACTTACACTAGATAGTTTTATTTCTTTCATCAAAGATCAGTGTCGAATATTTCATAATACGCAGTCTAGTTCATCTAGCCCGTCTAATAATAACAATAGCAAACAAAGGTCGAATAAAGCGCGAAATAGTAATAATAACTCGGTCCCTAATCCGCAATCTTACGTAACATGCTCGGAATCTAATAATAATAATTCACAGATTTAATTGCTTATGTATAAAGCATAAAACGAGTGATTGTTCTAGTAAGACGAGATGTCGTTCATGTAATCAGCGACACCACTCCTTGTTGCACTTTGATAAAGGTAGTCCGTTGTCGAGCCAAGTCGCTAACCTTGACACACTTACGTCGCAAGTGCAGGCCACGATAACTGCGCCTTCCACGACTCAGAACGCAATATTGTTGTGTACGACATCCATTGCGCGGGCGACGCGCACGCGCGGACGGCCCTCGCGCATCTATAATGATCAGCGTGGGGCCAAGCCGCAGTGTATGGCGTCCAAGACGGTTCTGTTAGCGACAGCGCAAGTTATCATTTATGATGTTAATGGATCGCCGCAAGTGGTACGTTGTCTGCTCGATAGCGCATCTTAGAGCAATTTCTTAAGTTTTGATTGTTTCAAACGCCTCGGATTGTGGAATAACTTTAAAAATACTAGCTTAGTAGTCAAAGGGATCGGAGGTTCAGAAGAACATTGCAAGGGTTCCGTAGATGTTCAAATACATTTGCGTTTTGATAGGAATATTAACTTTAACATTTCATCGCTTATCGTGGAGCGTTTTACGGACACATTGCCGAACAATAATGTAGACGTAGCATTACTCACTCACCTCGAGTCATTGCCGCTGGCAGACTCGGAGTTTGCGAATCCGGCAGACATTGATGTTTTGATCGGAGCTGCAATATTCCCGCACTTGCTACTAACTAAAGTGGTACGTAGTGAGCAATATAACTTACCGCCCGCTATTGAGTCGGTATTTGGGTATGTCATTATGGGTAACATACCTACGTTACATACTTCTCAATACATTACGTCTAGCTGTTGTTCTGTTCTTCAAGAAAATAATATTGATTCTCTTCTTAAGCAATTTTGGGAGCTTGAAGAGGTTACCGCACCGCCCTCGATGAGCCGTAAGGATCTCGAGTGTGAACAACATTTCCGCGCTACCACTGTTCGTGACGACAGTGGCAGATACGTAGTGGCGTTGCCATTCTATGGTGACCCTTATTCGTTAGGCGACTCGTACGTTGCTGCGCTTAGACGTTTCCATTGTTTAGAACGTAAACTTGATGCATCACTTAAGTTACGCAGCGCCTATAATGACGTCATTCGTGACTACATAGATAAAGGATTTTTGAGTGTAGTTGTAAACAAAGAGGGCAACTCTCTTCCCTCATATTAAATCCCGCATCACGGCGTAGTTCGCGAAGATCAAACCTCTACTAAACTTCGTGTGGTTTTAGATGCTAGTTGTAAGACTACATCGGGTCAGTCGATTAATGACATTTTGCATGCCGGCCCTAATCTACAGGATGATTTATTTAACATCATAATAAAGTTTCGTCTTTTCCAAATCGCTCTGTCAGCTGATTGCCGCCAAATGTTCCTCAATATCGGCGTTTGCAAATCTGACCGTAGATTTCAACGGATTTTTTATCGTTTTAACAATAAGGAACTTTTATCTGTGTATCAGTTCAATCGTGTTTGTTTTGGACTCAAGTTTAGCACATATCACGCGTTACGAGTTGTTCGCCAGTTGATCGCTGATGAAGGCGATCACTTTCCCGCCGCAGCAGCTGTTGCTACTTCCGCTTTGTATATGGATGACATTGCCTGTAGTGTCATATCCGCTCCTCTAGCAATTTCGCTTTGTGAAGAGCTTATTCAGCTTTTCAAGCGAGGCCAGTTTGATCTTGTTAAATGGACAAGCAACTCTAAGGTGGTTCTCGCACGCATACCTGATTCTCATAAAGCTTCTCCAGACATTGAGTTTGAGAAGCCTGTACCGCATAAAGTTCTCGGTTTACGCTGGGACAAATCCTGTGATAGTTTTCGGTTTGACGTCTCACCGCCAGATGATAAGTAAACCAAACGCACTATGCTGTCCACAGTGGCTCGACTATGGGACATAATGGGTTTTGTGGCTCCCACAATTTTGTACGCCAAGCTCTTGATCAAGGAACTTTGGCTATCAAAGTGTGAGTGGAATGAAACTCCCCCTGACCATATTGTCGCCGCTTGGGGCCAGTTTTGTATTAAGCTTACCGCGCTCAATCAAATTACTATTCCGCGTCATCTTGGGTTGGTAGATGGATGTACCATCAACTTAATAGGTTTCTCTGACGCCAGCGAGCGTGCTTACGGCGGAGTCGTATATCTGAGAGTCCGCATTGGTTCTAACTACTCGGTGCAGTTAGTTTGTGCCAAGTCTAAGGTCTCGCCTATTAAAACCATTTCGGTTGCGAGACTGGAGTTGTGCGCGGTCCTTCTGCTGTCTCAGTTGCTCCGCAAGGTTCAAGACACAGTTTTGCCCCACTACCCTATTAATACAATATACGCATTTTCTGACTCCAAAGTAGTGCTCGCTTGGATTCATTCTTCTCCTCACCGCTGGCAGACTTTTGTCGCCAACCGCGTTAGTAAATTGATTGAACTTGTTCCCGATACTTGTTTCAATCACATCACGGGTACTGAGAACCCCGCTGATTGCTTGTCTCGTGGTATCACTCCACTTAATCTTCTGCATCATCCATTGTGGCATCGTAGACCTTCTTGGATTTCCCATGATCCGTCAGAGTGGCCCATGCAACCCTTTGACCATAGTGCAGAAGACGAAGATGTACCCGAACGGAAGTCTGTTTCTTATCCCGTGATTGCTGAGGTTGCGGAGTCTCCGATCTATGCACTCGCACTACGCATGTCATCGTGGTCTAAGTTACTCCGCGCCATCGTTTATGTCTGTAGGTTTCTTAGGCACCTACCTAATGGGACTTTTGTATCAAGTACTGATATCAAATTCACAGAATATAAGTTACTACGAGCTGTACAGGCTGTTCATTTTAGTAACGACATTCAAAATTTGAAAAACAATGTACCTTGTTCTCCCACTATCCTTAGACTCAAGCCGTTTCTCGATGAACACGGCGTCATACGCGTAGGGGGTCGTCTGTCAAATTCGGATCAACCTTATAACTACAAACATCCTTGCATTCTGCCGCGTCGTGATTATGTTGTCGACCTTCTTGTTGATTTTTATCACAAGAAGCACCTCCATGCTGGTCCAGAGTTGCTTATGTCCTTACTTAGGCATAAGTATTGGATTTTAGCCGCTCGACGAATAATTCGTCACAAAATATATAAATGTAACGTCTGTTTCAAATTTCGTTCCCTCCCATGGCAGATCTTCCTAGCCAACGCGTCAATCAAGTTGATAAAGCGTTTACACATACCGGCTGTGATTACGCAGGACCGCTGCAGTATACGCCAGTGCGTGGTCGAGGTGTTAAAAGCCGTAAAGCTTGGCTATGTATTCTTACATGCTTAACGACGCGCGCTACGCATATTGAAGTTGCGACAGATTTAAGCACGGTGTCATTCCTTGCAGCCCTAAACGATTTCTCTCACGGCGCGGCCCTATACAGTGTTTGTATATGGATAACGGCACTTGTTTCGTGGGCGCAAGCTCTTATTTACGCGACCTCTATAAGTTTCTCAGGGAAGAATATCGTACTCGTCTTCAGGAAGAACTTTCCATAAATCATATTGACTGGAAGTTTATTCCGCCAGCATCACCACATTTCGGTGGATGTTCGGAAAGCATTGTCAAAGTAATTAAAACGCATCTCTGCAAAATTATAGGTCAACAGATCCTCTCTTACGAAGAGCTTTTAACTGTCCTTGCACAAGTCGAGGCGCTGATCAACTCGCGTCCGCTCACGGCATTGAGTAGTGACCCTGCAGAACCATCCGCGTTAAGCCCTGCACATTTTCTGAACACAGTGCCATTATCGTCATTTCCGGCTCCTGAAGCAGACTCTTCAAGCTTGCTCCAGAGACATACTCTGCTGGATTAACTCGTGCAGTCGTTCTGGCGGCGCTGGCGTGCGGAATATCTACACCAGCTTCAGGCTAGATCCAAGTGGAATAGCCTGCATCCCCTATACAGGAGGGTACCTTGGTCGCCCTAATACATGATAATGCTCCGCCGCTTTCATGGCCATTAGCCATCGTAGAGAAACTGCATACTTCCAAGGACGGTACAACCCGCGTTATTACCGAGAAAACCGCGAAGGGGAGCAACGTGCTCCCTGTTGTACGTCTCTGTCCGCTTCCAACTCAGTGAGATCTAGCCTGAAGTTGGATCTACCTCTTAGTTTAGTATTTAATTTGTAGTTTTCGCTATTATTGCGTTTGTAATTTTCGCTAAAGTTCATTTAGATTAATTTTATTATCATATCGCTGTCTTAGCCTATTGATGGGTTATGCGGTAGTACACCCAACATAGCTAAGTTAAATTTTTTTTAAAGGCAACCCTTTAGTTCCGGGGGGATATGGTAGCGCCATCTACCTTTCTATCGAGAATTAATTACATCAACGTCAATCGTTCCACGCTTGCTCGTCCAATACGAGCGATCCTTTGATTCCCTCCCTCCCAAGGCACGCCTTGCTGATTGGTCGCAAGGATTCAACGACGACGAGAACAGTCTAGAATAATCCGTGTTGCGCAGAGCACATGTACCGCACCGCCATATTTTTTACCGCTTTATATCAAAAACGCAACAAACCGCCCGCGAGTGAAGTGCAGTGAAATTGTATAATTCTGGGTTGGATCCAGACGGAGTGATCAGCTTACAGCCCGATTCTGCAAGGAGCCGACGACAGCCATCTTTTCGAGCCGAGAGAACGAAGGTAAGGTGTGCTCCCATAACCCCGTCTCTTATTCCTCCCATGAACCCATTTTCATTCACTTTCTTCTTTCCTAGGCGATAAGAACCCACATCCCTACAGTCCACAATATTAATAATTTTCCCAAATCGCCTAGGAACATTCAGTTCGCCGAAACAGGGACGTTATAATTTGGAGATCTTACAAATATACCCAGCATTGACATTTGTTTCTCCAGTTTGCAGTATTCTGCAAACAAAATTATCATCAAAATATCATCACATAAAAAACTTAACCACAAAGAATTTAAAGTTATAAAACAAAAGTTGTTATTTTTAATGACAGGAATTATGAGCGAAGAGTTTTCTGGCATTTTACAATTAACCCTGCGTAAAATAGAAGCAAAAGGTTTAAGCGGAGAGACTTTTGATTGTACTTGAGCAAAATACAATCAAAAGTCAAATTAATTAGCATTTTTTTGCAGTGGCAATATCCGTTTCCTTTCTGTGCTCTACCCTGCTTCTTCTTATTTGGGAAGTCAAATATTACAAAAACTGCAAATCACTGTTTTAGTGTAGTAATTATAATTTATTAATAAAGTTTTGCTCATTACAGTAATATTATCTAAGTAAATCTAACTTACAGCTATAGTAGTAAATCAGAACTTTTATTCGTTCTTTATATCCTACTATCGGATGCCACAATGAAGGAAAGGCATAGTTTTTATAATTATCTGTGAGTCATTGAATGTCTATGAGACAGAAGTCTACTTATTACTAGCCAAGGCTCTAGCTAGGATTTTCCAGACAGCGATAGGAAAAACAGAAATCGACTAATAATCTTCTTACTAAGAATAGCATTAGTAGGTACTTAAGCGTACATTTCTCGATTATAATACTGACCTATATTTTCTATAATAGATTTGAAGGTAAAACATAAAATATAAGATGTTATAACCCAACAGTCTAGGCACGTATGTGCAATCGAAACTCACGTACGCCAATTATTGGAACATGTGAAGTAGGTACGTTTTATAAACCACAGATAATCTTATTTTCAGTTTGCAATGTCATTCTCAATCTCAATTTGCTTTTTCTTTCTTTATAAAACAAGTGAAGGCAAAAATATTAAGTTTGCGGTACCAATTCAACGCAACGGCTAAATCTTCGACGTATCGATTAAGCGATCGATATTTCATGGTTTAGACCAGTGTCAATGTATTGGCGGGTACGGACTCCTCGTGACGATATACAAAGATCTTCATGATAACTAGGATCGACGGCTTAACTTGCAGGCCTAGGCACGACCAGACAGTAATTAATCTTTTAACACATAGATAACTCCGAAACCTCACTGATGCGCGCCGTGGTTTGGAACCCAAATCCCTGTACACGTCAGTATGTCGGTATCTCTACTAGGCTATCGCTGCTCGCCAGAGAGACACGGCCAATTAAAACAGTTTTATTTCCTCACATTAATGATGACATATTTTCTATGAGTAGCTAAATAACTTATCATCATTAGCCCATCTAAGAGTGCTCATTGTACAAAAACCAGGTGCTTTCGTGTCGTTATCTAAGCTGTAAAATATTCAGTCGCAATTTAGAGCTATCAAAAAGTGGCATTCATTCAAGCACTTTCTTTATGTCAATAAATAGGTAAGAGCCCCATGAAACAGCCGAGTTGTCTTAGTAAACGAGTGCAGAGTACATTATGAGTATGTTTAATATACTGAATATACCTTATATAAAACCTTATGAACCTTATTGTTTAATGTCTCTCTGTAATGCTCTTCATTTAAATGATGGATATGGTTAATGAAGCAAGCAGTAATATACTAATTAATATTATTTTTACTCGAGTTGGATATCGTAATCGATCATACTCGGTAAGATAAATGAGGTTATATTAACGTTGAACTGTGTTCTCTAAAAAAAACTGTTCCTACGATCCCTACTTCAATTACACACTGACAAACCAGAGGACGACGAATATCTACTAAAATATGCTCTGGCATTTACATACGGATACTATGATTCGCAGATGGATAGCATTTAATTAGTTTCGTATCAACAAAGAATGATATGTGAAGCTGCAGTTCACTCTTGCTTATTTGGAATATTATTGTATGCACATTTATGTCATAATAAAAGTAATTGCGTTAAGCGCGATTTTAGCTAAACATTTAACCACAGAACTATTTACGCTAACCGCTTTCGTATAAATCTCGTGTTAGTTTTTTTGGCCTCGCCGTGCAAACTCGGTTGTGGCTCTTCCCGTGCGCCACTAAGAAGTTTGAGTTAGGTTTATGAACGAGTGTGAGTGAAACCGTAGTGGTATTCAGGATACAATTCCTACCTAGTATTAGGGGTAAAACTCCCACACGACACAAAATACCCATTAAAATCTTAAGGACTGTGAAGTTATAAGCGCTATAAGTGTTATACATAAAATAGTATTCTTTTCATAACAAGACAGCTTATGGAACATTCACACTCTAAACCAAAAAGGGAGATACAATTTAAAACCAAACCGCAGTATAATACGCCAAATTATATTCACATTGAAAACAAACAGTCAACGGGTCATTATAACATCGTGACTACAAGCTGAATCAGATGAAATTATTCCCGACATATGTTCAAAACCGCAGTCGATCTAACGTCGATCGCAGAGCGAATCTTCACGGTTCTAAAGTCACGTAGCACTTGTATAATATCTGGAAATTCAGTGGGACCATCTAAATTGGTACGAGCTGGATAATAAACGGACCGGATACAGTGAAGTGAGAGGATTTATGAAACTAGACTTAGGATTAAAGTTGGCTGTTTGATACGTGCCGACTCCGAAGTTAAAATTATAATGAATCTACTGTTCAACTTTATGGATTAAGTGGTTTTATCTGCGAACTTGTGAAACCTGAACTCTGCGTTAATTTACACAGAAATTGAGTTGCGTTAATGATTTTATCGATTAGATAAAGCAATTAATGAGGCTGAAACAGGACGTTTTAATCACGATGGCTGAAGCTTAGGGTATACGTATACTCGAAATTATCAGAACCGTGAATAGCTCATATCGCGAGATAAGTCTTTGCTACGTCTGCTAGAAGTAGCAATAAAATAAAGTTATATTTATGACGGTCATACATCACCCGGTGACCGCATATTCTGAGCTCAATCTTTAGCGGTATGGCCAGTGATATACTTCTTCTTTATGATTTCATTCTTGTGATGAACTAATTAAACTTTTAAAGGCTTAACAGTGCTGTAGTGTATAAGCGACTACTCTATAAAGGTCTAGAACCCTACAAACAGTACAGCGAATATCTAGTAAGAAAAACAGATTTAAATAGAACGAGTTAGTAATTCGATAGTTCAAGAGATGTTCACCAACCGATCTCTTTGAGTGCGCAGTATCCCATGATGTAAAATGTGATTTGCTTTTTATTTTTTTACCAATTATACACAAGGAATGTTTGAACTAAGTTATACTTACGTCTCATGTGCGTAGTGATACGGGATTAATACCTATAGGTACGCGTACGAAATGTACTTATTGTTTCTTTCAATTCAATGCCAAAAAGCGCCGCGGGAGGCGTATTTACTCGTAAAAAAGTATATAGTATTATGTAATGTTTTGTTTCTTCAAACAATATATTCTTACCTGTCAAACAAACTACCGATAACATAAATCAAGAAGTCACGATATAAAACACGAATGGTACTTTTTGTTCTTTATGACACAAATAACCTACGTTTTATTTGATAACCAAATCACAACAGTTTAGTTTATATATTTATTTAAAGATTATACGAAACGAATCGGGAATATAAAACAGATTTATGGCTGATAAACTATTATTAAAACATAGTTTTATGCTGTGTCTGTATTGTAAGAACTGGATTTTCTTACAAGAGGCTAGAAATGAATAATGTTTCCATAACTTTCAGTTTGTTTTTATACATTACTGGCTGTTGTCTGCCCTACATTTTTAACAAATCATTTTCTCTTCTAGGAATGGCACATAATAAATCCCACCATTGTGGATACTTCAACATGAAAGAAAGCCACTGTCCTAATTTCATGCTCCTAGCTTCAGTAGTTTAAGATCTGCAATGATTACTCAGTAAGGACAAGAATTTTTATACAATAGAAGAAGATGAAGGCTGCCTCCGTGGTCCAGTGGATAGCGTATGCGACTGCTGATCGGAGTTTAGAGATTCCCGGGTCGGGCAAAAGTGTTACTGGGTTTTTCCGAATTCTCAGTAGCAGCACAGAGTCTGGTGATGTGTCCGATAACGGCAATAAGCTCGTCCCCTATTACGTGGGACCCGAAAATTCATGGTGTAATGTGGGTGTAATATTACATATCTGCCTACCCCTTCGGGGATACAGGCGTGAGCCTATAAAAAAAGACGATGATGATGATCTGAAGAATCTTGACAGCGCTTTGATCCTCAGTCCTTTTCACGCAGACTTGCGCAAGTCACATAAATAGATGAAGCGCCTGGCACTGGCATAGCTGTGATGTATCGCTGCCATAGCACTAGTCTGGCGCACTAGTGACATGTATGTGGCATATCGCAAGCGCGGATTATTGCTGCCGGTCACACACGCTGTTCTACTCAGTGGCCATGATGGACGAGATCGCTTCGTATCATCGGCTTATAAAGCATGTCATATTATGAAGCTGCCTAAATATATATATTTTCTTGGAAAAAAAATATCAGCGCCATAAAAAATTTGTGCCATTATACTATTAATTAGGTATTTCACCCTTATTTTCAAGTAATTCTTCATTTAAATCCATTACTGTCCATTCAGTCCATTGTAGTCCATTTAAATTTAATAAATTAAAAAGTCGCCTCATGATAAAAGAGCGTAGTAGAAATCTTGGTGAAACTGGTACATTCTGGGTTATTTTATAACAATCTTTTTTTATCTACACAGAACAACTGCAAAATGTTAGTCACAAAATAAAATACCAACAAACACAGAAAAAATAATTTATTCACACATCATCTAAAACCACTAATAACTGTTCCATCACCGCCATTGTGGATTTATTCCAGTTTGTTCCGTGTAGCATTTCTCGGGAGGATTTCCAGCTGCGAGACAATCTGATACACCCTGTTTGCCGGACGAAGCTGTACCACCCAAATTCGTTGAGCCGATTACTGCAATAAACAATTCTACCATTGAAAACTGCACCAGGTTTCCAAATCGAAGCGAACTTTTGTTTGCGGGACTTGGAAGCAAAACGTGGGCCGAAAATTATGTATGCATATCCTGTAAATACGTACCTAGGGGAACGTGTATTTAGTTCTTATATTTGGTCAAATCAGACTAGATTGGAAATCGGACTCCGGTGTGCGAAATTCCTATTTTGCTGCATAACACTAGAGGGTAATCAATTTTAAACTTTCACAATTTGAATTGTGTACATTATAAAAATTTATATCCTTAACCTATTATGTAATAATGAAGAACGATATACTAACATGAGAATGTTACATCGTCATAATCATCTTAGAGATAAAGAAGCTGAACTATTTAAAGGGTCTTCATTGTGTTAACTGATTGAAAAAAACTTTGTGTCCGTTAGTATAATGTTTGTAAAGTCCTCCGCGATAAAAAGTTATTCTTAGTGCAGGAGTGTTTTAAAATTGCTCCATATCTAAATAAGGTTTCAAACAGGCCGAAACATTGCAAAAATAAAGATAATTTATACTTATTGTATAAAATAATCATGTATATATCTATTTCCTTACTCAATAATTGTCAAAATATAAATACTACCAGGTTACGCATGTCAACATTATTTCGCAACTATATCACGAAACCACGTCCAAGGTCAAATGTGACACGCATTTAAAATATGTTATTGTAGCTACCAAATGTTAATTTTAACACAGGCAAAATAAAACAGAGATACATCCATCAGTATTGGCAAATAGCTATTTGTTTTAGTTGAATCCCAGTTTTCGATCCCAGTTTTTAGGTATTAACGCTTGGTCCCATTCTACACTTAATCAGGCTTTTTAAATAATATATTTTAGTAATAATCATGTTTATTACACCACAGATCTTTTATGCTTGTAATTTGAACCCACGATCTCAAATACGCCGTCGTGCCCACGCGTCAATGTAAGTACTGTATATATCTACATAGATATTTGAACTATGTAACATTGTAAATCTATTTTCTACTTAATGTATGAGACATTGTGTATCCATAGATCACATAATCGAGACTTGGTATGTGACATAACAACGCGCATAATTATTACAGACGCTAACCTTTGTTGCGGCAACGTTCTTCATTCTACGCTATTTTTTAATTAGATGATGAAGTAATAAAAGGCTTTTATGTTCATACCTTTATGATTATGGGTCATCCATAGCAACCCTACTTATAGTACAAATGTCTGAAGCGAGCTGTTTCTTGCTAGTATTCTAAAACTTAAAAATATAAAGTAACAATAATGTAAAGTATAACTTATGCTAGCTCACTTACTTTACTTTATCGTTGGTAATTATTTAAATACTAGCAGGTTTTACACCATACTAATCAGTCACGATCCCATAAGCTTAAGCTGCTAAAGGATTAAAAATAATATTTTTATGACCTTAATTACTCTTAAGAACTTAAGAGCTATTAAGCTTAAAAACCAAGTGTGCTGTAGGTATTGTTTGATGAATATCAACTTCGCATGCATGCTTATAAAACTTAACTTACGTTTTCTTAGAGCTTAAGAATATCAACTTTTTACTGTTCAACTGCTCGCTACAGAACCTTCTCTACCTATGAGAAATCAAAACTCCCTAAAAGAGGGTTGGCAGACTAGACTACACATGTCTTTGGAGAACATTAATAAACCTCATAGACGTACAAGTTACCACAGAATGTTTTCCTTCACTCATAATTAATAATTTAATCTTAGAGCTGAGCTGTGAAAACATCTTAAGACCAATTACCTTCGCATTGCTTCAATATTATCTTGCCTTACATAACTTTACACAGAGCTAAAATAAAGCTGAGCACACAATTATAACAATCGAACGCATTAATCAAATCAGTGTATAATGTCTACCACTGGGCTTGTCTATTTATTTATGAAGGCAATAAACTATCCTAATGGATGCATTACGGTAATGTATGGGCTTATTAAGCAAACTTAGCTGCCGTATTGACGAATGCAGTATTATTTGGATGTTGGAATATTAAAAGCGCTGGCACATCAAAATTTGTTTTTTTTTCTAGCGATAGTCTTGTACAAAATGTGCACCCAGCGTCAGTAGGTACCCTTTAATGTACTGACACTGGTCAAATGTGCTATTCCTTTGGTTGCGGACGATAGATAGCAGTCGCTCTGTGGAAAAACCAATATTCTGCTCAATCTGGTTAGGTTAAAACGGGCCCATGCTAGGGAGAATAAACGCCTAGGAAGCCACCTCACTCAGCACTAGCCAAGCCAAGGGCATCGACTCTCACAACACAAGGTATCTCTGGCTGGAGTCAATGTGTTCTCCGCGTAGAGATTAACTCTAGATATTCTTTCTATATTAGGTAATATACTCATTAATAGCCCAGAACCAAAGCACAAGTCTACTTGACTGCACTTTTCTGCAGTATGGAGACACTTGCACATAATTAAACCTGACTTGAAGATAAGTGTCTACATATTACTTCTCCAAGCGAAGCATCGATGACGTCCCCAGTTACTATGAATTACCTCCTAAGTTTATGATAAAGTACTAACTTAGCGACATGACATGAAGTAAATACAAGTTTATAGTTTATATGTCTAAGTTGTAATAAGGAGTACTTTTCGATGTTACAATGAAACTTATGTCATAAAACATAACTTTCTTGTAACTGATTGTACAATACACTCTTGAGTCTTGAACGTGTATAGAGCGGCATGCAGGAATTTCTACGCTACGTCTGATACTTAAGCCCATACACATACGTACATATTGTGTAGGTTCTATCTTGTTTTGTATGGGAGCATAATTATAAGATAGTTGATAAATTCTTGTTATTTAATAAACAAGATGACATATAAAGCTGTGTTCATCTTTGAACATAACACAATTTCACAATATTAAGGTACATATTTATACGATAAGATATGTTTTTCAATAACTCTTACAATATTAATAGATTTACAAAATAAAAATAATAGGAATAGAGCCCACGAGCCTGTAATTGTATTATTTAAAAAAAAGTTGGAATAAATAAACAGTCTTATACATACCACAAGGATTTTTATATAATACATCCACCTTAGCACCACGTGTAAATACCAAAACACATCAAATAGAAAATAATAAACAACTATTTTACCTCTGTACACATAAATAACTTCACTAATCACTTCTGAGAAGTGACTGATATACCTTCATATCGGGTCTGAATTGGCCAAACAACTAATATCAATCGAGGGAACTCAAAACTCCGAACATCGCCAACAGCAGCCGATAGTTTATTTGATTTGATACATTATTAATGTAACATATTCAACCCAACGTGCTCCTTCCTCTTTGCCAAGTCAACATTGACTTCAAACAAGTTATATGCTAAGTTTATTCATAAATGAGAAATTTATTGACTATAGGGAAATAAATTTGCGAGCAAATATTATATGGTATTCGGTAAGGAGAATCTCAACCGCTTATCTTAACGGCCAATGCGTAATATTTGACTTAGAGATTTTTATACAGCCCCTCACTCTTCGTTTGCCCTTACATTTTTATGGAGGCAATGAAAAGTATTCCTGATTCATTTATATTTATTACCTCTATTGTTCAGTTTTATTGTCCATTTAAGTAATGGTTTATTCATTGGTCTTTTCAATATAATGTGTGCAATAGTTATAATCTGGGGGCATACAGGTATTTCGAGATAAATAGCAAATTATATCAGCGTACAATACAAAAGTTTCTCGCTCAACAGGTAAAATAAAAACAATAAAATAATACTTACAGTGATCGTTGCTTCGTTTAACCTTTTCCTGTAAGCAATGAGATTGCCTGTAATTAATAAGAAATCGATAAAATAATAGCAAGTATAGCAGAAGGCTAAGAATATTAAACTATAATGTTTGCTGCATTCGAAGCAGTCATTTCAGCTCTACAGAGAAAAATTATTAGTGCAACTTACTATTGTATCTTTCACGAGTCTCCTTACCAGAACGAACGGAATTATCAATTCTCAGAAATAGGGAACAGGTAAACCAAATATGGTTCCTTGTATACTAGTAATTGGTGTCTATTTGTGTCACTAAGCTACTTGCTGTCTTCTTCTATAAAAATAAAAATAATGAGATGGTTTTTTATGATACTTAAGCGACTATATTATTAAATACTATTGAACAGGAAATAAAATCACAAACGACGTCTTCCTAAGAACGGTTTTCTAAATACATAGGCAGCTACGACCTTATCATATTCAAGAAAAAAGGTCGTTTGTTTGCATTGTTATTATTTTAATACTATCGAAAACTGAATAATGACTCCCTAAAAAATATAGATATATACGATACTTTCGAAACTATAATCTGCACGTACCTACAGCGTATCAAAATAAATGTTTTATCTAAGAACTATCAATAGCAAGGATAAATCCAATAAAATACCTACTAATCCAATAAATTGAACTCACAGCGTCGGTGATTTCCATCACAACCGCCACAGTAAGCAGGACGAGGTGGAGTCTCATGTCGATTTGCATCCAGCGCGCCACGGCACGGAAACAAACTGTCTTGTCGCACGCTTAATGTTGCTTCACTAAAGGCTTCCGAGGCAGTGCCAGACGTTTGCTAACGAGACTACCTTGTGATGTGGTACAAGTGATGCGCGGTCAGCGAGTTTCGGCCTTGTTATAAAAGAAGGACGAAACTAAGGACGAATAGTTAGATGTTTAAACCTATTGCTAGCTGTCTACACATGATTATACATTAGGCAAAATGATTATGAAACTTCTGTCTCTAGACTTCGTCGAAACAAATGATGAAGTAATAAGCGAGCTTCTTTAAAAAATAAATGTTTAAACCTAGGAGTAAATCTGATGAGCATTATGTCCTTGTTTTGTTTATAAGCCCTTTTGAATTATATTAACAAAAAATAATCTATTTAAGGAATGTAACTAATTTCATATCCTTGAAGTAATAATTCCAAATATATTGCGCATGACACAACATCTAAATCAAATCAATGTCATATGGAAACATTGTATTTTATTGAAGTTAAACTACAGTTTACGGATTTTATCGCGATGTATTGGTTTCACTAAGTTATTACGTTTGAACCGAATGATCTAGAAACTACATTTTTAATTTATTACTAGCCGACGGCGACGTTTCGAATTCTTTACAGGATTCATGTTCACGGCAGACTGAGGTGACATTTGTCTTTTTCTTGAATGTATAAGTTATCTCAAAGTACCCGAACATTTTTCAACTATTGGTGTTACTATTAACGCAGAATGAGCTCACAGTGTCCTTAGGTCTTCTGGTGACTTTGTTCTTCTTGGGTTTCAATAGCCTCATGGCAGGGTCCCAAGCTGGAGGAACATTCCAACCCTCGTCCCTATTGAAATTAGGGTGGTTTTTAATTTCAATAGCCTCACGTATCATCCTTGGAAGAAAACGGTGTTCTTTTGCGAGTATCTGTGGTTCATTAAATCGCAGGTAGTGGTTGGGTCCTTGTTCCACATGTTCACATACAGCAGACTTGGTTGAGCGTTTATGTTTTATGTCAGCTATATGTTCTTTAAGTCGAATGCCTGTGCTTCTCTTGGCTTGTCCAATGTATGAGAGCCCACATTCACAGTCAATTTTCGTAGACACCGGCCTCTTGCAAGCTGACACTAATAATATAACACTAATAACTGACACTTGACTGTTGGTAATAATTGACTTATCTTCGTTGGCGGCTTGTAGTAAGTTTTGATTGAAGCTCGCTTCAAGATGTAGCTAATTTTGTCGGTCACGCCCTTGATGTATGGGAGGACAGCAGGTTGTCTTTGTATTGTGGCTGGATTTTCTTTCTTCTGGGATCTGTGGCAGTGGGGCGGCGGTCGGAGCTTGTCGTGATCCCTCGGGCTCTCTGTACCAGAGACATTCCTACAGTAGCTAACTGTTTAGGATGGTGGTGAGATTCACCGTTTAAGTACCTACTGGTATTTCAATGTGTAACATTCGCGTAAACCCAAGAAGATACTATTGTATTTTATTTTTGATATACAATCATTTATTTTAAAATAAAGATCCGTCTGTAGCAAATGTAAACAAAACAAAAATTAAATTACGGCTTACGGATTCCTTTCATTTAAACCGAA
Organism: Euclidia mi; assembly: GCA_944739405.2. Lineage (NCBI taxonomy): Eukaryota > Metazoa > Arthropoda > Insecta > Lepidoptera > Erebidae > Euclidia > Euclidia mi. Next base: position 31,686,106 of record OX123188.2, on the reverse strand, counting down.
TCATCTAGAAACTTTTTTTTTTAATTACTAGCCGACGTTTCGATTTCTTTACAGGCGTCAGTCTGCCGTGACCACGCCACGGTTTCTGTGTTTGATTTCGATATCCTAAAGTACTTGAACTTAGAACTTGTGATATTTCTATGAAATTACTTATAATAAAAATATTACATTAACAATAAAATTATATCACAATGAAGGTTCATTGTGATATAATTTTATTGTTAATGTAATATTTTTGTTAACTAGGTAGTTATATCATTGATAGTAGTTATATCAAGTTGTTGTTAACTAGGTAGTTATATCATTACCCTATTCTTCTCTCTATTAAGTGCAACGAATCGATCTTTATCGCCTATAACTTGCACACCACTTTGAACCTGTTCAAGGTATGATTAGAAACACAATGGTACAGTACGTATTTATTGCAACTCCGAGACAATTCAGATTCTGTTCCGATATTGAAAATCAAATGCTAGTTACTGTTGAACGTGTTAATGACAATACATGTCAATTTATGTGATCTTACGTCTTACGATAGTTGAGAACATAGATAATATAATATGGTTGAGAATACTTCTTCAGAAGTACATTGGATGAGGGCAGAAACCTTGTGTGATTTGTTTTAAAAATGTTTTGTACTTGTCCTAAAATAACCAATCAAGGCTTTGAAGTCTTGGTTTGTTTATTACTCTACTAGCATTGACGCATTAGATTGATTATGAGGCAGCAAAGATTATTTATTTACCGTTAAAAAAAGACGAATGTGATATACCAGACATAAATTTTCATTCCTCAAAGCAAAGTTAAAAACTTCAGACAAGCGTTATAGCTTCTTTATCTGGTTTGTTAGTTTAGTGATGAGTGGCCTTGGATGCTCAGCCGGAGGATATAGCTTCGATTCCCAAACAGGCTAACTCTTTGTGTGATGTTTTGTTCTATATCTTCAATATATACTTTTCAGTTCACTATTAATAGACAGAAATCGTATAACTTCAGCAACTTTTGTTATTGCCCACTATTGAGCGTAATACCTGCATCTATCTAAAGTTAAAACAAGCCATTATAATTTGTACATTATTTAACATTCAAAACCGTACGTGACATCACACAAATGTATGACTAAACAGTACCTAAACAATCCAATTGACATATCTAATTAAACTGCAATATGCATTAACTGCGTCTCATTTCGTATGCTGTCGAATAGATAAGTATGTTGACAGCTATGTAATACTTGTCGTAGTTTCATAATGTAGACTTACCTTGCTGGTATAGTAATAAAACTATTTCTATACATGGTAATAGAAAATATAATAAGAAAATTTAAGCTAGTTTTCCTATATCATTTTTAGTTATCCATGTTTGAAAACACCCATTGCCTGCATCCACTAACCCAATGTCCTACGGAATGTATAGTCCTGCATGACCGACAAAACGACGCGATGCGACGCAATCAAACTGTCAAACCCTTTTTTGCGTCGCTCTCAGAGAGCGTTAAGGTTCGTCCTCATCTCTTTGTTGCCTCTGAACGCTCACGTTTGGGAAGGATCGGTAGCTGTAACCGCGTATCGGGTGCTATTCTGCTCACGTGCGCAAGTCAAGCAAGCTATCAAACTGACAGCTTCCATCCCTTTAAAGCAGCAAGACTGGACGGCATCTTCCCAGGGTTATTGCAATGGGGGTGTGAAAAGACTCCTGGCAATCATGAGGGCTAGCCTGGCCCTCAGATATGTACCAAAGAAATGGAGGGCAGTCAAACTAATTTTCATACCAAAACCGGGCAAAACAGACTATACAAATGCAAAGTCCTTCAGACCAATAAGCCTGACCTCCTTCATGCTCAAAGCCTTGGAAAGGCTTTGCGAGAGGGAACTAAGAAGTGGGGCTCTGAAGCATGTGCCCCTACATGCCGACTAACATGCATACAGCTCAGAGAAATCGACGGAATCGGCCTTTCATCAGGTCATGAACCAGATAGATGCTGCTATTCAACAAAAAAGTATCTGCCGGGGCACCTTCATCGACATAGAAGGAGCCTTCGACAAGACAAGCTTCTCCAGTATAAGCAATGCCCTAGCTAGACATACACCCGTATTCACAAACGATACTTGTGTAAGTAAAGTAGCAACGCTATGCGAAGTAAGACATTTCTCAGTGCGTCGCATATGGCCAGCCTTTCAATTCATAAACAATACTCAAACGACCCTTAACTATGAGAACGCACTACGTTAAATAGGGCTCTCTGATTGGTTCGCGTATGTTGCGTAGTTCATTGCACTTCACTGACGTTCATTTATATTCATTTTAATTGTCAATTTTGTCATAACATAACCTCTAAAGAAGCTGTAAACAATACTATTCCGTCTCTGTGCCGATTTACTTCGTGGTATATATGGGCGCAAATTAATATATAATGATTGTATTGTTACGAAAATGTAAATAATATTTAAGATTGATATTTAAATAACTATTTGTGAACTCAGAACTGAGAACTTCACTACTTTACAATATTAGGCACAGTATTGGCTGCTTAATTGTTTATAAAGGTTGGGTATTTAATTTATCGCTTAATTATTAAGATAACTCCAGAAACTTTCAAAGTAAAATCAATTAGCATTAAATAACATGATTCTGACACTTATTATGTTTTCGGTAATAAATAACATGCTATTATATTTACATCCTGTTGATAGCGCCATCTGTTGACTGAATGTTGTAAAGCAGCGTTTGGCTATTAAAATAAAATTGTTATTCGTATAAAATAAATCATTTGGTGTTGTGCAAAATTCATAACAATATTAATGTTGGTTTTTGATAATTAATTGTACAGTAATTTCAATTATATGTTGAAAAGGAAGTGACAGTTGTAATGACGGTTAGTGTATAAAAAGGACTGTAAGTCACATTTTATTTCAATTCTGTGCTAGAAATCGTCTGAAAATAAACCAAGTAATATTACGTGAGTGTTTTTATTATGGAGTCTGGACACCATAACCCTGGCGTATCGCCGACAGCAGCGGTGGGATAAACGCCCCCTAAGAGACTTTGGGATCTACGGTTGGCGCGAGAGTGATGGGTCTCTTGGCTTGGCCGCCATTACCAATGATGACCTGAACACTGATGCGACAAGCGCTTGGAAGCAGTGTTTGGCGCTAGTCAACACTGATCGGAGACCGCACGGTGTGTCGGAGTTATGGCGAGCACGTCTACACTTCTCGTGAGGCCACGTGCGAGCGAGAGCGACAGAGCGACTGCGACGGGATGCACGCAACGGGGTGTGCTGTGGCGTGAACGCTGTTCTGCTCCGAGTGCTACCAGATGTTGCAGATGCGGGTTGTTGATGCACTGACCAGAGGTATTTATCCAGAGCTGATTTGATTTGTTTTTGAGAAACATCCTAATTTTATAAATTATGGTGCTTACCCGATTACCTACTGTCCCCGTAAGGATTACCAGATAAACGTTATACAGTCAAAATTACGAACGTTACACCCCAAATAGAACTTATAGGTAACAGTTGTTTATCCACGTTTGGTACATAGCAGTGCTACTGTGCTTATAGTCATATTATGCCATATAGTCATGTTATGCCGTCGGCTGGGGCTCTTGTCTGTTTATTAATCGTTAGGCCATGTCGGAAACTTTCTGTAAAACTTACTTATCTACACAAGAAAGAGAAAAAAGCTTTATTGTTATGTGGTTCTACTAATGTAATTATTAGTAAAGAACGGGCAGTTATACCCTTTTCAATTTGAAGCTCTGATATAGATCCATTGTATAAATTGTCTGATTTGCTTTCAGTTTAAATCAGCTAATCGATGTGCTGAATATGAATTCAATTGGTAATCAATAGGTTATCCCAATAGTAAATCATTAAAGGAATCAAAACATTATTGATAGCCCTTGGTTACACATTACATAAGGCTAACTAACTGCATTACTTATGGCTAGTGCTCACGGCGCGATTATATGAAGCCTCTCTTGATAAATGACTATCCACCACAAAAATAATTATTTGCATAAAACCAGCAGTTTCACAGATAAGTGCATTCAACAAAACAAACTTCAGTTTTAGTACAGTTTTCAGTACAGATATATATAAAAATATAGATAAAAATAAATTTGTGATACACATTTTTAAAGCTAATATTTGCAAAGTTACAAAATAGGTTTTATTACATATCTGTGGACTCTGTAGGTGCCTACATGATTTCATTTTAACATTATGTTGAAATTGTTACTGTCAACTTGCAGCTCAAGTTGAGGTTATATAATAAGACAAGGGAACCCGACATATCTTAATATTTGTCGCTTAATTTTATACCTGTATATAATGATTTGTTTCGAACATGATAAGTCCTTGCTTAACCCGAACTACTGAAGCTAGAAACATGAGATCTGGACAGTAGATTCCTTTATGGACATAGACACTCACTTAGGTTCCATAATAGTCCATCTCTAAGCATTTTAGGTTGAAAGTCTTAAGGCAGGTGACTGTTAATCTTGTATAAATACCAAGCCTTAGTGTTTTACTTGGTAAATGCAATTTATTTTATTTGTGAGTTCATTTGCAAAGTTAGTTGCATCTATATTCAAGATGACAACCAGTGATAAACCAATAAAACTTAGTGCCAACCTTATTGCTTAGCTCTTGTGGGATACAAGACGGTTAGGAATATGATTATTAGGATAATGATAAGTGGGTTTAAAGAACATGATGTGAAATTCCATATTATCTCTTTTCCCATTTAGCAGTATTTATTCTTGGCAAATAAAAGTAAATGCATGGACTACTCATGCTTTATTTCTAAGTAAGTTGTTATTAGTCAGTTTAAGTTTATTTATTCAGATAAACAATTCTTAATTGCGTATGAATAAATAAGAATTACATTAGCACCACATGTTAACAGTTTAAAATAACTGGTGACGACTTAGGGTCAATTTTTGCTTGAGGTACTAATTCAGGTAATTTTTAATAAAAGGACACGACTGTTTTGTAGCTTTGTATTAAGGCAACTGGTTGACATAAAACGATCGGACATACCGCCCACCAAAAGGACCTTATGGCCTTTTCCAATAATATTTCTATAGTGTAACTAAATAACTAATACAATATTAGGTATATACAAGATTTCAACGTAAGAAACATACAACCGAATATAGTGGACTGTATGTAAAACAACTGTAAATAAACACAGGCATGTATAAAAGAATCACAATAATTACCTAAGTCTATTTTACATTGACATGGTAAGTATGGTAAGTTTGTTTGACACACTTTATTAGTTATTTATGTATCTATGCACATTATACACTACAGAAGAAAGGTGGGTAAGTACGTGCATACATTTTGTTATTACTATTAAGTTTAGCTTTAATCAATTTTAAATTTGTCAAGTGTACAAGTTTATGTAAATAATTTAAGTTAACGGTATCTAATCATAGCTACACAGTATAATTAGCACATAGTATCTTACTATCACATCTAGATTCACTTACTTAATAATTATTCAACAGGTAAGTATATAGGTAAGTATGAATATTATTGTATACAATTAAATTTCTTTAGGTAGAAATATTAGTTTAGATAACGGTCGTTTTAATTCACTTTGTCCCTTACACTGTATAGTGACCACTCTAACCAAATTGTCTTTTCCAGGATGAAGAGTCTTGATTTTTCCCAGGAGCCATCTCGTTGGCGGCAGACCTTCCTCCTTTATGACCACAATGTCACCTACGGTTGGTGATTGGATAGATGTTTGCCACTTAGTACGTTGCTGTAAAGTATTAAGATATTCTGTATGCCATCTTCTCCAAAAATGTTGCGTCAGTCTTTGTACTAGCTGCCATCGAGATAACAGGTTGATGTTTGAAGTTTCATATCTAGCATCCGGAACACTGAGAAGAGGTTCACCAATTAAAAAATGGCCAGGTGTGAGTGGTGTCATCGTCTCAACAGTATTATCCAGCTGGCACAGGGGACGGGAATTTAGGCATGCCTCTATTTGTGTGAGCAATGTAGTCATCTCCTCAAAGGTAAGTTTGGTATCCTTGTTTATCCTTGATAGATGTTCCTTGGCAGATTGCACCCCGGCTTCCCAGAGACCACCATAGTTTGGCATTCGTGGTGGAATGAAATGCCATGTTGTTCCGTCAGTTGCGAGGTGTTCAGCTATGTCCGCCGAAATGTTTTTCTTATCAATCCGAAACAAGTCTTTAAGCTCTTTCGCAGCACCTATGAAATTGGTGCCATTGTCGCTGTATAGATGAAGACATCGACCTCGACGTGCGACGAATCTCCGGAACGCAGCCAAGAATGCTTGGGAAGTTAGGTCTGTTACAGCTTCTAAGTGTATGGCACGCGTAGCCATACAAACAAACAGGCAGATGTACCCCTTTGTTGTGTGATGTCCTCGCCCTTTGGATGTTCTGATAAAAACTGGACCTGCGTAGTCGACTCCACTATTTAAAAAGGCTCGATGGGGGGTTACTCTCACAGATGGTAATTGACCCATTAGTTGGTGTTGTACCTTGCCTTTGTTTATTATACAGACCTTGCAACTTCTTATGTGTTTTCTTACTGCTGATTTTAAATTAATTATCCAAAATTTACTTCTTATGTATGTCATCGTGACTTGTATACCACCATGTAATGTGTTTTTGTGTGCTTCATCAATCAATAGTCTCGTGATATGTTGATTACTTGGTATTATTATTGGATGCTTCATTGCAACTGGTAAGTTAGCATTCTCTAATCTTCCTCCAACTCTAAGTAAATTATCTTTATCCAAAAATGGCGTTAAACTAATTAATGAACTTGATTTTCTAATTTTTCCATTATTCCTTATGTCTTCTATATCTTTTTCATAAATTAATGTCTGATAGAATTTAATACATCTTTTCACTATTGTTTCTAATTCTTCTACAGTTAAATACTTCTCTTTCTTTTCATGTTTTATGATTGGTCTTCGGCAGTAAGCAAGTACTCTTTTCATTTTAGTCAAATTGGAAAATCTTTCCCAAATCAGCCTTTCTTCATTTCCGTCTCTTGCTATTGTGTGACATGTTAGTTTTAACTCTAAATCAGTTTCTGTATTTTCTGATCTTTTAAAATGAATTTCCTGTTCCGAGAGCCAGTCTGGTCCCTTCCACCATAATCTTTCCTTTTTCAAGGCTGTTAGAAACATTCCTCTGGAGGCTATATCAGCTGGGTTGTCTTGTGAATCAACATGGTGCCATTGAATATTGTTTGTGTTGTCTTTGATTTCTACGACCCGGTTTGCTACAAATGTCTTCCATTTCTGAGATTCACCGTGAAGCCATGCCAGCACAATCGTAGAATCTGTCCAGCAGTAGGTTTGTGTAAAAGGGATTTTCATAGCTAATACGACTTGCTTTAGTAACTTAGACAACAGCAGTGCTCCACAAAGCTCAAGACGTGGAACTGATATTGTTTTCAATGGGGCAATCTTAGTTCTTGATGCAATTATGCTTGTGTGAACTGTTCCATCGTTTTGTTTAACTCTGCTGTATACAGCAGCTGCATATGCTCGGGTTGAAGCGTCGCTGAAACCATGCAGTTCTATTAATTCTATGTTGCAACTGTATGTGTGCAACCATCGGTCTAGGGAAATATGGTTGACATTCTCGAAGTCATCTCTGATCTTTAGCCATTCTAAGGTTAAATCTTCTGATAGTGGTTGATCCCATTGTGTGCCAGCCAACCACAGCTTTTGTATAAACATTTTAGCGAACACAATGCTTGGTGATATCCATCCCAAAGGATCATAGAGTTTTTGTACATCAGATAAAACATTTCTTTTGGTAATGATAGATGGCGGTGAAGGTAAACTAATTTTGTATAGAAATTTATCTGTTCCAATGTTCCAACTGATGCCTAAAGCCTTTACGGTACCATCCAAATTTATGTCAAGTTGGATGCACGAAGAAATGTTGCTGGGATCTATTGACTTCATGAAATTGACATCATTTGATGACCATTTCTTTAATTCAAAGCCTCCCTTGCTTAACATGGCTTTCAGCTGGTTACTTGCTTCTATAGCTTGTGGCACCGTATCGCAGCCAGACATGACGTCATCAACGAAAAAATCAGATAATGTAATGTCAGCAGCCACGGGATAGTTGTCTCGTTCTTCATGAGCAAGTTGAATCAGACTTTTCACAGCTAGGTATGGAGCTGAAGTTGTCCCGAAGGTCACGGTAAGTAATCTATAATGTGTCATTTCTTCTTTACTGTCATCCCTCCATAGTATTCTATGAAAATCTGTATCTTCTTTGTATAAATTTATACATCTATACATTTTTTGTATATCTGCCGCAAAACATACGGCGTGCATTCTCCAGCGCATAATTATGCTACGTAGATCTTCTTGCAGCACCGGACCAGGTAAGAGTTCATCATTTAATGATATCCCATTTGTTCCCTTACAGGATGCGTCGAATACAATGCGAGTCTTTGTGGTTTCTTTGTCTTCGCGTATGACTGCATGATGTGGTAGGTATACAGATTTTTTTGTATGTATTTCTTCTATAGGAACCCTTTCCATATGACCTAATTTTTTGTAATCTTCTATGACCTTTGTGTATTCTTCTTTTAGCTTAGGGTGTTTTTGAAATCTTCTTTCTAATTGTCTCAATCTGTTTGCAGCTATGTCTTTAATATTTCCTTCAGTTGATTTAATGTTATTTGATTTAAATGGTAATTTCACTACAAATTTTCCTTGTTCATTTCTTGTGTATGTTTTTTCATAAATGTCTTCGCATAATTGTTCTTGCTTTGTATTTTTTCGCCTTGTGTTTGTATCTATCTCCCAGAAAACTTTTAGTATGTTATCAACGTCTATTTGGTGATGCATGACAAGAAATGAATGTTCGTTGTGTTTTGTATTTATTTCTCCAAACAAAATCCACCCTAGGGTTGTCTCCTGAGCACATGGTGACCCTGGGGGACCTTTGATTATTTGCTGTTCAACAATATGTGCATATTCCTTAACACCGAGCAGTAGATCTATTGGGCCTGGAACATTATACTCAGGATTAGCTAGAGTGAGACCCTTTAGGTGCTGCCAGTTGTGCACTGTCATAGTTTGATGTGGTATTTTCGTGGTCAGTTGCTTGGACATGACGTAGGCTTCGACGTGCATGTTGAATTCAGGCTTCCATCTAGATACTATATTGAGCTGAACCACGTGTTTAATTTGTGTTTTCATTGAACCCACACCGATCACATTGCCTTGTATTGGTGTTCTTCGAAGTTTTAATAGTTGAGCTGCCCTTTCACTAATGAAGCTTGCTTGCGAGCCCTGATCTACGAGAACTCTAAGTAGTGTAGTATGTCCCTCTTCACCTTTTCCTGTCACTAGTGCAGTCGCTAACAATGCTGTTCCACTCGCTCCAACTCCCACATGAAGGCTTGATACTGTCTGTTTGTTGTTGTCTCCCTCTTGAGATGTTGATGGTTGTGTTGGTTCTTTGGGATCCACCGACATAACTGTTTTATGCAGCAAGGAGTGGTGACGCCTGTTACATACGCGACAGTTCACTGGTACCTTGCATTTGTATACTGTATGTCCTGGGAGCAGGCAGTTGTAACAAAGTTGATTTTCTTTTACATAATTACTACGTTCAGTTTGATTCATCCTAATAAATTCCTTGCAGTGACATAATGTGTGCCTTTCATCGCAAAGAGCACAATTTTTATTTTTTGTAACACTAACAGCGTGGTAGGATCGCTCCTTGACGACACGTTCTTTATTCGGTACGGGTTGTATCATCTCCAATGTTCGAAATTTTGACTCTAAGAATTTTCGTAGGTCTTCCCAAGATGGCATCTCTGTGGTCTTTTCTTTATAAGCCTGAGTTTCCCACTCTTTGTGTGACTCCTGGTCCAATTTCTGAACTACCAGAAATATAATTACTGGGTCCCAAGAATCGGTGTTAATTTGCAAATTCTTCAAGTTATTAATGCACTCTGTAGTAGTATCTAAGAGGTTTTTTAGACAATTAGATGTTTGTAATACTATTTTCTTTTGATTAAAAAGTCTTTTCAAAACTGAGAACACAATAACACGCTTGTTGCCGAATCGCTCTTTTAAAAGTTGCCACGCTTGGTTATAATTGCAATCCGTAATCTGAATGTGTCGTAATAATATTTCCGCTTCGCAAGTAACACTAGATTTAAGATAGTGTAATTTTTGAACGTCACTTAATGACACATTATTATGCACGAGCGATGTAAACATATCCTGGTATGTGGGCCATTCTTCGTATCTGCCCGAAAAGGTTGGTAGTTGAATACGAGGTAGTTTCACAAGCGAACTCTGCCCTTGTCCACTAAAAGCCGAAGAATTCGAGGTATCCATTGACGGCGGCGTTGGTTGAATTTTTCTTAACATGTCGGTCAAATCTGCTTGTAAACAAAGGTACAAATCTTCGATGATAAAATAATCTTCGTTAAGAAAATAAGAAATTTCACCACGTTTTTCTCTCGGTGTACACTTTGCCAACATCTCATGAGCTTGCTTAAAAGAACACCAGTATTCTTCAATACACTTTATTCTCGCCTTTAGGTAACCGTCTGTAAGTCTCGCTTTGGGGCATTTCTTTAGGTTAACTTGTGTTTTTTGTATCAATTTCGCCACATCGTCTAATGTATTCAAATAACTTTGTTGTTCCGTTGTTAACGTAGCCATTTTAAAGTTTTGTTACGTAAATAACACTTCTGCACTGCGAACTGCACTTATTGAATTCAACCAATATCATAAAAGTTATTATGTTGCATAAACAAACTGTCCGCTTATCTCTGGAATGCGGCCGTCTATTGTTCGCGGGTCTCGATCGGCCGCTCGATGCTTCACACGTGTTACTAGATAATTAGCCAGTTATGCGGCTCGATATGCGACCAAATGGTGACGACTTAGGGTCAATTTTTGCTTGAGGTACTAATTCAGGTAATTTTTAATAAAAGGACACGACTGTTTTGTAGCTTTGTATTAAGGCAACTGGTTGACATAAAACGATCGGACAATAACTATTAACATTATTTAGGAAATTCCCTTAAATATAAAGTCAAATAAAACTATTGATATAAACTCACCACCATATTAACTATACAAACTGAGTGGAATCATTTTTAGAAATAAGACTGCACTACTCTTGCTTTGTAATATTGGTAGCTTGTAAATCTCTCTTCTTGTAAAGCTCTTTTATGGCTCAGTTGCAAACAGTTCAACAATTTCACAGCTTGCACTATGCCTAAAAATATTCAATATTGGATTAAACATGTTCTTACATGAATAATAATTATAGCACTAGTATTTTCGAAATCCTTGGACTGCATGGTTTGAAATCATTTCATATTTATCACCAACAGTCCGACTGTTCACGGCTGAACATAGGCCTCTCTTTGTTCTTGCCATTTTGTTTTACTGTTTGATGTGGATAGAACTTATTTTGAATATATTAAGTTTTAACTGTTTTATCAGAACTGCAAATTATGGGTATCCTGATAACTTTATATTTGATTATCTAAAATGGCACTGTCAGACAGAACCTGAGAAAACTCAGTGTCTTTTGTATTTTACCTTATGCGTAAAATATGAGTTCCAACACAGTTGTAGCAAAGATAACTATAGAACAATGCACAGGTTGAACATGCCTGATATATAGATATAGCTTAATAGACCGCACCACTTTGTAAGAATAGAATTTTATTACATCTACAGTTACGAAGGTTCATGGAACTAATATTTGGGTGGGAAATGTTGCCCACCACCTGTCTTTTGAGTGTTGCAGATTGATGATGACATCCTAGCAGATGACCTGACCTTAGTGTGAAGAGAGGATGGACGAGCCGTCCTTTACTTATTGGTATGTATGGATGACGGTGGCCCGCCCTTTTGACGTCGGTGGTTTTGTGTGTAGGCTGCGCGCACACATGCCGCATGAGTGCTGTACTGAACTGGAGTCAAGCATTGTTTGCTAACCTTTGTTGCTGATCAACATCGGCGGCTGTATGAGTGGCTTGACCGTATGGGCGGAGGATTCGTCAGATACCGATTTACGTGCGGGGTCCTCTACTTCCTCCACTGTCGTTGTCGGAACTGTGTAATTGCATTGTATTGATATAACTGATCATGACGAACGATGATGATTATTTTATGTATATGCATTGATGTGTTTATGAGGCAAATTTTGCATTTGTGTTTGAGTAAAATTTTATTTTTCCTATCCAACATCCTTCCCAAAACGCTGGCTGGCCACCATGCGTATCCTTGATCCTGGTCTTGTTGGCTAGATCCCGTGATGGGTGATGCCGTGTGTTGGCTAGATCCCGTGATGGGTGATGCCGTGTGTTGGCTAGATCCCGTGATGGGTGATGCCGTGTGTTGGCTAGATCCCGTGATGGGTGATGCCGTGTGTTGGCTAGATCCCGTGATGGGTGATGCCGTGTGTTGGCTAGATCCCGTGATGGGTGATGCCGCGTGGGCTAAATCGACCCTATGTGGGTGATGCCGTTTGTGGGCTAGATCCCTATGTGGGTGATGCCTGTGTGCGCTAGATCCCGTAATCGGTGATGCCGTAATCGGCTTAGCCATGGGTGAAGCATTGTTTGTTAGATCCCGTGATGGGTGACGCATGCCACAGGCTAAGATCCTATGACTAGGTGAAGCCTTGTAAAGAACTTTTAGTTCATTCTGTATGATAAACGTTTATTTATGTAATTTTTATATTCATTATTTTTGTTTGCTGTTTATTCTGTAACCGTTCCCTAAATAGTCAGCGCGAGGAGCGCGCTGGATCAGAATGGCCGTATGGGCGCAAATTAATATATAATGATTGTATTGTTACGAAAATGTAAATAATATTTAAGATTGATATTTAAATAACTATTTGTGAACTCAGAACTGAGAACTTCACTACTTTACAATATTAGGCACAGTATTGGCTGCTTAACTGTTTATAAAGATTGGGTATTTAATTTATCGCTTAATTATTAAGATAACTCCAGAAACTTTTAAAGTAAAATCAATTAGCGTTAAATAACATGATTCTGACACTTATTATGTTTTCGGTAATAAATAACATGCTATTATATTTACATCCTGTTGATAGCGCCATCTGTTGACTGAATGTTGTGAAGCAGCGTTTGGCTATTAAAATAAAATTGTTATTCGTATAAAATAAATCATTTGGTGTTGTGCAAAATTCATAACAATATTAATGTTGGTTTTTGATAATTAATTGTACAGTAATTTCAATTATATGTTGAAAAGGAAGTGACAGTTGTAATGACGGTTAGTGTATAAAAAGGACTGTAAGTCACATTTTATTTCAATTCTGTGCTAGAAATCGTCTGAAAATAAACCAAGTAATATTACGTGAGTGTTTTTATTATGGAGTCTGGACACCATAACCCTGGCGTATCGCTGACATATATTTGTATTGAATTGTGGATTTGTGAACATAATAAATATGGATAAACCTACAACTTGGTAAATAGCTGGTACTGGAAGTCCTCTCGCAGTTAATTTTTCTAGGTCTTCATTCACTAGTGGTAAGAGCAGAAAAAACATCACTTCTTTGGAAAACCTATAGCGTCGTCTAAATTCCTCCGAACTATAATAATCAAAAGGATTTTGGAAATCCCATACAACTCTCCTAGTAGTTATTCTTTGTTCGTTGATATAATTATCAAATTCTTCTTCGCTACTATAATCCATTGTAAACTGATGCGAAAATAACCTCGAGCAAAGTACACCGAACTACGCAAATAATACATAACCTAAGTTTTTGACGTAAGTCAAACATAAAATTGACCCTATGCGTTGCGTAATATAGCTAGCGGGGTACCTTAGCTGTGCGTTCGTTTTAAGGGACGCATAGTGCTAGCCGGCACTCAAGTATTGTCTTCGAATAGGTTTTTTGTACTCTGTGCGTCCAACATCGTCAAATAGTTTTCTGAGGGCCAATTCTCGTAATTAGATGTCATAAATGGTATTCTCGTAACTTAACTAACACTTGAATGACATCGGGACTGTAACGAAAACTGAATAAAGTGTGAACGGTGTCCTGCTAAATCGATCGCATCGCATTGTGCACCCCACCTGGCCTCCGGCACCCGCGTGACCCAAAATTAAAATTAAATCGCAAAACGGTCAAAATGCGAGAATTAACCTTCCGATGTCAGGTATGAAATGTCATTTGTTTTGAATAGAATATTTTTTTAAAGCACCACCCTAACCGCATCAGAAAAGATAAGAATGACGTGTCGGAAAGAGACACACGATGTAGGTTAATATAAATTGTAGGCGCTTAGCGCTGTGCGCGCCAAATTGCGCTTTTTTTGGTCACAGGTAGAATTGTTATTTATTAACACGCTAGTGCTAAGAGCGCCTTCTGTACTTTAGTACTTGTATATATTCTGTGGTGTGGATCAGATGCTCATACAGTGAATCCAAAACATGCTCAGCAAAAGGGTAGTACGCTTGCACGGCGACACCCAGACAGCCTTGATAACTAAAGTTTGCCCGCAGGGAGGCGTTCTCTCCCCGCTATTTTGGAACTTAGTCATCAATGAACTCATAGACAAACTCAAAGCGAGATACTTCTACATAATAGGATATGCAGATGATCTGACTATTCTCCCCTCAGGTAAGATAAGTAGTACAGTGTACATGTACAACCTTAAGGCGAGGTTCCAGTACAGTGCGTAGCTCGACCTCACCCCCGCAAAAACAAAAACACGGCGGTGGCGTCAGCGAGTGAGCGGGGGGAGGGGAGGGGGAGTTTCATGTGTGCGTGTGCCACAGCGCAGCGTAAAAAAAACCGTAGATGAGTTATGCGAACTTCAAAAGTGGCGCATTAAAAACAGGCTAAATATCTCATTTGGCTTTAGTCGCGTACGCGCTGCAGTCGGAAGCGCTCGCTCTTTTACTCGCGTGTGTGTACGTTACATTAGAAAATGCCGTCGTGTGTAATGAGATTTTGCACAAACTATAGTAGGAAAATGACTAAAAGTTATGGAATCACTTCTCATTCATGAGTATTACAATATTACAACGTTTTATTTACAATTTATAATAAATTCAGTATCACAAATAATAGAGTGAATAAAAAAAATGGCATTTAGCGAGTGTAAAAGAGAAGCAGTATTGTGCGTGTTCAAAGACTAAAAAACAAAGTATCCAGATGGGACATTCGTAATAATAAAATACTGATGTGTGTTTTTGTCAAGTAATAAAAGTGATTTGAGGCTGAATCAACACAATATATTATTATTATTATAGAAATACAAAATCATACGTAAGTTACAATTATTGACGGATGATCAAAGTCCATTCACTTGTTCTTGTTTTTCTCCTTTTAGTATTAAACAACTAAGTAGATTGTACTGCACAGTTTTCGCTGCCGACCAACCGTACACCCAGATAATATTGTTGTGTAATTAGTTTATTAATTTCAGTTCGTTAATTTCAAGTTCTACTATTTTGTGGGATCATTCCCAGTAGCCCTATTGAACAGTGCTATGATAGAACTGTCCTAATTCTATTAGCACAACTTGATGAGGAGAACAGAACTAATGGGATAAGTAATAGGCAATGTCCCAGTCTAGTTTTATGTATGTTTTTACAAGGGTATTCAATAGAACTACTGGGAATGATCCGTAGTGTCACGACATCGTGCTCATATATCTGAATGAATATGTTTTGTAGACGTTCATTTGTTTAATGTGTAAAACAAATGAACGTCTACAAAACAAATGAACGCCTACAAAACAAATGAACGTCTACAAAACAAATGACTTACAGAAAGTGATCAGCTATCAATAGTGATTGCAGAAAACAGGTGCATGCGATTTTCAACCTAACTGACATTAGTCAGAATTTATAATTTTATTACCGTAATAATGCCAGAAAGCGAGAAAAAAACAAAAAAAAGGTTTGTCATGAATTGTCAATAAGGTCGAAAATCGCATGCACCTGTTTTTTGCAATCACTATCGATAGCTGATCACTTTCTGGTAGTCATTTGTTTTGTAGACGTTCATTTGTTTTGTAGACGTTCATTTGTTTTGTAGACGTTCAATTGTTTTGTAGACGTTTATTCGTTTAACACATTTTATACATACATATTTATTCGGATATGTGAGCGCGATGTTATGACACTACCCTTGTAAAACATACATAGAACTAGTGGTAAATTTCCTATAACTGTTTCCCATTAGTTCTATTCTTCTCATCAAGTAGTGCTAATAGAACTAGTGGGAAAAAAAGTATCACTAGTTCTATCACAGAACTGTTCAATAGAACTAGTGGGAATGATCCGACAGCGCTAGGATGATGATGATGACGGGTCTTCAACAGTACGACAGATTATACCTATAATATACAAAGCATTATAACCATTAGCAGTAATACCTAAACGTTTTATTCTCTAATGTATCTCCTTGTTGCACTATATCATCGTACTAGCGCTTGTCTTCGCTTGTCTAAAAATACAAAAACGTAAGTAGTAAGTCATTATCATACGAGAGATAACACTGTTCAGTTTAATGTCCACGTAGCACGTTGGTATAACACTACGAGCATTTCAGCCAGGAGTATGGTTAAGCTTTAAAAGACCCACCATACCCCCAGGGGTATTGCCAGGGCTACGGTGGGTCCGCAGAGCACAGTTTTTATATTAAAGTACTGTTTTAGGTTTCCATTGAATGAAATGAGAAGAATAAAATGTACTTTTTTAATAAATGTTATAAATAAATCACATCGACTTTTTATTTCCCTACCTTAGTGTTAATTCATTAATCAAAGAGGCGAATTGAATTTACTCAAGACAGACAAAGTGATCATGTCGCATCTGAGTCAAATTATTGTTTGTGAAACGGTCAGCATGATGTCACAATGCGCGTTGGTCCAGAAAGTATAAATATGTTTATCTCTATTTCGCGCTTGCGATTAGATGTGCTATCTCACTTACACTTCTTATCTAATTCTTAGTGTGTCGTTTTGACATATTTACATTAGTGTGCGTACGCTTTTCGCGATGCGTGCCACTCGTAAGCTCCGTCATGTTACCTTGTCAGTAACCTGTCTACGGTTTCTTACTAGTATGTCTATGGTTTAAACGATTGAGTTTGGAATACGAATTACTTTGTACTTTTGCGAAAACGTACATGCGGGGGTGGAGGGGGATTTTGCGGAGCAACGACGTACGTCCGCCCTCAATCACGCCTAGACAGGCACTGATGAACGGCCGGCGAGCGATATAATGCCAACATTTTGACTATTTTTTTTCTTGGAGAAAAATGATAACGAAATTACAAAATCTGATTTTACCATTTATTTTAAAATAAAGAGCTGTTTCTATTGATAATACTTTCATATAAATTCATTATGAAATCTCTAAGCAGTACACGTTTAAAATTGTGATTTAGTGCCATGTTTGACATTTCTTTTTATCGAGCCAATCATTCCAAATCGTGTTTCTATCTTTACGATTTACTAGAAGATATGTTCAACTTTTATACTTTAATTTTTATTCATTAAAAATATCATAGTTCATGGGACTTTCAGACGTTCAAAAATCTTAAAAAGTACTGCAACCTCGCCTTAACAAACAAGCCCTACGCATAGTAGAGTGGTAGTGTAATGAGTACGAACTCTGGGTAAACTCGACCAAGACTGAACTAGTAATGTTCATACACAAACGCGCTCTGGGTCTCTACCAGCTGCCCAGATTATTTCACACAGAGCTTTAACTTTCTACTGAGGTCAAGTATCTGGGTGTCACTCTCAACAGCAAATTGACATGGATCAGCCACATGGAAAATAAGCTCAATAAAGCCAGCATCGTCTTCTGGCAGTGCAAGAAGATGATAGGCAAATGTTGGGGCCTGTCCCCCAAAATTGTCTTATGGCTCTATAAGACAATAATACGTCCGATGATAAGCTACGGCGCAGTAGTGTGGTGGCCTCAGACCAACCTAACAACGGCCGCCAACAAGCTTCAAAGGCTTCAAAGACTTGGACGCCTAGCGGCCACGGGCTGCATGAAAACCACAACTACAGCGGCGCCCGAAGTGTTGCTGGACCTGCCTCCATTGCACCTTGTCATACAATAGGAAGCAAGGATGTCGGCGTTTCGGCTAAGAGCTCTGGAGCTCTGGAAAGATACCAATATAGCGCACACTAGCAAATTGAATGCACTCTTCAAAGAAGTTTCTCTTACACAAGCCATTAGCGACCGAATACCAAAACAATTTGTGTTTGACAAGAAATACAAAATCCAACTGTACGAGGATCTACACGGAGTAGCGGTTAACCACAACGAGGTCACGATATTCACAGATGGGTCTAAGACGGATACAGGTACGGGTTCAGGACTATTCTCCGAGGACCTAAACATCAATATCGCAGCACCGCTGGGAGCCTATAACACGGTATACCAGGCCGAATATTTCGGCATAATCCTTACTGTCACAGCAATCATGGCACGTGAGGTAAGGGAACGATCCATTAGGATCCTCTCAGATAGTATGGCTGTCCTGTCAGCCCTCAAAAGCCATACTATCACCTCGACACTCACACTCGAATGCCACCAGATACTAACAGAGGTAGGTAAACTAAACAAACTAATACTGCAATGGATCAAGGGCCACAGTGGCTCAAGAGGGAATGACGCAGCCGACGTAATTGCAAAGAGGGGCCACTTTAGAGGTGGTGGGACTCGAGCTCATTATTCCTCTCTGTTCTGGTTTTGATCGCAACCTGGAAAGAAACAGAACCAGGACCCAGCATAACCAGTCCTGGATTGGTATTGAAACCTTTTAGGCCGGCCAAGGGGGCTCGGGCTCTTCCCGCAGTAGACGGTAAGATAGCCAAACAAGTCCTCCGGCTGTCCAAACAACAACTGCGGACAGTCACGGCCGCCTACGCAGGACACCGATCATTTAATAAGCACCTATTTACTATAGGTATCACCGACAGCCAGCTGTGCAGAGCCTGTATGGCAGCAGACGAGACGGCAGCCCATCTGCTCTTCGACTGCCCTGAGGTCTCACAGTACAGGCAGCAGTACTTGACCAGACACAGTACGCTTAGGGCAGCAGTGGGCCACATCAAGAGTCTGCTAGCCTTCCTCGAAGAGCTGGGGTGGCTCGAGTGACACCATCAATCTAATGCGTAACCCGCACGCAAAATACACGCCAGGACGTGGAGTTGCGGAAACAGCCCGTGCTACCCAGTAAGATTAGGGCGTGTCTACATCCCTGCATCATTTCTAGAATATGCCTATGTGCGAAAGAATCATGAGCTACTCATGCGCTATTCAGACAAATAAACAAACTGAATTAAACCTAGAGAAATCTTAAGGTAAGTATCCTGCACATATCTTACATTGCCGTAGAGTAATAAAGTACAAGAATTTGACATGATACGAAAATAATCGTATTGCGTTCCCAAGTTTGCTACTCAAGTGAGACTCCAGATAAATGGTCAAGACTATATCGGATGCCTAAGTATCATGACAGAACGGAGGCAGACGACTCTCGTCGACGCGGCGAATAAGTAAATAATAGGTACCCTTTATACGGCTATTGAGTCCATAAACCTTGGACTTAGTCACCTGTTTATAAAATGTATTTTTTCACCTATAATAACAACATTCATCCCTCTATTTTATTTCAATCATATATTATATTATCTAACTTTACCTCCTTCACTGAACTGTGAGACGATAACTACACAAAGCTAACAATATAAACCTGCTTGCATGAAAATACATAAATCAATTTTCACATTCACATTTTATATTGTAGTCAAAGAATATTAATATAATTAAAAAAAAAAGATATATAGTTCAATTTCTAAGAATAATGATACTTATTCACTTTTCTTTTAATAGTAAAACGTGATGAGAGTGTCTCTTATTTATATTGCTGTGTTAGCATTTATTTGATATAATAATATTTTGTTAATTTATATTACTGGTTTATGATACTACAATGTGAGTGTTCGCATGTATTATAAGATAGTGTATTGACTAACAAGATAGTGTTGACTAACTGGTCATTCTTGTTCCTATATCTCATTCGGACATCATTCATTTCTTCACTCGGGCTCTTGGAAGGAGCGCAGGCGAACACACACACTACAGTCTCGGCACTCGGAGAGTTGAGATCGATATAAGTACGATACCGTCACCAAGTAGAGAATAAGTACTAATTATCGTGGTGTATTATAAGAAATATTATATGAACTATTTTAATTGCAAAAAGGTGGAATAAATTGATTATTGTGAAGAACTGTTATCTCATTTTCTGGCCTCCTAACAGCTGTATATCTGTTGATTATGTGTAACAGGGTTATTCAAAATATTAAAAGTTGTTGAGCCATACTAATAAACTATTTCATTCGAATTACATACAATGCATAATTCGAAATTATAAAGAACATTAATCATATGTTATGTGGATATCAAACGCCAGGATACTCGATAAAACTAGTATATTTCTTCGTTTTCCTATCTTTTACAAAATTATTTGTCTTAAGTCTTAACTGCTCGATCGCACGAATCGCCATCTTCCTTTTTAATCTTCTATCTCGTTCGCACATTCAGTCTCTCTCTCATACATTCAATCAAATCTTACTCACTTGTTCACTCCCACATTCGGCCGTCCTGCAATTAGTCTGTCCCATGTTTTAAACGGTCGCTCCGCTCTGAGCCACAGAGCCGCGGTTCCCACCAGCGATCGCCTTGCTATAATCAACTGTTGGAGTGCCGTCCATTGAAATATTTCACCATTATCCTCGACATCCTGGATCCATTTAGTGACAGGGTACGTTTTATCCTGGCCACTAAATTTCGGGAACAACTCATCGGCATAGAACCTGTAGCCGGCTTGCATCATCGGGATTTCAACTGAACCCGCCGTCTTCGACATCGTCCGTCGTCTATTTTGATTTGAAATCGTCTTCGTCGTTAAAATAGGCGTGCCGTGTAGCCACGCAGTCGGCGATTTTCGTCGTGGGAAATCCGTCGTCCGTCTTCCGATTTCTCACAATTCCACTTTTGTGGGCGTGAAATGTGGAAATCAAACGCCAGGATACTCGATAAAACTAGTATATTTCTTCGTTTTCCTATCTTTTACAAATTATTCGTCTTAAGTCTTAACTGCTCGATCGCACAAATCGCCATCTTCCTTTTTAATCTTCTATCTCGCTCGCACATTCAGTCTCTCGCTCATACATTCAATCAGATCTTACTCACTTGTTCACTCCCACATGTTATATAGCAACATTATTACTAATTGAATGCTGTCACCCTCATGCTTCTACAAAATATATTATGTAGTATCTGAGAGGTAAGTAGGTAAAAGAGTAGAGACCGCACTATCCTTGCCGACGCACACTGGTACTTCCTCATTCGTGCGGTTTGTCTCTTAACGGCTGACGGTACAAGCCTGTCGGGTATATTGCTTGAGATTTCAATCATTTCATCTGCGAGCTATTTACGGTTTTACTTAGTTTTTATGAAACTTTTATTAGTATTTATAATAGAATATCATCTTAATATATAAAATCGTTGCGTTACTGACTGACTGACAGACACGCTACAGCCAAAACTACTGGTCACAGGAAGATGAAATTTAGCACGTATGTTTTTTGAAGAGTGAGCACTAAGAGAGGATATTTGGGAATTCCATCCCTAAGGGGGTAAAACTGGGGGTCAAAGTATGTATGAAACTTTTTATTCCTTTCATGGATTGACTTCAAACTTTGTATATTGGTTCCTCAAACGACGAAAGTGAACACTAAGAATAGAAAACTTGTTTTTTGAAAATACCTACCCTCAAGGGGTTAGATAGGGGTTTAAAGTGTGTATGAAACGAAACTTATAATTCCTTCAGTGGATTGACTTCAAACTTTGTATATTGGTTTCTCTCATGACCTAGTAAACATTAAGAAAATCTTTTGGGATTTTTACCCTTAATTAAAAAAGGGAGCTGGAATTCATATGAAACCTTTTTATTCCTTCATTGGATTAACTTCAAACTTTGTATATAGGTTCCTCAAATGACGTTAGTGAACACCAAAAAAGGAGTTTTCGAAGTCACTCCCCTATGGCGCTTAAGAAAGGGTGTCCCATTTTGTCATATAATAAAAACTTCAATGAATTCACTTCAAACTTTGCATATCGGTTCCTCAAGTGACGTTTGTAAATTCTCCACTAAAATGGGGAGTTCAAAAAGGGGTCTCAGTTTGTATAAAATATTTTAATTCCTTCACTTGATTTTTTTTCATCGTCTCTGATGTGCATTTAATTTTCATTTATTTAAGCGGCTGGCTCCCATCTAGGCTCATCTTCACTAACTAAAATATAGGATGGTTCTTTATATGAGCAATAGAAGCCAAAATACTTAGAACCGTTATTTTGCTATTTTATTTATTTTTAAGTAGGTAAGCACTTTTTATCAGTTATCTGCTTTGTCCAACTGCTGACCAAGGCTTCTCTCATTTCTTTAACTCAAAAAAATACTAAGAAGGGGTTTTATAATTTAGTTTAATTGCTGTGTGGTTGACGGCATAGAATACAAGTGTCACCACCCCCTATCTTCCCGTGGGTGTCGTAAGAGGCGACTAAGGGATAACACAATGCAAATACCATCTTTGCGTAGAGACGGAAAACTCGACATTAAACCCTATACGACTGCCTCGTTAGTCTCGCGGCATAAATGTGCGCGTGGGATCGGGAGGTCCCGGGTTCGATTCCTGGGTCGGGCAGTGTTATTGGGTTTTTCTGTCACGAAATTCTCAGTAGCAGCACGGAGTCTGGAAATGTGCCCGGTACGGCAATAGGCTCGCCCCTTATTACGTGGGACTAAAGTATATCTGGCGAAAAGTGGGTGTAGAAATACACCTCTGCCTACCCCTTCGGGGATAAAAGGCGTGACGATGTATGTATGTTTAATTTATTATAATTTTTTTTTACAATTTCGCTGAGATAAACAAATTTATACTGCTACGGAATCCTTGACTAATTTATTTTAACTAGCTTTTGCAAGCAGTTACGACTAAATGAAATTTTAATAGTTTGTGCTCAGCTGATTCAGCCATTTTTAAGATTATCCTGAATAAATAGACAGAAAAACAATCTATATAAATCATTGAGGTACTCGAAACGGGTTAGCAACAATACGGCTGCTCTACGGAAAAACAAAGTAATTGCAGTCAAGCAAAATTATCAGGAGGAGCAAAAAACCGAAAATCACAAATTTAAAACGTACTGCCGACAACTTAAGTACTTTTGTTATTTCATAATTTGTAAAATAATTAGTTATATTTGTTTCAAAGCAATTTTTTGAGTAATTATTGAAAACTTTCCTTTAAATTGAAAAAAATATTTTTCTATAGACATAAAATTAATTTTAAATAAAAATAACAATTCAGTAACAAAGTAACTACAATCACATTGTTTCTTAAATAATTTAAAAAATTATGGACAAGTTAGGTTTTAGTTTAAGTAACAAAGCAATCATTGTGCATTGCATTTAATTGTTTTTTAACAAAGATAATAAAGCCATTTAAAAATTAATATATCTACTATAAGATTTGTTGGCTTTTGCTTTTTATTAATCACATAATTTGTAAGCATTGTAAAAACTAGTTCATCTTAGGATTCATTAAGACCCCCCCGTGGGATCTCCACCTTGTCGTGGTGGAGGGGCTCAGTAACCGTGGATTGGTCATCCGCGGTGAAGCTAAGAGGGATTCAGGAGGGGACGCTCCGCGTGGGCTTGGAAGGGCCTGCGCAGGATGCGTCCAAGGGTGCGGGTGCGGGAGACAGTTCTGTCTATCCCTCGCAGTCGGGTGTGGTCGCGGGAGGAGGGGCGTGTCGGTGTTGCGTTGCCGCGCACCCTATCTCCCGCGACCAAATGGGGGCGCACCATTGTTGCGTCGCGGTGGGGCCGCAGAGGAAGAGGAGATGCGGTGTTGCGTTGCCGTCCTCCCTATCCTCTGCGACCGCTTGGTGTTTTGGCGGCGGAGCTCAACACCTTCATCCGCCGCCAAGGGGGTTTCGTTCGGGGCCCGCCTGACCGTCTGGCGGGCCATTACCCGTTGGGGGGTAGCGAGGAATGCTTCGGTGAAACCCTACCCTCCGACACATGGGTTCATGTGGAGCACGGGTTGGGTTTTAGTCAGTAAGAGTCTGACAGTCCCCTTCGTCCTTCCCCCCCAGGGCGAAGGGACTCCATTAGGACTTTCTAACCCGACACCAAAAAAGAAAAGGATTTATTACGATAAGTGTCACTCAAGGAATAGGGCATGTATATAACAGTTACCTAAAATAAATTCCAAAATCATAGATATAAGTTATAATCATATAATGAAGTACTTATTCAATCAATCCGCCTATCGCAGTCCCATGCTACACATAAGCCTCGCCCAACACGCGCCACAGTACACGGTCCTCAGCCTTCCGCATCCAGTCTGTCCCAGCCACCTTTTTCAGGTCGTCGGTCCACCTAGGCGGGGGCCGCCCTACCTTACGCTTGCCGAAGCGTGGTCTCCACTCTAGGACACGCTTGCTCCATCGGCCATCAGTCCTTCTACAGATATGGCCAGCCCACTGCCAATTGAGCTTACTGATTCTGTGAGCTATGTCGGTAATTTTGGTTCTTTGTCGGATAACTTCGTTTCTGATTTTATCCTTCAAAGAGACGCCGAGCATAGCCCGTTCCATAGCTCGCTGCGTGAGTTTTAATTTGTGGATAAGTCCCACTGTGAGTTTCCACGTCTCGGCACCGTACGTCATAAGAGGTAGGACGCATTGGTTAAAGATTTTGGTCTTCAGGCATTGCGGTAGGGGCAAAGAGAAAACTCGACGTAGCTTGCCAAACGCTGCCCAACCCACTTGGGTTGGGCATCGTTTGGCAAGCTACGTCTCAGTAGGATCCAGTTGGATCCTGCGGTCGATTTCTTCCTCGAAGATTTTCAACCAAGCTGGACTACTTGACCAAGGTAGACATACTCTTGAACAACTTCGAGCATCGATCCGTCGACATAAACCGGTCCCGGCACAATGTGTTCGTTGAACATAATCTTGGTTTTATGCAAGTTCATGCCGAGACTGACCCGTCGAGAGGCTTCATTTAGGCTGTGCAGCATCTCACTCAGCTCTTTCAGGCTCTCTGCCACGATGTCGATATCCTCGGCAAACCGAAAGTGGGATATGTACTCGCCATTAATATTTATGCCCCGTCCAGTCCAGTCCAGCGTCTTAAAGACGTCTTCGAGTGCGTTTGTGAAGAGCTTAGGGTATATTACATCCCTTTGCCTCACCCCTCTACGCAACTCAATGGGGCTGGTTTAACTGTCCTGGAGCTGGACGGTCATAGTGGCCGTGTCGTACAAACATCTCAACACCTCGATGTAGCGCCAATCGATGCAACACCGCTGCAGAACTCCCTCGAACTTGGAGGTTACGGTTTTGTCATCCGCAGTATTGAGTTTCGACAGATGAATTCTACCAATCTGGCGAGCGAAGACTTTGGTGCCCTTCTGTACAATCGCATCAAATTAATATATACTTCCGATCAGACATAATGAAGTCTATCTCGTTCCTTGTCACAGTATCGGGGCTTCGCCATGTCCACTTTCTATGAGGCTTCTTCTTGAAGAAGGAGTTCATTAAGCATAGCTCCTGGGACTCCAGAAAGTTGACCAGCATTTGCCCTCTGTGATTTCGGCGCCCCACGCCATAGGGCCCGATTTTCCTTTCGCCGCGTTCTTGTACTCCCACTTTGGCACTAACATCCCCCACAACAACGCTGTAGTGTGTCTTGGTGGTATGATGTAGAGCCCTAGCAACATCCTCAAACATGGCTTCGACTATGTCATCCCAGTATGTCGAGGTCGGCGCATATACCTGTACCACCTTCAGAGAGTACCGTCCTGTCTGTGACCCTTAATATGAGGTACGCTACCCGTGTCGACACACTGCTGATTTCTACAACGCTGTTAGTGAGAGATTTGTTAACGAAGAAACCGACGCCGCCCTGAGAGGGCTGATCACCTTCTCGAAAGTAGAACAGATTGCCTGAATCAAAGGTTATCGGACAGATTATTAACAAATTGATTAGTATTTCTTATAGACAACCAAATCAAAACAGAAAAATAGGTACTACTTTATGTATGCCTACGATATATTTCGTAAATAGGTATTTACAAAATGTAAACACACAATACAAATAATTGGACATTTGCACTTACATTTGTGCTAACTGTACCATAGTTCTCGGACGTAAACTGTGGCAATTTTGCATTTTAAACATTTTCTAAACAAAACACACAAGAATCACAAGCCTCGGCAAACTAATGACACGAAGTTGTTAGTGTTGTAACTGACAAGTTTAATTGTGGGAAAACTGACATTTGAAAGGTGATAAAACCGAGTAATGTCAAATAATTTAGACATTTGAAATTTACAAATGAACGACAGCATAGTAAAAACCAAGTAAATGGGATATAGTAATAGCTTGAAGTGATTTACAATACAGAAACAAAGCAACTGTTATTCAGTTGCTGTGTTTTACATTTGTCATTTTACTTGCTTTATTTTTACGTTTACAAAATTGCCATTTTAACCATTTTTAACAATCCAAAAACAAAGTAAAGTTGTTTGATTTTCTTATAGCCAGATAAAGGGACTTAAAAATAAATTTATATCAAATGAAAAGCCAATTAAATCATTTCACAACGTAAAAACAATGTAATCGACGTGCAATTACTTTGTTTTTGCTTAGACATTGTGGTTTACTTTGTTTTACCGTAGATATGTTGGACAAGTGCTTGCAGTTACTTTATTTTACAAAATTTTATCTCCGAAAATAAAGCCTTTTCGATGATTCTGTGAATGTAGCAGTGTCCGTTATAGGCAAAATGTTCCAAATATGTAAAAAAAAACTGATTTTGAAAAATATGTTAGTTGCTTTGTTTTTCCGTAGCACAGCCGAATATGCATTACATTTATTTTGAGATTACAGACAGTTTGTTTATATTTTTTTATAGTCTCACGCCAGTATCCCCGAAAGGGGGAGGCAGAGGTGTAATATTACACTCACATTTCGCAGTGTTGCATATTACGTCCCACGTAAGAGGGGGCGAGCCTATTGCCGTTACCGGGCACATTGGCAGACTCCGTGCTGCTACTGTGAATTCGGCAAAACTCAGTAAAACTTTTGCACGACCCGGGAATCGAACCCAAGACCTCCCGTTTAGCAGACGCATACGCTATCCACTGTACCACGGAGGCAATCAAATCTTATTTATTTGTATAATCTATCTGTATATAAAATCCTTACGTTACTGATTGACTGACAGACATGCTACAGCCGAAACAACTGAGCGCAAGTAGATGAAATTTAACATGTAGCTATGTTCCTTGAGGAGGGTGGGGGTGTTTGTACAAAATATTTTATCTAATTGTAATTTATGCGTGCGAAGCAGCGGGAAAAAGCTAGTATTATTTAAAACGGATACTGCCCAATCGTGATCTATTGAATTTTTACATAATAAATAATTGCAGGTTACAAATGTAATGATTAGATAATTTGTCTTGCATCTAGCAAGATCGTATGACCAAGTTAATTGGTACTTACTAATGTATTTATCAGCACATCATCATCAGAAAATATGACAATGTATTCATACTCAATTATGTATGTATGTAATTAGAAGTCCACATTGTAATTAGAAGATATGTTCATGTCTTCGTTTAAAGACACTTGTTTTACCTTTCTTATCAATCAGCCTTGTATTACTAATTACTTTGATAATTTTGACGAGCTGTTGAGGTGTAAGACATGTTGACGTTATCGTACGTGTGCGTATGGCACATTTAAAGAAAAAAAAGTAAGTACTTTAACCCCTCCACCTCGCTGCTAAAAATTGTCTGGATGAATGATTTGTTGTTCCTTATCTTGGAGTTCTTTACATCCTTTGGCTTTGCGTTTTTAAAGCTCCCGCGATACAGGAAAATTACTTCTTCTTTTGACTATCCAGTGTGGTGAACAGTAGCCGTACCCTTCTTATAGTGAGAAGAGACCAATATCTGGCTTTCGTCTGAAGACAGGGCTGATATCAGGTAGTAAAAATACTATTTCTCTCTGTTTTCAAAATCGATTGTTTCTTATTGAACTTTATCTACTACCGTAGTTTAAATTCATCATCTCGCTGTCGATGGCTAAAAAAGCAGCAGCAATGCCCAAACACAATATTAAAAGCTTCTCAGCCGTAAAACTTATCTCATAACAGTAGCGAAGTTAGGACGGTGTAAAGACATCATTTACAGGGACAAAATAAGGATCATCGTGCACTGAGCCCTCGTAAAACAATTTGTAAGCTCGTATAAACTTATCCAATCTCGTTTGACTGAGTACTAAACGAGTAATACGTTATGCGGTGCGGACGCGAGATTTATTGACTGTTTGCTTGTTCATTATTTGTTTGACTAAATAAATACCTAGGTTTAGGAGAAAAGAGATTTGTTAAGTAATGTCTAGACTCACTGACGGCGTCATTGGACGGATTTATTTGGATGTGGTGAAACAGACAATTTATTGAACTTAATTTTCTGTAGATATAATGATGTAAAAATCTTGTCGGTGATTTTATGTCGCTATATTGATCATTTGAGAAAACGAACATGATTGTGTATATCAATAATTATTGTCATCTTTATATTTATAAGTTATAAGTATAAACATGACAATAAGCCAGTGTAAGTCAGTGTGTTTATTATGTATCTAGAAATTTCAAAAATATAGTAATGAATCATGATGCGTATTTGAAAATTGCATTTTTTGGAAAACAGGACCACAAAAGAAATGTTTTTCAATTAGAATCCTCCGCAAAAGCTTCACATAAGTCCCCATGTATCAAGTAGCATTTGCGTACTTGCTCATTGTAAACACTTATGTACAATGATCATCAGCATCGTCCTAGCGCTATCCTGGTCACATCCCAATCTTTCACCTTAGAGCCGGGTTCGATCCCCACACGAGGCAACACTTTGTGTAATTTACAAATTGTTGTTTCGAGGCTGGGTGTTCATTGTGTCCTTTAATTGTATGTTTGTAAAGTCCCCCGCGACACAGAATTTAGTCCTAAAGCAGGAGTATACTTTTTAATTTATTTTATTTATTTATAGACTCACGCCTGTATCTCCGAATGGGTAGGCAGAGGTGTAATATTACACCCACATTTCGCCATAAATTTTTAGGTCCCACATAATCAAATCA
This sequence comes from Euclidia mi, assembly GCA_944739405.2. Classification (NCBI taxonomy): domain Eukaryota; kingdom Metazoa; phylum Arthropoda; class Insecta; order Lepidoptera; family Erebidae; genus Euclidia; species Euclidia mi. The sequence continues at coordinate 31,656,787 of OX123188.2, read as the reverse complement.
TAATCATAAAAGATCAGCTCGAAGTAATAAGGGAAGAGTATGCGACTGTTGAACAAGTCAATAAGTTGAGTATGGAACTATATAATTTGAAAACAGCTTCGTTGGTGGACGGTTGTCATCAAGACCAGTATATTAACATTAACAGAGGTACACGCAACTTATTACGATTTAAAATCTTGAAACGAATAGTGGACCATTTGGTATTATAAATTTGTCGAAACAAAGCATAACTACACCAGAACGGTTAAATACAAAAACAGCTGATGTTTATAAAGTGTCATTAGCCGAGAAACAAGCTCAAGGTCAAGGCAACGAAGTAAGAAACTCGTCCTTGTCACACGTTAAGTCACGGACGCCTTCTGTCCTTGTCGCGCAAGACACAACACCGTGCGAAGTACATGAACGCAAGCGCGTGGAGGCCCCTACTGCGGTTTCGACACCGACGACAACACTCAAAACCCCTGCGTGTGCGCAATCGATGGCCTCAACGGCACGTGTAAGTGACAGTAAATTGCCGGTGCTTATGAGTCACGGCGAGCGGCGTACCTATTCACAAATTGCGCTAAGTGGTGGTGATTTTAAAGTTAGTAAGGATGATGCTTGGAGCATAGTACAAAGTAAACGATTAAAAAATAGATTTATAGGAATACAAGGGAAGGCAAAGGATGCTTCGGGTAAATTTAAGGCGGCAGACATCAAAATACCGCTATTTGTAAACAATGTCGATAATGAGTCATCAGTTAAGGACGTGGCTGACTATATATTTAGCAAGACGGGTGTTGTAGTGCAGTTGACGGAAATTAATATGAAACGACAAAGAGATTATAAAGCCTTTAAAGTGTTTGTTCCTAGGCACAAGTTAGACATGTTCCTAGATGAACAGTTGTGGCCCGAAGGTATTTCCTTCCGTCGGTTTATTAATTTCAAAGAGCGGAAAATGCAAAGCCCGGCTACATTACGGGTGACTGAAGTTGGGAATGAGGCTAGAAAAAGTTAATAAGTTATTTATGGCTAGCACTATTAAAAATCAGACTGTTAAAATGGTTAGTTTTAATATTGTAAGTCGGTTATGAGGTCAGTGGAGGGGATACGTGAAGTATGTAAAACGGCACACGTTATTGCCCTGCAGGAGACGTGGCTTTTGCCCCATGATACCACTTTCATTGGAACGATTGACAACAACTTCGAGTATACCAGTAAGTCAGCGGTTGATACTTCGGTCGGCGTACTGCGTGGTCGCCCGTATGGTGGGGTGGCAGTGATGTGGAGAAAGGGTGTGTTCTCTTCCGTTACGGTGTTATCGTGTAGTAGTGTGAGGCTAGCAGCTGTTAAGCTTTGTATGGGTGAACGAAGCTCGTTAGTGTTTTCGGTGTACATGCCAACGGACAGTGCTGAAAACTTATTAGAATTTACCGAAGTGTTAAGCGAAATTAATGCAGTGATTGAGAGTTGTGACAGTGAATCAGCCATAATTCTTGGTGATTTCAATGCTCATCCAAATGAGTTATTCTTTACGGAGTTAAACAACTTCTGTTCAGAGTGGAGCTGGCTCTGTACGGACGTGATGAAGTTGACTATGTTCTCTGATACGCACACCTTTATTAGTGAAAGTCACAACAATTGTAAACGGTGGCTTGATCACTGTCTGACAACGGAGGCAGCTTGGCAATGTGTCACTGACATTAAGGTACGTTATGATTTGTACTGGTCGGACCATTTTCCACTGGAAGTGTATTGTAACCTTGGTATATTACCTTGTAAAATACAATGTACAGAAAAGTTTAACAATAAAGTGAGATGGGGTCAGAGGGATGCTGAGCAGATCAGATTGTATACCGAGCTCTGTACAGAAAAATTGAGGAACATTGATTTTCCGGTGGAACTTGGTCTGTGTGCTGACAATGTTTGTAGTATGAATAGTCATTATGTAATTATTGATAAGCTCTATAGTAGTATTGTCAGAGCTTTGACAGAGGCTGCGCAACGCAGTCATAGACTGGGGGAGCGAAAGAAGAAAAAATATGTTATTGGATGGAATAAACATGTACAGAAGGCTCGTATGGAGGCACGAAGCAGCTTTCAGACCTGGATGCTATATGGCAAACCAAAGTCCGGTGATATTTATAATAGTATGCGCGAAACCAGAAGGCGCTTTAAGTCTAAGTTTAAATGGTGTCAAGATAACGAGAATCAGATTAAGATGGACATCTTGGCCACACACCATAAAGACAAGGACTTCAAGCGCTTCTGGAAGTATACCAGGAAACTGGCAGCTGGTTTGTGTGTGCCTGTGTGTGTTGAGGGTAGAAATGAGCCATGTCAGATTGCCGAGCTGTTTAGGGAACGTTTTAAGGTCGAGTCTCCTCTAGTAGGTGTGCAGCAGGTGCTTGATGCTGAGATCGAGGATGGAAAGCGGTTCAGATTCAAAGTGACAGAAGTCGCTCACATTATTAAGAATATGACTCGAGGCAAGTCTCCAGGGCATGATGACCTCAGCATCGAGCACTTGCAGTTCGCGGGTGTTCATTTACCAAGAGTATTAGTCATGCTATTTAATTTGTGTATAGGACATTCATACTTACCCCAGGAGCTTATGAAGACCATCGTAATACCTATTATTAAAAACAGGACGGGCGATGCCTCCGACGGTAACAACTACAGACCAATCTCACTGGCTACGGTGATTGCCAAGGTATTGGATGGTTTGCTTGATTGTCACTTAAATAATCATATAAACCTGCACGATGCCCAGTTTGGGTTTAGAGCTGGGCTATCAACTGAAGCTGCGATACTGCGACTCAAGCATACTATCCAGTACTATGTTACAAGGAAGACGCCAATATACGGCTGTTTTTTGGACCTGTCGAAGGCATTTGACCTGGTATCCTATGACGTGTTGTGGGATAAGCTCCGGGGAGAAACCAGCACACCCAGGGATATAGTTAATATTTTAAGATATTGGTATGGCAACCAAACCAACATTGTTAAATGGGCGGGTTCGTGTTCCACAGAGTATAGGTTGGAGTGAGAGACCTCACCGCGACTCTTCAACCTGTATGTTAATAGACTAATAGATGAGCTCAGCAGGGCCGGGGTTGGTTGTTCCATTAATGGGAAATGCTTGAACAACATCAGTTATGCCGATGATATGGCGCTGCTGAGCCCTTCTGTTAAAGCTCTCAATATCCTCTTGGGTATATGTGAGAGGTACGCAGAGACACATGGTCTCAGGTATAACTGCAAGAAGAGTGAACTACTTGTTTTCAAGGTGGGTAATAAAAGTCCCAAATCTGTTCCACCGGTCAGACTTGGAGGTAATCCGGTAAGTAGAGTCACCAAATACAAGTACCTGGGGCACTGGGTCACTGAAGACCTCTCAGATGACCTAGATATTGAGCGGGAACGTAGGGCATTGGCAGTAAGATGCAATATGCTGGCGCGCAGGTTTGCGAGGTGCACAAATAATGTTAAAATTACCCTTTTCAAGGCATACTGTACAATAATGGGTTTAGAATGTTGTTGGGGTTGCCGCGCTTTTGTAGTGCATCAGGTATGTTTGTTGAGGCAAACACTGACTGCTTTAGAGTGATAGTGAGGAAGAGAGTGGCCTCCCTGATGCAGCGTGTGCGGGGCAGCTCCAATAGCCTTCTAAATTCCATTCTGGAAAGGATTGATTGTCCTATTGTGAGGCACTGGAACAATGTACATGGTTCTGGGGGTGCCCATTTTAATACAAAATAATTGTTTTTAGGTATTAAGTTTACTAACATAATTATAAGTATAACTAACAATTTTATATGGAATATATATTCTGAAATAAATGATAATAATAATAATAATAATAAAAGGGGGCGAGCCTATTGCCGTACCGGGCACATTACCAGACTCCGTGCTGCTACTGAGAATTTCCTAACGGAAAAACCCAATAAGACTTTGCCCGACCCGGGAATCGAACCCGAGACCTCCCAATCCCACGCGCACATTTATGCCGCGAGACCAACGAGGCAGTCTGTATACTATTTAAAAAAGAAATCACCATCCTCCTCCTAGCGTTATCCCAGTTGCAACCCAGAATGCGCTTACTAGTCCACCCGGATTTGTCTGAATACTAGCTAACAGAGCGAAGGCCTGTCTAGCCTCCACAACCCAAAGGAATAGCGATATTCCATGGTTAAGACTAGTGTCAGTTTATTCAGCCCTATAACAACTGCCAAGATCTTCATGACAACCGGGACCAACCGCTTAACATGCTCTCGATGAGGCACGAGGAAACTGATAATGAACAATTCAATACGCTTATAACTCCGTAAAGTCAGTGGTGCGCGCCGTGGACTCGAACCCGATACTCTCTGCATGGCAGTTAGTATATCGACTAGGCTATCGCTGCCGTATGCCGTATTTTTGTGCACATGTTAAAGATTTTGTTTTTACGTAGCAGTCTAAATAAATAGATTGTTAGCGTTTATCATCATCAGCCTTTATACTGTCGCACTGCTGGGCACGGGCCTCATCTCACTATGAAAAGGGTAAGGCCATAGTCCACCACACTGGCCAAGTGCGGGTTGGCAGACTTCACAAGTCTTTCGAGAACATTATGGAGAACTCTCAGACATTCAGGATTCCTCACGGTATTTTCCTTCACCGATAAGCTAGCGATAATTACCAATTAAATACGCACTTAACTTCTAAAAGTCGTTGGTGCGTGCCGTGGATTTGAACCCGAGACCCTCTGCGTAGCAGTCCGTCGGTCTCTCCACTCGGCTAGCGTTTATACTTACTACAAATTCAATATAATTTCCTATCAACTACCAAAACAGATAACAGAAACAGATAATATCCGTACAAAATTAGGTTCAGTTAATTTCATTCGTTAAACTTAAGTCGTTATTTCAAATAAGAATTAGTTCCTCCAAGCTTCTCTTCACTTCTAGTTATAACGAATTAAACTTGAACAACGTAAATTGTTTACGAATAGCTGTAGGCGTTGGATACGAAATAATTACTTACGTATTTAATGAAAAAAATACTATTGTTTATTTCCTGTCCTTTATCGTAAAATGTTACTGTAATTGTTATTTACTTCAGCGTATTATTTATTCTATTGTGTTTATTTTTTATTGTTTTTGGATTGTTTTGTAATAAATTTGATAAAAGCTGTCCTATCTTTATTATGTCGTCATACAGATGTCAAGCAATATTTTGATTTGACCAACGAACATTTTTTACTTCAATAATCAAAAAAGTAACTAAGATGGTGTCTGCTTTTGATAATACTCGCAATTTGTAATCCGTACACCTCCTTATTTTAGGTACCTAACATAGATACATATGTTAGGCTTGGCTTGTAGATACAGGCCGCCACAGATGCAAGTGAGACTATTAAATAAAATCTAACAAATTGTCTTAGGTATATTCTATAAAAGTCTACCTGATCATGCTTGTTGTAAAAAAATTCAAAATAACGATTGTATGCATTGAGCAAGTTACAAAATATATTTATGACAATTAATTCTATACCTGTATATAAAACAGCTTTGCTTCAATTTCATTAAAATATAGATACTTATTATGTGAATGCGATACACGATACAATTAATTGAAGGACTAATCGTTAAAATAACCGACTATTTCGATTAAACGTTAAAATTGATAATCGTTTATTAATCACAATTGTTTCATTGCTGCTGACAAATTAATTTTGAAATGTTTGGCAATTTTCTAAAATTTAATGGTCATGTTCACAAATATAAAATGTGTTTAATTAGATATTGATTTGCTTATATATAGTGTCTACTTTTAAAACAGTATAAGTACCTAGATATAATTATAATAATTTATTGATAAGGTAGATGCTGAAATGATAATTCATGTCGTAAAACAATGCGCGCCAACAAACATCTTGCCAATTTGCCATTTCATTATGTTAATAATTTCCTTTGGACAAATCTTAACGAAATTAGCAGAAGGGTTATGTGTATGATAAGGAAACATTTTTTTACAAACGCCTTTATTATAAATAGATACCATAAAACAAAAATACTCATTTATACTATAATTCTTCTATACAATTCAATTCCATCGACTTATTGAAATACCTACCAAATAAAACTTCTGTAACCCCTAGTAAACCGAATGAAGCATTAGGAATGCCTAATAGCAGCTATCTGCTGGCTCATTGGACAGATCTAAGTAAATATTTAATAGTGTCTCGAAAACAGTTTTAGTTAAGATTAGAACACCCCTTTTCATCCCAAGAGGGTCGTAGGCGGCGTTTAAAAGTTTTTCTAAGGGATCGTCTGCAACATTTACCCGTTTACTCTTTCAACTTACTACAATCACCAATTTGAGTTCGAAACAGAGCAGATTTAATATTGTCTTTTACAGGCTCAAAGGTAACTAACTTTATTTAGGAATGGCTTTTTGTTTGCGACGGTGAATTATGTGTTTAATAGATGTATGAACGATGTTGCGCTTGTTATAATTATTTTTTTGTTACTAATGTTACCTATGATATTATTTAGTGTAACAAGAGACAGTAAATCTCGGTACATAAATTACCTTTTCTTTTTGTCAATTTTAAATTGCGGAGGTCAGACGGACGGATGTTGTTCAGTCGCTTTATGGCTAATATTCTGTCAAAACTGGTTAGATTAGTAAGCGGACTCCGAGCACCAAGGTGATAGTTTTACATGTAACTGGGTTAACTGTAGGAAGATTATGATGATGATAATGATGATATTGATATTTACTATTTTATCATATACTAGCTGTTTTCCGCAGTTTCACCCGCGCACTTAGAAAACTACTTCGCATACCTGGTTAATTTATAGCCTTATTTACTCCTTGGTACATCAGCTATCCGCCAGTGAAGGTCCCGCCAAAATCGGTCCAGCCGTTCCAGAGATTAGCGAGAGCAAACTGACAGACAGACAAAAATTGTAAAAAAAACATTTCAGTATATTTACCGTAGGTATATACATCCATATGCATTTAGTAAAAAAGCGGTTATTTTAATATTACAAAGAGGCACTCCAATTTTATTTATATGTATAGTTAAAAACGTCTACCTGTTGTTTTTATGTCATAAGTATTTATGTGTGCATAGGGTTCCCACCAAGAACTTCCCAAAGGGGGACCCTTTGGGAAGTTCTTGGTGGTAAGTCAACCTCACCTGCAAGTGGTGCACCTGCCGATCAACGGACGAGGCACTGGCAAACAAAATATCCCGATAAGCGGTAATAGGCTCGCCACCTACTACATGGGAACAAAACACTGGCGAAAAGTGGGCGTTTAATATGCCTCTGCCTACCCCTTCGGGGAAACAGGCGTGAGTCTATGTATATATGTATGTACGTATGTATTTATGTGTTGCTTTCAGAATCATCACTTCCAGGAAACACTTTTTGTTAATAACCAAATCTTCAGTCTGTAACAATAAACATAAACATGTTTTATACTATTGTAGTATAAAACATAAACATGTTTTATACTATTTTAATATAAAACATGTTTATATCACGTAAAGCCTTATTTTTCATCCAAAGGCACTGTGAAGGTTGTCAGAACATATACATAATATTTATGGCATAGTTACTTCAGAGAAAATCGGTTGAAAGCAAAACAGACAAACTTTCACATTGACACCATTAATACGGATACTGAAAACTTATTTACTCCTTCAGTGCACTCCCCAAACACTCTCGCACGTGTAATCATTGAAAACAAGTGTCGCATACAAAGTTAGAGTTTATTTAGTTTACTTTTACTTATGCGTGACACGGTGCATCACCGTCTTGTTTGTGTTAGGGACGTGCGTCACTTAGGCATTAGCCTCGTGTCGCGTGTTTCATTAAACTTGTACCTCATTATGAGGTACAAGTTTAATGAAACACGCGACATTAGCACGGTATGAGGTCCTCATACCGTGCTAATATATTTATGGGTGATGTTGCGGTTACCACGGGTTTTGTATGACGGTAGCGATTGCCGTTTACAATAATGTTTTTTATATCAAACAAGCTGACCCAGCAAATACTTTTTCATTTTATTATGTTTTTCTTACAAACCTGCTGCAGACAATATCGAACACATAAAAGATATAAATATTTATTCAATTTGGTGCAGTCGTTTGGAAATTATGCGCGTGCAAACACTTCGGTGATTCATTTTTATTTATATAGAATTAACGATTGATACCTACATGTAATAAAGTGATAGTACACAGAGTGAAGTGAAGTCAACACAAGACAAGAACACTCGACATCAAACCCTATATCAAGCTGTCTGGACAGTGTGGTATAGGAGGCCTCATCATCATCAGTATTTAACAGTCCACTGCTGGAGGAATTGGCCTACTATACCGCGTTAGCCAAACGGGTTGGTATAGGTTTTGTATCAAGTTTTCTTTCTCTTACAATGCTGTTCTCTGCATAATATGCTCCCTCTGTCAGCTCTTACGACACCCGTGGGCTGATATGGGGTGGTGACAATCCGTATTCTTAATCCATCACCACACGGACGTAGGCCTCATATTGACTCAATATTCACTATTGCGACGCAAAAGGAGATGCGTGATGATCCAGCAATTAATAAAAAATAATGGCGCGCTATTGGATGAAACAAATGAATTTGATCTTGTAGATTGTTCAATAGTCTTATCTCACTAAATTGTACTATAATATTGATGTTGGTCAAATTCTTAGGCAATAGTAATAATAAATCTAATAATATGATAGAAGAGCTAAAAATATCATATTGGTTTGAAACTATTGTAAATTATTCTGGGAAATGTTTGCATGAGGATGATGTGTTAAAAAAATAGAGCACTCTATTATACAACACTTACCTAAGTACTAGGAAAGGCGAATAAATTTCTACTCATATTTAAAAGGGGGAGCCGCCGCATAATATGAGGTCTTTACTACAGTAGAAAGGTCGTAGTACTTATACAGGTAACTTTTTACGCAGAGAGCACTACAACATTAATGCCTCCTTTGGCTTAAGAGCTGCAACTTTAAACGAAACTTTACCAACTTATGATTAATGATACTAAGCATCTGTGGACGACAAGAACTGATAGTTTGAACTCGGATTAAGGCCCTCAGGCCAGGATTAATGTGTTGATTTGCAAAGGGCTTCAAGAACTTTGATGCTAGTGATATTTTCTATGTCAAACACATGTAGTGAATACGAAGGGTGAAATACATTTTTAAATTGGCTTTGACTACGAAATACTAAATTTATTAGAGAAAACCAATATATACGATTACATACATTTTCTTATTGATCTGGGCCTTAGTTTATAATTTGATACGCTGATTGAATACTACGATCATGTGTTTTCTTATTTATTAAGAAAATCCTGTTTATTTTAATTGCCATCAGAAGAAAATTGTGTATCAAATCATAGAAACGCTGTTGGAAATTATGCTGGAATGGCCGCTTGTAGCCGTCTGCTATCGGTTTCTCGCGGCAATTATCCCAGCGACAAACAGTTTTGATGTCAGTAGTTGCGTTTGTGCCGAAAGGCACATTCATTGCTATATTATATAAGGGTTTTAAATATTACCAAGCAACATAAGACTCTTTGTTTCAACCATAAAGTATGGCCACCAAATTTTCAATTATTAATTAGCTAGGACGCCTAAATGTTGGTTAAATAAAGTTCTCAAATGGAAGAAGGCTTCCCGGTATTTGATTATTCAATCCATTCCGTTCAGTCTTCAAGTAAGAAAGTTTGTGTCAGCGGTGAAGAGCTAAGTCCAAAGCTTTTGCCGATATTCAGGGCGTATTTAAAGAAGTTTAAGATCTTTATAAAAGTATCCCAACTGAATCAACAGGCACATTAAAATACAGTATCGACGAATCGTTATGTCTTTAGAACTCTGTCTTAGAACTAAGGTCAATTTGTCTAATACTAGATGTTATTTTCAAGTTTGCTGTGTTCTGATCTATTAGCATCACTGAGATACTTAATCTTTCTTAATAATAAAATAATAAGTATATGTAGAATTTCAACATTACGTTATCTTTGTACAATCGATTACAAATTTTAATAATTAAAAACTAGTTTTGTTTCTTAGTTTACTTACTATGGAACTCAAAAACAACTTTGATGAAGCTAGGTACTAAGATATCTTAGATAATGACAAACAAGGTTACAGACAGTTTCAATTGATCAATTTTCACCTTTTTCATGACGATGACGCGGAGTGGGTAACTCTTTGCGAGCCGTCACCATCTTGCCACTCGGTCGTGAGAGTATGTTCGTCTGAGTTAGGATTAGGACTGGCGGAGTAGGTGTGCGAGATAAAAAACGTTCGAGGTCCACTCGCTAAAACCACCGCGATGTCCTAACATTAACAGGAAGTAGCGGGTCCTATTTATGGGAGAGTGACGCCACGACGCAAATCGCAGTAAGCTTACTATCTAGAATTCTAGACGATCTTTATCGCTTATAGTTTTTTCTAGTCTGTTAAACAAAACATCAACAAACATGTTGGTATGGCGTGGTGCCGAAACCGATTAGGTTCTAGGCGACTTGGAGAAGGAAATGGACTGTATACAAAGGATAGCGGGTTTAGCCGCCTAGGAGGGAATAAGGGCGGAGGAGGTGATTGAGTGGGTATAGGATATTTCCAGGATGGAAGGCACTTACCTTATTCAGCCTTCTTCGTTTCTTGTCCTCAGCGGCGCGGCGCGGAGCGGTATCGAGACGGCGTTCTTAGCGAGCGGAATGTTCGAGACTGTCCGTCGCGTTCACGATCGCGGCGACGAAATCAGGCGCAAGGCAGTGCCTCTTCCAGGGAGAGGGAAAGAGAGGGACGGAAATATGATATCGCTCGCACTAGACAAGCGTGGAACGATTCATGTTGATGCGATTAGTTATGTATAGGAAGGTAGATGGCGCTTCCATATCCCCCCGGCCCTAAAGGGTTGCCTTTAAAAAAAAAATAGAATTGAACTTAGCTATGTTGGGTGTACTACCGCATAACCCCTCAATAGGCTAAGACAGCGATATGACAATAAAATTAATCTAAATTAACTTTAGCGAAGACTACAAACGCAATAATAGCGAAAACTACTAACTAAATACTTAAACTAAGAGGTAGGTCCAACCTCAGGCTAGATCTCACTGAGTTGGAAGCGGACGCGAGTTGATCAGTGCCTCGACTTGTGCAAGGACAGTTAAAGGCTCTTCGTGAGAGAGGATGTGCTGACCTATAACTTTAAAGAGATGCGTTTTAATTACTTTGACCATGCTTGCCCAACATCCACCGTAATGTGGTTATGCTGGTGGAATAAACTTCCAGTCAATATGATCTATGGAGAGTTCTTCCTGAAGACGAGTATGATAACCCGCGACATGATTGAAACAAGTAGCGGGAACAAGTTCAATCAATTTACTAACGCAGTTGGCGACAAAAGTCTGCCAGCGGTGAGGAGAAGAATGAATCCAAGCGAGCACTACTTTGGAGTCGGAAAATGCGTGTATTTTATTAATGGGGTAGTGGGGCAAACTGTGTCTTGAACCTTGCGGAGCAACTGAGACAGCAGAAGGGCCGCGCACAACTCCAGTCTCGCAACCGTAATGGTTTTAACAGGCGAGACCTTACACTTGGCACAAACTAACTGCACCAAGTAGTTAGAACCAATGCGGACTTGCAGATATACGACTCCGCCGTAAGCACGCTCGCTGGCGTCAGCGAAACCTATTAAGTTGACGGTACATCCATCTACCAACCCAAGATGACGCGGAATAGTAATATGATTGAGCGCGGTAAGCTCAATACAAAACTGGCCCCAAGCGGCGACAATATGGTCAGGGGGTGTATCATCCCACTCACACTTTGATAGCCAAAGCTCTTTGATCAAGAGCTTGGCGTACAAAATTGTGGGAGCCACAAACCCATTAGGTCCCATAGTCGAGCCACTGTGGACAGCATAGTGCGCTTGGCGCACTTGTCATCTGGTGGTGAGACGTCAAACCGAAAACTATCACAGGATTTGTCCCAGCGTAAACCGAGAACCTTATGCGGTACAGACTTCTCAAACTCAATGTCTGGAGAAGCTTTATGAGAATCTGGTATGCGTGCGAGAACCTCCTTAGAGTTGCTTGTCCATTTGACAAGATCAAACTGGCCTCGCTTGAAAAGCCGAATAAGCTCTTCACAAAGCGAAATTGCTAGCGGAGCGGGTATGACATTACAGGCAATGTCATCTATATACAAAGCGGATGTGTAGTATAGTATAGTGTAGCGTAACGTAGCTTAGCATAGCGTAGCATAGCGCAGCATAGCGCAGCATGGCGCAGCATAGCGCAGCATGGCGCAGCATAGCGCAGCATGGCGCAGCAAAGCGCTGCATGGCGGAGCTTGGCGCAGCATAGCGCAGCATGGCGCAGCATATCGCAGCATGGCGCAGCAAAGCGCAGCATGGCGAAGCATGGCGCAGCATGGCGCAGCATAGCGCAGCATAGCGCAGCATGGCGCAGCATAGCGCAGCATGGCGCAGCAAAGCGCAGCATGGCGCAGCATAGCGAAGCATGGCGCAGCATATCGCAGCATGGCGCAGCATGGCGCAGCATAGCGCAGCATAGCATAGCATAGCTAATTAGTGCTTTATCTTACACACAGTTTTAGCACCCACCTTGATCTCTTGAAGAGCAGAACAACAACAAGACGTAATACAATGAGAAGTATGTAACGTAGGTACGGTACCCATAATCACATACCCAAGTACCGTCTCAATAGCGGGCGGTAAATCATATCGCTCACTACGAACTATGTTAGTTAGTAGCAAGTGCGGAAATATTGAAGCTCCGATCAAAAGATCAATGCCTGCCGGATTCGCAAACTCCGCGTCGGCTAACGGCAATGATTCGAGATGAGTGAGTGATGCTACGTCTACATTAGCGTTTGGCAACGTGTCTGTAATACGTTCCACGATAAGCGAAGAAATGTTAAAATTAATGTCCCTATTAAAACGCGAATGTATTTTAACATCTACGGAACCCCTGCAATGCCTTTCTGATCCGCCTATCCCTTTGACGGTTGAGTTAGTATTTTTAAAATTATTCCATAATCCGAGGCGTTTGAAGCATTCCGACGTTATTAGATTGGTCTGAGATGCGCTATCTAGCAGACAACGTACCATGTGCGGCGACCCATTAACATCGTATACGATAACTTGCGCTGTCACCAACAGTACTGTGTTAGACGCCGTACACTGCGTTTTGGCCCTGCGCGGATCATTATAGATGCGCGAGTGCCGTCCTCGCGTGCGCGTCGCCCGCGCAATGGATGTCATACACAACGATACTTCGCCCTCAGACGCGGAAGGCGCAGCTACCGTGGTCTGCTGCACCTGCGGCGCGAGTGTGTCAAGGTTAGCGGATTGGCTTGACAACCGGTTATTTTTATCATAATGTAACAGTGTATGATGTTTTTGTTTACACGTGCGACATCTCGTTCTACTGGAACAATTACTCGTTTTATGTTTTATGCTTAAGCAATTAATGCAAGCTTTGTTATCTTTTACGCATTTAAAACGAGCAATTGGATTTTAATCATTAAAGGTGGGACACTTATAGTAATGGTCGTGCACTATATTACTGCACAGACACTTCTGTGAATTATTACTATTAGATTCCGAACATGTTACGTAAGATTGTGGATTAGGGACTGAGTTATTATTACTATTTCGCGATTTATTCAACCTTTGTTTGTTGTTGTTAGTGTTAGACGGGCCAGGTGAACCAGACTGCGTATTATGAAATATTCGACACTGATCTTTGATGAACGAAATAAAACTATCTAGTGTAGGTATTTTATTATTGCGTTCCGTCATCTCGAATGCGCGAATTGTATCAGTGTCAAACTTTTTTAAAGCGAGTTGAAGCAACATAAAGTCGGAAAGATCTTCTAATTTTAAATTCCTAAGAGAATTAACCGCGGTTACGAAGTTATCAATAAACAGCTGGAAATTCGAGACAGACGCGTTGCTGGACAGTTTGAGATTTAAAGCTTGGTCAAAGTACGTAGACGCTAGAACGCGCGTGTCTTGATATCTGTCAAGTAGTGACTGAAATATGACCTGATAATTCTCAGCACTGGGTGTGACACCTGCAAATACGGACTGAGCCTGACAGTTTACCTATTAAATAGTACAACCTGTCAGCATCTGTCAGAGAACCATTATCGTGCACTGTAGACTTAAAACTTGCATAGAATAACGGCCAATTTCGTATATCTCCGTCAAACGACATAATCTCGATTGGCGGTAATCTCGGTTTGCGGGCAACGGGCTCTGCTGAACATTTACCCTCCAATTGCGATTGTATACGCTTAATAATACAATAAAGATCTTCGAATGATGTATACGCCTGATAGTTCGGTTTTTCATCAGGATTGATAGAAAGTAATCTTGCGTTATAATCGTCTAACAACTTATGAAAATCCGTTCGAATACTATCTACTGTTGTACAATAACTGAGAAATGCTTCGCTATTACCGTCAGACATCGATGCGGTTTTTGATCTTTCATAGATATTTTGAATGCGCTCAAATAAAATATTGCGTTTTGCTTCTAAGATTGTCATCTCTTTGTCTTCCGACACGCGTGACTTCTTTTGTTGTGACATGCTTACGTAAGTATAAGCTAATGAGAACGAAACAAAATAAGAATATCTAATGTGCCTATTATTTTACCTAAGTAGGCAACACTTTAGAGCTGAGGAAATAAAAGTTTGATTGAAATATGAGATTTATAAGACAACTATGATAGTTGCAGAAATAATAATTTAATAAGTAGGTAGCTACATAAAAGTTTACCTACTGATGCGGGCGGAAATAACCATGTGACGGTTATGTGAATATATTAGGAGTATAGCTAGGTGGTATAACTGCCTAGGTATAGCGGTATAACGTATAAAACGTAAATGAATCCGACTCGTATGGATAAAAAAAATGGTATGGCGTGGTGCCGAAACCGATTAGGTTCTAGGCGACTTGGAGAAGGAAATGGACTGTATACAAAGGATAGCGGGTTTAGCCGCCTAGGAGGGAATAAGGGCGGAGGAGGTGATTGAGTGGGTATAGGATATTTCCAGGATGGAAGGCACTTACCTTATTCAGCCTTCTTCGTTTCTTGTCCTCAGCGGCGCGGCGCGGAGCGGTATCGAGACGGCGTTCTTAGCGAGCGGAATGTTCGAGACTGTCCGTCGCGTTCACGATCGCGGCGACGAAATCAGGCGCAAGGCAGTGCCTCTTCCAGGGAGAGGGAAAGAGAGGGACGGAAATATGATATCGCTCGCACTAGACAAGCGTGGAACGATTCATGTTGATGCGATTAGTTATATATAGGAAGGTAGATGGCGCTTCCACATGTGATTACAAATAGAAAATACAGTATACCAGACACATGTGCCTGCTGAACCCTACATAAATTTGTCTCTTTATGGAAGGAACAACGGATATTTTCATACCGCAGATAACGTTTTTTATAAACAATTCTTCCTTACTTGTCAACAAGTCGCAGACAGCTCTGTCTGCGACTTACGGAATTGCTGCAGAAAATCCTAAGTCAACCTTACACGGGTATTTTGGAAATTTTCTGATTAGCCTAAAATAGGTTAACAAGGATACTGACATAACTTGACGCTATTTATAACATAGAAACGGATAAAACATTATTCTTGCACCCGAAATCGAAAATTCAATTCCTAACCTTTGACTGATACTTTTACGTAGGCCAAGATGATTAAAATTTTGTTACCCAATATTTTTAGCAAGCTACTCCTTCCTTCTTGTGTGAGTGTAATTGAACTGAATTTGCTCCCCGAATCTCTAATGGTAACGCGTTCAAGAGATGCACAGCCTATACAGCCAAGGATCTATCAAAGTAATTTGGGGAATGCTTCGGCATCTCCAGCGTTAGATTCTCAGACGAACTCAAGGACCTTACATGTATATCATGAAGAAAGTTGTAAAATACATTGCTAGTAATTTTAAGAAAAGAGAAGTTGTAGGCAAGTTGTCAGTCATACCAAATATCTGCTCAGTTTTCAGTTCATAAACATTAAAATAAGTGGTAGGTAGTTACAAAAATGCAGCGTACTTCAATTTGCTACTTAAAAAACTCAAGCAAAGAATACAAAATGAAATAGATGATTAAATAATAATTTGAAATATTCCGTCTGTAGAAATATAATATAAAAATAAATTTGCGTACATACGTGTAAAGTAAATTTTTGAGTGACATTTATCAAGCCGACTTTTTAATAAATATACAATGAATTCGCAATATGAAAACGATTCTGTAAATTGAAGTAAATTACTCATTTATACTATAATTCTTCTATACAATTCAATTCTATCGACTTATTGAAATACCTACCAAATAAAACTTCTGTAACCACTAGTAAACCGATTGAAGCTAAACCATTCCTAATGGCAGCTACCTGCTGGCTCATTGGACAGATCTAAGTAAATATTTAATAGTGTCTCGAAAACAGTTTTAGTTAAGATCAGAACCAACCCTTTTTCATCCCAAGAGGGTCGTAGGCGGCGTTTAAAAGTTTTTCCAAGGGATCGTCTGCAACATTTACCCGTTTACTCTTTCAATTTACTACAATCACCAATTTGAGTTCGAAACGCAGTAAAGTCGGATTTTCTACGTGAACAGAGCAGATTTAATATTGTCTTTTACAGGCTCAAAGGTAACTAACTTTATTTAGGAATGGCTTTTTGTTTGCGACGTTGAATTATGTGTTTAATAGTTGTCTGAACGATGTTGCGATTATTATAATTCTGGTTTTTGTTAGAAATGTTACTTATGATATTATTTAGTGTAACAAGAGACAGTAAATCTCGGTACATAAATTACCTTTTCTTTTTGTCAATTTTAAATTGCGGCGGTCAGACGGACGGATGTTGTTCAGTCGCTTTACGGCTAATATTCTGTCAAAACTGGTTAGATTAATAAGCGGACTCCGAGCACCAAGGTGATAGTTTAACATGTAACTGGGTTAACTGTAGGAAGATTATGATGATGATAATGATGATATTGATATTTACTATTTTATCATATACTAGCTGTTTTCCGCAGTTTCACCCGCGCACTTAGAGAAATACTTCGCATACCCGGTTAATTTATAGCCTTATTTACTCCTTGGTATATCAGCTATCCGCCAGTAAGGATCCCGCCAAAATCGGTCCAGCCGTTCCAGAGATTAGCGAGAGCAAACAGACAGACACAAAAATTGTAAAAAAATCATTTCGGTATATGTACCGTAGGTATATACATCCATATGCATTTAGTAAAAAAGCGGTTATTTTAATATTACAAACAGGCACTCCAATTTTATTTATATGTATAGTTAAAAACGTCTACCTGTTGTTTTTATGTCATAAGAATTTATGTGTGCATAGGGTTCCCACCAAGAACTTCCCAAAGGGTCCCAAGCCAACCTCACCTGCAAGTGGTGCACCTGCCGATCAACGGACGAGGCTCTGGCAAACAAAATATCCCGATAAGCGGCAATAGGCTCGCCACCTATTACATGGAAACGAAACACTGGCGAAAAGTGGGCGTTTAATATGCCTCTGCCTACCCCTTCGGGGAAACAGGCGTGAGTCTATGTATGTATGTATGTATGTATGTATGTATGTATGTATTTATGTGTTGCTTTCAGAATCATCACTTCCAGGAAACACTTTTTGTTAATAATCAAACCTTCAGTCTGTAACAATAAACATAAACATGTTTTATACTATTGTAGTATAAAACATAAACATGTTTTATACTATTTTAATATAAAACATGTTTATATCACGTAAAGCCTTATTTTTCATCCAAAGGCACTGCGAAGGTTGTCAGAACTTATACATAATACTAGCTGACCCGGTAAACGTTGTTTTGCAATTTTTTTTTTTTTTTTGAAAAATAGATGTTGGCCGATTCTCATAGATACCGGATAAGCACAAAAAATTTCATCAAAATCGGTCAAGCCGTTTCGGAGGAGTATGGCAACGATATATTAGATTTATGGCATAGTTACCTACTTCAGAGAAAATCGGTTGAAAGCATAACAGACAAACTTTCACATTAACACCATTAATACGGATACTGAAAACCTATTTACTCCTTCAGTGCACTCCCCAAACACTCTGCCACGTGTAATCATTGAAAACAAGTGTCGCATACAAAGTTAGAGTTTATTTAGTTTACTTTTACTTATGCGTGACACGGTGCATCACCGTCTTGTTTGTGTTATGCTCGCTGTACACATTGGCCAAACATGCTGGCCCAACGTATTGGCCCAATGTGTAGAGAGCTACATGGCGCTATGTTGGCTTAATGTACCGCTGTACACATTGGCCCAACATGCTGGCCCAACGTATTGGCCCAATGTGTAGAGAGCTACTTGGCGCTATGTTGGCTTAATTGGTGTAGTTGGCGCCGACGTTGGCCGGCCAGCCGAATAGTGTCGGTTTTTTGTGCACACATCAAAGGATCTTGGCGCGCTCCGCCAACAGCATTCACACGTTGGCGCCTTTTTCATTTCGTTGCCGCTCTTCAGCGGAGACAGTACTGTTGCGCGTGAATATATTTACGTTCCCAAGTTAATATACATATTAGTAGTAGGTCGTTACGTGTTTTGCTCGTAATCGGCTGGAAGTAGTTTTGTGAGTACGCATAATCGGTTCCAAAAGTGATTATTTCTGTAACTATTCATTTCTAAAAAGACAACTCCCGCATTAGGACTAAATCCTATGTCGCGGGGGACTTTACAAACATACATCTAACGAGGACAATTAACATCCAGACTCGAAACAACAATTAATGGATCACACAAAGTGTTGTCTCGTGTGGGAATCGAACCCTCGCTTAAACCACTACGCCAACCGTGCAGTCAGACAGTTCAATGCAGTGTCGATACGGTATACCAAGAAACATTACTGTAGAATTATGCTAAATAGTTACTTTACAAGTAAGAACCATATATCTATTTTCATATTGTAATAAATATTGCCCATTACTTTTAAAGGTAAACATAATTTCATTGTTTACGTATTAAATGAACTTTCCTTCATACTTTAGCCAGGCTTAGGACTGGCTGCACAACTTACTTTTTATATGAATTTACGTATTAAATGGATATTGAGAAATTCACACATTGATCATAGCACTACTATTGTAGAACAATAATTTATACAAACATAGCAAATTATCGTTCTAATTTACATAAGGTGCATTCTCATTTGAAATATCCCAAAAGTGTTATCTGATTATTTCTTTTTATTTAAGCATCGAGTTTGACATAAGACAATGACGATACGATGTGCATTACGAAATTATTACGCACACTATGACACAGCCCAGCGCATCAAGCTCGGACGAACTTTGGTATAATCGTATAGTTTCGTGTAATGAGCTG
The DNA here is from genome assembly GCA_944739405.2 of Euclidia mi. Classification (NCBI taxonomy): domain Eukaryota; kingdom Metazoa; phylum Arthropoda; class Insecta; order Lepidoptera; family Erebidae; genus Euclidia; species Euclidia mi. The sequence continues at coordinate 31,637,349 of OX123188.2, read as the reverse complement.
TCGTGCAGGCGCACCGCGCGCCGAACATCGCGCGCGCGATACATACCTACATACAGAGCTGGAACCATAGATTATACACATACTGGTAGCTGGAACCGCTTACGAAAAGTAACTAGTTAAATCAGCCACGAAACTACTTACGCGGTTACGTGTATACGTACGCAGTTTTATGAATCGATTACGTTAAATAACGCCCACTCCTAATAGGTACATATATAACGGGTGCGGCGGCGTAGGACAGCAATGGTGTTTTACAATTTATAGTAATTGTACCGAAATTGAACAATAAAATATATCTTTTTACTAATTTTAATGTTGTTTTTTTATTAATTTTTGTAAAATTAAAAACGAAGTAGTTGAAAAACATATTTTTCTTAAATACCACATTGATATCTTCTAGGCTTGATAGTTGGGGTAGGTCATTTAACCAAAATTTCTTTTATTAATAATAAGCTACCTATTTTATATTTCAGGTAAATGAAGCGTGGAGCCGTATGGCGGATAAAATTGAATATTAATTTTATCCGCCATAAGGCTCCACGCCACTATTAACGAAATCAAAAAGAAAAAAATAATCATTAATGACAACATGTAGAATGCATCACATTCTACTTCAGTACCTACACATGTACGCACAAGTAATAATTAAACGCACTGTTTAAATAAATAGCCGTGGCTGCAAGTGCTTCTACGTCCATCTTTGTCTAAGCACCAATGCAGAATGATCCGTCACTTCCGTCAGCAATTGTGTAAATAGCAATCTTGGCGTCGCACACTGGCGAATATTACCAAAAAGATGGCCAAAATGTTTTAATAATAAAAATGCGTTAAATAAATCTATTGAAATTAAATGTAGCCTTTTGATCTATGAATAACTTTTATTTTATGAAAAAAGGCCGTGGTTCCAACCAGCGCGAATTTAAATACTGACTTTATGGCTTAGGCGTCGTAAAATGCCTCCGCATCAATGTCATCGGGTAACGTGCCCAGAAGGCTGACAGCATTGCCACGCTGGATGGCAATGCTGATTCTCTGAGCAAAGAATAAACCAGCCTTCTGGTCACGTGAGACGTCGATTAAACGTTTCGAAATTTCCCGAAATAGTTAACGAGCGCTCAGTGATATTTATTAATATCCTTATTTTTTTACTTTGTGCATTTTCAGATAGATATCAACTTTTTAAAACCACTCATTAAAAGAATGAACTCAAGTTCAAGACTTCAAAATATTTCACGGCAAAATGTACGCGTAAATACAGGGATTTGCAGCTAATAAAAACTAATCATAAGGCAGATATCGGCAGCCAAATCTAAAACAAACTAAATACTAGCATTAGCGTTATATGCTTCAATTTACTACAGCTTATTTTTCGGAATACAGAAGAATATCGTACTATTTTTTTTATTCTTTTTGCTTATATGAGTAAATAATACTATCAATTTCTAGGTAAGGGTATCGGTGTTAGGATTTTTTAGAAAGTAGTAACATCTGACAGCAATTATAATTACCTCTAGAAATAGAATCCATAACAGGAAAACACCAAACATATACAGTTGTAAAAACAACGAGTGACAACATGCGACTTGAGATTCATCGATATAAAGCACGATACTTTTGATCAAATTCTTAGGCAGATTGTTATAGAATTTTACCATACAAAATATATCAAAGAATGCTCAAAAGTTGCGTCATTTATTAAGGTTTAAGCTAAGTGTTATAAAAGTGATCTATCAACAATATTTTAAAGTCATTTATTGGCCAGATTTTAGCAAATATTCGCCAGTGTGCCTCGTATCATGTTGGCCCAACATGCTGGGCCAGCTAGTTGGGCCAATGTGTACAGGGGCTTTTAGGAACGTGCGTCACTTAGGCATTAGCCTCGTGTCGCGTGTTTCATTAAACTTGTACCTCATACCGTGCTAATATATTTATGGGTGATGTTGCGATTACCACGGGTTTTGTATGACGGTAGCGATTGCCGTTTACAATAATGTTTTTATATCAAACAAGCTGACTCAGCAAATATTTTTTTCAATTTATTATGTTTTTCTTACAAACCTGCTGCAGACAATATCGAACACATAAAAGATAAAAATATTTATTCAATTTGGTGCAGTCGTTTGGAAGTTATGCGCGTACAAACACTTCGGTGATTCATTTTTATTTATATAGAATTATAGATAGATACATTTTATAACGTGATAGTACACAGAGTGAAGTCAACACAAGACAAGAACACTCGACATCAAACCCTGTATCAAGCTGTCTGGACAGTGTGGTATAGTAGGCCTCATCATCATCAGTCTTTAACAGTCCACTGCTGTACTAGGCTTCTCCTTTGAAAGGAGGAATTGGCCTACTATACTGCGTTAGCCAAACGGGTTGGTATAGGGTTTGTATCAAGTTTTCCTTCTCTAACAGTGCTGTTCTCTGCATAATATGCTCCCTCTGTCGGCTCTTACGACACCCATGTGATGATATGGGGTGGTGACAATCCGTATTCTTAATCCGTCACCACACGGACGTAGGCCTCATATTGAATTAATATTCAGTATTGCGACGCAAATTAGGAGAGGTCCCATATCCAGCAGTGGTCTGTAGGTTAATGGCGCGCTATTGGATGAAACAAATGAATTTGATCTTGTAAATTGTTCAATAGTCTTATCTCACTAAATTGTACCATAATATTGACGTTGGTCAAATTCTTAGGCAATAGTAATAATAAATCTAATAATATGATAGAAGAGCTAAAATATCATATTGGTTTGAAACTATTGTAAATTATTCTGGGAAATGTTTGAATGATCATTGTTTGGGAAATTATTGGCAAATGTTATTAATTATTGATTTACCCGCATTACAGTTGATGTTTATGGTAAATTCAATTTGATTGTCAGCTATGTAGAAGATCTTTAAATTCTAAGATTCCCGTTTCAAGATTCTTTATTAGACTCTAAATTGATTATTGCAGAGTAGTAAATAGAATGCTAATATTCAGCCAACATCCGGTAAGACTAGTAAGCGGACCCCAGGTTAAAAATGTGATAACGCTAGGAGGATGATGTGTTAAAAAAATAGAGCACTCTATTATACAACACTTACCTAAGTACTGTTGGAAAGGCGAATCAATTTCTACTCATATTTAAAAGGGGGAGCCGCCTCATAATATGAGGTCTTTACTACAGTAGAAAGGTCGTAGTACTTATACAGGTAACTTGTTAGGCAGAGAGCACTACAACATTAATGCCTCCTTTGGCTTAAGAGCTGCAACTTTATACGAAACTTTACCAACTTATGATTAATGATACTAAGCATCTGTGGCCGGCAAGAAGTGATAGTTTGAACTCGGATCAGCCCTCAGGCCAGGATTAATGTGTTGATTTGCAAAGGGCTTTAAGAGCTTTGATGCTAGTGATATTTTCTATGTTAAACACATGTAGCAAATATACGAAAGGTGAAATACGTTTTGAGATTGGCTTTGACAACGAAATACGAATTTGAAATTTGCCAGAGAAAGCTAATAATATACTATTACATAAATTGTCTTATTGACTTGGGTCTAAGTTTATAATTTGATACGCTGATTGATTACTACGATCGTGTATTTTCTTATTTTATTAAGAAAATCCTGTTTGTTTTCATTTCCATCAGAAGAAAATAGTGTATTAAATCTTAGGAATCTTATTCAGTATGCTGTTGGCAATGATGCTGGAATGGCCGCTTCTAGCCATCGGCTTCTCGCGGCAATTATCCCAGCGACAAACAGTTTTGATGCCAGTATTTGTGTTTGTGCCAAAGCTAAAGGCACATTTATTGCCATATTTTAAAAGAGTTTTAAATATTACTAAGCAACACAGGACCATGACCTCAACACCTTTGTTTCGTCCATAAAGTATGGACAAAAAAAATTCAATTATTAATAAGCTAGGACGCGAATATTTTGGTCAAATAAACTTCTCAAATGGAAGAAGGCTTCCCGGTATTTGATTATTCAATCAATTCCGTTCAGTCATCAAGTAAGAAAGTTTGTGTCAGCGTTTAAGAGCTAAGTCCAAAGCTTTTGCCGATATTCAGGGCGTATTTAAAGAAGTTTTAAGATCTTTATAAGAGTATTCCAACTGAATCAACAGGTTCCCGTCACAATAAAAGACAGTATCGACAAATCGTTATATCTTTAGACCTCTATTTTAGAACTAAGGTCAATTTGTCCAAAACTAGATGTTATTTTCAAGTTTGCTGTGTTCTGATCTATTTGCATCACTAAGAGACTTAGGTAATCTTTCTGGGCTCATTTTGTTTGTACATAAGAGACCCTACCACTGGAACTTATGAAGTAACCTTCCAGGGTTATTTGATGACTCTTACTGGTACTCATGTGTGAGTAGAGCTAGGCGTGCCGAGTTTGGGCTCATTTTGTTTGTACATAAGAGACCCTGTCACTGGAACTTATGAAGTAACCTTCCAGGGTTATTTGATGACTCTTGCTGGTACTCATATGTGAGAAGAGTTCGGCATACCGAGTTTGGGCTCATTTTGTTTGTACATAAGAGACCCTACCCCTGGAACTTATGAAGTAACCCTCCAGGGTTATTCGATGACTCTTGCTGGTACTCATATGTGAGTAGAGCTAGGCATACCGAGTTTGGGCTCATTTTGTTTGTACATAAGAGACCCTACCACTGGAACTTATGAAGTAACACTCCAGGGTTATTCGAAGACTCTTAGTGGTACTCATATGTGAGTAGAGCTAGGTATGTTCCAGTGGGTGGGTTTTGTAGGGTCTCTGATGTACCTACAAAATGAGCCCAAACTCGGTATGCCTAGCTCTACACACATATGAGTACCAGCAAGAGTCATCGAATAACCCTGGAAGGTTACTTCATAAGTTCCAGTGGTAGGGTCACTTATGTACAAACAAAATGGGCCCAAACTCGGCATGCACAGCTCTACTCACATATGAGTACCAGCAAGAGTCATCAAATAACCCTGGAAGGTTACTTCATAAGTTCCAGTGGTAGGGTCACTTATGTACAAACAAAATGAGCCCAAACTTGGCATGCATAGCTCTACTCACATATGAGTACCAGCAAGAGTCATCGAATAACCCTGGAAGGTTACTTCATAAGTTCCAGTGGTAGAGTCACTTATGTACAAACAAAATGAGCCCAAACTCGGCATGCATAGCTCTACTCACATATGAGTACCAGCAAGAGTCATCGAATAACCCTGGAAGGTTACTTCATAAGTTCCAGTGGTAGGGTCACTTATGTACAAACAAAATGAGCCCAGACTCGGCATGCCTAGCTCTAGTCACATATGAGTACCAGCAAGAGTCATCAAATAACCCTGGAAGGTTACTTCATAAGTTTCAGTGGTAGGGTCTTTTATGTACAAACAAAATAAGCCCAAACTCGGCATGCCTAGCTCTACTCACATATGAGTACCAGCAAGAGTCATCGAATAACCCTGGAAGGTTACTTCACTAGTACCAGTGGTAGGGTCTCACCAAAACAAATAAAATGAGCCCCAACCTGGCATAACTAGGTCAACTCTTTTATGAGTTCCAGTCGCAACACTTGAATTGTATGGTATACCATCAGTTCACATAATCTTACCAGATTTCAACGCAAGAAACAAAATAATATCTTAATACCGAAATTTATCCTGAATCAACATAATGGAAAAAATAAAGTAATAATGCCCATTTATATAACAAAAATAAGAGACTTATTTGGACGTAATTTGCACAGAATACGAGAAGTATCAAATTGATTTTAGCGAATATTTTGTATGCGTATATATTATAGTATATATTGCTTTTTTCGAAGTCTATCGCGTCTTACCGTCATTACATTCATACGACACCTACAATATAATAATAATATTCCAGGCCTATAACATAGATACATATCACAAAAACAATCTAAAGTCTCGAAGTTATTTAGTTGAACTACATTTCTTAAATTAAATTGCTGTTTCTTTTTATTGCGATGATATAGAAGTTTGATTTTAATACAGATTAAAGGTATTATAGACCTGAGTATTTAATACAAATTTCAGGTTAATAACTCTACGCGTTCATGAGAAAATGGTTATAACTTTAAAATTATTAAAAATATTCTTATGGTATGATGTAACTAAAACTTTACGGTTTTCGTAATTTTTCCTTTATCTGTGCAATAAGAAATTGCTTCGTACCAAATTTCAAGATTCTGAGTTTCCGGGAAGTACCCTGTAGGTTTTGTTTCCGTTGCGAGTTTCGAAAATTTGCGGTAATTTGTAGTATAAACGGCTGTATCTTTCGATTGCGTTGGCTTAGGAGTTTGATTTTTCACAGCAAGTGACCGTAGACTTGACTATTAGGGTTCCGTACCTCGAAATGAAAAACGGAACCCTTATAAGATCACTTTGTAGTCCGTCCGTCTGTCAAGACCCATTTCTTTATATAAATTTTAGTTTGATACCTCCACGCGTTTCTCAGAAAAAGGATCTTGACAGACGGACGGACAACAAAGTGATCCTATAAGAGTTCCCATTTTAAATTACGAGGTACGGAAGCCTAAAAACTGATAAAACAATATTATTATCGCACCCGAAATCGAGAATTCAGTTCCTAACCTTTGACTGATAGTTTTACGTTGGGGTTGCCAAGATTTTTAGAATGTTGTTATCCAATATTTTAGCAAACTACTCTGGAAGGAGTTCTCATGTGAGTATGTGGCCATCTCTGGTATCTGAGTTTTAAGACCGCTCAAAGGCCTCCAACATGGCCTAACGATCCTTGTCCTAAGACATGAACAGGGACCGACAGCTAATCGTTCTCTCCAAAGCGCGGTAGCGCTCTGATGCAAATTCCATACGCAATCCAAGTGGTGACCTATACAAGCGTTGTTTTACATTGACAACTTATTACGAACGACAAGCGCAGTCACGCCATGAATGCTACATGTAAATATAGATACATAATCTTACTACTATTCGAGAATTTGCTCGCCGAATCTCTAATGGTAACGCGTTCCACAGGCGCACAGCCTTTACAGTGAAGGATTTATCAAAGTAATTTGCGGAATGCTTCGGCATCTCCAGCGTTAGATTCTCAGACGAACTCAAGGACCTTACATGTATATCATGAAGAAAGTTGTAAAATACATTGCTAGTAATTTTAAGAAAAGAGAAGTTGTAGGCAAGTTGTCAGTCATACCAAATATCTGCTTAGTTTTCAGTTCATAAACATTAAAATTAAAATAAGTGGTAGGAAGTTACAAAAATGCAGTGTACTTCAATTTGCTACTTTAGAAACTCAAGCAAAGAATACAAAATGAAATAGATGATTAGATAATAATTTTAAATATACCGTTTGTAGAAATATAATATAAAAATAAATTTGCATACCTGCACGTTTAAAATAAGTTTTTGAGTGACATTTATTAAGCAGACTTTTTAATAAATATACAATGAATTCGTAATATAAAAAATAGAATATACCTACCTATGTCAAAAAGCTTACATTATACCCGTTTTGTTTTTATTTCATTGAAAGAAATAAACACATATAATTATTTGAATTTCAGGGAATATTATCGAACTAATTTCGTTGAATACCACCTCTAATTATTTAGCGGGTCTTAGTCGCGATAATTTATTTATTTCAAGGCATAAATACCTCTGTTATTCTCCTACGTTTCTATCGGCTTGCAACGGTTGTGGTCGCGGAGGGACTGATGTCAGCTCAGCGCCGTCCTTGTGAAGCGCGGGTTTCGGTAGCTACCCTCACTTGTTTTGTATTTTTGATATTTTTAGTTCTATCCGTACTGTCGGTACTTCGACACACTACACTTATGACGTCTACACACTGATGAGTTGTGTTACTGCAGCGTTGTTTGCATTTGTTGATAACTGGGTTCCAAGTGGTCGATAGTCTGTATCCGTCGTCCCGGTTGAAATTTCTATGTTTTTTGATTTCAACCGCTTCAAGTACTATCCTGGAGTAATAGTGGCGATCGGTGGATAAGACTTGTGGTTGATGTAATTCTATCCAGTGGTTTGGTCCAGATGCCAGCAAATGCTCAGCTATGGCAGATTTATTAATTTGTCGATTTTTGACAGCTGTGATATGTTCTTTGACCCTTTCAGCGATCGTTCGTTTGGTCTGTCCGATATAGGAACTACCACAACTGCAATCAATCTTGTAGACGCCTGGTGTTTGTAGAGGAATTACGTCCTTTGGGGTACGCAGATTGTGTGCTACCTTGGAGAGGGGACTATATACAGTCTTGATGGAGTATTTCTGTAGTACTGTTCCAACTTTGTCCGTCACGCCCTTGATATAAGGCATGTAAGCCGGCACTCTGCTTACTTTAGATTTGCGGTCCTTCCTCTTCCGACGGGGTATCTCCTTTTTGTATCCGTTGCGCTTTAGTACTTCCTGAACATGTGACAATTCATTGTTTAAGTGTTCAGGGTCACAGAAGTCATAGGCTCTGTTCACTAACGAGGTCGCTACGGATTTCAAATGTCGCGGGTGATGATGCGAACAGGCGTTGAGATACCTGTCGGTGTGTGTCGGTTTTCTGTATACAGTGTGTCCAAGTGTACCATTAGCTCTCACCGTCACTTTGACGTCGAGAAAGGGTAGCGATCCGTCTACCTCCATTTCAAATGTAAACTGGATGTTCGGATGTACGGAGTTCAATTCGTCTGCGAAACGTTCTATGTCTTGCTTGTTGCCCTTCATGATGCAGAATACATCGTCGACATACCTCTTCCATAGCTTTACACTTGAAGCCTGCATGTCTATGGATTCTTCGAAATGTTCCATCCAGATATTGGCCATCACCGGTGCTACTGGGCTACCCATTGCCACTCCGTCGATCTGGAGGTAATGTTGTGCACGATATATGAAGTAGTTACCCTCCAAGCAATTCTTCAATAGAACGGCGTAATCGTTAGACAGACCGCTATTCCTTAATTTTCTCTCAACGACCTCAAGGCAATCCTGAACTGGAACACTGGTGAATAGTGACTCCACGTCAAAACTTACCATCACTTCGTCTGGTTCCTTTGTCACGCTCTTGATGATGTCGATAAAATGGCGAGAGTCCTTCACGAAAGATGCCGTCTTACCTACTAACGGTTGCAGTACCTTGCTGAAGTGTTTCGCCAAACCATATGTCGGTGAATTTATTTGACTCACTATCGGCCGCAATGGTACATTTGTCTTGTGGACTTTAGGCAAACCGTAAATCTTGGGCGGCTGCACGATTTGGGGTTTGTGTAGACGTTCAAAGTCATCTTCCGCGAACACGTTTCTATGGTCCTTTATCAAAGCTCGAATGTGTTTCGTTACTCTGGCTGTCGGGTTATAAGACACAGGTTTATATATTAGTGTGTCCCTTAACAAATTCCGTATTTTGCTGTCATAGTCACAAGAATTCATCACCACAGTGGCGTTCCCCTTGTCGGCCCTCAGCACTAAAATATTCGTGTTATCACGCAGCGTTCTTAATGCCTGACGCTCTTCTGTGGAGACATTGGGTTTCGGCGGCTTTGACTTACGTAAAATAACGGCAACATGCTGTCTAAGTGTATCCGCGTCGTTAGACGGTAACTTGTTGCGCGTAATAACCTCCTCGATGCTGCTTATGACATTCTCGTACGAAATTCGTTTAGGTGTTAACGCACAATTTAACCCTTTAGCTAGTACGCTTTGTGTCGCATTATCAATAATATGATCCGATAAATTAATTACCGTTTGTTGTTCGGTGGGGTGTACCTTTTTGCCGGCTTGCCTCTCACGACGGTTTATTAATCTTAATATATAAAATCCTTGCGTTACTGACCGATTGACAGACACTCAGCCGAAACTATTGGGCGCAGGAAGCTGAAATTTGGCATGTATGTGCCTTGGGGACCGTAGGGGTGCACTAAGAAGGGATTGCCCGAAATTCCCACGGGATCGGCCAAAACGGGTAAATTAAAAAAAAATGCTGGCGTAGCTGCTGGCGTCCTCTAGTTTATCATATTTTTTGTTGTGCCGTCTTGTACGCAGATCGTAAATGCGACTAACTTGTTTCTAAGTAACACGATCGCACAAACTAAAATCACTTCTTGATAACACGTCACTACACTCGGTATGAACTTTGTATAGGTCACACTGCACACTATTTAACTCGTACCGACAGTTGCGAAACGTAGGAGAATAACAGAGGTATTTATGCCTTGAAATAAATAAATTATCGCGCCTAAGACCCGCTAAATAATATTGTATGATGTATACAAATCGCGAAAGTTTAAAATCGATTACCACGTCTAAGTAGTTAAATGCATTAGTTTTGCAAAGGGGTATTAAAATTGCTTTCATAAAATGAGTACGTTTGCTCAATTACTTAACTAGTACTACAAGGCCTGCGTTGCGGCTTTGCTATTCATTGCTATGACTGATAATTCTTAAAAAATGGTTTCTATTAATTTTAGTGCCATGACCCTGGGAAAGAGCTTTGCGACTCTTGAATTACATACTGTTCCGGCAGGGTGGTGACCAAAAATACGCCAACAGCGACTTTCATGACCCCATGCTAAGGGGCGTTGATGGACACCGTGGCGAATTTAGTAGATAGGCCCCATACGCCTGTAGGGGAGAGACACATTCTCTCTGCCTGCGCCAAGATGCGATGGCCCTAAAATGGACCAAAAATGTTACCATATAGACATGCAATCGGTACCTAGGAACCTATTCGTAGGCGCTTCAATACGAACTATTAAATGTCTTTTCTGATTAGAAAGAAGAGAAGAGAGAAGAGAAGGCTCTTTGTAAATACAGAACAACAATATTATACAAATCTATAAAATCAAAGTTATAAAATAGTAGTGTGTGCTCGTTTCTTTTTTACTTTCTGTTGCCAGTGGCAACCAATGATGAGTGGTGATATTTTGTCGTAGAAATTGTTTTATTAGCATATTTTTTTTCTTAGTCATTACTTTTTTTCAAGCCCATTTCTGCAGTGAGCAAATCGTCTGTAGCACAGGAGTCACAAATATGGAACCAAATATATATTACTAACTACATACTAAATAAAGGTTTATTCCGTGTAAGAATTGAATCCCTAAAATAAACAAAAATAGTGCGTCATCCCCGGTAATATTCTTACTAAAACGTCTTATATCTCAACATAAATCGTATAAGATACCTACTTCTTAGAAGACATAATATAAGTAGTATCGATTATTACATCGATACCTAATTTTAGTTCAGTATATAGTATGAGCTCTCTCGTCTTAGCGATCGGATCAACGCAAAATTGAATGGATCAGAATGTAATTACGTCTACAAGACGAAGGCATCATCATACTGCGAGAGACACTGAAATTAGGGACGCTTAGTTAAACAGCTATTCTTTGAACGTAGAATGTTGTGGTTATTATATTCTCCTGTTTGACGAGTGTTGTTCTAAATTGTTTTTGAAGAACAATGCACGGCCATTTTGATAGTTTATAGGGTCCCAATGTGTAGAGTAGCCCGTTGAGTGTTTCAAAATGGTATGGGACACATGTTGCGATCGTACAATGACATAATTATTAAGGATAATAATTATCAGTATGTGTACATAAAATTCTTGCGTATACTATTGGGCACAAGAAGCTGATGTATGGCATAAATGTATGTCTCTTGGGTGATTGATATTTCACGCGTATGGGTGAAATAACATGGGATTTCCTAAAAATCTCACGGGAAGAAACGCTTAAATTACAAAAATACGTGCGGCCTTAATTGCGGATATGTTTTAGTTGTTATTATTTAGGTTTAAAATACTTTCAATGCTGTCATAAAACCTGCTATCATAAGTATTTAAACAGTTTGTGTCAGTTTTACACCATATTACAATTAAGTCACTACAAAATTTACAGTATTATGTCTATTATTAAAATATTAATTACCACTGTTTTAAATACGCGGCTCAGCTTATCTTTTATGGCTCATAAACCAATAAATTTACCAAAGTGGTTTTGTTTTATAACACAAAAATACTTTATTTCCGGTTTCAGTTTCTATTTAGCCTTTAATTAATCGGTTTCAGTAAAAAGTAATATAGTACTGTTGGAATTCGGGCCATTGCCACTTATTTTGTTGTTGGCCTTACTGAGCAAATATGAAAATATGTGTTGCTGTATTAGCACAAAATGCAAGTGGAGGTCTGGTGATGTTTTGGAGCTTTCAAACTACTATAATATATTAGTAGAAGCCCGCGTAAACCATATACCTTAACCTTCCTTAAGAAACATACAATGAAACAAGTCGGCGGTGGACCAGTTTGAAAAAAAATGCCTTGGCTCGCACATAGGCTCGAGGCACACTAGAAACTGGTTTTGTATACGAGTGTCAATGTGCGTGTAAAGTGTGCACTGGAAGCGATGATGTCTTGCTGAGCGATTCTCGCCCTTAAGGTGATCTAGCGGGAAGTTGTTCGACTGTACCTACTATTTATTGGTGAAAAATGGGTTATTAAAAATCCGTTCGGTAGTTTTTGAGTTTATCGCGGTCATACAGATAGACAGGATTGTAGCGGTTTCATTTCGTAGTATATATGGCGAGATGTAAGGATTTAATGTTTTTACAGTGCTTCTTATGCATGCATATCGCATTGGAAACGTCTTGGAAGCGTCTGCGATCGAGTCGTTAGGCATTTTACGTTTGAAACTCCCTTTTGCAACGAACACTTATCTTCACCGAAACGTCATCGTTAGTATCAAGTTGACGGTGCGGCGAAAGGAGAGACGCTGCCGATGCTTTTCCGACGTGGTGATGTATGTGTGTGCCAACCATAAGACGCGCCGCAAACACCGTCGAATAACTACAAAATTTAGTTCGAAGCCTTGCTTATGCTTCAATATCTTTGGTATTAAAAATGTTGAATAATATTTCTTACTTTCACAAATTATGACGTAGTATAACGACGGATTAATTGCTTTTAAACTCTTGTCAGTACTTTCCAAACGTTAAAACGATCATACTTAACCTTAATATTTTAAGTAATCAGACCAATCAAAAATGAATTATAACATAAACAACCTTACGTGTTTATCAAAATTTTGAAACAAAATATATTATCGTACAACATAACTATTTAAAGACTTAATTACGTAACGTGATCGTTATTATGGAACCTAATCACCAACCTCGATATTAACGCCCCAAAAAAGAAATATTTGTGTTAAACATAAAAGAAGTTTCGCGTGTCGCCTGCCTATAAAAATTTGTAATTAATAACCACGACGCCAGTCGTTTATGGTAATACAGGCTATTTTTCTTTACACTAATGCGCGTCTTTGAGTTCAATGTGCTTGAAACACCACTTTGCAATTTCAGTAGCCCTGAGATGTTATCTCTATCAATTATGGGCCATAAAACGTAATGACTTCATCGTAAATCTTGGCCTACACGACAGAATTTTACTTGGTGTTGAATAAATGAGGCCAAATTGCTCGGAGGTATTAATGACTGTTGTCCCGAGCGAACTGTTGATCGTCAATGCGTGAGTCGAAAGAAACCTCTGCGTTTTTTAGGGAAATGCTTATTACGCCAGACGTTAAGTTGAGTAGACACTATAGAAGTTGGACAAACTTTAGAGCGTTATAAGTGTCATGTTCTCAGAACCTAATCCCTAAAATTTCAACACAGAGCCACACGCATTGGGTATATAAATTATAAAGACATTGCCTATGATGCGGAATAGATAACTGTAGAAGGCAGCGATAGCCTAGTGGAGATACCAACGGACTGCCATGTAGAGGGTATCGGGTTCGAATCCACGCCGCGCACCACTGACTTTTCGAAGTTAAGTGCGTATAAAAGCGTTAATTATCGCTTGTTCCGTGCCTCGGAGAGCACGTTAAACCTTCGATCCCGGCTTTCATGAAGATCTTTGAAAGTCGTTACAGGGAGTCAGTACCCTCAAATAAACTGATTCTAGTCTCATCATCCTCTTAGCGTTATCCCAGTTTCAATCTGGGGTCCGCTTACTAGTCTTACCGGATTTGGCTGAATATTAGCTTTTCCACAGAGTGACTGGCTGTCTGACCTCCACAACCCGAAGGGATAGCGATATTCCATGGTTTAGACTAGTAGCAGTTTATTTATGCATTGGTCTGATAGGTATTCATATTCATGTAGTTATGTAACTCTATAACTAGTGTAAGCAGTAAAAAGTATTGGTATATACTACCAACGTGGTCCAGTGGATAGCATATGCGACTGCTGATCGGATCGGTCCCGGGTGCGATTCCCGGGTCGGGCAAAAGTGTTACCGGTTTTTCCGAATACTCTGTAGCAGGAGTCTGGCGATGTGCCCCGTTACGGCAATAGGCTCGCCCCCTATTACGTGGGACCTAAAAATTCATGGCGAAATGTGGGTGTAAAATTTACACCTCTGCCTACCCCTTCGGGGATACAGGCGTGAGACTATAAATAAAAAAAATACATCTTAATTAGTAGTAAACATATTATGATAGTGCTCTTATCGCCTGTGGCACAGGTACAACCGAGGTGACTAAGTTCTAGATTACTGTACTAGTACAGGCACCCTGTAACAACCGTTCCCGGTTGTCATGAAGAACTACGGCTTAACGTGCTCTCCGAGACACGGGACACGCGTTAATGAACAATTCAATACGCACATAACTCCGAAAAGAAATTGGTGCGTGCCGTGGATTCGAACACGATACCCTCAGCATGGCAGTCTGTTGGTATCTCCACTAGGCTATCGCCTACTAAACTGATACTAATCTAACGGCCATTTTCAATATTCGATCCATACATGGATTTTGAGGTTCGAGATTCTTGTTTGACATATTTTGTATGAAGCTTATGCCAAAAACGAATCTAAAATCTACAGATCTATCTAAAGATCGAATATTGAATTCCGTAGTAAGACATGGAATATCGCTATCCCTTTCTTTGAGTTACGGAGGTCAAACGGCAGTAGCTCTGTGACAAAGCTAATATTCTGTCATATCTGTAATAAAAAATCATGGCGAAATGTGGGTGTAATATTACACCTCCGCCTACCCCTTTGCGATACAGGCGTGAATCTATAAAAAAAACCTGGTTGGTAAGCGGACCTCGGGCTCCAAGGCGTAGATGATATGAAAGATAACATAATGAATTTAACAAAAGTATGAAAGTTAAATTTAAATATTTCGAAATTAAACTACAGTTTACGGATTTTATCGCGTTGTATTGGTTTCACTGAGTTACACTTAAACACACTTAAAAAGCTTACATTTAAACTATCTAGAATCTACATTTTTGATTTTATATCTAGAAAGTATATTTTAAATTTTTTACTAGCTTAAATATGTTGTTCCTGGGCACAAGCCTTCTTTTTTAGGGTTCCGTACCTCGAATTGAAAAAACGGAACCCTTATAGGACCACTTTGTTGTCCGTCCGTCTGTCAAGACTCTTTTTCTCAGAAACCCATGAAGGTATCAAACTGAAATTTATATCAAATAGTCAAATCTACTGTCCCTTGAAGCTGTGAAAAAATCAAACTTCTAAACCAACGTAATCAAAAGATACAGCCGTTTATGCTGCAAATTTCTGCAAATTTACAAACTCGCACGGAAATCAAAACCTACAGGGTACTTCCTGTGAACTCAGAATCTTGAAATTTGGTACGAAGTAATGTCTTATACCACAGATCAAGGGAAAATTGCGAAACCAGTAAATTTTTAGTTACATCATATAAAAAAATGTTTTATTAATTTTAAAGTTCCAATCCAAAGTTCCAAATCCCTTTCCTCATGAACGCGTTAAGTTATTAAATTGAAATTCATATCAAATAGGTACTTGGGTCTATAATACTTTAAAGCTGTAACAAAATTAAACTTCTATCGCAACGCAATCAAAAGATACAGCAATTTTTCTATTTTTCAAACTCGCAACTACTCGCAAGGGAATCAAAACCTACAGGGTACTTTCCCGTGAACTCAGAATCTAACTCTAATAAAAATTTATAATTATATATAATTTTTAATAAATTTAAAGTTACTATCCCTTTCCTCATAAACTCGTAGAGGTAGAAAATTTAAATTCATATCAAGTCAAAGCTAAAGGGTTATACCAGTCGATCTAGAATCTTGAAATTTTGCAACGTCTTAGCATATAAGAAAAAAATCGAGAACCTGGTTAAATCACATGTTTTTTTTTAAATATTTATATATACCTACAGATACAAACCATATACCAACCCGCTTGGCCAGCGTGGTATAGTAGGCCAATTCCTCCTTTCAAAGGAGAGGCCTAGTCCAGCAGTGGACTATCAAAGGCTGATGATGATGATGACAGGTTTTTACGGAACCCTAGATGCGCGAGTCCGACTCGCACTTGACTGTTTATTGTTACATCGGTTCTAACCGCTGATCCCACACTTCATAAATTTTATTTCATAATCAACCTACAAAGTCAGTCTTTAAAGACCTTTGAAAATTTTTGATTCGCATCCGCAACCTAACTACTAACTATACTGCACAACATATTTATTTTCCGCAGATATTTGAAATAACGAATAATATGTTGTATGCCTAATATATTGATCACTCACAATTTAAAGTGAAGGTTAGTTGACTGAATGGAATAAAGGTAAACCGACTAAAATTCATGCAGTGGATACGATAATAATAGTTTTATTCAGAAGTAAATATCAACAAAAACGCGGGCAACTTTGTTACCATTATGTACATAGTCATCTGCTGAAAACTTTAAATTAATCACGCCGAGTGAGATATAAGAGGCAAACCACGAGGTTGATCTACCTCTAGGATAGATTTATCAGAAAACCTGTAGCTTTAAACGCTAACCGGCCCAAAACAACACCAAAATATCAATGATTAATATTATTAGATAATGTTGCGATCCTCATCACTGAAAGACCGAGTTAACTGAGAAAAATAAGTCAAATTCCGTTATCTAATTAACCCAATATCTGTGTTTGTGACCCTTTAATCCATAAATGAAGCATTCGGGGCCATCAGATATCGCCGAATAAAGCTAGCCAATTATAAACAATGGCTTATCGCTGAACCGATTTTACAAGACTGATTTTCAAACAAAGAACACGTTAGCAGTTTAAGCTCCCCTTCTAAGTGATGTATGGATTTTCCTAAGCGACTTAATTAACTGGGCTACGTGCCAAGGTCCTCTGTATTCGGTTGCCAAATAACATCCGATGGGTAAAGATGATCGCTACCCTCGTCGTCGATCGTCTTCAGTTTGCTCGTCACAAGCTGCCGTGTTTGTCATTATTTATCTTCTCTATGTGTAAAGTAAACAAGAGTGGGTTTTCAATAGCAAATTTAACATGGCATGGATGAAATTGGTAGTGCAGAACTGTGGAGTTGTACTTATGAATTTTACCCATCTATTTAATTTGAGGCAATAAATATTTTTCGTATCTGTTGATGGAATGTT
This sequence comes from Euclidia mi, assembly GCA_944739405.2. Taxonomy (NCBI): domain Eukaryota; kingdom Metazoa; phylum Arthropoda; class Insecta; order Lepidoptera; family Erebidae; genus Euclidia; species Euclidia mi. The sequence goes on along the minus strand of OX123188.2, from coordinate 31,619,887 downwards.
TGTTTAGATGCGACAGTGACCGAAATTATGCCGGGTGCTGTTTTAAAAAAATGTTTTAAACAACTGAGAAATTCCATGATAAAATGCCGCATGTGATCGCAACAGTAAATTATTTTATTTCGGTGAACGACTATTCTGTTTAATTGTGCTGATATAAAAATGCACCAGAATAATTTCAAGCCGCTGTCTAAATTAAAAAAAACAGTAGGTATTAAAATATCCTATGCCGTCAAAGAACTTACAAACGTAATTTTGGTGTCGTGTTGGAAAATCCTCATGGAGTCCCTCCGCCCTGGGGGGGAAGCACGAAGGGGACTGTCAGACTCTTACTGATTAAAAACCAACCCGTGCTCCTCATGTACCCATGTGTCGGAGGGTAGGGTTTCACCGAAGCATTCCTCGCTACCCCTCGACGGGTATTGGCCCGCCACATGGTCAGGCGGGCCCCGAAAAACCCCCCTTGGCGGCGGATGAAGGTGTTGGGCTCCGCCGCCAAAACACCCAGCGGCCGCAGAGGATAGGGAGGACTGCAACGCAACACCGCATCTCCTCTTCCTCTGCAGCCACACCGCGACGCAACGATGGTGCGCCCCCATTTGGTCGCGTGAAATAGGGCGCGCGGCAACGTAACACCGACACGCCTCTCCTCCCGTGACCGCACCCGACTGCGAGGGACAGACAGAACTGTCCCCCTCACCCACACCTTGGGACGCATCCTACGCAGGCCTCACTCAAGCCCACGAGGAGCGTCCCCTCCCGGGATCCCGCTTAGCTTCACCGTGGGTGTACCTCAAACCCACGGTTACTGAGCCCCCGCACCACGATAAGGTGGAGATCCCACGGGGGACAATTGGACTGGCCTGCTGGCCTAGGTAAATGATACTGATTGTAACGTCGAAGATCTTGCGTTCGATTCCCACTTAGGATAATAATAATAATAATATTCTACCACATACACACATCACCATCTAGTCCCAAACTAAGCAGAGCTTGTACTATGGGTACTAGATAATGGATTAAAATACATATATACTTTTTTTTGTAAATACATACATATTATACATAGAAACACCCAGACCAAGACAAACATCCATGTTCATGCACACAAATGTTTGATTTGAGCGGGAATCGAACCCGCGATCTTCAGCGAGGCAGTCGCTTACACTCCCGCTGCGCCAACCGGTCGTCTAATATAAATAAATCTTTTTATTATGAGCACGATGATCTGTACTGTGTCTGAATGTAATTTATTAATATAGTTATTACCCTGACCCGGTGAACTTCGTGCCACCATATATACTTTCTTTCATACAAACCTTCTCCAGACAATAGGTAACACATTTATGAAAGATTTCTCCAATTTGGTTCAGTTGTTAGGAAGTAATGTGTGTACAAATATTTCGGTGATTTATTTTAATTGATATAGCTAGGTATGTTTATAAATATATTTAAAGTTTTTTAACAATAATATATTTTTGACTGTTTTAATTACAATATTATTCAAGGAATAAATTAAATGTTTATTCATAAATTGTACCTATACGTTAGTGAATTCGCCTACGGCAACTATTAGATTGTCAATGCAATCAATATGCATATACAATACAAAGAATTCATATAACACGAATTGAATACCTGAAAATCAAAACCGAACAGACAGAAAATATTTTATTTCATTGATTTAGGCGTTCCCAATGTTTACATTGGGAACTGAGATATTCGCAATACATATTTTCACATTGTATCATTATAATATGTCGCAATCATTAGAATGATGTATATTAAGTTCAACACTCAGAAATACAGATAATCATCATCGTCCTAACCTTACCCCGGTTCCATCTAAGAGTTTTACCTTGGAGCCTGGTGTTCGCGTACTAGTCTAACCATATTTGGTAGAATATTTAGCTTTTCCGCAGAAGAACTGCCGTCTGTCCTCCATAACCTAAGGGGATGTGGAGGTCAAACGGCTGTCGCAGATCATAACTTAGATCAGTAACATTATATTCAAGGGTCGTCGTCAAGACTTCCCAAAATAACTACTAAAGATATTCACCACGTCACGTGCCTCGAGACACGTGACCTTAACTTTAAAAAGTAAGTTTGAACCCGATACCCTCTGCATCGCAGTCAGCTGGTATCTCCACCAGGCTATTGGTACCTCTGACACGAAGAATTACAATATTTCGAAAAATTCTATTTCGTTAATTATAAAAGACAAAACAGGCGGTTTATTTGATGCTCGGATATAAACAACATGAAATCCAAAAAGGTAATAAACCACTGAACAAAATAATAATACATAAATATTTAACTACGAAATTCCCAATAAGTCAGGAGCTGAAAATTATACCGAATTTTTGTTTTCAACGCTCAGGCAAAATTAAACATGGTTTCACCATCTAGCCTGGCCACTTAAGTAAGCACTTAAAATGTCGTAGAGATGATTCGACTCGATTTCGACTCGACTTCAAAGTTGCTTTAACTTTTGACAGGGGAAACACTCTAGAATTTTTATCTAGGATGTTAATGGAGACGTCTTTTAAAAACGATATTTTTATATCTCTAACACGATACTCTTTCGATAAAAGAAGTTTTATAAGCATTGAAATCGTATACTTAAAATAGGTATACCTACGGCATGACAATTTAGTAATGACTACATTTTTTTTTTATTAATATTTTCTCTAACAAAGTTCTATAAAATTACACATACACTCATTAACCTACCGCCAACCTTTGCAATAAATATAGGTACTAATAAAAATAAATGACATTACAAAGAGATATATAAAGGGGGCAAATAACTTTTAATAGGTACTCTTAACATTCAGTATGTACCAAGCATACAAGAAAGTAGGTAAATCATGAATGTCAATCAGTGTATACTGAAAAGGGTAATATGTCAGGCAAGATGAATGTAGTGTAATACAAAGACTATAATTTGAGGAGCTATGATTACAAAGTACAATGAAAGCACATATCATTATCTATTCTTACATTATCGCCTACTATTTGTCACATCAGTGCTTACGTTATTTGTTTCTTTCATAATACAAATAATTGAAGTTACAACAAAAAATGTTTCTCAAACTTTACGGGGTCATATATTATGGACCCCACATATAAAAATCACCTCGCTGCTTAACTAAAAACAAATTGACCATAATTAGCTTCAACACATTCCCTTTATTAAGAATGTGTGTGTTTTGTTTCAAAATGAGGACTTTCGCAGCGGTCGTAAATTCTGTGTCATTGGACTTCGACTTCGATTAAGCAACGCTAGAAAATAGTGGTTTATAGGGAAAATATTTACTTATATTTTTAGTTAAAAAAGAACAGTTCGGATCCGAATAATAGTATACTGACTACTACGTAAATCGTTGGTTAAACGATTCTCGATTGAGAAACGGTGCTCAGCAACATACGTAGTAATAAAATTAAATACTAGACATTCCTTTGAAAGGATTTCGCATGACACTACTAAGTCCCTTTGTTACAATATATCCTGAATTCTAATGAAACAACGGCCCTTATTGGAATTAAAATGTTCTGCTTAGACACTATGCTATTTATAAAGTTACTAAGTGGGCGGCGAGAACAGTGACTTACGGATGACGAGGTAAGTTTTGTAGATGGGTTTCAGAACAAAGGTAGTAATTTAGACATCTAGTAGATACTTAGTAGATTTTGTTACCTTAATATACTCGACAGATCTCATTTAAAAGTATGATAAATTAAACAGAAGTTGCCATTGAAGATGGACTTTAACAATTTTTCAACCTCAAAAATCTTTCTTTATTTCATTGTGATTTTGCAATTAGTTTATTATTTTTAAGTGTAGGAAATGCATGCCTTATCTTTCGCAGTTTGTTTATAAATATACATATTTACGACATTTTAATAATGTGGTATTATTTCGTACCACAGCAACATAGCATGTGTCCGTTTTATATTTCGGGTTCCACTCTTGTATTTAAACGTAGACCCACGCCCACTCCCAGCGATTACGAAAATTAAAATAAATATATTAACATAATCATTATGCTCAAAGACTTTTTTATATTACGTTTTAACAAAGAATTTAAGTATAAATATACAGTGAATGTTTCCGCAGGTAATTACTATGAAAATTGCTTTCACAAGCGCGTTAACGTCTTTATAAGCTCTTTGATTATATTAGATGACACTTTTGTTCGCGCTTTAAAACGCCTCTAAATATTTTTGACCTTAACCTTTTGTTATGGCCTAAATATAAGTCGAAGGTTATACTCAACTCGATTACGAACTACTTGTAGAAACAAAAACGAAACTTTTTAGACTGACCTTCTATTGTATACTGAGGATTATTGTTGTCGTTAAAAATATTTCAAGCTCTGTAAAAACATACCATGATTGAACATTTTAATTTTAAATAGTTTACATATTTTGGCCGATAAGTATCTTATCTATACTTGGTTCGGCTTTACACCGAAACCGTAGGGTTCTAGGCGACTTGGAGCAGGAAAATGGACTGTATTAGGGCGAGTTCTGGGTCACCTAGAAAGGAATAAGGGAAGAGGAGATGGTTACGGGATGAGGGGTGATTGAGTGGGTATAGGATATTTCAAGGATGGAGGGCACTTACCTTATACAACCTTCTTCGTTTCTGTAGGGCAGTCTCCTGGTGGTTTCGTGATGCAGCTGCTTGTTTTCACTTCAATTCACCATTCGCGAGCGGGTTTTCCTTGGTGGAAGCGGTAATAAATCACATACAACGGTGCGGCGCGGTACCGAGACGGCGTTCTCAGCGAGAGGAATGTTCTTGACTGTCACTCGCGTTCACGATCGCGGCGACGAATCAGGCGCAAGGCAGAACCTCTTCCAGGGAGAGGGATAGAGCGGGACGGAAATATGATATCGCTCGCACTAGAACGTGGAACGATTGATGTTGATGCGATAAGTTATGGATAGGAAGGTAGATGGCGCTACCATATCCCCCCGGCCCTAAAGGGTTGCCTTTAAAAGAAATAGAATTGAACTTAGCTATGTTGGGTATACTACCGCATAACCCATCAATAGGCTAAGACAGCGATATGACAATAAATTAATCTAAATTAACTTTAGCGAAAACTACAAACTAAATACTTAAACTAAGAGGTAGGTCCAACTTCAGGCTAGATCTCACTGAGTTGGAAGCGGACGCGAGTTGATCAGTGCCTCGACTTGTGCAAGGACCATTAAAGGCTCTTCGTAAGAGAGGATCTGTTGACCTATAACTTTGAAGAGATGCGTTTTAATTACTTTGACCATGCTTGCCCAACATCCACCGAAATGTGGTGATGCTGGTGGAATAAACTTCCAGTCAATATGATCTATGGAAAGTTCTTCCTGAAAACGAGTACGATAACCCGCGAGGTGATTGAAACAAGTAGCGGGAACAAGTTCAATCAATTTACTAACGCGGTTGGCGACAAAAGTCTGCCAGCGGTGAGGAGAAGAATAAATCCAAGCGAGCACTACCTTGGAGTCGGAAAATGCGTATATTTATTAATAGAGTAGTGGGGCAAAACTGTGTCTTGAACCTTGCAAAGCAACTGAGACAGCAGAAGGGCCGCGCACAACTCCAGTCTCGCAACCGAAATGGTTTTAACAGGCGAGACCTTAGACTTGGCACAAACTAACTGCACCGAGTAATTAGAACCAATGCGGACTTGCAGATATACGACTCCGCCGTAAGCACGCTCGCTGGCGTCAGCGAAACCTGTTAAATTGATGGTACATCCATCTACCAACCCAAGATGACGCGGAATAGTAATTTGATTGAGCACGGTAAGCTCAATACAAAACTGGCCCCAAGCGGCGACAATATGATCAGGGGGTGTTTCATCCCACTCACACTTTGATAGCCAAAGCTCTTTGATCAAGAGCTTGGCGTACAAAACTGTGGGAGCCACAAAACCCATTATGTCCCATAGTCGAGCCACTGTGGACAGCATAGTGCGTTTGGTGCACTTATCATCTGTACCGAAAACTATCACAGGATTTGTCCCAGCGTAAACCGAGAACCTTATGCGGTACAGACTTCTCAAACTCAATGTCTGGAGAAGCTTTATGAGAATCTGGTATGCGTGCGAGAACCTCCTTAGCGTTGCTTGTCCATTTGACAAGATCAAACTGGCCTCGCTTGAAAAGCTGAATAAGCTCTTCACAAAGCGAAATTGCTAGCGGAGCGGGTATGACATTACAAGCAATGTCATCTATATACAAAGCGGATGGTAGTATAGTATAGTATAGTGTAGCGTAGCGTAGCTTAGCATAGCATAGCATAGCATAGCGTAGCATAGCACAGCATAGCATAGCGTAGCATAGCATAGCATAGTTAATTAGTGCTTTATCTTACACACAGTTTTAGCACCCACCTTGATCTCTTGAAGAGCAGAACAACAACAAGACGTAATACAATGAGAAGTATGTAACGTAGGTACGGTACCCATAATCACATACCCAAGTACCGTCTCAATAGCGGGTGGTAAATCATATCGCTCACTACGAACTATGTTAGTCAGTAGCAAGTGCGGAAATATCGAAGCTCCGATCAAAAGATCAATGCCTGCCGGATTCGCAAACTCCGCGTCGGCTAACGGCAATGACTCGAGATGAGTGAGTGATGCTACGTCTACATTAGCGTTCGGCAATGCGTCCGTGATACGTTCCACGATAAGCGAAGAAATGTTAAAATTAATATTCCTATCAAAACGCGAATGTATTTTAATATCTACGGAACCCCTGCAATGCTTTACTGATCCGCCTATCCCTTTGACGGTTGAGTTAATATTTTTAAAGTTATTCCATAATCCGAGGCGTTTGAAGCATTCCGATGTTATTAGATTGGTCTGAGATGCGCTATCTAGCAGACAACGTACCATGTGCGGCGACCCATTAACATCATATACGATAACTTGCGCTGTCGCTAACAGAACAGTCTTAGACGCCGTACACTGCGTTTTGGCCCTGCGCGGATCATTATAGATGCGCGAGTGCCGTCCTCGCGTGCGCGTCGCCCGCGCAATGGATGTCGTACACAACGATACTTCGCCCTCAGACGCGGAAGGCGCAGCTACCGTGTTCTGCACTTGCGACGTACTCGTAAGTGTGTCAAGGTTAGCGGCTTGACTTGACAACCGGTTATTTTTATCAAAATGTAACAGTGTATGATGTTTTTGATTACACGAGCGACATCTCGTTCTACTGGAACAATTACTCGTTTTATGTTTTATGCTTAAGCAATTAATGCAAGCTTTGTTATCTTTTACGCATTTAAAACGAGCAATTGGATTTAAATCATTAAAGGTGGGACACTTATAGTAATGGTCGTGCACTATATTACTGCACAGACACTTCTGTGAATTATTACTATTAGATTCCGAACATGTTACGTAAGATTGTGGATTAGGGACCGAGTTATTACTACTATTTCGCGATTTATTCAACCTTTGTTTGTTGTTGTTAGTGTTAGACGGGCCAGGTGAACCCGACTGCGTATTATGAAATATTCGACACTGATCTTTGATGAACGAAATAAAACTATCTAGTGTAGGTATTTTATTATTGCGTTCCGTCATCTCGAATGCGCGAATTGTATCAGTGTCAAACTTTTTTAAAGCGAGTTGAAGCAACATAAAGTCGGAAAGATCTTCTAATTTTAAATTCCTAAGAGAATTAACCGCGGTTACGAAGTTATCAATAAACAGCTGGAAATTCGAGACAGACGCGTTGCCGGACAGTTTGAGATTTAAAGCTTGGTCAAAGTACGTAGACGCTAGGACGCGCGTGTCCTGATATCTGTCAAGTAGTGACTGAAATATGACCTGATAATTCTCAGCACTGGGTGTGACACCTGCAAATACGGACTGGGCTTTCGGTGACAGTTTACCTATTAAATAGTACAACCTGTCAGCATCTGTCAGAGAACCAGTATCGTGCACTGTAGACTTAAAACTCGCATAGAATAACGGCCAATTTCGTATATCTCCGTCAAACGACATAATCTAGATTGGCGGCAATCTCGGTTTGCGGGCAACGGGCTCTGCCGAACATTTACCCTCCAATTGCGATTGTACATGCTTAATAATACAATAAAGATCTTCGAATGGGGTATACGCCTGATAGTTCGGTTTTTCATCAGGATTGATAGAAAGTAATCTTGCGTTATAATCGTCTAACAACTTATGAAAATCTGTTCGAATACTATCTACTGTTATACAATAACTGAGAAATGCTTCGCTATTTATTACTGTCAGACATAGATGCGGTTTTTGATCGTTCATACATATTTTGAATGCGCTTAAATAAAATATTGCGTTTTGATTCTAAGATTGTCATCTCTTTGTCTTCCGACACGCGTGACTTCTTTTGTTGTGACATGCTTACGTAAGTATAAGCTAATGAGAACGAAACAAAATAAGAATAATAATTAATGTATCTATTATTTTACCTAAGTAGGCTAAGTAGGCAACACTTTAGCGCTGAGGACTTAAAAGTTGCTTGAAATATGAGATTTATAAGACAACTATGATAGTTGCAGAAATAATAATTTAATAAGTAGGTAGCTACATAAAAGTTTACCTACTGATGCGGGCGGAAATAACCATGTGACGGTTATGTGAATATATTAGGAGTATAGCTAGGTGCTATAACTGCCTAGGTATAGCGGTATAACGTATAAAACGTAAATGAATCCGACTCGTATGGATCAAAAAAATGGTTCGGCTTTACACCGAAACCGTAGGGTTCTAGGCGACTTGGAGCAGGAAAATGGACTGTATTAGGGCGAGTTCTGGGTCGCCTAGAAAGGAATAAGGGAAGAGGAGATGGTTACGGGATGAGGGGTGATTGAGTGGGTATAGGATATTTCAAGAATGGAGGGCACTTACCTTATACAACCTTCTTCGTTTCCGTAGGGCAGTCTCCTGGTGGTTTCGTGATGCAGCTGCTTGTTTTCACTTCAATTCACCATTCGCGAGCGGGTTTTCCTTGGTGGAAGCGGTAATAAATCACATACAACGGTGCGGCGCGGTACCGAGACGGCGTTCTCAGCGAGAGGAATGTTCACGACTGTCACTCGCGTTCACGATCGCGGCGACGAATCAGGCGCAAGGCAGTGCCTCTTCCAGGGAGAGGGATAGAGCGGGACGGAAATATGATATCGCTCGCACTAGAACGTGGAACGATTGATGTTGATGCGATTAGTTATGGATAGGAAGGTAGATGGCGCTACCAATACTAATATAATAAAGCGGAAAAGTATGTTTGTTTGTTTGTTTGAACGCGCTAATCTCAGGAACTACCGGTCGGATCTGAAAAATTCTTTTTATATACGATAGCCTAGTTATTCTTGAAGGCTATAGGCTATATAACACAACGCTTCGACCCTTTGGAGCCGGGCAAAAGGCTGAAAACGCTAAAAGATAATGTCGGCTAATCTCAGGAACTAGCAGGCGGATTTTAAAAATTGTTATTGCCTATGATAGCCCAATTATTCCGAAAGGCATAGGTTATATAAAATTACGCCACAACTTTTAGGGGCCAGCCAAAAATAATAGAATGGTCAAACGAGAAGGGGGAGAGTTGGGTCAATGGCAAAAAAAAGGCTAAACGAATAGGATACAATCTATATGGGTATCGTTTTCTGAGATTTTCGGGACGCTGATTAATAATATGAAATTTATTTAGTGATTCAAGATGGCGGACGGGAAATCAAAGATAGCGGATGAGAAAATTTTAAAAATCAATATGGGTATCGACTTCGATATTTTAAGGGGTGGGGAATCGAAATACAACGTCTATTTCGTGATCAAAGATGGCGGATGGGAAATCAAAGATGGCGGATGGGAAAATTATAAAAATTAAAAATTGGTATCGTCTGCGATGTTAAAAGGGATGGGGAATCCAAATACAACATCTGTTTCGTGATTCAAGATGGTGGATGGAAAAAAAATCTATATGGGTATCGTCTCTGATGATTTAAGGGATGGAGAATCCAAATACAACATCTATTTCGTGATCAAAGATGGCGGATAGGAAATCAAAGATGGCGGACGGGTTTTCTTTAAAGTCGATATGGGTATCGTCTCCAATAATTTAAGGAATGGGGAATTCAAAAACACCATCTATTTCGTGATCAAAGATGGCGGACGGGCTTTTTTTAAAAAATCAATATACCCATATTGATCGTCTCCGATGTTTAAAGGGATGGGTAATCCAAATACAACATCTATTTCGTGATTCAAGATGGAGGATGGGAAATCAAAGATGGCGGACGGCTTTTTTTTTAAAGTCGATATGGGTATCGTCTCCGATATTTTAAGGAATGGGGAATTCAATATTATATAAAAAATATATGTTTGTTTGTTCATCATTAATATAGACTCTGAAATGATAAGAGATTAAGCGTTAAGTCCATAAAAAAGGAATTAAATAAAAATTCTTAAAAAGGCGATACGGACTTCGCTGGGTCAGCTAGTACTAATATATAAAGCTGAATAGTTTGTTTGTTTGTTTGTTTGGTTGAACGCGCTAATCTCAGGAACTAATGGTCCGATTTGAAAAGTTCTTCAGTGTTAGATAGCCCATTTATCGAGGAAGGCTATAGGCTATATAACATCGAGCTATGAGCGACGGAAGCGGAGCAATAGCCTTAAATAACGCAGGTGTAACCGCGGGCATCCTTTAGTATTAAATAAAGCATTTTAGTCTCGTTTTAATATCAGCCAAGAAGAAGCGATGAACGATCCAGATGTTTTCTCTGACCACCCACGCCTCATCGAAAAAGGAACACTAAGTTGGAGCAACTTAACTAAAAACCACTTGAACTAAGTATCTACTTCATACATTCCCGTCGCGTTCGTCAGCACATTAATGATAGCGTAGCTCTAATAGTATGCCTGCTCCATTTTACTTGAGGGTCGGGATGAATCTGTGCGATGTGACGGCAAACGTGAAATACTTGGTGAATTCATTGCAAGTGTCAGACGAGCTGCGTCTCCAAGCTTCTCTGCATATTCATGTTTAGTACGTTCTGGTGACTATAGTAATGTTTGCTAAATGTAGGAAGTAAACTGTTTAGGTGTAAACTCGGCATATAAGCTAATATCTCAGCAATATTGCTCTAAATGAATACATAAAGATATGCCGGTCTCTCATTTAACCACTGATAGACCACCGACTATCTTTAGCCCCTGACTTATTAACGAAGATACTTAATCCTGATTCAGCATTACAGAATACTAATAAAATTAGAGTAAAGGTAACAAGTATATTAAATACTATTACAGCTTATAACCCATATCATCCCATGGTTGTCGTAAGAGCCGACAGAGGGACCATACTATGCAGAGAACAGCACTGTAAAAGAAGGAAAACTTGATAACAAACCCTATACCAACCCGTTTGGCCAGCGTGGTATAGTAGGCCAATTCCTCCTTTCAAAGGAGAGGCCAAGTCCAGCAGTGGGCTGTTAAAGGCTGATGATGACAGCTTATAATATATAATTTTCTTTTAACTGTACTTATATACGATCTTCGAAGTATCTCAAGTTCGTAGGATTAAGTCATCGTACGCTAAATCCCCGTACAAATTCAAGCCGAGCTTAGTTTTAGATAGAAGATCCAGCGGGTCTAGACAAGATAACGATCACCATAGATTATAGACGCCAATAAACATATTGGACTTTACATTGCTAAGCTAGCAAATGTTATTCATCCTTAAGATTCCGAGGTAAGCCTGTACCATGTTAATCAATCATTAGATATTTTAAGTTTATACAGTCTTATAAAAGTATTTAAGAATCTAGCTTAAGTGAATCGGCTTCTGCGAAGACAATTGCTTCTCTTTGGTAAAATTCTTAAAATAATTATTAAGGTGGTACTTTTCGCACTCTTCTATTTGTTTGTTAAGCGATCACTAGGTATAACTAGAAGCCCAATCCTACTTTAGCTACTCATTTTTATCTATAGTAGCATAGCTGTTCGATACTGTTCTCGTTCACTAAGGAGCGGCTGGATAATGTTTCCATAGCTGTCATTTCGAGATATTTCAATCAAGCCTATGATTAACAGTCACAGCCTTCCATCAATGGCTGCACCTGTGCGGCTGCCGTCACCATAGATTATAAAAATGTGCATTATAGACATAAGACCAATTATTATCCATCTATCTTCAAACCTGTCTCCCATTTGGGAAGGCAGAACATACGGAAAGCCAAACGTTTTGGTTGAAACACACCCCGCCAATTCTTACCTACCTATTTGCAAAAGAATTGTGTAAGACACGTTAAAAATCGATTATACGAATGAAGTTACACCAGCATCCTTTAAGGCCTGTCACAGGCTTGGGAACATCAACAAAGAACGTCATCGTCCCATTCTTGTGAGGTTCAGCAGTTTGAACGTCAAGAATGCAGTCTGGAAGGCGAAGACGAAGTTGTTGAAGGGTTCGTCTGTTACGGTCAAAGAGTTCTTAACCAAGGCCAGGCAGACCATTGTCACCAAGGCGAGGGCACACTTTGGCATCAGGGCGTGTTGGACGCAGGATGGTGTAATTAATATTAATGTGGCGGATGGTACACGGATCACGATCACGTCTATGGATGAATTAAATTCTTTAATGTCAAAATATCCGCAGTCGAAGAGTGATTCCCGGCCTGCAGTAAGACCTGGTGCGGAGAGCGTCGCGACAGTAAGCAACACTAAATCATCGACCCGGCGTAATTAGTTATTTTCCTTTTTTCTTTTCGTGTTTGTAAATTCAGTTCGTGTTTTATGTCTTGAAATTGCATCTTCTTGGAAGGAACGTACCACAAATTGTTGTGCGGTATATTTATTGTTTACTTTTGTTTATCCACAAAGTATCTCTTATCTAACTAATCTATAAGTAACTTCAATTTCTAAATAATGTAATTATTTTGTTAAATGCACTTCAACAGTTCAATCAAAACATTGTCAGAATTGTCGCTTTGACATTAGACATTAAACATCATTGATAAAGGTTGCGTTCCGAATTCATGTTTTGGCTCTTAACATCTTTCTTTTCTCTTTTTTTGTAACTTAAAACATTTAATGTGTAATTTGTGTAGTATTAGGTATATAAATTGTCTTGTGTTGGTGTCAGCTGGTGGGTGGTGCAGAGATGTGTTTTTGCACCGGCTATATAAGTTATTTTTTTTTTAGTATATTATAATGAATTTTATTGTTATATATATTTTACACACTTGAAATATTTGTGTGGTTGACGGCATAGAATACAAGTGTCACCACCCCCTATCATCCCGTGGGTGTCGTAAGAGGTGACTAAGGGATAACACACTGCAAATACCATATTTGCGTAGAGACGGAAAACTCGACATCGAACCCTATACGACTGCCTCGTTGGTCTCGCGGCATAAATGTGCGCGTGGGATCGGGAGGTCCCGGGTTCGATTCCTGGGTCGGGCAGTGTTATTGGGTTTTTCTGTCACGAAATTCTCAGTAGCAGCACCGAGTCTGGAAATGTGCCCGGTACGGCAATAGGCTCGCCCCTTATTACGTGGGACTAAAGTATATCTGGCGAAAAGTGGGTGTAGAAATACACCTCTGCCTACCCCTTCGGGGATAAAAGGCGTGAGGATATGTAAATATTTTTATGGCATCTGATGATGAGTCATCTTTCCACTCGGCAAATAATTCCTCTAATTTGTCTGACGAAGACAGTTTTTGTTCGGTGACAGGCACACTTGGCGATTTTATTCGTGGAACTTTTAGTTTTCAACATCGTAATTCGTGAAATGTTTGCCACATTAACGCTCAAAGTCTGCCAAGTCATTACAGTGATCTTGTGGAGGCGTTTACACAGTCCAACGTTCATTCCGTCCTGGTCTCTGAGAGTTGGCTCAAGCCTCAACTTCTTTCCACCACTTACCCCCTTTCTGGCTACATTCTAATCCGAAATGATCGCACTGGAAGGAGGGGTGGTGGTGTTGCTATTTACTTACGCAGTGACTTCCCTTATAAAATTATAGCTTCTTCTTCTTCTATCGCTGCTGAATTTTTTTTCCTTGAGGTTTCTGTCAAAGGAGCGCGGACCATTCTTGGCGTAATTTACTGTCCCCCTAATGTCGATTATTTCACCGATTTGGAATTGGTTCTAGAATCTTTAGGGTCTGAGTACGAGCATCATTTCATCATGGGTGATTTAAATACCCATCTCCTGCTCCCAAACTCCCATCGTTCCCAAAAACTTCACTCCATTGTCCAATCTGTTGGTCTTCACATTTTACCTCTGAATGCAACACATCATAATACCAACAGTGAAGACACATGGTTGGATTTGATTCTCACCTCGGCTCCTTCCCTCGTTTCCTCTCACGGTCAATATCCTGCTCCTGGTTTCTCCCATCATGACCTGATCTACATTTCCTATGTCCTCAAGCCTCCTTAACCCCAACCCAAAGTACAGTACAGGCGTTGCTTTGCACGTATGAACACCGATAATCTGCATGCAGATGCGTCAAAAATTGATTGGGTACCTCTAGAGGTACCCAATCACAGTTGATGTGAAATTGAAAGTGTTCAACGATATCGTAATCAACTTATACGATGTTCATGCCCCAGTAAGGCGAACCAAATTGAAACGACCGCCCGCACCCTGGTTGACACGTGGGATTCAGATGGCGATGAGGCGCAGGGACCGAGCTTTTCGTAAGTTCAAGCGGGATCGCTGCGATGAAAATTGGGTTCTCTACAAAGTTGCTAGGAATCGTTGTAATTAGATGATACGAAATGCTAAACGAAGCCACATTTTCAACAACATTTCCTCCTTTTCCCCTACCAATATCTGGAAGTTCCTAAGGACTCTGGGTATCGGTAGGGTTAGCCGTGTGGATCCGCCGCCGGCGCTTAGTCTTGACGATATTAACACTTATTTTGTCTCCACTTCAAAGTTTGATCGACAGACTATGAGTCGAACGGTGAACTACATAGATAGCTTAGCTCGACCAAACATAAATCCTTTTCGCTTTTCTCCAGTTGCTGAGGCTGAGATCAAAAAGATTATCCTTTCAATCAAATCTAAAGCGGTTGGTTGCGATGAAGTCAGCCGCTTTATGATTATCACCATCCTGGACCACCTCCTTCCTGCTATTGCCCACATAATTAACCATTCCCTTGACTCTGGGCAATTCCCTGAAATTTGGCGTAAAGTATATGTTTGGCCACTGCCCAAAGTCACTAATCCTGTCACTCCTAGTCACTTCCGGCCCATTTCCATCCTCCCTTTCCTTTCCAAAGTCCTTGAGGCCTGTGTTCATAAACAGCTGTCCCAGTTTGTGTATGAACACAATGTCCTCAGTCCCTACCAGTCCGGCTTTAGACCTGGGCATAGCATAGTCTCAGCTATGCTCAAAGTGACTGGCGATGTGAGGGCGGGTGTGGAGGACACTAGGATCACTGTGCTGGTCCTGGTTGACTTCTCAAACGCCTTCAACACCGTCAGTCACGATATCCTACTATCAATCCTATCCTATCTTATGATCTCCTCCGAAGCACTGGAATGGTTCTCTTCATATCTTCGTGGACGTCAGCAGTCCGTCAGAGTCGATGAGGCTTCATCGAGTTGGTGAGACCTTAAGGCTGGTGTTCCTCAAGGTGGCATACTCTCTCCTCTTTTATTTTCTCTGTTTATAAATCTCATTACCCTTGATCTTCAGTGTTCGTATCATTTGTACGCCGATGACCTACAACTTTACTCGCAGGCTAAAATTGAGGATCTGCCGGATGCAATCGATGATGTGAACCGGGACTTGGCAAGAATTCGGGACTGGTCCGAGAGGTACGGCATATGCGTCAATCCTGTGAAATGCCAAGCTATCATCATTGGAAGCTCTAGAAATATAAACAGGCTGGACTACTACTATCGCTTTCACCGGTAATATTTAATGGAACCAATATACCTCTGAGTCCTTCCGTTTAAAAAAGATCTCGGTTTACACATCGACGCTACACTTAGCTGGCAACCCCAGATTACAAGGGTTTGCCAAAAGGTTACCGAGGTCCTGCGTTCTCTCTATCGCCTGAAGAATTTCCTTCCTGTCAAGTCAAAGACAATGCTTGTGCAGACCTTGGTTTTTCCTATAATCGACTATGGTGATGTGTTATCTCGACCTGAATGCAGATCTACTCAGTAAACTTGACCGACTTCTCAACAATTGCAATATACGTATGTATATGTATATATTAATTTTATATAGTATTTATAGGTATGTATTATTTATATATGTATGTATTATCATAATATTTATATAAAGTATAAAAAGTAGTATAATGTTGGATTATAGTTTAATTATTTCAATCTTGTAGTTTATACACCTGCCACAATCATCTCTGCACCACCCTAAGGTTGACTGGCAGAAAATGCTACATAGCATTAAGTCCACCTTTGCATTAAAATTGCAGGAAATGTAAAAATAAAATAAATAAATAAATTATATTATAAAAATAAATGAAAGGTTGTCCAACCACTAAGTATGACAAGTGACCAACATCAATTTTCACATTTATAATAGGTACGAATTGGTCCAAATTTTGCTACGTTTCGGTTCAATGTGAACAGCATATTGAAAGAATAACTTAAAATAAGTGTATGAAATTTTTGCCAATCGCCTTTTAGCAACGCGAATTTTAAATTTTATTTGATATCTTATTAATATTTACACCTTTATGTTACATTATTAATAGTTCCTAGTTTAAAATATCTCGTATAAATTTCATCTAGGTACTTAACCCATATTGAGTGTTTCCCGAATCTCTGTAAAGGACAACTCATCAAAGCAACTAGAAATCGTGAACTTTAAAATTAAAATAATCAGAGGTAAGGAAGCTTTCGCTTTGGTTTTGGATAAATTCGTGCAAATGTAAAACGAAACAATTGTTCAAAAGCTCGAAATCAAATTAAAATTTATGATTACAATAAAATTAATCGTCAATCCTTGCATTAGTCAGACACCGCGTGTTAGTGAAACTTTTGAATTTTTTTGATGAAAGCAGATTAAAGTACATACGAGTGCTCCAGATTCAAAGTTTAACCTGCAAAGCAAATTGAAAAGTCTATCGCTTACCCAAATGTTCAACGAAAACAGTAAACAAATTTCATATTATTTTTTTGCTATTTAGCATCATATTGCTCGCCACACCAAATAAAAAATAAATGCTAGCATGCAGGGTTCGCTCGATTGTTGATAAGTAATTCCTTTTTCACTAGTCCTCTTAGCAGATTGAATTTTTCATCATAAAAATAAGTATTTGAGTTTTTCAGGACGGACTATTTATTTTATGCCTTACATGCCAAAAAAATATTAAATTGATCGTCAATTAAAAGCGTGGTGTACTTATGGTAAACGACTATGTATACAATAACACGTTGTCTGCAATGTTTAAGCCTATGTAATATGATTATTCTAGCCTTACCCTGTCTAGGCCAGCTAGATTGTCACAAAATTAGCTTTATACCAAAGCGCTTACCATCTGACCTCCGTTACTCGAAGAGGATATCCATATTAGTATGGCTTAAACTAGTGTCAGGACATTTAAGAACAGGCACCGACTTCTCATGGCAAGTATCGCAGATCTTCATGACAGCCGCTAAAGACAACGGCTTTTGATCAATCACTTGGTCCCCCATCAATAATCCAAAATGTGACGAACACCCTTAATCTCGTGAATCGATAGATTCGTATTGTCGCCGATTTTCTAATAAGCCCGTTTAATCCATTATGAGCAACATATTGTCATCAATGAAAGTAATAAGATATTCCAAAAGCAAAATCCCATAATAGTTTCATCCGAGACGACGACCGGACTCGCAAATTCATAAGTTCTATCGTTCAGCACTACCCATAAAAGTAAACTGTCTCCCATAACTGAAGGGCTTACGACATACTAACGACTATAGCATCCATCAAGAAATACCTTTACTATATATTTCTTTACTTAGGCACTGTAGACCACTTATTACTTAATTTACAAGTTAAAGGGCGACCGCTCACGTATAAAGCACAAAAGAAAAATGGGGCTATATAAAAGCACTGCGTACTCTAGGCTATTACAAAGCTTTCAAGCATTACGGGGCCTACATGTAAAATAATATGCCAGGATAAATTTTGACCTAAAAAACCGTTGCCTCAGCCTTTTTACTCAATTACCATGAAGTTAAGTTTCGAGGTAACAACATCTTTTTTATTTCAAGTTTTCGGTTTGCAGTGGAGTGTGTAAGGTTTCGGTGCGCGTAAAGGTAAGAATACTTTTTGACGTTTCTTAACTCGGGTGTTAATAATCCATAAAAATATTATAAATGCGAAATTGATTTTGTTTGTCCTTCTTTCACGAGGCAAATGAGTGTTACTATGGTATGATTTTTGAGTGTAGAGAAAGTAAGGAGACTGGAGAAGCATAGACATAAAGCCTACTTTTTACCGCAATAACCGATACCATACGAGGACTAGTTTGCGTATAAATATAATTTTATGTAGGTGGAATAATAACTCAATAACCTAATAATTACGTTTTGAAGTATTTTATACAGAGACTAAATTGGAATCTTAAGGGAAGTAAATACTTACTGAAAACTTAACGCTATATGTAGTTGTGTGTGTTCAGTAAACCCAGTAAGCTTCTTGAATGATAGCACTGTAATATATTTACAACAGTATTTAATTAGCCACCTTCGTAGAAGGCTTCAAGTAAGATCTAGAATGATTTTAGTTCATGCTAAGAGCTGTTGTAGGTAGTAACCTATAGCTTTTATGTTTTAAATGATTAAGTACTGTTAGTTAACTAGCTTTATCCTATTATTCTTCCAATTACTAAGCCTAGGAACCTAATTCATTTAGTAACACAATTCCAGGGCGTTGGTAGTAATTCTCTAATTTAATAAATAGTTCTCCACTATCGTACCCTCCTTGAGGTTAATTGATTTTAAAGATTCTTACAGATTATTATGAACATTGAGAGACACCATTAATTGAATAGGTATAGCTGAATGTATGTACTGACTTGTATGTATGAATGTACCTCTACCGGTAAATTAAATAGCATGTAGTATTTGAAAAGAAATGTAATAAAAAATGTTTTGAGTTTTTTCTTTATGTAACTAATAATACGAGGCAAACGAGCAGATGGATCGTCAGATGGTAAGTGATTACCGC
The DNA here is from genome assembly GCA_944739405.2 of Euclidia mi. Lineage (NCBI taxonomy): Eukaryota > Metazoa > Arthropoda > Insecta > Lepidoptera > Erebidae > Euclidia > Euclidia mi. The sequence goes on along the minus strand of OX123188.2, from coordinate 31,600,674 downwards.
CGTCCATGGCTCCTATAACTCTAGAGGAGTCACAAGTGTTTCCTATATTTTTTGACATCGCGATCCGCTCAATATTGAGTTCAGAGGGCCTCGATGCGTAGAATTCGCATCTTATTTAAACTTTCGCTAGCATTTCTTTGTCACGGTAACATAAGCATGTGACATAAGCAAAAGCCTACGTCAGTTTCATGCATTTTTGCATGGGGTCCGAGCGCTAGTAGTTTATATCGCGACATATCCAGAGGCTTGATCGCCGTCTCACGTGACCAGAGGGCTGGTTTATTCTTTGTCCAAAGAATCAGCATTGCCATTCAGCGTGGCAATGCCGCCAGTCACACAGTGATGCGGAGGAATACTACGACGCCTAAACGCCTTCTGCTTTATTTTATTTATAATATATATTTTAATTTTAGTAGTAGGGTTATACCTGTAGTTTTAGTTTAGAATAATTTAAGAACAATAATTATGTAAAAACCTAAATGAAATTTTATGTCCATAAATTTGTCAGTTTTTTCACTTAATTAGCAATATCCCTAATCGGATGCCACTTGTCTACAGAACCAGAGCCTGGTGGAGAAAACCTAGGGCTCCCGAAAGAAGTGAAGACCTACCCATAGAATGGCAAACGGGTCCAAAAAATTTAACTTAAATCCATGACTTTTTAAATACAAAGACACAAAATCAAATACCAAAGACTACCGATCATTATTAATCTATGTTACTCACACTTGAGTATACCTAATAATAAATATAAAACAATAATGTTGCATATGATGTACCTGTTGCGCCAATATGGCTGACGGAGCTACGGCTTTTGAGTTTAAAGCCAAAGCTTATGTAAGTAGTTACATTATATAAACGAGGGAACAGGTGTCTCCAAACTGTGGGACCAACTATGCTGAATTAATTTGAGATCCTTGTGTATCCTTTATCAGTTGATTGCGATTTATAAACTATATTTCATCGGACAATTATAATAGGTTTGAGTTTCGAATATAAAGTGCTAGTGAACCGTTTTGTCTGTATTGTTTTTAATTTAGAAGTAAGGTACTTAGAAAACATTAAAACTATTTTACAAACACTCTTTACTATTATCTCTCCCGGTGCCTCTATTTAAATCTTGCAAGATAAGTTTCCCGGTGTTCCATGGATCTGAAAATTTGCATGCATGTGTGTATACCGCGTGATAATGTAGTTGTATGACGTCGTGAAGGTGATCCGATAATGGAGACGGTAGGTAGTCATAGGAACTCCAGAATAAAACGACACAACCCTATCGTGTTTGGACTCTTTGGATTTGTATCCAGTATTTTGACCCTGTATATTTAGCGCATATGGAGGCTTGTTTTAAAAATAAAGTTTATTTATAATCCTTTTCGTCTCTGTAGGCACATAATATTTATACATTTATGTTTCTAGTACGCTTAGCTAGTAGGTAAGTGCACCATAGATATACAACTCATCTGCAGTCATAACGGAAACGAACGTGCTTTATCGATGGTTCGAAATATTGATCTAAGCTAATGTAAAAACTACGTTAGCTATTAGTGTCCGTTGAACTGCAGCAGAAACGCTTGAAGAATCTGAACTAACCAGCGATTAATACATAAAAGCTCTTTTATAGACTTTTGTTAGAAGATCGATTTGTCGATGCAAATGTTGTACGTTAAACAGTACGTATATACTGATATATACATAATTTATTTATTTTGTTAAATTTTCATAATAACATTACAGATGATTAATTATAACTATATACATTATTATCTCAAATAATCATATTTTTTTAAAATACAGGGTGTCCCAGAACTCACCGTCAAGCCGAAACGGGGTGACAGGATTGATCATAACCACCACGAGAAAAATCTGAAAAAAAATCTGTCCCTATATTGTACCAATTATTACGATCATTTTTTACTTCGGCGACATACCTGGGAAATTACTGGTTTAGGAGATATTGAGGCTCAAAGACACGATTTTTTTTTTCGAATTATTCCAAAATCGTGTTTAGAATGATAAATGTACACTTTCTGCCAAAATAAACATAAACACAATTTTAAATATTTCCCTAAAATTAACGGCTTTAAAGTTCCCGACAAGTAGTGTCCTACCATCAATCAGCTGCGAGGTCATTCCCCTCGGCCGCGCGATCATAAACTGCCGCCACCGCGGCGCACGGTGTAGCTAGATACGGCCGGCGTAGGTACGATGCATAACTCGCGCCTATTTTTTCTGCAAGCGCGCGCTATTCATTACCGCTAATAAAATGTGTCTATTTTTTTAAGCTTAAAAAAATATTTTGTTTCCCAGGTATTATTTTCGCGTAGTATGGACTTGGCATGATGTGCAAAACGAGTAGACTTCGGCTTGGTGATGGGTCTTGTGACATCCTGTATATTATGTACTTAATTGATATACACGCTGAGTTTTTATTGGTTTAGGAAAAAAAATCTCATGTCCGAAATAAAATCCTCTATTCATATTCAAAATCAAAATTCACCTAGCACCTAAAACAAAAAAGTTTTAAAAGTTAGTAACTGTTGGAAATACGTAGTAACGCACGATTATTTCGAGTTGTGTTCTCGAGCGCCGCGCGGTCGTGACCTCGCCGCGCGCGCCGGCGCCGGCGCCGTCAGCTGTTACCTACAGCGGTTGTAGGTAGTAAGTGCGGACCGATAGTGATACGTAATTTACTTAGAAGCATGATTTAGTTAATTACGATGCCAACAATTTTAAATAATTTTTTGCTTCTTTTGTTTTCTTTTTAAGAACCCAGGATTTAACACTAGAGTGTTAAATCCTGTGTCATGAGGGACATTACAAACCTATCACTCTAACGGACACAGGAGTCGAAACAACAATTTATGAATCACACAAAGTGTTGTGTCAAAAACATCGCTTAAACCACTACGCCAACCATGAAGTGCAGTAATAAATAATTAGAACAATAAACGTATGTAACTAAATAGCTATACCTATTCAATCATTCTTTAGTACATTACTCGGACTTAGAATCAAAAATCGTCGAAATACCAAGCTGTGGGTTCACGAAATCATAATGAACTTGTAGAAGAAAAACGATAAACTAATAATTATTAGTAACTTTATTAGTCCTAGGTACCTACATTATCTTTTGAATAACTAGACAAAGATTTTAACAATGGGAAAGTTTAGTACTTGCATATTTCTAACGTATTCATAAGAATGTAATCACAGTAGGTATTCAATATTTAATAAACCAAATCATTTACCTTTGCTGTCTGCTGCCTACAACACAATCAATTTACACCTTTCACACATTGTCTTTTAGTTTCACTTATGTGTTTCTTTCACCTTATCACCTATCTAAACTGACCGAAGTCTATAAGGCGTTGTACTACAGCTGGGATTGGGTTTGGTGATGGCACTTGGGGTGAGTGAATTTCAGGTGGTCTGGTAATGAATACGTGCGCCTCGCCTCTTCCATATTTTCACCAGACATGTAATACACTCGCACCATAGACGCGAACTCAACTTATGAAGCGCGCGCAACGTACGTAACACGGGTACAGTAAAGGGATGGAACGTGACGTACGGGCGTCCCGTTGACCTAATTTCGCAAGACTAAGTGGTCTAAGTGACGAGCGACAAATTGCAACCGACCCCTGCACCCACCCCTGTCGCCCCGCGTTGCGATGCGCGCACGCCGGGGGCGGGGTTTGTAGCAATGTTTATCTGTGTGTGTCGTATGTTTATTAATATCTATCTGTGTTTGTGTGTGGCACGATCGAACATACATCGGCGCGCGCGATTTCTTTCATAAGAGTGGTAACTACTGTGTAGAATTCGGGCTAAGAATGGGTATTTTTTAACAGAGATCAGTGGAAGCGATTAATTCATCCAGTCTTAGCCCAAGGCAAAGGATCTAACACATGGGCCAAGTTTCTTGGCGCTAAGAATTAAACAAATGTCTTACCAAATATCTCCTGGTGATGTTCTTGAGTGGAGTCCTGGAGGCAAGTTAGACACACACGAGACTAAAATTGGCCAATATTAGCAAGTGAATTATCTTTACTTTACCAGACTCCACGCAGCGTCTTCAATGCACGATGCAAATTCACAGGATTCACAATTTCTCTTGCAAATGTCAATGAATAGTTCACAATGTCTTTTATCACAATTTACCGTTGCCAGCACTAGATCAGGCGGCATTCAAGACGGTTTACTCTATTTAGTTCAATTAATCAATTCACACGAAATGCAAAAGGTGTGCTCACAATAACTTTTCACAAATGTTCAATATGTCACAAACCGTGCCGGAAGTCAAAAAAGCGGCAATCTATAACATTTCACAAACTATTCGCGTAGCTACAAGGATGTGCTTTTCAAATGGCGATCAATTATTAATTAGGTACAAGGCACGCGAGAGTGCAAACGGCGTGTTAATTTTTCAACGCGGGAAGGACCGAAGTGACAGTTCAGTGTGACCATTGTCAGAAATTTTCAATAGACTAAACAAAATGTTACTCAATCGATCTAATCGAATCGACTTATAATAAAAACTAATTCTATTTCAAACAACTACGAACTCTCGAACCAAGAACTTATTATTTTTGTTACGATTTTTATAGCTTAGATTTTAAATTTTATTAGCTGGTTAGGTTCCATTAACCATTAGTATACAGATAGCTTTCGCTCCAAAATCAATTAAAAATCAGCGTGTATAATTGATACATAATTTTATGATGATACATAATTGATTATATATACCTATAGGCTATACCATAAATAGGACAAAGCGGTATCGGTTCTTCCCACTACCTGTGTAGGTCAGTAATTAGTACAATCTATTAGTACGCTATTTTTTCTCATTAAAATTAATATGTTGTGTACATCGGCCTGCATAAGCAAGACTCGTTACTGAAATGTAATGATATTTCATTGGAAATGTATACTGGAAGGTATAAGTCGTCCCTCAATTTACTAAACTACTACTACCTACAACAAGTGACAATCCCAAAATTACCGATGTCCACACAAAGTACGTAACTTATACATAATTTCAACACACTACAACTACAAAATGATTGATCGGTATAATTTAATCGGCAGTAACCATATTCACAACACAATTGTGCCGAATAACTCAGCTTCATTCATTATCTACGCTAACGAACTTCGGTATATCGTATATAAGAGATACCGAAACTTGTTAAGTATGCATATAAATCCATACGTCTACCGCTAGTTACAAAGGAAGTTTATCACAATATTCACAATAGTGTTACTGGGGTCATTCAATTTGCCCAAGTTAACAATGCTTCCGACGAAGGGTACGAATAACCCTAAGCAAACTCTGGTCTTCACCCGTTATGTTTCGTAATTCCATTTCAGTACGTTATTTTTTTTCGTTGGTGATATAAATCTAAGATTTTCTTTGAATTGACTGCCTCGTTTTACTGCGAAAGTTCTAATTTGATTTGTGAACCATTCAAAATATTACAAGTTTCCTTGGCCGAAAAGTACCAACTAAGGTTTGGGAAATCTCGACAATCTCAAAACTTTTGAACACGAGATAACGTCAAAGTTCTGGGACTTACCAGAACTTAGAGACGTCTTAGGAAAAATAGAAATGTATTATTAGAATATCAATTTTAGTTAGCAAGAATATCCTTCTATTGAATACATGTGTCAAGAAAATGCTTGTGTATTTATAACTTAAACTTCGTTCTTAGTTTGTTGTATGTTTATATATTCAAAATATTTAATTTTCATGGTATCCGTTTGAGCAGATGATTGTGTGACATAACCTGATTTAATGAATTTAAACAATAATTTAAAAACCGACTGTTAAAGATAATAACTTCTCTAATATGACGAAGCGAGGACGCGGGGCAAAAAAAAAATAATTATACTTACCCAATAATATTTAATATACAACTGTAAATATAAAAAAACCTTGTAACAATTTCAAATATTTCGTACATTTCCATGACGGTCAATTATAGTATTAGTTGTATTAAAATCTGGACAAAATTCAACTTAAAGTAACATAAGCCCACGAAAGCCTAATTAAGTTGCTTAATTATTATTTCATAATTATAATTTGCTATTAAATTATTTTAATAGCCTCTAAAACCTAGTCATAATAAGGCTTGCTTAGTACCTGTTATCGTTTTAAAGACGTAAGTTTTTATCAGGTTATTATTAGCCTACTTAAAGGTGACAATAATAATAATAACCTATAATGCTAACACGTCAACAAAGCAAGATACAGTTTTCCTTGAATTTTTATATTTGCAATTTATAGCCTATTTTTGTGTTTATATTGATATTTTCGACTACAACTACTACGACTTTTTATTGGATAAATATATAATTAGTACAAGCAACCATTAAATAAATTAAGAAAATAAATCACAAAAATATTATTGAAGATGACATTAAATGTCAAAGACAAATCAAATAAACATAAACTGAACGTAAACAATAGTAAACAAATACATAAATACGAGGAAATGATATCATGTTGACGAGAGGTAAGGCAGCTGCTGCACGCCTGAGACCCCCGGACTCGTCGTTCAACTCCGCCTCACAGCCGCCGGCACCAGCATCGCCGACGAGTGTTGAGGCGTCGAGCTCATCGAGCGACGAATATTTCTCTCCGCCGACGTCGCCACCACCTGTCCGCCGGCGAGGGAGAGGCCGGCCACCGACACGCTTGGGACCCCGAGACCCACCGGTCTCGAACAGGGCCCCCGCTACCGGTGGTAATGTGCACCGCATGCGATGGACGACTTCTATGAATGAGAACGTCATGCGGGCATATTTTGTGGCCACAGAGGGTGGAACCAATCTCAGTGCGTACCGTGATCGAATGCTGCCTTTGTTTCAGGCGCTTGAACCAGCTGTCAACGTGTCAACGCAACGGCTATCGGATCAAGTGCGGGCCATCCAGCGGTGTCGGCTGTTGGATGATACCGTGCTTGAGAGGCTACGCTCTGACGTGCAGGGAAGTCTCCCCATCACTTCTTCATCGCAAACTGGCACGGTAGATACACAATATCAACAGTTGAATCTCCCTGATGAAGAGGTAGATGATGAGACTTCTCACGTAAGTACCCAGTGCAATGATCAGTTAAGGAGTGCTTTGGAATGTGCTATTGGGGAATACCGATCCATGGACCCAAATGTTCGGCCTCGTTTGCCTCGTTTGCCCATGCATAAGAGAAACATAGCGCTAATGAGTGCCCTGGATTCGTTATTATCAAACTATTTTGATAATAGCGAAAATCTAGGTGATACACATTCAATCCTGTATTGTGCGGCTGTAGCTGTATGTCGGGTAGCGGGAGTTAAGCTGTCTGAAAATAATACCGCTCCTCGACGAACCACTACTGTGCCAGCTTGGCAGTGCAGGATTGAGCGTCGTATCGCTGAGACTAGGGCACTCATTGGAAAGCTATCCTGTTTCAGGATGGGCAATACGCGACCGAGAGTGATGCGCTTTGTGACTCGAGCCTTCGCGGGAACTGATATCAGTTCCCAGGATTATCAGGCACGAGTTACAGAGCGCATCGACTCTTTGAAGCAAAAAGTTTATGCATGGGCAAACCGTATCAGGCGATATAAAAAAAGAGTGGATCAATATTGCCGGAATCGCACATTCCAAGGAGACGAGAGGTGGGTGTACAGAGGATGGGAGCAACCTGATTCCAGGGCCGGTGAGGGTGATGGGTGTCGACCGGACGATGATGCCACTAATTCATTTTGGCGCAGCTTTTGGTCGACGCCAGTCAGCCATGCGGAGGGTGATTGGATCCGGGATGTTGAGCGAGTATGTGAACGAATCCCAACTATGGAACCAATATACATAGCACAAGACGATATAGCTAGTGCAGTCCGTCCGTTACAAAACTGGAAAGTAGCAGGACCGGACGGACTGCAAAATTTTTGGATTAAATGGTTCCGTAGTTCACATGCTTGCTTAGCGTCTCAGTTCCAATCATCATTGGAATCGGGTTTGCTACCATACTTTTTAACATCCGGCCACACTCACCTGCTCTATAAATCTGGTGGTACCACGGACCCCAAGAATTATAGGCCGATTACTTGTCTGCCAACAATTTATAAACTTCTTACATCCATTTTGAGAATAAAATTATCAAAACATATATTTGATAATTCAATTTTATCAGTTTCTCAAAATGGATGTAGGAGTGGGGCGCGTGGTACTAAAGAACTCCTTCTGATTGACATGGCCATTAGCCAACAGGTACGCCGTAATCGAAAACATCTATCGACATGCTGGATAGATTACAAAAAGGCTTACGACTCCGTGCCACATACCTGGCTTTTGAGGGTGCTGGAGTTGTATAAAGTAGACACAACTCTATGCACCTTCTTAAGGTCATGTATGGGGCAATGGAGGACCGTATTGCGCTATCCAGGATGTCGATCGAGTTTGGATTGCGGTGTTCCAATAAAGATCGAGCGAGGTATATTCGAGGGCGACAGTCTGAGCCCTTTGTGGTTTTGCCTAGCACTGAACTCTCTAAGTACTTTATTGGAGGCTTCAAGGCTAGGCTATCGGTTAAGGAGAGGTGGTCATGTTATATCTCACCTCCTTTTCATGGATGACCTGAAATTATTTGCCCTCAACAATATCCAACTGACTGCATTACTTAAGGTAACTGAAACCTTTAGTAATTCTATCAGGATGGAATTTGGTGTGGACAAATGTGTGGTCATGCATGTTAAGAAAGGTGAGATTATGGAATCTGCAGGGATACAACTCTCAGATTCCATACAACTTCGGTCCCTCTCTCTAACGGAAACTTACAAATACCTGGGTATGTCGCAGTCTTTGAATATCTCTGAGGCTGACATGAAGCAGTCGCTGCAGGCTCGTTTCTTTGGCCGCCTGAAAAAAGTACTGAATAGTCTTTTATCAGGTGGTAACAAGGTGCGAGCCTGCAACGGATGGGCCATGCCAGTCCTTATGTATTCCTTCGGCATACTCAGGTGGACTCAGACTGAACTTGACGCCCTGGACAGAAAAGTCCGTTCAATGCTGACTGCATCTCGGATGCATCATCCACGCTCGTCGGTAATGAGGCTATACATCCCGCGGAAATGTGGTGGTCGAGGATTTTTATGTCTTAAGACCCTCCATAACCGCGAGCTGTATAACCTCAGAGAATATTTTCTTCAAATGAGTGTGGATATGCATCGGGATGTGGTTGCAGTGGATACTGGACTTACCCCGCTCGCTCTGGCTAAAGAGAACTGGCATAAACCTGCAGTACTTAGCATTGAGGACCGGAGAGAAGTATGGAAGACTTAAAGTTTGACGAGTGGAAGATTAATAAAACATGTTAGTTTTGCAGACATGAAAATATATTATGTAATCTGGTTACCATGCTTCTTGACAAGACAGTGACATTCTACATTTAAAATAAAAAATCATAGTATAAAAGCACCACGAAGAAAAAGAAACATATCAGCCTAGAAATACAATGAGGTTTCATATCGCTACTTCAACACCTTCTCTCGATGTGTAGACCTAGCTGTTTTTGTAGGCTGATAAGCCTCGGCCTAGCCAGTGGCTTTGTGAAAAGATCTGCCAGCTGCTTCTCAGTGCTGATCCTATTCACCTTCATTTCTCCAGCAGTCACCAGTTCTCGCACAAAGAAGTGGCGTATTCGAATGTGCTTAGTTCTTCTATGGAACTCGGGATTCTCAGCTAATCTCACAGCCGCTTCGTTATCCACATAGAGGACAGGTGAAGCCTTCATCTTCGTCATGCCTTGCATTAGACGAGCTAGCCAGATGCGTTCTTTCGCTGCCTCACTAGCTGCAACAATCTCGGCTTCTGTAGTGGAAATAGCCACACTGGGTTGTCTCTGGCTCAACCATGACACGGCGCCTCCAGCATAAATGCATACAACTCCAGTAGTTGACCTCCCTGTTGTCAGATCTCCACCGTGATCTGCATCACTGTAACATTCCAGAACACCTCTTCTGTAATCCTTCTTATACAGAATTCCCATATCTGGAGTGTACTGTAGATATCTTAGCATGCGCTTCAACCGAACACAATCCGTGTGAGTCGGGTTTTCCAAGCTTCTGGATACTACACTGACAGGATATGCTATGTCAGGCCTTGTGCACACCATCAGATAAGCAAGAGCACCTACTACTTGTCTATAATTCTTCAGAAAGTAGTCATCAACCTTCTCTGCTTCCTGTGGTACAGGGTCCTTTACCATAGGAGTGCTTACTGGTTTGCAATTTTCCATACCAAATCTCTTCAAGATTTTCTTTACATAAGAAGTCTGGTGTATTTTAATATCACCGCCTTCTCTGACTTCAACCTCCATACCCAAGTAATATGATACAGGTTTATAAGTCATCGCAAACTTCTTTTTCAGTTCCTTAATGAATTCATCAATGAGTCCTTCATTTGAACCAGTTATAAGACCGTCGTCGACGTACAGAGCAACTAATAATTTCCCATTAGATCTCTCTCTCTTAAACAGGCAGGGGTCAGCTTCACTGACTTCAAAGCCAATTTCCTTGAAGTAGTTTATGACCGTCGTGTTCCAACATCGTGGAGCCTGTTTTAACCCATACAAGCTTTTCTTAAGCAAGCATACTCGTCCGCTACCATCATCATATCCTTCCGGTTGCCGCATGAATATCTCTTCCTCAGTCAACGAACCATATAAAAAGGCTGTACAGATGTCAAACTGACGTAGTGCCATCCCTTCATTAGCTGCTAAGCTCAGCACCGCTCTAATTGTTGCCATCTTAGCTACAGGGCTAAAGGTCTGATCATAATCTTCCCCTTTCTTCTGTCTAAAACCTTTTACGACAAGACGTGCCTTATATTTATCTACTGAACCATCTGGGTTTAATTTCACTTTATAGATCCATTTACAAGGTATTGCTTTCCGATTCTTAGGCAATTTCTCAAGAACCCACGTTCCATTTGCTTTTAAGGATCCAATCTCGCAATCCATAGCTTTGCGCCAAAGCTCTTTATCTGGGCAATCTATAGCTTCCTTGTAAGTTCCTGGTTCGTAGTAACAATCATCGCTGGTATTGACATGAGAAACGTAATCATTGAATTTCAATGGTCGCTGCAGGAGTGATCGATCTCTGAGCTGCATACCTTGCCTGCCCAATTCAATAGATTCGTCTTCTAACTCCTCTATACGCGCATCTTCAAATTCTTCTTCATCACCGCTAGTAACAGGACCCTCAATAACTTCCGTGTCCTCCGAGAGTTCAACTTCGTTATTTGTCTCAATAGGTCTTCCTCTGTCTTCTTCAGCTGTGACTGGTTTCGGTATCTCATTATCATGTCGTTCCTTCCTTACATATATTGGAACTTCTATGTCAGCTGTCTCTGTTACTTGTGAACGTTCAGTATCCTCAGGTTCTTCACTTCCTAAATTAGTCTCCAGTGGTCTCTCATCAAATGTGACATCTCTGGATCTAACTATAGTATCCGACTCTCTGTACCAGAGTCTATAACCGTCATCATTGTCATAGCCAACCAAGTAACACTTCTTTGCTTTCTTCTGCATCTTCTTCCTTTTCTGTTTCGGAATATGCGCGTAGCAAGTCGAACCAATGATCCTGAAGTGTTTGATTTGCGGCTTCTTCCCAAACCACAACTCGTACGGAGACTTGTGTTTCACAGAAGTTGGTCCTGTTCTATTCAGAATATACGTCGCTGTATTTACCAACTCTGCCCACAGTTTTTGAGGAAGCTCTTCATGAGCATGCATCATTGCTCTGGCCATTTCAACAATCGTACGGTTTTCTCTTTCACTGCACCCGTTCTGTTCTGGAGTATAGGGCATAACTAACCGTTGATGTATTCCGTACTTCTGTAATTCTTTTTTGACTTCCGCATTGTCGAATTCCCCTCCATTGTCACTTAGAAACTCCTTAATCGTGTGTCCAACTGCCTTTGCTTCAGCTAACATCATTCGCAACTTTGCAGGGACTTCTGACTTCTGTTTCATACAATAGACATATCGATAGCGAGTGTATTCGTCTTTAAAGAGTACAAAGTACCTAAACTTAGAGCCTGAAGGTGGGAACGGACCACAGACGTCCGAATGTATGCGTTCTCCTGGACTACTTGCTTTTTCTCTAACACCAAACTTCTTCCTATGTGTTTTCCCGAAAATGCATCCTTCGCATAACGTCCCATCATTCTTAGTTTTCACATTCAGCTCTTTCTCTATTACATCCTTCACATGACGTTTATCCTGGTGACCCATACGTTCGTGGTAAAGCTGCAGCGTATCAACCGTATTAAGTTGCTTATAAGTTGTCCAACCAAACCATTAATACGGTCTCCACGATAAGAGATTTAGGAGTGAAAATGGACCATAAGCTAGTATTTGAACAACACATCGATGATATAGTCAGCAAAGCATCTAAGGCGATGGGATTTATTATTAGGGCTTCAGCTGATTTCCGATCAATCAAACCAATAAAAATCCTGTATTGTGCATTCGTGCGTAGTCATTTAGAGTACGCGTCACAAGTCTGGAACCCTCAATATGAGGTGTATAAATCTCGTATTGAGGCAGTACAGAAGAAATTTCTTCGGTACCTAGATTATAAAGCACGGCAATACTCAGATGACTACAACCATCGGTGTAACAGATATCACTTTCTGCCATTACACTATAGGCGTGATATTAGTGATGTTTGTTTTCTTATAAATTTAGCTAATGGATCTGTCGACTGCCCAGAGCTTCTCACTAAGCTAAACTTACGAACAAACCTACTTGGGCTTAGACGTAGACCGCTACTGCAAGTACCTACTGTTTCTACAAATTATAGGAAGAATGCATTTATGTCGCGAGCTGCATCTACTTTTAATAACCTGCCCGATGACTTGGATATTGACCTTTTCTGTACAAAGACGATTACTGTCAAAAGATTGTTGGCTGCAAAATTCTTTAATTCGCCTGCGAATTGTGATTTTCACGCTAATTAGGCTACTCCTAATTTTCTATTGCTTTGCGTTGAAAAAGATCCATGTAATTCATTGTAGTATGTATATTTTTGGTATGTGTATATTATCTCTATTATTGTAACATTTTTTTTTTTGTATTAAAGGTATGATGAATGTTGTAGATAAATGATAGCAACATTATATATATATATTTTTATTAATTTGTGGAAGCTTGTTAATAGCAACTGTATCATCTATTTAGAAACTCACTACTGTAATTAGTCTGTAAGCTTTCTTATAAAACAATAAAAAAAAAAAAACAACAACGCTTCTATTTGGTTGTATCGCCTTGCAGTTTAACTTGTATAGTCCACCATATCTCCGTCTATCTCCAGTAACGGTTACTGTTTTATTAACTTTCAATGAGCAGGTAATCATACGTGACTGAAACACGCTTCTCGGATTCATGTCCTGCGCTGCTAGTACCAAAAACAGGTTTGTAGTAATCTGAGGAACATACCAAACATTTCTCAAATAAAACGATACCTCATTCTTGGTTTTCATCAAAATGCTTCCTTTACCCAAGGCATCAACTTGCTTTCCATTAGCTGTTGTCACTGTACATGGTTCCGTAAAGCGTTCAAATTCCTCAAACAGGTCGCCTCGCATTGTTATATGGTGTGTGGCTCCGTTGTCAACATACCAATCATCACGATGTTGAGCGCAATCTGTCGCATTAACCTTTACTGCCAACATACTTGTTGTAGGACCTTTCTCTCGAACCTGTTCTTTCTTAGGACAGTCCTTCTTAAAGTGCCCGACTTCCTTACAAATGTGACACCTGAAAGCCTTTTTGTTCTTCTCTTTACTACCTTCACCATTACCCTTCTTGGTGTTTCTACATTTCTTGGTACCTTTCGCAACTAACACATTCTCAGACGTAGACTCAGACTTGTTCTCCTTAGCTAACAATGCCTTCTCGTGAGTACATAACTGACTAGTAAGGTTCTCCACGGTTCTATCCTTCTTAGACATGAGTAACCAGCTCGATTTAAAGTTGAAATAGCTTTCTGGCAGGGTCTCCATAATCTTGCATATCAATAACAATTCTGGTAATTCTTTACCTTCGTCTTTGATAAGCTCCTGATTTAAGCTGTGCCATAAGTTTTTCATCTTTGAAATATGAGCTTTCATATCATTTCCTGAAATAGATTCCCATTTGTATTGAAAGAATTCCATACATTTCCTGTATAAATGGTCTTCAGATACACCATCGTACAATCTATGTAGTTCATCCCATACTTCCTTAGGATTCGTGAACCTTATTACTTTGTCGAGAGTCTCGTCTAACAAATTGTTCGTAATCAATAAGAGAGCTGTACTTTCCAACTTGTAGTACTCGGCTAAGTTCGTTCGATATGTAGCCATCGCCGCTTCAAAAGCTGTACCTTCCATAGTATCACTGTTTGCAGGCTTCTCTGGTTTACTTATCTTTCCCTGAACAATATCCATGAGACCGTCCATGCCACGTAACATCGCCGACATGCGGTACTTCCATGATACCCAATTTTTGCCGTCAAGTTTCGAAATCTGAATTTTCGATAGCTCCATTATTTACAACAATTCTCGTGTAGGGCGCATAACCACTTAAAGTTTACAATAATTCCCCTCGTGCTGGGCTCATAACCACTTAAAGTTTGACGAGTGGAAGATTAATAAAACATGTTAGTTTTGCAGACATGAAAATATATTATGTAATCTGGTTACCATGCTTCTTGACAAGACACTGACATTCTACATTTAAAATAAAAAATCATAGTATAAAAGCACCACGAAGAAAAAGAAACATATCAGCCTAGAAATACAATGAGGTTTCATATCGCTACTTCAACAGGAAGGGCAAGGAGCTACATGGACGCTTCTATAAGGCCTTACACGGGTCTGATATAGATTTTAAGGCATCCGTTTCCTGGCTGCGCTTCGGTGATCTTTTTGGAGAAACCGAAGGTTTTGTCTGTGCAATTATGGATGAAGTTGTCATGACAAATAACTACCGCAAGTATATCCTGAGGGACGGTACTGTTGACATATGTCGGGCGTGTCACCAGCCCGGGGAATCTCTCAGGCATATTGTGTCCGGTTGTTCGAGTCTTGCCAATGGTCAGTATTTGCACAGACATAACCAAGTGGCTAGGATTGTCCAGCAGCAACTGGCCCTTAAATATAAACTCATTGGTTCTGAGGTACCGTACTACAGATATATGCCCGACCCAGTTCTCGAAAATGGTCGTGCACTGTTGTACTGGGATCGGTCTATCATTACAGACAGGACTATTGTAGCCAATAAGCCTGATATTGTAGTGATAGACCGAGCAGAGCGTCTCGCAATGATTGTTGATATCACCATACCACATGACGCTAATCTCGTGAAGGCGGAAAATGATAAAAAGATTAAATATTTAGATCTAGCTCACGAGATTGTCGACATGTGGGATGTAGATTCAGCAATCATTGTTCCGATTGTCGTTTCAGTGAATGGATTGATCGCTAAGAGCCTCGACCAACATCTTAAGAGGCTCGCACTGGGCAGCTGGATCAAGGCCTTGATTCAGAAGGCGGTTCTTCTCGATATGGCACGCATTGTGAGGAAGTTCCTTAATCTGAGGCCCTAACCACCGGTGGCTTGGTCCCTGTACCCGACACCGGTGGGTTTCCGTGGTCCCATTTTATATAGTTAAATTTATTGATATATTTAAGGTTTAATTATGTAAAATTCGATTATGTGAATACTGAATAATAAATATAAATAATAATAATAACATGATTTTATTTCAGAAATTATTTCCATATACAAATTTCAAAACTAATTAAATAATTATAAAAATCAGCAATCAAATAAATAATAAAATATCACAACAATAAATGTCACAAAAAAAATTTCTTCTATGAGTTTATGCTTGAAATAAATGAATTATTATTATTATATTATATTATTATTATAAATCAAAGAGCAATGTCACAAATTATAAAATAAAATTAAAATAACAAAAAACAAATTTCAAATCTAATCAAATAATTATAAAAATCAGCAATCAAATAAATAATAAAATGTCACAACAATAAATCAAAGAGCAATGTCACAAATTATAAAATAAAATTAAAATAATAAAAAAATATTATGCAGTCAAATGATAATAATTTAACTACATGCCCATCGTGATTTGCATCCACCTGTGTTGGATCGGACAATCTAATCTATCTGCAACCATCTTCAGAATGCCGTTGGTACTCCCTCTCACACGTTTCGAGATGGATGCAACTCTCTTGCGGATAATTGCATGATAACCGTCAGTGTGGGCCTCAGCAAACATAAGGGACGCGCTGCAGTCTCTCGGTAGTCGCAACAACATTCTGAAGATGTTGTTGTACTGCACACGTAGCACATTGACGGCACAACGGGTATGTCTTACCCATAGACCGCACGAGTAAAAAGATTGGCAGAATGCCTTAAACAAAGAGATTTTTATCTCATTAGAGCATCGTGCAAATTTACGGGCAAGCATATTCCCTCGGACCGCCAACGCCCTCCGCTCACGCTCCAAATCAGCGTCATCCTTAAAGCTAGTCACCACCTTCAGAATAACACCATTTAACTTAATCGGTGGAACATGGGGAAGAGTGCTACCAGTACTTTTAAAATCAGAAGTTCACTTTTTTTGGTGTTGTATTTAAGCCCATGTTCCACCGCATAGGCCTCACACATCGCAATGAGCCTTTGTACTGAACTCACCGACGGGCCCAGCAGTACCATATCGTCTGCGTAACTTATATTATTTATGCATACCCCGTCAATGTGACAACCAGAATGTGTACCACTGAGCTCGCCGATGAGTTATGTAGAGATTGAACAGCAGAGGAGAGGTTGGCCCCCCCTGCCGCACGCCACACTCCATGCCATACTCGTCAGAATAAGTACCCGCCTATCTCACCTGGTTTTTTTGGCATAAGTACCAACATTTCAACAGAGAGGTGACTTCAGCCGGTACACCAGCACCTTCCAGTTTGTTCCAAAGTTTGTTATATATTACGGTGTCAAATGCCTTTTAAAATGAATTAAATGTTTTATGTAGCTAGAAACTTAAAGCAAATACTTTGTTTAATAAAATTACACTTTTCAATATAATTAGTTTGCTCAGGCTTTGTTAAGTTTTAAAATAAAGGCTATATAAGGTTATATAACAAGCGAGTTCAAACTAATTTAAGTAAAAAGCCCATCATTTATGGCCCATTTAATAACGCTCTCAACACATGCTTCTTCTTCAGAATAGGATTATTTACTAGTAGGTACGCTTGTCTATGCTGCAATGTGCCTTGTGAATATACTCTGCCTTTCACATCCTACCACTTTCTTTTACCACATCATCATCATCATATCAGCCGAAAGACGTTAACTTCTGGACAAAGGCCTCCAAGGCTTTCCACACGATGCCCGCAATCCCAATAGGATTGTTGGTTCACTTTGATAGATAGATACCTCTGCTATGCCGTCCGGTGGGCACACTTTCACTTTACGTATAAGAACTGCAGTCTACACAAGATACATGCATCAAAAGTATGTATGAACCGATAGCTTGCACTTGCGAATGTGTACTAAAACATTCGCAAGAGCAAGCTCATGCTAAATTAGCGAGCACAGGCATGCGACGCGTGATAGAAACGGTTCCTAACTGCATTTGAAATAACAACTCTAGACATCTAGAACAAAAAACGAAAAAAATTAAGGATCAAACCAACCTCGAGGTAGAAGTTATAGGATTCCACTTCCGTCCTCGAGAAAATTCTCCGTCAATTACTCACCGCAATATAGTACAAATAGAACATGTAAATCACACCTTTTTCCGTCTCATAATGAAATTTTCTACGCAGGCTGTTTGTTAAAACACCGTAATACGTCATTAGTATCTTGACATTTCTAATTTTAACGTAAACACACACATTAATTTAATTGGACAGAAGGCTGAAAGAAATGTACATATTTTCAGACTCCGTTATTAAGAAACGCAATAAAAAGAGAGTTTCCTATTCCCTCAAAAAGTAGTTCTTTGAAGATTTCGGTAATCACATTAGCGGGAAGGGAATGTATTTCAACGTTACATTAATATAAGTATTTTTGCTTACTTTCAAAGAAAACATGATTTAATATTCCTTGATTTATTTTTCCCCTTCTTTCAAATGCAATCGTTTTTATTGATAAACATTTGCTTTTTATATTAATAGGTACATGTGATTGGCGGTTGGGTCTTACTTACCTTATTAAATAACAATATGAGCCCTGTTAACGATGTGTCCCATGTGTACGTGGAAGTAACTTCGAGCGTCATACGAATGAGAGTTGCATGAACTTGTAGATTTTTGTAAGTAGGGCATACTGTAGACTGCTTGACATTAACATCATGCTATATATTTCTGCATGGCAATTTGTTGGTATCGCCACTATAAAGATGTAAACTATATTAGAAACCGCTGTACCCTACTGGTGGGGAAAATAAGAGGAAGGCTGAGGTGCCTTGCTTGTCGCTGGAGTTTTGTTCTCTCTCTCGTCTTCCTTGCCCACCATAGGTTAATTTTCTGATGGTTGCCGATCACACCGAGCACTCGCGAGATGATAGCGTCCGGTACGGGATGTGTAGGCATCGAGCGAAGGAGGATAATGTCTTTCACGTTCGGAGGTTGGCGCGGAACAGGGGCGAGATTCCCGTTTGCACTTTTGACGTGCGATCAAGCGAAGGTGGAGGATAGATAGGAATTAGGTGAGGAAAAGGTTAATAAATTTAATAAGAATATGTTTCTACCCTATAACCTGCATTTTGAATGTTACAATATACAAAAATGATTCGCCATACCGCCCCGCAAAGAGCGAGTCAGCTCTTTAAATTGGGTAAAAAAATGAAAAATAGTAAAAATTGCTTAAAATACCTAATTGAATCCTTATTTTCTAAGTGGTAATTAACACGCTGATTTTCTAAATGGTGATAGACACGCTGATTTTCAATTAGTCTATAAAAATATGTTGATTTTCAATGATAAAAAATACTTAATTGAATTTTGATAAGTTGAGGTAAAGGTTTTTAGTTCGTCCTAGGTATCAAAGGAAAAATTTTGACAACTGGCATGAGCATAGTTCCAGTTGCTGTTTTCAATTCCACTACCCTAACGATGCTGTCCTTGCCGGGACAGAGACGAGTAACGCGAGCCTTACACCACTGAAACGGTGGAGAGTTGTCCTTAATGAGGACCAAATCACCTACATGAATATTCGCGGTTTTATTAGCCTTTATGGCGTTGAGATAAAGTGTGCAAGTATTCGGAGTGCCAACGTCTCCAAAAATGTTGGGTGATTTATTGGCGCACTTGCCAGCGCTTCAGCGGGCTACTGAAGCTATCGAGTAGTTGCCCTATGATAAAATTACCAGGAGTTAGAACTTCTAAATTACTGGGATCGCTTGAAAGAGGGCACAGGATATATCTGGAGATCATCAGCGTAAAGGTGATAGGAACAGCGAAGGTTATTACAAATACAATTTATGAATATTGAGAAGAGTAAAGGAGACATTACGCCACCCTGGGGCACACCGGCATTTGTATTACACCAAGAAGAAAGTAAATTCTCGATATGTATACGTTGTCGGCGGCCACATAGGTAACTACGAAACCAATAGCCACCGTAGGAGATATGTTAAAAGAACAAAGGCGTCCAAGAAGAATATCAAAATCTACCGCCTTTAATAAGGCGTTACTAAAATCAAGAAGACATAAAGTTGTAAACTGTCCGCCTTCCATACCAGCCCAGATGTCATTTGTAACATTGACCAAGGATGTAATTGTGCTATGACCCGAACGGAAACCGGATTGAAAGGGATTAAGAAGATTATTCTTACAGAGGAAGGAGTTAATTTGGTGGGACACGAGATGTTCGAGGACTTTAGAGAGGAATGAGTTACTACGAGAAAACCTTATAAAATTATATTAAACACTTTTAAGTCTTTTTTATATTTGATTCTCTGATATTTATAAACCGCGAGCAAAAGCAAGTGTCACAATGATTAAATATGGTCGATTTCCAAAGTAAATGGTTATGTTCATCTTATACTTATTGCAGTACTGAACTAAACGTTAGTATACTCTCGGGTACGGCTAAGAATATTCTGCTAAAATAAACCTAAATTCTCACTGGAAGTGTAGTTAGTTACAGGTAATTAATACGTACGCTGGCGAAATCCCGACTAGAGGCTACTCTGTAGCAGACCCATGGTAAAATTATTGATATGATATAATATATTCGCAAAATTGCAAAAATTTATAATAGATTATTATCAACATAGTACTATGATCGGCATCCCTAAAACGACGTACAAACCCCGTCTAAATATAGCAAATCTACATAATATAATAATTTCTTGCTTAGTAAAGGCACTCTATCACGAAAACAGATAGGTAATCGTTTTTCTTGTAGTGTTTTATAAATCTTTCATACTGCTAGAATATCAACTTTTAGTGCTTGGCCGTAGTAGCGCGGGCAGCCCGCGCGCGGGACGCGCGCGGCGCCGCGCGCTTCTTCATGTGTCCGTATTGGCGCGTTTGCGGGTGCAGTGTACAGTGTTTGTCAAATTTAGTATTGTGACGGATCGCGACTAGATAAATATGAGTTTTCAGTTAGATGACGTTTACACTCACCATAGTAACACTATGTCAATTGTTCACCAAATTCGCAACTAACTGATAACAAGGCTGTAGCCGTGCGGATAATACAACCACCTCACGGTCTGAGGGCGTGGGTTCAAATCACATATATAATTGTTATAATAATTTTGGTTTTTATGATATTTGGAAAATCTTTATAAATATTTGGCAAATATTAAAAATAAAATAATATTTTGAATCGCAATTTCAAAATTCTAGTAACTTCAGGAACGACTGGAAGGGTTAAAAAGAGATATGTGGTAATATAAATAAATAAAATAAATTAGATTTTATATAGATACTTTGCATTTTTCAGTTCATCATTATATGATACTAGGTTTTTTTCGCGGCTTCGCGCGCGTTGAAGTCGGGGTAACATTAATTTACTTTCAGTCTCATGTTGTGTGAGACTCCTGATTAGTCTAAAGAGTTCAGAAACTTTATAGAGTACAAAGTAATTCGGTCAGTAGCCATGACATTATCTACCATTATATATACCGAATATATATCTATAAACACTTTCGCATTTACAATATTAGTAGAGTATTTCTGAAGATTGACTGATATGTAAGTAACCTATCTTTAGGGTTCCCTAGCCAAACGCTAGGAGGCTTAAAACTGAACCCCTGATAGATTCGCCATGTCTATCTATGTATCCGTTTCTATGTCACAGCCACTTTAAGCCGAAACTATTAAGACTACATACATACATAGACTCACGCCTATTTCCCCGAAGGGGTAGGCAGAGGCATATTAAACGCACACTTTTCGCCAGTGTTTTGATCTCACGTAATAGGTGGTGAGCCCATTGCCGCTTATCGGGATATTTTGTTTGCCAGAGCCTCGTCCGTTGATCGGCAGGTGCACCACTTGCAGGTGAGGTTGGCTTGGGACCCTAAGTTCTTGATGGGAACCCTATGCACCAGAAGACTACAAATTTCAAAATTGGTAACTAGATGTATTCTGTGAACCGCTTTATGATTTATATACAAAAAAAAATCTGTCCTTTACTAGCGGGGTACCTATGGAGATTTTTAAATTTAAATTTTGCTTCCCAAAACCCTTGTTGCTTAATATCTATAAACAATATCGATACACAAACACTACCGAAGCCAAAGTTATTTTTGCTGGAGAAAAATTGATAGTGATATTTGGCTAGGGGGCTACGTTATGCTTATGTTAAGTGAATTCCTCTTCTACGTTAACCCGCCATCACTCGCGCGGGGTGCTGTCAGCACCCCACTCATTTTTTAACGTAAAAATGAATAATAATTTCCTTAGTTACGCATCCAGGCGTCTCAGTACCTTCAAGTGACCTTTAAACGCGTCGACACAGGGCCGTAGGGACAGTGTTGCGCTCGCAGCATGAGGACTTGTAATATTTTGAGTGGGGTGGTCACGACACCCCGCGAGCGCTCGTGTTATACTTTTGCGGAGGTTACTTTATCAGAAAGGTACGTGTTTTCAATTGTTTTGTAAAAGTAAATTATTTAATTGTGCCGTTATTTACTATAGTAAATAATGGTGTATTCCTCAGAATATACTTAATCGTTTCTGTTTTTATAAACTTTTATTTACCTTGCTTTGTTCGCATGTAACATTTTATTTCAAATCTTTTTGTTTTCAGATGAGTTGGGAATAAGAGCAAGCGAGACTGGCCGCTTTGTTAGAAGAAATAATATCGGATAAGAAAGACAATGTTGCAGTAGAAAGTGATGCCAGCAAGGATGAAGATTTTATTCAAGAATCTGATCATGATTCTTTGTCAAAACAGGATGCTTCAGCGGTTGAAGAGACTGAAGTAGAAGAGGCTGGAACTAAGGACCATCAACGTGATTACTAGTCATACTTCTGGTATCAATGCCAATATTATCTACAATTGAAATATGCTGCAATCGCAACCCAAGATCAAAAGGTCTGAGTTTTTGGAATCATTGGGTTTGAGCATGTTTCAAGGTCACCTTCAATAAAGATCTTCACAATCAAGGTTACCCAAAGCGCCCAAGAGGATGTTGAATGCTCCCGCGTCAAGCACTGAAGGAATATCACTAACAAAAAAGCAATGCTGTATAGTTTATCCACGCTCTAAGTCAGTGTCATCAGTGAGTCACTGCAATTTTTGCAAATAAACCATGTGTCAAAAACACATCAAGTACAGTTGCAGTTCTTGTTACGAAAAATAAGCTTTTTTTTAAATTTTGTTAATTAATGCTTATATTTATGTTTTCAATGAGAAAGTTTATGTTAAAAACTAAGAAGTTTAATCTTTTTTGTTTTTTTTTTTGAGGCAAGATCTCAATATTGGGACTAAAAAGGCTGATTTTTATAATGTGTCGTAGAACAGTAATAAAGTTGATAATAAAATTTTCTTTTTTTATTTACATACGTCATACAACACACAATAATAAAATGCTAGTATAATTCCATTAACTGATATTATATACGTAAAAATGTACCTTTAGTATGTGGGGTGGCTACAACACCCCGCGAGTGCTCACGAGGCTAAAAACCGCGCGAGTAATCGAGGGTTAACCTTGATGAGCGAGTTTGACTCGCACTTGATTTCATAATTACTCATAATATTATTGCTCATAAAAGTTTGAGATCCGCACGCTCCGCATTGCTTCCCGCTTGCCGCCCGCAAATTCACTACGGACACTTGTATGAAAGTTCTATGGTTTGAGTTGCCCGCGTGCTCCCCGCGCTGCACCGCTCGCCGCCCCGCTCTCCCACTACGGACGCTTCTATAGAATTCCAAATGTTTGAGTTGCCCGCGTCGCGCCCGCACCCGCGCCCGTCTTTCACTGTGGCCGAGCACTTAGGATATCATACAGCAATTATATACCGCACAGCTTCTAAAATTTCTGGACATATTATTAACAATACTAAACTTAAACATAGATCACCAGTTTAACAAAATTGTCTTATTCCTTTTATATACTTATGTAGGTAAATATGTAGTCTTTAATAGTCTATACACCTTAATACGGTACCATCCTACACTCACCAATAATTCGATTAAATACAATCTTATTGGCTCCTAAATTATATAACAAGTTACTCAACACAAGGGCTAGGTAATACGAATTAGCTAAGTGGATTATATCTACTCGAGGAATATGATTCAACGCAATAATATGTCAAGACACGGCTTAGCTCTCAATTATTAGCATATTAATGTGTTGATTTAAGCGTCGTCATCATTGAATCATCGGCTACACGATATGCTCAGCAACCGAAATACTCACTTTCCCAATCACACTGCGAAGTGCGGTTCAATTGTACATCATAAAATGATTTTTGTTGCTCATATTTGATCGCAGTTTTGCCGAACTTTAGGCCTCTGATTTCAATATTGCTAAAGTCTCATGGGTGAACCTCGCCGGCATTGCGTGGTTTTCAAAGGCCAGAGGAAGGCCCTTCATTTTAAACGACTTGCTGCTACTGTGTCCCGGGAGAAAACCTAATCAGAACAATTTATGCGTTGTGCATAAGGTGAAGTTTTGTTATGTAGTGGTAAAGATAGAGACTGGGCCGTCTTAGGCCATACTGGGCCTCATAGGAACACGATTATAGCAGGCTTTTGTACGTTTAAGTACAAAAAAGTGAGTGTTAGGAACAGTTTCCTGCTTTGATCCTATTTTTCATAAAGTTTGATGGCAGAAATCAAATATTAACTTAAATATTAATAAACTTTGTATAGCATGTTAATATTTCTGGCCCTTAGATTGTCCCATCGGAATGGGCCGTCTTGGGCAAGTAGACCATGTACCCATATGATAAGGGCAGTATTGGAAGCAGGTTCGTTATCCTAGTGGTGAGAGGCCAAGACCGACAGATCACCAGGTATTTATGGGGTGTAAAACTCCTCCACCCTAAGAAAAAGCCAACAAACTTTAATCATCTAATATTTTACATACATACATACATACATAGACTCACGCCTGTTTCCCCGAAGGGGTAGGCAGAGGCATATTAAACGCCCACTTTTCGCCAGTGTTTTGATCCCACGTAATAGGTGGCGAGCCTATTGCCGCTTATTGGGACATTTTGTTTGCCAGAGCCTCGTCCGTTGATCGGCAGGTGCACCACTTGCAGGTGAGGTTGGCTTGGGACCTTAAGTTCTTGGTGGGAGCCCTATGCACCCTCACCCAATATTTTACTTACTTGAGTATTATCTATAAACAGCAAAGCCCTTCCCGGAACGAGACCAGGCTAGCTTCGTGTGGTTTTTGAAACTTTACACACCATACTAAACGTATAAGAGGAATAACAGAGGTTAGGTTCCTCACAGTATCGTAGTTACATTACGACGGTTTTATAATTAGAATAAAACCATTTTTTAAATAACTTATTTACATATATGCCATCAATCTCAATTTTCATCAAGGTCACCTCTTTGATAGAGTTGAATGCCACACTTTTTCATTTTCATGTTTGACCGGGCCTCTTCCAGCAACTAAACGAGACTTCTGTAGTTCTTTCCTTTTTCCTAAACGCAATACCATTGATAAAATTTAAGTAATAACTAGCTGTTGTCCGCTTTTTCATAGCTCAAGCTTCTACAGCAGCAGATTTTCACACGAACTTTCAACCCGTTTGTATCCTTTTAGCGGTGGAATATTAAAAAAACCTCCCTTAGTGAGAGACTACGTTATATAAAACCGACTGTTCAAAACTCATGTTACAAGTTTCAACAGTTTAGACCCTGCGATGATATGACAGTCAGGATAATTGATTTCATATATATGATGATAGAATAACGGAAAAATGTATGCCCAGAACCTAGTATTTTACCTTAGAATTCGTTGCTACTTACTCTCCGTGAATCTATCTGTATGAGCCAAGTATTTAACGCAGTAGAGTTAAAACGGCCATCCGCTAGCATTCCATGCAGTAATACATTCTATTAGTAATTCTATTTTATGACCTATTAAATATAATGTGTTGAACGATCGTTAAACCTCACCTAACCTATATATATGCACATAGGTGTTGGTAATGACATAAAGCCATAATCGAAGTAATTTTATTATGCCATATTTTATCGCTTTCAAATTTATGCACGCTCATAAACCGAAGTAACACTAAAGACTGAATTACACGTAGATAGTTTCTAGAAGTAAATCTGGTGCTATCTCTGTTTATCTAAGTGAGCAAGTAGAGATAGCATGACAAAGTTAACCATGGCCTTGAAGATCTATTCTGTGTTTTATGATGTTGATCTATTTATGTCGTGAGTAGTTCGATTAAATAAATGGCTGATTCAATCAATCAACACGTGCATTCATAAAGGAAGTTCATGTCATTCTGCGGCTTCTGTGTTACAACACGGTTTTGGTATTTATAAAAAAAGCTCGGCCTTCAACTCGGGTAGTGACGAGGATCTATAAAAAATAAATAACGAACACCAAAACACACAAAATTATTATTTTCAAAATTCTACTGGCCTGTAATTCCAATGCAGCTAATTCGGATGAATTTAAATAATTATAGACGTTATAATTATTTTAATGGAGCAGTACCTAGTAGGTACACCTAGCAGGTTAGAAGGACAGCCTGAGCAATGTCTTATGGATCCGCTAGTATAAAATAATTTTATAACATACCTAAGTTGTAAGCTTTGCCCATACTGTTATTTTATCATTTTTGATACATAACATAGAAAACAACTTTTCATACCCTAATCCAACAAAGAATAATGTACTTTAGATTTTATCAGCCTTAGTTTAGACATGAAGGAAACTAGACAATATAATTGCCTATCTCGCGGGTAGCTGTCTGCGCAAGATGGGGAGTGTCGGGGTAAAGTTTAGTCTTTTACTATCAATCAACATGTCCGGCCACGCGAGGATGGACTCTGAAACAAAGTACGATTTTCCTGTTATTACATTTTCTTGACTGACCGCTACAACTTGAAGTTTCTACATAATGTAGAACAAATTCTGCTTGTACCTACACGTTTATATAACATTGAGATTCTTCGTATCCTTTTAGTGATGCTACGTATTGCATGCTTGGAAATAATGTGGCTTTTATTGATAAGTACTTATTAAGTATCTAAGCGCGTGAGGTTTGAAAGGATTTTTTTTTTGGCGGTAGGTGTCAAAAAGTCAACATATGCGCAAAATTTAAAAGTTTTTATTTAATTATTTTAAAGTATTTTTAAGAACAATCTTTGTTTACACTGAGTATTGTAAGCCATAAATACACAGTACTCACGTTTTTAGAGGAGTTACATAGCTGCATGTAAACTTAAATCTGAAAGTTACACCACCTGCCAGCACTTCACATTCACATCAACTTTATTATTATAAGAAGCACAAGGTCACTTGAATCGAGGCATCACAATGTCTGAACTGACGAATATCAAAAATGCACAGAACAATCTAGAAGAAATGTTCAATAAGCGGATGGCAGAACTTGAGGCGCAGCTTCATGGAGGTACGGCGAAGGACACAGTTGTAAAGGTCGCAGAAGAGTTTCGCACCTTCAGGGAGCTCATGTCTGCGATGCTCAGTCTTCTACGGAAGCAAATAGCAGAGTGCTCTCAAGCCATAGATCTTATTGAGACTAGGCACAGACGCAAAGCGCTGTTATTTCTGGGTGTGCCTGAGGCAGAAAAGGAGGACTGTAGGGCTTCTGTGACAAGGATTCTACAAAACATTGAGCTTCCAAGTGTGACCACAGATAATATTAGTGTTTGTCACAGAATCGGTGCATCCAGTGAAGGTCATCACCGTCCAATCCTGGTCTGGTTATCTGCGGTGGATCAGAGGTCTGCAGTCTGGAGGGCTAAGACCAGACTAAAGGGTACTTCAGTGTCCGTGAAGGAATTTCTCACTAAGCCCAGACAGGCTATCTTTAGTACGGCTCGGCTGCATTTTGGGATGCGATCATGTTGGACCCAGGATGGTGTCATCGTTGTGAAAGCGACGGATGGCACTCGTCATAAAATATCCACCAACGAGGAGCTGAACTGTTTGACGCAGAAATATCCTAGACGAGTTGAAGCCGCAACCGCGGGGAAGAGTGGCGCCGGATCTGCGGGTACGTCGAACGCAACCTCCAAAATTCGTAAATAGTATCACTCTTCACTATATTTATGTTTTAGTATGTAACTACTTTAATTTTATTATCATGTGTTATTGTTTTCATTTTTAGCTTTTATGAGTTTGTTTTATGTTTGTTTTGTCATAGCTGTCATAGAGTAATGATGTTTGTGTTTGACATGACATTCTGGTGACAGTTTAAAAACTACGTTCGGAAACTGTGTCAATGTTCTCTTCTTAGTGCTACGTTTAGTTTTTAGTTTTATTGTTTGTGTATGCTGGCGGGTGGTGCAGAGAAGACTGTGTTGCTCAAAGTATATTCACTATTATTTTTAGTACATATTATATTTATCAGTATTTATATTTATATATTCATTATATTACTTACTTATGGACTTCGATACATATTTGTCAGCCAATGAGTCAGCTACCTCATCGGATAATGAAAGTTTCTGCTCGGCTGATGGCACGTTGAGCGAATGCCTTCATAAGTCATTTCAACATCAATTATTTTTTAATGTTTGTCATATTAATGCGCAAAGTATACCCAGGCATTACAGTGACCTGCTGGAAGCTTTTTCAGGCTCAAATGTGCATGCCATCTTGGTTTCGGAGAGTTGGCTAAAACCAGTTCTCTCTTCTACTTCCTACTCTTTGCCTGGCTACATACTTATTCGCAATGATCGAGTCGGTAAAAGAGGAGGTGGTGTAGCAATATACCTCCGCAGCAGCTGCTCGTTTAAAATCTTAGCGTCTTCTTCACCTACCTCTTCGTCTGCGGAATATCTATTTATTGAGATTAACGCCAAGGGCGCGAGAGCTGTTCTTGGCGTCGTCTATTGTCCCCCTTGTGCCGACTATTTCTCCAGTCTCGAGCCGATTCTGGAATCTTTAGGGTCTCAGTATGTTCATCACATTGTCATGGGTGATTTCAACACCGACCTCCTTTCCCACCATTCCTGTCGCTCCCGTAAGCTACTCGACATCGTTCAGTCAGCCAGCCTCCACGTAATACCGTTACAAGCCACTCACCACAACGATAGCGGGGAGGACACCTGGCTTGACTTAATGCTTACTTCCTCTCCTTCCTTAGTCACATCCTATGGCCAACTTCCTGCACCTGGATTCTCCCGTCATGACCTTATTTTCCTATCTTACCGTCTAAAACCCCCCAAATCCCCACCCAAAGTTCTGCACATGCGTTGTTTTGGTCGTATGGATGTGGATAAACTGAAGCAAGACGCTTCAAAGTTAAATTGGGACAGCTTGGTATCCGCCTCCACGGTGGACGAAAAAGTGGATATTTATAACGCAGTAGTCTGTGAACTTTACGACGACCATGCCCCCGTGAAACGGGTGAAACTGAAGCGTCCACCAGCACCCTGGATTACAGCGGGTGTTCGGATGGCAATGCGACGTAGGGACCGAGCGTTCAGGAACTACAAAAGGGACCGATGTGAAGGAAATTGGACGCGTTTTAAGTCTGCAAGAAATCGATGCAATCAGATGGTGCGCAATGCTAAACGCCGACATATTCTTTATAATATCTCTTGCACATCGCCTGCTAGTACCTGGAAGTTCCTTGGAACACTAGGAATTGGCAAACAGCGGCATTTTGATTTTCATGGGACTCATGACTTGGATGATATCAACCGATATTTCACCACTTCTGCTTCGCTGGATCACCAAGTCGTGAGTCACACTGTTAATTATTTAGCGGGGTTACCTCAACCCAACATTGATTCTTTTTGCTTTTCTCCAGAGTCTCCAGACGATATCAAAAAGGTCATCCTATCCATAAAATCTAATGCTGTGGGATGTGACAATATTAGCCGTCGCATGATTACGACGATCCTAGATCATCTACTGTCGGCGATATCCCACATCATTAATTTTTCCCTAGTCTCTGGTACCTTTCCCTCCTTGTGGCGCAAGGCATATATAATACCTTTGCCCAAAACTCAAAGTCCCACCCTCCCTGAACACTTCCGTCCTATTTCTATCCTACCTTTTATTTCCAAAGTGCTTGAGGCCTGTGCGCACAAGCAACTATCAAATTTTATCCAACACAACAAATTGTTGAGTCCTCTGCAATCAGGTTTCAGGCCTGGTCATAGCACAACCTCTGCCCTCCTCAAAGTGACTGGCGATATTCGTGAGGGCATGGAAAACACCAAAATCACTGTCCTGGTGTTAATTGACTTTTCAAATGCCTTCAATACCGTCAGTCACGATATCCTATTATCTATCCTCTCCCACCTTAAGGTCTCGGTTGGAGCCTTGGATTGGTTTTCAAATTATCTTCGAGGTCGCCAGCAGTCGATCCATGTCGACGAGTTATCGTCGAGATGGTGTGATACTACTTCTGGCGTTCCTCAAGGCGGCATTCTTTCTCCCCTTTTATTTTCTATTTTTTTTAATCTCTTAACTTGAAATCTTCAGTGCGCTTACCATTTGTATGCCAATGACTTGCAGATTTACTCCAAAGTAAGTGTGGAACACGTCAATGAGGCGATCGACAAAATTAACAACGACTTGACTGCTATATTGTCCTGGTGTCAGAAGTTTGGGCTAACTGTAAATCCTAGGAAGACCCAAGCTATCATTGTGGGTAGTCAATGGATTTTAAAACGAATAGAATTATCGTCCCTGCCGTCTATAGTCTTTAATGGGATCACCATCGATTTGAGTCCTGCGGTCAAAAACCTTGGGCTACACATAGATGCGACGCTGAATTGGCAAGTCCAGGTAACCCAGGTGAGTCAAAAGGTCACCGGTACCCTGCGCGCTCTTTACCGCCTCCGGAACATTCTACCACCTGAGACAAAGACAATGCTTGTGCAGACTTTAATTTTCCCCCTCATCGACTATGGTGATGTATGTTACTTTGACCTGAATGCAGATCTCCTTGATAAACTTGACCGTCTTCTAAATAACTGCATTTGATTCATTTTCAATCTTCGCAAGTATGACCATGTGTCTACTTATCGTTCCCAATTAAAGTGGCTTCCCATACGTCAGCGCCGTAGTTTGCGTGCTCTCACTACCCTCTATACTATTCTTACAGCTTCAACTTCTCCCCAGTATTTATCTTCCTCCTTTCAATACTTATGCTCTAACCATGAACGAAACCTCCGTTCATCTAATAATCTTCTCCTCACTGTACCCTCTCATAACTCTAATTTTCTTCATTCCTCTTTTACTGTCCAATCTATTCTTCTTTGGAATGCCCTCCCTCTTGAAATCAGGATGGCCAAGACTAAGAATGCTTTCAAGTTCAAGGTGAAGGAACTTCTACTGGCTGAGTCAGCGAATGTATCATAAGTCGTTTAAATTTCATATTGGTTTAATATGTATATAATATATACCATATGTACGTATATATATTTATATATTCTTATATGTGTATGAATGTATGTAGTTCTATAATACATCGATATTATGTATGTTTATATTATATGTAAATTATGTACCTATATATGTTTTAATGTGAATGTATCTTTAGTTTTTATTACCTATTTGTGTTATTTCTAATTCATTTTCTTTATATAACACCTACTTCTTTTCTCTCTGCACCACTCTAAGGTAGACTGGGAGATAATGCCCATGGCATTAAGTCCGCCTGTATACGTTGTGTATATAAAGCTTTAATAAATAAATAAATAAATAGAAGGAAGTGGCATTCAGTTGTCCCTGCCTAGTGCCTACCCCGACGGGAAAATATGTATGAATTAAGTATAGTCATGAGATTGCTGAACTAGAATCCGATATAAACAGAACTATAATATTAGTTTTATATTTGGATACAGACAGGAAAATTATTAGATATGTACCTACCTCTTGCACATACGTACCTACGTGTTAGGGCTGATTTTCAAAAGCCAGACAACAAGTTTTACCAACCACTACCTGCGATTTGATGAACCACAGATACTCGCAAAAGAAAACCGTTTTCTTCCAAGGATGATACGAAAGGCTATTGAAATTAAAAAACACCCTAATTTCAATAGGGAAGATGGTTTGAATGTTCCTCCAGCCTGGGAGTCATAAGGCTAATGAAACCCAAGAAGGACAAAGTCACAAGAAGACCTAAGGGCCACTGTGAGCTCATTCTGCGTAAATAGTAACACCAGTAGTTGAAAAATGTTCGGGTACTTTGAGATAACTTATACATTCAAGAAAAGGACAAATATCACCTCAGTCTGCCGTGAACATGAATCCTGTAAAGAATTCGAAACGTCGGCTAGTAATAAATAAAAAATGTAGTCTCTAGATCATTCGTTTCAAATGTAATAACTTAGTGAAACCAATACATCGCGATAAAATCCGTAAACTGTAGTTTAATTTCATTGTCGTGGTGGGGGGGGCTCAGTAACCGTGGGTTTGAGGTACACCCACGGTGAAGCTAAGCGGGGTCCCGGGAGGGGACGCTCCACGTGGGCTTGCGTGAGGCCTGCCTAGGATGCGTCCCAAGGTACGGGTGCGGGGGACAGTTCTGTCTATCCCTCGCAGTCGGGTGCGGTCGCGGGAGGAGAGGCGTGTCGGTGTTGCGTTGCCGCGCGCCCTATCTCCCGCGACCAAATGGGGGCGCACCATCGTTGCGTCGCGGTGGAGCCGCAGAGGAAGAGGAGATGCGGTGTTGCGTTGCCGTCCTCCCTATCCTCTGCGGCCGCTGGGTGTGTTGGCGGCGGAGCCTAACACCTTCATCCGCCGCCAAGGGGGTTTCGTTGGAGGCCCGCCTGACCATCTGGCGGGCCAATACCCGTCGGGGGGTAGCGAAGAATGCTTCGGTGAAACCCTTCCCCCCGACACATGGGTACATGAGGAGCACGGGTTGGTTTTTAGTCAGTAAGAGTCTGACAGTCCCCTTCATCCATCCCCCTCAGGGCGAAGGGACTCCATGAGGATTTTCCAACCGGACCCAAAAAAAAAATGGGCACATGAGGAGCACGGGTTGGTTTTTAGTCAGTAAGAGTCTGACAGTCCCCTTCATCCGTCCCCCTCAGGGCGAACCACCCACGACCCAAAAAAAAAAAGTTTAATTTCGTTGTGTACAATTCGCGTTAACCCAAGAAGATACATAACATTTATTCCTACTTAAAATCAAACTTTTTATTAATAAATGTTGTGATTTATCGTAAAAGACATATTTTACAGCTAAATAAAATAAATTTAATGTTCTTCATACTACATAGTTTAAATTCGTTAAAAATTAATACAATAAATCAAATAACTTAACAACATCTATAATTAAATCCGGAATTCAGTGAATTGAAATGAAATAAAATAAACAAACTTTGCTTTTGGAATGCGGAACGAAATCTTCTTTTAATCATTTAGGTGGTTATCTATGAGACAAAATGAATAGTTCTGAAGCCATTCCATTAATTAATTCAGGACTTCTCATTTTTAATTAAACCCTTTCCTTCGATAGCTTTTTAGACCCAAAAATGTAATTAATTTGAGCCAGAACGTGTAGTAACGTGTTTGGCAAACATCCTGCGGTTTCATAATTAGGACTGTTTGTTATTAGCTATTTAAATGAATGTGTAAGTGAATTAAACGTCATATGGGATTAGAGGCAAATGTACCTATTTGTGATAAATATTTCGGACCAGCGATGCTGTACCTACTTGGATTGTAGATGTGCAGTGAGATGGAAATTTTAAATTGTTTAAAATTGGTGGAAAGTTTCCATTACAAAGCATAATTATTATTAGATAATTATTTATTCAAAATATACTTTGCTAAGGTATAAAACAAGACAAACAAGATAGTTGTGTCCAAGGTCTAGTTGACTTTTATTTAAATTTTATATTTTTACATAGATTTAGTCTCACGAGCAGAACATGAAGTTTTTACGACAATTATGGTTTATTGTAGCCAAAATAAATTATTATCTTCTATAATTAATAATAAAAAGCTATACCTACTTTGCGACACAACACTCTGCAGTATGGTCATCATCATCTTCACTAGCCCGGTTTCATCCAAGACTTTTGCCGTGGCGCCTAGTCTAAGCTGATTCGGCACATGACTGTTAGCTTTTTTATAGGGCAACTACAGTTCGACTTCCGTAACCCAAAAACATAACCATATTCCAGTATCAGTATACTTAACTCATCATAATGACTAAGATAGATTTTCATGACAGACTCTGTGGTCTGACATTCGTCAAGCTCACAAATAAATGTTGCTAGTATAAGCGAAATGCATAGTTTTCTTGATTCCTAATACTAACGCAAATTAACTTTCAATATTTTGAAATAGTGTCATGTTGCATTTAGTTCATAGTAACAATAGTGCAAAAAATCTGACTAAGCTAAGTACCAATGTGCTGCCAATACGGAAAATTAGTGAGTATTCACTCGTTTGAAGTTTGAAGTCGTAAAACTTGAGTGCACATAAATTTAGATCTCAATCTGCCAGTGTTTTCACGTAGATAAAATGATTTAGCAGTCTTGAGAGCCCAGTGAATAGCTTTTTGATGAACTACTCGTCAACCGCAGCCGTAATAGAGTTAGATCTCTACATTCTTTACTGGGTCTTGACATTCACGATACCTAATGTCGTAAGCACCTAGCCTAGAGAGGCTCTCTTTTGTCTTTACGGTTGAAACTTACATGACGGTTTCATTCTCTACCTCTTGCGTCAGTTAGAGGGGGTGTATGTAACTCTCCTACACAGGCGTTCGTAGTCTACCTAATAAAGTCACTAC
Organism: Euclidia mi; assembly: GCA_944739405.2. Taxonomy (NCBI): domain Eukaryota; kingdom Metazoa; phylum Arthropoda; class Insecta; order Lepidoptera; family Erebidae; genus Euclidia; species Euclidia mi. Next base: position 31,566,200 of record OX123188.2, on the reverse strand, counting down.
GGTATCCCTAGTGTCCTAACGTCGGGAGTAGCGGCGGGCCCTCATGTATTTCAGAATATTATTTTGTAAACGTGTTATCAGTTATCTGATTGCCATAGAACGGTCTCTACTTAGGTTGGGAACATTATTTATTTATTTATTTAAGACTTTATACACAAACAAGGTGTACATAGGTGGACATAATGCCATGAGGCATTGTCTTCCTGTCAACCTACAGGTGGTGCAGAGATAAATGTGGTAGGTGTATTAACGGAATTTAAAATGATGTCATATTCCTAATTATAATGTAAAAGAAACAAATATCAACATAAAACGACATAAAATGTAAATACAAAACTTAAATGGGAAATATATAGGTATACAATTAAATGCATATATTATAACCAATAAATATACATAAACATAAATAACATACATGTTATAAATATACATCTATAATACTAAAAATGAATATAAGTGTACATACTTATAGATACATAAATACATACATACTTATAATAAAGGATGAGAGTGATGTGCAGATTCCTTTAATCTTTTGAATAGGAGATCCCGTACTTTCAATTTGAATGCAAGGTGGTTAGTGGCCATTCTGATTTCAAGAGGGAGCTCGTTCCAGAGTAGGATAGACTGTACAACAAAGGAAGAGTTGACAAACCGAGAAGAATGACTGGGGCACGAAAGAAGAAGATTTTGTGAAGAACGAAGGTCTCTCTCATGTGTAGATGATAGGTATTGGAAATACTCGGAAAGATAAGAAGGAGGAGAGGGAGACTTAAGAATCATGAAGAGAGTAGTGAGAGCACGCAAGCACCGGCGTTGACGATAGGCAACCAATTTAGTTCTGAACGGTAAGTAGAGACATGGTCATACTTACGAAGGTTAAAAATGAATCGAATGCAGTTATTGAGAAGTCGGTCATATTTATTGAGATATTCTGCATTCAGGTCATAATAGCACATATCACCATAGTCGATTAGGGGAAATATTAAAGCCTGCACAAGCATAGTTTTAGTCCTAGAGGGAAGGAAATTCTTTAGACGATATAGTGCTCTAAGTGTTCCGGTAACTTTCTGACTAACATTAGACACCTGGGCCTGCCAATCGAGAGTGGAATCTATATACATTCCAAGGTCTTTGACGACTGAGTTGAAAGGAATGATTAGACCGTTGAATTTTACAGTCGGCAGAGTTTTTAAACCTAATTTAGGCACTAAACGGCGACTGCCTACAATAATGGCCTGACATTTTGCTGGGTTTACGTCTAGACCAAATCGATTGCACCAATCCATCATCGTCTCAAGATCTCCATTCAAGTCAGCAATGGCTATTGATATATCTTCCACTCTCGCTTGGGAGTTCAACTGCAAGTCATCAGCATAGAGATGATACGCACACCGAAGATTAGGAGTTAAGAAGTTAATAAAAATTGAGAAGAGTAAAGGAGAGAGAATGCCACCTTGAGGAGCACCAGAGCCGATGTCACGCCAACTCGACGTAGTCTCGTCAACGCGAACTGACTGCTGACGTTCCTGAAGATAATTTGAGAACCAGTCCAGTACAACAGGTGAGACCAAGAGATGGGAAAGGACAGATAGAAGGATATCGTGACTGACGGTATTGAACGCGTTCGAGAAGTCGACCAAGGTCAGCACAGTGACCTTAGTATTCTCCATACCGTCTCTAATATCGCCAGTCACTTTAAGGAGGGCGGAAGTTGTGCTATGTCCAGGTCTAAATCCAGATTGAAATGGACTGAGTAAGTTGTTAAGGTAAACAAATCGAGACAACTGCTTATGTACAAAAGCTTCTACCACTTTGGATAGGAAAGGAAGGATAGAGATAGGACGGAAATGATTGGATAGTGTAGGATTCGAGGTCTTAGGAAGAGGGATTACAAAAGCTTTACGCCAGAGGGACGGGAAGGAACCACTGTCCAACGAGCAATTAACAATGTGGGTAATGGGAAGGATGAGATGATCAAGGATCGGAATGATCATGCGGCGGCTAAGAGAGTCGAAACTCACTGCATTGGATCGAATGGAGAGGATTATCTTCTTGACCTCACCCGAAGTAACTGGAGAAAAATTAAACGGGTCTATGTTGGGGCGGGGGAGGGCAGCAACAAAGGCCACCGTTTGACACTTGGTTTGGTTATCCAATTGAGAGGTAGTTGAGAAATGAATGTTTAAATCCTCCAAACCAACCGTCAAACGGCGACCAGTAAATGCATTTTGAAAATGAAAGTATGTGTACAAATCATGAAATATTTGCTTTTATTAAAGTTTTGTAAATATAGATTCACGCTTTGAAAAGCTCAGCAGCAATAACTAATTTAGGTTTAAACCTTTAAGTGAACCTCGTCATGAATGTGTTGTTGATTAGGTGCATACGCACAAAAACATTTGGCTCTCGCTTAGTTTTTCAGAGTTGGAAGTGTGTTTGTCAATTCACCAACACAGAAAATTACTGGTATGGTTGCTGTTTTACTTTATTTATAAAATTGCTGTGCCCGCGGTTAGCTTATATTTGTGAAAAGTATTATTTTGACGACCAGCAGCATTGAAGTAGTATATTTTAATGCAGAGACCTGAATCATTTCTTTCAAACAAAGGTTATACTTCTTACTGCAGTGCCATAGGGTTTCTCGCAGCATGGTAGAATTAATGAAAACCTCAATTTGTCACAGTGTGAAAACGAAATAAGCGAAATCGTATTCAAATTAAGATGATATCTCGATTCAAAATGATGTGGTATTCAATCAGAAATTCAGTTAACATCAAACAACGAGCAATAAATGATCTGAATGTCTTAAAACAATAGCAGAGCAAAATGCTTATACATATGCATTCGTGCCAATAAGCGCGGATCGCAATGTTCAATATCTAAGTGAATTTCAATAGAGTGCCCTCCAAGAGAAAATTGGAAGGAAATCTGAATATTCCTCGACAATTTAGAAAAAAGTATGTTAATCAATCCTCAGAGATGGTGACTATTTTCATAAATTGATTGCCTCGAGCCAATATCAAAAGAATTGTAATATTGAATTATCGACCCACGAGACCTTCAGTAATAACATGTACAAGTCGACCACTCTAGATTGAAAGGAATGAAGTGGGGGTTAACGAACTCGCTCTATCAAATCAGATTACTTCGGCGCTGTTGTTCGTCTGAGTTTGAAAATATAAATCATACCTTCCCACAAAGATCGATAAAAGCCTCGTATTCTATAAACCTATTTTCGTCATTATTGTTAAGGTCTCAAGAAGCAATAGCATTGAGATACTAACAGACTCCCATGCAGAGGTTAGGTATCGGGTAGAAACCAAAGACGGCGCGTACCACTAACTTTTCAAAGATATATGCGTATAAAAGAAGAAAATGCTACTAGGGTCCGTTAAACACAGACAAACATCCTAGACGCGAAGCTACACATAACACATGTTAATAATAAATCTCAAAAATATTCTGCTACACAATGCACTCTTTTAAGGTTGTGTCTTAAGCAACTTCGTAGAACGTCGTAGTTTATTATACTATTTATTATGCAAACACTTTATCATTCGAAGCTGCATTGGATTAGAAAAGGAAACTTTATATTTTTAAGAAAGTAAAATCGTACCCGCCAGAAAATTGTCTACTTTATTACTATTCGACTGTAATTTATTCACAAAGAACTAAAATTGAAACAGTAACAAACTTTTTACAACTGCTACAGGCTGATTCTGACCAAATATGCATATATTTGGTCAGAATCAGCCTGTAGCAGTGAAATCCATCTAATGTATGGATTTCACGATTCAACTGTGACCGACCAGAAAATATATTTTGCGATAATGATGAGTATGCACTCATCATTATCGCAAAAGAAATATTTTAAAAGACAACACAACGTCTAGACTCAATTGAATACATATATTTTCTGGTCGGTCACAGTTGAATCGTGAAATCCATACATTAGATAGATACAAAGATGTTTTTTTTTCTAAATATTAGCCACTTCTAAATAAACCAGCCTTCCCAATTTCGCTATTGCTTTGATTTGATTGTGCGTGTAATAACGATGTTATCACTTCACATTTTGACAAATAGCAGTAATCTTAAACATATCCCTCCTTGTCGGTTCATTCTAATACACTTGTAAACCAGAGATACAATCCACAAAAAATAGTACTAAAAACATTAATCTCGAAACTTAAAAAGAAACCTAAAATAAATCCTAAAATATAGAAGACGCGAACCATAATATCGCTCGGTGTGTGAACACTAAAACACGTACAAGCACATTGACACAAAGACCACAGGTGCCTTTAAACGCCTCTATTTATCACACAAAGCTAAACAAAACGTATACCTACGACTAAATGAAAACAGGCGCAAGTGCTTGTGCGATCACAAACGCAGGCAACCTAGCATTTTCATTCGCTGCCCACTGGGTCGGAAGGACCGAATAGCTTTAGACCACGTTTTCAAATAGTAAAGGACTTTTCATTTTAACGCGTGTCATGCGAAGTTGGGTAAGCTGTTTAAAATAATGTTTGTTTATAGCACAACACACACATGCACAATATATTCGTATCATTAGGTATTGCATCGGGTTTGAATGAATCTGACGGTGCATTATTATGACATTATAGCTGCAGTAAAGCTTTTAAATTATTTTAACGATATTATCCCGCAGGCTATATAATAGGTACATAAATTGTATCTTCAATGTTTTACGGTTCCGGATTGGTAGATCTTAGCTTTCATAGGTGAAATAAGAATAAGATGCCGCGGTTCGATTTTTTACGGTAAAATATCTAAATGAAACATATTATTTATGAGCCAGAATAGTTATTCTGAAATTACCTAGCAGTATTTTAAAGAAATTAATATTTAAATTTTCGATTTCAAAGGCGTTGAAAGAAATTAAAATTTTAATACTATGTTACTGCATCCTTCATTACCCCTGCGCAAACTAGGAGTAGTAAAATAAAAAAGAAACAAAATGTTGTACACATACATACATATCATCACGCCTTTTATCCCCAAGGGGTAGGCAGAGGTGTATTTCTACACCCACTTTTCGCCAGATATACTTTGGTCCCACGTAATAAGGGGCGACCCTATTGCCGTACCGGGCACACTTCCAGACTCCGTGCTGCTACTGAGAATTTCGTGACAGAAAAACCCAATAACACTGCGCGACCCAGGAATCGAACCCGGGACCTCCCGATCCCACGCGCACATTTATGCCGCGAGACGTATAGGGTCGTATAGGGTTTGATGTCGAGTGTTCCGTCTCTACGCAAAGATGGTATTTGCATCGTGTTATCCCTCAGTCGCCTCTTACGACACCCACGGGAAGATAGGGGGTGGTGACACTTGTATTCTATGCCGTCAACCACACGGCGGGAAAATATTGTATTTTTAATTAAATTGTTACTTTTTAATAATGGGCGGCCATTATTAAAATTTCTTGATTCTCTACTAGCGTATTGCATTTACACCAAAATAAATTAAAATGCTTACGCCATTTTGTTAATTATGCCTGCAATGTAATGAATGCTGCAGGTAACAATAGTACATATATGGCTTTTGTAATGGGAGTAGCAGCTATAAATACCTTCATGAGTATTATACGTGGTTATCATTAACATCTTTATTGAGTTTATACAAAGGATATGAATGTAATGGATACTTAACTGTTCTGAGAATCATACACATAGTTTAAATCGATGGCGTTCTAATTGAGATTTAACATAGTATCTTCTTGGGTTTACGCGAATGTTACACGTTGAAATTAAACTACATTCGGTTTAAATGTAATAACTTAGTGAAACCAATACATCGCGATAAAATCCGTAAACTGTAGTTTAATTTCAAAAGATTTAACATATTCACAGTGTGAGCTTTGTGAAAATAAATTATGTATTAAGTTCAGATAACTGCTGTATTTCTTAGAAGAATGGTATAACAGAAGGATGTATCACTTTAACGTAAGACGACGAAATTCTTTTTGGATTTTTTCAACAGCCGGTGAATATGCTAAATACTAATATGTTCATCTCTATTAACATTAGGATATTGAATTTCTTTCGGCAGAAATATGTATTGCTACCAAAACAATACCTAACTATTACGTACTACCGAATGTTTCCTTTGGTCATATATGTGTGCCTCAATTTGATTAAATCAAAGTTGTAGAAGTCTCATAACGGTTATGATGTGACCCGTTTGTTCCTTTCAAATATTTTGCCAAGTCATCCTCAAGCTTGTGACTAAACTACGAAAACATTAGCATCTGCCAATTGCATGAGTCTACAACTTCATTTAAACAACGCACCATCCCTTTCTTTCCACAAATTTAAAATATGATAGACATATTGTACAACTGCCAAATTAGTACACGATCAAATTTGTCGTTAACGGAAATTTTGTTGCTCCCTTTATTGTACTTTTCTAATTAAGCGTACAAAAAAAATGTTCCAAGCCTTTCTTTGTTGTGACTTTGATTGAAATTAATGCGACGTACTCATCATTGGCAGCATTATACTCAGTAAATACTGTTAAGTTAAATGAAAACAGGGAAAATATTTCAATAAGATGTCATAAACGTGATATATAAAACTCATGATAATTAAAAATATGAAGAAATTGAATACGAAATAGCACAGCCTGGTGTCAAAGCACAGTGTCAAGTAATAGGTAATTTATCTATTTTTATCCTTTATCCTTATATCTATACTAATATAATAAAGCGGAAGAGTTTGTTTGTTTGTTTATTTGTTTGTTTGTTTGTTTGAACGCGCTAATCTCAGAAACTACCGGTCGGATCTGAAAAATTATTTTTGGATACGATAGCCAAGTTATTCCGGAAGGCTATAAGCTATATAACATAACGCTTCGACCCTTTGGGGTCGGGCAAAAGGCTAAAAAGGCTAATGAATAATGTCGGCTAATCTCAGGAACTAGCAGTCGGATTTTAAAAATTGTTATTGCCTATGATAGCCCAATTATTCCGGAAGGCTATAAGCTATATGAAATTACGCCACAAATTTTAGGGGCCAGACAAAAATAATAAAATGGTCAAGCGAGAAGGGGGAGGGTTGGGTTAAAGGCAAAAAAAGGCTAAACGAATAGGATACTATCTATATGGGTATCGTTTTCGAGATGTTCAGGACGCTGATTGATAATATGAAATGTATTTAATGATCCAAGATGGCGGACGGGAAATCAAAGATGGCGAATGAGAAAATTTTATAAATCAATATGGGTATCGCCTTCGATATTTTAAAGGGTGGGGAATCGAAATACAACATCTATTTTGTGATGAAAGATGGCGGATGGGAAATCAAAGATGGCGGATGGGCTTTTTTTTAAAATCAATATGGGTATCGTCTCCGATGTTTAAGGGCATGAGAATCAAAATACAACATCTGTTTCGTGATCAAAGATGGCGGATAGGAAATCAAAGATGGCGGATGGGAAAAATTAAAAAAATCTATATGGGTATCGTCTCTGATGATTTATGGGAGGGAGAATCCAAATACACCATCTATTTCGTGATCAAAGATGGCGGATAGGAAATCAAAGATGGCGGACGGGACTTTTTTTAAAGTCGATATGGTTATCGTCTCCGATATTTTAAGGAATGGTGAATTCAAAAACACCATCTATTACGTGATCAAAGATGGCGGATGGGATTTTTTTTTTTAAATCAATATGGGTATCGTCTCCGATGTTTAAAGGGATGAGGAATCTAAATACAACATTTATTTCGTGATCAAAGATGTTGGATAGGATATCAAAGATGGCGGATGGGAAAAATTTTAAAAATCTATATGGGTATCGTCTCTGATGATTTAAGGGTTGGAGAATCCAAATACAACATCTATTTCGTGATCCAAGATGGCGGCTAGGAAATCAAGGATGGTGGACGGGTTTTTTTTAAAGTCGATATGGGTATCGTCTCCGATATTTTAAGGAATGGTGCATTCAAAAACACCATCTATTTCGTGATCAAAGATGGCGGATGGAATTTTTTTTTTTAATCAATGTGGGTATCGTCTCCGATGTTTAAAGGGATGGGGAATCCAAATATAACATCTGTTTCGTGATCAAAGATGGCGGATAGGAAATCAAAGATGGCGGACGGGATTTTTTTTAAAGTCGATATGGGTATCATCTCCGATATCTTAAGGAATGGGAATTCAATATTAAGTATATAAAAATCTATGTTTGTTTGTTCATCATATATAGACTCTGCAATGATAAGAGATTAAGCGCTAAGTCAATGGTAACTTTGGAAAAGGGGCTTGGAAAAAAGGGAATTAAATAAAACCTCTTAAAAAGGCGATACGGAGTTCACTGGGTCAGCTAGTGAACAAATAAAAGGCTGACGCACGAAATAAAATCACATGAAGCCGTGAAAATGTTTACAACTCTAACTCATCAGACTGTGAAAGAATACATTTTCCCCACTTTCCTCCGTTAGTGGCACTCCTCCGTAGCGGCGATTCCTTAAAAGCCGGAAAATTTGTCCAATTTGCTCTTTGGCCGGGCTTTGATATTTCGATTCAAAAGAGATTTTATGTACAGTTCGCGTCGGGAGCACAAAGCTGATTTCAACAACATATCGTGTATTCTATTGTCTATAAAAATGTTTCGTGATAAGTTTTAGGAACTTTTCCTGTGAGGGGAATAAGCGTTATGTTTAATTAAATACGAGGGGTGTACGCGCGTAAGCACACGTCTTTCTGAATTCTAGTCTCGCGCGCCGATGGTAGTAGTCCAATGAATTTTGCTGTAAGCAAAGTGGAGACGCATCGCCGAAATCCTTCGAGGGTTACTTAGAGACTTTGTCATGTAAATAAGCCACTCGAACCCCTATGGGTAGCGCTATTCAAACTGAAATATTGTAAATATTTTATTTCTGAATAGATGCCACCACTTTGATTTTGACGTTATTTTCTTTCAAATGTTGAAAAATGTGATCCAATTAAAGTATAATAACAGAGAACCATTTGTAAAGTTTATAGTATTTATTACTGTAGTGACTGCCTTCAGGGCGGAGATGACTAGCGTTTAAGGTTCTTACATTATACATATCAACATGTTAGTGTAAATAATATGCTTTCTAGGCTATTTTAAGCGACTCAAGTATAAATACGGGCTCCTTTTGCGTGTAGCATTTAAGCAACTAAAAATAGCTAAATCACTTTTATTAACCGTAAAAAGCTTTATATGAACATTATTTTGGTACCGTGTGGTTGACGGCATAGAATACAAGTGTCACCACCCCCTATCTTCCCGTGGGTGTCGTAAAAGGCGACTAAGGGATAACACGATGCAAATACCAACTTTGCGTAGAGACGGAAAACTCGACATCAAACCCTATACGACTACCTCGTTGGTCTCGCGGCATAAATGTGCGCGTTTGATCTGGAGATCCCGGGTTCGATTTCTGGGTCGGGCAGTGTTATTGGGTTTTTCTGTCACGAAACTCTCAGTAACAGCACGGAGTCTGGAAATGTGCCCGGTATGGCAATAGGCTCGCCCCTTATTACGTGGGACTTAAGTATATCTGGCGAAAAGTGGGTGTAGAAATACACCTCTGCCTGCCCCTTCGGGGATAAAAGGCGTGACGTTATGTATGTATGTATTTTGTTTCATTTTGTCAAAGCGAAGTGAATAATTTACTTTTACGCAGTAGATAATAATCAATGCCTAGAAGTGAATCAGTTTTTTTCACGTTCAATGATAAAATGTTTTTCTAAACTCAATGCAAAAAGAGAAATTCTTATAAGTCAGAGGCCCAATTCTACCAAATAAATTTGTTAAAAATACAGTTTCGATATAATGTCAGTGTCATACTTACGTCACAAATGGTATTCTCCCAAATTAACTGATATTTGAATTAAATTGTAATGAGATCGTAAATTGAAACAAGTGTCAAAATATCAACAACGAACGACGAATTGTTTATTTCAAATTATACGATAATGACATTAGGTTAGCAGAATACCGATTCTGAGTCAATTCAAAATATAATCTAATTGCGTTCGAAATATAATTTCAATGTCATATAAAATACGAGCATTGCCCCCCTGATCTGTCTGTCTTTGGCATCGTAGCTCCTAAACTAATGGACCGATTATGAAGCGGATTTTTTGTTGAAAACTGATTTGGTGGTGACAGTTTTAGCTACAATTTATGAAAATCTATGTCGGGCGCTAATTAATTTATCATCAGAATTAGTAGATCTTAATTCTCTGACCTGTCACCAATATAACATATGCCTGGTTCAGCCATCAAACAAACATTCGTTTCAGAGGCATACAGTCAATACATACAAACGTTGTCCTAGTCTTTACTAAAATCCCCGTCAGCTTCGTCACCTTTAACAAACTTAGGAAGTAGTAATTCTAATTATCGACATATAACATCTAGAAAACCTGTTAAAGCAACAAAACATTAACAGTCCTGAAATATTACTGAAGGCATTATTGACTTTTTTCACAGAATGAAGAATATTTTGCTGTAAGAATATCAGTTCACCGGGCGACAGATATCATCTTTGGGATGCAAATCAAGCCGTTGAGAATACATAGCTCAAGTGGGGTGGGTGAAGGTAGCTAAGACGAGAACTCTCATATTTATTTATATGAACTATTTTGTAGGTCATGCCTACTACTTTGTACCATTAATTTTTATGAAAATCTTTCATGTAGCTTTGGGGAACGTAAGACGCCGTGCTTAAATTCTGTTTGATGTATGTTGGATGTTATTATCCTGAATTAGGTTAGAGACCTTACGCCATCTCACTTGTTTATCTCTAGAGAATAAAAGGAGGAGTTTTTAAGGTATATTTGTCTACTAGATCTAGTTCAGATTCCAGATGACGATATCTTCAATATATGATAAATTGTTAGAGTCAATTAACGTCAGATGTATAAAAAGGAGTATCTAAAAATATCATATATGTCACACGACCCATCACCAAGTCGAAGTCTACTCCTTGTGGACATCATGCCAAGTTATACTAAGCAAAATTAATAACTGGGAAACGAATTTATATTTAAGTATTCTCGTTTTTTAAACCGCAATTAAAAGCGCGCGCGTGCAATGCTCGAAATACCTATTTATCCATGAGGTCAAAGGGCATATATAGAACATATTAGCGGAGTAAATGCATCGATTCTGTAACTAATTAGAAAAATTGTATTGCAACTTTGAGTTTCAATAGCTCCTGAACCAGTAATATCCCAGGTAAAAAATGTTTGTAGTCATGGTACAACATGGGATTTCAGTTTTCGTTAAGGGTCTTTTTACACTCTGTATATAGCTATAGGTAATATACTAAATATACTGCCCTGGCTGCATTGTTTACTTCGATTTAAGTTTCGAGTCTTCATGTGTAAATTCAACTGAGCTATCTTATGAAGTAAGCGTAAATAAATTTATAGTTTAAAAAACACTAGAAAAACACGCTTTTATAAATGCACGTAAAAACAAAAAATGAATTATGGATCGTTCAAGTTGTCTCTATTTCTTGGCTGAAGTGTAAACTATGTGCTTTTAATGATTGTAAAAGCGTGGGGCGCTGGAACAGGAAAGTTTCAGTAAGTTATAAGTCGTATGAGAGTATATTATCGTTCTTGTTTAACTTGTTCAAAAATCAAGTGAACAGATGTTACGAGAAGTAGGTTCCACAGATTGGCGCTCTTACTGGAGTTACAGCACGAGTGGCTCTACATTAAACAGTCTGTTCAAAGTACCAGTTTGTCGAACTCAGACAAAACATGCGCCATCAGCGAGGAAGACGGCATTCACCGATATTTTTAACGCCTTTTCTTTCAGGAAATTAAGTTATATACTTAATTTCCTGAAAGAAGGGTAATGCGGCAACAGTGGCAAAATGTAGAGTTCTTGTTCGTGGACGAGATATCTTTGGTTCCCTTTGGTAACCCTTTGGCGCCATAAATGCTATGCTCATGCAGCTTCCTCCAGGAAGGTAGTATTAGTATTAGTTAACAAAAAAGGCTTTCCTGTTCCAGCGCCCCACGCTTTTACAATCAAATATTATAATTAAAAGCACATAGTTTACACTTCAGCCAAGAAATAGAGACAACTTGAACGATCCATAATTTATTTTTTGTTTTTACGTGCATTTATAAAAGCGTATTTTTCTAGTGTTTTTTAAACTATTAATTTATTTTATACTTTTGGTCTTTGATAAAGAAATATTTTTAACATTTATACTTTTATTTTAAGTAGGCGAATGAGCCCGCATCCTCTCTATCTCCACCTGTGCATCTGTATTACATGGTGTTTTATCTGTCAGCTTATAACAATCTAGCTCTTCCATCAGGAGACCACTAAGTGATTTTACTCCACTCAGGGCCACATAGGCCTGTCCAGCCGCAAAAGTACGAACCCTAACTACACCACTGCGTGGTCTACAATATATAATTGGTTTGTTATAACCTTGAAACCTGATCGTGTCCAAAGTCCATTACATGACCTTTCTCACAAGTGCAAACACGACTATGATACGATATTCCATCATGGAATGCCAGTGCCTATCTTCCGGCTTCATCATCAGACCCTGAAACCTAATCGTACCTAGCCAAAGTTCATGACAAGATTTATCTAAGAAATCCAAAACAGCTATGATACGATTTTCAGATCAGTTTGACAGTACCATATTATTGTATTGTCATCAGAACTACATACAGCTGCCAATTTTCATTACGCTACGACCCTTGGAAGATGGTTAAATTAGTTACCTTAGATTTCATTACATAGTTCGTTACATACATGTCGAGTTCCAGCTCATATCTTCCGGCTCCATCATCAGATCAGTTTGACAGTACCATATTATTGTATTGTCATCAGAACTATATACAGCTGCCAATTTTCATTACGCTACGACGCTTGCAGATAAATGATACATATTTTTATTCTTCATTTTTAGTTAAGCTATACACACAACACAAAAAACCTTTGTAAACGCCATCTGAAATATATATAGATGGGTCCATAGATTGTCATCAGAACTATATACAGCTGCCAATTTTCATTACGCTACGACGCTTGCAGATAAATGATACATATTTTTATTCTTCATTTTTAGTTAAGCTATACACACAACAAAAAACCTTTGCAAACGCCATCCGAAATATATATAGATGGGTCCATAGACACTAGAATGAAATATGAGCTCGGAGCACCCTACCATCAACTGTTTCAAATATTTGACGTCACGGTGAGAAGATGTAGCGACCGGCCTAAGCAAACATCAGGAGACCCTCGACTAAGATCGATAATATCGCGTCAGACATGACATGGCTCTGAATTTTGTATAATAAATGCGGTTACGGGAACTTATTTTTATATTAGACTAGAACATGGCCACGGCTACGCCCGCAATATTTTTTAAGTTACCCGTTTTGCCCGATCCCGTGGGTATTTCGAGAAATCCCTTCATAGTGCACCCCTACGGTCCCTAAGGAACATACATGCCAAATTTCAGTTTCTTGTGCCCAGTAGTTTTGGCTGTGGTGTGTCTGTCAGTCAGTCAGTAACGCAACAATTTTATATATATCAACAGATTTTTGCATTTGCAGAAAGAATTCATGGATCAGCCAAAATTATCCCTTTTGTTTGAGGTGGGTAATATGATGCTATATGGCCAATGATATAGTGCACGTCTCTAGGCTGAGATAAGGTAGTATAATAAGGTAAGGCAGGCATACAGTGCTAAAGTTTTTCTCAATTTGAAATCGACAAAAGCAAAAGTAATGTAAAAGATTTTCCTACCTCATAAAGTGTTCAAGAAAGGACTACCAAACTTAATTAAGCCACTGCCACAGCCTCTTTTTGCGTTTAAATAACATGATTGGCATATTATATCATCATCGTCCTGCCGTCATCCCGTTTGCATCCAAGCCTTACACGCTTTGAAGCAGAAAATCAACTTTTTTTACAGAGCGACTGCCGTCTGACCTCCGCAGCCCAAAGGGATAGCAATATTCAATGGTATAGAGCAGTATCAGTTTATTTTAGTGTACTGACTCCTGGTAACGACTGTTAAAGATCTTCATGATAGCCAGGACCAACGATTTAACGTGCTCTCCGAGGCACAGGGTAAGTGATACTTAAAAATTTAATACGCACATAACTTCGAGTATCAGTGGTGCGTGCCGTGGATTCAAACCCGATACCCTCTGCATGGCAATCCGTTGGTATCTCCACCAGGCTATCGCTACATCTTGGCATAGCATCAGATATCGAGATTCACATTCACCCCTTGAAAATGTAAGAAAACAAAATATTTCCACATTTTCATTTCGGATTTACTTGCTTGAAATATTACACAAATAAAAAGAAATATTTGAGAAAAACAAATATCGAAAATATTATTTTGCAAAAAAAAAGTTTACTTCATATAACCAAAGCAATGTTATAAGCATAATATCATTTATAATACACCGCTCCGACTTTCAAATACATTTATTTTAATAAGTATGTTTTTATATTAAATTTTAGTAAAACTTGTAACACTCTACAAAGCCTTTAAAAATATTTACTTGAAAAAAGAATAACCATATTTTGGGTCGGGTATTATATTTAGACTATTGACGCTTGCGTTTATTATAAAACAAGAAATATAGTAACAAGATATAACAAGAAAAATACAAGATATAACAAGAAAATACCTAGATCATCGGTTTATGATAATATAACCCCTTTTTCCTTTAACTTATCTATAAGTTCACCTTCACAGTGCCAACTTCTCAAACCCATAAAAGTTAAATTGGAAATCAAGAACAAAAAGCGAGTTGAAAATGAAAAGCGCAAAGCAATTTCAAAGAATGGGTCCTAGTATTTGAAACAAGGAGTACTTTACCTACCTAAGCGTTTCATACTGACTTTGTACCAATTCCGTAGCTTAGTATCAGATATTGAAGCAATTGTCAGTCTGTCAGTTCTATTTTTGGAACACCCTATTACTGAGAATATGTATTTCTAAATTCAAGCTATTTTGCCGCTATTGCCAGTACGTGGTTCACAGATTGTATTAGGTATATTACATTTTTGAAGCGTATCTAAAATAGGTTTTATTTAAATTCGATGTGTGATGCATAATTGGTGTTTACACTAATGTATTAGGTGGCCTCTACGCATTTTTACTTTTCTCATACTGCAATATGCTTTGTGATCTAAGCCTATGTTCTTTATTGGCAGCAATATCGCACAATTTTTACCACGGCTTATGTAAGGCAGAATACAGCTTCAAACAGGGTAAACAAAAAGTATTTGTGCAATTCCCATAAAACAGAGTTTTTATAACTTTGAAAAGAGTGTGGCATAAGGAAATTATACAAATTATTTGTTTGACGTCAAAATACAATGACAACATATTTGACGAAGTCTTTGGTTACAATTACTTAAAAAGAAGGTTTTCCTGAATGCCGATATACATTTTGGTTGTATTTTAAACAATAACATTGTATTATTAACCCTCAATTGTGACGTGTTTGTGTATTTTAATGTCTCTTTGCGGTATTTTTGCTGCAAAACGAGTGGATCGATTATGTGGTGGTTTTAAAATGTTTAAAGCTGACGTAATCAAGATGGTTCTTAGTTATAATGAGGGAAGATCTGTGTCGGTTGCTACTTAATATTGTTTATTTATTTTATTATGAATTAACTAATTACTAGCTATTGCTAGTTATAAAGCAATTGATTTTTAAAGTACAAGTTTTGTACAAAAAAGAATAGGTGTTATTCAGGCATATCAACATATAATTTACAAATATTCTGCCTCCTGAAAGAACATACTATTATATGAATAATCATTGCAATCTTCGTATTAAAGTGATTCTAGTTATATCTATTAGATATAACTAGAATCACTTATATATTATAGTTAGATATTCTAGTTGTTGGATATTATATCCAAAAATAAAAACAAAATATTAACTCTTCAAATATTTACACAACATTAAAAGTACAACCAAAGGATTGAGAACCTCCTCATTTTTTAAGTCGGCTGAAAAGATTCGAAATCAAGGTTACCGAGGCTCCTTTGGGAAACGCTGTGCCTTCGACAAGGAAGCTCTGTTTTTCATCCTATGGGCTGTAAGCACAAAGACTTATTTCTTAGGACGGTAACTTGGGAGTAATTACTTTGGTGTTGTATGGAATAATAAAGAGGTTAATACTATAAATACACCTGGATAAGCCCAGTAACTTTAACATTCTGCTTTTACGTTAGTATCTTTTTCTATAAAAAAGAGATTGACGCAATCAGCTCATCACTCTCATCCATTACTATAAATATTTATGTATTTGTTATGTATGTATATGTCGGCGATACGCCAGGGTTATGGTGTCCAGACTCCATAATAAAAACACTCACGTAATATTACTTGGTTTATTATCAGTTGATTTCTAGCACAGAATTCGAATAAAATGTGACCTACAGTCCTTTTTATACACTAACCGTCATAACACTTAATGTTTAACAACTGTCACTTCCTTTACAACATATAATTGAAATTACTTTACAAGTAATTATAAACTAATCAAAAATCGACATTAATATTGTATTGAATTTTGCATAACACCAAATGATTTATTTTACACGAATAAAAAAATATATTTTATTAACTAAACGCTGCTTTACAACATTTTAAACAGATGGCGCTATCAACAGGATGCAAAAAAATAAACGCATGTTATTTATTACCGTAAAAGTAAGTGTCAGAATAATGTTACTAATTGATTTTTCTTTGAAAGTTTCTGGATTTTTATTAATAACTAAGCGATAAATTAAATACCCAATCTTTATAAAACAGGAAAGCAGCCAATACAGTGTCTAATATTGTAAAGTAGTGAAGTTCTCAGTTCCGGGTTCACAAATATATCATCTTAAATATTATTAATATTTTCGTAACAATATAATCATTATTATATATTAATTTGCGCCCATACGGCCATTCTAGAACATACAATTCTAACTTTTGTCGAATCGCCCATATATTAATTTGCGCCCATATGGCCATTCTGATCCAGCGCGCTCCTCGCGCTGATTATTTAACGGTTACAGAATAAACAGCTTAAACAAAAAGAATGAATATAAAAATTACATAAATAAGCGTTTATCATACAGAATGAACTAAAAGTTATTTACAATGCTTCACCTAGTCATAGGATCTTAGCCTGTGGCATGCGTCACCCATCACGGGATCTAACAAACAATGCTTCACCCATGGCTAAGCCAACTCGTGGCATCACCGATTACGGGATCTAGCGCACACAGGCATCACCCACATAGGGATCTAGCCCACAAACGGAATCACCCACATAGGGTCGTATTAGCCCACGCGGCATCACCCATCACGGGATCTAGCCAACACACGGCATCACCCATCACGGGATCTAGCCAACAAGACCAGGATCACGGATACGCATGGTGGCCAGCCAGCGTTTTGGGAAGGATGTTGGATAGGAAAAAAAAAATTTTACTCAAACACATAAATGCAAAATTTGCCTCATAAACACATCAATGCATATACATAAAATAATCATCATCGTTCGTCATGATCAGTTATATCAATACAATGCAATTACATAGGTCCAACAACGACAGTGGAGGAAGTAGGAGACCCCCCACGTAAATCGGTATCTGACGAATCCTCCGCCCATACGGTCAAGCTGCTCATACAGTTGTTGATGTTGATCAGCAACAAAGGTTTGCAAAAAATGCTTGACTCCAACTCAGTACAGTACAACACAAAACCACTGACGTCAAAAGGGCGGGCCACCGTCATCCATACATACCAATCAGTAAAGGACCGCTCGTCCATCCTCTCTTCACACCAAGGTCAGGTCATCTGCTAGGATGTCATCAACCTGCAACACTCAAAAGACAGGTGGTGGGCAACATTTCCCACCCAAATCTTAGTTCCATGAACCTTCGTAACTGTAGATGAAATAAAATTCTACTCTTACAAAGTGGTACGGTCTATTAAGCTATATCTATATATCAGGCATGTACAACCTGTGCATTGGTCTATAGTTATCTTAGCTACAACAGTGTTGGAGCCCATATTTTACGCATAAGGGAATATACAAAAGACACCGAATTTTCTGAGGTTCTGTCTGACAGTGCCATTTTAGATAATCAAATATAAAGTTATCAGGATACCTATATTTTGCAGTTTTGATAAAATAGTTAAAACTTAATATATTCAAAATTAGTTTTATCCACATCAAACAGGAAAATAAAATGACAAGGACAAAGAGAGGCCTATGTTCAGCCGTGAACAGTCGGACTGTTGGTGATAAATATGAAATAATTTCAAACCATGCAGATCCAAGGATTTCGAAAATTCAAGTGCTATAATTATTACTCTTGTAAGAACATGTTTAATCCAATATTGAATATTTTTAGGCATAGTGCAAGCTGTGAAATAGTTGAACTGTTTGCCAACTGAGCCATAAAAGAGAAATTCACAAGCTACCAATATTACAAAGCAAGAGTAGTGCCGTCTTATTTCTAAAAATGATTCCACTCAGCTTATAATTTTACTACAATAAACCATAAAAGTTAATAAAGACACTCAGATGTTGGTATTTTATAATTAATTCATCATTTTATTTATAAAAATAGACCTTTCTTTCTGAAAAGAATGTTTTTATTTATCATTTGTCTACTCTTTCATTATGTAATTAAACTTTAATTTTATGTATTGTAAACTGACTAATCACAACTGACTTCGAAATAAAGCATGAGTAGTCCACACAATTACTTTTATTGGCTAAGAATAAATACTGCTAAATGGGAAAAGAGATAATATGGATTGTCACATTATGTTCTTTAAACCCACATGATCGGAACAAATCATTCTATACACGTATAAAATTAGGCGACAAATATTAAGATATGTCGGGGTCCCTCGTCTTATTATATAACCTTAACTTGAGCTGCAAGATGACAGTAACAATTTCAACATAATGTTAAAATGAAATCATGTAGGCACCTACAGAGTCCACAAATTAATAAAACCTATTTTGTAACTTAACAAATATTAGCTTTAAAAATGTGTATCACAAATTTATTTTTATATCTACCTTCTGAATATATATCTGTACTAATATAATAAAACTGAAGTTTGTTTTGTTGAATGTACTTATCTGTGAAATTACTGGGTTTATGCAAATAATTATTTTTGTGGTGGATAGTCATTTATCAAGAGAGGCTTCATATAATCGCGCCGTGAGCACTAGCCATAAGTAACGCAGTTAGTTATGCCTTATGTAATGTGTAACCAAGGGCTATAAATAATGTTTTGATTCCTTTAATGTTTTACTATTGGGATAATCTATTGACTACCAATTGAATTCATATTCAGCACATCACTTAGCTTATTTAAACTGAAAGCAAATCAGGTAATTTATACAATGGATCTATATCAGAGCTTCAACTTGAAAAAGGCAGTTATACGGTTCTTTACTAATAATTATATTAGTAGAACCACATAACAACAAAGCTTTTTCTCTTTCTTGTGTAGATAAGTAAGTTTTATAGAGAGTTACCGACATGGCCTAACGATTAATAAACAGACAAGAGTCTCAGCTGACGGCATAACATGACTATAAGCACAGAAGCACTGCTATGTACCAAACGTGGATAAACAACAGTTACCTATAAGTTCTATTTGGGGTGTAACGTTCGTAATTTTGGCTGTATAACGTTTATCTGGTAATCCTTACGGGGATAGTAGGTAATCGTGTAAGCACCATAATTCATAAAATTAGGATGTTTCTCAAAAACTAATCAAATCAGCTCTGGATAAATACCTCTGGTCAGTGCATCAACAGCCCGCATCTGCAACCTCTGGTAGAACTCGGAGCAGAACAGCGTTCACGCCACAGCACACCCCGGTGCGTGCACCCCGTCGTAGTCGCTCTCGCTCGCACGTGGCCTCACGTGAAGTGTAGACGTGCTCGCCATAACTCCGACACACCGTGTGGTCTCCGATCAGGGTTGACTAGCGCCAAACACAGCTTCCAAGCGCTTGTCGCATCAGTCTTCAGGTCATCATTGGTAATGGCGGCTAGGCCAAGAGACCCATCACTCTCGCGCCAACCGTAGATCCCGAAGTCTCTTTGGGGGCGTTTATCCAACCGCTGCTGTCGGCGATACGCCAGGGTTATGGTGTCCAGACTCCATAATAAAAACACTCACGTAATATTACTTGGTTTATTATCAGTTGATTTCTAGCACAGAATTCGAATAAAATGTGACCTACAGTCCTTTTTATACACTAACCGTCATAACACTTAATGATTAACAACTGTCACTTCCTTTACAACATATAATTGAAATTACTTTACAAGTAATTATAAACTAATCAAAAATCGACATTAATATTGTAATGAATTTTGCACAACACCAAATGATTTATTTTACACGAATAACAAATTTATTTTATTAACTTAACGCTGCTTTACAACATTGTCAACAGATGGCGCTATCAACAGGATGCAAATATAAACGCATGTTATTTATTACCGTAAAAATAAGTGTCATAATAATGTTATTTAATACTAATTGATTTTACTTTGAAAGTTTCTGGAGTTATCTTAATAACTAAGCGATAAATTAAATACCCAATCTTTATAAAACAGGTAAGCAGCCAATACAGTGTCTAATATTGTAAAGTAGTGAAGTTCTCAGTTCCGTGTTCACAAATATATCATCTTAAATATTATTAATATTTTCGTAACAATATAATCATTATATATTAATTTGCGCCCATATATATTTAGATATATAGGTATATGTATTATATATATATGTTATGTATGTATATTTGGATGTATATTCTTTATATATGAATTCTATCCCTTTATTATACTATATATTACATAATTATTATTACTAAATTTCATTTAGAAAACATTATTTTTCAATGTTATCGGTAAAATGCACCTACCACTTTTATCTCTGCTCCACCTTAAGGTTGACAGGTAGAAAATGCCTTACGGCATTATGTCCAACCATGTACATCTTGTTTGTGCAAAATTTTAATAAATAAAATATATTTAGTTATTAAAATACATTATTTGCTACATTTATTTTATGAACAGCGTCTAGGCACCGATAGCCGAGTGGATACCCACCAACAGACTGCCATGCAGAGGGTATCGGGTTCGAATCCACGGCGCGCACCAATGACTTTTCGGAGTTATGTGCGTATTTAATTGTTAATGATCGCTTGTCCCGTGTCTCGGAGAGCACGTTAAGCCGTCGGTCCCGGTTGTCATGAAGATCTTTGACAGTCGTTACAGGGCGTCAGTACCTTCTAAATAAACTGACACTAGTCTAAACCTGGAATATCGCTATCCCTTTGGGTTGCGGAGGTCAGACAGGCAGTCGCTCCGTGGAAAAGCTAATATTCAGCCAAATCCGGTTAGACTAGAAAGCGGACCCCAGACTGAAACTGGGATAACGCTAAGGGAAAGAAGATTTTATGAACAGCGTCTACCTTTTACAATTAAATTGCAGATCTCAAAGTCGACGCATTGGAGACACACACATGTGGGATCTGATAATGACATTTCTTCGCAAAATTAATTTGGAGAGCATAATTTCGTCACGATTGTAAGTACTTTTATGTAACGAAAGCATACATTTCAACGCGGGAATATACTTATTCGGCAATTAATTTTCATACAGTTAATATAATCGTACAGCCTTGTATCGGGGTTCACAGGCTGATCTTCTTCTTGGTATTTCGATGCACACTCAATGGCACCAGTATTTAAAAACAAATTGGCCGAAGGATGCCATAAAACTAAGTTACCAAATTATTTATACGAGTGTTATAGGCATTGCTATTTGAGTTTAAAGGAAACCAATAAAACCATGAATGTAGAATTATTATGTTACTACTTGCTAATACAATGGAATATGAACATAATTATTACTTTCTAAATTGCATTAAAACTATCTTTATTACATTTGAATAGATACTTAAAATCGTGCTTATGCGTTTTTAACTTACGATGTTACTGTTGATTTACAAAGTGTCAGAACCTTTACACATTTTAATCTATACTTAATATTATAAAGAGGAAAAGTTTGTATTTTTGTTTGTAATGGATAAACTCAAAAACTACTGGACCGATTTTAAAAATTCTTTCACCATTAGAAAGCCACATTATCTGCAAGTAACATTGGCTATATTTGATTTTAGAAAAAATAGAGATCCGTAAGATATTTGAGTTTTTCGGGTACGCGAAGTAGTTCCCTCAGGACGCGGGTGAAACCGCGGGAAACGGCTAGTTAAATATATTTGCGGAAATGTAAGATTTTCACCTATCCTTTCAGATAAATGATACATATTTTTATTCTTAATTTTTAGTTAAGCTATACACACAACACAAAAAACCTTTGTAAACGCCATCCGAAATATATATAGATGGGTCCATAGACACTAGAATGACATATGAGCTCGGAGCACCCTACCATCAACTGTTTCAAATATTTGACGTCACGGTGAGAAGATGTAGCCACCGTCCTAAGCAAACATCAGGAGACCCTCGACTAAGATCGATAATATCGCGTCAGACATGACATGGCTCTGAATTTTGTATAATAAATGCGGTTACGGGAACTTATTTTTATATTAGACTAGAACATGGCCACGGCTACGCCCGCAATATTTTTTAAGTTACCCGTTTTGCCCGATCCCGTGGGTATTTCGGGAAATCCCTTCATAGTGCACCCCTACGGTCCCTAAGGAACATACATGCCAAATTTCAGTTTCTTGTGCCCAGTAGTCTTGGCTGTGGTGTGTCTGTCAGTCAGTCAGTCAGTAACGCAACAATTTTATATATATCTACAGATTTTTGCATTTGCAGAAAGAATTCATGGATCAGCCAAAATTATCCCTTTTGTTTGAGGTGGGTAATATGATGCTATATGGCCTATGATATAGTGCATGTCTCTAGGCTGAGATAAGGTAGTATAATAAGGTAAGGCAGGCATACAGTGCTAAAGTTTTTCTCAATTTGAAATCGACAAAAGCAAATGTAATGTAAAAGATTTTCCTACCTCATAAAGTGTTCAAGAAAGGACTACCAAACTTAATTAAGCCACTGCCACAGCCTCTTTTTGCGTTTAAATAACATGATTGGCATATTATATCATCACCGTCCTGCCGTTATCCCGTTTGCATCCAAGCCTTACACGCTTTGAAGCGGAAAATCAACTTTTTTACAGAGCGACTGCCGTCTGACCTTCGCAGCCCAAAGGGATAGCAATATTCGATGGTATAGAGCAGTATCAGTTTATTTTAGTGTACTGACTCCTGGTAACGACTGTTAAAGATCTGCATGATAGCCAGGACCAACGATTTAACGTGCTCTCCGAGGCACGGGGCAAGCGATACTTAAAAATGTAATACGCACATAACTTCGAGTATTAGTGGTGCGTGCCGTGGATTCAAACCCGATACCCTCTGCATGGCAATCCGTTGGTATCTCCACCAGGCTATCGCTACATCTTGGCATAGCATCAGATATCGAGATTCACATTCACCCCTTGAAAATGTAAGAAAACAAAATATTTCCACATTTTCATTTCGGATTTACTTGCTTGAAATATTACACAAATAATGCCCGCTGCTTCGCACGCGTAAATTACGATTAGATAAAATGTTTTCTACTAACACCCTCCTCACTCAAGGATCATACATGCTAAATTTAATCTTCTTGCGCCCAGTAATTTCGGCTGTAATGTGTCTGAATTTATATATTAAGATTTTAGTAAAACTTGTAACACTCTACAAAGCCTTTAAAAATATTTACTTCAAAAAAGAATAACCATATTTTGGGTCGGGTATTATATTTAGACTATTGACGCTTGCGTTTATTATAAAACAAGAAATATAGTAACGAGATATAACAAGAAAAATACAAGATATAACAAGAAAATACCTAGATCATCGGTTTATGATAAAATAACCCCTTTTCCCTTTAACTTACCTATAAGTTCACCTACACAGTGCCAACTTCTCAAACCCAGAAAAGTTAAATTGGAAGTCAAGAACAAAAAGCGAGTTGAAAATGCAAAGTGCAAAGCGCAAAGCAATTTCAAAGAATGGGTCCTAGTATTTGAAACAAGGAGTACTTTACCTACCTAAGCGTTTCATACTAACTTTGCAGACTTTGTACCAATTCCGTAGCTTGGTATCAGATATTGAAGCAATTGTCAGTCTGTCATTTCTATTTTTGGAACACCCTATTACTGAGAATATGTATTTCTAAATTCAAGCTATTTTGCCGCTATTGCCAGTACGTGGTTCACAGATTGTATTAGGTATACTAGAGGACGCCAGCAGCTACGCCTGCATTTTTTTTTTAATTTACCCGTTTTGGCCGATCCCGTGGGAATTTCGGGAAATCCTTTCTTAGTGCACCCCTACGGTCCCCAAGGAACATACATGCCAAATTTCAGCTTCCTGCGCCCAATAGTTTCGGCTGTAGCGTGTCTGTCAGTCAGTCAGTAACGCAAGGATTTTATATATTAAGATTACATTTTTGAAGCGTATCTAAAATAGGTTTTATTTAAATTCGATGTGTTATGCATAATTGGTATTTACACTACTGTATTAGGTGGCCTCTACGCATTTTAACTTTTCTCATACTGCAATATGCTTTGTGCTCTAAGCCTATGTTCTTTATTGGCAGCAATATCGCACAATTTTTACCACGGCTTATGTAAGGCAGAATACAGCTTCAAACAGGGTAAACAAAAAGTATTTGTGCAATTCCCATAAAACAGTTCGAGTTTTTATAACTTTGAAAAGAGTGTGGCATAAGGAAATTATACAAATTATTTGTTGGACGTCAAAATACAATGACAACATTTTTGACGAAGTCTTTGGTTACAATTACTTAAAAAGAAGATTTTCCTGAATGCCGATATACATTTTGGTTGTATTTTAAACAATAACATTGTATTATTAACCCTCAATTGTGACGTGTTTGTGTATTTTAGATAGATAGATAGATAGATATATACTTTATTGCACACCAAAATACAGTAAATTATTAAAGTGACTTAAAACTACGATTTATGTACAAACGGCGGCCTTATCACCAAGGGCGATCTCTTCCAGGCAACCTTTGGATGGACAGGAATGTTTTAAGCAATATTATGGTGATGGTGTAGTATTATATTAAATGAATCATTCAATTTTAAAATATAATACAATACATAATATATACATACAAAACCAAATAATTATACCTACATATATACGATACATACATAATGTATGCACATGCAATAAATATCTTTATACATACTAAACAATGCAGATACTGTAATAATAACTAGTGAAGTAAATGAATGTCTCAAAAATCTTAAGGATTTAAATAATGGTTTTTTAACATACCTTTGAATGTATTCATAGTGTTTGCTCTTCGTATCTCTAGTGGCAAAGCATTCCATAAGCGCACAGCTTGGACAGCGAAAGATT
Organism: Euclidia mi; assembly: GCA_944739405.2. NCBI lineage: Eukaryota > Metazoa > Arthropoda > Insecta > Lepidoptera > Erebidae > Euclidia > Euclidia mi. Next base: position 31,540,653 of record OX123188.2, on the reverse strand, counting down.
TGTCGTAGTAATTAGTTGAATGCTTCGGCATCTCCAGAGTCAGATCCTCAGACGACCTCAAGGACTTTATATGTGTGTCATGAAGGAACTTAAATCGTTCTTTGAGATAAAAGGGAGTACTGGGATTAAATAGAACATTATATAACAATGTAAGAATGTGAGTATTCCTGCGAAGACGAATTGGCAGCCACTTGAGTTTTTTGCGAAAATCAGAGACGTGATCATATTTGCGCAGTCCAAATATAAATCGTATGCAAAAATTTTGAAGACGCTCAAGTTTATCCAGCTGCTCTCCAGTGGGGTCAAGACAGCTGACGTCAGCATAGTCAATTATAGGCAGAAGCAGAGATTGAGCAAGCGCAATCTTCGTGGTAGTAAGGAGGAAGTTGCGTAATCTACGCAACGAACCTGCTGATGCAAACAATTTGCGACTCGCTTTTTGTATTTGACGCCTCCATAACAAAGTTTCATCGAGGTAGATCCCCAGATTTTTTACCGTTTTACTGAAAACGAGACTCTTTCCATCAAAACAGATTTGCGGTAAATTTGACCAACTAATTCTTGAGACCAGTTTGGGACTGCCGATAATAATTAGTTGGGTTTTTTCAGGATTAACTAAAAGTCCCTGCTTCTTGGTCCACTCACTGATCCGCGCCAAGTCTGTGTTAATAACAGTGCAGGCTTCTGATAACTTATTTAAGGGAGCCTGTGTATAGATCTGCAAATCATCTGCGTAAAGGTGGTAGGAAGAAAGTAACTGATTTGAGATAGAATTAATGAATATCGCGAAGAGTAAAGGAGATAGCACGCCACCCTGTGGTACACCAGCACTTGTATTAGACCACGTGGAATAAGAGTCGTCAATGCGAATACGTTGCCGGCGACCAAACAGGTAACTATGAAACCAGTCAATTGCCGATGGAGATACGTTAAGAGAGCGTAGAATGCCAAGTATGATGTGAAAATCTACCGTGTTAAAGGCATTGCTGAAGTCAAGTAAGGACAAGACAGTAAGATTTCCACTATCCATACCTAGCCTAATATCATCAGTTACACGAACCAATGCAGTGACAGTACTGTGAACAGGGTGAAAACCGGATTGATAGGAATTTAGGAGTGCATTTTTTTGTAGAAAGGAACTAAGTTGTGAGTGAACTAGGCGTTCAAGGATTTTTGACAGGAAGGGTAGTATGGATATGGGTCGAAAATCTGAGAAGGAAGATGGTTTAGGTTTCTTGGGTAGCGGAATTATCAGTGCTTCTTTCCAATCTGATGGAAAGATGCCACGTGCAACGGAATGATTAAGGATATGGCATAGGACTGGAAGAATTTCAGTAAGGATGGGAAGAATCATTTTGCGGCTGATACAATCGTTGCCGACTGCATTGGACGTAACTGACAGTATACTCTTTTTATCGTCACAAGCGGTAAATTGTGTGAAGAAGAAGGGAGAATAATCTAGGGTTGGCAAAGATGAAAGATATTCTAATGTGTTTCTTTTTGTAATTCCATCGAATTTGGACGAAGTAGTGAAATGAGTATTTAGAGAATCAAGGTTGACACTGTTTGGAAAAGGATGACTTGTTTTGCCAACTCCCAATGTTTTAAGAAATTTCCAGACTTTTGCTGGATCACCGTTTTCAACAGATGTATAAATGTGTTGGCGTTGTGCTTTCCTACACACCTTGTTGCAGAGATTTCTAATAGCCACGTACTTTTCTTCATTGAAGGGAGTCGGTTTATGCTTCAATTTTGTCTTTGCAGCAGCTTTCTTTGCCATGATCTTTTTAATATCCTCTGTTAACCAAGGTGCTGGTAAATGCTTAATTTTAATGGCGCGGATTGGCGCATGCACGTCATATAGTTCCGTCAGCTTAGTTGTTAGTATATGCACTTTAGTATTAATACACTCTGCAGAATAAAGGGGTTCTCAGTTTATATTCACAGCATCCTCACGCAGTTTGTCGTGATCCATGCCAGCGAAATTCCGCTGCAAGATTACCTTCGGCTTTGTTTTAGGGGGGCGTATTTTGTACGATAAAAAAAAAAGGTCGTGGTAAGAGAATGCATCTGCCGTACATTGACCATGCTGATAAACAAAGCTAGGAGAAGACACCAAAATAAGGTCAAGTAAAGAAGGAGTACAGTTCGGAAAGTGATGGGTTGCATTTAATTCTAGAATTGACAAGTTACATGACTCTGTAGCCTGTCGAAAGCTGGTAGCACGTGAATCTTGTTTCAGAAGGCAGGTATTAAAGTCACCCATAACAATAGTGTGGTCATATAAAGGAGTGAGGTCTTCCAGGATTTTTTCAAACGACGAAAAATAATTGATGCGATTAGAGGACGAATAGTATACACCTAGTAGTATTTTTACGTGTTGCAGTTGTATTTCTAAAAAGAGATGCTCGCCAGCATTCGACAGTGGTGGTTGTGGGGACACACTGACTATTTTAAAAGGAAATTGGTGGCGCAAGTATATGGCCACACCGCCCCCACTGCCGAACGAGCGATCATTCCTAACTAAATTAAACCCTGGAAGAGTATAAGCGGCCGATGGGAGGGATGGTTTTAGCCACGACTCTGAAACAAGGACAGCGTGTATGTTTTGGCAGTCTAAGTTAGCCAGCATATCAGGGAAATGGGCTGGAATATTCTGTGCATTTATATGGACTACATTAAAGTTCTTGGGCAGATCTGAGAACTGTGACCGGAGAATGTCTCCCAGAGAAGGAATACTTTCAAAACTGTCATTTAAACTTGTTGCAGAAACAAAGGTATCGTCATCATTACTTAATTCTGTATCCGACATTTAAGAATTGCATAAATATACTTATATAAAAAAAAATATATATATATACTTTAAAGAAGTGTATAGTATAAAAATAAATAATTATATTAACTACTATAATATTGAATATCACGCAGTAAAGCTTCACACTCTGTCCACCCGCCAGTTGCGCGCTAGATTAGAAATAAGATGACATGCTATAATTGAAACACTAACAAATATACACAAAATAGAGATAGGCAAATTAATAACAATAACATAAAATATGTAAGAAAGTGTCTAAAATCACAAGTATTCAAATATGTAAATCATGTGCGAAACGAAACGTTATATGGCAGTTTGTCATTACTGACAGCTGTGACACAATTGAGTTACAACTAATAATTGTAAGCGGTACACGGAAAATAAAATGAAAGTAAACAAAGTTAAAGTCAAGGTGCATTACAAAAGAAAACAAAATTATAAACAGATATATAACGAGTACGATAGCAATGGAAAAATTATATTTTACATATTTTAATGTCTGTTTGCGGTATTTTTGCTGCAAAACGAGTGGATCGATTATGAGGTGGTTTTAAAATGTTTAAAGCTGACGTAATCAAGATGGTTCTTAGTTATAATGAGGGAAGATCTGTGTCGGTTGCTACTTAATATTTTTTATTTATTTTATTAATAATTAACTAATTACTAGCTATTGCTAGTTATAGCCGGCGATAGCTGAGTGGAGAGACCGACGCACTGCCACGCAGAGGGTCTCGGGTTCGAATCCACGGCGCGCACCAATGACTTTTCGAAGTTATGTGCGTATTAAATTGTCAATTATCGCTTGCTGAACGGTGAAGGAAAACATCGTGAGGAAACCTGCATGTCTGAGAGTTCTCCATAATGTTCTCGAAAGACATGTGAAGTCTGCCAACCCGCACTTGGCCAGCGTGGTAGACTATGGCCTTACGCTTCTCATAATGAGAAGAGGCCCGTGCCCAGCAGTGGGACAGTATAAAGGGCTGATGATGCTAGTTATAAAGCAATTGATTTTTAAAGAACAAGTTTTATCAAAAAAAAAAGGTATTATTCAGGCATATCAACATATAGTTTACAAATATTCTGCCTCCTGAAAGAACATACTATTATATGAATAATCATTGCAATCTTCGTATTAAAGTGATTCTAGTTATATCTATTAGATATAACTAGAATCACTTATATATTATAGCTAGATATTCTAGTTTTTGGATATTATATCCAAAAATAAAAACAAAATATTAACTCTTCAAATATTTACACAACATTAAAAGTACAACCAAAGGATTGAGAACCTCCTCATTTTTTAAGTCGGCTGAAAAGGTTCGAAAGTAAGGTTACCGAGGCTCCTTTGGGAAACGCTGTGCCTTCGACAAGGGGCCTCTGTTTTTCGTCCTATGGGCTGTAAGCACAAAGACTTATTTCTTAGGACGGTAACTTGTGAGTAATTACTTTGGTGTTGTATGGAATAATAAAGAGGTTAATACTATAAATACACCTGGATAAGCCCAGTAACTTTAACATTCTGCTTTTACGTTAGTATCTTTTTCTATAAAAAAATGACAATATAGTACCTAGGTATATACTTACTCTAGTATACACTAATAAACAGTGGTCTTTTAAATCGTTATTTAAAATTGAGCCACTGGCCTTGACCTGTATTGTGGAATGGAGTGACCTGTGATAAAAAATTTAAGAGCCACAAAAAGTCGCCAGAAGTCACGGAGCTTACGAGTGACACTGTAACAAAAGAAGGTTGCTTGTAAGTTGTTTCGAAAAACTACACTGGCTGAACCGTGGACACAAACTTATGCCACAAAAAAAGGTTAGGTATATGAAAAGTTTATGTATCTAACTACCGATCATACAGCCTCTTTTAATTTGCATCACAACCGCAATATGAGTCAATCAGGTTCAAATCAAATCGAGTTAGGAGGATTTGGACTTACCGTACTATACTAGCCACATGGGTTACTACAGTGTTTGATATCGAACTATCTGTCTCTTCCCAAATATACTCGTAGATACCATAAGCTTCAATGTATTTTCCTTAGTCGCCTTTTATGAGACCCACGGAATGAAATGTGGTGTCACTTTGTATTCTTAATCTGTAACTAGGCAGAAAACAAACGTCATGTTCAATCTATAGTCTGTAGGTACATAATTATGGCAATCTTCAATAGCGGTACACCATGTGGCTTCATACCAATGCCATCAAAAAGGGCCGTCACTCAACCTAAAGCCAGATCACACAAAGCGATGCTGCGCTTGATATATAGCAACACTTCGAAAAACAAGTGGATTCGTTTCAGTTTGTAGCGTGCAAAGTCATAAACTGCACTCCATTTAAATGTATTTATATGAATGTGGAACTTCAATTTATTGAGATACGACCTTATTTATTTAATGCTTACTTTTATGTAATACTTTCCTATTTCGTCAGGAGTTTACCATTGGCAGCGCTTTGGCAAGGTCTTGAATGGACAATCACCTTGGTCTATCCCTCTGGTCCTAAATCCTGAATGGGATTAGCTCGACAAGAGGAGGAGACAAGTATTTTATACCGTCGCGTCTTTACTTGTAGTTATTAAAATCTAAATAACCTGGCCACCGCTCGTTCGTCTAATGATCGCTGTCATCACAGATCATATCAGTATTCTTTATTCTATGGCTGTCATCCCCGGCGCCAATATTTGAGTACCTTTAACGGTAGCGCCGAACTTCTTAGCTCAATATTGTGGGCAGATACCTGCTCCGCCAGTCCCAAGCCCGGTCGATCACACTCTGGCCGGGTTGGCTTCGAATTGAGATGGCTCATAAGGAGTTTCCACCGTAGTCAACAACAAAAAAACAAAAAAAGGTGTCCACGTTTTGCCCAAAATCTAGAATTGTTCGGATTTCAGGCAGCAACCACCGTTTTGCACACTTAAATCCTTTCACAATTCGGTAACTAATGCTAAGACAAGAAATTATTCGTAGAGACGATCATTTCAGCCTAGAGACATTCACTGGACATAAGCCGGGGAGGCCTATGTCCAGTGAATGTCTCCACACAGACCGATCTTAAGCCGCCTGCAACCAACCGCCATTGGACGATCATTCAGCAAACAAAATAATCTTATAAATAAAATATGTTAGTCACCGCAAAATTCGCTACGCAGATGCATTTTAAATACACAATGACATCACATAAATACGAGAGTGAGACGAACTGGTACAAAAACTTTCAAGCTATTATCGCTACAACCATTCATTTGAAAATCGTCATAAAGATAATCATGGTTACTTTGTTAAACATACAGTTAAAACGTGAAGACCTTCAGCTACGACGAAGAATGCACACAAAAGAAAACGTCAAACATCATATCCCCATTCCACCTATAACTTTCTCTTTGTTCGTTGCCCTTTGCGAAGATTATGGTCGGTTTGCATATTGCCACGAAACAACGCATTAATGCAAGTAGATTACAAAACAGACCTAAATAGCGTAAATAATAAAGCCAGTATAACAATAGCTGAATCGGATACATATTTCCATGAGTAGCATTAAAACATTCATACATTCATTCATTGGACTAATGATGAAGTCAAAGTTAGTAAACGCATACAGCTTGAAAATAATGCATTCATTTCAAAATGGATTTTTCATAGCATTCTATAGGCTGTTTTTGTAAAATTAAATATTTATGAGCTTTATATTTATTCGGCATGGCTTCGATGCACGCCCAACGGTCCATTGAATCTCAAAGCGTGGAGCACAATGTGAAAATTTCCTATTATAACATCCGTATTGATAAATTTATGAGCACAATTGCGTCACAAAGGATGTCCTGTAGACACAACTGCTTTTTATTTATGTCACACTGTTACTCGTACAATCATTGTTTATGTCTAAGCTTGCGATGTTATTGCATAATGTTTGGTTCTAAAAGTCTTTATATAATACTAGAGTATGCCTGCACATTTTTTTTTTAAATTTAAATGTTTCTTCCCGATTCCGTGGGAATTACGAGAAATCCCAGCATTTCAGCTTCTTACGACTAATAATATTGACTGTGCGTTGTCTATCATTCAGTCAGTAACGCAAGAATTCCGTATAAACAGGTGACGATACATAACCGAAAACAATTCAATTGTATAGCGGTCTTTAAAAACACTTAGGATAAAAATAGTCTAACGGTTCTATTCTTTATCCAAGCTAGACTTGGCAGACTACAATTAACAAATCTGTGCGAACCGAAAATCTTTTTCCTAATATATGAAATTCATAATCTGATTCCAATCAACCGGTACTTAACAAGATACTAATGAGCCCGTTTTAATAGCCATAATGTGTAATTCGATAAGCTAATCTATGTAATGTCGATGAGATCCATTGGGTGTCATAGAAGGCCGTAGTCAGATGTAAATTAAATTAATATACATGAGCCCACGGTTACATCCGCGGTATTTAAGGCTACTGCTCCGTTTCCGTGGCTCATAGCGTGATATTAATTAGCCTATAGCCCTCCTCGATAAATGGGCTACCTAACACTGAAAGAATTTTTGAAATCGGACCAGTAGTACCCGAGGTTAGCGCGTTCAAGCAAACAAACAAACAAATTCTTTAGCTTTATATTATTACTAGCTGTCCCGGCGAACTCCGTCTCGCTTTTTTAAAGTATTTTTCTTTTTCATTTTCTTACTTAACTCTTCTCCGAAGAATTCAGAACAAAGTTACCAAGAAGATTAGTGTTTAATCTATTAATTGCCAGGCAAAGTTGTTTTGCCGTATAAATTATTTCTAGGGTAGAAAAACTAACTAAAGATGCGGACGTGGTGTGTGATAGGGGCAGATAACTGATCTAGTGATATGATAAAATTACTCATTGGGCTATTAAATAATTAAATAAATTGCAAGTCTGGCTCGCCCATGAAGGATCTGCATCGAACATCAAATACTTAATAATAATAATTTCAATAAAATAATGTATTGATTTTCCATCTGCCATATTTGATCAAGAAACAGATGTTATATACGAATGCCACATGCGTTATTACGGCGGAGCCGATGCGCATATTGATTTAATAGAATTTTCCCATCCGGCACCTTTGATTTTCCATCCGCCATCTTCGATTTCCCATTTGCCATCTTTGATTACGAAGTAGATGTTGTATTTGCATTCCTCATAGCTTAAAACATCGGAGAGGATACCCATATTGACTTAAATTTTTTTTTCATCCGCCATCTTTGATTTCCCATCCGCCATCTTTGATCACGAACTAGATGTTTTAATTGGAGTCGCCATCCCTTAAAACATCGGAGACGATTACCATATTGATTTTTTAAAACTTTCCCATCCGCCATCTTTGGTTTCCCATCCGCCATATTTGATCACGAAATAGATGATGGATTTGGATTCCCCATCCCTTTAAATATTGGAGACGATACCCGTATTGATTTTTAAAATTTTCTCATCCGCCATCTTTGACTTCCCGACCGCCATCTTTGATCACGAAATAAATGGTGTTTTTGAATTCCCCATTCCTTAAAATATAGGAGACGATACCCATATCGACTTCAAAAAAAAAACCCGTCCGCCATCTTTGATTTCCTATCCGCCATCTTTGATCACGAAATAGATGTTGTATTTGGATTCACCATCCCTTAAATCATCAGAGACGATACCCATATTGATTTTTTTAATTTTTCCCATCCGCCATCTTTGATTTCCCATCCGCCATCTTGAATCACGAAACAGATGTTGTATTTGGATTCCACATCCCTTTGAACATCGGAGACGATACCCATATTGATTTTTTTTTAATTTCCCATCCGCCATCTTTGATCACGAAATAGATGGTGTTTTTGAATTCCCCATTCCTTAAAATATCGGAGACGATAGCCATATCGACTTAATAAAAATCCGTCCGCCATCTTTGATTGCCTATCCGCCATCTTTGATCACGAAATAGATGTTGTATTTAGATTCTCCATCCCTTAAATCATCAGAAACGATACCCATTTTGATTCTTAAAATTTTTCCTATCCGCCATCTTTGATTTCCCATCCACCATCTTGAATCACGAAACAGATGTTGTATTTGGATGCCACATCCCTTTAAACATCGGAGACGATACTTATATTGATTTTTTTTAAATTTTCCATGCGCCATCTTTGATCGCGAAATAGATGGTGTTTTTGAATTCCCCATTCCTTAAAATATTGGAGACGATACCCATATCGACTTTAAAAAAAAAACCCGTCCGCCATCTTTGATTTCCTATCCGCCATCTTTGATCACGAAATAGATGTTGTATTTGGATTCACCATCCCTTCAATCATCAGAGACGATACCTATATTGATTTTTTTAATTTTTCCCATCCGCCATCTTTGATTTCCCATCCGCCATCTTTAATCACGAAATAGATGTTGTATTTGGATTCCACATCCCTTTAAACATCGGAGACGATACCCATATTGATTTTTTTTAATTTCCCATCCGCCATCTTTGATCACGAAATAGATGGAGTTTTGGAATTCCACATTCCTTAAAATATCGGAGACGATAGCCATATCGACTTTAAAAAAATCCCGTCCGCCATCTTTGATTTCCTATCCGCCATCTTTGATCACGAAATAGATGTTGTATTTAGATTCTCCATCCCTTAAATCATCAGAGACGATACCCATTTTGATTTTTTAAATTTTTCCTATCCGCCATCTTTGATTTCCCATCCACCATCTTGAATCACGAAACAGATGTTGTATTTGGATTCCCCATCCCTTTTAACATCGCAGACGATACCAATACTGATTTTGTAAAATTTTCCCATCCGCCATCTTTGATTTCCATTCCGCCATCTTTGATCACGATGGTGTAATTCGATTCCCCACCCCTTAAAATATCGAAGGCGATACCCATATTGATTTTTAAAATTTTCTCATCCGCCATCTTTGATTTCCCGTCCGCCATCTTGGATCACAAAATAAATTTCATATTATTAATCAGCGTCCCGGAAATCTCGAAAACGATACCCATATAGGTAGGTTGTATCCTATTCGTTTAGCCTTTTTTTGCCTTTGACCCCACCCTCCCCCTTTTCGTTTGACCATTTTATTATTTTTGTCTGGCCCCTAAAAGTTGCGGCGTAATTTTATATAGCCTATAGCCTTTCGGAATAATTGGGCTATCATAGGCAATAACAATTTTCAAAATCCGACTGCTAGTTCCTGAGATTAGCCGACATTATCTTTTAGCCTTTTTAGCCTTTTGCCCGTCCCCAAAGGGTCGAAGCGTTATGTTATATAGCCTATAGCCTTCCGGAATAACTAAGCTATCGTATACAAAAAGAATTTTTCAGATCCGACCAGTACTTCCTGAGATTAGCGCGTTCAAACAAACAAACAAACAAACAAATAAACAAACAAACAAACAAACAAACAAACTCTTCCGCTTTATTATATTAGTATAGATTAGTATTTATATATAACACTAGCTGTCCCGGCGAACTCCGTATCGCCTTTTTAATGTATTTACATTTCATATTAATTTTTAACTCTTTTCCAACTTATTCAGAACAAAGTTACCAAGAACATCAGTGTTTAATCTCTTAATTGCTAGGCATAGTTGTTTTGCCATATAAATTATTTCTAGGGTAGAAAAACTAACTTATTGTAAGGAGATGAGAAGGTGGTATATGAGTGATATGGTTAGATCACTGATCTAGGGATATGATAAAATTACTAATACTATTAAATACTATGGCTATTAAATAATTAAATCAAGTGCAAGTCTGACTCGCCCATGAAGGGTTCCGTAGGAGAGGTATCCACTGAACATAGCCATTATCTGCATCGAACATCAAATACCACTACCACTTTTACACCACCAATAATTACTTTTGTTATATTATTATATTTCCCATCCGCCATCTTTGATCACGAAATAGATGTTGTATTTGGATTCGCCATCCCTTAAAACATCGGAGAAGATACCCATATCGACTTTACAAAAAAATCCCGTCCGCCATCTTTGATTTCCTATCCGCCATCTTTGATCACGAAATGGATGTTGTATCGATACCTATATTGATTTTTAAAATTTATCCCATCCGCCATATTTGATTTCCCATCCACCATCTTGAATCACGAAATAGATGTTGTATTTGGATTCCCCATCCCTTTAAACATCGGAGACGATACCCATATACGATGATTTAAAAAAAAACCCATCCGCCATCTTTGATCACGAAATAGATGTTGTATTTTTATTCTCCACCCCTTAAAATATCGGAGACGATAGCCGTATCGATTTTTCAATTTTTTCCCATCCGCCATCTTTGATTTCCCATCCACCATCTTGAATCACTAAATAGATGTTGTATTTGGATTCTCCATCCCTTTAAACATCGGAGACGATATCCATGTTGATTTAAAAAAAACCCATCCGCCATCTTTGATCACGAAATAGATGTTGTATTTGGATTCTCCACCCCTTAAAATATCGGAGACGATAGCCATATTGATTTTTAAATTTTTCCCATCCGCCATCTTTGATTTCCCATCCACCATCTTGAATCACGAAACAGATGTTGTATTTGCATTCCCTACCCTTTTAACATCGCAGACGATACCAATATTGATTTTTTTAAACTATCCCATCCGCCATCTATGATTTCCCATCCGCCATCTTTGATCATGAAATAGTTGTTGGATTTGGATTCCCCATCCCTTTATATATTGGAGACGATACCCATATCGACTTTTAAAAAAAAAACCCGTCCGCCATCTTTGATTTCCTATCCGCCATCTTTGATCACGAAATAGATGTTGTATTTGGATTCACCATCCCTTAAATCATCAGAGACGATACCCATATTGATTTTGAAATTTTTTCCCATCCATATCCATAGCCATCTTTGATTTCCCATCCGCCATCTTGAATCACGAAATAGAGGTTGTATTTGGATTCCCCATCCCTTTAAACATCGGAGACGTTACCCATATTGATTTAAAAAAAAAATCCCATCCGCCATCTTTGATCACGAAATAGATGTTGTATTTGGATTCTCCATCCCTTTTAACATCGCAGACGATACCAATATTGATTTTTTTCAATTTTCCCATCCGCCATCTTTGATTGCCCATCCGCCATCTTTGATCAAGAAATAGATGTTGTATTCCGATTCCCCACCCCTTAAAATATCGAAGGTGATACCCATATTGATTTTTTTAATTTTCCCATCCGCCATCTTTGATTTCCCGTCCGCCATCTTGGATCACTAAATAAATTTCATATTATTAACCAGTGTCCCGAAAATGCCCAAAACGATACCCGTATAGATTGTATCCTATTCATTCAGCCTTTTTTTGCCTTTGACCCAACCCTCCCCCTTCTCGTCTGACCATCTTATTATTTTTGTCTGGCCCCTATAAGTTGTAGCGTAATTTTATATAGCCTATAGCCTTTCGGAATAATTGGGCTATCATAGGCAATAACAATTTTTGAAATCCGACTGCTAGTTCCTGAGATTAGCCGACATTCTCTTTTAGCCTTTTTAGCCTTTTGCCCGGCCCCAAAGGGTCAAAGCGTTATGTTATATAGCCTATAGCCTTCCGGAATAACTGGGCTATCGTATACAAAAATAATTTTTCAGATCCGACCGGTAGTTCCTGAGATTAGCGCGTTCAAACAAACAAACAAACAAACAAACAAATAAACAAACAAACAAACAAACTAACGCTTCCGCTTTATTATATTAGTATAGATATTAGGTTAGATAAGTCGGACGTAATACGTGAAAATACTCGTTTACCGTAGTACATATTTACAAAATAAGATATTTTAAAATTTAATTGGTATGTCTCGCCTACTAAATATCATTTGGACTTAAAGTTAAAATAAAATAATAATAAGAATCTTACCATAAAGATATTTCCAAATGATGAATTTATTCTACTACTTTGTTACAACTTTGTTTGTAACTACTTTGTTCACTGTGCAGTGGGAAATTCCGTAAAACGTAAGATTAAAAAAAAAAGTTTTAATTCAAATCTGTAAAATGCCATGTTAAACACTATGTTTGCGCTCGTCACAGATGAAAGTCAGAGTACCTTTCTTTGATATGACCATTACGCTTTCACGACAGAATCCCTGGATTAGTACTTAAGCTTCATATACAGTAACATCTATGGGACTATTTTTAAAAAGTGAATCTCTAGAGAGAGAAGTAACATCTATAGGACCAATTTTAAAAAGTGAATCTCTAGAGAGCGAAGCGATTTCTACCTAATAAATCATATAACACTGTGGCAATTTTGCCAGGGTAAGAATGTAATTTCCGAAAGTTTATTATAAAAATACGAAGTCTATAGACCATGTAGGTGAACTTACAGAAATTGTAATGTAAACATCCACGGAATATTAAACCACCCAATAGCACACAGTGATAGAAGTGGCAACAAATAGATACCTTACCATGTTATCATTGCTATCCCGGAATTCAGTCCGCTGCAAAAATCTAGGATGCTGTTAATATCACTGCGCAGAACCGGAACATCGGCGGCTTATTAAAATTAATAAAAAACGACTCTTTATTACCCCACGTAACACACGTTGTGCTTAGCTAACCTGCTTGTGCACCTTTGTGATCGTAATGCGTACAGAAAATAATCGTGCACTCATCCAAGTGATGCTGACGCTCGCAAGGTTTTATTATTATTTTTAAAGGGAATATTAGAAGGGCCTGCAAATAGCTCAGCCAGCATACACGACGGACAAGCGTTCATTAAACACTTCTGCGCAATTAACGTGAACCGGTACGCCGCCCGTTGAAAACAATGTTCGTTGTATTTAACGCAAACTTCCGACAACCACAGCCAACCTCCGCTATCCAAATACGACCGAGCAAAAAGGATTTTTGTTCATTGCCAACACTCTTGAAACTATTTTTTAAACTAGACCCTTTTACGTAGGCAACTCAGTCCACACACATAACTTATCTTGTTAAATATTTCTATGTAGCCGCGTTTTTGCACTAGACTACAAGATCTCACGGCGAATTTACGGTATATCCGTGCGCTAGCTAGCCATACCTGACTGCTATTTATGTCGGTTGAAGAAACCATTATATCTCCACTCAGCAGCGATGCAAGTAGCGGTCAATTCGTAAGCGTCTCAAGCCTAAATCCAAGCAAAATAGCAAAGTAGGCGCAATTCCCCACGGTTGTATTTGCAACGTACCAACGACGGTCGATATTTATTATTCATTCATAAGGAGCACTGCGATATTTACTCTCCCATTACTGTGGCCTCGGAGTCGCGTATCTTGCATTAAAAATTTAACACGAGTCCGTCCAGAAACAGTGCACTAATAAAATGTTCAGTAAATAAAATTAAATAAACATGAAGGTTCTAAAACATTCTTAATTGATTGATTTCGATTAATGTTTCGACGTGGATATTCCAAAGCTCATATGCAAAATTGAAATTTATGAGCATGTAAAACTGACAGAGAAAAACATTCCAAATCATCCAAAATCGAATTTGCGAGCCGAGTGGACACCGAATAAATAACCACACAATGATAAAAACTGGACAAATGTCTATGTACAAAGCACAGCGCGCATTGCGCTCAAAAAATGAAAACAATTAGCACTACAACGCAGGCTGCGCCGAGCCGACCCGAGCCCGGGCCTGGACCAGCAAAAACTAGCAACCATAGATAATTTACTTTTAATCGCTGCAAGAGCTCGGGAACGCGGCAGATATTACACGTAGCTTTGCTCCGCAAAATATCGGCGAAAAATCCCCATTTTCGTTGGCGCACCAAATTCATGCAGTTGGGAGCAGAAATTTTGTGACGTATTTTTTTATTGCTATCAGTTTTGAGACATGATCCAATTTATAAATTCACGCCTTTACTAGTTTTTATGTGCGCTTTCAAAGTTTGGATCCGTAACAGTGATGCTTATGCTTATTAACTTCGGCAATTCGGGGATAATGTGAACTACGAGTTAACCCCGTTAACCCAATTTGTGTTCCAAGTTGAAAATTATATTATATTTGAATTGAAGAACACGGGGCCGAGTGCACCTCGTTTGAGTCATTGGCGTGTAGTGAAACTAGGTCATTATGGAGAGCAATTTCAATTCTTTGTTGTACACGGATCCGTGAGTTGGTATGAATCAGTTGACCCATGAAGCACTAATAATACCGGGCGGACAATAGGCGCAGCAAGCAAACCTGAGCAGTTTCGTAAAATCAGCGAAGTGAAAGAAATTCTTGAGTTGGATGCGCGCCCGGCTCGTTCAGATTGCAGCAATTTATCCAACTCGCGGCTTCAAAGATACGATGACCGAGTTAACTACTAACACTCAGCTTAACCGCTTGTTTGCTCCGCGCCGCAACCCGCGCCGGCCCCTCTGCCCGGCCACTTGAAAGCGATAACGATCAATCGCCCGCGCGTTTTTATCGCCTCGGCGCGCGGGTCGGATTTCACACAATCGGTCCTTGTGACTCAATTTGTTTTGAAAGGTTGTCAAGTGTTATATTATTTATGTTTGTTATAAAACTAACTATACAATGTTATCTTTGTTAATTTAGATTACGACTCTGGTGTCGAGTGATGCTCGTTTGAAATTGAGATAGCGCGTTTTAGAGCTCGCTTTGTATTTATAAGTTCATACCTCAAAACTTAAAGCGGTGACATATCGTTTTTAATATTTAATTACGTTACTTATATAATCATACTAATATTATAAATTTGAAAGTGTGTATGTATGTATGTATGAATATTCCGTTTTCACGCTAAAACGGCTGAACCGATTTTGTAGATATTTAATATAGAGATATATTGGACCATGGAGACGGACATAGGCTACCATAAGTTGCAAAAATTAAACGGGGAGGGATTGTAGGGAGGGTAGAAGTTTGTACGGCACAAATTTACCTCTTGGAAGTAAGAACGCATGCGCTAATAATTGAGTGTTGCGCATGTGCTAACACATCTGTCTGTACTGTCACGTCATACATAATGTCATATTGTGCACGTTGAAAAACCAGCCAGTTCCATTCAGTACAGCCAAAGAGGTTTGATTACTAATAATACATTCGAAATAATAAAATACTTTTGCCCTGACCTATTACATAAAGTTGTTCGCATAATTATATAAACTAATAATTATATAATAAGCTTAAACGGCTGAAACGATTGTCCCTACTAATATTAAAAATGCGAAAATGTTCATAAAGATAGGTATATTGTGATGTTATTATGTACCTTTCAGTAGGTAATGGTAGATAATGGTAGATAATGTCATGGATACTGACCAAGTTACTTTGTACCCCATAGAGTTTCTGAAGTCTTAAGAATAATCAGGAGTGTCTTCACACATTTTGAGACTGAAAGTAGATTTGTGTTACCCCGAATTTAACGCGCGCGAAGCGGCGAGCAAAAGCTAGTATATAATAAGATAAGAAATAAAAAAGTACACTTGTTCATACATATTTATGAATTACAGGCCTCTGATTCCAAACCATTATCTGGCGCCGCGCGGCGTAATTTATGTCAAATTTGATAAGGCCATATAATGCACAAATAACATTTTTAAGCATAAAATTAAATAAACACTAAATAAGTAGTCTTATATTCTTTTAAAACAAAAAGAATTCATAGGCATAGCATTCACCACTTCCGAGTAATATGAACATTTCTGAAACAGTTCCCATGCTCTCAGTAAAATCACTGTTGCGCGCCAAAATCTACTTAAGGTCTCGAAAAAAGTCAAATCTTATATTTCATGCTGGAATTTTTATATATACGTGTTAGTTATTTACATACCTTGATAAACACAATAGATCTTAAAGAATAAAACTAAATTTAATAGAAAAAACAACAGAAATACACTCACACATTCCGCACATTCCGCACCGACTCAACACTCAATGACAACATTGACAACGAACGTTTTTTTTTTTTAATTTCTATATGGAGTCGAAACTCGACTGGGATTAGTATGACGGGAAATTTAACGTAGAAACGAGATACATAATACAAACTAAGCCCTAGAGCGACAGAGACGAGTATATTTCACTCTTTCGACCGCGGGAGCCATGTCATATACAGTATGACACGGGCAAAGTAGACTGAGATGCGATGTCATATGCCATATAACACGGGCAATTTAGTGTTTGAATTTTGTTATATGCCATATAACACGGGCAAACGGCAAAGCGGTTAAGATCATGTACTGTGAACTAGTACTAAGTACTTATATTAAATTCAGTTTATTCACATTTAATATTTGACTTAGAAACTTAGGTATATCTGACCAGGAACATTTATAAACATATTTTTGATGAAACATTTTGTCCAGGAAAATCATACTCACATCCACTTTTATAACATGTAGTTTGAACAACTTTGTTGACTAACATGACAACAGAACATGGACAGCTGAACCCGAAATCATGGGTTCAGTTCCCATTGTACAAATACCTATAACAATGTTATTTCTTGGGTTATGAGCTTGACTAAGGTTAGTTTGTCGTTTATCTACTTTCAAAACTTGGGCATTTAGCGTATGTGTGTTTCTAAGTTGCTCGATTGCATTCTGTAGTGCGAAATGAGATGGTTGCTTATAGGTTGTCTAATTTGACTTCTGACTTCCATAACGCTAGGTGATATGGAGGTCATTTGGTTATGTAGATCAGACGGCTATCGCTGTCGCAGACAATAGCTTTGACCAGTAACTTAATATTCAAGGGTCGTCGTCAAGACTTCCCAAAAAAACTACCAAAGATAGGAGGGGCGTGCACTTAACTTTGAAAAGTAAGTCTGAACCCGATACCCTCTGCATTTCAGTCAGCTGGTATCTCCATTAGGCCCTTCTCTCACGAAGCGACTCTCAAACGATTTGTGTTTTGTACCCGTATCCTACGTGTCGCTTGTGAGTAGCTGCCTTACATATTCAGCTAATTTCGCACACGACGAGACGCTTCGACGACGCGTTTGATGTCAGTCGCACGCTACCGTCTTGCTGGTCGCACGCTACCCGAGTAGTATATGCGTCGCATTACAAAATGGCGGCGGAACAAACTTTTAATATTATTTTTGTGCAGGAGGTAGAAAATTTTCCATGTTTGTTTAATTATAAGCTGCCAGAGTGCGTAAGAAAAGATGTTACATAAATGGATGCACAGATGTGAGAAGTATCAGATGTAACGCTCGGCACAGTTGCGTGCGGCCACTAAAGCAAATACAAAATTGAAAAGCGAATACAAACTCGTCTCAGTGCGCTACGAAGCATCGTACAGTTCACGCGTCACGATCACGTCAACTTTTAAATTCTCAAAATGCCGTCTTGTGTTCTTAAACACTGTAAAAGTTGTACCTAAAAACAAAAACAGGAAAATGGAATATCTTTTCACAGGTAACTATTGATAATTTGACTGTTTCCTAATTTAATTTCGATAAAATTCGTATTTTTGTAAGAAATATGTAAGTGTTGCCAGTTTTTATCGACGCCGTTCTGCCTGAATTAGGGAAAATGCACTTGTCAATTGATTATGTGATAATGATTGTCATGTTTATGAAAAATACATTACCGTATTATAAAAGTATATTGTAGATATATCTTCTTTCTCATAAATATAGTAATAGAATTTCAATTTCCATTAGTATATACCTTACATAATATTGTTTTGAGTTCAATCCCCAAACGATCCAAATATTCGTGTACACCCTACTAATCGTCAAGCTTATAAACTTTGACCTTTGCACCGTTCTTATGGCGTAAAGAATAAGTGTCAAAATCGTACAGCAACTGTTTAGCTTGACTTGGCGCCCTGTGTACGTACATACATACTAATGGTGTAGGAAATAAGTATCAAAATCGTACAGCAGTCAGCAACTGTTTAGCTCGACTTGGTGCCGTGTGTACATACATACTTATGGCGTAGGCAATAACTATCAAAATCGTACAGCAACTGTTTAGCTGGTCTTGGCGCCGTGTGTACATACATAATTATGGCGTAGGGAATAAGTATTAAAATCGTACAGCAACTGTTCAGCTTGACTTGGTGCCGTGTGTACATACATACTATTTATTTTTCAACTAATCGACGCCAGCGGCTTCGCACGCACATATTTTCGTATTTCTCGTTTTGCCTGATCCCGTGGGAATTTCGAGAAATCCCGTCTTAGTGCACCCCTACGGTTCTCAAGAAACATACATGCTAAATTTCAGCTTCATGCGCCGAGTAGTTTCGGCTGTTGCTTGTCTGTCAGTCAGTCAGTAACGCAAGGATTTTATATATACAGATTTACGAAGTTGTTAAAACTTAACTCGGCACCTACATTTAAGAAATGTATTTATAAAAGCATTAATTAAATCCATGGTAAATTCTTCAAAACCGCAAATGAATATAAGAATATTACATAACTACATGCAAAATACTGGGAGATTATTCATAATCTGGCAATTTTACACACACATAGACGCGCGTGTCCGTACAGTGCCAGTCGCCAAAGGTCACGCACACATAACTGTCAACGTGCCACACTAAGTTGGACGAATACGCTATATCTGATACTTCTCACATCTGTGAATGGATGGATTAAAATTTAGAAAAATAACAATACAACAGGTCATTTATAGGTAGGTATACACAGACCGGTCTGTGTGGAGAACCTTGGAGGAGGCCTGTGTCCAGCAGTGGACGTCGTTTGGCTGATATTTATGATGATAGGTATACATTAAATTTTTACACAATAATTTTATTGCCAAGGAAGCGAAGCAGTGGGGTTATTATTTAGATAGTTGGCAAGATATTTTCTCAGATTAAGATTCAAATAATAATATGATTCTATTGACATTCTATAAAAATGACGAATCGTCCCTCGACAAATGCCCTACAATTGATATTTTTTTCGATATACGGGTGCACCCAGAATCTTCTTTTATATTTTCGTTTATTCTTGTAATATAAATACAGAAGAAAATGGTCTTTATCGCTAGAGTCACTAGACATCGTCATACGAATGTTGTTCTTCAAATTATAAAATATAGTCTCATTTACGTAGCATCGTGTGCGGTAAAGAGTAGCATACCAGTATTCGATTATGGTTTGCATCTCAGTCCCGTAGCATTTGAATAGCTTCGTGAGAGAAGGGCCTTAGGCATCGGTACCTCTAACATTGTAACAAAGGAGACCTACCAGGTGTCCACTGTAACGTTGGACTACCTTGGGTGTTGTTAAATGAGAAACGTGGTTAAATGTTACAATAAAAATTGATTTAATTCGTCAAGTAAATCTAAACATCATTTAGCAAAGCGTTTTACTTACGAAAAAAATACAAAAAAAAATGTTATTCAAAAAGATATAAACAGGGTCGCGTGATTCGGCGATGGTAAGGGATTTGTTGAGGGTCCGCCTGCGATGGTCGCTCAGGAGTAGCAGCTGATGTACTTAGCTTTTCGAGCCGATGTCGTTGAATGCAGCAAAAAGGGCCCGATGTCCCAGCGCCTCCGTATTTATAGGAGGCGCGAAGCCCGGGGCGGCGATGACATGAGTGGGAGGTGTGAGCGCGACGTCACAGCGACGTCACACACTCCCTCCATTAGGCCAGAATTTTCCATCCGGGAAAATTCTGTGGCTGGTGGGCGGCAACAGCATTCCGGGACCCTGAAACAGATGAGTGGTAGTTTCAGTAAGCTAAGCACAAGCAACTACTAACCCTGGAAAAAAGAAAAACCCAAGTATAACCCTCGACCATTCATACGTCACCAAGCATTGAACGTTCCTATTACCTGACATACATCACATTCAAAAGGCCCACACACAATCATACGTATGAACAAGCCAGCATTCATTCCCGACGCGAGTCGTATTCATTATAATACACGACGCGCGAAGAGGTATTTTACGTGAGTTTTAGAGCAAATACCCACCCAGTCTATGTTGGTAGGCACCACCTGACAACCCGGGTTCGATAAGTAAAATTAACTTGAAAATGTATAAGTCGTAAACCAATATTACGATCTTACTATATTACGATACTAACAATCATACGATCAGTTGGCAATATCACAAACAAATTGCTCATTAACAAGGTCAATGCAATATTGCAAGGACAAATTGTATTCATTTAAAATGGTATAACAATAATTACTGCGATTGGAAGTTTGAGCCGGTGAACACGTGAGTCATCACTGCGCGCTTGGCGCTGATCGCATTCCATTGACGCGAGTCATTATCTAGTTTTTGAATACGATACAAATTAATTAAAGACAAATGCACAATTCTTAGTAAGATGTAATGAATAATACATCATCGAAGGAGACGTCGATGATATAGTATACACTACCATAGTTAAAAAACACAAAAAAAACACAAGCGAGAATCGAACCACAGACCGATCCGACAACAACCTTTTAACCACTGAGCCATAAGGGAATTTTTTTTATTATATTTCGTTCAGTCATTACAAAAGCTATATGTAACAAGATAATTGGGTACATGATTTAGCTCTAATTGGGAGTTAAAGATTTTATATACTATTTGTAACAAAGCGTTAAGTTATTAATCACTACATTCTTAAGCTTTGTAGTGAGTTAATTTAAGATCTCTTATATGGAAATCGCCAAGACAAATTTGATAGTTAGATATTTAGTTAGATAAATAACAGATTTGTGTAACAATATTACGTTTAGCAAACCTCTTCGACAATTTATAACAGTAATATTTATTCATTTTATGTTAGCATGTTTACATAAATCGTTAACACAACACAATGCGTTATCCTGTGAGCATCGACTCGGAAACAATAGCACTACTGTTGGCCTTCACAAATAATTATGTAGGTAATTATAACTTCGCATACATATGCGTCTTACATTGTTGTTAATGACACTGTGCTCTCCCAATCGTTTATAAACTTATTTATGCTGTAATAGAATAAGATTCAATTATTTTATTCAGCTTTTAGGTTTAAAATAGTTGATGGTGAAATCGAAGGGGTATTATCTTAAACTTGTACATCAATTAATTTGCTTTAGTTATTAAAGTATAAAAATTATTGATTTATGTAGAAATACCCACATTAGATATTTAAGTATTGAAATTATTTATTAATTTGTGTGTAAACAGCCACTTTAGTCATTTAATGAGGTATTAAAATTATTTATTTGATTTACATGTAAATAGTCACTTAGTTATTCAAGAATAGAAGTTATTGATTCAATTTATGTGCAAATACCCACTTTAGTTAAAGTTAGTTTAGTTCAATTAAGTTTGATAAATTCAGTTTGATATAATAACATTTGCTTAAGCACAAGAACACATTATAACCAGCAATATTTAAGATGGTTAAGTAAAACCAGATGCATAGCATTTTGTATAAAGGAAACAAGTTACATATTGATAATTAAGTATTTTTCCGGCCGTCAGCGGTTTAATTTTACCATTTACTTATCATTATATGTTTTATATATTTCAATAGAAATCAGACATTGAAAGAAACAATCCTAGCGACACAAAACATTACAAAAAAAATTCAATAATTGCGACGCAGGAATTTAATGTTTGAGTTCACAATAAACAGTATGCATTTGCAAATAACATACCGATAGGCAGTAACAAGGAGATAAAATTGAAGACCAAAAACAACGATTGTAACAAAATAAACATTTGACAAAACGAACAACCAATATTTCTACGATGATATTCGTATTTTATACAAAATAGACAAAGATTACATTCGTTCATTATTGTTAGTGAGCAACCTGCATGTGACACGTGCACATTTCATTAATAAATGAACGCGGACACGGTAATATAATCTAACAGTATTGTAACTCGGCCGTCTTCGTGAGTTATATACCTACCAGACGCGCCGCATGCGAGCTGCGGCACGATAGCGGCTGCGGGTACTGTAGGTACAGTCCGCCCAGTCTAATGGGTACTCTGCTCGCGGCGCGTAGGTATAACTCGAGTTTCGTGCGTTTGTATGGAGTTACAATACTGTTAGATATTATTACCGTGACGCGGATTTCTGGCTAAATACCTAGTATATAATACGCTAGCATCTTTAGGTACGTTCATTTTCAGCCAGTCCAATTATGTTAGGTACACGTGGTATAATAAAGATGCAACTTTCTTAATAAGAAGGTAAAAAATATTTAACTTTGAAAGATAATCGCCGTAGTAGGCGGTAACAGTATTTAATAATACCGACTATAAGCATATATAATTATGTCGCCGTACAAAATCACTAGCAGAATAGGTTATAGTAGAAAAATGAAAAGAAATGAAAAAGAGAAGGGTGTGAATTCGTTCCATAAGTCAGCCAAAGCAGATTATTAGCAATAATTACCAGTAGCACTTAATTACCGTAGTGGCATTTAAAAAGCTAATCGCGAAGCATACGATCAACGAAGGTGACCTTAGCAAGTCGTTAGAGGACGCGAGGCATTAAATTGCAATACAAAGAATGCGATCAATGAATGTGACCACAGCGCGTCATTTAGTTAACACGTGGCCGCAAGCAAAACGATTATAACTTGTTACTTATGCGGTTGATACAAAATTAATTATCACACGCGGCAACAGAAATAGTTAAAATATAAAAATGCTTACCATGCGTAGTAAGAAAAAAAATGTCTGTTTTGACCGGCGCAACTCAACCGACCTTCCGTGCACAACAGAACAACAAAAAGAAACAATAAAAGCCACTAAAATAATTACACTGCATTGGAACGATTTCACACATACACAGTTAAAAAATAAAAAAAAGGACTCACCGGGCAGCGGATTCTCAACAAAACCCTACCTATATTTTCCCGTGGGCGCCACTGTAACAAAGGAGACCTACCAGGTGTCCACTGTAACGTTGGACTACCTTGGGGTGTTGTTAAATGAGAAACGTGGTTAAATGTTACAATAAAATTGATTTAATTCGTCAAATAAATCTAAACATCATTTAGCAAAGCGTTTAACTTACGAAAAAATTACTAAAAAAAATGTTATTCAAAAAGATATAAACAGGGTCACGTGATTCGGCGATGGTAAGGGATTTGTTGAGGGTCCGCCTGCGATGGTCTCTCAGGAGTAGCAGCTGATGTACTTAGCTTTTCGAGCCGATGTCGTCGAATGCAGCAAAAAGGGCCCGATGTCCCAGCGTCTCCGTATTTATAGGAGGCGCGAAGCCCGGGGCGGCGATGACATGAGTGGGAGGTGTGAGCGCGACGTCACAACATTCGGAAATACAAAATATCGAAAAATTCATCTAGTTAAATCTTGTTAAGTATAAAAGACATAACAGACAGTTTATTTTAAGATATAAAAATATGACATCCAAAATGTTAATACAGCACCGAACAAAATAATAATACAAAAACATTCAACAGAATAGGTATAATTCAACAAAACAAAATATCTCAATTTATTTAATGTCCACGAATTCACGCGTCAGAGTATTTTAGTTTGGTGTCAACATCTTGCCAATACCGTGACGACAGCTGCGTCATGTAGTCGCCTATGTAAGTGCTGTGGGGTTTGCCAGTACCCCATTGTAGTAAAATCGTAAGTTATTTTATTTATTTATTACGATTGATGGATTTGTATGTAATATCTTATTGAATTTGATTATTTATTAAAACAATACTCTTATATGAATTAAATACTGATATTTTTAGATGTTATGTGAAATTCAATGAAGTCTGTTTATTTTGTGTCAGATGGTTGTCAGGGGTTTGAATGACGAGGAAATAAACTCTTTTCTAGACCAAAAATGTGGCGACGAAGATATAGAAGTTGGGACCAATTGCAATTCCTGGGTCCCTTACGAGTGTTCAAGATCGAATAATAAGCCAAATATAAAATTTCGGCGAACATTTTTGAAACAATTAGGTTTGGAACTGATACATGAACATTTGGAGGACCGGTACCGAATGCCAACTTTCAGGCGGGATATATATAGATCCTACAAGCGCTGTTCCTTATCGTGCAAAACGAGGACGGTGTGGCTTTTGTCCAACATCCAAAGACGTAAAAACCAGGACTATGTGTCAAAAGTGCAAAATACCTATTTGTTTGGAGCATCAGGTACAAGTTTGTGCAAAGTGCTCAAACTAAGTTTAACTTTGTGTAATAAGGTTGATTAGTGATCTCAAGTTACTGATTATTTATAATAAAACGTATTTTTAATAATTGTTTTTGTTTTTATTTTTAGAATTACAGTCAATATAGTATGGGGTGTTCCATCACCCCAGTGTAGGAATAATATGTGCGCCAGATGGTGTAGGATTCTAGGCTTAACAAGAACACAATTAGGTACATTGTTATCATTTATATCATCATCATCATCATTTCAGCCTCTTCGCTAGATCGTCGGTCCACCTTGTGGGAGGCCTACCCCTGATGCGTCGTCCGGTCCAGTTATACATATAATTATAGTTAATTTTCGTCGCTAATGACAAGTTGCCAACGTCAGTGTGACAATTTTTAAATAAAATTAGCCACTAAACAGCCGATTTTCGGTAATTAGTTTTGACAGTTCTTAAATCATATTAGTCGACTTTTTCGTTGTGCAAGACGCTAGTGGTGTTTATTAATTTTTTCTCGCTAAATACATCTTAATTCAATTTAAGAATCGTTGTGCTAGTAGGCCTAAATAAAGCAAGTTTAAGACCGTGTATTCGAAATATTGTAAGTCAAAAGCCGCGCGATCGCTAGGACGTCGATGCACTGACGCACACAGCTATGATCGCTGTGTGCGTGATCGTTGAGCTGCGCTTATACTACTCGGAAGGAACAGTTTGATACTTTTTTGGTTTTTAATATTCATCTTATCATAACTTTAATTAATATTTTTAACTGATTATGTAAATGAAGGAACCTTTTGATAATTTAATATTTTTACGAAATGTATATTATATTCAAGTTTGTTCATATTCAATATAGTATCCACTGAAGACATGAATATTATTTTCAATAATATCAATTTATTATTTGATGTAACGGTGACTTACTTGAATATTAAACTAAAGACATATAATTTAAGTAAGAATCGTGTAGCTAGAACATACCTACATCGGACATTAAATTGTTTCATGTACCTACTACTAACATTAACTGTACGTATTTCACACAAAACTAACCACATAATTTCTAATTGATCTGATCCGAATTACTAGAAGTTTATAAACATATATAATAATTTATCCTGTGTATATATATTAAATTACTTTCGATTGTTAGATACATTTTATTAAATATAGGACTCGTGTAATCGAGTTGTTTTAGGTATAAGATGTAAATAAAATGAAAATGGAAATTAAAATATATTTATTATAATATGTTTAAGATAGCACAATTTTGACTCTAAATTTACATTTACTGCCACGTTCGCAAAGCAAGGGCGTAGAACTGGAGAGAAGAACTGGCAAGAAACTCCCAGCCACTCTTTTTAATCGCCATGTTTTATAAATTTACAAAAATGTATGTGTAAGGAGCTGCGGCCATTATTACATTTATGTGATACTGAACTCAAGAAATGGTTAAAATAATACACTTTGTATAAGTAATTTACTGCAGTAGCATCGAAAATGAAATGGGAACATCCACTTACTTGCAGACCTAAACGAAATAATAAGAACAAGCCGCAACCACATTTAGTTCAGCAAGAATATAACGATTTTATGAAACTTAAAAGAAAAATACTAATGAACGTATCATGGCCACGAGTTGTTCCCATTGTACATTACAATTTTTATGAGTTAGATATAATTTGATATAGCAGCAATAAGTGGTAAAATTGATATAAAAACAAAATACAGATGAAGCACTCTTGGTTTAAAGTGGAACTGTTCTGATAGGCATTGATCGAGCTTTTCTTGGGTCAATCAGTTCAGGCAAAAGACATTTGTCTTAGAACTCCAGTAATTTGCCTTCAATTTTAGTTGACCAAAATTTGTCATTTCTAAAAATTTTCGTCGTTTTTAAACGAAAATCAGGTCCAGTCCACACCGCAAACAGACACACATTCTTTTTACTGAAAACAAACAGATAATGTTATTCAACTACACCTGATATAACACCATTAATAAACGTAAAATTGGAGAATACTTTTACCTAATGTGTAGCTGACCTTGAATTTGAAAGTACAATCATGGTTCGTATTTATAGAACCATCAAGTTTCCAAAATTTGATTTTATTTTCTGCAATGGCATGTTCAGCTTCCATATTACGTGCCAAAAATGGACATTTTATTTCGACGATTCCGTCTTCAAACAAACCGTCTGGGGATGCTCCCAAAAAAAGTACTTCTCATCTATAAAGAGCCCACACTTCCGGATGACAATTCCTTCTTGTATTTTAAGCTGCTTGATGGCTAGTGATTCATTCTCCTTACCATACTCGATAGCTGGCACGCTATTTAAAGAATATGAATACAAAAGACTTCTCACAAGAGGTGCAGAACTGATACCGCTACGCCTTTTACAGACCTAAAAATAGATTTTGACAGCAGTAATGACAGTGATATTATAGATGCAAGAAACAATCTTTTCGAGCTTTAACTGAAATATGTACCTTACTAAAAGATGAGGCCATCAATAAGCATCTTCGTAGCTCCAACCATAGTGTACTTTCAGCTTGGAGAATCGTATCACGTTCTACCTCATGGCGGTTTTCCACGAAGCCCTTTAAATTGTCCAAAAATAGTGTTTTAGCCGTATCATACTGCTCTGGCGTCAAATCTGGTTTCTGACATGAGTCACCATAGTCATTATTTTCTTTTAAGAAACAGAGCTTCTTTCTTAAGCTTGGTCGATTGGTACGCATGATATTATTATTGCGACGTCTTAATTCAAGCTGCTTTATAGATTTTCTAGGGCTTTTATCAAAATTTACCTTATTTAACGATACTGCGCTTTGCCAGTATTAAACGCAACAACTGCAGCGTAACACCGAGCTGTGTAAGAATTTTTCAAAGAAAAATTTACGCGCTTGCCACCAACATGCTTTGCAATAATACTGTTGAATTGTTCGGCTCGATAGTTGTTCACATTAAACAACAGGCTTTTGGAGTGCAATGCTATATGTATTGTGTGGTTCATAATTGTGTAAAAAAGAGCGTTTATTAAAGGTACTCGATTTTGTTCTTTCTTTTTTGACTCGGTGCAGTAATATTCTTCACAGGCGCTATGGTCACCAAAAACATGTTTTGGGCTGTTAAGGATGTCATCTTTCAATTTTATAATTCTATCTGCGCTGCTGATATTTTGAGTATTACGAAAACGAGCTGCTGCTCTTATGGCTGTACGAAGACGGGTAATACGGTCTGTTGTAAGAAGCTTTCTTTCAAAAAGTGGAATGGATGTGTCTTTTTGAAGCAGAATTAGTTTACTGCTATAGTTTCGAAGAAGGTGGTTTGTACATTCAATTTTTTGCACTTGCACATTAGGATATGGCCGGCTTTCTAATATTTTTTTATAAGTGCCCGCAGCACCGTCGGCTATGAGAGTTTTGTATGTTAAATTGTGGATTGTTATTGAGGTTTTAAATCCTTCAACTATGTTTGACTGCTCCATGCTCAAAGAAGAGCCCACGTGGTTTTTGGTGCATCTATGGGTAGGTGGCGAACGACTTTTTAATGCTGATCGTGTGCACACAATGCAATATTTATTTTTTACCTGCATGTATAAAACTTTTCCTGTTTTGAAGCCAATAATTGTAGCAGCCCCAGATAATGCAGCATAATTATTTCGATATGACCTTTTCGACCAGCATGCATCAGCTACAACGGTAATTGCCGGAATTCCATCTATGACTTCTCCACTTTCAGTAGCTAGCTGACGTTCTTCATTAGCTGCTTCTTTCATACTGCTTTCTGCAGCAACTTGCCACCAATTGGAGACGTCATTATGACACTTATTGTACATATTTTGACATAAATTTGGTAAATCCACAGCTGTTAGTAATTCATTTAAATTTGGCCGTCCGCAACCGATCAACATTGTACCAGTCACTGCTGCATGATTTATGGTCCTATCTTCAGACACGTTTACGCATGATTTTATTTCCATTATAAGTTTGCACATATTACATTGAAAATACGTAATTGACTCTAATCCAATAAGCTGTTCTCTTATAATACACATGTTGCTTATTGTACATCTCAAACCTGGATTGTGATTGGATAATACTTTTATCTGCTCAAAAAAGTAATTAAAATCAATAATTCTACGACCTTCGATTTTTAATGGTGGAATCATTGGTATACTTGGTTCTATAGTCTGAAACAAACATATTTAAAATATATACTGTTAATTGTGCAACTAAACATCGGTATGTACACCACGTGATAGTGAATAAATTTATTGTTGTAAAGAACTACACGGGTCAATCCTGGAGTGGATGTTCCTAGTGGACTGTAGGCTAGTTCTTTGAGTAAAAATAACAATAAAACCACTTTTGCACTGTCACAATAATTGTTGTATTTTAAGCACACAAGAAGACATGCCACATCGCGTAAGACACCAGAACGAAAAAAAAAAAAACAAATCCAACCAAGTTGACACACGTAAAAAATATAAAACTTAATGTTGGTGTTGCCAACATGCTCCGGCTCAGAGAGAATGGATACAAGTTACAAATTATGAATAGTTACATAAATTTTCACAGTAATTAATCAGTTTTTAAAAGAGAGCCATCTATCTATGAGCAAGAATCTGTAATACACTACAGTGTATATACTAACTTGATACTGGTTTACAATGTTCTAACACAATAAACATTTTTGAATCATATAAAAAATTAATAATTATATTGTAAAACTAATTACAGTCAATTGGTAGCAAACAGACTTTAGTAACTGAACGTTTGTGTACAGTTCCATTAGCAGTTTTGACTTCTACTGCCCTAACTAAATTATCTGTGCCAGGAAAAACATTAACAACTCTGGCCATTGGCCAATACATGGGCTGAGTATTGTCTTCTTTAAGAATAACTAAAGAACCAATTTTTAAATTAGGTAATACATTTCTCCACTTAGGTCTACATTGTAAAGTATTCAAGTATTGATTACTCCATGTCTTCCAAAATGATTGTTTCATACTGGTACAAATTTCCCAGAATTTTAATCTATTGCAAGGTACTTCAGATACATTTCTTTCTGGACATGAGTTTAAAGTAGTTCCAATAATAAAGTGACCAGGAGATAAATATGAAAAATCGTTAACATCATTTGACATTGGTATAAGCGGTCTACTATTCACTACTGCTTCTATTTCACATAAGACAGTTGACAATTGCTCGTAAGTAATAATTGCTCTTTGAACAGATCTTTTTAATAAGAATTTGGTACTTTTTACCGCTGCTTCCCAAAGCCCAGCAAACACAGGCGAATAGCAAGGAATAAAATGGAAAGTAATGCCCTTTTCAGCACTAAATGACTGTACTTGTGTTTGATGCTCTCTGGATGTCTGCAATTTATACAAATTATGTAATTCTGTATTAGCACATTTAAATGTAGATGCGTTATCACAATATATTTCGGTGGGGTGTCCCCTCCGTGAAATAAAACGTTTGAGAGATGCAAGAAATGTACTAGTTTTCAAATCAGAGCACAATTCCAAATGTTCTGCTTTGGTAACAAAACAAACAATAACTAACACATAACCCTTTCCTATAATTGACCTACGCAATGTAGATTGTTTTACAGAAATTGGTCCAGCAAAATCAATGCCAATTTTTTGAAAAGGGCGACATACATTTACTCTATCTGTAGGTAGACTACCCATTAATTGTTCAGATACATGTTTTTTAAGTTTCCAACATATTATACATCTATGAATAACCTTTTTAATCTCTCTCATTGCATTTACTATCCAATAGTTTTGATTAATAATAGACAACACTAATCACTAAGGCCTGCATGAAGGTTCTTCACATGTTCGGATTTGACAATTAATTCTATAACGCGAGAACCTTTAGTAAGAATGAGAGGATGTTTCTGCGAATATGGCACATTTGCATTTTGAAGGCAGACTCCTACTCTCACCAAACCTTTGTCATCCAAAAATGGACATAAAGAATTATAGCTATAATCACTAATTCTTTGTTTACATTTTAAAGAATGAATAACATCTTTCATAAATGTTTGTTGCTCATACTTAATTATTAACAGTAATGAGTCTTCAAGTTCAGTACATGTTATAAAATTTTCTTTATTTTTATTTGATTTCTTACGAACATTGTTACAAAATCTAAGTATGTAGGCAAGAATTCTTTGCATTTTGTGTAGTTCAGAAAATGCGTTTAAAAAATCTAGATTTAAAATAGGTTGTATGTTAGAAGTACAAACCATTGCATGAGCCACTTCATCTTTGATCTCTGGAAGCTTCAAATAGCATGGATCTGGAGGTGCAGTGGAAAAAATGTTGTACTTACTGTCATGAAGGAAGTCAGGACCTCGCCACCAAAGACTATGTAGTTCTAGGTTGTGTGGAAGCACTCCTCTGCTTAAGCAATCTGCAGGAGTTTGTTCTGAGTTTGTGTATAACCAAGTATAACCTATTGTGTTTTGAGTTATTTGTTTTACTCTGTTAGCAACATATGTGTTTAGTTTTATTATGTCTGTGGCAATCCATGCCAAAACAATTTGTGAGTCTGAGTATAAAATAACACTGTCTATTTGAATTTTTACTGATAATGTTTTGTGAACTTTTGCAGCTAGCTTTGAAAGCAATAATGCAGCATTCAATTCTAGCCTGGGTACTGTGAGGCTTTGATTTAAAGGATTAATTCTGGATTTAGAACAAAGCAGAGAAATCTTTACACAACCAGCAGAGTCAGTCACTCTAAGATAAATGCAACATCCATACCCAGTGGAACGTGATGCATCTGCAAACCCAATTAATTGCATACACACTGCATTGCTCATGCTGACACAACGGTCGCTAATAATTGTATTCATATGAATTAAGCTATTATAAAATTCAAGCCAAACATTTTTCAAGTCCTGATCAAGCATTGAGTCCCAGGCAATGCGAGCTTGCCATAGTTTCTGCATTATAACCTTAGCACAAACAATAATAGGCCCAGCAAGACCTAAGGGGTCAAAAAACTTACTTATGAAGCTGAGAATTTCGCGCTTAGTTTCAGGAACTTTGTTTTGAGAAGTAGAAGAAGCAAGGATTAGAGTGCCTGCTTTAACATTATAATTGAGACCTAACGTTTTCAAAGACAAGTTATCTTTAAGTAGTTCAATATTATCAAAATATTGCCTCTCTTTAGGAATATCTTGTAGAACTTCAACAATGTTTGAAGACCATTTATGTAGCTCAAAGCCTCCTAGGCTTAAAAGTTGACATATTTGCTCTTTTACCTCAATTAAGGATTCAAGAGAGTTGGCCGTTCCTAATACATCATCGACATATGTCTGGTGTTTTAAATTGAAGGCAGCCATTGGAAATTGTTGACCATATCGTTCAGCCAGTTCTACTAGACAACTAGTGGCCAAATATGAACTAGACTTGAGTCCATATGTAACAGTATTTAACTGAATACATTCTACACTTTGATCAGGAGAGTCTCTCCATAGAATATTTTGTAAGGAGCGATATTTTTTATCTAAACTAATAGCTCGAAACATGTGTTTTATGTCAGTTACAAAAATATATTTATCTATTCTAGATAAAATTAAAATATCAAATAATTCGTTCTGAACCACAGGACCATTGAGTAACAAGTCATTTAATGATACCTGTTTGTTTGTTTTCATCGAACCATCAAAGACCATTCTGCATTTTGTGGTTTTTTTGTCCATCCTGACAACAGGGTGGTGTGGCAAAAAATAAAGTGGATCATTATCAAGCTGATACTGGTTAATATCTACTTTAGAACCATGGCAAAGTCTTAAGTAATCATGTACAAAATCACTGTAAAGTTTTAGTAAACTTGAATCTTTATGTAATCTATTTTCTAAGTTATGAAATCTTTTCAAAGCTAAATCAAATGAATTTCCTAATGTTTCATTTATAGAACAAAAAGGTAATTTTAGAGGCAAATCTACTGTAAATTGCTTATTTTTTAACTGAACTGAATTTTGAAAGATTTGTTTGCAAGTGTCATGTTCAGCTATTTTCTCAGGAAATAATTCAGGTACACTTTCTGTTTTCCAAAGATTGGCAATGTCATTATGAAGCTCTGTATCACAGCTATTGCAAAGTAATGTGACTGAGTTAGTTGTGAAAATATAAGGCAGGTTACCTCCTATTACATGGCCAAAGTGAGTATTTAAAAGCAAGGGTGCAGAAGCTGTGTGGTGCTGTAAGAGTGAAGTGACAAGTTCTCCTTGTGCAGGTGTTGGCAATGCAGACCTTACTGGGGCAGCTGGCTCATGGGTCAGCAGCTGGAAGAACACATCGGCACCAATTAATATGTGTATGTCACTTGGCTTGTAAAAATCTTTATCAGCAAGGCTGATATTGGCAGGCAATACAATTTTTGACATGTCTATTTTTCTCTGCGGCAATCTTGTGGTAATTTTATCAATAATAAAACATGAAACATTAATACTGTATTTTTTACTAGGGAATGCAATTGTATTGGGACATATGCCTTTAAATCATTGATGTTGTTCCCAATACCTAAAACTTTAGAGTTGGTTGCTTGTGGGTTTGCAACCAAGTCTTTTGTGACAAATGACATCTGAGAGCCACTGTCTAGTAAAGCTTTAATATGTACTTCTGTACCATCAGTAGCAAAAGTTTTAATTTGTGCCGTTGGCAAAAGTACTTGAGTGCTCGCTGTTTCTGATAAAAATGAAACAGAAGTTTGGGTTTTATCAACATGTATGAGACTGTTATGTCGATCTCTGCATGAAGAACACTTAAAATGATACCTACATGTATTGACATGTTTATTGAGGCATATTTTACATAATTTTTGCTCAGTAACAAATTGAAGTCGCTCTGAGGCAGGCATTAATTTAAATTTGACACAATTAAAAAGTTTATGTGTGACTTACATAATGGACAGGCAGACTTGTTGAAAGTGCTTGTGGCAGGAATGGCACGATCCTCGACAACCTTCATAGCAGTTGGGGGTTCCTTGATGGAGTGCATCATTACCTTTGTGTTCTGCATTGTATTAGACTTTCCTCCAGTTGCATTCTCTAGAGCAACAACTCGTTCGTCTAGAAAAGTGACCAAATTAGATAAAGTGGGCTCTTTTTTGTCGTGACTAGACATAATTTGGAATTCCCGACTACACAAAATGTCAAGCTTTCGCAATAATACTGTTAATATTATAGGACACTTGTCTACATTTACATCAAGGTTTCGCAATGAAGCTAATTGTTGCTTTACATTGGAGACAAATTGCCTAAGGATTGATGCCGTTGATTTAGTTATGGGTGGAATGTCTAATAATATATTTATATGCTCGTTTTTGATTAAAAAAAACATTATTGTACCTTTTATCTAGTATTTGTAAACTTTCTTCATAACTAGAATCAAGTAAAGGTAAGTTTTTAATTAAGTCTAATGGTTCATCTTGTAGAAAAGGCAGCGATAGCCGAGTGGATATACCAATGGACTGCCATGCAGAGGGTATCGAGTTCAAACCCACGGCGCGCACCGATGACTTTTCGGAGTTATGTGCGTGTTGAATGGTTAATTATCGCTTGTCCCGTGCCTCGGAGAGCACGTTAAGCCGTCGGTCCCGGTTGTCATGAAGATCTTTGACAGTCGTTACAGGGTGTCAGTACCTTCTAAATAAACTGACACTAGTCTAAACCATGGAATATCGCTATCCCTTCGGGTTGCGGAGGTCAGACAGGCAGTCGCTCTGTGGAAAAGCTAATATTCAGCCAAATCCGGTTAGACTAGTAAGCGGACCCCAGGTTGAAACTAGGATAACGCTAGGAGAATGAATGGTTCATCTTGTAGAAAACTTCTAAGATAATACAATTTTTTAATATTTTCTAAACTACTGTTGTTATTGATGAGAGAATAAACAGACCAATAAAGGTTTTATACTCAGAATACTTTCCAGTAAAGGATGGTACGTTAATTTTTGGTAATTTTGTATGAACAGATGCTTTAGTATTTGAAATATCACTAGAGGGAATATTCTGAGTATCAAGCTTGACCAGTAGCTGTTTTATTTTTATAAGAGTTTGAGTATATCGTTCTTCAACCTTGCCATCATCTTCTAAAGAGGGGTCTAAAGCCATAATTTGAAAAAGTAAGTTTTCGTAAGTCAAAAACAGCGATCGCAGACGTTCCTCTTTCACTTCAAGAAAAATTTTAGAAGTCGTGGTTGGTAACAAGCTTTCTACTTCATTGTGTATTCTAGTTAAACAGCTTTGAACACCTCTCTTCTTATTTTTTAATACAAAAATATTTTCATTATTACATTTTCGTCGTCAGACATCGTGTTGAAATATGCACGGTTAAGTGGTTTAAAACTACAAATACACAAAAATATAAAATAATTATAACAAACTATAACCCACAAGGCTAATTAAATGCCAACAGACAGCGAATACCACAAAATAAGACACCAGGTTATACGACGCAAAGTAAGATGACAAAATGGCGGGCGGCTGGCGCGGTAAACGGCAGGCTTGGCGCCACAGCGCAGGCGCGATATGTTTGGCGCTGACGCACGAACGCAGGAACGAATTTGATTGGCCCGTTCAAGGTGACGCGATCACGGCGTAGGTGGCGGCAGCCTTCTATTGGCCAATGTTTGTTGCAGGAAGTTTGAAATGGTGAACGGAATTTGTTGAGACGAACACGATGTTAAATAAAATGGCGCACTCTTGATGTGAAATTTTTGTATGATGAATATTGCAGCAGGTCGATCTTCCAGGGAAAAATGCCAATCGTGGCATTTATCGTCTTCATTGAAGAATTCCTTTAGAAGATTGTTCGCCCTGTGATGCTTGAATAGAATCTCGTAATTCTCGTATTGCGACAGAAGTATGGCGACGGATCGTTGCGCTCACGCAAAATTGCTACTCTCTCCGGTCGTAGTAAGACCAACATGTAAAGAACTACACGGGTCAATCCTGGAGTGGATGTTCCTAGTGGACTGTAGGCTAGTTCTTTGAGTAACAATAACAATAAAACCACTTTTGCACTGTCACAATAATTGTTGTATTTTAAGCACACAAGAAGACATGCCACATCGCGTAAGACACCAGAACGAAAAAAAAAAACAAATCCAACCAAGTTGACACACGTAAAAAATATAAAACTTAATGTTGGTGTTGCCAACAATTGTAACTATCGATACTTACCATTTCGAAATTTTCATTAACATTTCCATTCTCTACAGCATGTAATCCATCACACTGTATTGTTTCAGTCTTACCCAGTTTATCAAGATCTTCTATTAATGCTGAATAGGCATCATATAACGGTTTACAAAATTATTATAACATATTCTATATATTGTTATAATAACAAAATTATAAATAATTACATACATGTTTCTCAGTATTATCAATAACACAATTGCTTGTAGAATCCGAATACTGGTATTTTTCATTATTTTGGTCTGACTTTGTTGTGTACAAAGTACCAACCTGTAAAGGGAACAATTCTTCTCAATATGCAGTACAGGAGTGGTGACGGATTAAGAATACGGCATGTCACCACCCCATGAATGAAGCAAGAAAGATATGTCAGGATCGTTGCAAATGGCGTTCCGTTGTCTCTGCCTACCCCTCCGGAAAACAGGCGTGAGTCTATATATGTTTATATGTACCACCCCATATCATCCCATGGGTGTCGTAAGAGCCGACAGAGGGAGCATATTATGCAGAGAACAGCACTGTAAGGGAAGGAAAACTTGATACAAACCCTATACCAACGCGTTTGGCCAGCGTGGTATAGTAGGCCAATTCCTCCTTTCAAAGGAGAGGCCTAGTCCAGCAGTGCACTGTTAAAGGCTGATGATGGGGTACATATTTTATCTCCATGGCATGTTTTTTAAGTACAACATCTACATTAACAAATATACTTTTACTAATATCGTTCGAGTTTGAG
Organism: Euclidia mi; assembly: GCA_944739405.2. NCBI lineage: Eukaryota > Metazoa > Arthropoda > Insecta > Lepidoptera > Erebidae > Euclidia > Euclidia mi. Next base: position 31,503,791 of record OX123188.2, on the reverse strand, counting down.
ACACAAATATTTTTAACATCATATTAGTTCTTCATATAATTTTATTAAAAACAGGTCTTATTCGCGATATTTAATTAATATAAGGTATAAATACCTCTATTTCCCGACGTTTCGGTCGTCTGACAGGACGACGCTGAGATGAAATCAGTCCTGCCGCGACCATGCCTATTGTAAGACGGCCGAAACGTCGGTAAAACAGAGGTATTTATACCTTACATTAAATAAATATCGCGAATAATATCCGTTTTAATAAAGTTGTATGATGTATACAAACCGCGAAAGTTTAAAATCGCATATTAGTTCTGTTATAATACTTTCTTAAGTTTACGCGAATATTAGAAATTGAAATTAAACGACTGACCAATTTTATCGCGATTTATTTAAATCATATTGGATATATTATTTATTTCAATAATTTTGACAGATATCTCTGATTTAATATTATTACATATAGAGAATCGCCCCCACTCGATTACGCTACTTTGTAGCACAGGTTTTGATAAAATATAATTTTTGTGTGTCGTATATTCTAAACGTTGAGCATTCCACTATTATACCCCTGAAAACGACGACGTGACGATAAGTAAGAAGTCGATGTGGACTAGGAAGACGTCAGCGCGAGTGTAAACGTATTGAGTATGTAATATAAGTTCACATTTGCTTAACTTTGCAATACCCTTGCAATTATTTAGTAATTAATCAATCACCATAAATCAATAACCACGAAAACAAACACGCTCATTGCTTTTACAATAGTTTACATAAACATGTAATACTTCATAAATCTAATTGATACTTAACTAAAAATTATTTAGAGTGTTTAAGGTTTTGCGGTAATTCATTAACGTTATATACTTTTGTATGGTGGAGGAACTCAACAGGATGCAGATATCCTCCAATATGTTAATCTGTCATGCTCGAGTAAATCCCCAAATTCCTAGTACCGTATTAGTCCGTCCGCGACCCATACGTGTTTACATGTAGACCTATCTAAACATAAATATGCGTAAATATTGTGAATATTTAAAAACCATTATCATATTAGTTTAAAAAAAAGAGATAATTACAAATATCTATCATAAGATATAAAACTGCAAAATAATGCATAGAACTAGAAAATATATCGCAAATAACTAAGGTACTTACATGAGTTGTATCATCAAAGTTTGATACATAGTTAGATATGCGCGATTGTCCTTGATTACAATCACTTTTTAGCCTGAAAGAATAAACGTGTAAGGCTGTGCGTTATCTACCTGACATCCAGTGTGTACTTTGATTCTTATTATAATATAAGTTATACATTGGAACTCACTTTTTTACTTGCCTAGCAAAAGCCAATGTTTTTTTTTGTTTGCCTTTTTTCTTGTTTCCGAAATTCTTACGCTTATTCCCCATTTCTAAAAATAAATATATATGTTATCTACTATTAAAAACAAAAGTACATAAAAACTCACCAAAGTATCAATATTGTTAAGGTCACGCTATAGACTGTCGACGCTATCCGTATACGGACGCGAGCGAAGTAGTGGCGACGGAAAAAAGTGTTACGTCCGTTCTCTGAGAGGACCCGCTGCGGAATGAGCGTACGTAGCTCGAGCGCGCGGTTTTATAGTAGTTTTTAAAATAATCATATAAAATAAATAAGTCAGTATACGGGTTTAAAAAAAAAACTGTAGTTAAAGTATTACATACTTTATTATAATATATGTACGTCTAAAAATCAATTTAAAGTCTTAAACTAGTAAATAAAATGTGCTAAGGTTGGCCGATTTTGTGTTTCTTTAATTCTCTTGTCAAGCAGAAGTTTATGATATTTTAGTAAATATGACTCTGTTTGCACCTTGAGGACTATATATTCTATCAAATTGTCACTTAAATTTAAGTATTGATTCCAACATAAACAGTTAAAATTTACCTGAAAGTTTGCTCTGACGCAAGTTTTCGTAAAACGTTGTGGAGAAACTGCGTTTGTTTTATAAGAATATAATTTAATTGATTTTTTTTATTCAGTAGGTGCACTTCATTATTAGTTATTCCTTATAGAACTGCAATTTATATATAATAATTTTGTGACGTTGAGGAGATATTACCTTAGAAAAACTCATAAAACGCCATGTTTTCGTCTAAAATCGATTACACGCTCTTAAAGATTTTGTTACCTTAATATACTCGACAGATCTCCTTTAAAAGGATGATAAATAAAACAGAAGTTGCCCATTGAAGATGGACTTCAACAATTTTTCAAGCTCAAAAATCTTTCTTTATTTCATTGTCATTTTACAATAAATTTATTATTTTTAAGTGTAGGAAATGCATGCCTTATCTTTAGCAGTTTGTTTATAAATATACATATTTACGACATTTTAATAATGTGGTATTTTTTCGTACCACAGCAACATAGCATGTGTCCGTTTTATATTTCGGGTTCCAGTCTTATATTTAAATGTAGACCCACACCCAGTGATTACGAAAATTAACATAAATGTATTAAGTTAATCATTATGCTCAAAGACTTTTTTATATTACGTTTTAACAAAGAACTTAAGTAAAAATATAAAGTAAATGTTTCCGCAGGTAATTACTATGAAAATTGCTTTCACAAGCGCGCTAACGTCTTTATAAGCTCTTTGATTATATAAGATGACACTTTTGGTCGCGCTCTAAAACGCCTCTAAATATTTTTGACCTTTACCTTTTGTTACTACTATGACCCAAATATAAGTCGATGGTTATACTCAACTCCATTTCGAACTCCTTGTAGAAACCCGTTCCTAACACGGAACTTGAAGTATTTTTAGACTGACCTTCTATTGAATACGAACTGTTAGGAGGCCGACCCCGTTCGTCTTTTTAAAAAAAACTCACAAATTAATTTAGAGTCCTTTTATTACCTTGACACACACACTACACTATACTGAATGCCTATATTTAGGTTTCTCAACCGTTCACTGTCGCGTCCCAGGCCCAACTGGCTCATAATAATATAATTGAAGTAAAGAAATGAATAAATGCTGATTAAGAGCTTCTAGAATATAATGGAAAATACGCGATGCAGTGAAATTGCTGACTAGGCTTTCTCTACGTTATAATATGGTATGTAACAGCTCCCCCCTTTTGACGGAGCATTATCTAAATTAAGATAAGTGGAGTCAGAGATGAGATTGAGAAACCTTTACAAAAGAAATAGTAAAATAATTTTATCCAATTAGATATTGTTATTCTAGGATATAGGATTTAAATCTAATTACGACATAGAAAATAGTAAAATTAATTATAAAGTTCAACATTATTATTCTAGAATATAGAATTTGAAATTGATTATAATATTTGAACAATTCAATTAGAAAGTATAATTAAAATTAAAACCGACATAGTAAATAATAATTGATTAGAAATATCATAGTAAAGTAAATTCATTTTAATTAGTAGTAAATTGTAAACAAATGAAATAGTAAATATTTAGCAAATGTAAAAATGTAAATAGTTTGTATATATCATTTAGTACATAGACATTTTCTAAAAGTTTTTAATATTTCTTGTAGAATTAAATTGAACTTTATGCAAAGAACCATAAGGCTTATAATTGGTAGTGACATTCGGTAATGATTTTACAGATTTGTCATCTTCTGATGCTGATAGGTCTGTCATTTCAAAAGAACTATTAAGTTTTGAATTATGCTGGACAGATTTCTTTGTATTACATTGATTGAAGATTTGTATACAACATCCAGAATTAGAATGATTTGCATAACACTTATACATCTTATAAGCTAAGTATAAAAATAGAAACACAATAAGAATAATAGTAAATGTGGAATAGTAGTGGCTATATTTAATGAAATGAGATTCATTTTGCAATTTATTTAATTCGTTTTCTAAATTATTTAATTGATGAGTCTGATACTTTAACGATTCTAAATTGATTTTAGATAAAGAAAGAGGCGTTAAGTGAGGCAAACTTTCATTAAATATATCCTTCTTGCAACAATCGTCATTTGTTATGTCGAAGTGTATATCAATAGGAGATTTAACAGAAAAGGAATAAACGTTACTAGGCAACAACTGGATGGTTTTCGAATAACCTATTCAATCCGTTGTTAATTTTACAATTCCTGTGCCAACAATAGAGTAATCGTTAATATCGTCCTGACATTTAATTGTTAATTTGGTTACATCTGACTGTACAAATATCCACCTATTATTTTTAAGACTTTGCCAAATATCTATTTGACCATATAACAATCTAGAGGTACATTCTCTAGGTAAGGTTAAGGTTATTTCAGTCAGTAACTTAAATTCACAGTTTGCATTATTCAAACACGAAAATATAGAAGTTAACTCACAAATAGAATAATTACTATAAATAGTTTTACAACTGTTAAGGTCATTTAACATGGCATAATGCATTCTATCATCACTTAATGCTATATAATTATTAGAAGGTTGAATCAAAGCAAATGTTTGAATATGAGAGTTTGACTCGTGAGGAGTCGGTAAGGGAATCATTTTATGAACAGTAAAATTATCTAACGATATTAATGGAATTTGTAACACAAAAACAATCTTATTATTATAGTAGTAACAGCTAAGTTGCGATACATCTATAATTGAATTAATATTATTTATATCTAATGGAACTGGAAATTCCAATTGTTTACTTATTTGATTGCTATGTTCTGACAATTCTTTGAAAAGATTCATTAGACTTATAACGCTAGGGTGCAGAACATTTAGCTTAGAAAATAAAATAGCATTAAGAGTAGTATCTAGTAAATTAGAGATAGACAATAAGGAACTTTCAATAACACTAAAAAGATTATTTATCTTAGAGATATAAAGAAGAATGTTATCAGTTTTGGTAATTTGAGAAAATATTTGATTCATAGTATCAATTTGTTGATTTAATTTTACTTCATTTTGATTAAGTTTAGAAATAGTAGAATTAAAGTTATTTATAGTTGACTTAATTATATGTATATTATCTCGAAACAAATGAAATAATTCCTTGTCGTTTTTGCGACAAGATTCAATTGCTGCATCATACTTGCGAGCATCGTCGGCGTCTAATGTGCCGAAAAAGAATTTAAGGATTTCGCCACCGAATTCTAAAGATCTTTTAACTTTATGTTTAGATTGATTACTTATAATATGAGACAGGGATTCGAGTTTGACATAACTAGATTGTATTAAGATTTCGATCGGGCTAGAAAAGTCTTTACATTCGGATAGATATTTGGATTGAGATTTTACGCATAGATTTAAGGTATTTTGCAATAGAGTTTCGATTTTGTTAAGATATGGATCTAGAGTTATTAAATCAATATGTGTAATGACTTTCCAATAGTCATTATAAAAATGTATATTAGTCTGAGGTTCAAAATATAAACCAGGACTATGAGAAATAGGAATTATATTGGAGTCTGCTTGGCAATGCCTTCCGCAGCATAATATTCTGGAAATGAGAAAATAGAAGAATTAAGAAGATGCTGGTTTAATTTCGTTAACATGATATTTAACTCGTTTGCGACCTACTTGCAAAGTGACATTTCGATTACCATGAACTTGAACGATTTTATATGGGCCTTTCCATATAGGAGACAGAGCCTTTCTTAAACGATGGTGATGTTTTAAATAAACTAAGTCACCAACTTTATAGGATATTTGACGCGAACTGCTGTCATAATATTGTTTTGACCTTTCTTTGTTATTTATTATATTTTGTATCGCTTTTTCGCGACTGAAACGCATACGATATTGTAAAGCCCGAATATATTCATGATATGTTGTATTAGTATGAGTTTCATAAAGTGAAGAAGGGATTACTGGTTTATAACCGTATAACAACTCATAAGGCGTGAAATTTGTACTAGAATGAGGCGTAGTATTGTAAGCTAAAATTGCAGTAAATAGGTAACAGTGCCAGTCGTTTTGATTTTCGTTAACAAAAGATTTGAGATACTCTTTTAAAGTGGCATGAGAGCGTTCCAGAGCTCCATTTGTCTGTGGATGATACGGAGTAGTGAAAAGATTTTTAATTTTTAGTATCTCTGTAAGCTGTTTAAATAAATCCGAAGTGAAACAAGTACCAAGATCAGTTAAAATAGTTTTAGGAAAACCAAAAAGAGACATAAAGTGTACAATATTCCGTGCAATTTCTTCACTGGTTGCTGTAACCATGGGATAAGCGCTAGAGAATTTGGTAAGGTCATCTTGTAGGGTTAATATGTATTTAAAATTTTGAAAACCTGCTTCGGGAAGGGGACCAACAACATCCAGTGCAAGTCGTTCAAATGGCCTTGTACTGGTGGAAGTGATTTCCATTGGAGCTTTATTTGACATTCTTAAAGGTTTATTAATTTGACATAGCTGACATTTCTTTACATAGTCAGTAATATCTGAGCGCATACCTTTCCAATAATAGGATGATTTTATTCTCTTGTACATTCGGTTAGAACCTGGGTGACCAGCAATTGGAGAATCATGGTTTTCTTTTAATATTTTTGGCACTTCGGCTGGAGTTGGATATATTAACTGATTTTTGTAAATGTGGATTTTAATATTGGTGTTACTAAAGATATAGGAAATCATATTATAGATTTTATAGTGTGGCCATTAGTGCTGTGCACTCCCTGAGGTATGCGCGGCGAGGTGGGAGGCGAAGAAAAAAGAGCATGAGTTCACATGAGATTGATACATGTCGGACAGATCTTAAGATATCAGTTTGCATTTCTAAGGCAAGACTTGTGGTGGGACGATGGTTGGAGGCTATCTATCTGTAATATATTATACTTACTTAGTTGATTAAAATGTAACCCAGATATACTCATATTTTATTAAAAATATGCAGGTGGTAAATAAGAACTAAACTTATAATTCAAAGCAGGCCTTGTTTTATTGAAAAAATTTTTATATTTACAAACAATTATATATTCTAACGAAAGTTATTCTGACATCGATTCTGTTTCAACTTCATCTTCCATTTCGTCATCATCTTCATCTTCCACTTCGCCACCGGAACTTGAATCAGAGTCTTGCAAATTTATTATGAATGAATCGATAACATTATCGAACCTACTATCGCGAGTCCAGTAATCATTTTCATTTTTCTGGACATGATCGTCGCATATCTACCATTTTTCCGCCGTGAATTCCGAAAACAATATATCCAATAAGATTATCTTTTCGTCTAGAGACGAATTAATGTAGTTTTGGGCTATGTTGTTTTTAATATCAGCCCAGACCAACTCAATTGGATTTAAATCTGGATGGTACGGAGGTAAACGCAGAACAGTGTGTCCACTGGCTTTCAGGAATTCGTCAATTCTATACACGGGTTCTTTTTGTTTATTTTTGATAAGGAGTAGCAGTTGAGCCTTTGACATGGTTCCTGAAAATTCTACATTATGGCGTAGCAACCAGTTCTGCATTTCACTTTTGAGGCTTGATATAGTTGGTTTCTTCTCAATCTGAACGCTGTGGTAAGGCGCGTTGTCCATTACAACAACAGAATTCGGCAGCAACTGATCTTTTAACTTTTCATCTACCCACTTATAAAAAGTAGGTCCGCTCATATCTCCATGATAGTCACCGGTTCTAGCATCTGATTTGAATATAGTCAATGCATCATCCACTAAGTCATTTCGACACCCAGCGTGGAGAATTACCAATCGCCGTCCTTTCCCAATATCAGCATGAATTCCGGGTTCTGTCGATGATTGCCAACATTTGCTGGCATGGTGACTGGCGTTGATGTACGTTTCATCAAGAAATTATATGTTGCGGTTTTGCGTTCTGTAATTTCTGATTTGTGTAAGATATTTTTTCCGCCACACTGTAATATTAGGTTGCTCTATAAGGAGATGTCTCTTTGATTTGCATTTTTTGAAACGGTAGCCCATTTTGTGTAAAAGCTGTCTTAAATATTCCCGTCCACAATTCAAAATGCCATCCTGTCTCAAACTTGATAGTAACTTACGGACACTTGGTATTTTTTTTTCAACTTCGTAAAACTGATGAATTTTTCTTCTGACAACTCCAAGGTAAAAATCATCCACAACGTGTTTTTTCTTTAGAACTTTTGTTTTTTTGGCGAATGAAATTTTAATTGGCTTGAATTTTCAATTGATAAATAACCCGCAGAAATCACATTATTTTTCTGTACCCCGTAGCCTCCGCAATGATTTTGGCAATATTCACGTCATTTTTAAATTAAAAGCTTTCTTTGTCTGCTTTTCTTTTCTTAAAATATTCAGCCACCTTAAAAATTAGTCTTCATATCACGAGATAACGCACGACCCATCTTTGAATATTTATCTCATGTGCGTCTGACATTGACAGTCCGATACATGCGTCGGAATCTTGCCTTCATTCATGTAAAGTCATTGAAACTAGCTCCCTCTTTATTCTGCGCACGTAACTAAATTCGTTTTTGAATGTTAGTGAGTACATGGATTTCGATACATTATTGATGAAAAATAAACATAGCAATAGTCTTGCACCTGCTGCGGCTAATCCGTGACTGCACTTAATAGTGCAGTTATGGAGGCTCCTCAGTAGGTGTCCCATCACATTCTTGATTAAAACTCTCAAAGGGCCTCTGCGCGTTGGACCTATGTCTCCGTGTACGCCTACCAATGGGCCGGTTATTCTTCTTACATCATAAGTTTGAAGAATAACCGAGAATGAGAAACAAAAAAAAATAATAAAAATGTCATAAAAAGTTGTTTCTGTGAACCAGTGTCTGCCATTAAGCTTTTCTTTTAAAAAAAAAAGTATATATATATATATATATATAAGTATCAAAACGGCAGACATACTGTGAAAGTCAATTTTTATGTTTTTCGACTTCTAGGCACGCCTAAAGGAACCCTCTATTGGAATAGTGAACCCCCATTTGATCTACGGCAGATGAATTAGTACAACTAGCATTAATAATTTAATCTTCGTAAGTATGACCATGTGTCTACTTATCGTTCCCAATTAAAGTGGCTCCCTATACGTCAGCGCCGTAATTTGCGTGCTCTCACTACTCTATATACTATTCTCACATCTCCTACTTCTCCTCAGTATATGACTCCTTACTTTCAGTACTTATGTTCTAATCATGAGCGAAATCTTCGTTCTTCTAATAATCTTCAACTCATGGTTCCTTCTCACAGATCTGATTTTCTTCACTCTTCTTTCACCATTCAATTTATTCTTTTATGGAATGCTCTTCCATTTGAGATCAGGATGGCCAAAACCAGATTCACATTCAAGCCTAAGGTAAAGGAACTCTTGTTGGCTGAGTCGGCGAATGTATCATAAGTCGCTAACTTAACTAGGTATATGTTTATGTATATATGTCTATGTATTTGTGTAAGTAAGTCTATAATTTATCCCTGGTCTTATTTGTATTTATGTATTAATTGTGTATGTATTTCGTATATGTATGTATATTTTATATTATATATTTATGTACGTAAGTATATTTATTATTAGCAATAATTATAATTCGAAAATATTGTTTCATTACATCATATAATACACCTATTTCTTATCTCTCTGCACCACTCTAAGGTAGACTGGTAGATAATGCCCATGGCATTAAGTCCGCCTATATGTATACTCTGTGTATATGAAGAAATAAAATAAAATAAAATAATATGAACTTTGCTACTATACCGTAAGTCTGCGGAACACTGCCTCTTAGACTAATACAAAACAAATAAAATAAATGATTAAAGTTAAATAAATAAAATAATAAACAAATTAATAAATGGGTACATCATTTTTTTTGGTGATTTTAGCATAACTTACCTACTGTGATCTTTCTGCTGTAAATATTGTGATTTTTGGAAAATAAAACGTCACTTATAAGCATTCTATTCCGTTTTATTTATATTTCTAAAATAATTTTATAATTAACTAGAGGACGCCAGCAGCTACGCCTGCATTTTTTTTTAATTTACCCGTTTTGGCCGATCCCGTGGGCATTTCGGGAAATCCCTTCTTAGTGCACCCCTACGGCCCCCAAGGAACATACATGCCAAATTTCAGCTTCCTGCGCCCAATAGTTTTGGCTGTAGCGTGTCTGTCAGTCAGTCAGTAACGCAAGGATTTTATATATTAAGATTTTATTACTATAATAATAATACTTGACTAACATAAACGAACTCTAGCGGCAATTTTTGTAAAACAGACGGCAAAAAGTAGCCTGTAAGTTAAAAAGGTGGCGCTTGCGTCGCCTAAAATGTCAAAGTTGCCAGTCTATTTCCAGTTATAATATATTAGTCTATGGTTGACAGCACACTGACAGAGCGCAGCAGCCGATTCTTCCCCCCCGTCTCGCCGCGCGCATACCTCAGGGAGTGCACAGCACTAATGGCCACAGTATAGTATAAGGTAGCTTAGAAAAAGGGTCAGAGAAGTCTGATATTGCTAAATCAGTAACATTTGAATTTTTTGTTATGATTTTATCTCTAAGCTTTAGAAGTAGGTTATAAATATCTTTAAATTTAGTCTCTTCATAGTGATGAACTTTAGTATATAAGAAATAGAAAGTTTTGTTCTTTTCGACAAACATTTGAATTGTGAAAGGTTCACGTTCAGAATTTAACAACGTTTCAGAATTTTCTAACTGTGTTAAAATTTCTTCACAGTGGGGTATAGAATTGTCGAAATCTAAAGAAACAGGGAGAACAATGGTATTTAATTTAGTTAAATGTAAACTTTGGGAATATTCTTGAATAATAGTATTAGAAATTGGAAGGCGATTAGTGAACTGGAGTTTAAAATATTTTTCATAAGTTAGGTTATTCAAACTATTAATATCTATAACATTAACGGGACACCGGGATAAGGCATCGGCGTTAGAATTGAGACGACCTTGTTTATACACGATTTCATAATCATACTCCTCAAGTTTGAGGCGCCAACGAATTAATCTACTGCCTGGGTCTTTGACGTTAAATAGCCATACGAGAGGTCTATGATCCGTAACGATTTTAAATTTATTACCGTATAGGTAAGGGCGAAACGTTTTAACGGCAAACAAAATAGCTAACAACTCCTTTTCGGTTGTCGAATAGTTTCCTTCAGCACGATTCAGAGTACGAGAGGCAAACGCTATCGGTTTGTCTTTCCCTATAGGTCCTTGCGAGAGGACAGCTCCGACGGCATAATTACTGGCGTCGGTAGTAACAATAAATGGTTGCGAAAAATTTGGATACTGGAGAATCGGTGCAGTAGTTAGTTTTTCTTTAAGAATTTCGAAGGCAGTTTGTTGTTCCGGGGACCAGTGGAAAGTGACATCTTTCTTTAATAAGGACGTAAGAGGTTTGGTAAGTTTTGAAAAATTGTTAATGAAACGGCGATAGTAGCCTATAAGGCCTAGAAAAGATTTGACCTCCTTAGGGTTTTTAGGAACTGGGAATTGAGACACGGCCTTGACCTTTTCGGGATTCGGAGAAAGACCTTTATCGGTGATGATGTGACCAAGGTAACTCACTTCGCGACGTAGGAACTCGCATTTATCAGGTTGGAGTTTTAGGTTGTATTTACGTAGTCTGTCAAAAACTAGTTCTAATTTTTCTATATGATTTTGTAAGGATGAGCTATAGATAATACAATCGTCCATGTAAACATAGCAATGTAGACCTTGTAACCCTGATAATACGGTGTTCATAAGTCGTTGGAAGGTAATAGGGCCATTTTTCAACCCGAAGGGCATCCTAGTGAATTCGTAGTGGCCGGACATAGTAGAATTAGAACTAACAGTGAAACCTGTTTTTGGTGCGTCCTTTTCGGACATTCTCAATTGATGGAAGGAACTTGCAAGGTCAAGCGTAGTAAAATATTTAGAATGACCTAGTTGGTCGAGGATATCAGTTATGAGAGGCAGCGGATAACTTTCTGAGACAGTGACATCGTTAAGGCGGCGATAATCTATTACAATTCGCCACTTCTTTTTGCCGGATGCATCTAACTTTTTGGGAACTACCCATACTGGGGCACTCCAAGGTGAAATTGAAGGACGTATAATATTTTGATTTAGCATCTTTCGAATTTGAGTATCGACTTCTTCCTTGTGACATTCAGGGAAGCGATACGATTTCACGTGAATAGGGGCTGCGTTACCCGTATCAATTGACTGTTCTACGGCAGAAGTAAATGATAATGGTTCGCCTTCGAGATAAAATATATCTGTATACTCTGAACAACAATTAAGAAGAGCTTTCCTCTCTTCTTCATTTAAATGTGAACAGCGAATAGAATTTAATACTTGATTTGACCGATCAGATTTAGAATAAGAAATAGAATTAATATTATAAGAAGAATTATACTCTAGGTTTTCACCATAATCAATCGGTGACAACTCTACGACATAATCTTTGACCTCAAGGTCTAGGTCAGTAGTATTTAATATAGTAACATTGACCTTTCTATTCGGTTTAATAGATACCATGCAATTTGCGACATAAACACCTTCCTTTAAGGTATGATCTAGTACTAAGGCTTCATTGTTTAGATAAAGCTCGGGAGAGTAATTGGATACGGCGCATTCGATAACGGCCTCGGAGCGTGCCGGTATCATATAAGTAGGTTGATGTAGAAAAATTGGTAATTCATGGCCATTAAAGGTTAACGTTTTGGAATTATAATCTATATTCGCCTCATAAAGATGGAGAAAGTCTGTACCTAATATACCATCATAATTTTTTAAGTTAACATTATCATTTATGACGTGAAATTTATGTTGAAAAGAAGTATTGGATAAAATAAATGTTAAATAAACTCCTCCTAAAGTTTCGCAATAGGAATTAGTATCATTTATACCTCTTATTTTAATAGTGTCCGAGGTAAGCTCAGGCATATTTCGCAAACTAGACTGTTTAACAATGCTGATACTTGCACCTGTATCGATAAGAAAATTAAGATAATTACTAGAGCCTTTCGTAAATAATTTCGTATAAGGTAACGATATTTTATTTGATAATGAGCTCATCTCGAAGATGGGTTCACTCATAGATTTAGAATTAGAATAAGTTTTAGTTATGGAACTAGAATGACTCAGTCCCTCTTTGGGCGGCTGAGATGTAAAAGAACTAGAATGACTCAGTCCCTCTTTGGGCGGCTGAGGTGTAAAAGAACTAGAATGACTCAGTCCCTCTTTGGGCGGCTGAGATGTAAAAGAACTAGAATGACTCAGTCCCTCTTTGGGCGGCTGAGATGTAAAAGAACTAGAATGACTCAGTCCCTCTTTGGGCGGCTGAGATGTAAAAGAACTAGAATGACTCAGTCCCTCTTTGGGCGGCTGAGATGTAAAAGAACTAGAATGACTCAGTCCCTCTTTGGGCGGCTGAGATGTAAAAGAACTAGAATGACTCAGTCCCTCTTTGGGCGGCTGAGATGTAAAAGAACTAGAATGACTCAGTCCCTCTTTGGGCGGCTGAGATGTAAAAGAATTAGTGTGACTCAGTTCCCTTTTGGGCGGCTGAGATGTAGAAATAGTAATTGATTTAGTAGAATAATTCGCATAAGGTTTAGTATAAGATTTAGCATAAGAATTAGTATACGAATTATTATAAGACTTAAGATTAGAATTGGCATAAGATTTAGGATAAGAATTAGTATAAGTATTATCATTCGATTTAGGATAAGAAATAGTATAAGAGTTTGTGCCGTTATGATTTATCGACTTCGGCAGGCACGCATCCGAAATCTTAGTTAGTTTAAAGGTAATTGGTTATTAACTACGTCATCACCTTGAGATAAGGTGTGCACGGGCATATTATTGGAAGTTAACTTAGAATTAGACTGATTTTGACGCTGCGCGTTATACTGTCGTTTACGACATTGATCTATAGAGTGGCCTACATTTTTACAATAATTACAAGTAATAACATTTGTTTTAGGATTAGAATATTGTTTAAAATTCTTATTTTGTTGAGAATTAAAGTTAGACTTTTTATAAAAATTATTTGAATTCGAATTAGAGTTAGATGAAAACTTATGATTATCAGATTTACTAGAATTATTTTGGAAATCGTGTTTGGATTTATATTTTAAAGAATGAGACTGCAGATTAAATAATTTCTCTTCCTCAGTAGCGTGTTGCACAGCTTCATTGAGGGATGACGGGTTCCGACATCTGACAATATTTGAAATTGAAGGATTCAAACCTAACATAAATGTATTGAGTGCGAGATCTTCCATAGCGGCTAACCTGCCTGGAAGCTCTTTGGCGTCCCTGCAATTGTACTGGACGTCTGCTAAAATTCTAGTGAGAATATGTTCTACACGGAGGGAGTACTTAGTGACATCTTCAGATGTACTTTGTTTGCAGTTCTGTAGATCGACTAGCAAATGTGTGGAATGTTTCTTTTCCCCAAAAGTTTTCCTTAAAAATGATTTTAAATCGGACCACTCGTTAAACGTTTTCAAAGTACATGCAACTTAGGCTTTTCCCTCAAGTTGAGAAATTATGAATTTACACAAAATAGACTTTTGGTCCTCACTAGCTAGAGAAATAGCGTTATCACAATTTGTGAGAAAAGCTGGTAGTGACTCTTTGTCACCATTGTACGGCTTAATAAATTTTGTAAGAAAGGTTAATGTTATTTCGTCAGACATATCGACTTTTTCCGATTTTACAGACATATAGTTACAAAAGTAATAAAATAGTAGACAAATAGAATTCGAAAATCACATATAACGTTAAAAATAGGCACACGAAATTGGCACACAAAATTGAATAAAGTAAGTAGTAATAATTACAGTTTATAACAAGACTCACAAAGAAAGCGACGCGATGTAAAACGACGCTGTCATTCCTGGAACTCGGCGACTCGGTGAAATGTGAGTTGATGCGCAGTAGCGGCGACGCGACGCGTTGTCCTTGATGCTCGGGATCTTTCCCGTGGAACCACGTTGTCGTGTAGAAAACGATGTAGAAATATGGAAATAGCAAAACGGAAATGGTATTAGAAATGAGATAGTAAAGATGTAGATGGGTGAGTGGTACCTGGTGCGGGTTACAGCTACTGAAGCTGTATTTTAACCCAGCTTAATGTGATGACGCGACAGCGGAGGCTTCTTGATCTGGCGGTGGTGTGCTGGAGCGGGCTCGCACTTCGAGGTCGAGGCTTATCGTCGTCCAAGGTTCACGAACTTTTCTTTAAGGCGCAGGCTTAGCCTTGAGGCTAAGGCTTATTGTCGACCGGCGACTAGACGGGGCTCCCAAAATACAAAATTTTATGTGACAATGCCGTATGAAGGCTTTCTATTTTGGCACATAAAATAGATGTGTCAATGCCGTATGAAGGCTTTCTGTTTGACACATCCCACTTCTGACACCAAATTGTTAGGAGGCCGACCCCGTTCGTCTTTTTAAAAAAAACTCACAAATTAATTTAGAGTCCTTTTATTACCTTGACACACACACTACACTATACTGAATGCCTATATTTAGGTTTCTCAACCGTTCACTGTCGCGTCCCAGGCCCAACTGGCTCATAATAATATAATTGAAGTAAAGAAATGAATAAATGCTGATTAAGAGCTTCTAGAATATAATGGAAAATACGCGATGCAGTGAAATTGCTGACTAGGCTTTCTCTACGTTATAATATGGTATGTAACAGAACGAATGAGGATTATTGTTGTCGTTAAAAATATTTCAAGCCCTGTAAAAACGTACCATGATGGAACATTTGAATTTTAAATATCTTACAGTTTACATATTTTAGCCATAAGTAGAGTAGATAAAGCATTTTAGTATCGTTTTAATATCAGCCAAGAAGAAGCGATAGAACATTCCAGATGTTTTCTCTGACCACCCACGCCTCATCGAAAAAGGAGCACTAAGTAAAGTTGGAGCAACTTAACTAAAAACCACTTGAACTAAGTATCTACTTCATACATGTCACGTTCGGCAGCACATTAATGCTAGCGTAGCTCTAATAGTATGCCTACTCCTGTTCACTTGAGAGTCGGGATGAATCTGTGCGATGCGACGGCAAACGTGAAATACTTTATGAATTCATTGCAAGTGTCAGACGAACTGCGTCTCCAAGCTTCTCTGCATATTCATCTTTAGTACTTAGAAGTTCTGGTGACCATAAAGCTGTTTGCAAAAGTCAGGAAGTAAACTATTTAGCTGAAATGTCTTTACTGTCCAGGAGCTCGCGATATATTTTGAAATGCCTATGAGGTACTATTTCCACACATTTTTTTCAAAGGTCGACAATAACTCGACAAGACCTTTTAAAATATATGAAGTTGAGCCAGTCTTTTAATAGTTTCCCACTGATGGACACGCCCTCACTTATTAACGAGGAGTTTCTTCAATCAGAATAATGATTAGAGTAAAAGTACTAGTTACATTCAATACTATTACCTATAGCTTATATTACATTTTCTTTTAACGTTAGGTACAATCGAACAACTTCCCGCTAGACCACCATAAGGGCGAGAATCAGTCAGCTAGACATCGGTCGCTTCCAGCGCTACTTTACACACACATTGACACTCGTATACAAAACCAGTTTCTAGTGTGTCTCGACTCTATGAGCGAGCTAAGGATTTTTTTTTCAAACTGGTCTACCGCCGACTTGTTTGTTTGTACTTATTTACGATCTTCAAAGTATCTCAAGTTCGTAGGATTAAGTCATCGTACTGTTATATCCCTAAAATGTATGGCTTCGTGCTTACCCTATGCAGACCAAACGCTTAGTCAGCAATCCGCGTTCTAATCTGTAGTATGATGCCCACTTTCAGACAGTCGGTCCCTAATCCCCAAACGTTCAAGACGTCTACCGAACTCGTCTATTTTTATAAATAGTCCTTAACATTAAACTAAACGAAATAAATCCTTTTTTAAAAGTCTATCGTTTAAATCCAGATAACATTTGGTGGCAGCGGTGGGATTCCAAAGGAGTCCCCTATACGTCTCTGAAAAGTCCAAAATATACGCGAGTGTGAGTGTTGAGTGTACTTGCCGACTCCAACTACGTATATACTTACCGTGTTGTTGTTCCGGTGATTCTTTGTACGTCGCGACCGTGTTCTCGAAAGGCCCATTGCTGCGCACTGTTCGTGCTGCAGTCGGTCTCTAACCTTGAACCTGCAAAGAATACCCTCTGTCACGCATAGTCTAACGCTGTGACCGGTGTACCATTCCCGACGAGAAAATACCAACCAGACGGCGATATTTTCGCGGCATCATCCTTACACCCGGTCCAGGAATCCAGGACTTACCAGGGAGTGACGAGAATGAGGCGTGGTGAAATATTGCTGTAAGTGAAACTATTCCTTAACTTTGATCCTGAGACTACGGTGAAATCGTCGAAATATAATACATAAATAATCGTCGAAGGAATAATATTTGATCAACACTTATCAAATTCTATCTTAATATCCAACTGTCTGGTTAAAGTAAAAACTAACAACAGAGTTAACCTTATAGTATTTAACACCTCTGACGAACCAGTTCAAATAAATTCTAATTTGTTACTTACCTTACATCCTATTGATTATAATCAACAATTTAATGCTAATGCCAATCCAAATAACAATGACGTTAATAATAGTATCGAAAGAACACAAAAGTTATTTGACAATGAAGAAGAATCAGAACTTCCGAAAGATATATGTAGTCAGTATGCAGATGTATTTCATCTACCAGGAGATCAATTGACCTACACAGATATTATCAAACACGAAATTAAAACAACAACTTCCCAACCTATAAGTGTAAAATCTTACAGATTCCCCGAAATTCATAAAAATGAGGTCAAGACCCAAATTAATAAAATGTTAAACGAAAATATTGTTAAACCCTCCAAATCTCCATGGTCTTCGCCAATTTGGATAGTTCCAAAGAAGACAGACTCATCCGGGCAGAGAAAGTGGCAAATTGTCATAGACTACCGGAAGTTAAATGACATTACAGTTGGAGAAACTTACCCAATTCCTCAAATTAGTGAGATATTAGATCAGCTAGTTCAAAGCAAATATTTCTCAACATTAGACCTAGCATCTGGATTCCATCAGGTGCGAATGGACCCCGCTGATAGCTTTAAAACCACATTTAGCGTCCCAGACGGTCATTTTGAATTTAACAGAATGCCGTTTGGGTTGAAAAATGCCCCTGCAACGTTTCAAAGAACAATGAATGCTGTACTATCAGGATTACAAGGCACACACTGCTTTGTGTACCTTGACGATATTGTTATATATTCCCATTCCTTGATTTCAAGCATCGAAAAGATCGCATTAGTTTTTGAAAAATTGAGAACCTATGAACTAAAATTGCAGCCAGAGAAATGCGAATTTCTCAGAAAAGCAGTGGCTTACCTAGGTCTCATTATTAGCTACGAGGGAGTCAAACCTAACCCCGAAAAGATAAAAGGCGTACTACAATTTCCTGTACCTAAATGTCCGAAAGACATAAAGTCTTTTCTTGGACTAGCCTCATATTACCGATGCTTTATACCCGAATTTTCTAAATTTGCTAAATTCCTTACAGCTCTTCTAAAAAAGGATGTCCCATTTATCTGGACTAATAGTCAACAATTAGCTTTTGAACAGCTTAAAGATAAATTAGTTACAGCCTCAGTACTTATATATTCCGATTTCACAAAACCCTTCATTTTAACTTGTGATGCTTCTAATTATGCAATTTCTGCAATATTATCTCAAGGAGAAATCGGAAAAGACGGACCTATTGCCTATGCCTCCAGGACACTAAATAAAGCGGAATGCAATTATAGTGTCACTGAGAAAGAGTGTCTAGCTATCGTCCACGGCACCAAGGTATTTCGCCCATATCTTTTTGGCCGTCGATTTAAAATAATAACCGACCATAAACTTCTTAACTGGCTGTTCAATTGTAAAGACCCCGGATCTCGCCTAATACGATGGCGTTTGAAGTTAGAGGAGTATGATTATGAAATCCAATATAAGAAGGGTAAAATTAATACAAATGCTGATGCCCTGTCGCGATATGTAGTAAATCCAGTCCAACAGAATGATAATACTATACCTGATAATGTTCCATCCCAGCCTAATCCTGAAAATCCTGATGACTTACCTGTCGAAGAACCCGTAGTTAGTAGAGAGCGTGAACGTCCTCCTCCTCCTTTAAGTCCTGAAATTATAATTAGGGAAAACCCCGACTTACCTGAAATACTCGAACTACCCGATGACTATGAAATTCCAGAGGATGTAGAACTCCCAGAAGATTTTGATATTCCTACTCCACCATCCAATGAAACCATTAATATTAATAATGATACATATTCTAAATGCTTAAAGACTATAAATAACAAATCAATTACATTTAATACCAAGATCCAAGAATATAATGAAAATTTGCTTAAAACTAAATCTAAATGCATCGTCATACCGACTTCTATTGATTTAGATGAGTCAAACCATTCCGTCATAGATGTTCTTAGTAAACTTTCTGATTCTAAAGAATTTCTATCTAGAGAAAGAACACTCTATTCATACATAAAATTTGAAAAAGATAATATCACCTATTACTTTCTTTTTGTTAAAGTATATCACTACGATTACAATAGTTATGAAGATATTTTTAAAAGTTTGAATATGTTAAAAAACGAGTTAATATCACAAAATATCAACGAATTTAGTATCTCAGACTTCCGAAATCCTTTTGACTCTCATACTTTTATGAAAATATATAATATAATTATGTACCCATTTCATGACACTAACATAACGATAAATATGTATAAAAATACCGTAATATATCCTTCTATGAGCGAAATTATAAAAATTCTAAGAGAAAATCATGATCTACCGATTGCGGGCCACCTAGGGTCAAATAGAATGTTAGGCAGTATCCAAGAAAAGTATTATTGGCGAAATATGCGCAGTGATATTGAAAATTATGTCCCCAAGTGTGAATTGTGTCAGACTAACAAAGCTTTGCGCAAAACTAACCGCGCTCCCATGCAAATCACTACTCGTACAACTTCGACACAACCTTTTGAGCAAGTTGCTTTAGATATTGTGGGCCCCCTACCTGAGGCTGGCAACGCCAAATCAAAGTTCATTTTAACATTGCAAGATGATCTCACAAAATATTCGGCAGCTTATCCAATTTCAAATGCAACCGCAGAAGAAACTGCTGAATGCCTCGTTCATTTTATTGCTCAATTCGGTATTCCAAAGACCATCTTAACCGATCAAGGAACTAATTTCACGGCCGAATTGTTCAAGCAAACATGCACATTTTTGAAAGAAAAACAACTTTGGTCTACCCCTTATCATCCGCAAACTCAAAAATGTTCATTATAGACATACGACCAATTATTATCTATCTATCTTCAAACCTGTCTCCCATTTGAGAAGGCAGAACATACGGAACGCCAAACGTTTTGGTTGAAACACACCCCGCTAATTCTTTTGCGAATTACTAGTAACCTACCTACCTATTCGCAAAAGAATTGTGTAAGATACGTTAAAAATCGATTATATTATAAAAATAAATGAATGGTTGTCCAACCACTAAGTATGACAAGTGACCAACATCAATTTTCACTTTTATAATAGGTACAAATTGGTCCAAATTTTGCTTCGTTTCGGTTCAATGTAAACAGCATATTGAAAGAATAACTTAAAATAATTGTATGAATTTTTTGCTAATAGCCTTTTAGCAACGCGAATTTTGATATCTGTTTTTGATATTTTATTAGTACAGACAGCTTTGTGTTACATCAGAAACTAGAGATAAATTAGAAAAAAAACTAGAGCATAGAGATAAATTAGTAAGACGATCATTATGTTGATTTCAGAGAAAATGAAATCTTTCAAACTTACAACAATGCAATGAAACATTTTATTCATCATGAGATTGGTTAAACTAGCTTAAGTTTCACGTATATTATTATTAATAGTTCCTAGTTTAAAATATATCGTATATATTTCGTCCAGGTACTTAAATCATATTGAGTGTTTCCCGAATCTCTGTAAAGGACAACTCACCAAATCAACTAGAAATCCTGAATTTTAAAAATAATCAAAGAGGTAAAGAAGCTTTGTCTTTGGTTTTGGATAAGTTCGTGCAAATGTAAAACGAAACAATTGTTCAGAAGCTCGAAATCAAATTAAAATTGTAATCATTGTGATTACAATAAAATTAATCGTCAATCCTTGCATTAGTCAGATGCCCGTGTTTGTGAAACATTGCTTTATGATGAAAACAGATTAAAATACATACGAGTGCTCCACATTCAAAGTGCCATCGGCAAGGCAAATTGAAAAGTCTATGCTTACCTAAATGTTCAACGAAAATAGTAAACAGATTTCATATAATTTTTTGCTATTTAGCATCATATTGCTCGTCACACAAAATAAAAATAAATGCTAGCATGCAGGGTGCGCTCGCTTGTTGATAATTCCTTTATCACTAGTCCTCTTAACTGATTGAATTTTTAATCATAAAAATAATTATTTGAGTTTTTCAGGACATAATATGTACTATTTATTTTATGCCTTACATGCCAAAAAATACAAAATTGATCGCCAATTAGAAGCGTGGTGTACTTATGGTATACTACCATGTAATACCGTACATCAACAGGTTGTCTGCAATGTTTAAGCCTATGTAACATGATTATTCTAGACTTACGCCGCTAGGCCAGCTAGATTTTCACAAAATTAGCTTTTTACCAAAGCGTTTACCATCTGACCTCCTTTACTCGAAGAGGATATCCATATTAGTGTGGTTTAAACAGTGTGGACATTTGCGAACAGGCACCGATTTCTCATGGCAAGTATCACAGATCTTCATGACAGCCGCCAAAGACGACGGCTTTTGATCAATCACTTGGTCCCCCATCAATAATCCAAAATGTGACGAACATCCTTAACCTCGTGAATCGATAGATTTGTATTGTTGCCGCTTTTCTAATAAGCCCGTTTATTCCATTACGAGCAACATATTGTCATCAATGAAAGTAATAAGATATTCCAAAAGCAAAACCCTATAATAGTTTCATCCGAGACGACGACCGGACTCGCAAATTCATAAGTACTATCGTTCAGCACTACCCATAAAAGTGAACTGTCTCCCATTCTCATAACTGAAGGGCTTACGACACACTTACGACCATAGCATCCATCAAGAAATACCTTTACTATGTATTTCTTTACTTAGGCACTGTAAGACCACTTATTACTTAATTTACAAGTTAAAGGGCGACCGCTCACGTATACAGCACAAAAGAAAAATGGGGTTATATAAAAGCACTACGTACTCTTGGCTATTACAAAGCTTTCAAGCATTACGGGGCCTACGTGTAAAATAATATGTCAGGATAAATTTTGACCTTTTAAGATGAAGAGAATTAAGACCGTTGCCTCAGCCTTTTTACTCAATAACCATGAAGTAAAGTTTCGAGGTCACAACATCTTTTTTGTTTCAAGTTTTCGGTTTGCAGTGGAGTGTGTAAGGTTTCAGTGCGCGCAAAGGTACGAATACTTTTTGAGGTTTCTTAACGTATTATAATGCGAAGGTGTGTTTGTTAGTCCTTCTTTCACGTGGCAACGGAGCGTTGCTAAGGAGGCTGGAGAGGCATAGAGATATAGGCTTCTTTTTACCGCAGTAACCGATACCCATGCGGGCGCAGCCACGGTTGATGCCTATAAATAGAATTTTATACAGGTAGAATAAGAAGTCAATAATTGTAACGGATGCCAGGAATCGAACCTTTGCTAGTCCGCTACAGTGCGCTGGCGGTGTGTGACTGGCGAATGTTCCTACGACGATGTGTGTTCTTCTATATGTGTGGACTGTATGGCTTCTATCTATTCGGGGCTTGAGAAATAAAACATCTTCAGATGCTGTTCAGGTCTTCGGTGCTTGATGGTTACATATGGTTACTTGGTCAAAAGATGGTGGTTGGGACGCCAACGAACTGGCCGAATACCCCGAAACGAATGGTCGCTTAGGTGCTTCGAAACTTTACCTTAACGACGACCACCGCACCGAACACGTGCACAGAGAATCTTTATTTATTTTTACTTTCGATAAGGTACAAATGTGTATTTATCTTAGGTACTATGATACATACATATATGTTCTATACATAGATAGGTCTCATAAAGTTCTATCTATCGGTATACAATACCTAAACCTAACTACTTGCGTCACTAAGTTATTCTATAAAAACTGTTGAAAAATGTCGTCACACAAGGGCTCGCCCACTATATTTTCTATTGAAAAACTATTAAATACTATAGTTACATATGTAATTTTGGTAAGCATTTGTGTGCATCTATATGGGGCATCTATTAAAACAAATACCATGAAAATATCTTTATGCAATTCGAAGTTATTACATGAAAACCTACGATGCATAAGAAAAAATACAGATTTTCTTAAGTAAACACTATCGTACATAAACAAAGTTTATGATAAACATGCAAATGTTTGTTATTATGTTTATTTTAACTATATAAGGTAATAACTAGTAATAAGAAAGTATCTAGACATGATTTCAAGCCTAGCTAAAAAACACTTATAAAACTATAAAACGACTTAACAAACAGCTGTTTATCAACTATTAGTTCTTATGATTCATATCTGTTACAACTGATAACACTATTTATGATTGATATCTGGGTCCCTACAGTTAGCACAAGTTTTAGACTAATGTTCACGTACAGTGGCGTACTATTTATTGACATTTTAACTATTTTCACTATTTTAGCATTATTTTAACACTTTGACGCGTCCGGGAACCGAACCCGGTGTACCGCACGATTGGATAGCACAGATTTTTTACGATTTTCACTCGCGGTTTCGAACACACTTCACTGTCATAGTTTTTAATGTCTGTCGCGAACAATAATCATATAATTACGTTTTAAAATATTTTTATCTGATTGTTTGCCAATCAGATATTTTCACGGACACTACATTGAAACTTAAGGACTAAACTACTAATACTAAAAACTTAACCCTATTTGGAAGTGTGTGTCTGTAAACCAAGTTAGTTTCTTAAATTATAGCACAATCCATATTTAAACAACAGTATTAAGCCGCCTTCGTAGAAGGTTTAGATTAAGCGTAAGATCTAAAATAATTGTTTGATCACGCTTAACGTTTTTATAGGTATTAAGTTTTATGTCTTATATAGGTAAAAAAACGTAAGGTAATTAGCTTAAGCCTATTATTTTTCCAATTACTAAGCCTAGGAAGCTAATTCATTTAGTAACACAATTCCAGGGCGTTGGTAGTAATTCCCTGATTTAATAGATAGCTCTGTAAGTTCAGACCCTAGGACTATAACTCTTCGTGGAAAACCACTATCGTATCCTCCTTGAGGTTAATTGATTTTAAGGATGCTTACTGTTTGTTATGAACATTGAGAGACGACATTAATTGAGTAGGTATAGCTCAATGTACGTAGCCTCTACCGGTAAATAAAATAGCATGTGGTATTTGAAAAGAAATGTAATAAAAAATGTGTTGAGTTTTTCTTTACATAAAGAAAAACTCAACACATTTTTTATTACATTTCTAATAATACGAGGCAAACGAGCAGATGGATCGTCAGATAGTAAGTGATTACCGCCGTCCATGGCTCCTATAACTAATATTTAATGTGATAATTTATTAATGTATATATATATATTTTTTTCTTTTTTCTTTGTAATAATCTACTAATTTATTGTTATAACTAATGAGCATTTTTAATTTTATGGACTTTGGAATTGTCTGAAAATAAAGATTATTTTATTTTATTTATTTTTATTTATAACTCTAGAGGAGTCACATCGCGATGAAAAACCCTTAAAGCGCAAACGGCACTACCGCTCAAAATTGAATTCAGAGGGCCTCGACAAGTAGCATGCGCTTTTTATTTAAACTTTCGCTAGCACTTCTTTGTCATGGCAGGCCGGGCGCACTTCGCATTTTAGGTACAAACTTACAAGTACCTTGGCCGACCACGTCGACGTAGTTGGATTTAGTGGGTTGCCGCGCGCCGCTCACATTAGACGTCACGCAACG
Organism: Euclidia mi; assembly: GCA_944739405.2. Lineage (NCBI taxonomy): Eukaryota > Metazoa > Arthropoda > Insecta > Lepidoptera > Erebidae > Euclidia > Euclidia mi. The sequence continues at coordinate 31,478,761 of OX123188.2, read as the reverse complement.
CAACGAGTGCGACCGCTCCGTATTCTCACGCGCCGTGTTCATACACTGTTCAAATTATATACCTAAACGCCTTTAACAACAAAAATGTATCATCACAAGTCTAATGCAAAGTATTGCTCAATTAACTGTGTGTCGAAAGCGACTTGAAAATTTGATTTTATTTTATTTATATTACGAGAGCAACTTGAAAATTTGATTTTTGTTTGTTGAGATACCTTAACGATTATGGTGTCAAATTAAAGATCTAGTTCAAAAACCATTTTATCTGTTTGTATCATGTAAATCGGTCCACGCGTTTAGGAAACAACTAAGAATCAGTATAGTAAAAATGTAAACAACCAGAATTTTTGTGGTATTTGTTCTACGAGCTCAAATAGTGGGATAGGATACTTATATGATAATTATTTATTATTAGGTACGTGGTCTAGTAGGTAGATAGACGATGAATAAATATTATAGTTGCAGCGGCAAGTCAACAACCCTAGCGCGCCATTCCGTGCCAGACAGTGACAGCGTTATGTGTTAGAAAAGAAAGGGAACGGTTAGGTTAATATCACATTAGGCACTGAGTGCTTATGCGAGTTGAATTGCACTTTGTTGCTTAGTAGCAAGAGTCGCAAATTCAATAAATTGGTTTGACAAGTAAATTTTCTGTACGTTCGTACTATTCTTTATTCTGTGGTCATGGTAACATAAGCATTTTTTTCTTCGTTGACTAACGTTCGATAAGCATAAACCTACGAGAGTTCCATGCATTTTTGTATGGAGTCCGAGCGCTCGTAGTTTATATCGCGACATATCCAGACGCTTGATCGACGTCTCACTTGACCAGAGAGCTGGTTTATTCTTTGCCCAAAGAATCAGCATTGCCTTTTAGCGTGGCAATGCAGCCAGTTTTCTAGGCACGCTACCAGATGACAGTGATGCGGAGGAATACTACGACGCCTAAACGCCTTCTGCTTTATTTTATTTTTATTTTATTTGTTTTATAAATATTTTTATTTTAGTAGTAGGGTTATACGTTTAGTTTTAGTTTTGAATAATTTAAGAACATTAATTATGTAAAAAACTACATGGAATTTTATGTAAATAAATGTGTCAGTTTTTGCACTTAGTTAGCAACATCCCTAATCGGATGCCACTTGTCTACAGAACCAGAGCCTGGTGGAGAACACATAGGGCTTCCGAAAGAAGTGAAGACCTAGCCATAGAATGAAAAAACATTTCGATTTTTTTTATAATTCCTTGACTGTAGATACAAAGACACAAAATCAAATATAAAAAACTGATCATTATTAATATATGTATTTTTGTCTATCACTTAAGCATACCTCTTAAATATAAAACAATAATGTTGTACATGATATACCTGTTGCGCCAATATGGCTGACGGAGCTACGGCTTTTTTTTTACATTATATAAACGAAGGAACAGGTGTCTCCAAACTGTGGGACGAACTAAGCTTAATTACTACCTACAATAAGTGATACTCGTAATCCCTATATTACCTATGCCTACACAAAGTACCTATATAATTTCAACAAACTACAACTACAAAATGATTGATCTTAATAATTTAATCGGCAGTAACCATATTCACAACACAATTGTTCCGAATAACTCTGCTTCATTCATAATCTACGCTAACGAACTTCGGTATATCGTATATAAGGGATACCGAAACTTGTTAAGTATGCATATAAATCCATACGTATACCGCTAGTTACAAAGGAAGTTTATCACAATAGTGTTACTGGGGTCATTCAATTTGTTCAAGTTGACAATGCTGCCAATGAACGGTATGAATAACCCTAAGCAAACTCTGGTCTTCACCCCTTATGTTTCGGAATGCCATTTCAGTACGTTATTTCTTTTCGTCGGTGATATAAATCTAAGATTTTCTTTGAATTGACAGCCTCGTTTTACTGCGAAAGTTCTAATTTGATTTGTGAACCATTCAAAATTTTACAAGTTTCCTTGGCCAAAAAGTAGCAACTAGGGTTTGGGAAATCAAAGCTTTTGAACACGAGATAACGTCAAAGTTCTGGAACTTACCAGAACTTAGATACGTCTTAGGAAAAATAGAGATGTATTATTAGAATACCAATTTTAATAAGCAAGAATATCCTTCTATTGAAAACATGTGTCGAGAAAATCCTCGTGTATTTATAACTTGAACTACGTTCTTAGTTTGTTGTATATTTATTCAAAATACTTAATTTTCATGGTATCCGTTTGAGCAGATGATTGTGTGACATAATCTGATTTAATGAATTTAAACAATAATTTAAAAACCGACTGTTAAAGATAATAACTTCTGTAATATGACGAAGCGAGGAAGCGTGACAAAAAATATACTTACCCAATAATAATTAATATACAACTTTAAATATAAAAAAAACCTTGTAACAATTTCAAATATTTCGTACATTTCCATGACGGTTAATTATAGTATTAGTTGTATTAAAATTTGGACAAAATTCAACTTAAAGCAACATAAGCCCACGAAAGCCTAATTAAGTTGCTTAATTATTATTTCATAATTATAATTTGCTAGTAAATTATTTTAATAGCCTCTAATACCTAGTCATAATAAGGCTTGCTTTGTACCTGTTATCGTTTTAAAGTCGTAAGTTTATATCAGGTTATTATTAGCCTACTTAAAGGTTTATGTATATTTCGCAGCCAATGAATTAAATCTTTTATGTAGTTAGAGACTTAAAGCAAATACTTTGTTTAATAAAATTACACTTTTCAATATAATCAGTTTGCTCAGGCTTTGTTAAGTTTTAAAACAAAGGCTTATGATTATATAACAAGCGAGTTCAAAGTAATTTAAGTAAAAAGCCCCGCATTTATAGCTCATTTAATAACGCTCTCATTATGCTACTTTTTCGGAATAGGATTATTTACTAGTAGGTACGCTTGTTTATGCTGCAATGTGCCTTGTACATATACTCTGCCTTTCACACCCTACCACTTTCTTTTACCACAACATCATCATCATCATATCAGCCGAAAGACATTTACTTCTGGACAAAGGCCTTCCCCAAGCTCTACACACGCTGCCCGCAATCCCAATAGGATCGTTGGTTCACCTTGATAGATTGATACCTCTGCTATGACGTCCGGTGTGCATACTTTCACGTAACGTATAAGAACTGCAAGTCTACACAAGATACTCATGCATGCGCCAAAAGTATGTATGAAACGATAGCTTGCACTTGCGAATGTGTACTAATACGAAATTAGCGAGCACAGGCATGCGACGCGTAATAGAAACAGTCCTTAACTGTATTTGAAACAACAACTCTAGACATCAAGAACAAGAAACAAAAAAAAAATAAGGATCAAACCAACCATTTAACGTGGTAGAAGTTATAGGCTTCCACTTCCGTCCTCAGAAGCGAATATTCTCCGTCAATTGCTCACCGCAATAAAGTACAAATAGAAAATGTAAATCACACCTTTTTCCGTTCTATAATGTAATTTTATTATTTATTTATTTATTTATTTCTTCATACACAATATACATATGTACATAAGGTGGACTTAATGCCGTTAGGCATTATCTACCAGTCGGACCTTTTGGTGGTGCAGAGACAAGCAAGGTAGGTGCATTATATATAGAGATAATCATAACAATTAGATAGAATGTAATATAAATAAATAGAATATTATACTATAAATGAAATTATAAATTTATTGTAGTATAAATATATGAATATATACATACGTAATAATACATATTACATATACTACACATATACCCCATAAATACATACAAAATATATATAATGTATATAAAATAAAATATATATAAAACTAGAACTGATGAAAACAATGTGTAATTTTCTACGCAGGCTGTACGTTGCAGCACCGTAATACGTCGGCAGTATGTTAACCGTTCTAATTTTAATGTAAACACACACATTAATTTAATTGGACAGAAGGCTGAAAGAAATGTACATATTTTGAGACTCCGTTATTAAGAAACACAATAAAAAGAGAGTTTCCTAGTCCCTCAAAAAGCAGTTCTTTGAAGATTTTGGTAATCACATTAGCGGGAAGGGAATGTATTTCAACGTTACATTAATATAAGTATTTTTGCTTACTTTCAAAGAAAACATGATTTAATATTGCTTGATTTATTTTTCCGGTATCGCCACTATAAAGGTGTAAGCTATATTAGGAACCGCTGTACCCTACTACAAATTGTAATTATAACAATAATCAATATTCTAAAGCCATCGGCCACATGAAAGAAAATGAACTATCGGAGTTGAATAAGCTAGCTTCCCGTCCTAGGATTAGAAAGTTTTACAAAGTCAAAGATGTTAACTAGCAACGAAACTTTTAACTACCTATCTGTTGTTTTACACGGACTTGAGACAAAGCTGAGCGTAAGGGGCACTGAGACTTTTATCAATTAATATTTCAATTACTAATTATTATTAATTATTAGTTCCGAGTTTGGTCTATGATATTTTTTATAATTTTTAACTAAAATCAATGAAAATCGATGGCTAAATCTTTGAGAATTGTAACAAACAAATATATTATCTTCTGTTGTGCAATTAGAACTTAAAGGTGTTGGCACATGGAGTCAAAGTTACTACGAGAAAACTTTATAAAATTATATAAAAGCCTTTTACGTCTTTCTTATATTTGATTCTCTGATTTATAAAGTGACTTTCCACCTGCATGCAAAACCGCGAGCAAAAGCAAGTATTACAATTATTAAATATGATCGATTTGCAAGTAAAAATGTGAATGGTTATGTTCATCTTATACTTATTGTAGTACTGAACTAAACGTTAGTATACTCTCGGGTACGGCTAAGAATATTCTGCTAAAATAAACCTAAATTCTCACTGGAAGTGTAGTTAGTTACAGGAAATTAATACGTACGCTGGCGAAATCCCGACTAGAGGCTACTCTGTAGCAGACCCATGGTAAAATTATTGATATTTTATTTATTTAAACTTTTCTGCAAACAATTTGCATAAGGCGGACTTAATGCCTGAGGCATTTTCTGCCAGTCAACCTTCAGGTGGTTCAGAGATTGTAGCAAGTGTAGAATTGAGAGTAAAACTTACATAGATATTGATTAATACATATCTATAATATATACAGAATACATAATATATGAATATATATATATATATATATATATATATATATATATATATATATATATACAATTACTGACTAGTGAGAGCTCCAGACAAAATGATTCGAGAAACAATCTGCGGACTCTAGATTTAAAGATAGCACGGCTCGGGCTCGTCCTGACCTCCTCCTCCTGATGTATAGACTCGACAGTGAAAGATGAATGTAGGAGACTAGATCGATGGGAAGGACAAAGAAGAAGAAGATTATATTATTAGAGGACCTTAGCTGCTTAGTGTGAGTGGAGCTAAGATATTTAAAGTTAGGCATCAAGTAAGAAGGTGCGTTAGGAGAGTGGAGAAAAGAAATCGGCCAAGTGCGTGTCGGGCCACGCGCAATGTAGGGTTCCGTAGTTGCCCATAATGACTTGCTGCAAAGCGTATTAATGTACAACAAATCCGACTGTTTATTTTGCTAAAAAATAATTTAAATAACACTATTATAAGAACCTAAGTTTTGTTTAGAAAAATACTAGGTATGTATCCAGTTATTTATTGTAAACATAAAATGTGGTTTCCAAGATATACTACTACTATACATACGTAGTATCGTAGTACATTTCATACTAAAGTAAACCAACCCGTGTTCCTCTTGTACCCATGTGTCGGAGGGTAGGGTTTCACCGAAGCATTCCTGTCAACCCCCTGACGGGTATTGGCACGCCAGATGGTCAGGCGGGCTCCGAACGAAACCCCCTTGGCGGTGGATGGTGTTGAGCTCCGCCGCCAAAACACCCAGCGGCCGCAGAGGATAGAGAGGACGGCAACGCAACACCGCATCTCCTCTTCCTCTGCGGCCCCACTGCGACGCAACGATGGTGCGCCCCCATTTGGTCGCGGGAGATAGGGCGCGGGACAACGCAACACCAACACGCCTCTCCTCCCTGGACCACACCAGACTGCGAGGGACAGACAGAACTGTCCCCCGCACCCGCACCTATGGACGCATCCTACGCAGGCCTCATGCAAGCCCACGCGGAGCGTCCCCTCTCGGGATCCCGCTTAGCTTCACCGTGGGAGAAAATCAAATCCACGGTTACTAAGCCCCCAACCACGACAAGGTGGAGATCCCACGGAGGGGATATTTTTTTAAACCAAAATTTTTGATTAGAACAATACCTAGTTAATAAGTTTTCTAAAAAGTAACAAGTTTGAGCCAAAAAGTGAATAGTTTTTTTAATTTCGATTAATTTGATGAAAACGTGGAAAATTGTAAAATAATCTTTAATGCTCGATATCTCAGAAACCGTTAATTTTGGACCCCTAGTTGATGGCGATAAAATTGTTGCAAATGACCTCAAATATAACCTCCTTCAATGAAGTGTTCGAATTACCTATCAACCTGTATATATAATGATATAATAACCGACAAAATGCATGCCCAGAACCCAGTGCCTTGCCTTAGACTTTGTTGCTACTTACTCTCAGTTAATCTATCTGTATGACTCAAAGTATTTAACGCTGAAGAGTTAAAACGGCCATCCGTTGACATTCCATGCAGTAATAGATTATATTACTAGTTCTATTTTATGACGTACTAAATGTAATATAAAGCTCACCACCTATGTATGTATATGCACATAGGTGTAGGTAATGACATAAATCGATAATCGAAGTAATTTTATGACGCCGTATTTTATCGCTTTCAAATTTATGCACGCTCATAAACCGAAGTAACACTAATGACTGAATTACACGTGGATAGGTTCTAGAAGTAAATCTGGTGCTATCTCTGTTATTCCACACGAGCAAATAGAGATAGCACGACAAAGTAAGAAAAGATCTTCAAGGCCGTAGTTTACTTTGTAAACTACGGCCTTGAAGATCTTTTCTTCATTTTAAGATAACATAGAAAAGATGACTGAATTCTGTTATAACGTCGCTTACCGACCATATGGCAGGGCATACAGCTTGTTTGACGAAGAACATTTAGATAAGGAACTGTCGCATATAAGCTACGTTCTACTCAGAAACGGATACAGTGGGCGCATTGACCACCCAGACATACTAAAAAACACCTGGACTTCAAGGTTGTACGACACCCAGCGTACTAACCGTACGCCAAAGGAGTGACAAATAAGGTCGCCAATATCCTTAAGAAGGTTTCAGTTAAAACTATCTTCACTCCATTTAAGAAACTGTCGCAGTATATAAGAACGCCGAAAGACAGTCTTCACTTAGAAAAGCCAGGTGTATACAAGATTTACTGCAGCTGTGGGAGTTCCTATATAAGACAAACAAAACGCACCATCATACAATGTTATTCAAACGGGTCTTATTCGCGATATTTTATTAAGACCCGTTTTAATAAAATTTTATGATGTATACAAATCGCGAAAGTTTAAAATCGATTAAAACGCACCATCTCTTGCTGGATAAAGGAACACATCAGGGCAGTCAAAAATAATGAGCCACATCGACTGTCGAGTATCTGGCATCCCGTGGTCCGTCTATGTAAAACCCGTGAAACGAAAAGACTCAAACCGCGAGCTGACGTAGTGAGTGTAGTATGTCGTGATCAGGTACAGTGCCATAGCGATAACAGTGATAGTGGTGTTGTACGCAAAAAACGAGTAAGGAAGCGGGTAGACCGTTTTACTTGCTCGTAACATTCATTCACCCGCAATACCCCGCAATACCCTCAGTACATCCGTGAACATAGCGCTTGCAACAGTGCCAAAATATCGGTTACTCCAATCAAAGGTACGTGGTATATATCCCGAAAGACAATTTATAATAATTAAAAATGTGTAACGTATGGCCGGTACCTACCGAGTGTACGTCATAATACCGTGGTAAAGTTCATAAATTCTTGCAACACTTGTATCGCGCACAAACATCAGAACCATGCACCATTGGGAACCATGGGACGACCCAAAGTGTGTTCACGACCCTTCCAAACCATTCGTGTAGATTTGGTGGGGCCATTACCCATCACAAGAAAACAAAATGCCTACATCTTTGTAGTAACTTGTTGTTTTAGTAAATACTGTCTTCTTTTTCCTATCAGGCGCGCAACTGCTGAAATAATAGCTAATATTTTGGAAGAAAAAATATTTTTAGTTCATGGTATACCATCTACAATTATATTAGACAATGGTAAACAGTTTGTAAGTGCTACTTTAAAAGCTATGTTGCAGAAGTACAAAATTCCTAATCTCTATTATACTCCTAAATATTTCCCACATGTGAATACGGTCGAACGCTATAATAAAACCATTGGTTATACCTTAGCGGCGTTTGTAGGAAATTACCAGAGATTATGGGACACTCTCCTACCTAAGGTGCAGTTTGCATTAAATACCGCAGTTAATGAAGTCACGGGCTATACACCTAGTTTTTTAGTCTATGGACGTGAATTAGTTCCATGCGGCTCACACTATGTCGACACGGACGCTGATGATATAGTATACATACCTAGGGACGATTACGCCGAAAATATAAGTCACTTATCAGGCATATTTGATAAAGTTCAGGCACTCCTCATTCAAGCTCATGCTAGGAATTCCCAAACTTATAATTTACGCCGTAAACCAGCTGAGTTTAGTGTGTGAGACACTGTGTGGAAAAGGACTTTTTATCAGAGCGACAAGGATAAGTCCTTCTGCAAGAAACTAGCCCCTAAATTCGTAAAGTGCACAGTGATTACTAAAAAGTCGCCTCTCGTTTACGAGTTGTCGGACGCGTCTGGAAATTCTATTGGGTTTTGGCACATAAAGGACCTGAAACTTATACACTATGGCACCTAACTAGTTGTTACAAACCGTATAAGACTTTCCCTTCTTTTCCTTCTTTCTTTCTATATGCCGTCTTAGCTTGGACAGTAGCGGACTTATAGACCCAACGCAGCTAGTCGGATTTTTCTTGTTAGCCACGTAAAATCCTCTCCTAAGGCGGGCGGTATTGTAACGTATGTCCGGTACCTACCGAGTGTACGTCATAATACCGTCCATGCGCTCAGCCAATCAGAGAAGGCCATCGTCCGCGCTCGTGAGTTTTGCCCATATTTAGTAATGCGCCGACACGAACTCTGATGGAGGGCCCGGTATATAAGGGGGCCGACAGAGAGGCCGGCACCGGTACTGCTTGTATCCGTGTCTAACTTTATGCTACATCTACGTTGAACGTGTATCCTGGTCCCAGCTGTTGGTAAGTTACTACATTTACTGCGTTAGCGTACTGCCCATCTCTCTACCTGCTGGCTGAGGCCGGCTGACGCCGCCTGCCTGACTCTATTGGTTATGGCTTTCCTAATGCTGCATTCCTTCAGGGTCCAGGTCTACCTTGGAAGCTCCGGGCAACGCTACCCTAGCTATCTACACTTCCAAGCACCGTCCTCGACGGCACCTCTGCCGAAGAGTCTGGCCCTGCCCTGCTCATCGCACTCACACCGCCGGCGCCTGCCAGCTGAACCAACAGCCTGCGAGGATCTGCCCACTACGCGCAGCCCTTCGAGCAGCCTGCCCTGCACACTACCGGAGGGAACAGCGTGGTAGACTGCAGCCCTTATTATTCAGGCCAGTGTCGTGTTGTTGGTCGGTCATACTCGTGCAAGGGAAGTGAGACAATACTCGACAATTAACGCATAGAACCTCTTCTGCGTTTTAATACCAGAACCCGCTACAAATGACCACGAAAGTTTAAAAACCAAGTTCATTTCATTTTTCTCAAAAATGCGTGCTCTTTATGATACACCACGGTTACGGTATAAATAAAAATTTGCTCGGAATTCAACTCGTGTGAGGAACGTGTGAGGAACTATAAAAATCAAAGCAACTGCCGCCCAAACACTCGAAATCCTATGATTTAAAATTATTCTATAGGTGAGTTAGATGCCAACTCCTTTAAAACCGCTGGACCATTTCGGATTAAATTGTCTATTTTACACATTGTCCAACCAGCCTTTTTAATTTTTGATGCTCTTATAATACATGACATATAAAAACAACTTTACGCTCTCTAATTCTACAAAGATTAATGTACTTTATATCTTAACATCCTTAGTTTAGACATTAAGGAAACTAGACAATATAATTGCCTATCTCGCGGGTAGCTGTCTGCGCAAGATGGGGAGTATCGGGGTAAAGTTTAGTCTTTTACTATCAATCAACATGTCCGGCCACGCAAGAATGGACTCTGAAACAAAGTACGATTTTTCTGTTATAACATTTTCTTGACTGACCGCTACAACTTGAAGTTTCTACATAATGTAGAACAAATTCTACTTGTACACGTTTATATAACATTGAGATTCTTCGTATCCTTTTAGTTATGCTACGTCATGCTGGGAAATAATGTAGCTTTTATTGATAAGTACATATTAAGCATCTATGCGCGTGAGGTTTGTAAAAATAGAAGGAAGTGGCATTCTGTTGTCCCTGCCTAGTGCCTACCCCGATGGGAAAATATGTACGAATTAAGTATAGTCACGAGATTGCTGAACTAGAATCCGATATAAACAGAACCATAATATTAGTTTTATATTTGGATACAGACAGGAAAATTAGATATGTACCTACCTCTTGCACATACGTACCTACGTGTTAGGGCTGATTTCCAAAAGCCAGACAACAAATTTTCCCAACCACTACCTGCGATTTGATGAACCACAGATACTCGCAAAAGAACACTGTTTTCTTCCAAGGATGATACGAGAGGCTATTGAAATTAAAAAACACCCTAATTTCAATAGGGAAGATGGTTTGAATGTTCCTCCAGCTTGGGACCCTGTCATAAGGCAAATGAAACCCAAGAAGGACAAAGTCACCAGAAGACCTAAGGGCACTGTGAGCTCATTCTGCGTAAATAGTAACCCCAGTAGTTGAAAAATGTTCGGGTACATTGAGATAACTTATACATTCAAGAAAAAGACAAATATCACCTCAGTCTGCCGTGAACATGAATCCTGTAAGGAATTCGAAACGTCGGCTAGTAATAAATTAAAAATTTAGTTTCTAGATCATTCGTTTCAAATGTAATAACTTAGTGAAATCAATACATCGCGATAAAATCCGTAAACTGTAGTTTAATTTCAATGTGTAACGTTCGCGTAAACCCAAGAAAATACTATAAACAAATTTTCAGTACTTACTCGTAAATATAATAATATTTATTCCTACTTAAAATCAAACTTTTTATTTATAAATGTTGTGATTTATAGTAAAAGACATATATTACAGCTAAATAAAATAAAATAAATGTTCTTAATTTAGTACAATGTAGTATACATAGTTTTAATTCGTTAAAAATTTATACAATAAATCAATTAACAACATCTATAATTAAATCCGGAATTCAGTGAATTGAAATGAAATAAAATAAACAAACTTTGCTTTTGGAATGCCGAACGAAATCTTCTTTTAATAATTTAGGCGGTTATCAATGAGACAAAATGAACAGTTCTGAAGCCATTCCATTAATTAATTCAGGACTTCTCATTTTAAATTAAAACCTTTCCTTCGATACCTTTTTAGACAGAAAAATGTAATTAATTTGAGCCAGAACGTGAAGTAACGTGTTTGGCAAACATCCTGCGGGTTCATAAATAGGACTGTTTGTTATTAGCTTTAAATGAATGTGTAAGTGAATTAAACGTCACATGGGATTAGTGTACCTATTTGTGATAAATATTTCGGACCAGCGATGTTGTACCTACTTGGATTGTTAATGTGCAGTGAGATGGAAATTTTAAATTGTTTAAAATTGATGGAAAGTTTCCATTACGAAGCAGAATTATTATTAGATAATTATTTATTCAAAAAGTACTTTGCTAAGGTATAAATCAAGACAAACAAGATAGTTGTGTCCAAAGTCTTGTTGACTTTTATTTAAATTTTATATTTTTATATAGATTTAGTCTCTCGAGCAGAACATGAAGTTTTTACGGCATTATGGTTTATTTTAGCCAAAATAAATTATTAGCTTCTATAATTAATAATAAAAAGCTATAGTTTGCGACACAATACTCTGCAGTATGGTCATCATCATCTTCACTAGCCCGGTTTCATCCAAGACTTTTGCCTTGGCGCCTAGTCAAAGCTGATTTGGCACATGTTAGCTTTTTTATAGGGCAACTACAGTTCGACTTTCATAACTCAAAAACATAACGATATTCCAATGTCAGTATACTTAACTCATCATAATGACTAACATAGATTTTCATGACAGACTCTGTAGTCTGACATTCGGCAAGTTCACAAATAAATGTTGCTAGTATAAGCGAAATGCATAGTTTTCTTGATTCCTAATACTAACGCAAATTTACTTTCAATATTTTGAAATAGTGTCATGTTGCATTTAGTTCATAGTAACAATAGTGCAAAAAATCTGACCAAGCTAAGTACCAATATGCTGCCAATACGGAAAGATAGTAAGTATTCACTCGTTTGAAGTTTGAATTCGTAAAACTTGAGTGCGCATAAATTTAGATCTCAGTCTGCCAGTGTTTGCACGTAAATAAAATGATTTAGCAGTCTTGAGAGCCCAGTGAATAGTTTTTTGATGAACTACTCGTCAACCGCAGCCGTAATAGAGTTAGATCTCTACATTCTTTACTGGGTCTTGACATTCACGATACCTAATATCGTAAGCACCTAGCCTAGAGAGGCTCTCTTTTGTCTTTACGGTTGAAACCTACATGACGGTTTCATTCTCTACCTCTTGCGTCAGTTAGAGGGGGTGTATGTTATTCTCCTACACAGGCGTTTGTAGTCTACCTAGTAAAGTCACTACGGTATCCCTAACGTCTTAACGTCGGAAGTAGCGGCGGTCCCTTATGTATTTAAGAATATTATTTTGTAAACGTGTTAATTAGTTATCTGATTGCCATAGAACGATCTCTGCTTAGGTTGGGAACATTATGTCCATGTGAGGATATTATTAGTATTTTTTAATTTTTTTATGCATAATGAAAATGAAAGTTTGTGTACAAATCATGAAATATTTGCTTTTATTAAGGTTTTGTAAATGTTTGAAATAGAAATATTGTCTTTGATAATAATCGATCATATCAGTTTAGTACCATTTTATTTTGTCTATTGTAATTTTTTGACTCTGGTCACACTATGAACTCTCAAATCATTCTCATTCTTGCTTCCGGAAAATTATTTTTTTGTGCACGCCGTTTTTGCTTGTCGCGTGATTTGTAAAATTGAAGTAAATTTGGTAAAACCCTTGTGAATTGCCGATATTTGATCTGCTGGCATCGGTTTAGTAAGCCCTTGATAAATTAGTGCTATATATTGGACATAGCTCACTTTGTTCTTGCCTTGAAAAGTTAACACGTTTTGTCGTCTCATAAAATATCGCCTTTTGAAAAGCACATGATTAAAACCAGCTTCGCGAATTGTATTGTGTAATAGTCTTTTAAGTACTTGCAATTATCGCCTTTGACCTCTCCGGCAAGTTTGTGATAGAATTTGTTATACATATTGAATTTTTGCAAAATTTGTGTGTCAACGTGCCTCGTGCCCTCACGTCCTGAAGACATCGTTTGGAGGTTTGGTAAGGCGAAGTAGATAATTCACCAGCTAATATTGGCCAATTTTAGTCCCTGTGTGTGTGTCTAACTTAGTTCCAGGCCTGACATCAGTGAAGATATCAGGTACATTGATTTGTTTAATTTCATCGCTGAGAACCTCAGTAAAATATGTTCGACTTTTGTCTTACTTAGAACAACTGGATGAATACAATTACGCTTCCATTGCCATCTGCAAACAATAGGGTATTTGACTAAAAAAATCTAATAAGTCCGTCAGTTAGATTATCGAAAAATATTGGACACGTATATTTTCTTTAGTCACGTAACCAAAAAATGAAGACTACAAACTTCGTTGAAAACTCGTGTGACGTCACTTGCCAGTACACTTTTTACTGGCAAGTGACGTTACAAGCCCCCACTCTTAGACGTTTCTCCATCTTTGATGCGTTTTATCTTCGTAATTTTTTACTGATTTGATAAAACAAAAAATACGTATCCAATATTTTTCGATAATCTAACTGACGGACTAATTCGATTTTTTTAGTCAAATACTCTATTCCCAGTCTGTCTAGGCAAATTCTGAACATATTTGTTGGTAGCAGAGCGTGGTTGAGTGTACCTAACCTCAGATTAATATTGTAAGCTTGTATCTGAGCTTGGCATTGCTACATCACTTTTATTAATCGTTTTGTAGTGTTTGTTAGGTCAGGTTTGCTTAAATACATGAAAGTTATGTATTGGTTGACCTACTTAATTTTAAACATATACACATTGTCATATGCATAACCTCAAACAGTAATTGTTTAACATGAAAGTTGAAATCATATATTAATTTGTTGTTTTAGTGCTATTTTGTCAGTTTTGGTAGGATACATAGCAGTTATATGTATTAATTGACTTAGTTAATTGTAAAATTTGAGTTTAAAACATTATAATAACCGCTTTGATCTTGCATAGATAAGCGGGTCACATTGATAAATTAACTGAATAAACCTTGTTTTTTGTTGTAATATATTGAAAACATTGTAAGGTAAGACATATCTGTGTTTACCTACGGTTGTAATACTATAATAGTTGGTTTGTCTGTTGCAAATAATTGATTAATTCAAAGTTTCAACTTTTAATTTGTTATAAGTTATAACTTTTGTGTTTGTTTCAATATATTGAAACTATAAATTTACACAGTATACAAGCTAACAGTATGTTGTTTTCAAAGAATTAACAAATTTTAAGTTTTGTTAAGTTTTAATTTAACGCTTGTCCGAGCTCTTGTTGAGTCGGCTTCCTACTCTAGACCTCCCACATTTTGATGGCTGCCTAGGAAGCTACCTGGGGTTTATCAACATGTTTGACAGCCTGGTCGATGCCAGGGCTGACCTTCAACCGGCATAAAAATTGGCCTATTTGATATCGGTTCTGGATGGGGAGGCCAAGGGCCTCATCCAGCATCTGCCCGTGTCTGACGAGGCGTACCAGACGACTCGGGACTTAATTACCCGTAGGTACCATAACAAGCGTGGACTCGCAGACACCCATATTGAGCAGATTTTGAGTTTGCCCACGCTCACCCGGGTCTTTGGGTTGCGCACCCAACTTTTGAACCCGCTGTTGGTGGCAATAAACGCCCTCAAGTGCTTGGATCTGCCCGTGGACCAATGGTCCTACCTGCTGGTACATATAGTGCTCAAGAAGATGCCTGCCGACCTAAGGTCGCGGTTTGAGCAGTACTTTGGAGGGGACGTGCGACACATCTGCCCCCTTTTGCAGACTTAGAAAAGTTTTTGGAGGACGAGTGCCGGGTCTTGGACACCTCCGGTGGTGATACGCCGGCTAAGTCGCTGCCGCCCAAGGTCAAGGAGCAGGCTCGGGTTCACACCCGAGGAAATGTTGATCAGCGCTCTCCTCGATTTGCAGTCACGCAGAGCCCAGCTCTTACTGCGGCTCTTACTGCAATGTCACGGGGCACAGTACGGTCAGTTGTAGGGCATTCTTGGACCTTCATGTCACCTCTCGTAGGCGCATCGCGAATGCCTGCCGCCTTTACTTCTCTTGTTTGGGATCCCACTACCAGCGAGACTGCCCAAACTCTCGCCCCTGTCCTCACTGTGAAGGACAGCATTTGGACATTCTCTGTATGAATGCCAGAGAGGTAGGCCGCTTGTCCAATCAGCCGACGCCGCGCACGGGCGGGTGTTTTGAAGGTGGCAAACGAGGCTCACCGGCGCGCACCCGAGATTCGCCTCGCTCACGTCGATCGCCACTCACCCCGTTTGGAGAACCGTAGCGTGCGCACTTCCCCTTTCTCTCACGCACCAGAATGTGCGACTGTTCAGCGTCACCAGCGCCATGACTGCTGCCCCAGGTATTCCCCTCCTTTGGCGGAGCGTCCCCGCCTTGACTTGCGCCTACCTCATTTTGGGCGGGTGCGTCATTATGACCCCCCACAGATGGCGCCCGGATCGAATCACCGCGCCTTTAAGAACTTCAGACCGCACCCTCATTTTGATTTGCCTGGTCCTGGCCAACGTTCGCCACCCAGGCAACAATAGGTCATTGATTCCTGCCCTATAATTCCAACCTCCCCCATTGAGACCGTTATCTTACCAACGGTTGCTGTTAGAGTCTGGGGACTCACGGGAGCCTCTGTTGTTGTCCGCGCTATATTGGACACAGGTTCACAGGGTTGCATTGTTTCCACTTATTTGGTAGGGCAGGCTAAATTAAATATGGGATCTTTTCCGAATTGTATACGGGGAATAGGTGACGTAGCATCTACTGTTGAAGGGCAAGTTAAGGTTTTGTTTGCCCCTGTTGAATCTTCACACCCGAGGATTAAAACCTCGGCTATTGTGCTGAAGAATATTATGGATATGCATCCACAGAAACAGCTACCCGCTGCTGTGGTGAATTTGGCATCGGGTTTAGAACTGGCAGACCCCAAATTTGACACACCGGGACAAATCGATTTGTTGATTGGCTCTGATGTGCTCGGTGGAATTTTGATTGGTGGGAAACTGATCTTGGTGCCAAATGGTTTGACTGCCATCCCGACCATGTTTGGATTTGCTTTGATGGGGCCTGTACCTAAGGAACCCCCTCCACCCAAACTTTATAATTTGTTGGCGGTAGGCTCCACTCTCTCTGATGCGGTTCAGAGGTTTTGCGAGGTTGAGGAGCCCTCTCAAGCTGCGCGTTTGAATCCAGAACATGAGGAGTGCGAGCTCTTCTTCCAGAACAACACTGGTCGACTCCATTATGGTCGGATTATTACGAAGTTACCTTTTCTGTCAGTTCGGCCTCTGCTTGTTGAGTCACGACCTTTAGCCGAAAAGAGATTGTTGGCTATGGAACGTCGCATGGGTCGTGATCCGGAGCTCGGGCAGAAGTATATTGAATTCATGAGAGAATATGAACAGTTGGTACACATGTCCATGCCAAGTATGGATTGGCGTTCGGTGGAGCATTACTTTCTCCCGCATCATGCGGTATTGAAGCTATCAACTGGCAAGCTGCGCACGGTGTTTGATGGTTCTGCGCAGACTTCTACAGGCGTATCCTTGACCCAGTGCTTGCATTCTGGTCCAAGTTGGTCAAGGACTTTTCAAATTCAAATTCAAATTCAAATTCAAAATCCTTTATTCATTTGGGTCACAATGTGACGCTTATGAACGTCAAAATAATAAATTTATAATATAATTACTTATACTCAAATTTAAAACATTATAACTGTATGCTTCTACATTTACATTTACTGCCACGTTCGCAAAGCAATAGGTAGAACCATGAGAAAGAACGGGCAATAAAACTCACGGTCACTCTTTTTCAAAGCCAGGTTTAGGTTTTTGTGACGTCATCACCAGCTTCCAACGACATCAGGTTGTTTTTGTGGCCGATATACAAATGATGTTTAGGCAGACGATTATCCACCCAGATGATCGTCGTTGCCAACTGATCCTTTGAAGAGAGAATCCTCGGGATCCCATAGTCGTCTACGAGCTCAATACAAATACGTACGGGCTAAGCTCGAGCCCCTATTTGGCAATACGTTCTCTTTGGAAGCTCGCAGACCGTGAAAGCTTACGTTTTCCACGAGCCTCTGCCATCCTGAAGGACGATATTTTCGTGGATGACATTTGTTCAGGCGCCTCCACAGTGGACGAGGCGATCCTCTTGCGGGACTAATTGATAGGTATCTTGACCTCCACTGGTTATGAGTTGCGCAAATGGATCTCCAACTCACCAGCGCTTTTGGAAGGCTTACCCGAAGATCATCAGCAAGATCCACATTTATTTGAAATTGTTGACAAACCCGCAATGATGGCTGTTCTCGGCGTTCAGTACAGACCAGTCCAAGACATCTTTACGTATAACGTAGACTTGAAATTGCCTTGTTCTTAGACTAAACGTCTCGTGTTGTCTGCTGTCGCCAGAACCTTTGATCCAAACGGTTGGATTTGTCCTGTCATGTTTTGGGCTAAATGCTTCTTGCAGAAGCTTTGGACAGCAGGATTGACCTGGGACGAACCTTTACGCAGTACTCTTGTTGAGGATTGGACCTCTTTTGTATCCTCACTTCCTGCCGTCAATGAGATCTCTTTGCCTCGTCCCATCCTTCCTCCCGGGAAGTACAAGGCAACCCTTCACGGGTTTTGTGATGCTTCGGAATGTGGTCACGCGGCCGTGATGTACTTGCGCACAGTCAGTGCCTCAGGTCAGGTGAGGGTTTCCCTGATCATGGCGAAAAGCAAGGTTGCACCCCTTCGGACATCTCTGACCATTTCTAAATTAGAGCTCTCGAGAGCAGCCCTACTTGTACGATTATTGAACCACGTGTCTAATACTTTGGGTAAAACAATGGGATCTACGCCTGGACAGATAGCCAAATTGTTCTCTGTTGGTTGAAGGCGTCCGTCCACACTTTGGAAGTATTTATAGCTAATCGCGTTTCCCAAATACAAAAATCTGAAGTCACGCTTGTTTGGAGACATGTGTCAGGTGAGCTCAACCCCGCTGATTGTGCCTCGCGCGGATACTTGACGCCTAGTTTGATAGGCCATTCGCTGTGGTGGTGTCCGGAATGGTTGAATCGACCAGAAATTGATTGGCCCCGAACGCCAGTTTTGAACACTTCCGATTTGCCGGGTCTACGAACACTCGCTCTTGAGAAGGTGGAATGCGCCTTCGACCCCGATTTTTTGTTAAATCGCTAAGCTCCCTTGACAAGTTGTTAGATGTTACTGCTTGGATATGACGTTTTGTTTTTAATTTTAGGCACCCACAACAGAAACGACTGACACCGTTTCTCTCACCTCAGGAACGTGATGAGTCCCTCACCTTTTGGGTTCGTTCTGTGCAATTGGCGCACTTTGAGAAGGAGATTGCTATCCTTAAGTCAGGGAGATCGAAATTGTCGGGAGCTATATCTAAATTGAACCCCTTTTTGGACGACACGGCTCTCTTGTGCGTTGGAGGGCGTCTCAAGAACGCCAACCTCCCTTTTTATTACCCAAGGACGGTCATTTGGTACGTTTGTTGGTGACAAAAAATTTGCATGCTGGTTGTAATGCTCTGTTGGCCATTTTGCAACGCGAGTTTTGGATTTTGTCTGCCCGAAGAATAATTCGGAGTTTAGTCTTTCGCTGCATTCCTTGCTATAAGCTCAAGGCTTCTACCATGCAGCCCTTGATGGGAGACTTACCGGCAGATCACGTAACAGAGAGCAGGACGTTTGGCGGTGTTGGCACGGACTTCGCTGGTCCCTTTTTGGTGATAACGTCAACACTTCGAAACAGCAAGACTGTTAAGGCCTACTTGTGCGTCTTCGTTTGGCTCTCCACAAAGGCCGTACATTTAGAACTGGTCTCCTCACTTACGACCGAGGCGTTTGTAGCCACATTTGACAGATTTGTATCCCACAGAAGGCTGCCTTTCTTGATCCGTTCTGATTGCGCCACTAACTTCAAGGGCACTTATAATTATTTGAATGACGTAGTTAATTTCCTTGAAACCAACAAGGCTTATATAGGCAATAGGCTTGCCCGACGTGGGATACATTGGTTGTTTTCCCCACCAAATTGTCCACACTGGGGTGGTATATTTGAGGCCGCTGTAAAATCGGCCAAGACACACTTGCGAAATACAATTCGTGAATCAGTCCTTACATTTGAGGAACTCGCAACTGTGTTTTGTAAGATTGAGGCCGTTTTGAACTCTAGGCTATTGTACCCGATCTCCTCAGATCCGAATGATTTGGAAGCCCTTACGCCGGGCCATTTTTTGATTGGTCGCCCACTTGTCGCCTTGCCTGAGTACCTCTATATTGATACGAGACCTTATCGTATCTCGCGTTTTGAATTGGTAAGTCAGATTACTCAGAGCTTTTGGACATGCTGGAATTTGGAATATTTGCACATACTCCAGCAACGCGTTAAGTGGACCGACAAGACCGATCCACCCAAGATTGGAGACCTCGTTTTGATCAAGGACGCTAACCTTCCGCCACTCAGATGGCGCAGGGGGCGCATTCTTCGTTTGGTAACTGGGGTTGATGGAGTTCCCCGATTT
Source organism: Euclidia mi (assembly GCA_944739405.2). Classification (NCBI taxonomy): domain Eukaryota; kingdom Metazoa; phylum Arthropoda; class Insecta; order Lepidoptera; family Erebidae; genus Euclidia; species Euclidia mi. The sequence goes on along the minus strand of OX123188.2, from coordinate 31,458,547 downwards.
GCTGAGGTCTTGGTGGACGGTTCGATTCTGAGGAGAGCGGTTGCAACGTTGTCACGTCTCTAAACCGATTAACGGACCGGTAGGCCGGTCCGGGGCGGGTGGATGTTTGAAATAGAAATATTGTCTATGATAAGTTAAATCGATCATATCAGTTTAGTAACATTTTATTTTGTCTATTGTAATTTTTTGACTCTGGTCACACTATGAACTGTCAAATCATTCCCATTCTTGCTTCCGGAAAAATCTTTTTTTGTGCACGCCGTTTTTGCTTGTCACGTGATTTGTAGAACTGAAGTAAATTTGGTAAAACCCTTGTGAATTGCCGCTATTGGATCTGCCGGCATCGGTTTAGTAAGGTCTTGATAAATTAGTGATATATATTGGACATAGCTCTCTTTGTTCTTGCCTTGAAAAGTTAACACGTTTTGTCGTCTCGTTAAATATCGCCTTGTGAAAAGCACATGGTTAAAACCAGCTTCGCGAATTGTATTGTGTAATAATCTTGTAAATACTTGCAATTACCGCCTTTGACCTCTCCGGCAAGTTTGTAATAGAATTTGTTATACATATTGAACTTTTACAAAATTTGTGTGTCAACGTGCCTCGTGCCCTCATGTCCTGAAGACATCGTTTGGATGTTTGGTAAGGCGAAGTAGATAATTGACCAGCTAATATTGGCCAATTTTAGTCCCTGTGTGTGTGTCTAACTTAGTTCCAGGCCTGACATCAGTGAAGATATCAGGTACATTGATTTGTTTAATTTCATCGCTGAGAAACTCAGTAAAATATGTTTGACTCTTGTCTTACATAGAACAACTGGATGAATATAATCATGCTTCCATTGCCCTCTGCAAACAATTCCCAGTCTGTCTAGGCAAATTCTGAATAGTAAATATAGATTCAGGCTTTGAAAATTTCAGCATAAATAACTATTTTAGGTTTAATCCTTTAACTCCTTGAGTGTCCTACGGTAACTGTGTGCCCGTAAGAGAAATAGGCCGGTAGTGTCCTAGGGACACGGTGTGCCCATAAGAATTTGTGTGAACTTCGCTCCGGTGTTGTGTGATTGGTAACAATAATAAAAACGTACATCGACTAGTTACAGATTATCCAACATAATACCATCAATTTTTACCATATTTTCAAGCTTGTAACTGAGAAAAATAATCATCATCAGCCTTTAACAGTCCACTGCTGGACTAGGCCTCTCCTTTGAAAGGAGGACTTGTCCTACTATACCACGCTGGCCAAACGGGTTGGCATAGGATTTGTATCAAGTTTTCCTTCTTTGCTGTTCTCTGCACAATATACTCCCTCTGTCGGCTTTTACGACACTCATGGGAAGATATGGGGTGGTGACTTTCCGTATTCTTAATCCGTCACCACACGGATGCCGGATGTTTTCTCCGTGCCGCCATATTGCTGTGTGGCAATCAACTAAGTCGAATTTGTGATTTTTTTAAAATTTATTCCCAACGCAAACGATAAGTGATTTTATTAGTATTATATATCAAATTATTGTCAATTTAGTGAAGTATATGGTTTAAATATTTTTTTAAGCCAGGCATAGAAATATTTCCAAAAAAAAGTGTTAGTAATTTTTGTGATGCAATTTTCGGGCGTTGGCCGCTAGCCGTCCTCTATATTTTAAATAATTATTTGTAAGTATTTATTAATTACTTTATTAAATATAGATAAGTTTCTCACAAAGTTGTCTTAGAATCCATTGTTAATTAGACATTTCGTATTGTTTTTGCTTTAAATAAGTATAAATATGTTTTGTGAGTGAGAAGTGTTTTCCGTCGGATCGTCAAAATGGCGCAAATTTTTCGCTGCTATGAATAAATGGTTATGGTGAAGTGATATCGGTGACCTGTGCTAAATTAATGTATGTAGCCGTCGCGTCGTCTACCCATGTCAACATTAGTGTAGTGAGAAAGTGAATTTCGTGAATAATTTATGTGTATTGTGGAAAAATGTTTTACATGGTGTAAGAAAAAACAAAGTGAACTGCATTTATCAATTTTTTTCGACATGAAAAGGTTAAAAGTACGCTATTTTAATATAATTCTCATATAGAGTAACTTCTAAACTGTATACGGTTTAAAATTTACGTCATTTAATTACACCAAAGGCGAGAAAATTAAAGTTTTATAACCTGTAGCCCAATTCTCGTATTTTATCTAACATTGAAACTATATTTTGAAGGAAACGAGATAATATTTTGAATTGACTCGCAATTGGTACTCTGCTAACATAATGACATTGTTGTCTAATTTGACTAAATAGTTCGTGGTTGACATGTATTTTGACACATGTTTCAATTTATGCTCTAGTCGCGATATCATTCAAATATCAGTTAATTTAGGAGAATACCATTTATGACATAAGTATGACACTGACATTAGATCGAAACTGCATTTTGAACAAATTTATTTAGGAGAATTGGGTCTCTGGGATCTTATAAACATTACATCCTCAAAATGGCTGAACACTACCGGAGAAAATGCATTTTGGAACGGGGCATGTGAGGGGTTAAGTGAACCTCGTCATGAATGTGTTTTTGATTGGATGCATACGCACAAAAACATTTGGCTCTCGATTTGTTTTTCAGAGTTAGAAGTGTTTTTGTCAATTCACCAACACACTAGTATGATTGCTGTTTTACTGTGTACCGAAGTAGTCTATTTTAATGCAGAGACCTGTATCATATCTTTCAAACAAAGGTTATACTTCTTGACTTATACTTCTTACATAGGGTTTCTCGCAGCATGGTAGAATTAATGAAAACCTCGATTTGTCACAGTGTGAAAACGAAATAAGCGAAATCGTATTTAAATGAAGTTTTGATATCTAGATTCAAAATGATATGTTATTTAATCAGAAATTCAATTAACATCAAACAACGAGCAATAAATGATCTGAAATATATGGAACGTCTTAAAACAATAGCTGAGCAAAATGATTATACAACATATGCATTCGTGCCAACAAGCGCAAATCCCAATGTTCAATATCTACGTGAATTTCAATAGAGTGCCCTCCAAGAGCAAATTGGAAGGAAATTTGAATATTCCTTGGCAATTTAGAAAAATTGTAATAATAGTAGTAAAAATTGTATAAATAATAATACAATACAATACAATACAATACAATCCAATACAATACAATACCATTTATTTCAGATCACAAACAATCCATATAGTAAATTCGTGTTAGTAAAACAAAAAGAACAAAAATAATAAATGTACCTATAAACTAATGTTAGTAAATTTTATGTACGTTAGCAGCCGAACCCCATGCTACCCACGTAATATATAGGGTATATTCGTCGATGCATGAAGTTCAACCCAATGACGTAACATTGAGTTGTCCCATCTGTTACACAATGTGTTCAGGATGCTATGGGAGCTGGCGCGAGTTCTGCGTAGGATCGAGGCACTCCGCTTGCGTATGATGGCATGGAATCCATCAATCCGCGCTTCAGCAAACATTGCCGAAGCACTACTAAAACGCGGTATCCCCATAAGCATCCTGAACGCGTTGTTGTACTGAACACGCAGGGCGTTGTATGCCCTCTACGTATAACTAATCCACAAACTGCAGGTGTAGAAAGACTGACAGTAAGCTCTGAAAAGTGTCTGTTTTACATGTTTGCTACACCGCACCGTGCAAATCTGCGGATCAGCATATTACATCGGACAGCCAACGCCCTGCGTTCTCTCTCTATGTCTATATCATCGCGCAAGTCGTCGGTGAGCCAGTGACCCAGGTATTTGAACCGCGTAACTCTTTTCAGAGGAGTATTGTTTATGGCTACTTGTGGTACGTTGGTGTAGCATTTGCCGCAAGCTTTAAATACAAGCATCTCACTCTTATCAGCATTATACCTGAGTCCCTGAGCTAACGCGTACCTTTCGCAGATATCTAGAAGGCGCCTGAGAGCGCTGATCGAAGGGCTCAGCAACACTATATCATCAGCATAACTAAAATTGTTTACGCAAACACCATGAATGTGACATCCGACATGTGTGTTGCTGAGTTCAACGATCAGCTGATTTATATACAAGTTAAAAAGTCGTGGTGAAGTAATCCCCCCCTGCCTCACCCCGCATTTTAACCGGTATTTCTCGGATAAAACACCTGACCACTTAACATAATTACTTTGGTTCTTGTACCAGTACATAAGCAAAGAAGTGACCGTATTATTTACTTCTGTTTCCCGATAAAGCTTTTCCCATAAGATATCATATGACACAAGGTCAAATGCTTTTGACAAATCGAGGAAACAGGCATTGACAGGTGTTTTCCTTCCAGTATAGTACTGGACTGTCCGCTTAAGACACAAAATAGCAGCCTCCGTCGATAGAGCAGGCCTGAATCCAAACTGTGCATCATGTAGGGCTATGCGACTGGCCATATGCTTATCAAGCAGACAGTCCAACACTTTTGCTGTAATGGACGCCAGTGAAATCGGTCTATAGTTGGAAGGATTTGATACATCTCCCGTCTTGTTTTTAATTATTGGCACAACTAGAGTTTTCATAAGGTCACTTGGTAGGTAAGAGTGACTAATGCACAATGAGTAAAACATAGCTAAAACCCTAGGCAAGTGAACACCTGCATACCGTAGGTGCTCAACGCTGAGATGATCATGTCCTGGAGACTTACCTCTATCCATATTTTTGATAACATCCACAACTTCTTTAGCAGAGAACTTCAGTGGCGAATTCATTTCAGCGTTGAACACAGACGGTGACGCAGATGAGACCACGTTTGGTGGATCTACTTCAAATTTATTTTTAAACATATTTGCTATTGACAAGGGGTTGCTTTCACCACCCACGCTCACAGGGAGGGTGCGCTTGGGGTTCAGTTTATTTGTATCTTTCCAAAATTTATTAAAATCTTTTTTGCTATGACTCTCAGCTAATATATCCATCTTTATTTGAACTTGGTTATTACGACACCATTTCAATATAGATTTAAAAACTTTTCGAGTATCACGCATTTTATCAGCAATATTACCTGTGTCAGGCTTTCCACATAAATGCCACATCTGAAACGCAAGCCGAGCCTCACCGTGAGCGCTTTTAACGTGTTTATTCCAACCCATTAATGGTTTGTATTTGTTTTCCTTAATAACCGTACACGAACGTTTAGCAGCTCTGGATAAAGTACCAATTATATTCTTATACATGTCTTCCAAAACAGATCGGTGACTTAGGTTATTACACATTGAGTCACTACAATTAGTAAACAGCGAAGGAAAATCTATATCTCGTCAATAAGTGTGACACAACTGTTCATACAATTGAATTTGTTTAAAATCTCGGTCCCCCATACGATTTTGTTTATACCAACATTCGACATTACAATGTTAGGTTCAACTGCTTTTAAATTACATTTCATTACTAACGGCAAATGATCAGACCAAAAAGTATCATACAGTACCTCCATACTGACGATTGTGTGACGCGCAGCTTCGGTTACGACATAGTGATCGAGCCACCGCTTGCACCCGTGCGCTTCACTCACAAATGTAAAAGAATCGTACGGTAGGAGTTCGATATCCGCGCATGACCAACGCTGTTCATCACAAAATTTTAACAATTCGTCGTTAAATAATTCATGAGTATGAGCGTTGTAGTCACCCAACATAAAAACAGATTGAATATTATTATTTTCTATAATTGCTGTCATTTCACTTAGGCAATTTGTAAATTCCACTAAATTTTCATTGCAGTTAGTAGGCATATAGACCGAAAATACAAGAATTTATCGTTCACTTAATTGCACTTTTACGGCCGCGAGACGGACACTACTACATGGTATCACACACACAGAAGAAAATAAGCTTTTTCTCCACAATAGTGCTACTCCTCCATAGGGTCTCCCTCGAAATACACCTTCAGATGTATCTACTGCAGAAGTCCCGGTAAACGCAAAGTCATTGTGTATATTACCAAGAAAATTTAAATCGTGGGGCATCAACCAAGTTTCTTGCAATGCTATTATATCGCCTGATACACACAGGCGCCTAATACATTCAGCCGAGTCTTCACACATTTACAATTGAAGCTTGTTATATTAATTGTTCTATCCATAATTAGTGTTTTCTTTGGATATCTGTGTCTTTCGTAAGCTTCTTTCTCTTCCTCTGAAATTTACGAACCGTCTGTAAGATACACCGTCAGGCCAGAACTCATCGTTCATAAAAACACCTTCATTATGCTTTGGTACGAAGACTTTAAAGCTATTATAATCCTTGGTTATTTTCATAGTCATTTGTTCTACTTCTACCTCCACATTCGCTTTTTCTTGAACATATTGCATTATATCTTCCTTAGAAACCGCTTTATCAACATTGTACACATACAAAGGTATCTTAATAGCAGCAGCCTTAAATCTTACGTCAGAGTTTATGACAGCCTTTCCTTTTTTGCCCGCAAATCGTTTCTTTTTCTGAACTAATACCCAATCCTCATGCCCTTTCATTGGAATCTGCTTTCTAATCTGTACAATACTTGCATACGTTTGTTCTTTCTCAACTTGTTCGTCATTCGATACGGCAATGTGTCCCGACTCCGTCACTTGCTCAGGCGCAGGTAGCGGCGCCGACGGAGACGGTGACTCACGATGCGTCATCGCGCTATCGATGGCACGTACGGCGTTCGTAGTCGGCGATCGCTCCACTTGTTTCTTTCGCCTACCCTCCACTCGCGATTGAACAATATCTGAACTATTACGTGCGAACAAAGTTTTATCATAAGATGATTCTTTAGACTTTGTATTGCTAATAGTAAAATCAACATGATTCATGTTTACATGTGGCATGTCAATCATGGTTTTCTTGAGGTTTTCTAGTTCAGTCTTAACCGATTCCAATTGTTGAGAGGTAACATACTGTTCCTTCACCTGTTTGATATCTTTCTGTACCAAAAGCAAATCCTTGAGAAGCTTTGTCACGTCAACATGATCAAATAGAACCGGTGGAAGCCTTTGAAGATCTCGTGCCACGAATATTGGTACCGATTTGGGATCCGTTTCTTTTAGAAGACAAAGTATGTCGTCTATTTCGCGCTGTGTTTTCCCTCCACGCTTTCTATTGATGTTACGTCTTGATGTTGGAACTGAATCGAATAACAAACACTTTGCATTCGTAATTTCCTCTTCTGTAAACGCACTTGCACATATTTGACTAATACTGTCATTGTCCATCACATCTATTTTGTTACAAATAAACGAGAGAACTTCGTTAATCACAATGTTACAACTTGAACATTTTAACACCTGCGACGACTCTGTCATCGCGTAACCGAATTATTTTTATACTCGCGTACTTAGCACGTCTAATACCGGTGAAGTACCCGCGAGGACTGAATATAATAGTAGTAAAAAAATAATGCTAAAAATTGTAAAGTGCATGGAACCCTATGCACGTTGAATGTAGATATCAAAACTTCATTTGAATACGATTTCGCTTATTTCGTTTTCACACTGTGACAAATCGAGGTTTTCACCAAGAACCTAGGGTCCCAAGCCAACCTCACCTGCAAGTGGTGCACCTGCCGATTAACGGACGGGGCTCTGGCAAACAAAAAAAATATCCCGATAAGCAGCAATAGGCTCGCCACCTATTACGTGGGATCAAAACACTGGCGAAAAGTGGGCGTGTAAATATGCCTCTGCCTACCCCTTCGGAGACAATTTTCATAAATTGATTGCCCTGAGCCAATATCAAAAGAATTGTAATATTGAATTATCGACTCACGAGACGTTCAGTAATGAGTACAAATCGACCACTTAGGATTGAAAGGACTTAAGTGAAGGTTAACGAACTCGCTCTATTAAATCAGATTATTTCGAAGCTGTTGTTCGTCTGAGTCTGAAAATATGAATCACATCTTCACAGAGCCATCGACCATTTTTGTTAAGGTCTTAAGGCATCAATAGAACAACAGATTGCCAGGGAGAGGGAAGGTATCGGGTGCAAACCCACGGTGCGTATCACAAACTTTTCGACGATACATGCATATTGAAGTAGAAAAGTTTACTAGGGTCCGTTAAACACAGACAAACGTCCTAGGCGCCAAGCTACATGTATCACATCTTTAATAATAAATCTCAAAAATGTTCTGCTACATAATGCAGACTTTAAATGTTGTGTCTAAGACAACTTTGTAGAACGTCGTAGTCTATTATACTATTTATTATGCAAACACTTTTTCATTCGAAGCTGCATTGGATTAGAAAAAAAATCTTTATATTTTTAAGAAAGTAAAATTGTACCCGCCAGAAAATAGTCTACTTTTTTACTATTCGCCTGTAATTTATTCACAAAAAACTAAAATTGAAACAGTAACAAACTTTTTACAACTGGTACAGGCTGATTCTCACCAAATATATGCACTCATCAATATCGCAAAAGAAATATTTAAAAAGACAACACAACGTCTAGACTCAACAGAATACATTTATTTTTCTGGTCGTTCACAGTTGAATCGTGAAATCCATACATCAGATCGATACAAAGATGTTTTTTTCTAAATATTAGCCACTTCTACATAAACCAGCCTTCCCAATTTCGCTATTGCTTTGATTTGATTGTGCGTGTAATAACGATGTAATCACTTCACATTTTGAAAAATAGCAGTAATCTTAAACATATCCCTCCTTGTCGGTTCATTCTAATATACTTGCAAACCAGAGATACAATCAAACATACTCGTATATATATATCTATTACTATTCCACAAAAGCTACTAAAAACATTAATCTCGAAGCTTAAAAAGAAACCTAAAATAAATATATACTCGTATATGCATGCTCTAAAATCATACAGAAGACGCGAACCATAATATCGCTCGGTGTGTGAACACAAAAACACGTACAAGCACATTGACACAAAGACAGCAGGTGCCTTTTAACGACTCTCTTTATCACACAAAGCTAAACAAAATGTTTACCTACGACTAAATGAAAACAGGCGCAAGTGCTTGTGCGACCACAAACGCAGGCAACCTAGCATTTTCATTCGCTACCCACTGGGTCGGAAGGACCAGGACAAGGAAGGTAAATGACTTTTCGCGTAACGCGTGTCATGCGAAGTTGGGTAAGCTGTTTAAAATAATGTTTGTTTATAGCACAACACACACACGTACGATATATTCGTATCATTAGGTATTGCATCGGATTTGTATGAATCTGACGGTGCATTATTTTACAGCGATATTACAGCGGCAGTTAAGCTTTAAATTATTTTAACGATATTTCATAGGTGAAATAAGAATAAGATGCCGCAGTTCGTTTTTTTACGGTAAAATATCTTAATTAAAAGTATTATTTATGAGCCAGAATAGTCATAAGTTACTTTCCGCATGATACGAAATTCTGAAATTACCTAGCAGTATTTAAAAAAAACACTTTTCGATTTCAAAGGCGTCGAAGAAATGAAAATTTTAATACTATATTACTGCATCTTTTATTACGTCTGCGTCAATTAGAGTAGTAAAATAAAAAAGAAACGAAACATTGTATTTTTAATGAAATTGTTACTTTTTAATAACGGGCGGCCATTATTAAAAATTCTTGGTCCAATACTAGCGTATTGCATTTACACCAGAAAATCGTCTGCAAAATAGAATAAATTAAAATGCTTACGCAATTTTGTTAATTTTTTATGCCTGCCATGTAATGGATGCTACAGGTAACAATAGTACCATGTAGGTACTATGGCTTTTGCAATGGGAGTAGCAGCCATAAATAACTTCATGAGTATTATACGTGGTTATCATTAACAACATTATTGAGTTCATACAAAGGATATGAATGTAATGGATACTTAACTGTTCTGTGAATCATACACAGAGATTATATACATACATACCCGCTTGTGTGCTCCGCGCCGCAACCCGCGCCGGCCCCTCTGCCCGGCCACTTGAAAGCGATAACGATCAAACGCCCGCGCTTTTTTATCGCCTCGGCGCGCGGGTCGGGTTACACACAATCGGTCCTTGTGACTCAATTTGTTTTGAAGTGTTGTCAAGTGTTATATTATTTATATTTGTTATGAAACTAACTATACAATGTTATCTTTGTTTATTTAGATTACGACTCTGGTGTCGAGTGATGCTCGTTTGAAATTGAGATAGCGCGATTTAGAGCTCGCTTTGTATTTATAAGTTCATACCTCAAAACTTAAAGCGGTGACATATCGTTTTTAATATTTAATTACCTTACTTATATAATAGATGATAAGATAAGAAATAAAAAAGTACACTTGTTCATTCATATTTATGAATTACAGGCCTCTGATTGATTGAGAACCATTATCTGGCGCCGCGCGGCGTAATTTATGTTAAATTTGATAAGGCCGTATTATGCACAAATAACATTTTTAAGCATAAAATTAAATAAACACTAAATAAGTAGTCTTATATTATTTAAAAAAAAAAGAAATTATAGGGATAGCATTCACTACTTCCGAGTAATATGAACATTTCTGAAACAGTTCCCATGCTCTCATTAAAATCACTGTTGCGCGCTAAAATCTACTTAAGGTCTCGAAAAAAGTCAAATCTTATATTTCATGCTGGAATTTTTATATTTTTATAACTAACACGTATTATTTTTTTACATACCTTAATAAACAAAATAGATCTTAAGGAATAAAACTAAATTTAACAGAAATGACAGCAGAAATACACTCACACATTCCGCACCGACTCAACACTCAATGACAACATTGACAACGAACGTTTTTTTTTTTTAATTTCTCTATGGAGTCGAAACTCGACTGGGATTAGTATGACGGGAAATTTAACGTAGAAACGAGATACATAATACAAACTAAGCACCAGAGCGACAGAGACGAGTATATTTCACTCTTTCGACCGCGGGAGCCATGTCATATACAGTATGACACGGGCAAAGTAGACTCAGATACGATGTCATATGCCATATAACACGGGCAATTTAGTGTTTGAATTTTGTTATATGCCATATAACACGGGCAAACCAGCGGATACATGACTACCGCCTGCTTCCCGGAGGGTAGACAGTGACAACGAAACGCCATTTGTAACGATCCTGACATATCTCTCTTGCTTCATTCACTTCCAGCAAATTCCTTATGCATGCTCTTCTGTTTAGAGTACTTCTAACCTTTCCTGTTTTAAGGATGTCTCCGATCTGGTCAGAGCAAGTCCGTCTTGGTCTTCCTATTCGTGCTGTCCCATTCACACTTGCCTTATATATCTGCTTGGTCAGTCTTTCGAGATTATATCGATGGCATTCTAATTGAGTAAGATTTTACATATTCACAGTGTGAGCCTTGTGAAAATAAATTATACATTATGTTCAGATAACTACTATATTTCTAAAAAGGGTAAAATAACAGAAGCATGTATCACTTTAACCTAAGACGACGAATCTCTTTGTGGATTTGTTCAACAGCCGGTGAATAATCACCGGCTGTTGAATAAATCTAAGCTAAAAACTAATATGTTCATCTCTATTAACATTAAGATATTTAATTTCTATTGAAACAACTATGTATTGTGTCAAACAATTCCTATTTATAACGTACTACCGAATGTTTCCTTTGGTCATATATAGAAATGTGTCTGCTTCAATTTGAGTAAAGAAGAAGTCTCATAATGGTTACTATGTAACCCTCTGTTCCTTGTAAATATTTTGCTCGGTCATTCTCAAGCTTATGACTAAACTAAGAAAACATTAGCATCTACCAATCGCATGAGTCTACAACTTCATTTAAACAACGCACCATCCATTTCTTTCCACAAATTTAAAATAAGATAGACATATTTTACAACTGCCAGCTACAGGCAGCGATAGCCTAGTGGAGATACCAACAGACTGCCATGCGGAGGGTATCGGGTTCGAATCCACGGCGCGCACCAATGACTTTTCGGAGTTATGTGCGTATTAAATTGTTAATTATCGCTTGTCCCGTGCCTCGGAGAGCACGTTAAGCCGTCGGTCCCGGTTGTCATGAAGATCTTTGACAATCGTTACAGGGCGTCAGAACCTTCTAATAAACTGACACTAGTCTAAACCATGGAATATCGCTATCCCTTCGGGTTGCGGAGGTCAGACAGGCAGTCGCTCCGTGGAAAAGCTAATATTCAGCCAAATCCGGTTAGACTAGAAAGCGGACCCCAGATTGAAACTGGGATAACGCTAAGAGGATGATGATGATGATATTTTACAACTGCCAAATTAGTACACGAACAAATTTGTCGCTAACGGAAATTTTGTTTCTCCCTTTATTTTACTTTTCTAATTAAGCGTACAACAAAGAAATACGTAGGTGAGTCAATGTTACAATTCCAAAATGTTCCAAGCCTTTCATTGTTGTGACTTTGATTGAAATTAATGCGACGTACTGTAGCTGAACATTGGCAGCATTATACTCTTGAGATATAAATTAAATGGAGACGTTGAACAAGGAAAATCTTTCTATGAGATGTCATAAACATGACACTGTATATGAAACTCGTGATAATTAAAAACATGAAGAAATTAAATTCGAAATAGCACAGCGTGGTGTCAACGCACAGTGTCAAGTTGTAGGTAATTTATCTATTTTTATCCTTAAGTCTTTTATGAACGAATAAAAGGCTGACGCATGAAATAAAAATCATATGACGCCGCGAAAATGTTTACAACTCTAACTCATCAGACTGTGAAAGAAAACATTTTCTCCACTTTTCTCCGTTAGTAGCACTCCTCCATAATAGCGAAGATTCCTTAAAAGCCGGAAAATTTGTCCAATTTGCTCTTCGGCCCGGCTTTGATATTTTGATTTAAAAGCGATTTTATGTACAGTTCGCGTCCGGAGCACAAAGCTGATTTCAACAAAATATCGTGTTTTCTATTGTCTATAGAAATGTTTTGTGCTAAGTTTTAGGGGGTTTTCCTGTGAGGGGAATAAGCGTTATGTTTTTATTTGTTACATACCTTTCTTTAATTAAATACGAGGGCTGTACCGCGCGTAAACGTACCTCGTTCTGAGTTCTAGTCTCGCGCGTCGACGGTAGTAGTCCAATGAATTTTGCTGTAAGCAAAGTAGAGACGCATCGCCGAAATCCTTCGAGGGTTACTTAGAGACTTTGTCATGTAAATAAGCCTCTCAAACCCCTAGGGTAAGCGCTATTCAAACTGAAATATTGTAAATATTTTATTTCTGAATAGATGCTTCCACTTTGATCTTGACGACGTTATTTTCTTTCAAATGCTGAAAAATGTTATCCAATTAAAGTATAATAACACAGAACCATTTGTCACTGCAAAAGCAATGTATGTTTTTAGTATTTATTATTGTAGTGACTGCCTTCAGGGCGGAGATAAGTAGCGTTTAAGGTTCTTACATTATACATAACAACATGTTAGTATATCATAATATACTTTCTAGGCTATTTTAAGCGACTCAAGTATAACTACGGGCTCCTTTTGCGTGTAGCATTTAAGCAAATAAAAATAGCTCTATCACTTCTATTCGCCGTAAAAAGCCTTATGTAATGAACATTATTTTGTTTCATTTTGTCAAAAAGAAGTGAATAATTTACTTTTACGCAGTAGATAATAAATAATCAAGGACTAGAAGTGGACCAGTTTTTTTTCATATTCAATGATAAAATATTTTTCTAAACTCAACGCAAAAAGAGAAATTCTTATAAGTCAGAGGCCCTATTCTTCTAAATAAATTTGTTAAAAATACAGTTTCGATATAATGTCAGTTTCACACTTACGTCACAAATGGTATACTCCTATTTTAACTGATATTTGAATTAAATTGTAATGAGATCGTAAATTGAAACACGTGTCAAAACAATAATATGTGTTAACGACGAACTGTTTATTTCAAATTATACGATAATGACATTAGGTTAGCAGAATACCAATTCTGAGTGAATTCAAAGATAATCTAATTTCGTTCAAAATATAATTTCAATATCATATAAAATACGAGATTTGGCCCCCTGGTGTGTCTGTCTGTGGCATCGTAGCTCCTAAACGAGTGGACCGATTATGAAACGGTTTTTTATTTTAAACTGTTTTGATGGTGATCGTTTTAGCTACAATTTATGAAAATCAGTCATCAATCACCAGAATTAGTAGATCTTAATTCTCTGACCTGTCACCAATATAACGTATGCCTGATTCAGCCATCAAACAAACATTCGTTTCAGAGGCACACAGTCAACACAATTCCAACGTTGTCCTAATCATTACTAAAATCCCCCCAGTCAGCGTCAGCTTCGTCACCTTTAAGAAACTTAGGAAGTAGTTATTCTAATTATCGATATATAACATCTATAAAACCTGTTAAAGCAACAAAACCTTAACAGTCCTGAATTATTACTGAAGGCCTTATTGACTTTTTCACAGAAAGAAGAATATTTTGCTGTAAGAATATCAGTTCACCGGGCGACAGATTTCATCTTTGGGATGCAAATCAGGCCGTTGAGAATTCATAGCTCAAATGGGGTGGGTGAAGGTAGCTAAGGCGAGAACTCTCATATTTATTTATATGAACTATTTTAAGTGTTGGTTGGAGTGGTAGGTCATACCTATCACTCTGTACCATTAATTTTTATGAAAATCTTTCATGTAGCTTTGGGGACGTAAGAAACCGTGCTTAAATTCTGTTTGATGTATGTTGGATGTTATAATCCTGAATAAGGTTAGAGACCTTACGGCATCTCGCTCGTTAATCTCAAGATAATAAACGGAGGTGTTTTGACAAATATTCCTCATATTTGTCTACTAGATCTAGTTCAGATTCCAGGTGATAATATCTTCAATATGATAAATTGTTAAAGTCAATTGACGTCAGTTGTATAAAATGGGCCACTAAAATATATATAGATATCGGTAATATTTATTTATTTCATACATGGAAAACTTACAGCTAAAAATATATAGTTTATCATTAGAATTATACATCTGTAAGCCAATTAAAAAGTTTTCACTTATAGATATTGAGTACGTATTCAAGTGAGCAAAACAGAATTCCCGACAATTTTAAATGTTCGTATTTTACATATCAAATAAATTTCAACTATTGCTTAAAGAATTGATAACTTAGACACCTCCTTGCCGAAGACACACTGCAGGAATAAGGATCGATATCATGCTGTTTACATAAATTGTTAAAAGCTCTGCTTGCACGCACCATAAAACTATTTTGCCTTTATATTTGTAGATGCAATAGGAACCCGAAGAGGTGGATTATAACGTATTGATCTTAGTGGCACATTATAATATATTTTCTCTAGCAAATCAGAACAATCAATGTTGTAGTTTATTATCTTAAGTTAGAAAGTGAAGTCGGCAATCTCTCGTCTGTTGCTAAGTGGCAAAATGTGCAGTTGTCTGCACATTTTAAAATAATCATTAGGGTTGTAAGGAATCTTTTGATGAAAACATAAATACCTAATAAACCGTTTTTGAACTTTTTCAATTCGGTCAATATACTTAAAATAACATGGGTTCCAGATTTGGGAAGCATATTCCAAGTGACTCCTTACAAATGTGCAATATAGTATTTTAAGAGTTTTTATTTCAGTAATAGCTTTACTTAAACGCATTATAAATCCAAGTGATTTAGAGGCTTTCTTAACTATCGTGTCAATATGTGTATCAAATAATAAGTTGCTGTCGTGATATACTCCTAGATCTCGTACAGTGCTACATCTCGGTAGTACATTACCTCCTTGTGAATATGAATCATTAATGACGTCATGTTTTCGTGTAAATGATATTATGGAACATTTGGCTGGATTAAGGTCAAGTTTATTTAAATGGCAGTAATCCTGCAATTGACAAAGGTCACTCTGGCGTGCTTTCGTGTCTTCCATGGATGATATACTGGCGTATATTTTTATGTCATCTGCGAAGCTAAGTAAGTTAGATGACTGCAGGCAGAGTTCAATGTCGTTTACGTAGACCACAAACAAGAGCGAACCGAGCAACGAACCCTGCGGGACACCACTTGAAACTGACACCCAATTAGACCTATAATTATTAAGTGCTACAGCTTATGACCTATTTTGAATATAAGACGAGAACCAACGGAGTAAGTCACCATAAATTCCGGTTCTAAAAAGCTTTCCGATTAAAATAATGTGATCAATTCTATCGAAGGCCAAGGCCAGTCTGTATAAACGACATCAACCTGCCCTCCATCATCTAATGTCTTTGTGATATAATCGTTCAATAAAACTAGATTTGTGGCTGTGGATTTACCCCTAAGGAAACCGTGTTGCAAAGGACTAAGTTCACTTGAGATTGCAGAATAAAGCTGGTCATATACAATCCGCTCAAGCCCTTTAGCTACAATGCATAGTTTGGAAACAGGTCTATAGTTTTCTATCTCACTTTTGGAGCCCTTTTTGTGCACAGGCGTAATATAGGCTGATTTCCATATCCTAGGGACTACACACGAAGACAGAGACTTTTCAAAAAGAAGCGAGATAGGCCAGGCAATAGAACACGCACATTTTACAAGTAGTTGAGATGATATATTGTCAGGACCGCAACCTTTGGATGTATCCAACATACTAAGTAAGTTAGTGACAACTTGAATATTTACTTCAACGCGCGAAATATCAACAACTGAATTGCACGAAGTGCCGTCCGAAACAGAATTCCCATAATTAAAATTTCCATTGTCAGAACCACGATTGAGAAAGGTTGAATGAAAGTAAGTCGAGAATGCTTCACATATAGATTCACCAGTGTGAATTATTTTGTTGTCATATAAATTAGTGTACTAGGCACAGAATGAGTATTAAAACGGTTTTTTACAAATTTCCAGTTCTCTGAATGTAATTATTGTAGCAGGTAGTTTCCATTACTTTAATACGTTCACGAAGGAGTTTAAATACTTGTCTATCAGATGTATTGCCATACCTCTTAAACTTTTTAAAATATATATATATATTTTTTTTTCTTTATTTGCTTTTATTAACGATGAATTGTACCATGAAGTACCTGCCGCGACAATATCGTTTCGGAGGTATGTAGCTATTTTGGAATTTAATAATATTATCATTAAAAAAGTCCACTGCCTCATCCATTGAACGATGTGAAAACTCACGTTCCCAGTCAACTAGACCTATAGCGTCATTCAAGGACTGAAAATCACCTCTACTAAACAAATAACGCAATCTCGGTACACATTTCAGAATAGGTGATACTATTAGTTTGATGTTAATCATTCAAGCTGGATGGTAGGGATCTATTGGCACTAAAAGAGCACAGCATTCAGATATATTTACAACATTATTTGGCAAAACTAAGTCCAATAATTTGCCATTCCTATTGGTAACATTATTGTATTGCTCAAGACCCGACAAACATAACTCATCTGCGAGTAGATATTCATCGGCAGTAGAAAGATTGGTTGGGACCAGCGAGGAAGTATTAATCGACGAGATCCATGCTATACCGCTCATGTTAAAATCACCCACTACTAATTAAATATCATTACTTTTACTAATTGATAAGTCGCTTACTTTCGATAAAAAGTTACTTAGTTGCATCGAGAATGAATGGCCATTATTTTGATTACACAGGCATAAGACACATATATATAAATTTATAGAGTCGCGCGAATTACATGCTTTTACACTTATCTTCAGCCAAAGGTCTTCTGCTGTAGAATGCAATATAATTATGCTGAGGAGAAACTGCTAAGTCCCTACGAGTAGCAATAAGTACACCATACTAAATATACTGCCTTATACATATACTAAATATACTGCCTTGGCTGCATTGTTTACTTCGATTTAAGTTTCAAGTCTTTATGTGTAAATTCAACTGAGCTTTCTCATGAGGTAAGCATAAAAATTCACGAAGAATGAACAAGTTAGAAGCGTTCCGTCAAAATGCCATTCTTCGTGCCAATTATATTTCGACGACAGGTTGGCGCCTCGAGAGTGTAAGCGACTGCTACGCCGAAGGTCGCGGGTTCGATTCCCGCTCTAGTCAAACATTTGTGTGCATGAACATGGATGTTTGTCTTGGTCTGGGTGTTTCTATGTATAATATATATGTATTAACAAAAAAAGCATATATGTATGTTTATCCATTGTCTAGTACCCATAGTACAAGCTCTGCTTAGTTTGGGACTAGATGGTGTTGTGTGAATGTGATAGAATATTTATTTTATTATATTAAGCGCATTGCTGTTTTATTTCTGCATGAGCTTGCACTTCAAAGCTTGTGATATTCAGTCAATACAAAACGTAAATAAACTTAAAAGCAATAAATTAGTTAAGTTTTTGGTATTTTGACTATTATATTGGTTTTCGTAGTAATTTACTCAAGCAACATCTAAAAATCCCTCATCTTCTTGCTCTGAAAGTCAATTTCAGCAATAGGATCATAGATAATTAGGCTTTTTACTAAGGTCGTAGCATCGTTATAAAACTCTAAAATTAATCTCAGAAAAAAATTGTGACATAGAGATGCTTTATCGAGATCATGTTAAGTGAATTTTGAGAAAATATCGCTGCTGCGTAAAACGATCAAGGATCCAATTAAAATACAAGCTAACTGCAATGGTAGGTAGCTTAATTTCAATATTCAATGGCAGTTATCCATCTAGATCACTTTCGTAACAGTAGTTTTCATTAAACTGTCATAAACGTAACCGAATTCCTTAACAAAACTGTAGAGCCTCATCAAATAGACCTAGACAAACTGAATTGTTTGGTACCTATTATTAAATAAACAAAGCCTTTTTCCGCAATTTACATTTCCGAAGGCAATTTCATTAGTCCACAAACTATTCGCTAGAGGGAATGAGACTATCCGACTGTACTATGATTCGACCAATTACAACCGTCTTGATTACATACTAAAGTATATTTAGGATCCTGTTGTATTTAGCTAGTTGTTTATCATGTACTAGTTCATGTTTGGCCGGTGACGAAAATTGAAGAAAAACATTGATACAGGTTCTTGGTTAATTGTGTAACCATGTAATTTTTGCTGAGAAGCTGTAAATGCAGTAGGATTTTTTTTTAAGTCTTACGCACGACTATAAAATACGCAAGAATATGTCGTCGGCTTAAGTCGTAAAGCTCGTAACTCCATTTTTTTCCTATATCAACATTTTGATACCATTAGATAGATAATTTCTGAACGCAGCTAATAGAAAAACTCGTAAAGACGCTAAAAATCCGTTACAGTTTAAAAGTCTAAAAAGAAAACCTCGTGACTCGAGGCCGCTATTTTGTTAAAAGCTAACCACGTATCTCGCCCCGCTTAGTACTGCTCGACATGTCATAAGGATCGCACGTCAGTCTTATCTCAAAATTTTGGTAAAAAGTGTAATCACCAACAAGTAAGTACACAATTAATATTTTATTCAAATGCTAGTTTTATTTTTAGGCTGTCCTCTATCGCATTTATCACGGTGACTGCTCCGAAGAGCTCTTTCAACTAATCCCACCCTCTCCTTTCCTATACCGAACGACACGTGCTGGGTTAAGGTGCCACTCTTACTCGGTAGAACAGATACCGTCACGTATCTCTTCGGTACCATTAAGATGTGGAACGCATTACCAGCCTACATATTTCCCTCCACTTATGATCCTGGGTCCTTTAAACGAGGCGTGAAAAAGATACTCTCAAGGCCGTCAAGATGAGGGCCATCATGCCATAGTGCCATGCTGGCTATTGGGATGATGGCCATCACTATGGGACTTCACTGACTGCCGAACATCAGGCAGCATGGAGTCAATTTGTTAGGCAGAAATAAAAAAAAGAAAATTGCAGAACTTGAAAAGTCTGATTTTGATAGTAAGTAAAGTTATCCTTTGAATTGTTGAATTTAGTAGGGTATTTAGAGATTTCAGTGTGATCTCCACCTTGTCGTGGTGGGGGACTCAGTAGCCGTGGGTACTGAGGTACAGGTTCAGGTACACCCACGGTAAAGCTAAGCGGGATTCCGGGAGGGGACGCTCCACGTGAGCTTGGGTGAGTTCTGCGCAGGATGCGTCCAAAAGTGCGGGTGCGGGGGACAGTTCTGTCTGTGCGGTGTTGCGTTGCCGTCTTCCCTATCCTCTGCGGCCGCTGGGTGTTTTGGCGGCGGAGCCCAACACTTTCATCCGCCGCCAAGGGGGTTTTGTTCGGGGCCCGCCTGACCTTCTAGGGGGCCAATACCCGTCGGGGGCAGCGAGGAATGCTTCGGTGATACCCTACCCTCCGACACTCGGGTACATGAGGAACACGGGTTTGTTTTTAGTCAGTAAGAGTCTGACAGTCCCCTTCGCCCTTCCCCCAAGGCGGAGGGACTCCATGAGGATTTTCCAACACGACACCAAAAAAAGGGTATTTAGAGATTTATTTAAGTTTAAAATGGAAACACAAGTGTTTAAGTTTAAGGATAATGTATCTAAAATTAGAAGTGTTAAAAACCTTTAAAAGATTTTGCTTCTAGCCATTTTGTACGCCAAAAACTTAGTATTTTAATTAATATATCTCCTTGTTGTAACTAAAGTGTTTAATTTATACTAATTTCCTCGAAAACCTAACGTTATTCTAGTTGCAAAACACTTAACTCCTAAACAACGTTATTGTTATTTTTGTGAAACCTCTTAACTCCATGTTCATTTACTTGACCTGTTTTTTCATCAGTTATTTTTTCGAATTCTGATATCTAGCCGCTACTTTAGTTATTTATAAAAAAAACAGAACGAGTCTTCATACAATATTTTTCACCGTTAAGTTTTTTGCGTCTCCTGTAAAATTTGGTGTGACCGAGTTACGAGGTTTGCGACTTAAGCCTGTTGTCCTTTTTGTACAATATGAATAGTTAGAATAACATTCTCAGATAAAAAAGGCAGATAAACTTTTGTTAAGGATATTTTGTATAGACATATATCCATTTCTCAGGCAACCCATATTACGGCTACTTATAATAAAAAGAAAACGAAACACTACTGATATTTTTACTTTACAGCAGTTCGCGCCTACACTAAGGTCGAGATACAAAAGGCTAAGCATAACTTATTCTACTAAAACAAAGGTCTTCAAATGTATATGGTGCGAAATAAAGGTACGAAACCAATGATCGTTAATTCGAGTCACAGCCCGTCCCCATGCATATATTCATCAGCAACTTTAGAGCAAAAGGAAAACCGTAACACATGCGTCACTAATGAATAAACATAGCATTGCTTTGTGACTGATTACACTCAGAGTAGGGTATTTTCAACGAGAGATTTGATGGTACCTGTTGGGAGGGAAAGCTGTAGGTATATACCATAATAGATGACATTGCCTGTAATGTCATACCCGCTCCGCTAGCAATTTCGCTTTGTGAAGAGCTTATTCAGCATTTCAAGCGAGGCCAGTTTGATCTTGTCAAATGGACAAGCAACTCTAAGGAGATTCTCGCACGCATACCAGATTCTCATTAAGCTTCTCCAGACATTGAGTTTGAGAAGTCTGTACCGCATAAGGTTCTCGGTTTACGCTGGAACAAATCCTGTGATAGTTTTCGGTTTGACGTCTCACCACCAGATGATAAGTGCACCAAACGCACTATGCTGTCCACAGTGGCTCGACTATGGGACATAATGGGTTTTGTGGCTCCCACAATTTTGTACGCCAAGCTCTTGATCAAAGAGCTTTGGCTATCAAAGTGTGAGTGGGATGAAACACCCCCTGACCATATTGTCGCCGCTTGGGGCCAGTTTTGTATTGAGCTTACCGCGCTCAATCAAATTACTATTCCGCGTCATCTTGGGTTGGTAGATGGATGTACCATCAACTTAACAGGTTTCGCTGACGCCAGCGAGCGTGCTTACGGCGGAGTCGTATATCTGCAAGTCCGCATTGGTTCTAACTACTCGGTGCAGTTAGTTTGTGCCAAGTCTAAGGTCTCGCCTGTTAAAACCATTTCGGTTGCGAGACTGGAGTTGTGCGCGGCCCTTCTGCTGTCTCAGTTGCTCCGCAAGGTTCAAGACACAGTTTTGCCCCACCACTCTATTAATAAATATACGCATTTTCCGACTCCAAGGTAGTGCTCGCTAGGATTTATTCTTCTCCTCACCGCTGGCAGACTTTTGTCGCCAACCGCGTTAGTAAATTGATTGAACTTGTTCCCGCTACTTGTTTCAATCACGTCGCGGGTTATCGTACTCGTCTTCAGGAAGAACTTTCCATAGATCATATTGACTGGAAGTTTATTCCACCAGCATCACCACATTTCGGTGGATGTTGGGCAAGCATGGTCAAAGTAATTAAAACGCATCTCTTCAAAGTTATAGGTCAACAGATCCTCTCTTACGAAGAGCCTTTAACTGTCCTTGCACAAGTCGAGGCACTGATCAACTCGCGTCCGCTTCCAACTCAGTGAGATCTAGCCTGAAGTTGGACCTACCTCTTAGTTTAAGTATTTAGTTAGTAGTTTTCGCTATTATTGCGTTTGTAGCTAGCTTTCGCTAAAGTTAATTTAGATTAATTTTATTGTCATATCGCTGTCTTAGCCTATTGATGGGTTATGCGGTAGTACACCCAACATAGCTAAGTTCAATTCAATTTTTTTTAAAGGCAACCCTTTAGGGCCGGGGGGATATTGTAGCGCCATCTACCTTCCTATCCATAACTAATCGCATCAACATCAATCGTTCCACGTTCTAGTGCGAGCGATATCATATTTCCGTCCCTGTCTCCCATTCCCGAAGAAGGGGCACTGCCTTCGCCTGATTCGTCGCCGCGATCGTGGATGCGAGTGACAGTCCAGAACATTCCGCTCGCTGAGAACACCGTCTCGTTCGTATCGCGCCGCACCATTGTATGTGATTTATTACCGCTTCCACCAAGGAAAACCCGCTCGCGAATGGTGTAGTGTAGTGAAAACAAGCAGCTGCATCACGAAACCACCAGCACGAAACCACCAGGAGACTGCCCTACGGAAAGAAGAAGGTTATATAAGGTAAGTGCCCTCCATCCTTGAAATATCCTATACCCACTCAATCACCCCTTCCCGTAACCATCTCCTAGGCGGCGAAGAACCGCTATCCTCTCTATACAGTCCATTTCCTTCTCCAAGTCGCCTAGAACCCTACGGTTTCGGTGTAGCGCCGAACCATACATAATATAATAATGTCTTGCTTAGTAAAGGCAGTCTATCACGGAAACAGGTAATCGTTTTTCTTGTAGTGTTTTATAAATCTTTCATACTGCTAGAATATCAACATTTAGGATATCATACAGCATTTATGTACCGCACAGCTTCTACAATTCCTGGACATATTATTAACAATACTAAACTTAAACATAGTTCACCAGTTTAACAAAATTGCGCGAAGCTACACATATTAATAATAATATCTCAAAAAAATTCTACTACACAAAGCACTCTTTTAAGGTAGTGTCTAAGCCAACTTCGTAGAACGTCGTAGTCTATTATACTATTTATTATGCAAACACTTTTTCATTCGGAGCTGCATTGGATTAGAAAAAGAACCGTTATATTTTTAAGAAAGTAAAATTGTACTCGCCAAAAAATTGTCTACTTTATAACTATTCGACTGTAATTATTTATTCACAAAGAACTAAAATAGAAACAGTAACAAACTTTTTACAACTGCTACAGGGTTATTCTCACCAAATATATGCACTCATCAATAACGCAAAAGAAAGATATTTTAAAAGAGAAGACAACGTCTAGACTCAATTAAATACATGTATTTTTCTGGTCATTCACAGTTGAATCGTGAAATCCATACATTAGAGCCAAGATGATTTTTCGAAATATAAGCCACTTGTAATTAAACCAGCCTTCCCACTTTCGCTATTGATATATATTATGATTTGATTGTGCGTGTAATAGCGACGTAATCACTTCACATTTTGAAAAATATCAGTAATCTTAAACATATCCCTCCTTGTCGGTTCATCCTAATATACTTGCCAACCAGAGATACAATCAAACATACTCGTATATATACCTAGTCCACCCTACTACTAAAAACATTAATCTCGAACCTTAAAAAGAAACTTAAAATAAATCCATACAGAAGACGCGAACCGTAATATCGCTCGGTGTGCACCACATGAGTAAATAAAGTGCACTGTGCGAACACAAAAACACGTACAAGCACATTGACACAAAGACCACAGGCGCCTTTAAACGACTCTATTTATCACACAAAGGTAGACAAAAAGTTTACCTACGACTAAATGAAAACAGGCGCAAGTGCTTGTGCGACCACAAACGCAAGCAACCTAGCATTTTCATTCGCTACCCACTGGGTCGGAAGGACCGAATAGCTTTCGACCACGTTTTCAAATAGTAAAGGACTTTTCATTTTAACGCGTGTCATGCGAAGTTGGGTAAGCTGTTTAAAATAATGTTTGTTTATAGCACAACACACACACGTACGATATATTCATTTCATTAGGTATTGCATTGGATTTTCATGAATCTGACGGTGCATTATTTGACATTATAGTGGTAGTTATGTTTTTAACTTATTTTAACGATATTTTCCCTCAGACTATATAATAAATACCTACATAAATTGTATTTTCAATGTTTTACCGTTCCGTGTTGGTATATTTTAGATTTTACAGGTGAATTTTCAGATGCCTCAGTTCGTTGTTTTACGGTAACATATCTAAATAAAACATATTATTTATGAGCCAGAATAGCTATAAACCAATCCTTTGACGAAGGTATCTTTCCAAACCAACTAAAAAAAACCATTATCAAACCAATACACAAGAAAAATACTTAAACCGATCCCAGCAACTACAGACCGATAGCTCTTCTTCCCACGTCATCCAAAATATACGAAAAAGCCATGTGTAACCGTGTTTACAATTTCTGCGAAAAATTCAAAGTGTTTGACGAAGGTCAACACGGATTTCGAAGACAGCGATCCACATCTCTAGCAGTCTATAAATACATGCAGGAAATAATAAATGCCCTTAATAACAAGAAGTACGCAGCAGGAATCCTTTTAGATATGACCAAAGCATATGACAAAGTGCAATTTAAAATACTTCTATAAAATTGCATGGTATAGGGATTCGCGGAACAACACATAATTGGTTTGCATCATACTTGAAAGACAGAGAGCAATATGTCGAAATAGATTACTTTGACCACGACCTTAAACAAATAACACATGTTAGATCCGACAAAAAGATAATTAATGCATCAATTCCACAAGGTAGTGTCATCAGATGCCTCCTATTCATTATCTACATCAACGACCTACCAAAAATCATGGATGAACCATGTGTACTATTCGCAGACGACATATCCTTACTCACTACTAGCCAAAACGTCAATGATATTAATGAACACTTAAACTTGATACTAAATAAAACAACAAAATGGTTAACTGAGCACAACCTCGAAGTAAATTATAAAATAACAAAAGTAATGACTTTTCATCCAAGACAAAAAGCTTCGATTACAATTAACCTGACAGTTAACGACACAAAAATAGAGGTCGTTAACAATTTTTCATTATTAGGTCTCATCATAGATACACACATTACCTGGAAACCACACATAAAACATATACACTCAAAAATCTCAAAATTCTATTACGCACTACGAGAAGTTAAAAAAACTACCGACATACAGACTGCCCTCACCACTTACTACGCCTACGCATACTCATGGCTCAACTACGGCATTATTATGTGGGGAAACAGTACCGACGCCCATACACTATTCATTCTCCAAAAGAAATTAATCCGTATAATAGTTAATATAGAGCAAACCGACAGCTGTAAACCAATTTACACACAATATCGAATATTAACATTACCATCTATTTATATCTTAGAAATATGCAAATTTGTAAGAAAACATACAAACTTTTTCGTAACCCGCGGAAATAAACATAACGATCGGCCAGTTAGACACAAGAACATGTTAATGCTCCCCTCTTCACACATGACACTTCACAGTAATAGCACCTATGTAATGTCCATTAAAATTTATAACAAGTTACCAGATTCTTTAAAAAATGAAACAAGCGAAACTAAATTCATACGCGCACTCAAGAACATCCTCATCAACAAAGCCTACTACTCAATAAATGAATACATCAATGATAACAATATTGCCAATACACAGCATGATACACAAAACACTTCACACTTTCCAATATCAGAGTCCTGTTATGTTAATCCATGTACCAAATGCCTGTTATTTCATTACTTACATATTATATAGTCTATAGTTCCTATATATACGAATAAGGATGTTTAATTTTTAGGTCTAGTCGTTGAATTTTATATACATATTTTTTTTATTGTTTTATTAATTTTAGATGTAACGTTAATTAATTTTATATATTTTCTGATTGTTTTAATACCTTCTTGTAATTTTAGACGTAAGATTAATTTTATTTTGCTGTGCCCTACAGGGTCCACAATTGCACTTAGCTCTAAGCCATTTTGTAACATCTTTTATACATTGTGGAATGCAAATAAATATGAATATGAATAGTTATTCTGAAAGAACCTAGCAGTATTTTAAAGAAATTAATATTAAAATTTTCGATTTCAATATTACAGCATCCTTTATTACGTCTGCGCAAACTAAGAGTAGTAAAATAAAAAAGAATCAAACCATTTTATTTTTAAATAAATTGTTACTTTTTAATAACGGGCGGCTATTATTAAAATTTCTTTATTCAATACTAGCGAATTGCATTTACACCAGAGAATCGTCTGCAAAATGGAATAAATTAAAATGCTAACGCAATGTTGTTAATCATGCCTGCAATATAATGAATGCTGCAGGTAACAATAGTACTATGTACAATGGCTTTTGTAATGGGAGTAGCAGCTATAAATACCTTCATGAGTATTATACGTGGTTATCATTAACAACATTATTGAGTTCATACAAAGGATATGAATGTAATGGATACTTAACTGTTCTGTGAATCATACACAGAGATTATATAGATGGCGTTCTAAGTGAGTAAGATTTAACATATTCACAGTGTGAGCTTTGTGAAAATACATTATATATTAAATTCAGATAACTGCAGCAGTTATCTGAACTTAACAGAGCAGCTGTCGGGTAGAATAACAGAAGGATGTATCAATTTAACCTAAGACGACGAAACTCTTTGTGGATTTGTTCATCAGCCGGTGAATATGCTAAATACTAATATTATTATGTTCATCTCTATTAACATTAAGATATTGAATTTATTTTTCAGAAATATGTATTGCTACCAAAACAATACCTAACTATTACGTATCACCGAATGTTTCCTTTGGTCATATATAGAAATGTGTGCCTCAATTTGATTTAATCAAAGTTGTAGATGTCTCATAACAGTTATAATGTTACCAGTTTGTTCTTTTCAAATATTTTGCTAGGTCATTCTCAAGCTTATGACTAAACTATGTAAACATTAGTATCCACCAATTGACGAGTCTACAACTTCATTTAAACAACGCACCATCCCTTTCTTTCTACAAATTTAAAATAAGATAGACATTATTGACAACTGTCAAATTACAAACGAACAAATTTGTCGTTAACGGAAATTTAGTTGCTCCCTTTATTCTACTTTTCTCACTAAGCGTACAACAAAGAAATACGTAGGTGAGTCAATTTAACAATTCCAAAATGTTCCAAGCCTTTCTTTGTTGTGACTTTGATTGAAATTAATGCGACGTACTATGCTGAACATTGGCAGCATTATACTCTTGAGATATAAGTTAAATGGAGATGTTGAACAGGGACAATCTTTCTATGAGATGTCATAAACATGAGGCTGTATATGAAAGTAGCGATATTTCAAAACATGAAGAAATTGAAAATGAAATAGCACAGCGTGGTGTCAACGCACAGTGTCAAGTTGTAGGTAATTTATATATTTTTATCCTTAAGCCTTATATGAACAAATAAAAAGCCGACGCACGACATAAAAATTATATGTCTAAATCATATGCGAAATTGTTTACAATTTTTACTCATCAGACTGTGAAAGAAAACATTTTCCCCACTTTCCTCCGTTAGTGGCACTCCTCCATAGCAGACATTCCTTAAAAGCCAAAAAAATTGTCCAATTTGCTCATTGGCCTGGCTTTGATATTTTGATTCAAGAGAGATTTTATGTACAGTTCGCGTCGGGAGCACAAAACTAATTTCAACAACATATCGTGTTTTCTATTGTATATAAAAATATTCTGTGCTAAATTTTAGGAGATTTTCCTGTGAGTGGAATAAGCGTTATGTTTTTATTTGTTACATACCTTTCCTTAATTAAATACGAGGGGTGTACGCGCGTAAGCGTACGTCGTTCTGAATTATAGTCTCGCACGTTGACGGTAGTGGTCCAATGAATTTTGCTGTAAGCAAAGTGGAGGCGCATCGCCGAAATCCTTCGAGGGTTACTTAGAGACTTTGTCATGTAAATAAGCCGCTCAGACCCCTAGGGGAAGCGCTATTCAAACTGAAATAATGTAAATATTTTATTTCTGAATAGATGCCACCACTTTGATCTTGACGGCGTTATTTTCTTTCAAATGCTGAAAAATGTGATCCAATTAAAGTAACAATAAAAGAGAACCATTTGTTACTGCAAAAACCATGTATGTTTTTAGTATTTATTATTGTAGTGGCTGCCTTCAGGGCGGAGATAAGTAGCATTTAAGGTTCTTACATTATACATAACAACATGTTAGTGTATCATAATATGCTGTCTAGACTATTTTAAGCGACTCAGGGATAAAGAAGGGCTCCTTTTGCGTATAGCATTTAAGCAACTAAAAATAGCTCAATCACTTTTATTAACCGTAAAAAGCTCTTATATGTACATTATTTTGTTTCATTTTGTCAAAGCAAAGTCAATTATTTACTTTTACGCAGTAGATTATAATCAATGCCTAGAAGTGAACCAGCTTTATATCACATTCAATGATAAAATATTTTTCTAAACTCAACGCAAAAAGTTCTTATAAGTCGGAGGCCCAATTCTCCTAAATAAATTTGTTCAAAATACTGTTTCGATATAATGTCAGTGTCATACTTACGTCACAAATCAGAGAGGTTGGACTAGTAAAAAAAAACACGAAGAATGTAAAGTGCGTTCATTCTTATCTGGCAAAAATGGTAAACAAATATGGCGGACAAATAAGTACGTTCGTAAGACCAGTGATGGGAAATATTGCATGAACTAAATCAAGTTTCACTTAAAATTCATTCAGTGAATGAAATAAAACATATTAGAGATAGAGATTTTAAACTTTTAATGTTTTCGATGAGAGTCGAAATACAAATGGTATTTAGTTCATGTAAAAGGTTTTATTTTTTTAAAGGTACAAATATTATGTCAGATCGTCGGTGTCGAGAGACATTGTGGTTTCATAAGAACTTGTTTCTGATGTGAGGTTAATTATGAATCTGGGGGTTACTCCACCCGTCGCATCATCAATAAACCCATTGAGCATCATTTTATTTTCCTGTTTGATAACATGTTCGATGCATTTTTTGCACGATTCAGCATCAATTTTAGCAATGCTCTCTTTTGTTAAATCTTTTATTTCTCCCATCTTAAAAGTTTTAATATTGCAGCCAACATGCGATTTTATTTGTGCCCATATTAATTCTATTAGGTTTAGTTCGCAATGATAAGGTGGAAGGCGAACAACAATAATATTTTCTTGGCTGCCATTTCATCAACCACTTTTATATTGAAATCGTATTTGAATTTAAGGCAAAATGCGTTTATAACTTAATACTGGTAAGTGAATGTAAACACTATTTGTCATTATAATGATTTCAACAATTAGCGTTAGCGGCATCTATCGCCCGCCCCCATATATCATGTAATCGTGGTTACGATTTCTGACTGCAATCAGAGAATGGATACTTTTTCGATTACTTTCGGTAAATGTTTTCATGATTGATGGTTACAAATTACATTTTGCCCATCTCTGACTAGAAAAAGGAGAGGACTTTGCCTGGCAAATGGCACAAAATACATATTTTTAAAAAGAAACTTAGTCAATTCTATCGGAGTAATTCTATTTTTAAATTTCGCTGTTTTGTATGGAGATTTTCTAACCCATATTTTACTTTTCCATCCATTTTTAAATGTTTTCATTTATACAAACACAACAAAAATGAATTAGCTAAATTGGTGCAGCAGTTATGTCTATCTGAGTTTGATTTTTATTTATTAAGATTAATTGTCCTGATATAAAAACTACACTTACTTACACTTACTTTTATCTCTCGGTTAGTTACAAGAGTCCAATCAGTTGCAATCTCAAAGTTCTTTGTACGTAGCCCGGTTGTCGATCAAGAGAAATAATACTCGGAATGAAAAGCTCATACAAATCCACAAGCAAGCCCGGTCGGTCATAAGCATATTATTATTATTATTATATTTATCGACTTATCAGTTTTTATCCATATTGTCTGCAGTCAAAAACTTTTAATTTAGACCCTTATGGAAATTTACCTCAGTTAATGAAATTATTTTATACGGATCTGAATGTTCTTTACGTTTACCATAAAAGGATTACAATATATTAATACTTTTTCTATAATCATTCAATTTTATCATTCACTTCATCCCATCTCTACAGTCAAATGTCATATTGACAAGACATCGTAATAATCTGTGGTTTGAAGTGTCATCGCAATTACGATTTTCTTTAAATTTATATGTTTTAAAAGAGAAATATGAAGCTATTTTAGGTGGAAAATAATGTGTTGGTATTTGAACAACATTGTAAATATTTGTTTGTAGCATATATTACGTGATTCGGCCACAGTCTTGTGATTTGTGATGAAGGTATGTTTGTTTACTAGTTGTGCCAGGTAAAGATGAACGCATTATACGTGCTCTGCATTGTAAAATAGTATAAAAAGTATTGATCGCTACTTACATATGTGAAAACCAGTGAAAATTCATACTCATTACATTTAACAAACAGTTGCACCTTTATAGTGACACAGTGTTATGGCTACATATATCGCAAATACGCACCAAAACTCAAAGAAGTGACATCGTTTGAGTTCTATTGTTTGTAATTCAACATTCAGTGCCAATTGCGAACTAAAACAAACGTGTTACAATACTTTTATAAACTATTTCATTAAAATAAAACAGTTATGCCTTCAAAAGTACAGTGTAAACAAATCAACAGACGCATTGACCAATCACATTCCACCCAAACAAATTTGACGTAACGTGTTTCGTTCAGAAATTGATACACTGTAAACTAAAAACAGACTTTGAAGACGATTACGTTCCGTTCCACTTGTACTCCGCTGCTACAATATACTACTCATTTACTAAATAATTACTGAAATAAATTTTAACTACTTACGCAATATCCTATGAAATGAATGTTACTCTCCGTAAAAAGGTGAATACAATAATGGACAACTCTTTTGATTCACTTTCCGATTACAATGAGAGCTACTCCGCAATACCAACTGGAAACCCAACTAGAACTGGAAGTTTACCAGATTTATCGACATGCCACGATATGGAAATAAAGTACCTTAAAGATGCTAACAAAGACCTCAACTACTAAATTAAAAGTGCTCATAATGAGATAGACAAGTTATCTTTGGAAAATAATATTATGAAAGCAAAAATCAAAGAACTTGAAATTAAAGTTAAAAGCTTACTACAGATTTGTTTCACACCTGATTGTGCCAAGACTTCTCATTTACGTCGAACCACTATAGACCTTACACCAAAGACTACTAACAAACCAAGCATAAATAAAAGGAAAATAAAATTCTTACCAGAAAACCAACAAAATTATGTCGAAATAAACTTATTAGCGATCGAAACGGAATGTTCTGCTGCACTAGAGACAAAAATAAACGCTCCAATATCTTCCACGCCTGAAATTATGCCAAACACAACCCCAAAGCGGAGGATAGTAATATTAAGCACACAACAAGCTGTTGGACTGGCTGCTACATTAATACAGATGAGAATAAATAACAAATATGAAAATTACCACATAACAGCTCTCACCAAACCATTTGCGACAGCCGAAGAAGTACTCAAGGAATGCCAAAACTTTACACTTGATGAAAATGACAAACTTGTACTATGCGTGGGTGAAAATGATTCTAATCCAACTCGACTAAGCATGGAATTGGCCGTAACATTTAAGAAGTTCCAACACACACCTATAATAGTTACAGGTATAGCAAAATACAAGTTTCTAAACGAGATCATGTTAAATAATGTTATAAGATTGTTATTCAACAACTACAGTACAATAAAATATTTAGATATAAGCAAAATACGTAAATATAGTAATAAGTATAGCATTTTATATAATATAAGTAAACAGATAAATTTTACTTTAGATAGCTTTGACTATCATAGCAAGTTCTTAAATTTTAAGAACCACAAACAAAACTGCTTGTCATTTGATACGAATATAAACAAAAATGTACATAGAGCATTAAACTCACACAAGAAACAGAAAACTATCTTAGATTATTTTAAAGTAACCCCTATGAGCGTATTTAAGTAAAACGAATGTCGAACACACTACGTCTAAGATACAAGATTCTTCACATACATCTAAAAAGCCGTTAGTTAAAGGGGCTAGATTTTTTCGACTTTAACAATGATAACCATAAAATCTTTACCGTATTTCATCAAAATATTGCTGGAATATTAAGTAAATCTGAACTACTTCAGATTTACCTTGAAGAAGGATATAATAAAAATGTAGCTGTTGATATCATCTGCTTAAGTGAAACTTTTTTGAAATCTGGAGAGGAATCTAACGTACATATTGAAAATTATAAACTCATAGATTGGTATTGCAGACCTGACCAAAGGCGGTGTATGCATTTTGTCTAGAGTTACATTAAATTGTTCAAGGATTCAACTGATGAAAGAGTTGACTACTAAACTCTCCTTTGAGTATTGTGGTGTTGAAATCCCGCAATATAATTGTATATTAATCTGCATTTATAGAACTCCAAACTCAAATCCTAATCATTTTCTCACTAATTTAGAATTGTTAATGTCCGAACTTCGTAAAAAAACAAGGAAAAAAATTATTGTAACGGGTGATTTTAATATAAATTTACTTAAACAGTCAAAAGCCTTGGATGAATATCATGGGTTAATTAATAATTATAGTTTCTATTTACATATAAATGAACCTACAAGAATTGAGGCATGCTTGGGCCAAATTATTAGCAATATCCCTGACGCAATAGGTAAAGTACTAAATTTAGGTTTATCTGACCATACCGCCCAATCTCTCACTTTTACCATAAATACCTGTGCGGTCAAGGTGCTCATTCGTTTATAGAAGAGACTACCATTTAGATAACATTGAGAAATTCAAAGAGTGCATGGCAAGTCTGTCTTGGCAAGATGTACGCGAAGAATCTGACTTCAATTATGCCTGCCAGTTATTTCACGAAACTTTAATATTATTTTATAACCTTTGTTTCCCGATTAAGAAAATAAAGTGTGCTACCAAACCTAGAAATCAATCATGGATTACGCGCGGCCTAAGAATATCCTCCAAAGTAAAAATAAATCTTCGCTATAGCTATTACAGGAACAAAAGTCTAAATATTAAAAAAGAATATCAGAAATATTCAGGTTTGTTAAAACTTTGTGTTTACAAGGCCCAACAAATAAGTTATATAAAATACATAAGAAATTCAAATAATAAATGCTTAGCCACGTGGTCGGTAATAAAAAAACTTGAAAATAAAAGTAACCATTCTGACTATATTTGTAAAATCGACATAGATGGGCAAATTATAACAGACCCAAACAAAATTGCTACCTCATTTAATAATTTCTTTGTTACCTCAACTTCCAACAGTAACTTATCTTCAAGCCGATTACCAAATAGCAACGGCTGTCTCATTGAAAGAAACGATGCCACCATATTTTTACAACCTACGACTCCTACAGAAGTCTATACCATCTTAAAATCCCTCAAAAATACAAATTCGACAGGCTACGATGACATACAAACAATTATTTTAAAAGAAAGTGCTCCCTTCCTTTCTGATATATTGGCCTACTTAATCAATTTGTCATTTGAAGAAGGTTGCTTTCCCGATTGCTTAAAAACTTCTGTCATCAAACCCATTTTCAAGAAAGGAGATAATACAGTTATAAATAACTATCGCCCCATAGCTCTGATCCCAACTATAGCCAAAGTCTTCGAAAAAATAATGCAAAACAGGTTAACACATTTTTTAAATAAATATAATATTCTTAAACAACAACAGAATGGCTTCCAAAAGGGAAACTCTACAACGTTAGCAGTTTTTAACTTGGTTAATAAAATTCTCCAAAATTTAGATAAAAACATACGCACATCAGCTATATTCTTTGATTTAAGTAAAGCATTCGATGTTGTTTCCCACAGCAAACTTCTTTTCAAATGTGAAATGTATGGGATTAGAGGTATCGCAAATAAATGGCTAGAGAGTTATCTAACCGGCAGAACCCAGTACGTGGATATACTCAGTATTAATGAACTAATGCATGAAATTCACATGAAATCAGATCTTGTGAAAAACCAACTAGGTGTCCCTCAAGGAAGCATATTAGGACCACTGCTTTTCTTAATATTTATAAACGATCTGCCTGACGTCACACGGCACGATTGCACACTCTTTGCCGATGATATAGCGGTGGTAATATCCGAGTCTAAGGCAAGCAACTACAATGATGACATTAACAGTTGCATATCTGAAATTGTTTCATGGTTAGATGACAATAAACTAAAGGTTAATATTAGTAAAACCAGATTTATGCAATTTTATAATAGATATCTGAATAAGAATGATCTTATAATTAAGTATATGAACGAAACAATTCAAGAGTCAAAAGATGTTTCCTTCCTAGGTATAATTTTAGATAGACAGTGTCGTTGGGCCTTACACGTAAAAAAAGTTTGCAACAAATTAAATAGATTTGCGTATGCGCTCTGGCGGTTAATAAAAGTTGCAAATCAAAATACGGCGATACAAGCGTACCATGGATATGTAGCCTCAATAATCAGATACGGTATCCTTTTGTTGGGTAACTCTGTTGAGATTAATAAAGTTTTTATAGCCCAAAAACAATGCATCCGTGCACTTGCCGGTGTACCTCCACTTACATCTTGCAGACTATTATTTCCCAAACTAAAATTATTGACCGTACCATCTATCTACATCCTTGAATGTTGTTATTTTGTAAAAACACACTCTTTACTTTTCCCGAAATGGAGTGATCACTGTACGTTTAATACTAGGCATCCTGACAAATTACTTGTACCTAGCAGAACTGAATTGTATCGCCGAAATTCTTACACAATGGTCATCAAAATTTATAATGAATTACCACAAGACGTAATAAATCTGCCAACTAAAGTGTTCAAGGCGCGGCTTTGGTCATGGCTTATAACCAAAGCATTCTATTCTGTTAATGACTACTTACAAGAAAAATTACTGTAAATACTATCTATAACGCCTATTCATTGTAATTTTCATTGATTCTGTAATTTGTTTTCGTTTTCTCTTATTTTATTATAGTATTTTTTTTAAATTTTCAACATAGTGTAAAATTGTAATAAAAAGCAAGAGAAGGATAACTCTTGTAAACTAAACTAGTAAACTTGGTTTTCATTAAGTTTTATTGTTTTTTGTCTTTCACTCTAATGTATATCTGCAACTAAGTTTTGCACGCTGTTTACAGCCAAACATATGACACTTTATTTAATGTAACACCTTATTTACTGTGTTTGATGCAAATAAAGATTATTATTATTATTATGTTTCTCTTTACTCACGGCTATTCTTCTAACTTTGGTGTCAGAAGAATAACCGGTCCTTTGGGAGGCTTACACGGGGATATGGATCCAACGTGCAGAGGCCCGTAGAGAGTTTTAATCTAAAATGGGATGGGACACATGCCGCGGAGCCTCCACATCTGCACTACTGAGTACAGCTATGGACTAGCTGCAGCAAATGTAGGACTATTGCAATGATGTGGAGTCTAATTTACTAGTTTATGGGGATGGGTGTTAAATGGACTAGTAATAATGATACTATGGATAAC
Organism: Euclidia mi; assembly: GCA_944739405.2. Classification (NCBI taxonomy): domain Eukaryota; kingdom Metazoa; phylum Arthropoda; class Insecta; order Lepidoptera; family Erebidae; genus Euclidia; species Euclidia mi. The sequence continues at coordinate 31,422,437 of OX123188.2, read as the reverse complement.
AAACGGCACCTGCCAGTGATACTCCTATAGCATCCATCCGCGTGGCAGGTGGTAACTCGCCAACTCACTAGATGGGCCCTCTCTAAACAGCCGCCCAAAGCAAACAAACTCTGCCATAAAGACAGCCAGAGGGCAACACCGGTGCGAGTGGCTAGGGGTGTCGAGCGGTGCGGCACCGGTTTCGCCATCGCGGGCCTCGTGACAACGGAGGCCCGGAGCTGGTTTCCCCGTAGTTACGCCCTTGAGAATGACACTTCCACCCCCGAGCTAATAGCTCTTGCGGCTTCCCTCTGGCCGGCCGACCAAGGCAAGCCAGAGTTGAGAGTCCTGCGGGCACTCTTGGAAATCCACTACGGCCAGCCAATAAAGGCAAGCTGGAGACGGGGCCCTGACCGACTCCCTGAAGCATTCGGGACCGCAGTGTCGCCACACACATTCAGCTCGCCACAAAGCTGCCCTGCGGTTGTAAGCTTTCTTTTCACCTTGTAATACATTTTTGTTTATATTACACGATGAAAGTAATGTTTGAAAGCTGTTACTCTGCCCTCTGAGATTGCGTTAGTCTCATGATGAGATAACGGCTGCCCCAGAGGGATTTATATTATTATTATTAGTAATAGAGACCGCATTAAAATAGCAACCTTACCCAATATAATTAAGTACTTCACTCTGACACATCTTTTCTCATGTAAGAGAAAAATGAATACACAAATGTCATTTCGAATCTTCGAACATTCTTCGAAATTGTCGTAAATATTAACTAGACTAGTGATGTGCTTACTCAAAATGAATTTCGATAAAATATCGATAATGTTTGCAAAAAGGCACGTTTGGCTGTGCATAGAGGGGTGTTAGTGTCTACCCTTATGTATGGTAGTGAAAGTTGGGTATGGCAGAAGAGACTTGAAAGTAGAATAAATGCTGTAGAAATGAGAGCACTGAGAAGTATGTGTGGTGTGTCTTTGACCGACAGAGTAAAGAATTGTGTGATACCAGAGTGGTGTGGGGTAAAAGAAGATGTAGTGACAAGCATCGAGAAAGGCATGTTAAGATGGTTTGGGCACATGGATAGGATGGATGACGAAAGACTGACAAAGAAGATATATAAGGCAAGTGTGAATGGGACAGGACGAAGGGGAAGACCTATGCGGACGTTCTCTGACCAGATTGGAGACCTCCTAAAAAAAGGACAGGTCAGAAGTACCCTAAACAGAAGAGCATGCATGAGAAACTTAATGGGAGTGAATGAAGCAAGCGAGGTATGTCAGGATTGTTGCAAATGGCGTTCCGTAGTCTCTGCCTACCCCTCTGGGAAACAGGCGTGAGTCTATGTATGTATGTATGTTTGCAATAAATCCTTAGATTTGGTTTACTCCGAATGAATATCAATTGAATGTTGATAAATCCTCAGATAAAGTAAAATATGTGAATAAATACAGCTTATATTTAAACACTAGTAAATAAGTTACGATAAAAAATATATTTATTTATTTATTTATTTATTTAACACTTTATTGTACACTAAGTTGGACATTAAAAATTGATCATTTTACAAACATAGTACAATGGGCGGCCTTATCGCTAACAGCGATTTCTACCAGGCAACCTTTGGATGGATATTATTGGTAGGAAAGAAATGGTAGTTGTCAGTGTACCAGTAAATTATGATTTACTTTAAATATATACATAAAATAAATAGTACAATAATATACCTACTCATACATAAATAACTATACATATATATATTTACACATACATAAATAATATTTAATACATACTTATAATTTTATTTAAGGAATGTTATAATGATAGATAGTGATCCTTGACTAGAGATTTGAACCTTGTTACCGTCTGAGCCTGCCTTATGTGAAACGGTAATGCATTCCATAGCCGAACAGCAGTCACAGAAAAAGATTTATCATAAAAAGCTGTTGAATGTACTGGCATCTTCAGTTTCAAATTTTCTGATGACCTTAAATAACGGTTGTGCGTATCATGAAGGAATTCGAATCGTCCTTTAAGATAGGAGGGAGTTGAAGGGTTAAACAGTATATTGTACAGCAAAGAAAGAATGTGAGCATTCCGGCGATATCGTATTGGTAACCACTTGAGTTGTGTTCGAAATTGTGAGACATGATCGTATTTGCGTAATCCAAATATGAATCGTATACAGAGATTTTGAAGGCGCTCAAGTTTTTCAAGCTGGTTTTCGGCAAGATCTGGATAGCTGACATCTGCGTAATCAATAATGGGTAATAGAAGAGAGTTTGCAAGTGCAATTTTGGTGGCAGTAGGAAGAAAATTCCTAAGTCTTCTTAGTGAACCTGCCGATGCAAACACCTTATATTTTTAAATTACCTTTTTAAGGTGAATAAAGCAATTGATATACCTACATAATATCACTAATAATCACTACCTATATGCAATGATAGGGTCAATGAAGAGATCATTACCACGTAATGGTTTTCGAATACAAAACCACGTTACGTATTTCAGACTTTTGGAAGTTATATGCTTACTATTAAGCAAATTATCACGATCGTCAAGTGTTTGTCTAAAATCATCCAAACTAAATTAGGCTTTCTGAAATTGAAGGGAGGCACGATCCCAGTATGCTCAGTTACATAATAAATCAACAATCGAGAGCAGGCTGCAGTAGTAAATGAGTTAACTAATACGTAGATTAGAAATAAAATTTTACTTCAGGGTCAATTTAAAATAAAATATTTCACACATAATGAATCACAATATTTTCTTGGGTTTACGCGAATGTTACACATTGAAATTAAACTAAAGTTTACGGATTTTATCGCGTTATATTACTTTCACTGGTTATTTGTTATAACATTTAAACCGAAAGATCTAGAAACTACATTTTTATCACTAGCCGACGTTTCGAATTCTTTACAGGATTCATGTTCACGGCAGACTGAGGTGATATTTGTCTTTGTCTTGAATTTAAAAGTTAGAATAAACGAAAAATGGAAAATCTTTTATCGGATGAAAGTACACATAAATTGGTTAAGACAGACCCTACCAACAAAATACTCAAGCAAACGAGTGACATTGTGAAGAAATACTCCGAACAACTGAATCTGGACGTGAAATACTTAATACCATCGTGTGCAAAACCTCCTCAATTGTATGGTCTACCGAAAATACACAAAGAAAATGCTCCACTGCGCCCTATAGTCAGTCAAATAGGGGCACCAACCTACAGATTGGCTCAACACATTGCGAAGATTCTCTCGCCACTCAGAGGCAAGACGAGAGCGCATGTAAAGGATTCCTACCATTTTGTCAGTGAAATAAAACACCTACATCTCTCTGACAAGGAAACTATGGTTAGTTTTGATGTACAGTCATTATTTACATGCTTACCAGCACTACTATTGAAATAACTAGAAGAAAGCTAATAGAGAACAACATGCCCGAGGAATATGCAGAAATATTGAAACACTGCTTAACAACCGGCTATCTGCTATGGGATGAGAAATACTACATACAAGTAGACGGTGTGGCAATGGGCTCTCCAGTATCGCCTGTTGTTGCTGACATCTTCATGGAGGACTTCGAGGCGCGAGCCCTGCAGACTGCCACCATCACACCGAGGTTCTACAAGTGGTATGTAGATGACACTTTTACAATTTTACCAACAGATAGTGTTAATGTATTCCTAGACCATCTTAATTCTATTCATAACAACATCAAATTTACAATGGTATTAGAGGCAAACAATTCTTTAGCTTTCCTAGCTGTACTTGTTATCAGGAACGAAAACAACTCTTTGAGCCACACTTTGTATAGGAAAAAGACACATACAAATAGGTACTTAAACGGTGAATCTCACCACCATCCTAAACAGTTAGCTACCGTAGGAATGTCTTTGTTTCAGAGAGCCCGGGGGATCTGTGACAAGAAACACCTGGACGCCGAGCTTCAACATGTCAAGCAAGACAATAGGCTCCGACCACCGCGGCAACGTCACAGATCCCCGAAGAATAAGCCAGCCACAGTAGAGAGACAACCTGCTGTCCTCCCATACATCAAGGGCGTGACCGACAAGATTGGCTACATCTTGAAGCGATCTTCAATCAAAACTTTCTACAAGCCGCCAACGAAGATAAGCCAATTATTACCATCTGTCAAGAGTCAGTTACCCATACAAGAGGCCGGGGTTTACAAGATAGACTGTGAGTGTGGGCTCTCATACATTGGACAAACCAAGAGAAGCATAGGCATTCCACTAAAGGAACATATAGCTGACATTAAATACAAACGCTCGACGAAGTCTGCTGTGTGTGAACCTGTAGAACAAGGAACCAACCATTACCTGCGATTTGATAAACCACAGATACTCGCAAAAGAACACCGCTTTATTTCAAGAATGATACGTGAAGCTATTGAAATTAAAAAACATCCGAATTTCAATAGGGAAGATGGTTGAAATGTACCTCCAGCTTGGGACCCTGTTATCAGGCTAATGAAACCCAAAAAGGACAAAGTCACCAGAAGACATCAAGACACAGTGAGCACATTCTGCGTAGATAGTAACACCAATAGTTGAAAAATGTTCGGGTACTTTGAGATAACTTTGAAATTCAAGACAAAGACAAATATCACCTCAGTCTACCGTGAACATGAATCCTGTAAAGAATTCGAAACGTCGGCTAGTAATAAAAATGTAGTTTCTAGATCTTTCGGTTTAAATGTAATAACAAATAACCAGTGAAGGTAATATAACGCGATAAAATCCGTAAACTGTAGCATAATGAATCACATTTATTTAATGTAAAACAGAAAAAGTCTCTGACAATGTCATTGCCTTAGTTAGAAAAAAAACTCAAATCTTTACAAAATCATATTATATATACAGGTCAAATTAATTACACACTTATAGATACGCCTAGGTCTAAAATAAGTGAGAAATAAAATAATTTACAAGAATTAAACCAGGAGCCCGCATGGTGAGTAAGAAAGAAAATTAAATTGTGTGCGTACTTCTAACTGGCACCGAACTTTCACAGACAGTAAACGAGACACAATTGAAGTTTTATTGTTATCACGTTTATAGGTGTTTACTGTCCTTCAAAGTGTTAAAAAGTGTTGTTGTTGAAAATATAAGTTTTTCTGCTGCCTAGTGCGATCATCTTTAGATGTTGGTAAAGGCTCTTGACGATTAGTCCATTTACTGACACAACTATCGGCACAATGATCGCCGAGTTCACATCCCACATATCGACAATCTCATGAGCTGGGACCAAATATTTGATCTCCTTCTCTTTTTCTGCTTTTACGAGATTGCTGTCATGCGATGTGGTAATAACGTCTATCAATGCTAATCACTCTGCTCGGTCGATCACTACAATATCAAGCTTATTGGCTACAATAAACCTGTCTGTAATGATAGACCTTTCCCAGGACAACAACGTACGACCATTTTTTCGAGAACTGAGAACAAATATTTTTATTATTTTACTCTTCGGGGATAAAAGGCGTGAAGTTATGTTATGTTATGTTATGTTGTTGAATTAAATTGTAATGAGATCGTAAATTGAAACAAGTGTCAAAATATGTGTCAACGACGAACTGTTTATTTCAAATTATTTATACAAAACACATTCGGTTAGCAGAAAACCGATTGTATTAAAAATATAAACTAATTTCGTTCAAAATTTAATTTCAATGTCATGTAAAATACAAGAAATGCCCCCCTGATGTGTCTGTCTGTGGCATCGTAGCTCCGTAACGAATGGACCGATTATGAAGCGATTTTTTAAAATTGATTTGATGGTGATAGATTTAGCTACAATTTATGAAAATTTCTGTCCGGGGCTAATAAATTTATCATCAAAATTATTAGGTCTTAATTTTCTGGTCTATCACCGATATAGCGTATGCCCGATTCAGCCATCAGACAAACATTCGTTTCAGAGGCACACAGTCAACACAATTCAAACGTTGTCCTATTCATTACTAAAATGTCCGTCAGCTTTGTCCACCTTTAAGAAACGTATGAAGTATTCATTCTAATTATCGATATATAACATCTATAAAACCTGTTAAAGCAACAAAACCTTAATAGTCCTGAAATATTACTGAAGGAATTATTGACTTTTTTCACAGAAAGAAGAATATTTTGCTGTAAGAATATCAGTTTACTGGGCGACAGATTTCATCTTTGGGATGCAAATCAGGCCGTTGAGAATTCATAGCTCAAATGGGGTGGGTGAAGGTAGCTAAGACGAGAACTATTATATTTATTGTTACGAGCTGGGGTTCGACGATAAATTATAACTCACTATGCCAGAAAACTGAACTTTATTTACTACACAAACACTAAGTATAACACGAGATACACACACTTAATTTTCACTTCACTAGTAACACACTATTCACACCACTAGAACAACACTAATAAAACACCACTAAACACTTCCGAATTACTTCCTTCGCTTGATGTTGATCGCTTTCCGTATTCAATTGTTACTGTCCGGTCCGTTCGCTCCCGCTCTATTTATACTGGCCGGATAACATCACTAGGCTTTTCGAGACGACTCACGATATTTCTGGAAACGTGTAAGGTGTTTCTAGAATTGCGTAAATGTTCTATTTACACCTACGCCATCTATTAGAGGATAGATGAAACAGCCTTAAACCCGATACATCTAATCTCATGTAGTTCTCCCATTCACTGATAGATGGCGTTATTTTCAATTCGTAACACGGCCTCCCTCTTAAACGTGTTCGTCTCGAACATCGTTAGACCCATAGTAACGAGCCGACCGGTCCACATGAACTATCTTCGGTGCACCTCGCGACCCCTTCTGGATTCGATAGGTGACGTCGTTCATCCTGGTAATTATGCGATATGGCCCGTCCCATCTGGCTTGTAACTTAGGCGATTTTCCTTTGCTTCGTACTGGGTTATGAAGCCACACCAATGATCCCTCATCGAAGCCTTTGTTGTTTGCCTTCCGGTCGTAGCGAGTCTTCATCTTCTCAGACATCCGCCGTCCCGTCCCCCATGGAGCTTCTACATTGCACACCTTGAATGCACCTCTGCTACGAGTATGTGGCCCCTTCTCAGCCGCACAACTTGTGCATTTGCGGCACCAATCCTCAACGTCATTCCGACAGTGGAGCCAATAAAACCGCTCTCGGACATTAGTAAGCGTTTTCTTAACACCCATGTGACCTCCCGAAGCACCATTGTGATAGAGCCGTAGTACTTCCGGCACTTTAGTCTTGGGCACTACCATTTGCAAATGGCACTGGTTACCGCGAGCGTTTTCCCATTTGCGGCACAGAACTCCATCCTGGACAACCAAGCTTGCCCACTGTGCCCAATAACCTTTGGTGACAGGGCTCATTGCTGCGATATCACTCCATTTGGGCCTAGGAGCGCCTGATTTCTTCCATTCGAGAATCGGCTGTACGTCCTTGTCTTCTTGCTGAGCACTCTGCAAAGCTTCTTTCCATCCGTCACTCAAGTCCGTCTTCAACGTCCTCACTAACGCTGCCTGCTTCGCTTCCTGTCGGGCACGATGTTTGCGTTGGTCGTAGTAAGGCCTACACGTCAGAGCATCTGCGCTACGTTGCTCTTGCCGCCAGACAGGTACGTCAGGTGACCCCTTCGGTGGAGAGAGGGTACCAACGTGCCGCTTACGCTTTGGGCAGCTCAAGCGGATATGGCCTCTTTCCCCGCAATTGTAGCACCGTGGTGAAGACACAACTTCCCTGATACGGTAAGTTCGATCCTCGTGACGCGCTGCTTCCACCTCCAGAGCGTAGGCCAAGGCTGCCTTCAGGGACTTGAAGTGCCCAAGTCTTACCGCTGCTCTAACTTCCAGGTCCCGGATCCCATCCGTAAACGCTTGTACGAGGATCCCGTCAATAAGCGCAGGCGACGACTGGTATGACTTCCTGACCAGCCTTTCCACCTCTAGGGCCCACTGCTGCAGAGTTTCTCCGGTGCGTTGTGTCCTCTCCTTCAGCTGAGCACGATACACATGTTCGAGGTGCGCGTCTCCGTACCTCGCCTCCAACGCCTCCAGAAGCTTCTCGTAGGTCACGTCTTGCCCGAGTGCCTCTAACACCGTCATGGCCTGATCACGAAGGCCCAAGGTTAGGGCGGTGAACGCCTGTTCTTTGTCCCACCCATTCGCTCGCATTACGGCCTCAAACTGAACCTTGTATGCAACCCACGATGACGAGCCATCAAAGGGTGGAACCTTAAACCAACGAGGCGAGGGCGCCACAGCTGCAGGTGTAACGTTGTTGGTTTCAAGCCCACGCAATTTCTTCTCCAATCTGGCAATACAGGTCTCGTGGTGGTCGTGTACACGCTTCTCTATGTCGCTGATACGGGCCTCATGCTGCTGAAGTTCCTCCTTGACCGCCTTCAAGTCCTTCCCTACAGCGGCGCTGAGGTCCTTCATAAGCACCACCTGCTCTTCTAGGCGGCGCGCGTGCTCCTCCTTGTCACGCTGGAGCTGTTGTTCTAGGCGGCGCGCGTGCTCCTCTTGACGGCGAGCCTGCTCCTCCTTGTCGCGCTGAAGCTGTTCCTCCAGGCGGCGCGCATGCTCCTCCTGACGGCGCGCGTGCTCCTCTTGACGGCGAGCCTGCTCCTCCTTGTCGCGCTGAAGCTGTTCCTCCAGGCGGCGCGCCTGCTCCTGCATGAACGCCATCAGAGCCGCGATGTCGGGCACCGCCATGGAGTGTGCGCTTGCAGGCTCCACTGCAGCCGCGGAGTCACCTGATCCACCAGACGATGGAGAAGGAACGTCTCCGAAGCGTCTCTGGTCCAGGTCTTGCTGGCGCTGGTTCCTGGTGCGCACTCCTTCAGTTTCTTCTTTCGGCATAACCGGCATAATTTATCCCACTTCTGACACCAATTTGTTACGAGCTGGGGTTCGACGATAAATTATAACTCACTATGCCAGAAAACTGAACTTTATTTACTACACAAACACTAAGTATAACACGAGATACACACACTTAATTTTCACTTCACTAGTAACACACTATTCACACCACTAGAACAACACTAATAAAACACCACTAAACACTTCCGAATTACTTCCTTCGCTTGATGTTGATCGCTTTCCGTATTCAATTGTTACTGTCCGGTCCGTTCGCTCCCGCTCTATTTATACTGGCCGGATAACATCACTAGGCTTTTCGAGACGACTCACGATATTTCTGGAAACGTGTAAGGTGTTTCTAGAATTGCGTAAATGTTCTATTTACACCTACGCCATCTATTAGAGGATAGATGAAACAGCCTTAAACCCGATACATCTAATCTCATGTAGTTCTCCCATTCACTGATAGATGGCGTTATTTTCAATTCGTAACATTATTTATATGAACTATTTTGTAGGTCATGCCTACCACTTTGTCTCTATATATCTATCATTATTTTTTATGAAAATGTTTTATGTAGCTTCGGGGAACGTAAGTTGATGTATGTTGGATGTTATTATCCCGAATTAGGTTAGAGATCTTACGCCATCTCACTCGTTTATCTCTAGAGAATAAACGGAGGTGGTTTGAAAGTATATTTGCCAACTAGATCTAATTCAGATTCCAGGTGACAATATCTTCAATGTGATAATTGTTAGAGTCAATTGACGTCGGCTGTATATAATAGATTATATAAAAATATATTTAGAAATAGTATATATTAATATATAAGATATAATGGGTCGGCTGCATCTTTTACTTCGATTTATGTTTCCAGTCTTTATGTATAAATTGAACTGAGCTATCTTATGACGTAAGCGTAAAATTCACGAAGAATGAACAAGTTAGAAGCGTTCCGTCAAAATGCCATTCTTTATGCCAATTATATTTAGGGCATTGCCGTTTTATTTCTGCATGAGCTTGCACTTCAAATATTGTGATATTTAGTCAGTACAAAACGAAAATAAACATAAAAACAATATATTGGCTATGTTGAAGGTATTTTGACTATTCACCAAAATATTGGTTTTCGTAGTAGGTAATTTGCTCAAGCAACAACTAAAAATCCCTTACCTCATTGCTCTGGAAAGTCACTTTCAGCAATAGGACCATAGATTACTCCAACTCATGGTACCTAGTCACAGAACTAATTTTCTTCACTCTTCTTTCGCAATTCAGTCCATCCTTCTATGGAAAGCGCCATCCTGAGTTCAGAATGGCTAAGACCAAACTTACTTTCAAGTCCAAATTGAAGGAACTTTTGTTGGCTGAGACTGCGACTGTATCTAATAATAAGTCACAACCATAATCTTATGTATGTGTATATTATACATATGTAGATATATTTATATATTTATATATAATACGTTTATGTATTTTATTTGTTAATCATGTATGTATTAAGTTTATGTATTAATCTATTTATTCTAACTATCTTAATATATAAAATCCTTGCGTTACTGACTGACTGACAGACACGCTACAGCCGAAACTATTGGGCGCAGGAAGCTGAAATTTGGCATGTATATTCCTTGGGGACCGTAGGGGTGCACTAAGAAGGGATTTCCCGAAATTCCCACGGGATCGGCCAAAACGGGTAAATTAAATAAAAATGCAGGTGTAGCTGCTGGCGTCCTCTAGTTTACAATATAACTTTATGCAAGTTAATAGTACATTCCCCTCACACTATACAATACACCTACCTCTTACTCTCTGCACCACCCAGTCAATAAGACTTACCAGTCTATCTATCAGTATATCTATCTACCGATAATGCCCATGGCATTAAGTCCGCCTACGTACTTTGTTTATATGAAGTTTTAAATAAATAACTAGATTTTTTACTAACGTCGTAGCATCGTTATACAACTCTACAACAAATCTCGAAGCATTCTTGTGAGATAGAGATGCTCTCTCCAGATCATCTTCAGCGAGTTTAGAAATCTTTGCTGGTAAAACGATCAAGGATCCAATTAAAATACAAGCAGACTGCAAGATAAGGTAGCTTAATTGAAATATTTAATGAAAGGTATCCATCTAGATCACTTTCATACCAATAGTTTCCATAAACGTAATCGAATTCCTTAAGAAAAATGTAGAGCCTCATCAAATAGACCTAGACAAACTGAACTGTTTGGTACCTATTATTAAATAACCAAAGCCCTTTTCCGCAATTTACATTTGCGGAGGCAATTTCATTAGTCCACAAGTTATTCGCTCGAGGGAACGAGACTATCCGACTGTACTATGATTCGACCAATTACAACCGTCTTGATTACATACTAAAGTATATTTAGGATCCTGTTGTGTGTAGTTAGTTGTTTATCCTGTACTTGTTTATGTTTGTCCGGCGAAGAAAATTGAAGAAAAACATTGATACAGGTTCTTGGTTAATTGTGTAACCATGTAATTTTTGCTGAGCAGCTGTAAATGCAGTAGGATTTTTTTAAAGTCGTACGCACGACTATAAAATACGCAAGAATATGTGTATCTGTTTATACACGCAATAATAATATATTACTTTGAGTAAGTTTTAATACTTTAAATAATGCACTCATAGGTACTCTACAAAATAACGACAACTACCAGCAATGACTCTCTCCAAGTCCAAACTCTCGAAACACCTGATCTTGTGTTGTTATATATTAATCAAATGAAGATCAATATTTTATGCAATAAAGCTGTTGTACTTTTTATACAATATGAATACTTAGAATAACATTCTCAGATAAAAAAAGCAGATAAACTTTAATTGAGGATGTTTTGTATAGGCATATATCCATTTCTCAGGCAACCCATATTACGGCTACTTATAATAACTATTAAACCTGAAATCTTGGCAAACTATCTAAAAAGTATATTAGGAAGTAATTGATTAAAAAGAAACACCACTGGTTTTTTTACTTTACATCACTTCGCGCCTACACTAAGGTCAAGATACAAAAAGCTCGGCATAACTTATTCTAATAAAACAAAGGTCTGCAAATGTATATGGTGCGAAATAAAGGTACGAAACCAATGATCGTTAATTTGAGTCACAGCCCGTCCCCATGCATATATTCATCAGCAACTTTAGAGCGAAAGGAAAACCGTAACACATGCGTCACTAGTGAATAAACATAGCATTGCTTTGTGACTGATTACACTCAGAGTGGGGCATTTTCAATGAGAGATTTGATGGTACCGGTTGGGAGGGAAAGCGGTGGGTATAATATTCTACCACGTTCACACAACACCATCTAGTCCCGAACTAAGCAAAGCTTGTACTATGGGTACTAGATAATGGATAAACATACATATATACTTTTTATTGTAAATACATACATATTATACATAGAAACACCCAGACCAAGACAAACATCCATGTTCATGCACACAAATGTTTGGCTTGAGCGGGAATCGAACCCGCGACCTTCGGCGTAGCAGTCGCTTACACTCCCGCTACACCAACCGGTCGGGGTAAAACCATAATATACTCTCATACAACTTATAACTTACTGAAAATGTATTCAGGATTTATACGTAGGAACATCTAGCCGGCTATCTTAAAGAAATTGCACGACAGCTCTTTACAGAATGATCTTAATATCTGAGTTGTCAAATAGGTATATCATTATAGTATAAACTATATCTTCAAATACGATCTGACAGACAGCCGAGTCGGTACATTGATCTTAATTGTTGTTTTAGTATGGCTTTAACTGCTTGCCAGATATTTTAGAACACGATAAGAAAAACCATAAACGCAATAATATTGCCGCTCATATCCCACTTATATTTTTACTAAACAATTTGTATTATTTACCTACTTTTTCCTCATATTATATTAAATTTTAATATTATAATATATTACTGATTGATATCATGCCTTCCACGAAATAAAGAAAACAAAATAAATATTTAACCCAGCAAAACGTAACGTAAATATAAAATAATCGCGTACCGAAGCCAGGCCAAACACACGTAATTTCGGATTTTGCCAAGTTTTTATTGACTATCGGCAACTTGTTAATTAAAATCCTACCGTAGCTTCTAGACTTCGAGTAGTTTCGATATCTGCTGGAGCTACCAAACAATATATTGATTTACTTATAAAAATACCTTATTTGCTATTTTATTTTATGCTCAGCATCTCCCTTTTAGAATTAAATTGCAGATCTCAAAGTCGACGCATTGGAGACACACACATGCGGCATCTGTTAATGACATTTCTTCGCTTAAATTAATTTGGAGAGGATACTTTCGTCACGCTTGTAAGTACTTTTACGTTACGAAAGCATTCATTTCAACACGGGTATATCCTTATTCGGCGAGTAATTTTCATACAGTTAATTTAATTCCTCATACTCATATCCTTTCTTTGCTTTACAATATTCTCTTTAATTCTTCTACTCCCCCTTACTTAAAAGAACTCTTTAAGTTCCTCAATGACACACATTCGAGATCGCTGAGGTCATCGGTGAAATTAAGATTGGAAATGCCAATGCCTTCCAGTACCTTTTATGACAAATCATTTACAGTCCAAGCTGCTCGATTATGGAATGCACTGCCGATATCCATCAGACAAGCACAATCATTATCAGCCTTGAATAGATTATTAAAAGACCTCTATCTTTCCATTCAGCTCTCCTCCACATTGTCAAACTGTTAATCTTCTATCTCTTTTTCCTTTGTCAATTAGTACAGTTTTTACTATCTCCTAATCATTTATTTATTTCCGAGATAGCTAACAGAATTAGTAGACTCAAGTGGCAGTGGGCTGGCCATATCTGTAGAAGGACTGATGGCCGATGGAGCAAGCGTATCCTAGAGTGGAGACCACGTCTCGGCAAGCGTAAGGTAGGGCGGCCCCCGGCTAGGTGGACCGACGACCTGAAAAAGGTGGCTGGGACAGACTGGATGCGGAAGGCTGAGGACCGTGTACTGTGGCGCGTGTTGGGAGAGGCCTATGTCCAGCAGTGGACTGCGATAGGCTGATTGATTGATTGAATCATTTATTTTAGTTATATATTATAAGTATGTATATGTATAAATATATAAGTATAGTATAACAAAATATGGTATATTTATTAATATATGTATCATTATTCAATTTTATTACAGTATTTTGTACCTATTTATTGTTTAAATCCAATTCATTATGTACAATATTTGAACACTACCCTTTTTCGAAATCCGTCAGTTTCCAGTCCATCCAAAGGTTGCCTGGAAGAAATTACTTTTTAGTGATAAGGCCGCCCTTTGTGCATTACCTGTTGATCACAATTTTTTTATGTATTTCCGATTGGTGTACAATAAAGAATATTATTATTATTATTAATTGTACAGCCTTGTATCGGGGTTCACAGGCTTCTGATCTTCTTGGTTTTTCGCTGCACTCTCAACGGCACCAGTATATTAAAAAAAATTGGCCGAAGGATGCCATGAAACTAAGTTACCAAATTTTTTATACGAGTGTTATAGGCATTGCTATTTGAGTTTAGCGGAAACTAATGAAACTATGCATGTAGAATTATTGTGTTACTATTGCTAATACAATGGAATATGAAAATAATTACTCTTTCTGAGCATTTGTAAATTGCATTAAAACTATCTTTATTACAGTTGAATACTTCAAATCGTGCTTAAGCGTTTTTAACTTACGATGTTACTTTTGATTTACAAAGTTTCAGGTTCTTTTCATATTTTAATTTAATATATTTGCGGAAATTTAAGATTTTCACCTATCCTTTCAGATAAATGATACATAATTTTATTCTTCATTTTTATTTAAGCTATACACACAATACAAAAAACCTTTGTAAAAGCCATCGGAAATATATATAGATGGGTCCATAGACACTCGAATGACATATGAGCTCGGAGCACCCTACCATCAACTGTTTCAAATATTTGACGTCACGGTGAGAAGATGTAGCGACCGTCCTAAGCAAACATCAGGAGACCCTCGACTAAGATCTATGATATCGCGTCAGACATGACACGGCTCTGAATTTTGTATAATAAATGCGGTTACTGGAACTTATTTTTATATTAGATTTTTGCATTTGCAGAAAGAATTCATGGACCACAAAAACTTTTCCTTTTGTCTGAGGTGGGTAATATGATGCTATATGGCCTATGACCTGCAGTGCATATCTCTAGGCTTTGATATAATGTAAGAATTAATAATAAGGTAACGAAGGTAGGCATACAGTGTTAAAGTTTGTCTCAATTTGGAATTGACTAAAGCAAATGTAATTGGTAGCGCCATCTACTTATTGATAATTAATTACATCAACGTTAATCGTTCCTCGCTCGCTCGTCTAATACGAGCGACCCTTCTTGTATTCCTTCCCTTTCCCAAAGGCACGCCTAGCGCTGATTGGTCGCCAAGTCCAAGGACGCGCGAGACAGTCCAGAATTATCCGTGTCGCGCCGAACACGTGTACCGCTATATTTTGACGCTTCTGTACTACAAACGCAACAAAACCGCCCGCGGGTGAAGTGTGATTTGTGTAATTCTGGGTTGGATCCAGACGAAGTGATCAGTGCATCTTCAGGATTCTCGAAGACACCAGGACAAAGACACCAGGAGGCCGCCATTTTGTCAAGGTAAGGCGTGTCCTTATAATATCCTATACTCACTCACACTCCTCTTCCCCTTTCCTATTCTAGGCGATCAGAACTCGCCCTCATACAGTCCACAATATTAGTATTTTCCCAAATCGCCTAGAACATTCGGTTTCGGTGTAACGCCGAACCATTTTTTGGTCCTACGAGCAGGATTAATTTGCGTTTATACGTAACCTCTCGCTTATCTCGCTCGCGTAGGTATCTTCTAGAAGTACCTACCGAGGCAGTTATAGCACTTAGCTATACTCCTAATCCATTTACATACCCATTACAGGGTTATTTCCACACGCATCCGTATGTAATATACTTTTATATAGCTACCTACTAACCCAATTATTATTACTGGAACTATCATAGTTGTCTTGTATATTACATATTTCAAGCACCTTTTAATTCCACCGCCTTAAAGTGTTGCCTACTTAATTAAAAACTTAGGTAAAATAATAGGTACTTTCGGTATTCTTACTTTGATTCGGTCTTATTAGCTTATATTTACGCAAATATGGCACAACAAAAGAAGCCACGCATGTTGGAAGAAAAAGAGCTGACAATCTTAGAAGCAAAACGCAATATTTTATTTGAGCGTATTCAAAACATTTACGAGCGCTCAAAAACTGCCACTACTTCCGACATTAATAGGTAATCATTTCTTAGTTATTGTATGACAGTAGATAGTATTCGAACAGATTTTCATAAGTTGTTAGACGATTATAACGCAAGATTGCTTTCTATTAATCCTGATGAACAGCCGAATTATCAGGCGTACACCTCATTCGAAGATCTTTATTGTATCATCAAGCGCATACAATCACTATTGGAGGGAAATTATTCAGCACAGCCCGTTTCTGCGGTTCGAACGCCGAGATTTCCGCCAATTGAGCTCATGTCATTCGATGGCGATATACGAAATTGGCCTTTATTCTATGCGAGTTTTAAGTCTACAGTGCACGATAATGGTTCTCTGACAGATGCTGACAGGCGGACAGGACTATTTAATAGGTAAACTGTCACCGAAGGCCCAATCCGTATTTGCAGGTGTCACACCCAGTGCTGAGAATTATCAGATCATATTTCAGTCACTATTTGATAGGTATCAAGATACTCGTGTTCTAGCGTCTACTTACTTTGATCAAGCTTTAAATCTTAAATTGTCCGGTGCCGCGTCTGTTTCGAATTTCTAGCTGTTTATAGTCAACTTTGTTACCACAGTTAAAAACTTTATATTAGAAGATCTTTCCGACTTTATGTTGCTTCAACTCGCTGTAAAAAAGTTTGACACTGAAACAATTCGTGCATTCGAGATGACGGAACGCAATCATAAAAGACCTAAACTAGATAGTTTAATTTCGTTCATCAAAGATCAGTGTCGAATATATCATAATACGCAGTCTAGTTCATCTAGCTCGTCTAATAATAATAATAGTAAACAAAGGTTGAATAAAGTGCGAAATAGCAATAATAACTCGGTCCCTAATCCGCAATCTTACGCAAGATGCTCGGAATCTAATAATAATAATTCACAGAAGTGTCTGTGCAGTAATATAGTACACGACCATTTCTTTAAATGTTTGATACCTCCCCACCTTTAATAATTTAAATCCGACTGCTCGTTTCAAAGATGTGAAGGATAACAAAGCTTGCATTAATTGCTTAAGTATAAAGCATAAAACGAGTGATTGTTCTAGTAAGACGAGATGTCGTTCATGTAATCAACGACATCACTCATTATTACACTTTGATAAAAGTAGTCCGTTGTCGAGCCAAGCCGGTAACCTTGACACACTTACGTCGCAATGGCAAGCCACGGTAACTGCGCCTTCCGCGTCTCAGGGCGAAGTGTCGTTGTGTACGACATCCATTGCGCGGGCGACGTGCACGCGCGGACGGCCCTCGCGCGATTGCTATGATCTGCGCGGG
Source organism: Euclidia mi (assembly GCA_944739405.2). Taxonomy (NCBI): domain Eukaryota; kingdom Metazoa; phylum Arthropoda; class Insecta; order Lepidoptera; family Erebidae; genus Euclidia; species Euclidia mi. The sequence continues at coordinate 31,404,938 of OX123188.2, read as the reverse complement.
GCTAAGCCACAGTATACAGCGTCCAAGACTGTTCTGTTAGCGACAGCGCAAGTTATCGTCTATGATATTAATGGAGCCCCGCGCGTGGTACGTTGTCTGCTCGATAGCGCGTCTCAGAGTAATTTTATTAGTTCTGATTGTTTCAAACGCCTCGGATTGTAGAACAACTTTAGAAATACTAATTTATTAGTCAAAGGCATCGGGGGTTCAGAAAAACATTGCTAGGGTTCCGTAGATGTTAAAATACATTCGCGTTTTGATAGGAATATTAATTTTAACATTTCTTCGCTTATCGTGGAGCGTATACAGACACATTGCCGAACGCTAATGTGGACGTATCATTACTCACCCACCTCGAGACACTGCCGCTGGCAGACGCGGAGTTTGCGAATCCGGCAGACATTGATGTTTTTACCGGAGCTTCAATATTTCTGCACTTGCTACTAACTTAAGTAGTGCGTAGTGAGCGATATGATTTACCGCCCGCTATTGAGACGGTATTTGGGTATGTGATTATGGGTACCGTACCTACGTTACATACTTCTCAGTATATTACGTCTTGCTGTTGTTCTGTTCTTCAAGAAAATAATATTGATGCTCTTCTCAAGAGATTTTGGGAGCTTGAAGAGATTACCGCACCGCCCTCGATTAGCCGTAAGGATCTCGAGTGTGAAGAACATTTCCGCGCTACCCTTGTTCGTGACGACAGTGGCAGATACGTAGTCGCGTTACCATTCTATGGTGACCCTTATTCGTTAGGCGACTCGTACGCTGCTGCGCTTAGACGTTTCCATTGTTTAGAACGTAAACTTGATGCATCACTTAAGTTACACAGCGCCTATAATGACGTCATTCGTGACTACATAGATAAATGCTTTTTGAGTGTAGTTGTAAACAAAGAGGGCAACTCTCTTCCCTCATACTATATCCCGCATCACGGCGTAGTTCGCGAAGATAAAACCTCTACTAAACTTCGTGTGGTTTTAGATGCTAGTTATAAGACTACATCGGGTCAGTCGATTAATGACATTTTGCATGCCGGCCCTAATCTACAGGGTGATTTATTTAACATCATAATAAAGTTTCGTCTTTTCCAAATAGCTCTGTCAGCTGATTGCCGCCAAATGTTCCTCAATATCGGCGTTTGCGAATCTGACCGTAGATTTCAACGGATTTTTTATCGTTTTAACAATAAGGAACCTTTATCTGTGTATCAGTTCAATCGTGTTTATTTTGGCCTCTCAAGTCACTCAAGTCTAGCCCATATCACGCGTTACGAGTTGTTCGCCAGTTGATCGCTGATGAAGGCGATCACTTTCCCGCTGCAGCAGCTGTTGCTACTTCCGCTTTGTATATGGATGACATTGCTTGTAGTGTCATATCCGTTCCGCTAGCAATTTCGCTTTGTGAAGAGCTTATTCAGCTTTTCAAGCGAGGCCAGTTTGATCTTGTCTAATGGACAAGCAACTCTAAGGAGGTTCTCGCACGCATACCTGATTCTCATAAAGCTTCTACAGACATTGAGTTTGAGAAGTCTGTACCGCATAAAGTTCTCGGTTTACGCTGGGACAAATCCTGCGATAGTTTTCGGTTTGACGTCTCACCGCCAGATGATAAGTGCACCAAACGCACTATGCTGTCCACAGTGGCTCGACTATGGGACATGATGGCTTTTGAGGCTCCCACAATTTTGTACGCCAAGCTCTTGATCAAGGAACTTTGGCTATCAAAGTGTGAGTGGGATGAAATACCCATTGACCATATTGTTGCCGCTTGGGGCCAGTGTTGTATTGAGCTTACCGCGCTCAATCAAATTACTATTCCGCGTCATCTTGGGTTGGTAGGTGGATGTACCATCAACTTAATAGGTTTCGCTGACGCCAGCGAGCGTGCTTACGGCGGAGTTGTATATCTGCAAGTCCGCATTGGTTCTAACTACTTGGTGCAGTTAGTTTGTGCCAAGTCCAAGGTCTCGCCTGTTTAAACCATTTCGGTTGCGAGACTGGAGTTGTGCGCGGCCCTTCTGCTGTTTCAGTTGCTCCGCAAGGTTCAAGACACAGTTTTGCCCCACTACCCTATTAATAAAATATACGCGTTTTCTGACTCCAAAATAGTGCTCACTTGGATTTATTCTTCTCCTCACCGCTGGCAGACTTTTGTCGCCAACCGCGTTAGTAAATTAATTGAACTTGTTCCCGCTACTTGTTTCAGTCACGTCGCGGGTATCGAGAACCCCGCTGATTGCCTGTCTCGTGGTGTTACTCCACTTAATCTTCTGCATCATCCATTGTGGCATCGTGGACCTTCTTGGATTTCCCATGATCCGTCAGAGTGGCCCATGCAACCCTTTGACCACAGTGCAGAAGACGAAGATGTACCCGAATGGAAGTCTGTTTCTCATCCCGTGATTGCTGAGGTTGCGGAATCTCCAATCTATGCACTCGCACTACGCATGTCGTCGTGGTCTAAGTTACTCCGCGCCATCGTCTATGTTTGTAGGTTTCTTAGGCACCTACCTAATGGGACTTTTGTTTCAAGTACTGATCGTGAGTTTGCAGAATGTAAGTTACTACGAGCTGTACAGGCTGTTCATTTTAGTAACGACATTCAAAATTTGAAAAACAATGTACCTTGTTCTCCCGCTATTCTTAGGCTCAAGCCGTTTCTCGATGAGCACGGCGTCATACGCGTTGGTGGTCGTCTGTCAAATTCGGATGAACCTTATAACTACAAGCATCCTTGCATTCTACCGCGTCATGATCATGCTGGTCCAGAGCTGCTTATGTCCTTACTTAGGCATAAATATTGGGTTTGAGCCGCTCGACGAATAATTCGTCACAGAATACATAAATGTAACGTCTGTTTCAAATTTCGTCCGCGCCCGACTTTCCCTCCTATGGCAGATCTTCCTAGCCAACGCGTCAATCAAGTTGATAAAACGTATACACATAGTTAGTTAGTTAGTTGGACAGGTGTTTTCCGCACTTAGCCACTTAATTGGGCCATTGTGCGTTAGCAGTGACGCGGTAGTCGCCTGCTACTCATACCATGCAAGCTCCTTCCAGAAGGCCATGAGTTGACCAGTATTGCGTATGGCTTCGCTCATGGTTCTGGGGTTGTTCAGGAACTTCGTCCGTTGGTCGCTCACGCTGGTACAATGTAGGATTATATGAGCGGGTGTTTCTTCGGTCCCCATGCAGCCCCTACATAGCGTTTACACATACCGATTGTGATTACGCAGGACCACTGCAGTATACGCCAGTGCGTGGTCGAGGTGTTAAAAGCCGTAAAGCTTGGCTATGTATTTTTACATGCTTAACGACGTGCACTACGCATATTGAAGTTGCGACAGATTTAAGCACGGTGTCATTCCTTGCAGCCCTTAAACGATTTCTTTCACGGCGTGGTCTGTACAGTGTTTGTATACGGATAACGGCACTTGTTTCGTGGGCGCAGGCTCTTATTTACGCGACCTTTATAAGTTTCTCAGGGAAGAATATCGTACTCGTCTTCAGGAAGAACTTTCCATAAATCATATTGACTGGAAGTTTATTTCGCCAGCATCACCACATTTCGGTGGATGTTGGGAAAGCATGGTCAAAGTAATTAAAACGCATCTCTTCAAAGTTATAGGTCAACAGATCCTCTCTTGCGAAGAGCTTTTAACTGTCCTTGCACAAGTCGAGGCGCTGATCAACTCGCGTCCGCTCACGGCATTGAGTAGTGACCCTGCAGTATTTTGAATGCGCGATTGAATAGCGGTGAACGATTTTTTTGTCAAAAGACGCATGCGCATGTCCTTGAATAGTTCCGAAACAGATGAGTATAATAAGGCCATCCGTAGTTTAGCATTTTCGGAAAGTCTACTTTTTATGATAAACTTAATTAATAAATTTTCATCCTTCCTGTCAATCATATCCGAATAGATTTCGAAACCATCAATCAACCGTTTCGTGGTATTTTCCGTATCATCCATAACCGGTACCAAATTACAAGCAGTTTTTAATTCAAAATCCATTTTGTCTGACGCTAAAACTACAGGTGAAACTGGAAAAATACACAGTTTTTATCTCCGCGTAAAATTTCTTAATTTTATCAAATACCTCTATACTTTGTGTCAACAAACTAACATTATTTTCCTTTTCTATAAGCAAAACTATTTCACTACATTTATTAAAAATTATTTCTATTTCTTCCGACGATATGCCGAAATATCGGCACCTCAACAGACAGATCTCTAAGTCTCTGACTCGCGATCTCCGCCAATACAACACAAAATGTGTTCGTGAGGCGATCGAGCAGAATAAGGGATCCAAAGTGTTCCAGAGGGATCTGTCTGTTGGGCAGAGTCAGCTGACAAAGCTGAAGACGGAGGATGGCAGAATCGTATCGTCCAAGCCTGAGCTCTTGGAGGAGATCGAAAGGTTCTATGGACAGCTATACACGACAACGCAACAACCCGCAAGCACTCCAGCGTCAGACCCTAGAGCTGGATTGACCCGACACTATACCGAAGATATCCCGGACGTCAGCATGCATGAGATTAGTGTGACTCTCAAACAGCTTAAAAACAACAAGGCGCCGGGTGATGACGGGATTACGAGTGAGCTTCTGAAGGCCGGCGGTGCACCCGCTAGAGAAGCCCTCCGGAAGCTATTTAATTCCGTCATTCTCGAGGGTAAAACGCCACAGGCGTGGCGCAGAGGTGTGGTGGTGCTTTTCTTTAAGAAAGGGGATAAAACCCTCTTGAAGAACTACAGACCCATCACACTTCTGAGCCACGTCTACAAGCTGTTTTCGAGGGTCATAACAAATCGTCTCGAGAGCAAGCTAGACGACTTCCAGCCTCCTGAACAAGCCGGTTTCCGTAAAAGCTATAGTACCATAGACCACATACATACGCTGCGGCAGGTTATACAGAATTCCGAGGAGTATAACCAGCCCCTATGCTTAGCGTTTGTGGACTATGAGAAAGCCTTCGATTTGATCGAAACCTGGGCGGTGCTACAGTCTCTCCAACGGTGCCGGATTGACTACCGATATATCGAAGTGCTGAAGTGTTTGTATGAAAACGCCACTATGTCAGTCCGCCTCCAGGACCAGAGTTCGAAACCTATTCAACTCCAGCGAGGGGTGAGACAGGGGGATGTCATATCCCCGAAACTGTTTACCACTGCGCTGGAGGATGTTTTCAAGCTTCTGGACTGGAATGGACTCGGCATCAACATCAACGGCGAGTACATCACTCACCTTCGATTCGCAGACGATATCGTAGTCATGGCTGAGACCATGGAAGACCTAGGCACAATGCTCGATGGCCTTTGTAGAGTCTCCCAACAAGTAGGTCTTAAGATGAACATGGACAAGACGAAAATCATGTCGAACGTCCATGTTGTACCTGCTCCTATTCAGGTTGGGAACTCTACGCTCGAAGTTGTCGACAAGTATATCTACCTGGGACAAGTAGTCCAATTAGGTAGGTCCAACTTCGAGAAGGAGGTCAATCGTCGAATCCAACTCGGTTGGGCAGCGTTCGGGAAGCTACGACATATCTTCTCGTCCGATATCCCGCAGTGTCTCAAGACGAAAGTCTTTGACCAGTGTGTGTTGCCAGTGATGACTTACGGATCAGAGACGTGGTCGCTCACTATGGGCCTTATCAGAAGGCTCAAGGTCACTCAGAGGGCGATGGAGAGAGCTATGCTTGGAGTTTCCCTGCGAGATCGAATCAGAAATGAGGAGATCCGCAGTAGAACCAAAGTCGCCGACATAGCTCTCCGGATAGCCAAGCTGAAGTGGCAGTGGGCAGGGCACATAGCTCGAAGAACCGATGGCCGTTGGGGCAGAAAGGTTCTGGAGTGGCGGCCACGTACCGGACGACGCAGCAGAGGTAGGCTCCCCGCAAGGTGGACCAACGATCTTGTCAAGATCGCGGGAGGAGGTTGGATGCGGGCGGCTCAAGACCGGTCTGTGTGGAGAACCTTGGGGGAGGCCTATGTCCAGCAGTGGACGTCGTTTGGCTGATATGATGATGATTTCTGACTCGCTTAATTTATTTTCTATCACTTTACCTTTGTAATCTAGATTGGCCTTTTTTTAACCAAATATTTCCGTATGTCTTTTAATAAACTATAACATTCTAATAAAGTATCTATCATTATTTAAAATTACGATTATAAAATAATGATTACGTTATGTAGCGAACATTTACGTCAAGGTAACACAATTGCGAAACGACACGCCGCGCCGCGAAGAATGCACAGCTTGCATTTTGCCGCGCGGTATCATGTTCGATGAATGTTCGTGCACGGTTTTAGACATTTTAAGTAATAAAGTTAATTTATGGCGTTTAACTATGCAATATATGACTTATTCACATTAACACTTCACTGACCGCTCACTTTACGAAAAAAGAAACAAAGGTTCATGCCGGGTATATTATGAAGGCAATCTTACTGCGACACGGTATTTTCAGCTGGACGTCCTCGCATGGCTGCCTGGATGCGCTGGATAGCGTTCAGGCCCAACTCCTCCTGTACCAATCTAAGATGACAGTTCTTGTACGCTCTAGCTAAAACGTACGTCAGCACCACCAGAATCGCCGCCAGGACGAAAAAGTTGACCATACTGAGGCGCTCCAAGTGGCCTCCGATGTTCCTCAAGGTTGCGTCATTGTTGCCGCCAGCCACGTTTTGATTTATGAAGACCTCTTCCTTCTCCACAGCAGATTGACACATAGTTGATATTACTTATTTACTTTTTCCTAACATAACTGGTACCTACTCCTAAGCCCTATGGCAGAGCTGGTAGGGTCGCCATGTGATGATGAAACTGGGTTAGATAAATGAAAGATGTTTATAGCTTGGTTTCCTATATTATAATGAAACTAAAATACATACATTGGTGCACCAAAGAGTCGTATTACTAAGTCAGCTAAACATAATACTATTCTAAAGGAGTATACTTACTGGCTTTAGTTTATTAAATGGACTACACACTACACTACAACTTCAAACTTTGTATATTGGTTCCTCAAATGACGATGGTGAACATTAAGAATTTGTCTTTTGAAAATTCCTACCCTGAGGGGGTAAGATATGGGTTCAAAGTGTGTATTAAACGCAACTTATAATTTCTTCAGTGGATTGACTTCAAAATTTGTATATTGGTTTCTCTAATGTCTTTAGTAAACATTAAGAAAATCTTTTTGGAATATCTTGCCCTAAAGGGTAAAAAGGGGAGTCGGAATTTGTATGAAACCATATATAATAAATAAATAACATCTAAAAAAAAACTTCAATGGATTCACTTGAAACTTTTTACATCGGTACCTCGCGTGCGCGTGACACATGTGCGCCGCGGTGACGTTAGTGAATACACCACTAAAATGGGGAGTTCAAAAAGGGGTCCCAGTTTGTATGAAGCTTTTAATTCCTTCAATTGATTTTTTTATCGTCCCTGATCTGCATTTAATTTTCATTAATTTTTATTTATGCAGCTGGCTCTCATCCAAGCGCTCTTCATCTTCACTAACTAAAATATAGGATGGTTCTTTATATGACCAATAGAAGCCAAAATACTTAGAACCATTATTTTTATTTATTTTTAAGCAGGTAAGCACTTTTTATCAGTTGTCTGCTTTGTCAAACTACTGACCAAGGCTTCTCTCATTTCTTTAAACTAAAATACTTAGACAGGGTTTTGGAACTTGGATCATTTATTTTTATTTTTTTTACAATGTTTCTGAGATAAACAAATGTATACTGCTACGGAATCCTTGACTAATTTAATTTTAACTAGCATTTGCAAGCAGCTACGCCTAAATGAAATTTTCATAGTTTGCTCGAGAGTTTTTATGAACCATTAGTAAAATGCACGTCATCTATAAATAAATCATTGGGGTACTGGAAACGGGTTAGCAACAATATGCAATACAAAGAAAACAGTTATTTTGAGATTACAGACAGTTTGTTTATTTTTTTTATAGTCTTACGCCTGTACCCCCGAAGGGGTAGGCAGAGGTGTAATATTACACCCACGTTTCGCCATGTTGCATATAAGGTCCCACGTAATTGGGGGCGAGCCTATTGTCGTTACCGGGCACATTGGCAGACTCCGTGCTGCTACTAAGAATTCGGCAAAACTCAGTAAAACTTTTGCCCGACCCGGGAATCGAACTTGCGACCTCCCGTTTAGCAGACGCATAAGCTATCCACTGTACCACGGATGCAATCAAATATAATTTATTTGTATTATGTTTTTACATAAAATCCTTGCGTTACTGATTGACTGACAGACATGCTACAGCTGAAACAACTGAGCGCAAGTAGATTATATTTAACATGTATGTTCCTTGAGGTGTGTAGGGGCACACTAAGAGAGGATTTTTGGAAATTCCTTCCCTAAAGTGGTTAAACTGGCTGTCAGAATTTGTATGAAATGTTTTATTCCCTCAATGGATTAACTTCAAACTTTGTATACCTATTAGTTCCTTAAATGTAGTTAGTGAACACTAAGAAAGTCTTTTTGTAAATTCTTACCCTAAGTGGATAAAAAAGTGAGTCATAATTTGCATAGAACCTTTTATGCTTTCGAGGGATTAACTTCATACTTTTTTATTGAATCCGCATGTGAGCGTGACGTTAGCGAACACAAAGACATTTATTTGGAAATTTTCCGCTAAGAGGGTGGAAAAAGGATTCAGAGTTTGTGTAAAAACTTTTATTTTTTCAATGAAATCACTTCAATCTGTGTATATAAAGTCCTTGCGTTTCTGACTGACTGGCAGATACATTACAGCCGAAATTACTGGGTCCAAGAAGGTTAAATCTAGCATGTATGTTTGATGAGGAGGGTAGGGGTGCTTGTACAAAATATTTTATCTAATCGTTATTTACGCGTGTGAGAGATATGTAATGATATTTAGACTGTGGGCTCAAATTACTGATATCCAACTATTTATACATAAAATGTAAGAGGATAGTGGCAGTTAAATGACACTGAAATGACGTTTGACAGTTAAACTGCCAAACGTGTAAATAAGGTCAATGAATACAAATAATTTTACATAATAGAAGCGTATTTCTTAAGGATGTCGTGTGCCGATTAAAGTTGGCGTATTATATACGCCAACTTTAATCGGCACACGACCTCCTTAAGAAATACGCTTCGGTGTAAGCTAGCTATATAAGTCGACAGGCTCGGCTAGTTCGTTCTCTTCTCCTTCGACGACTGCTCAGGTACGATATGGTTCTGACTATTTAACTGCCACTGTTTCAATATTTTGTGTTGCTTGTTCTTTTGTTTAATCATCTAGGAAACAATGTAAGATAGTTTAATCATTATATTATTGATATTGTGGGTAGTTTGATCGTTTGTGAGATATTAAAGATTGTAATATAGGATAGATAGATAGATAGATTTATTTATTTGTCAAAAACACAGGTATGAAATAATATGGTGTTCATCAGTGTACAAATGTACAAATGTAGATAGCGACACCACCCCCTCTCCGGTCCAACCGATCATCAGAAATGATCGGTTGGACCGGAGAGGGGGTGGTGTCGCTATCTATCTTCGCAGCGAAATACCCTATAAAATTCTTGCTTCCTCTTCAACTGTGTCTTACACAGCAGAATTTCTCTTCCTGGAGGTTTGTGTCAAGGGAGCTAAGGCCGTTCTGGGTGTGGTTTACTGTCCGCCTGCTGCTGATTATTTCTCCAGTCTCGAACCGATTCTGGAATCTTTAGGGTCCGAGTACACGCATCACATAGTCATGGGCGATTTCAATACCAACCTCCTATCTAACCATTCACCTAGGTCCGTGAAGCTCCTCCAAGTCATCAAGTCATCTAGTCTTCACCTTCTGCCAATGCGTGCCACACATCACAACACTGATGGCGATGACACGTGGCTTGACCTAATCATTACCTCTTCCCCATCCTTTGTATCCTCTCATGGCCAATATCCTGCTCCAGGTTTTTCTCACCATGACCTTATTTTCCTATCGTACACCCTAAAAGCTCCTAAGCCCATCCCTAAGGTTGTGTATAGGCGTTGCTTTGGGCGCATGGACGTCGGGAAACTGGCCGCGGATGCTGTCAACTTAAATTGGGATCATCTGATGACTGCTGCTACTGTCGACGACAAGGTTAACATTTTTAATGACGCTGTCACGGCTCTTTATGACGTACATGCACCCGTTAGACGAGTTAAATTGAAGCGGCCACCAGCTCCTTGGATGACGAGGGGAATTCGGATGGCTATGAGACGTAGGGATCGTGCTTTCCGCAAGTTTAAAAAAAACCGATCTGATGAAAATTGGATCGCATATAAGGCTGCAAGAAACCGGTGTAATCAATGGATACGCAACGCCAAACGCCGATTCATCCTTAGTAATATAACTTCCTCGTCCCCTGCCAATACCTGGAAGTTCTTAGGGACTTTAGGTATTGGTAAGCAGCGCAGCTTTGAACCACAGACGACGCTTTGTTTGGATGATCTTAATCGCCATTTCACCTCTTCTGTTTATTTGGATCAACAAGCCAAGCTTCGCACTGTCGATTACGTGGGTAACCTCACTCATCTCAATATAGAATCTTTTAAATTTTCTCCAGTCGCATCTGCGGAGATCAAAAAAATCATCCTGTCCATAAAATCGAATGCTATGGGCTGTGACAATATCAGCCGTAAGATGATTGTCTTAATACTGGACCATCTGCTACCAGCATTAACTCACATAATTAATTTCTCCCTTACTACGAGTTATTTTCCTTCCTTATGGCGGAAAGCCTACGTTCTTCCTCTACCCAAGGTAAGTAATCCTTCTCTCCCCAACCATTTTCGACCCATTTCCATTCTCCCTTACCTCTCTAAGGTCCTAGAAGCTTGTGTCCACAAACAGCTGTCCAGGTTTGTCCAAATTAATAACCTACTAAGTCCATACCAATCTGGCTTTCGACCTGGACATAGTACTGTTTCTGCCCTCCTCAAAGTGACTGGCGATATTCGAGCGGGAATGGAGGAATCCAAGATCACCGTGCTGGTCTTGGTGGACTTCACAAACGCATTTAATACCGTCAGTCACGAAATCCTTCTATCTATCCTATCCTATCTTAAGATCTCCCCGGTTGCACTGGAATGGTTTTCCTCATATCTTCAGGGACGTCAGCAGTCGGTTCGCCATGATGAGTCTTCATCCAAATGGTGTAACCTTTACTCTGGAGTTCCTCAAGGCGGAATTCTCTCTCAATTATTATTCTCTATTTTCATCAATCTTCTAACAAATAACCTTCAGTGTGCGTATCACTTGTATGCCGATGACTTGCAACTTTATGTGCAAACAGGAGTAGATGACGTAGCTGATGCTATCAATCTAATAAACCTCGACCTCATCGCACTGAAAAATTGGTCAGATAATTTCGGCGTCAAAGTAAATCCGACTAAATGCCAGGCCATTATTGTGGGGAGTCGACGTATGATCCAAAGACTTGATATGACAGCTATGCCCTCAATAATATATGACCAGTCGATCATAAAATTTAGCCCAGTTGTCAAGAATCTAGGCTTACACGTTGATAGCAATCTCAGCTGGCAAGTTCACGTGACCAGCGTTTGTCAGAAAGTCTCAGGATCCCTGCGCGCTTTATATCGCCTGAAGAATTACCTGCCATGCCCTACTAAGGTAATGCTGGTACAGAGCTTGATTTTGCCTATTATAGACTATGGTGATGTGTGCTACTACGACCTGAATGCAGATCTTCTCAACAAACTAGACCGACTTCTCAATAACTGCATTCGATTCATTTACAATCTTCGCAAGTATGACCATGTGTCTACTTACCGTACCGAACTCAAGTAGCTACCCATTCGTCAACGCCGTAGCTTGCGTGCTCTCTCTACTCTATTCTCTTTCCTTAACTCTCCTACGCCTCCCACTTATTTATCTTCCTATCTAAAGTACCTGTGCTCAAACCACAACAAAGATCTTCGCTCCGCTAATAATCGACTTCTTCTATGTCCTTCCCATTCAACCAGCTTTGTGAACACCTCCTTTTTTGTTCAGTCTGTTCACCTCTGGAATTCGCTTCCTCCTGAGATCAGAATGAGTAAAAATCGGATTTCATTTAAGGCAAAAGTTCGTGAGCTATTTTTGGGTCAATTGGCAATATCTTCAACACTTTGAGACATTGTATTTATGTATTTTTACATTTATTTATCATATTTATTTATATATTCATCTAATTATATATATTATATATATATACATACATACATTTATATATTTTATTATATTTATATACTGTATCGATATCTTTTAATTAAATAAACTATATTTGTTACTACTAAAATTCGGAACGCACCTACTAACTGACTTCTCTGCATCACCCTAGGTTGACTGTTAGAGAATGCCATCGGCATTAAGTCCGCCTATGTACATGATTTTTATTGTGCAAAAAGTTTAATAAATAAATAAATAAAAATTGTCAAAGTATCTCTTGCCTTGCCAGTGGCATACAAACATTTTTAGATATTGACATGCATGCTAACAATATAAATATAATTAATTGTCAATTTCAAATTTTATAAGTTATATCATCATTTCAAAAAAATTAAATACATTCATACAAAATTATATGAATGTTAAATAAAAAATAAAAAGTATATTACTAAATGTCAAAATATACTTAAAAATACAAAATTAATGTCCAATATTTAAAAGTAATTATATATTATTATCATTTAAAAAGTCGTCAATTGAATAATAACATTTGTCAATCAATCAGGTGTATAGTGCTTTTTTAAACTGAGATATGGATAATATTTTTACAGAATGTGGTATTTCGGTGTCATTCCGAAGAAACTTTTATAGGTACAATAGTGCTGTTTTACATGTTCTTAGACAAAGCATATTTTTTTATTGTGCCCGTAGCGGGCTTTTCCTTACTTGGGATACTTTTTGGAAAAGAGTTTCATTACATTTTACAAAAATTGCAATCTCGAGTATATATAAAGCGGGAAAAGGTAGAAGTGAGTGCCTCCATGGTCCAGTGGATAGCATATGCGACTGCTGATCGGAGGTTCCGGGTTCGATTCCCGGGTCGGACAAAAGTGTTACTGGGTTTTTCTGAATACTCAGTAGCAACCCGGAGTCTGGTGATGTGCCCGGTAACGGCAATAGCCTCGCCCCCTATTACGTGGGACCTAAAAATTCATGGCGAAATGTGAGTGTAATATTTACACCTCTGCCTACCCCTTCGGGGAAACAGGCGTGAGACTATAAATAAAAAAAATAAAAAATAAAGTGAGAATGTTCAACTTCTTAAATATTGGAACACTGCTTTCTCTTGCATCTAGGTTACATATTGCTCAAATGCAACGTTTTTGTGCCCTAAATATCATATCTCTGTTCGTTGAATGTCCCCAGAATATGATGCCATATCTTAATGCAGATATATACAGATACGAGACCATGGTAGGCAGTGAGTATTGTATCACAGTTTACTACTATAGCCAGCTTAAAAAGAGCAAATGCTGATTTACTTAATTTCTTGCACAGTTCATCTGCTTGGTCTTTTCAGTTAAGTTGGTTATCGACAGTTAATCCTAAAAACTTCGTATTGTTTACCTCTTCTATAGAATATCCTTGATAATTAATATGTAACTTATCTACTCCTTTCCTTTGATAAACTTGCATTAATTTTGTTTTATTTCAATTGATTTACTTGGGATCAAAACACTGGCGAAAAGTGGGCGTTTAATATGCCTCTGCCTACCCCTTCGGGGAAACAGGCGTGAGTCTATGTATGTATGTATTTCAATTGATAACTAAATTATTATTGTTTAACCATATGATAATTTCCTTTAAAGTGTCATTTGTTTCATTTTCGTAGTTCTCTATTTCCTTACATTTAATTATTGCTGTACTATCGTCTGCAAACAGGACCATAGGGTGACGCACAGCTTTTGGTAAGTCACTGATGTATATAAGGAAGAGTAACGAACTCAATACAGTCCCTTGCGGTACACCATATCTTACATATCTTGCATTTGAACGATAGTTTACCTGCATTTTGGTCTTGGGGCAAAGTTGAAATATTTCTGTATGCTGCAATATATTTTCTAAATAAGATTCTATTAATTGAAGTACATTACCACGTATACCATAATTGTTTAATTTACTTAATAATCTGCGGTGCTCTACATAGTCAAAAGCTTTAGTCATATATATATAGAATAATATACTGTGGATCAAGTTGTATCAATGAGATTCATTATATACCTGTGGTATACATTAAGTAAATTGTATTGATGCTAAATAATGCTTATTATGTTCTGTTGTAAGACAGACCTTTCTAGTAATATAAAACTACCCACAACATTGATATTTGATATAAATTGGCTGTACCACTGTTTGTTTATTATTACTTATTGAAAGAATTACAAAGAGTTTTATTGCCCGTTCTTTCTTTAGGTTCTATGCCTTTGCTTTGCGAACTGGGCCCTAAATGTAAATATAGAATCACGACGTAATCTAAAGATATATCCTTGTGCCAAACTGAATAAATGAAAGTATGATTTGATAGTTGTCTCTTTTATTTATCAAAACTGTCTATACACTATAGGGAGCTTTCATGATTCTGACACGTGCGAAGCAGCGGGCAAAAGCTATAATGCATCGAATATTAAGGAAAATATTTTACTTTCTGCTACAACCTCATGTGTACTATGTTATATCCAAACCTTTGCCGATGGAATGGATCGAATGATCTTTATATCCCTCCCCTTATTCTAACGAGAGTGATATTAAAATCTACCAAACTTAATAAAGCCACTGACACGGTCTCTTTTTGCATTTATATAACATGTTGGGCATATTATATCATCATCGCCCTAGTGTTATCCCGGTTGCATCCAAGACTTACACGCCTTGAAGCAGACTATCAGCTTTTCTACAGAGCGACTGCCGTCTGACCTCCGCAATATTCGAAGGTATAGAGCAGTATCAGTTTATTCAAGTATACTGACTTCCGGTAAAAACTGATGAAGATCTTCATGACAGCCAAGACCGACGGTTTAACGGCACGGGGCAAGCGATAATTAACAATTTAATACGCACATAATTTCGAGTATCAGTGGTGCGTGCCGTAGATTCAAACCCGATACCCTCTGCATGACAGTCCGTTCTGCATGGCAGGCTATCGCTACATCTTGGCATAGCGTCAGATATCGAGATTCACATTCACTCCTTGAAAATGTAAGAAAACAAAATATTTGCATATTTTCATTTCGGATTTACTTGCTTGAAATATTACACAAAAAAAAGAAATATTTGTTTAAATCAGCATGAAAAAAAAATACCGAAAATATTATTTTGCAAAAACGGATTACATCATATACACCGCTCCGATCTTGTCCTGTTATGTATTCCACTTCCAAATACATTTATTTTAATAAGTATGTTTTTATATTAAATTTTAGTAAAACTTGTAACACACACTACAAAGGCTTTAAAAAATATTTATTCGAAAAAAGAATGACAATATTTTGGATCGGGTATCATATTTAGACTATTGACGCTTACGTTTATTATAAAACAAGAAATATAGTATTCTCTACTAAAATACCTAGATCATCGGCTTATGATAAAATAATCCCTTTTTCCTTTAACTTATCTATAAGTTCACCTAGACAGTTTAGGTGCCAACTTCTAAAACCCATAAAAGTTAAATTGGAAGTCAAGAACAAAAAGCGAGTTGAAAATGCAAAGTGCAAAGCGCAATGCAATTTCAAAGAATGGGTCGTATTTGAAACAAGGAGTACTTTACCTACCTAAGCGTTTTATACTGACTTTGCAGATTTTGTACCGATTCCGTAGGTTAGTATCAGATATTGAAGCAATTGTCAGTCTGTCAGTTCTATTTTTGGAACACCCTATTACTGAGAATATGTATTTCTAAATTCAAAATTTTTTGCTGCTATGGCCAGTACGTGGTTCACAGATTGTATTAGGTATATTACATTTTTGAAGCGTATCTAAAATAGGTTTTATTTAAATTCGATGTATTATGCATGATTGGTGTTTCAGTGGTATTAGGTAGCCTCTACGCATTTTTACTTTTATTTTTCTCATAGTGCAATATGCTTTGTGCTGTAAGCCTATGCTCTTTATTGGCAGCACTATCGCACAATTTTTACCACGGCTTATGTAAGGCAGAATACAGCTTCAAAAAAAGTAAACAAAAAGTATTTTTGCAATTCCCATAAAACAATTTTACTAGATTAGATATATTTATTTTCGGTAAATGATTAACAATATAATTAAATTAAGTCTTAAAATAATAAAAAAACGAATTAATATATACAAGGGAAAATTCAAAAAAATTAAAAATTAAAATTTAGAAGGCGTCATGAAACTCATCCGCATCGCAGTCAATTGGACGCGTGCCCAGAAGACTGACAGTATTGCCTCGTTGGATGGCTATACTTATTTTTTGAGCCAAGTACGTGCCAGCCCTCTGGTCACGCGAGGCGTCTATAAGTCTCTTTGCGAGATCTCTAAAAAGTGATCGCGCACTTGGACCCCATGGCCCCAATGTTTCGACCCCAAATGGCTCAAATACATAATCTCCTATTAGATTTACATATTTGCGCCGTTTGAGTGTCTCCGCTGTAGCAGCAGCACCGCCCGCACAACCTGCTGTGCTGGGAAGATGAGATGGCGCAAGGGTATCGACACATGTTGCGTCCCATACCAAAGGCCTACCCAGCTTCCACGGCAGTAACGACATCCAGTCTGGTCTTTTGCCATCGTTGCGTGCCAAGCCTTGAGGTTCAAGTTGGGCTGGAACGCCAGCGGTGGCAAGAGCACGGCGCAGTATGTCATTGAGGTTGGCGTGTCGAGAAATACGACCCGCGCTCCTGCTGCATGACAGGCCATGGTGACCAAGGCTATCGACAGCCTCTCCACAGTGACAACGATGCGGAGAGACACATGACGCACCTAAACGGAGGCAAGTAGCGGAGCGGAAGGTCGTATCGTCCAACATGGAACCTATATTGGACGATGGCAGTGCCTGAAGCCAGAGGCCCGATTCCCATTCTCCCACAGCCAGCAGGCGAGCACGCTCCGCAGCGTTGGACGATGTATTGAGAAGGTTTTCTCGTACCACGCTGCAAAGCGGCCCATCCCATTGCCTCTGGGAGGATAAGTTTCGGGGTAACTCAGTTCCTGGACAAGCATTTCTCCAAGCGTTCAAGGCATCGGTCTTACACGGCACTTCAGAATCAACCAGTGTGGGAGCTAAAATTTTCCTAGTCAATTCTGCAGTGCTGTGGACCGATGACAAGAACGCTGGCAGGCTAACGTTGGTAATTTTGCGAACGCCGAGGCCGCCCAAGCGCACAGGTAAGGACGCCTGTAGCCACACCCGGTCGTTCAGGGCCACATTCAAAATTTTACTCAGGGTATTCTGTATAATTTGGTCAATTTGAATGAGTGGAGTTGGATTTTTCCAAAAAGGTGAGCACCGTAATGCGTGCGTAAATTTAGGGACAAAAAGACAATATCGAATAATAGTGAAAGCCGAATGTATATTAATTTTGAGTAGCCTGTCAGAAATTTCACTAAAATTTTGATATTTTTCCTGTATAAAAGAATCAAAACCGTCGTCTAAAATTGGGGACCCCAGGAGGCGAAGAGAACGTTTTTCAACTTGAGTGATATTGGGAGCCAAATATTTAAATTTTGAAACAATAGAGGATTTATCTAGATTGTCATTAATAAAAATTTCGCATTTGTTTGTATTCAGTTCTAAGCCTATGGATAAAAATTTTGATTTCAGAAGTGCTAGATCTTGGTACACAGACTCTATGTCACCGCCCAGGGTTCCATCATCTAGGTACCAGATGTTTAATTTAGAATTTAGTTGGGTTATAACTGGATGGATGGCCAAACTAAAAATTACTGGTCCA
This sequence comes from Euclidia mi, assembly GCA_944739405.2. Classification (NCBI taxonomy): domain Eukaryota; kingdom Metazoa; phylum Arthropoda; class Insecta; order Lepidoptera; family Erebidae; genus Euclidia; species Euclidia mi. Next base: position 31,386,965 of record OX123188.2, on the reverse strand, counting down.
AGAGGGTCACCTTGTTGACAACCGATGGCAGATTCTAAAAGATGTTCTTTGTATATTAATTTAGAAGGGTGTCTATAACATTGCCAAAGAAAATTGAAAATTTGGGGTGTTTCCAATTTAACTTGTGTCAACAAAGTGTCCCTGTTGACTGAGTTAAAGGCCTTCTCTAAGTCAAACTTCAAGATAACCTCACCTCCATTACAGTCAAGGTACGATGACAAGGCATGTACGGCAGCCTCGCAGCCTCCTCTGGAACCATAGCCCAGCTGTTGTGGCTGAAATTTACAAGATAAGGAGGTGTTAAAATGGCAACAGCATATCTTGGCTGCCATACGCCTGTACGTGCACCCAACGGCAATGGGACGAATACCACCATCCCGCTTGCGTAAGGCGCACAGATTAGCGCCATACAAAACGTCGACGATGGCATCGTTCACATTGCCGGAGAGCATGAGATTAGTTAATGCCGTTAGCTCACCCAAAAGCGAGTCGCCGGCCGCCCCAGCGCTTGAACACACAAGATCTTTCAAACGTTGTGGTGTCAAACCGTCGAGACCACCAGCAGATCCGCTCCGGAAGGAGCCAACGGCACCAACCACGTCCTTGGCTGTAATGCTGAGAAAACCTGAGTCAGTGTTAGGTGGATCAGGAAAGGAGAGGTTATCCCCTGGCGCTGGATGCTTGCTCTGCAGACTCGCGAGTGTGTCGGCAGAGCAAGGCGCCACCACATCGGTACTGAACAAAAGCCTGGACGCTCCCCTGATATCACCTTCCCTCAGTTTAGACTCTACATGGTGGTAGATGGTGCTATTGCGGTGTGCTTTGGCAGGATGGTAATTTAATTTTGATGTCGAAATATTGCAATTTTCTTTAATTTTTGTTGTCAAACTTTTTTTTGTAAGCCTGTCTACTTGAGCATGTAGAATTCTATACGGAAAGGTGAGTAACTGTTCCCAAGCCGTAATAGAATTCTCCCGGTTGACAAGGCCTATGCATTCTGCTAGATTTTGAGCCACTAAAGGCCTCGCACCACGGGGAATTCTCTTCAGAACCGGAATGGAATTTTTTAACTGACTCAAATATTGCCAAAAAGGAATTTTAGGGGCGTCTGTGGAATTACTGCGTGTAGTACTGGACGTATTGGGGCCGGTAAGTACATTTTGGTTTTTGTGAATTTTGCCAAAATGTACTTTAAGGCCCCGCTCACCTTTGAAAAATCGTGCCTGGGAACAGATGGGGCAGCGCACCAGGGTAGAAGATGTGTAAGGTTCACTGGCACCTATTTCTTCATCGCTCTTGCCACCATTACCCGACATATGCCGAACAATTAACTATATGCACTAAAAATAAACTTATCTAAATAAATAATATCAAAACAACACTAAATATACACTTTGACATATTATGACAATTAATATTTTTATTGTCCGTGGCGGCGGACCGTTGCCGTCGGCCAGTGCGCTAGCGGAGGCCGGCATGGAGGCTAGCGCTGTACGCCAGTGCTTCGGAGGCTGTCACGGCGCTCCTCGCACCAGCCAGCAAGATATTTTCTATATCGGATAGAATGGCTTCAATGTAGGTGTTAGGCTCGCTTTACTTTCTTTAGCGAGCTAAAGCTGCAGAGGGTGAAACCACCTTATATAAATTTATCCAACCCGATTTCGAAACCACTGTGTTGCGTAGTTTATTTAGCGTTGATTATTGCTATTTCAATTCAATTTTTTACTTAAAACAATTTAAGTTTTTACATCTTTGAAAAGAGTGAAGCATGAGGAAATTACACAAATTATTTGTTTGACGTCAAAATACAATGACAACATTTTTGACGAAGTCTTTGCTTACAATTACTTAAAAATAAGGTTTTCCTGAATATACATTTTCCCTCTTACTTATACCTAAACGTTATTCTAAATATAGTCTCGATATCATGTCAGTGTCATACTTACGTCACAAAAAGCGTATTCTTCTAAATTATCTGATATTTGAATGAAATTGTAACGAGATCGTATGTGTCAACGACGAACTGTATATTTTAAATTATACGATAATGACATTAGGTTATCAGAATACCGCTTTTAAATCCATTCAAAATGTAATATCAATGTCATATAAAAATAGCAGAATTGGCCCCCTGTTGTTCGATCAATGACATTTTATACATTGTCAAATTTATTTATTTGCATTTTTTTCAATTTTAATGTTGTTTACTTACAATTAAACATAGATTTCGAAGATCTAGCAGATTTCCAAAATTATATAAAAGACCAGAGAATGCACGCGGTTACACCCGCGTTATTTAAGGCTACTGCTCCGCTTGCGTCACTCATAGCGCGATGTTATAGCCTGTAGCCTTATTCGATAAATGGGCTATCTAATACTGAAAGAATTTTTTAAATCAAATCAAAAAATCAAGAAATCAAAAAAACGTTTATTAACTAAGAGTAAACACAATTTTTGTTCATATCCAGTGGCCCCACACTAGGCAAGCCTGTCCTGTGGGTGCCTACTACTATTACCTAACGGTTACAAAATGTGCTCGGACGACATCTTAAAACTAAATTTTAAATTAATAATAATCGGACCAGTAGTTGCTGAGATTAGCGCGTTCAACCAAACAAACAAACAAACTCTTCAGCTTTATATATACTTATAAGATTTAACTAAGTAGTATAGTTATAAATTATTTCTTTCCAATATTTTTAGAACAACATAATAGTAGGAGAGCTGGTACACAATTTTGGTAACATGCCCAATTGAGGCATTGCAAGAAATTCTGTGATTGTCCTTAAATGAACCTAAATAAGGTAGTCGAGGTCTAGTTGAAGTGTAGCGGCCCCCTACAAAACCTTGAAACTTTGCACACAAAAAAAATGTTTTTGAGGCATTAAAGTATATTTTTTATAAGGAGAGCTTATATTGGCTGCATCTCCTGCTCAAGGTTACTGCGAATTGCGATGCGGTTGGCTCTCGCGAAATCACGACCGACAGTACTCATGAGAAATCTCAATAATATTTTCGGAGTAAATAAATAATTCCATCCTAAATAATAACAATAACCGAAAAATAACATTTATTAGATCTTTTTATGAAAACAAAAATACACCCGTAATGAGTATAATAAGTTAGGAAGGAAATATATTGAATCTCAAAGAAAGTATAATTAAAAATACATAGATTTAGTCCGTGTGGTGACGGATTTAGAATACGGAATGTCACCACCCCATATGATCCCATGGGTGTCATAAGAGCCGACAGAGGGAGCATATTATGCAGAGAACAGCACTGTAAGAGAAGGAAAACTTGATACAAACCCTATACCAACCCGTTTGGCCAGCGTGGTATAGTAGGCCAATTCCTCCTTTCAAAGGAGAGGCCTAGTCCAGCAGTGAAATGTTAAAGGCTGGTGATGATGACATAGATTTCAAAATCTAGCAATATTTCTCGTAGTGTATCAAAAAAAATATTGCAATAAAGTATTGAGTATTGAGTATTGAAAATACAAAATTGTTCACCAGCTCTCAGACTTTTTGTTATTTGCTATAGCAACGATATTCTGTCATAGTTTATGACAGAATATCGTTGCCATGGAGATATGATATCGTTGCTATGGTATCTATGACCCATAGATACAAAATAGCCAAGCGTGTTCGTTCAATTGCGTTATTTAGTCAACTATTTTGGCTATAATCTGTTGCGCTTGTATGTGAATTGTTCTTTATCAGTTACTCAGCTGAGCCACAGCTAAACATCGTTTATAAGTAAAGAAAATTTGAACATTGTTTAAATGCTCGAGAGCTGTTCAGCTGAGGTGGCTAAGTCACACTCAACGAGATTTTATAAGTAAGACGGTGTGACTGTATTTTAAACAATAACATTGCATTATTAACCTTCAATTGTGACGTGTTTGTGTATTTTCATGTCTGTTTGTGGTATCTTTGCTGCAAAATGAGTGGATCGATTGTGTGGTGGTTTTTAAATGTTTTAAGCTGACGTAATCAAGATGGTTCTTAGTTATAATGAAGGAAGATCTGTGTCAGTCGCTACTTAATATTTTTTATTTATATTATTATGTATTAACTAACTAATTACTAGCTATTGCTAGTTATAAAACATCTGATTTTTAAAGTACAAGTTTTATACAAAAAAAAAACAATAGGTATTATTCAGGCTCATCAACATATAATTTACAAAATATATTCTGCCTCCTGTAAGAACATACTATCATATGAATAATCATTGCAATCTTCGTATTAAAGTGGTTCTAGTTATAATAAACCTAATACACTGCGCCGATATCTGATACGTATCCTCATACAGTTTCCAACTTATTGCTTATAAGGTTTTGCTTTCAAAGTTTGCATTTATATAACTGCACTTTAATATACAGTTAGAGAACACCAATATTACCGAATTAAATAATGTTTTGAAGGTTCCTAGTCGAAACTAGGGCGATACGTGAACTACATCTAAATAACAAGGTATCAATAAAAAATTTACCAAAATACGTACCTACTTCAAATTTCATTCCTAAAACTTGGATATTTTATCCAAAAATAAAAACAAAATATTAACACTATAAAAATTTACACAAAAATAAAAGTACAATCAAAGGATTGAGAACCTCCTTATTTTTTAAGTCGGCTGAAACGGTTCGAAAGTAAGGTTACCGAGGCTCCTTTGGGAAACGCTATGCCTTCGACAAGGGACCTCTGTTTTTCGTCCTATGGGCTGTAAACACAAAGACTTATTTCTTGGGACGGTAACTTGGGAGTAATAACTTTGGTGTTGTAAGGAATAAGAAAGAGGTTAATAGTATAAATACACCTGGATAAGCCCAGTATCTTTAACATTCTGCTTTTATGCTACTATCTTTGTCTATAAAAAAATGTCTAGTCTGTCTAGTACCTAGGTATATACCTACTCTAGTATATACTAATAAAAAGTGGTATTTTAAAGCCTGGCCTTGGCCTTGGCCTGTATTGTGGAATGGAGTGACCAGTGATTAAAAATTTAAGAGCCACAAATAGTCGCCACGAGTCACGGAGTTTACGAGTGATACTCTAACAAAAGAAGGTTGCTTGTAAGTGGTTTCGAAAAACTACACTGGCTGCACCGTGGACACATACTTATGCCACAAAACATGGTTATATGAAAAGTTTATGTGTCTAATTACCTATCATACAGCCTCTTTTAATTTGCATCACAACCGCAATATGAGTTAATGAGTCAATCAGGTTCAAATCAAATCAAGTCAGGAGGATTTGGCTTACCATACTATACTGGCCACTACAGTGTTTGATATCGAACTATCTGTCTCTTCCCAAACATACCATAAGCTTTATGTATTCTCCTTATTCGCCTTTTTTGTCATGTACGGAATAAAATGTGGTGTCACTTTGTATTCGTAATCTGTAACTAGGCAGAAAACAAACGTCATATACTGTAGTCAGTAGGTACATAATAATGGCCATCGTCGATAGCGGTACACCATGTGGCTTCATACCAATGCCATCAAAGGGCCGTCACTCAACCTAAAGCCAGGTCACACAAAGCGATGCTGCGCTTGTTATATAGCTTGACTTCGAAAAACAAGTGGATTAGTTTCAGTTTGTAGCGTGCAAAGTCACAAACCGCACTCCATTTAAATGTTTTTATATGAATGTGGAACTTCAATTTATAGAGTCACGACCTTATTTATATAATGCTTATTTTATGTAATACTTTCCTATTTTCGTCAGGAATTTATCATTGGCAGCGCTTTGGCAAGGTCTTGAGTAGACCACCTTGTACCTTGTAGTCATCACCTTGGTCTATCCGTCTGGTCCTAAATCCTGAATAGGATTAGCTCGACACGAGGAGCCATAAACCCACCTAGAAAGTTACTAGGTGCCTGTGTGGGTTGCACTATTTTATACCGTCGCGTCTTAACTTGTAGTTATTAAGAACAAAATGACCTGGCCACCGCTCGTTCGTCTAATGATCGCTGTCATCACAGATTATATTAGTATTCTTTATTCTATGGCTGTCATTCCTGGCGCCAATATTTGAGTAGCTTTAAAGGTAATGTCGAACTTCTTAGCTCAATATTGTGGTCAGTCAATGTACCACCAACGCAAAATATTAACAATTATAATAAACAATATAATAATAAATAATAAAAATTTATTAATTCTCATACATCACAAAAAATATACATACAGTTCTTAAAAAGTAATTTAGATAAAATAATGAAGTGCCTGTGCTAGGGTAAATCTGTGCCACAGGCGTTAAAGGCACTTACAGTAAGTGATTTTGATCAGAGTTATGAAGTCATCACAATATTTATCATAAACATATTAAACGTAATGTTTCTAAATAAAAGTATACCTACTTAGAATTAATTTTAAAACTAATATGAAACCTATAATTATTTGACCACAGTCAGCAGTTCTTCGGTCTGATCATATTTCAATGTTTGTAAATACTGATAGACGCATTGTTTCGATCTTACATAACTTAGGTCATAAAAAGATGTTTCTTTGTTTATTTTGTTATAAAGATAGGGACCCACAAATGTGAAAAATCTATGAGTAAAGACAAACTTTGATTCAGAGCTTGAACTACAGACAATATCTTTCCGTCTCTTGGTGTTAGTAAGGTTGGCGTTGTACGTAAGCGCAGTGTGTTCTTTTAGTACAGTGTACAATATAAACAGTTGACGAACCGTTAGCACTTTGCATGATTCATACAGAAGGCTTGTAGAATATCGGTATGGTCGGCGGGTGGCCACTTTAAGCAGGGCTCTTTGCGCTCGCTCTATAGAGAGCATTAAAGATTTTCCTATACCTCCCCACGAGGTAATGCAGTATTGGATTATGGACTGACACAATGCCTTGTACATCTGTATAATGAGGTTATGGTCTAAAATAAAGCGAAGTTTTTTAAATACAAAAAAAAGTTTTCGTAGCCTAGACGTTAAAGCGGCGATATGTTGTTTATAGGAAAGGGTTTCGTCCAATATAACCCCTAAATACTTAATATTAGTAGTGCTATTAATTTCCGGAAAAGTGCAAATGTTGTTTAAGTTAAGATAACAGTTATCTTAATATATAAAATCCTTGCGTTACTGACTGACTGACAGACACGCTACAGCCGAAACTATTGGGCGCAGGAAGCTGAAATTTGGCATGTATGTTCCTTGGGGACCGTAAGGGTGCACTAAGAAGGGATTTCCCAAAATTCTCACGGGATCGCCCAAAACGGGTAAATTTAAAAAAAAAATGCTGGAGTAGCTGCTGGCGTCCTCTAGTGTGCATATAAGTGAAAAGAGTTATTATGTGCTTGGGGGTTACGCATACAAAATTAAACGAATTTAGTCTTATCAGTATTTAAGGTTAGTAGATTATGTTTAAGCCAATTATTTACTACGTTAGACCCTTGTTGTGCATACTTCTGAGCTTCCGTAATGTTGCTGAGAAAATAAGCGCAGTGTCGTCAGCATACGTAACAATAGTGCCATTATGTAGGTTTAGGTTACAGAGATCATTTATATACACTAGAAAGAGTGTTCCTCCGAGCACACTTCCTTGAGGAATGCCGAATTGGGGTAATAGTAATTCGGAACTGATGACGTTGTCTATTTTGACACATTGATACCTATCCCGTAAGTAGTCTTTAAACAGTTTTAACTGTGTGCCTCTTATTCCTAAGGGCTCCAATTTGTTAAGAAGCAGTGGGATTGAAACAGTGTCAAATGCTTTTGCCAAGTCTAGAAAGATGCCAATCACCTGTTGACTTTGCCCAAGTTCCTCGGAAATATAGTTAGTCAAGGTGTGTACTGCATCTGCTGCGGATAACTTTGATCTGAAGCCGAATTGCTTGTGGGAGAAGAGGGAGTTATTTTCAAGATATGCAACTAATATATTGTTTATCATTTTCTCGAGTACTTTAGATATCGAAGGCAGTAGTGAGATTGGCTTGTAATTAGTTACCAGATCCTTTTGCCCTGATTTGTGTATGGGAATTACTACTGCCTTTTTGAGGCATTTAGGGAAGATTCCTTCGGACAGGCAAATTCGAAAAATGTGAGTTAATGGAGGTATCAGTATGTGCCTAAAGGTTTTCAGTATTGCAGTGCTAATACCGTCCCACCCTGCTGCTGAGCTATGTCTTAGTGATAGGATAATTTGTTCTACTTCACATTCATCCAGTTCTAGTAAAACAAACGACTTACCACTACTATTATATGTCGGAACGATAGAAGTTGCATTTTTTGGATTATTGTTAGATGTGCTTTGAATTTGTTCAGCCAAATTTACACCAATGTTAGCAAAAAAGCTATTGACTTTATCCACGGAAGATAGTGGGGTACGATCTGTATATAATAAATTTGTATCGCACTTATTTTGCTTCGACATATATGTAACAGACTTAACGTACTTCCACAGTCGCTTAGTGTTATTTCCGGCTTCTGATATTTGAGATTTGTCATACTCGATTTTTGTTCTTCTTAGGATACTATTGCAGAAGTTTCTATATCGTTTATAGATTGTTTGTAGCGTTAAATTATTTTGATTTTGCTTAGCTCTTTTATGTAGTTTATCACGGTGCCGGATGCACTTAATAAGGCCTGGTGTTATCCACGGTTTAATATTATAATTTTTGTTACTCAAATTAATAAAATTGGTGTTTCTTAAAATAGCTGTTTGTATGTTGCTAATAACATAAGACATAGAAGTGGTAGCATCAGCAGAATTGTAAACTGGGCCAAAGTCAATATTGCATAAATCACGTTCTAGGTTAGTCATATTAAGTTTTGACCTTTATCGCGGACGCGAATGATGCTTAGAATGCATTAATTCAAGCGTTTACAAAATCGCGCAATGGTCTGTTATTGTTGAGTTAGTAACAAGTGTTAAACACGGAAGCCTAGTTTTGAGCATGACATGATCTAAACATAACCCACTTTGATGTGTTGGAAATGCGTGAGTAGGCAAAATCCCATGATATGCACAAAGGTTCAGATAATCTTGGGTTCCAGCATCACAATTTTCAGATTTAATATTAATATTTAAGTCGCCAATTATAATAATATTAGGAATGGAAGATAGGCTCTGTAAAATATTATCTAATGCGTTATTAAATACTTCTAAATTTATAAAGGAAGGAGACCTGTAAATAGCTATTATAGCGATCTCCGAACCGATTTAAATAATAAAGCAATTGCATTCTTGGATAGGTGGCTCTTCGACAGTAAGGTGCAAACCTTTTTTTGTGTATACCACTATGCCATCTTTCTGGTTTAAAGATAATTAAATACTTCTAAATTTCTAAAGGAAGGAGACCTGTAAATAGCTATTATTGCGATCTCCGAACCGATTTAAATAATAAGGCAATTGCATTCTTGGATAGGTGGCTCTTCAACAATAAGGTGCAAACCTTTTTTTGTGTATACCACTATGCCATCGTTCTGGTTTAAAGATAATTTTGTGTCGTAAGCATTATAGCCTGGTAATGTTGGTATGTTCTTATTTCTGTTTGAAAGCCAGCTTTCCGTGAGGATTATTATATCACACTCGGTATTAAGCCTTTGTAAGAAAACGCCTAGACTATCTATGTTTTTATATATACTGCGGATATTTTGAGTTAGTATGGTTAGTGGGTTGTTGAAATCGGCAAGATAATGTCTGCAATTTCAGTATCGCATATTTTAGACGTGAAAACTAAACTGTCATCTATATCTTTAATTAATTGATTAGCCATATGTTATAATAAAAGTAAATATGAATTAAAACTTATAGACTCTTACAAGCTAGCTCAAGACTAATATGGTAATAGGCGACGCTCTTAGGCGCCCTCATTATAATCTATGGAATTGATATACCTCGATTCTGCAATTTTCTTCGCTGTGCATTCGAGGTCACCAGTTTTGTGGTTAGGTACTTGGTTTTTTAAAACGCAAGCATGTCACACATTTAGGCCTCTAGTCTTTCTTGTTGCAATCCTTGGTCTCATGTCCTACTTCACCGCAATGTCCACACGTCTGATTGGTCTCGCGGCAAGTCTTCGCAGCATGTCCATATTGTTGACATTTGAAGCACCTGGTCACAAGGGTAAAGTCGCGAACGGGGCAGGACGTCCAGTTGATAAAGACTCTAGCCTGGTTTATGAGGACTTTCCCTAATGTTGGCAGGTACTTCTATAACAAAGTTACATGTCAATGCGTCTCTTTTACCTGATTTGTGGCTCAACTTAATGCTAGATAAGAAGGACTCACGTGACAAATTAGGTATTTTATCGGTCAAGTTCTGTTCAAAAATGCAGTCATAGACATCTTGATCACCAAGGGCCGTCGGAACACCAACAACTACTATCCTGGGTCTTCTTTTGTGGGGGTCTTCTACCTTCAATCCCGAACTACTCAGTTGAGTTGAACGCCGCAGTTTTTCGATGTCATCCTTTGACTCAGTGTTGATAATAATGCCTCCGTTCCTGGTTTTCCGCAATCCCCTCACGTGCAGTTTCATTTGCTCCGGACATATTATCTTTTGGACGAGTGTTTTGGTGTCGTTGCTAGATTTCTCCTTGTCACTAGGATAAATTGCAATAGAACTTAGATTTGAAGGTCGCAGATGACTGGATTTATTGGTCTTAACAAAATCGTTAAAGGAAAAATTTTGGGCTGCAGGTTTTGAGCAAGATTCTTGTATTGTCTCCGTAATCGACTTTTTAAAGTCATCAAGACAAACGGCAAGGTCTTCTCTCTCTTTTCTAGCGTCTAGAGATATTTTAATCATGATGGCCCTTTCTTTTAGTGACTGGTAGTGCACAGCCATCCGGGAAACACCCTTTCCAACTTTTCGCGCCAGAGCATTGATGTTTAATTTTTGCTCTGTGTTCAGCTTACCGTCAGCGGCAATCTGGCACACTTCATTTAGGGCTACTTCGATGGTCGACATCCAAAAATTGATGTCGTTAGAGGTGAGGACCTGTAACTTATCCCCGGCGGCATGTTCTTGTGGCTGAGGAGTGCTTGGAGGACTGCGACACGTCTTTGTGCTTCGGTTGAAAGGGCTATTTTCAATATTAGCCATATTGGATGTCGCTCACTTGTGAATCATAGTTTTTTTGCACACTTCACTTAAAGTTATATCGGTACTAGGTCACGTAATTAATAAATGTATTTAAACATGTAAATATAAATATTGCAACTTAGACACGTCTACTTTGTCTGAACTGCGAAAATAATATGGCCTTATCGGTAGTCGAAGTACTTTTCGTGATAGTGCCTGTTTAAAACTTACCTTACCTTCGCTTCCTCTCATTCTGGCGCTACAGGCTTCGCATCATCATCTTATCAGCCGAAAGACCATCCATTGCTGGACATAGACCTACCCCAAGGCTCTCCACATGGACTGATCCTGAGCCACCCGCATCTATCCGCTGCCTACCCGCGATCCCAACAAGATCGTCAGTCCAACTTGCGGGGGGCCTACCTCTTTGTATGTTCTCAAATATTAGCTATTAGAACCAATCTTATAAATTAAAAACATTGATATTCTATCCGAATCTAAATAATTATATTTCTCTTAAAGATTCTATTTACAGCTATAAAGCAACTACCAATAAAAGGTTTCGCGTATTAAAGGAATAATAAGAATCCAAAATAAGGATGTATCTAGTTAGTACCTACTTACGCCTTCAACGAAAATAATCTTGCATTAAATTATTCTTCTGTACTGTACGAGATATACGGCAACAAAGCAATATTTCTTCCTATCCTGTAATATTACCGCATACTATTTATATCTGGTATCTAATAGTAAACACGTTTTATAAGTAGCAGTTAAAGTAGGTACTACTGGCAAAGAAAAATGAACCTATCTGTAATTGTACATTTTCTAAGAAAAATATAGTAATACTAGTCGACGCACACAGGCGATAATTTGCAAAAACCTGGACATTATATGATTTTAAAATATTGTCGATAGAACAGTTTTATAACACTTATCTTAAACCTCAATAAATGATGCAACTTTTGAGCATTTTTTGATATATTTAATGTGGTAAAATTCTATAACAATCTGCCTACGAAGTTGATCAAAAATATCGTGCTTAAATCTGATGATTTCCAAGTCGCCTGTTATCGCTCGTTGTGTTTACAACTGTAAATATTTGGGGTTTTTCTGTTATGGATTCTATTTCTAGAGGTATTTATAATTGCTATTAGATGTTACTATTTACTAAAATAAATCTTAACACCAATACCCTTGCCTTGAAATTGATAGTATTATTTACTTACGTAAGCAGAAAGAATAAGGGAAATAGTACGATATTCTTCTGTATTCCGAGAAACAAGCTATATTAAATTGTAGCATATAATGCTAGTATTTAGTTTATTTTAGATTTGGCTGCCGATATCTGCCTAGTGATTAGTTTTTACTAGCTTTAAGTCCCGGTATTTATGCGTATATTTTGTCGTCGGATATTTTTAGGTCTTTAACTTGTGTTCATTCTTTTGATAAGTGATTTTAAAAATGTTAGTATCTATCTGAAGATACACAAGAGTCAATAAATAAGGCTATAAATAAATATCGCAGAGACTTTACAAGAAAAACGCCCCATATTTAAACTACAAATGAGACATTTATATCAAAGACTGCGTTTCTTCAGACCCTTTTTCTCAAGTTTACTAAAACGTCCAGAAAGTCCAATACGCTGTTGCCCCTGGATGCAATTTAACTAATAAAGGAACCTGAAATAGAATATTTTATTTATATAGGCGTAGTCAGTATAATAATAGCTGAATCGGATACATATTTCCATGAGTGGCATTAAAAAATGCATTCCAGTTCATTGGAATAATGAGAAAGACAAAGTTAGTAAACGCATACAGCTTGAAAATAATGCACTCATTTCAAAATGGATTATTCATAGCATTCTGGGGGCTGTTTTTTGTAAAATTAAATATTTATGAGCTGTATATTTATTCGGCATGGCTTCGACGCACGCCCAACGGTCCATTAAATCTCAAAGCGTGGAGCACAATGTAAAAATTTCCTATTATAACATCCGTATTGATAAATTTATGAGCACAAATGCGTCACAAAGGATGTCCTGTAGACACAACTGCTTTGATTTCTGTCACACTGTTGTTCGTACAATAATTGTTTATGTCTTAGCTTGCGATGTTTTAAACAATTTCAACGAATAACGAAAACACGGTTAGCTATACATATAATTGTAAAGCTGTTTTTAAACACTAAGTCCTGTTTTCACCACTTCTGGAAAACCTATTAGCCAGAAAAATTCATTTCTCAACAAAATATGTATGACTTATTTGACAAATTAATATAAAAGGAACTTATTCGCCAGAAGTGAAACTGGCCGTTAGTTTAAAAATCGTCTAGTGGTTCTATTCTTTTTCAATAATCTGAGTTGAGACTTTGCAGAGTATAATTAAGATGAGTTTTCAAACTGAAAATGTTTTTCTAATATATTGAATTCATGATCTGATTCCAATCAACCGGTACTTAACGAGATACTAATGAACCCGTTTTCATAGCCGTAATATGTAATTGGATAAGCTAATCTATGTTATTTCGATGAGGTCCGTTGAAGAGAATAGAAGGCTGTAGTCAGATGTACTTATTATACTAATATAAGTCGCACGTGTTACGTAAAAACATTTGCTTAACATGTTTTTGACAAAATAGGATATTTTTAAATTTCATTGGTAAGTCTCTCCTATCATATAGCATTTGGACCTAAAGCTAAAATAAAATAATAATATTACAATATCTTACAATAAAGATATTTCGTATTGAAAAATAAATGTGTTTATCGCTTACAAATATCGTTATTGTAACTACTTTGTTCACTATTCAGTAGAAAATTCCAAAAATAATATTTACGTATTCAAAAAAATGTATCCAGTAATCAAAGATAGGGGAAGGTAGTATAATACCGGACAACGTATAGTAACGGACATCACTCATAAACGTTGCAGTTTTGTATATAGTTATCCCCACTCCCCTCCTTCGCGTTGCGGTCGCATCTCCCGAACGTATTAAACAGTCACCGGTGAGACACCGACCGCGGTGGGCGCGTCACGAGTGATTTTCTTCCGAAGTCGAATCTGAGTGAGTATCGATGTTTTATTTCTTGTGGTTAAAACCTAAATTTTAAAATGAAACAAAGAATCTTTATTTTATAAATTTTACTATTATTATTCTAGTATACGATTATTACATCGATTTCAATGTAATTGTCGATTTTATTTTTTTACAATAATATTTTCTACAGCGGGAGTGATATATAGCAACGGACGACTAGATTTAGTCCAGTACTGGACGTCCGATACTATACTAAAAATAATAATACAATAACCTATTGTTAATGCATTCACTAAAAAAAATATATATATTTTAATAAATTCTTTGGTTTGTTATCATTAAACATACATATACTCACGCCTGTTTCCATTGTTAGCATTATTTCACACCAAAATCGCTAATTTGATACGATACGTACCTACCTACCTACTACCTACCTACCTTCAATAAATAATTTTTAAACTATTGAGTTATACAGACTATAATAATAATATATAAGTAGACCGCCTCGTTGGTTCGGTCTGTGCATGAGGTTGTGGAACCCATAACAAATTAGTTGTTCCGAGTCTGGGCGTAGTTTAGGTCGGTTGATTATGTTTGATAAGTCTCCAGAGACAAAGAACTTACTCATTAGAGCTGGATTTGTCTTTATTTTTAATCTTTATGGATATACCTACAAAGACCAAAAACAATTGCACAATTGTTTCTGATCTTTGTATGTACGTCCAACTGGTATGCATTGCTCAAAGTTTGCCCCAGTATCCATCGGTCAAAATCGTGGCATGAGCAGCCACCATACTGTTATTATTAATTTTGTTTTCACTATTTTTTTTAGACCAACATGCCCAGATTCAAAAAGAAACCAGATGGTCGCGGTCAGTGGCAAGAACAAAATATGAAAGATGCTGTTGAACAGGTATTGAGCGGGAAATTGACGACTCGGCAGGCGGCATTATATTTTAAGGTTCCTAAAAGTTCACTAAATGACAGGGTAGTGAAACTGAAAAAAGGTATGCAAACTACCATGAGTCCAGATATGGGTCACTTCAAACCTACATTTTCTTCAAAATACGAAGAAATGTTAGTACAATATTTACAAGACAGTAACCGTTTTGTTACTTCAAATCTGCAAAATGCCATTTTAAAAACTATGAGATTTGCGCTCGTCGCAGATGAATTATCAGAGCACATTTCTTTGATATGACTATTACGCATTCACGACAGATTCCCTGGATATAATTTAGTAGGTTAGCTTCATCTACAGTAATAATAATAAATCTATAGGACTCATTTTAAAATGCGGATATCTAGAGAGCGAAGCGATTTCTACATAATAAATCATATTTATAACACTGGCAATTTGGCCAAGATAACAAAGTAATAATAATAAGTAAAGTATGTATGTATGGTATCCTGGACTTCAGTGTAAAAGTCTAGGATGTTGTTAATAGAGAGCGCAGAACCGGAACTTCGGCGGCTTATTAAAAACAATATAAAACTTCTCTTTATTTTCCCACACAACACATGTTGTGCTTAGCTAACCAGCTTGAGCACCTTTGTGATCGTAATGCGTACAAAAAATAATTGTGCACTCATCCAAGAGAAGCTGACGCTTGCAAGGTTTTATTATTACCTTTTAAGGGAATATTAGACGAGCCTGCAAATAGCTCAGCCAGCAAACACGACGGACAAGCGCTCATTAAACACTTCTGCGCAATTAACGTGAACCGGCACGCCGTTGAAAACAAGGTTCGTTGTATTTAACGCAACCTTCCGACAAACACAGCCAACCTCCGCTATCCAAATACGACCGAGCAAAAAGGATTTTTGTTCATTGCCAACACGCTTGAAACTATTTTTTAAACTAGAACATTTTACGTAGGCAACTCAGTCCACACACATAACTTGTTAAATATTTCTATGTAGCGTTTTTGCACTAGACTGCAAGACCTCACGGCGAATTTACGTTGTATCCGTGCCCTAGGTAGCCGTACCTTACTGCTATTTATTTCGGTTGAAGTACCTAACCAGCAGCGATGCAAGTAGCGGTCAATTCCTAAGCGTCTCAAGTCTAAATCTAAACAAAATAGCAAAGTAGGCGGAATTCCCCACGGTTGTATTTGCAAAGTCGCACCGACGGTCGATATTTATTATTCATTCATAAGGAGCACTGCGATATTTACTCTCCCATTACTATGGCCTCGGAGTCGCGTTTCTTGCATTAAAAATTTAACACGAGTTCGTCCAGAAACAGCGCACTAATAAAATGTTCAGTAAATAAAATTAAATAAACATGAAGATTATAAGTCAGTCAAACATTGACTCAATCGTCAGCTTGTCCCAAAACAAACTCGGACCATTGGGCCGAGTTGACGAATTTCAAAATTAATATTTTTTTCGTTTGTTATCTCGTCCCATTTTAAATTCTGTTAAATATTAACAATAGCTAAACGTCAAAAACAGTCAGGAAGAAAAGTGTCTGTGATTTATTTTAAACTTCTTTAATAAGACAAACATTTTTGAAAATGATGTCTGTTAGCGCTAGGTGGCGCTAGTGTGTTACACTGCACTGATGTCATACTATTGGTCAAAGTCAACCATGCACAAAGACAGTGAAGCGTCGTTATTGGACAAAGGGTTATCGGGATTCCATTCAGAGGACGTCAAACTAAGGAGAGAGGTGAAGGTCAAGCTCTCGCTACCCAGCGAATAGCGTACGATGACAAACAGTTCATCAAACAGTGTAGTTTATGGGCTCTATGCTGAATTTCGGTCAGTTTTGTTAAAAATGTGCTATTGAATAATATAATATTATAAGTGAATTGTGACGTGTGCCGGCTTATTGATATTCGAAACACTTGTGAAAATTTGAAGGTAAGTAAGACATAATTTTCTACTTATATTATCTTTTAATATTATACTTGAATATACTATAATATACTTATAAATAATTTCTAAGTTATATAGTTTGTTCAGAGTTACTCTAAATCAATCACAGTTACGTACGTAGCGACGCTTACTCAGAATGTTAACAAAATGGCGGCCCAGAGATGAATGCATATTTATCATGTTTCCGAAATATTTTCCAATGGTTTTTTTAAATTATCTACATAGGTATTTAATTACTTGAATCATTTTTATTTATATTATTTTGTCTTATTAAGTAGGTACAATAAATGGTTATCTAGTTTGAAAACGAGATTCATTTAATTTTATAGGTGAAAATGGATCTGCCAGGACCATCTAATTCAAATAATGGTGCTGGATTCGATTTGATAGCATCGCAAAGAGGAAAATGTCTTCTTCTTCGTGCTGAATATAAATATGATATGAAACGAAAAAACAAGGATGGATCAACAGTTTGGCGCTGTGTGCAAAGAAATATCTGCAAGGCAATTTTAATTACAACATGTGCTAATTTGATTAAATGAGAAGACAACCATGCATGTGAACCAGATACTGTGTCCAACGAATACTCTTTACATTTGGATAATAGTGTGAAAAAAATTATATCCGAGGTTACTGTGCCTGTTTCGAGTATCTATCGTGAAACCGTCGGCAAGATGAAAGACACTGGAATGGACTTAATAAAAAAAATACCAAAATTCAACAATATCAAAAACAAACTTTATCGAAAAAGGAACGAATCGTTAGGTTTGGTAAAAACATGTTTCAAGACTTAAAGAGAAATAGTTATACCAGAAAAAATTCATAGTTTCTTACTTGCCGACTACAGAACTAAAAATAGAATCATGATTTTTGCTAATCAATCTTAATTGATTGATGTCGATTACTGTTTCGATGTGGATATTCCAAAGTTCATTTGCAAAATTGAAATTTACGAACACGTAAAAATGACAGAGAAAAACATCCTAATCTGAAATCGAATTTGCGGGACGGGTGGACACCGAATAAATAACCACACAATGATAAAAACTGGACAAATGTCTATGTACAAAGCAGAGTGCGCGTTGCGCTCAAAAAATGAAAACAATTAGCACTACAACGCAGGCTGCGCCGAGCTGGCCTGGGCCCGGGCCTGGACCAGCAAAAACTAGCAACCATAGATAATTTACTTTCAATCACTGCAAGAGCTCGGGAACGCGGCAGATATTACACGTAGCTTTACTCCGCAAAATATCGGCGTATCCAGTTTAGTTGGCGCACCAAATTCATGCAGTTGTGAGCAGAAATTTCGTGACGTATTTTTTTTATTGCTATCAGTTTGGAGACTTGATCCAATTTAAAAATTCACGCCTTTACTAGTTTTTATGTGCGCTTTCAAAGTTTGGATCCGTAACAGTGATGCTTTTGCATTAACTTCGGCAACTTGGGGATAACGTGAACTACGAGTTAACCCTGTTAACCCAATTTGTGTTCCAAGTTGAAAATCATATTATTATTGAATTGAAGAACACGGGGCCGAGTGCACCTCGTTTGAATCATTGCCATGTAGTGAAACTAGGTCATTTTGGAGAGCAATTTTAATTCTTTGTTGTATACGGATCCGTGAGTTGGTATGAATCAGTTGACCCATGAAGCACTAATAATTCCGGGCGGACAATAGAAACAGCAAGCAAAACTGAGCAGTTTCGTAAAATCTGCAAACTGAAAGAAATTCTTGAGTTGGATCCGCGTACATCAGTTTCATCATCAGCCTTTAACAGTCCACTGCTGGACTAGGCGTCTCCTTTGAAAGGAGGAATTGGCCAACTATACCACGCTGGCCAAACGTGTTGGTATAGGGTTTGTATCAAGTTTTCCTTCCTTCCTAAATGTATGTAAATATATGAACGCCTATTATTTTCTATTTACTTGACAATACCTAGTGTTTCCCTCTCTGTTAAATCTATGACTCTATCTATATCCGGAAGCAACAATTTCGCTAGCCCTTTTCCCATCAAAAGGAATTTAAAAACATTGTTAAAATACGATTGTCCATGCAGTAAAGGAACATTAATTTGATACCCCCAAAATGTTACGTAATGTTAATGTTGTTAACCGACATAATTATATAGAGTTCCAAAATATAAATTGAGTACAAGTATAATTGAGCAAAAAATTCCATTGACTGTATTCCCAGCTGTTAGAAAAGTCGTGACCGAAAGAAAGGACAAGACACTGTTCTACTTTCTTTCTTGCCAAAATTATCAACCTTAATTGCTCGGTACTCGCACCATTCAATCATACCAAGCAACAAGTTTGCGAAATAATTGACAGTTTCGGTCACCATAAATGTCAAAATTCTTCGAAATAAGAAAGCCTGTTGAAATTGTTACTCGTTGAAGTAGGTACCTAATGCATCTTTCTCCAGTTCTCCACTAAGCTTACGAGAAAATATGTCCATCAAAAATTATATTCAAAGAATGCGATATAAGTAGGTATAATGGTAGTTAGGTATAAGTAGTAGGTACCTACCTATTTTCATTTCATAATGTTAAATTTCACTAGGTGCAGTTGACTACAAATTCGCTACATATGTACCACAATTTTTTTGACGAGTCTGTGATAAATGAAAATATGAAAACTTTCCAATTAAAGGAAAGTTTGAGGAGTTATGAAAAGTTTTCCTTACAGTGGTGTTCTCTGCATAATATGCTCCCTCTGTCGGCTCTTACGACACCCACGGGATGACATGGGGTGGTGACATTCCGTATTCTTAATCCGTCACCACACGGACTTTCAGTTTATTGAAATTCAGTTTACTCACATTTAATATTTGACTTAGAAACATAGGTATATCTGACCAGGAACATTTATAAACATACTTTTGATGAAACATTTTATCCAGGAAAATCATACTCACATCCACTTTTATAACATGTTTTTTGAATCATTTTGTTGACTAACATGACAACAGAACACATACACAGATATGGACAGTTGAACCCGAAATCATGGGTTCAGCTCTCATTGAACAAATACCTAGAACAATTTTATTCCTTTATGAGCTTTATTAGTTTGTCGTTTATCTACTTTCAAAACTTGGGCATTTAGCGTATGTGTGTTTCTAAGTTGCTCGATTGCATTCTGTAGTGTGAAATTAGATGGTTGCTTATAAGTTGTGTAACTTTACTTCTGACTTCCATAATGCTAGGTGATATGGAGATATTTTGGTTATGGAGATCAGACGGCTATCGCTGTCGCAGGCAACAGCTTTGCGCAGTAACATAATATTTAAGGGTCGTCGTCATTACTTCCCAAAATAACTACCAAAGATAGGAGGGGCGTGAATTTAACTTTGAAAAGTAAGTCTGATCCTGATACCCTCTGCATTTCAGTCAGCTGGTATCTCCATTGGGCATCGGTACCTCTAACATTCAGAAATACAAAATATCGAAAAATTCAACCAGTTAAATCTCGTTAATTATAAAAGACATAACAGACAGTTTATTTTAAGAAATAAAAATATGACATCCAAAAAGTTAATAAAGCACCGAACAAAATAATAATACAAAAACATTCAACCGCCAAGTTCCCAATAAGCCAGGAGCTCAAAATAATACCGAATTTTTGTTTTCAACGCTCAGGCAAAATTTATCATGGTTTCACCATCTAGCAAGTAAAGTAAGGACTTAAAATATCGTAGAGATGAATGACTCAACTTCAAAGTTGCTTTTAACTTTTGACAAGGGAAAACTCTAGAAATTGTATCTAGGAAGCTAATGGAGACGTCTTTTAAAAATGTTTTTTTTTTAATATCTCTCTAATACGACGCTCTGTCGAAAAAGAAGTTTTATAAACATTGAAATCGTACACTTAAAATAGGTGTACCTACGGCATGACAATTTAGTAATGACTAATTTTTTTTATGAATATTATCTCCAACAAAGTTCTATTAAAATTACACATAATAATTATACTCATTATCCTACCGCCAACCTTTGTACTAAATATATTGATAAAAATAAATGATATTATAAAGAGATATATAAAGGGGGCAAATAACTTTTAATAGGTACTCTTAACATTCAGTAGTTACCAAGCATACAAGAAAGTAGGTAAATCATAAGGATATACCAAAGAAAAACAATGTAGCACTATATTTATCATTAAGTCATCATCTTCTTGCCCTGGTCCCAATCTATTTGGGGTCGGCGCAGTACGTCCTTCGCTTCCATTCTTTTCTGTCGCCCGTCATCTGATCATTTACCCCTTTCTCTTTCCTATCCATCCTCACACAGTCCATCCATCTTTTCCTTGGCCTCCCTCTCCCTTTCTATCCCTCTACCTTCATATTCATCACTTGCTTACCTACATACATATCATCTCTTCGCATAATATGTCCATACCAAGCCAAACGACTTCTTTTCACTTTCTCGTCTATAGGCGCCACTTTCAGACTACCTCTCACGTATTCATTCCTAATCTTATCCATTCTCGTAACTCCACACATCCATCGCAACATTCTCATCTCTGCCACATGTAATCGTTTTTCATCCATCTTCTTAGTAGCCCAACACTCAGCTCCATACAATACGACAGGCCTTATAACCGCCTTATATATGCGTCCCTTGAATTTCAAAGGCATTTTAGGATCGCATATTGTGCCCGAGACCTGTCGCCATTTCATCCATCCTGAGTTGATCCTTTGCCGAACATCTCGGTCAATTTCGCCGTTGTGTTGCAGGAGTGAACCGAGGTAGCGAAAGTCGGAGCATTCTGGTAGGGGTATACCGCCGAGTGTAACCGGGCTTGGACTAGAGAGGCCGCCAAAGTCACAGAACATGTATTCAGTTTTGGTTCTGCTTATCCTAAGGCCTACGTTCTCCAGTCTCTGCCGCCACTCCTCCAGCTTGCTCTGCACCTCCTGTCCACTTTCTGCTACCAGGACGATGTCGTCGGCAAACAGCATGCACCAGGGTGCCTCTTCCTGTATGTCCGATGATATGGCATCCATAATCAACAAGAAGAGGTAAGGACTAAGAGCCGACCCTTGGTGCAAGCCTACAGCCACATCGAATCTGGCTGTGATTCCAGCTGCGGACCGGACTTGCGTGTGGCATTTAGCATACATAGCTTGGATCAACTTCAGGTACTTTTCAGGCACTCCTTTCTTCTTGAGGGCCCACCACAAGACTTCACGCGGTACCCGGTCATATGCCTTTTCGAGGTCAACGAATACCATATGCAGATTTTTATGCGCCTCTCTGTATTTTTCACAAATTTGGCGAAGTGCAAAAATGGCATCCACCGTACCTCGACCAGGCATAAAACCGAATTGGTTACGTGAAATCTCACTCTCTGATCGCAAACGTCGCTCAATTAGTCTCTCCCATACTTTCATACTATGAGGCATTAACTTTATTCCCCGATAATTGTTGCATTCTTGGACATCTCCCTTATTTTTAAAAATGGGCACTAGGTAACTCCTGCACCATTCCTTGGGTACTGTCTCCTCATGCAACATCTTATTGAAGAATAAAGTCAGCCACGCCCATCCATCCTCCTCTAACACCTTCCATGCTTCTACTGGTATTCCATCTGGTCCTAATGCTTTCCCATTCTTCATTCCACTCACAGCCCGTCTTACCTCATCCTTACTTATTACATTCACTAGTCCAATATTCTTCGCCTTGTTTTCAAGCATTTTGCACCAATCATTCTCTTCATTCATTAATTTTTCAAAATATGTTCTCCATCTTTCTTTAATCCTATCATCATCCGTAAGAACCACTCCTGTTTCATCTTTTATACACTTGATATGGGATACATCTTTCGCCTTTCTCTCTCTAGCCTTAGCCAGTCGGTATAAATACTTTTGGCCCTCCGGCTTCTCAATTAATCCGTATATATTGTCAAGGGCTTTTGCTCTAGCTAAGGCAACGGCTTTTTTGGCTCTTTTCTTACATTCATCATACTTCTTTTTCTTACTCTCTTTCAACGAGTCATTACCTTCTTTCATCAGCTGCCATTCCTTAAACCTTGCTTTCTTTTCCTTGAGCACACTCTGTACTTCCTCTGTCCACCACCAGGTATCCTTATCTTTCATAGGTTTTCCTTTCGATTCTCCTAAAACATCTTTTGCCACGCACTTCATACATTTACTCATCTCCTCCCCTACCTATTTATCATTAAGTGTATACTGAAAAGGGTAATATGTCAGGAAAGATGATGTAGTGTAATACAAAGACTATAATTTGAGGAGCTTTGATTACAAAGTACAATGAAAGCATATATCATTATCTATTCTTACATTAACGCCTACTATTTGTCACATCAGTGCTTATGTTATTTGTTTCTTTCATCATACAAACAGTTGAAGTTTCAACAAAAAAATGATTCTCAAACTTTACGGGGTCATACATTATGAACCCCACATATAAAAATCACCTGACTGCTTAACTAAGAACAAATTTACTATAATTAGCTTCAACATATTCCCTTTATTAAAAATTTGTGTGTTTTGTTTCAAAAAGACGACTTTCGGAGCGGTCGTAAATCCTGTCTCATTGGAGACTTTACAAACATTCAGCCAACAGACTTCGATTCAGCAACGCTAGAAAATATTTATCTATGAAGAAAATAATAATAATAATAATAATAATAATAATAATAATAATAATAAAAAGCCCCCTATAATCCAACCATACGTCCGAGTCGACCATCAGTCTCACATAGGGGGCGGACACGCGATACACTATTTACTGGCGCGGCCAACATGGCTCTGGGAACCCATTTACGTGGAGATGACGTTAAGAAGTAAGCGTTTAGGACCGCTTCCCGAGGGCAATCGCCGGGGCACACCTGGAGCTGACGCTGGGTGTCACAGCATAGGAACCGTCAGCGGAGAGGAGTTGAATAGGCGGGCTCTCTCCGGGTCACCCGAAAATACTACAGCCAATCCGACCCGTGATACAGACAATATTAGTTTAAACTCTTCCATTTCGCTAGCAACAGTAGAAGCGTATAGTCCCTCTATGGTATCATATATCCCATCACCGGTGTCTTCCGTGGAACAAAACTCACTTGGATCACTGAACACGACTTTATATGTGACGCGGGAGGTAAATACCTTTTTACCTACGTCCACTAAAGCCGGTAAACCGAGAGTACGCATGAGATGGCCAACAGAAGTAAATGTTCTCATCATGCGTTCTTACTATTTAGTTACTAAATTAGAATCCGACATGACGTGTTACAGAAAAGCTTTGCATGATTTACATACATACATACATACATAGACTCACGCCTGTTTCCCGGAGGGGTAGGCAGAGACTACGGAACGCCATTTGCAACGATCCAGACATATCTCTGTTGCTTCATTCACTCCCATCAGATTCCTCATGCATGCTCTTCTGTTCAGGGTACTTCTCACCTGTCCTGTTTTTAGGATGTCTCCAATCTGATCAGAGAACGTCCGCCTAGGTCTTCCCCTTCGTCCTGTCCCTTCCACACTTACCTTATATATCTGCTTGGTCAGTCTTTCGTCATCCATCCTCTCCACGTGCCCAAACCATCTTAGCATACCTTTCTCGATGCTTGTCACTACATCTTCTTTTACCCCACGACACTCTGTACTCTGTCAGTCAGAGAGACACCACACATACTTCTCAGTGCTCTCATTTCTACAGCATTTATTCTACTTTCATGACTTTTCTGCCATACCCAACTATCACTACCATACATAAGAGTGGGTACTAACACCCCTCTATGCACAGCTAAACGTGCGTTTTAGGACACGTTTTGGCTATTCATAAACGCCTTCAGAGCTCCATTCACTCTATTACCTGCATTAACTCTTCTTTCAATATCTTCTACATTCTTACCATCTCTTGTAAACAGCGTACCTAAATATACAAACTCATTCACTTGCTCCACTCGCTGTCCATCGATCATAACATTACAAGCCGTAACGCATTCCTCCTTTTCAAAAACCATAACTTTCGTTTTACTTACATTCACTTTCATTTCTTTTCCTCTCTAACGCATGATTTATTCATTCAAAAATATTGCATGATTTATTCATTCAAAAATACCCAGAAATTAAAGCAACCGAGCAAAGAATCTCAGACCAAAGACGACTGGTAATTAAGAATAAATATCTCGGAGATGAACAACTGAATCAAATAAAAGAAGAAGTCCGACAAGAATTAGAACATCCACACACTGCAGATAATCAGCTAACTTTATCATCTACTACTGCTCATTACTCTATACCAAATACGAACATAGAAGATCAAATAGAAACAAATATTGAAAATAATTCATCTCAATATTTATCTCAATATTCTTCTAATACCCATACCTCACATATATCGACACAAACAACGTCAAACGTAGTACGCAAATTCATGCAAAGCGATGAAACACTAAACACAGACATCAGCGCTCTGCCCTGGGATAAGTCACAAAATATAATTTATAAGAAGGTTTACTTAATAAATAAAATTGAACTTCAGAATATTTCACAGTTTACATAAATTAAACTTAAATAATAACTAAAATATTTACTTAATATATATTTTTTTTAAATATCACTTCAGATCCAAATAATAGTATAATGACTACTACGTAAATCGTTGGGTACACGATTCTCGATTGAGAAACGGTGCTCAGCAACATACGTAGTAATGAAATTTATTACTCGACAATCCTCTGCAAGGATTTCGCATGACACTACTGAGTCCCTTTGTTACAATATACCCTGAATTCCAATGAAACAACGGCCCTAAGTGGAACTAAAATGTTCTGCTTAGACACTATGCTATTTATAAAGTTACTAAAGCCAGGATCAAACCAACGCGTTCAGCTCGCGTCCGCGGTGGCGTGTGCGGTGGCGATTATTGCGCGTGCAAAAGTTGTGCTCACTGTCGCGTTCGTTCAGGCGTTCACCAGGCTGCAGTCGCGTCACTAAAATGCTGTCTGATACAGATAGTGAAATTGAAGAAGTTTTACTTCGGTCTGCTATTATTGAAGACGAAAAGGAACAAGAAGTGAACTTGACGTGGGTATGATAATTATACAGTGCCAGTGAAGTAAATACCTACCATCATTCGATAACGCCTTATCAGAATGCGACGTATCATAGAACAATGTGTATTTGTGGAATTAATTTATAATTTCTTCCATTTCCACCATACTTAAAATCTACAAAAACACAGTTTCCTCAACAAATAATAGCTGCGTGCAGCGTCCTAACGCAACAAGCGCGATCTGATCGCCACCGCCGCGTGCAGACGCTGCACCGGACGCCGCGTGCAATCCGAGGACGCGTAGATGTGAACACCGCGCTATAAGTTCGTACACAACATCTGATCGCCACCGCGCACGCCACCGCGGACGCAAGCTGGACGCGTTGGTTTGATCCTGGCTTAAGTGGGCGGCAAGAACAGCGACTTACGGATGACGAGGTAATTTTTGTAAACGGGTTTCAGAACAATGATAGTAGTTTAGGCATCTAGAAGATACTTAGAAAATGTTTGTTACATTAATATGCTGGACAGATCTCCTTTAAAAGGATGATAAATTAAACAGTTGTCCATTGATGATGGACGGCAACAATTTTTCAAGCTATAAAATCTTTCTTTATTTCATTATCATTTTACAATTAATTAATTATTTTTAAGTGCATTAGGAGATGCATACCTTATCTTTAGCAATTTGTATATAAATATACATATTTACGACATTTTAATAATGTGGTATTATTCGTACTACAGCAACATAGCATGTGTCCGTTTTATATTTCGGGTTCCACTCTTGTATTTAAATGTAGACCCACGCCCACTCCCAGCGATTACGAAAATTAACATAAATATATTAACGTAATCATTATGCTCAAAGACGTTTTTATATAACGTTTTAACAAAAAAAATATACAGTGAATGTTGCCGCAGGTAATTACTATGAAAATTGCTTTTACAAGCGCACTAACGTCTTTATAAGTTCTTTGATTATATAAGATGACACTTTTGTTCGCGCTCTAAAACGCCTCTAATTATTTTTTACCTTTACTTTTTGTTATGACTATGACCCAAATATAAGTCGATGGTTATACTCAACTCGATTGCGAACTTCTTGTAGAAACCCGTTCCTAATACGGAACTTGAAGACTTTTTAGACTGATCCTCCATTGAATACGAACGAATGAGGATTATTGCTGTCGTTAAAAATATTTCAAGCTCTGTAAAAACATACCATGATGGAACATTTGAATTTTAAATAGTTTACATATTTTAGCCATAAGTAGAGTAGATAAAGCAATTTAGTATCGTTTTAATATCAGCCAAGAAGAAGCGATAGAACATTCCAGATGTTATCTCTGTTAGCGTAGCTCTAATAGTATGCCTGCTCCTGTTCACTTGAGAGCCGGGATGAATCTGTGCGATGCGACGGCGAACGTGAAATACTTCATGAATTCATTGTAAGTTTTTTTTTATAGTAATGGGCGGCAAACGAGCAGATGGATTGCCTGATGGTAAGTAATTACCTCCACCCATGGACACAAGCAACACCACAGGAGTCACAAGTGCGTTGCTGCCTCTTGGGGTTGGGAAAAGGGATAGGATGAGGAGTTGGATCAAGGAGAAGGAATAGGGGATAGGGCCTCCGGCACTCTCACTCACCGAACGAAACGCAACAGTTTAGGTACTGTTACTTTACGACGATTTTCTGTGAGAGGGTAGTACTTCCCCGGTCGAGCCGGCATACTCCGGCTCTTATTTCCCCCAAGAGTCGGAGATCCGAAGGGATTTTCCACCTCGTAAAACAAAAAAAAAATACAGGTAATTACTATGAAAATTGCTTTCACAAGCGCGCTAATGTCTTTATAAGCTCTTTGATTATATTAGATGACACTTTTATTCGCGCTCTAAACGCCTCTAAATATTATAAACCTTAACCTTTTGTTATGGCCTAAATATAAGTCAATTACGAACTCCTTGTAGAAACCCGTTCCTAATTCAGCACTTGAAGACTTTTTGACTGACCTTCTATTGTATACTGATCATTGTTGTCGTTAAAAATATTTGAAGCCATGTAAATACATACCATGATGGAACATTTGAATTTTAAATAGTTTACATATTTTAGCCAATAAGTACAGTAGATAAAGCATTTTAGTCTAGTTTTAATATCAGCCAAGAAGAAGCGATGGAATATGCCAGATGCTTTCTATGACCACCTGCCTCATCGAAAAAGGAGCGCTAAGAAAGTTGGAGCAACTTAACTAAAAACCACTTGAACTAAGTATCTACTTAATACATTCCCGTCACGTTCGTCAGCACATTAATGTAAGCGTAGCTCTAATAGTATGCCTGCTCCATTTCACTTGAGAGTTGAGATGAATCTGTGCGATGCGACGGCAAACTTGAAATACTTGATGAATTCATTGCAAGTGTCAGACAGTCAGTGCTTCTCCAAGCTTCTCTGCATATTCATGTTTAGTACTTAGTCGTTCTGGTGACCATAGTAATGTTTGCTTAATGTAGGAAGTAAACTGTTTAGGTGTAATGTCTCTGCTAATATCTCAGCAATATTGCTCTAATTTATACATAAAGATATGCCAGTCTCTTATTTGCCCACTGATAGACCACCGACTACCTTTACAAGAACTTGACTTATTAACGAAGATACTCAATCCTGATTCAGCATTACAGAATAATAATAAAATTTGAGTAAAAGTACCAAGTATTTTAAATACTATTACAGCTTATAATATATCTTTTTTTTTTTACTGTACTTATATACGATCTTCGAAGTATCTCAAGCTCGTAGGATTAAGTCATCGTACACTAAATCCCCTTACAAATTCAAGCCGAGCTTAGCTTTAGATCCAGCGGGTCTATACAAGATAAGGATCACCGTAGAGTATAGACGCCAATAAACATATTGGACTAGATTGCTAAGCTAGCAAATGTTATTAATGCTTAAAATCTCGAGGTAAGCCTATGCCATGTTAATCAATCATTAGATATAGCCTTTTAAGTTTATACAGTCTTATAAAAGTATTTTATAATCTAGCTTAATTGAATCGGCTTCTGCGAAGACAATTGCTACTTTTTGGTAAAATTCTTAAAATAATTATTAAGGTGGTACTTTTCGTACTCTTCTATTTGTTTGCTAAGCGATCACTAGGTATAACTAGAAGCCCAATCCTACTTTTGCTACACATTTTCATCTTTAGTAGTAAAGCTGTTCGATACTGTTCTCGTTCTCTAAGTAGAGGCTGGATAATGTTTCCATAGCTGTCATTTCGAGATATTTCAATCAAGCCTATGATTAACAGTCACAGCCTTTCATCAATCGCCGCAATTGTCCGTCTAGCGTTGCTGACAGTCACCATAGATTATTTGTGTTGCCAAGATTACAATGATGCCATAGTCACTTGTGTGCGGTCAAGCAGTTATAGACATACGACCAATTATTATGTGTCTATCTTCAAACCTGTCTCCCATTTGGGAAGGCAGAACACACGGAACGCCAAAAGATTTGGTTGAAACACACCCCGCCAATTCTTTTGCGAATTACTAGTAACCTACCTACCTGTTCGTAAAAGTATTGTGTAAGAGACGCTACGTGTATGTACAATGATGTCAAACGTATATTACGTCAAAAAGTCGATTATATTACAAAAATAAATGAAAGGTTGTTCAACCACTAAGTATGACAAGTGACCAACATCAATTTTCACATTTATAATACAAATTGGTCCAAATTGTGCTAAGTTTCGCTTCGATGTGAACAGCATATTGAAAGAATAAATTAAAATAATTGTATGAAATTTTTGCTAATAGCCTTTTAGCAACGCGTATTTTTATATCTGCTTTTGATAATTTATAATATAGACAGCTTTGGGTTACATCAGAAACTTAGAGCATAGAGATAAATTAGTGAGCCGCTAAGATCATTATGTTGATTTCAGAGAAAATGAAATCTTTCAAATTTACGACTAAGTATGCAATGAAACATTTTCTTCATCTTGAGGTTGGTTCAAGTAGCTTAAGTTTCGCGTATATTATTATTAATAGTTCCTAGTTTAAAATATTTCGTAGAAATTTTATCTAAGGACGCCAGCAGCTACGCCTGCATTTTTTTAATTTACCCGTTTTGGCCGATCCCGTGGGAATTTCGGGAAATCCCTTCTTAGTGCACCCCTACGGTCCCCAAGGAACATACTTGCCAAATTTCAGCTTCCTGCGCCCAATAGTTTCGGCTGCAGCGTGTCTGTCAGTCAGTAACGCAAGGATTTTATATATTAAGATAATATATATTACACTTAAATTATATAATTAAAAATACATTATAATATAATAAGAATTAACTATATTTAAATCATATTATTGTTTCCCGAACAAACTGCAATGGAAAACTTATCAAATCAACTAGAAATCCTGAACTTTAAAAATATACAAAGAGGTAAAGAAGCTTTGGCTTCGGTTTTGGATAAGTTCGTGCAAATCTAAAACTATTGTTCAATAGCTCGAAATCAAATTAAAATTGTAATCATTGTCATTACAATAAAATTTATCGTCAATCCTTGCATTAGTCAGACGCCGCATGTTTGTGAAACATTGCTTTATGATGAAAGCAGATTAAAATACATACGAGTGCTCCACATTCAGAGTGCCACCGGCAAAGCAAATTGAACAGTCTATCGCTTATACCTAAATGTTCAACAAAAACAGTAAACAGATTTCATATTATTTTTTGCTATTTGGTATCATATTGCTCGCCACCCAACAAAAATAAAAATATATGCTAGCATGCAGGGAGCGCTCGCTTGCTGATAATTCTTTTTCCACTAGTCCTCATAACAGAT
Source organism: Euclidia mi (assembly GCA_944739405.2). Classification (NCBI taxonomy): domain Eukaryota; kingdom Metazoa; phylum Arthropoda; class Insecta; order Lepidoptera; family Erebidae; genus Euclidia; species Euclidia mi. Next base: position 31,356,110 of record OX123188.2, on the reverse strand, counting down.
TGAATTTTTGATCACAGAAGTTTTATAGGATAGACTAGTTATTTTATAGGTAACAAGGTCGAACAATAGTTTAACTGAACGCCAATTAGAAGTTAAGTTAGGAGTACATATGTTCCACTACCATGTAATACCGTACACCAACACGTTGTCTGCAATGTTTAAGCCTATGTAACATGATTATTCTAGCCTTACCCCGCTTGCTTTCTAGGCCAGCTAGATTGTCACAAAATTAGCTTTTTACCAAATCGTTTACCATCTGACCTCCGTTACTCGAAGAGGATATCCATATTAGTGTCAGGACATTTGCGAACAGGCACCGACTTCTCATGGCAAGTATTACAGATCTACATGACTGTCGCCAAAGACCGGTTTTGATCAATCACTTGGTCACCCATCAATAATCCAAAATAATATCCTTAACCTTGTAGCGGCCAGCTACATAACACCCGCACAGCGCCATCTACCTAATGACGACGAAAATACTGCGACACACTACAACCAGGCCTCCTTCACTCAGCCGTACCTACAGAGATAAGTGCCTACACTTTCGCGCGGCTTCCACGCTGCGTCGTCACCGCTCGCGCGCAGGGCTGGCTAATAACGTGAATTTTAATAGTGAACAACAAACATTTCTCATCACAAGTCTGGTGCAAAGTATTGCTCATTTAACGGATGTGTGTCGAAAGCAACTTGAAATTTTGGTTTTATTTATTTTACGAGAGCAACTTGAAAATTGTACTTTTTATTTGTTGAAATATCTCAACGATTATGGTGTCAAATTAAAGATCTAGTTCAAAAACCATTTTATCTATTTGAATCATGTTAATCGGTCCACGCGTTTAGGCAATAACTAAGAATTAGTATAGTGAAAATGACCAGAATTTTTGTGGTTTTTGTTCTACGAGGTCAAATAGTGGGATAGATACTTATAGGATAATAATTTATTATTAAGTGGTCAAGTAGGTAGATAGACGATGAATAAATATTATAGTAGCAGCGGCAATTCGACAACCCTAGCGCGACAGCTAGCGCACCGCTCAGCGCCAGACAGCGACAGCGTTATGTGTTAGAAAAGAGCGGGAACAGTTAGGTAAATATCGTGTTAAGTACTGAGTGCTTATGCGAGCTAAATTGCACTTTGTTGCTTAGTAACAACACTCGTCATTTCTATAAATTGGTTTGCGAAGTGATGCTTCTGTACGTTAGTACTATCTTTTCTGTGCTACAACTACTCGTACGACTACTAACAAGGCGGGAAAAATTCAAACAATCCTGAACCGCGATATCAACTTTCGCAAGCCAAGCGGCTTAAATACAACTTCGAAAGTATCTCCGTCAGCCTGCAGGCCACCAAGCACGACCACCCAGCTTGGTTAGAGGCTCCTCCCTCTAGTTGGAGGGACACCACACCTTTATCCTCCACAACCTTATGAATCGATAGATTTGTACTATCGCCGCGTTTCTAATTAGCCCCGTTATTCAATTATAAGCCTTAATATGAACAACATATTGTCAGTAACGAAAATAATAAGTTATTCCAAAATAAAAACCACATAATAGTTTCATCCGAGACGACGACCGGACTCGCAAATTCATAAGTTCTATCGTTCAGCACTACCCATAAAAGTGAACTGTCTCCCATTCTCATAACTGAAGGGCTTACGGTACACTAACGACCATAGCATCCATCAAGAAATACCTTTACTATGTGTTCCTTTACTTAGGCACTGTAGACCACTTATTACTTAATTTACAAGTTAAAGGGCGACCGCTCACATATACAGCACAAAAGAAAAATGGGGTTATATAAAAGCACTACGCACTCTTGGCTATTACAAAGCTTTCAAGCATTACGGGGCCTACATGTAAAATAATATGCCAGGATAAATTTTGACCTAAAAGATCGTTGCCTCAGCCTTTTGACCCAATAATCATGAAGTTAAGTTTCGACGTAATACAATTTTTTTTGTTTCAAGTTTTCTGTTTGCAGTGGAGTGTGTAAGGTTTCGGTGCGCGCAAGGGTAACAATACTTTTCCAGGTTTCTTAACTTGGGAGTTAATAATCCTTATTAATACATTATTTATCCCTGATCATATCATTGTTCACTTGTCACCTTCACAAAATTCTTTCTACATTTGCATTCCTTCACGCGTTTCACTAATTTATGTTAATAATAACGATCTGGAAAATGGAGGTAATTGGCGGTCATGGTCAGTATACCAATAGATTGTTTCTTACTGCTGGTTCGTATACCGTTGTCGTCATGCTCACTAAAATGTCATTTCTTGTGGTGGCGTCGTGTGTCGGGTCATCCCTGTCCCTCTAATATGGCGAGAGGGATGATAGCTGGCACATGCGTCATACTCGTGAACGGGTGCTACTTGCGATGACTGGTCGATGACGGTCTTGCGGGCTGGTATTAGATTTTAATATTTAACTGCATCATTTCCATCATGGTTCTGATCACTTTCGCGGATTGCCTGCATTATAAGGTATATATAATGTAAGTGGATGCTCCTGTTTCACCATGTCTATTCTGAGGAGTCTAACCAAATGAACATCAAAAGTATTATGCTTGAGTATTATTAAGTACAGTAAATATATACAAGTGATATAGAAGGTGTAACTGTTGCAGCATTTTACAAATTGTAAATTATGTGTATTATGCAAAACCTGGCGATGAAAAAGAGTGACCGTGAGTTTTATTGCCCGTTCTTTCTCATGGTTCTACCTATTGCTTTGCGAACGTGGCAGTAAATGTAAATGTAGAGTCTATAAGTAAATATTTTATAAATTTATTATTTTGACGTTCATAAGCGTCACATTGCAACCCAAATGAATAAAGGATTTTGAATTTGAATTTGAATAATGTTATAAATGCGAAACTGTGTTTGTTTGCCCTTCTTTCACGTGGCAACTGAGTGTTATAATGGTATGATTTTTGAGTGTAGAAAAAGTAAGGAGACTGGAGAAGAATGGAGATACCGGCTACTTTTTACCGCAATTACCGATACCATTTGAGGACTAGTTTGCGTATAAATAAAATTGTATGCAGGTGGAATAATAACTCAATAACCTAATAATTACCTTTTGAAGTATTTTATGCAGAGACTAAATTGGAATCTTAAGGGAAGTAAATACTTACTGAAAACTTAACGCTGTATGTAGTTTTGTGTGTTCATTAAACTCAGTAAGCTTCTTGAATGATAGCACTATAATATATTTACAACAGAATTTAATTAGCCAACCATCGTAAAAGGCTTCACGTAAGGTCGTAGAATGATTTAAGTTCATGCTAAGAGCTGTTGTAGGTAGTACCTATAGCTTTTATGTTTTAAATAGATAAGTACTGTTAGTTAATTAGCTTCATCCTATTATTCTTCCAATGAATAAGCCTAGGAACTTATTCGTTTAGTAACACAATTCCAGGGCGTTGGTAGCAATTCTCTGATTTAATAAATAGCTCTGTAAGTTGGTACCGTAGGACTATAACTCTTCGTGGAAAATCACTTTCCAATCTTTAAAATCAATTAACCTCAAGGTTATCAACCTTGAGGTTAAATGATTTTAAAGATTCTTACCCATTATTATGAACATTGAGAGACACCATTAATTGAGTAGGTATAGCTGAATGTACGTAGTCTCTACCGGTAAATAAAAGAGCATGTTGTATTTGAAAAGAAATGTAATAAAAAATGTTTTGAGTTTTTCTTTATGAAACTAATAACACGAGGCAAACGAGCAGATGGGTCGTCAGATGGTAAGTGATTACCGCCGTCCATGGCTCCTATAACTTTAGAGCAGCAGTCGGCAACCTTTTAGTAGGCACGTGCCACAAGGAGACAAAATAAACTAAAGGCGGGCCGCACTTTTGGTAATAACTAGACAGCATTTTTACAAGTCTTGCAGCAATTCTGTCACTGAATCATTAGCAAAGCGGAGACGCTTGACGGTGTGATTTGCCGACCATTGACATTGATGTCCATTCCATTCCACTGCAGGGAATTGAAGATCTCCTTTAGCGTTGGTGAATATTTTCGAGAATATAGTGTCACCCCGTCCTACCTCTCGAAGCTATTGGATAGCTCTTGTTTACTTGTTCATGGTTTGAACAGAAATCGTTGCCATTTGGTTCTCTTAACACCTCCACATATTTTCAATCCAGGAGTCAAAGGTTTTTCGGCATCCACAAAATCCTGATAAAACGGTTTTTTCTGCCTCATCACACAAACATCACATCAGCCTGTTGCAAATCACTACTGGACGTAGACCTTCCGCAGGGTACGCCACAAGACCTGTTCTCCCGTTTTCGCCATCCAGCCAGCCTCCTCAAGTCGTTAGTCCATCTGGAGGGGGAGAGTCCAACACTCTGCTTGCCGAGACGTGGTCTTTACTCGAGAACCTTCCTACTTTACCGCCAATCGGTTTTATGTCAGAGGTGCCCAGCCCACTGCCTTCAGTTTGCTACAACTCTAAATTATGTCAGTAACTTTGGTCTTCTGCCGAATAATCTCGTTTCGTACTTTGTCCCTCAGCGAGATCTCCAGCATTGACTGTTCCATAGCTCTCTGAGTGACATGTCATGTTTCACGTTTCAGTCATGACTGGATGCGTTGGTTGAATACCTAGGTCTTTAGGCATTGTAGCAAAGGTGAAACGAAGATATGAAGCAGCTTCCTAAATGGCACTCTTCTGTTGATTTCACTCTTAAAGTTGTCTCTATCTAGCTACGATTTTTGTTCTGGTAGGCATACCTACTCCTGGACAACTTTGCAGGCTACAACTTCGATATAAATTGGTTCCGGGACGATGTGTCATTACATATGAGCTTGATCTTGTCCAGATTTAATCCAAGCCCAACACATCTTGAGGCAGTATTGAGACTGGACAGCATTTTTTTAAGTCTTGCAGCGAATCTGCCATAATTACCAGGTCATCGGCAAAGCAAAGATGCATTAGATACCACCCATTGACATTGGGCATCCCATTCCATCAAAATGCAGTGTTTTTAAGATATCCTGGGCGTTGGTGAGGTGTTCTCGTGTTCAAAGGGACGCTCTCTAAACTCGCAACACATTGAGATTTGAGCAGGAGTATGTGTCTTAGTGAGTTGAGTATTGCGATTAAGAGCTGAGCAGTGAAATGTCGACTCCCGGACTCGAGTTTTCTCCAACACTTTGGTGAAGAGTTTCGAGAATATAACATGACCCTATCTTACACCACGAAGCAACTGGATGGGTCATTTTTGTGGTTCTGGAATTGAATGGACATCGTTTCTATTTGGTAGAGGCCCCTCAAATCCTCCACCAATCTTCAATCGACTTGACAGCTTTGCAAAGACTCCAGAACAGCCCAGATTTTCATGGAGTCGAAGGCTTTTTCGTAGTCCACAAAGGCCAGACACAGCGGCCGGTTGTGGTCCACGGTACTATAAGCTTTACCTTTACGAAACCCACCCTGCTCCGGTGGACGGGAGGCGTCAAATCTTGATGCCAGACCATTCGTGACGACTCTCGAGAACAATTTATAAACGTGGCTCAGTTGTGTGATCGACCAATAGTTATTGAGAAGCGTAAATGTTTCCTTTTTTGAAAACCAACGCCACAACACATCTGCTCCACACCTTTGAGGTAGTCCCATTGGTTATTACGGAATGATTTTGCTCAATCGCTTTCTGCACTGTACGAGGCGAGTATTTCAGCTACGGAGGTCACGCCTCAGTAAGCTTCGGATCTCTTTATTGAGTAATTTTGGGTCTGACTAAGAAGCTCCCGGTGCTTCCCGTAAAATCGCATCAGTTCCAGAGTCTTGCTAGAAAGCTTAGACTTCATATCTGGTCGCCTTTTCTGAAAATGTAGCATTTCCAGTTCACGTACTGCCCCGATTATGCCGCTCGGGTCCTCATCAAAATTTGCAGGGGTCACAGACCCCTGCAAATTTTGATGCACTACAGAGTGCAGCGAACCTATTCTTCAGTTTCAGTTCGGACGCATCATGTCCCGCTATAGGGACAGTTGGACGAAGAACAGACCTCATTATGCGGCGGCGCTCGAGCTTGATATTGACATACCTCTTACAAGTTGGTGATCGCTGTCGGTATTGAAGCATCATTAAGACATCCCTAAAAAGACCAGGGTAGATAATTTTTGAAACGATAGAAAATTATAGTATGATGAAACCCATTGGAAAAGAAAGAGAATATAGCAAAAATTTAAGGAAAAAATAAATTACGGGCGATCGATGTTAAGGGTAAAAAAGGGTTTATCTCGATTGCCAGAAAAACTACAAGTCCTACGGGAAAAACGTCAATGGCAAAGTTGTAGGTAATAAAAAGATCTACAACTTTTGTATTTACACTTTATTCACACAACGTCATAATTTATGTGAAAAATTCAAATAACCAAGTTTCTGGTTTTTTATTTTTAACTTTTACAATAGTTTTTTCTTTTACACGAAATTTGGTGAAAACTTGCCCTTTTATGTTCCAAACACACTGTTAGTGTTTTTTATTTAAAACATTTATTTTTACGCCTTAATTTGACTTAATATCGAAATAAAACCATAATTTTCAATTGAAAATTCTCACGTCAATATATCAGCATTTTTTTAAATTGTTCGGCGTTTTGTTCGTTGAATCTCTACTTTCTGATGGTGTGAATAAAATACACATTACTAAGGTAAACGTTTACAGAAAATGCAAAGAAATGAAACAACCTCGAGACCGATATTTTTAATCATATTGTACAATTTTGAGATATTTATTAAAATTAACAATTTAATTACTCGAAAAACGTAATATTCCATGCTACATTGATAAATAAGAACTTAAAAATCGATATGATAAAGTACTAGAACTAGTACTATAACACATCTTCGTCATTTGTAACTTAAAAACATTGTCACAATTCATCGCCATAATTAATAATAATAATATAATAATAATAATATTCTACCACATTCACGCAACACCATCTAGTCCCAAACTAAGCAGAGCTTGTACTATGGGTACTAGACAATGGATAAACATACATATAAACTTTTTTTTTTGTAAATACATACATATTATACATAGAAACACCCAGACCAAGACAAACATCCATGTTCACGCACACAAATGTTTGACTTGAGCGGGAATCGAACCCGCGACCTTCGGCGTGGCAGTCGCTTACACTCCCGCTGCGCCAACCGGTCGTCGAAATTATAATTTTAATAAAGAACACTGCTACGAAAACCGCCCGTCCGTTCGTAGCTGCGGCACGATCGCAGCAGTTGTGTACTATAGACACAGTCGAATGTGTACTGCGCTCGAGGCGCGTAGGTATAACTCGAGTTTCGTGCATTTGTATATATACTGTTAGATATTATTACCGTGGTATTACTTACTATGTATCTCTCTTAATAATATGTTTAACTAGACGACGCCAGCAGCTACGCCTGCATTTTTTATAAATTTACTCGTTTTGACCGATCCCGTGGGAATTTCGAGAAATCCCTTCTTAGTGCACCCCTACGGTCCCCAAGGAACATACACGCCAAATTTCAGCTTCCTGCGCACTATAGTTTCGGCTGTAGCGTGTCTGTCAGTCAGTCAGTAACGCAAGGATTTTATATATTAAGATTACAGATTACACTAGTTTTTATGACTTACGGTATATCCTTTCTTTTCGTTCTGTTTTGGGGCTCGGTTTCTTGCATTAGTGAGTAAAACATGTAAGCATCATTTTCTTATATTTATTTAGGAATGTCTAATAAAAATAGGTATGTTATCTTATTACTATAATAGCCAACTAAATGCCAAATAACGTGCTCCTTGAGATAGGTATGCTTGTAAGTCATAGGTATTTAAAACAAATGACCGTTCAGATAAATAAAGAGTTGCCTTGATTCTTCTCATGAGGCTCTACTTTTTGAACAGGCATTTTTTCAATGGTCAATTATGTAAATATGAATTTAAAGTTAGTTTTTTTAAATACTGTCTATGACTTTCTGACGTCTCTAAAAACTTTAACATTTTTATGGAAACAAACATACCTACTAGGTAAACATATTTGAGTTTGAGGTAAGGTATTATGTCAACATATATTTGGTAAAAAGCGGTGCAATTTTGCACGTGTACTATTTCTATTTAGGGTTTTTATTCAAGGTATTGACTCTACACTATTAGTATCCAAAATAAATGTTTCGCGTTTATCGGTCAGGCCTCAAAACTTAGTCAGTCTTCAGACTTAGTACATTATCAAATGTAATATTTGTGTATACATGTAATAATTTATAGAAATCGTTCAATATTTATTTCGACATATAACATACATTCTTCAACGTCTCCCATTAAAACATAAAATCAAGAAAATTATAACATTGACCTGATGATTTTTAGCGTTCCCCTCAGAACCCCAAAGATTTATATTTTTGAAGCGAATCGTCCATTTTTTATTTATATTTTATTTGAGAGATTACCGATGTTCTGTGGTGGTTTTGTAGGTGCCCAATAAGGTGATTTCTATAAATTTCTTGAGCTATGTTCTTGGCAAACTATTAATTCTTCTTTTTTGGGCCATGATTGATGAATTTTAACGTGTATTTCAAATCTTTTTCATTACATAGGTACATTAAACCAAATCTATTTTGAAATATTTTAACAAGTTGTATGATATTTTTATTTCCTCTTTTAAATCAGTTTTCCCCCATCAATTGACTATATTATTTATACCTCATTATTACATAATTTTGTCAGAGAACCTCACTTGATTAATTCAATCAATTTTCCAGCTGTAATCATGAGATTGATGGCTGCAATGAAGCCTCCTCGAGTTTACATCTTCAACGCGAAAAACCCTTTCTTATTTAACCTCTTACATCAAAGAACTCCCGTATTTTGTGGAGCCTTTATAGGCGCTAAATAGGGTGATTCAAAATAAAGCTCATGTTTTGATCTAAATAAGTACTATCAAACCATATCAATAAGACTTAAGAGTAATTCGTCATAATTTGTTTAACAAAATATAAATTATCTCTTACATATAGGTCATCTGTATAAATAAAATACTTGCGTTACTGACTGACTGACAGACAAGCCCCAGCCAAAACTATTGAGCGCAAGAAGCTGAAATTTTGCACGTATGTTCTTTGGGGACCGTAGGGGTGCACTAAGGAGGGATTTCCCGAAATGCCTACGGGATCAGGCAAAAACAGTTAATTAAAAAAATGTGCGAGCGTAGCGGGCGCCCTCTAGTAATTTCTATTTCTTATGCTCTTATCGCCTTCATTATCTGTATATATTGGTATGGCTGGCAAAGTCGAAACAACGCTTTATTCTTCACAGTTTCTATTTCTAAGGGTATCTGTGATTGGATGTGTTAATTGGGGTTAAATGTTTCTGGATTTTTGTGGCTTTGTTTTAACAAAATAGCTTTCTAATATTAAAAAATAATTAAGGTTATTTAATTATTATAAGCACCTATATTTTTGAGTTTTTGCTTTAATGTTTTAGCCTTGGCTTTAATTTGAAGATTACTAAATATATGTATTAATTTTCAGATGCTGCAGAGAAAATCATCAGATATTATTATGTAAAAAAAATTTGGTCTATTAATCTTTAACTGTGTAATAAGATTTTGAACACAAGCTCTGTTTAATAAATACTTTGAATTTATTAATACTTAGTGCCTGAATATTGCCTGGAATTTTGTTGTAAAAACGTATGCTTTGACACTTGTAGGAGTTACTTATTTTTTTGTAGTCTAGTTGAAGGTAGAACAAGTTTGTTTTTATTTCGTGTGTTTAATTTATGAATGTCGCTGAATTTGGAAAACATATTTATATTTTTCCTGACATATAACAAGTTCTCATAAATGTATTGAGATGCGACAGTCATTATCTTAATTTCTTTAAATTTTTCCCTGAGTGAATGCCTTGAACCAAGACTGTAGATTGCACGAATAGCCCGCTTCTGCAGTAAAAACACAGTTTGAATGTCAGCTGCGTTGCCCCATAATAAAATGCCATATGATATTATGCTGTGGAAATAACTAAAATATACTAATCTGGCCGTATCTATATCAGTTAACTGACGAATTTTATAAACCGCGTACGCTGCAGAGCTAAGTCTATTCGACAACTGACCTATATGTGGGCCCCACTGTAGCTTAGAATCTAAGGTTATGCCTAAGAATACGGTGTTATCTACAAGATCCAACTCTTCTCCATTCAAGCATATGTTAGGCTTAACTTGTTTTACATTCGGTCTTGAAAATCGTATACATTTTGTTTTTTTTTTCATTTAACAGTAAATTGTTAGCAGTAAACCATTAAACGACTTTAGAGAGAGCGTTATTTACATCGTCATTATTTGATTGTTGTCGTCTAAGTTTAAAAATAAGTGATGTATCATCAGCAAATAACACTATCTCTTCATTATTTTGCATAATGTATGGCAAATCATTAATATATACAAGGAAAAGGAATGGACCAAGAATTGAACCTTGCGGCACTCCCATTGTGACCACTGAAACCCATAGAAACTTTTCCATTTACCTCAACTCTCTGTATCCTATTACTCAAATATGATGTTAGGAGATCCAAAGCAGTGTTCTTAACTCCATAGTAATGTAATTTCCTGATCAATGTTTCATGAAAAACGCAATCAAAAGCCTTTGATAAGTCACAAAAGACTCCCAGAGCATCATGCGACTCCTCCCAGGCATCAAAAATACTATCTAAAAGCTCAACTCCAGCATCGGTAGTTGAGCGACCCCTAGTAAAACCAAATTGATTTTCATGTAGCAGCTTATTGTTATTAAAATGAATTTGAAGCTGACCTAGAAATAATTTTTCAAAAATTTTACTAAACGTGGGTAGCACAGATATTGGCCTATAATTTGTGGGGTCAGATGTGCTACCTGATTTAAATAACGCAATTACTTTACTACTTTTCATTTGATCAGGAAACAAACCACAGTCAATGCATCTATTGAAAATCATTGCCAGTTCAGGTGCTACTGTGTTGATTATGGATTTCGTAATCACAACAGAATTGCCCCAAAGATCACTTAGTCTTCTTCAAATTAAGCCTATTAAAAGTTTTTACAATATCTCTGTCAGTGACATAACTAAAACTAAATTCAATGTTACACCTATTGACATTTTGTTTCAATATAGATTCAGCGTCATTAGGGGACGAGTTGAGGGATTTAGTGGTTGAGACTGGAATGTCTGTGAAGAAATTTTCAAATGCTGTGGCAACCTCAAAATCTGACTTTAATATCTTTTTATTTAATTGAAGAGTGTAATCGTTACTTTTAATCTTGATCCTTCCAGTCTCATTGTTTATAATATCCCACGTTGTTTTTATTTTATTGTCACTGTTTTTAATTTTTGATTTTAAATAAAGTGTCTTAGCTTCACGACAAATATTTTTAAATAACTTGGAATAATTTCTTACATATTGACAAAATTGTTCATCATTTTTATTAATTACTTTCTGTTCATATAATTCGTAAAGCTTATTTCTACTTTTATAAATTCCAGTGGTTGCCCATTCACTGAAGGATGTTGTACCAGCAACTGAGATTCTCTTAGGGACAAAGATAGAATTGAATATAGTACAGTATATGTCAAAGAAAGAATTGTACAACTTATTAGGATCGTTATTATAGCATAAGTATGGTAATGTACTTGTGAGTTTATCCTTAAGTCCCTCCAGACGAGGCAAAGTCTTAAGTCCCTCCAGACGACGCAAAGTTTATTATTATAGTATTAAAGTCGTAGGGATCAACAACTACCATAACTACTTACAACATGAACGCACTTTCGCTCTTGCGTAGTGCTAGCCTAATAAGATCAAATTATAGACCATTATGACCATTATCCTTGGTATTCACCAAGGACAGATCTATTGAGGGACTAGTTTCCAATTAACAGGTATTATTTCCAATCCCTTAGGGACGAGAATATCTACAGGACGGGATCAAATGAAATTATGAGTTAGATCGCACTGATCCAGACTAAATCCAGGATAATCTGCTAAACGAACGTAGGTATGGCCTGCCTTGGTTTAAATTAAATGTTTATTTCGATCGTCGACAAAACTGTTGTTGATAGTTTAATCCTGTTTCAATTCTTAAGTTTCCAATTTAAATTACGAAGTAGGTAACACTTTGATGAATGGCTGAAAGCCGATTCTAATTTTTTGCTGTATTGGAAAATTAGTTTTGAGTAGTGCTCTGACTCCTATTAAAGTGTTGTCTATCAGGCCTGTTAGTCTCGTGGTCAGGGCTGCTAGTAGATCAGCGGAGATGCTGGGTTCAGTACCCACCCTTTATATGTCAAGCTCGATTATTTGTTCTGTGTCTAGTTATAATTTATACATCGTAATGATGAGGTGTAAGAATATAATATATACAAGTTTACTTATCAGTTATCTAATAAGTATACTGCCTCTTTGGTCTCGCGGCATAAATGTGCGCGTGGGATTGGGAGGTCTCGGGTTCGATTTCTTGGTCGGGCAAAGTGTTATTGGGTTTTTCCGTTAGGAAATTCTCAGTAGCAGCACGGAGTCTGGTCTGCCCGGTACGGCAATAGGCCCGCCCTCTATTACGTGGGACCTAAAAATATAAAAAAAATGTGGGTGTAATATTACAACTCTGCCTACCCTTACGGGGATACAGGCGAGAGTCTATATAAAAAATATAGTACAGGCTCTGTCTGGTTTTGGATAAGAGTAGTCCTAGAATAATAGGTATCATTATTATTTGAAAGGAGCCGGAAAGCGTGGAATTTAAAAATAGGTTACTGCTGCGTTTACCTAATATGCGGAATCGTATAAAGAAATGGGTCATTTGCATTGAACAGATCTTAACTAAAACTTTATGTTCTAACTAGTTTGTTGAATAGGCTCGCAACTTCGTAGAAACTTCACTTTATCATAATTTCACCAAATCCAAATTATAGTATGGGATAAAACTGAAGTTCAAACAGGTAACGCTGTGCACATTTTTATGAGTAATCATCTCGATTGAACACACGTATGGCGTTGTGGTTGAAGTAGACACATCTTCACTTAGTAGCGTACCTGTCTTGGGTTTAATTCCCAACATCGGGAACAAAACTTTGTGTGAACTTCAAATTATTGTAATTTCTAGTTTGGGCATTGTATCCGTTGTTTGGATTTCAATTAAGTTGTCTCGAAAAAGGCAGTTTTATTTGTATTTATTTTTTTATAAATTCGACTCAACAAAAATTTAGCTTTGTTTTATCATAATATCTAAAAATTAAATTCAAAATTCAAATTCAAAAATTCTTTATTCATTTGGGTCACAATGTGACGCTTATGAACGTCAAAATAATCAATTTATAAATTGATTACCTAGACTCAAATTTAAAACATTATTACTGTATGCTTCTACATTTACATTTACTGCCACGTTCGCAAAGCAATAGGTAGAACCATGAGAAAGAACGGGCAATAAAACTCACGGTCACTCTTTTTCATCGCCAGGTTTTGCATAATACACAATTTACATTATGTAAGGTGCTGCAACTGTTACACTTTCTATATCACTTGTATATATTTACTGTACATAATAATACTCAAGCATAATAGTTTTGGTTAGCCTCCTCAGAATAGACATGGTGAAACAGGAGCATCCACTTACATTATATATACCTAATAATGCAGGCAATCCGCGAAAGTGATCAGAACCATGATGGAAATGATGCAGTTAAATATTAAAATCTAATACCAGCCCGCAAGACCGTCATCGACCAGTCATCGCAAGTAGCACCCGTTCACGAGTATGACGCATGTGCCAGCCATCATCCCTCTCGCCATATTAGAGGGACAGGGATGACCCGACACACGACGCCACCACAAGAAATGACATTTTAGTGAGCATGACGACAACGGTATACGAACCAGCAGTAAGAAACAATCTATTGGTATACTGACCATGACCGCCAATTACCCCCATTTTCCAGATCGTTATTATTAACGTAAGTTAGTGGAACGCGTGAAGGAATGCAAATGTAGAAAGAATTTTGTGAACGTGACAAGTAAACAATGATATGATCAGGGATAAATAATGTTAAACTACATTCAACAAATCATAAAAATATCCAAATCCTGCAAAAATCATGTGTTCACGACGCACCTCCACTTAACATGTAAATAAAATAATCGTGAGTTACAAGCCTAAGCCTATCCCCACGGTGTCTTATCATTTAAAAATTCCTTAATAGTGTAATAACCCCTTTGTAAAAGAAAGTTCCTAATTGTCCGTTTGTATTTGTGTAAATTAATCCGTACCGAACTTTACATAGTCATGCTAGTTTTACCACGAATGTTACTAATCAAATTATTTAAGTAGCACATGAAAACTGCGGGGCAGCTATAATAAATTAAACCCATTAAGTAGTTTTCTCATACATACCAACAAGTTAACTATAAAATATAATCCAGTAAAACAATCTTTGAATACGAGAAGTCATTGAATGTCATTGATAGAAAACAATAGTCACGACCTCTATCTTGATAGCTCTATCGCGTCTTACAAGCAAAGCCCTCAGTGCAATTACTTTTTCAATCAGTTTTTTTGAGGATACGTACGTATCAGTGTAAGATCTGCAGCGAACGCGATCAAATACATCACGGAGTCAGGCACCGTGGATCCCCTTGAGACTTCTATATTGATGATTCCCCCAACTTGTGTATTGGGATGCTTGGGTTCGCAACCGTCTGAGAATCCTGTCCGTTACATTGGAATTTGTAATTAAGAAACAACGTCTTGGAACAAAATCTGTTTGCGAAGTCAGTCGAAGTATTTTATCTTGTTCGCCACGATTTTGCGTAAACATTCACATGTAGATTGTGGGAAAGTAGAATAGTTTGCGTTCCTGTGGCTCTTCACTCTTCAATGAATTCTTATTGAATTTGTGCTCGTTCGCGTACGAGTATCACAACGTTATCGTACATTGATATAAATATTGAACTTGTTATGCAGAAGTTCGTTCCTTGCGAAACTATTTAAACTTCCAGCGAGACTGTCGCTACACTTGCAAGTTTGGTAAGTAGTCTCAGTTAGTATGCGTGACTGTCTAACCTAGATCTCAATTGTTCAGTTTAACTGTCCTCAAAAGAGATGTTTGGATCGATTAGCTATTATCAAACTTCAACCAGAACTAAAATAATATTATTATCAAAAAACTATTGCGATATACTTTTTTAATTATGAATAACAATCCTAAAAAGTCATCAATTAAATCTTAATGCTTTTAAAAAATAGGAAGCTTGGAAATTTCTATAAGCCATTTAACAGAAAAGCCAATTCAATTTTGGTACCACGCTATCTTATTTAGTGAAGTCGAGTCACACAGTCGCAAATAGAAAAATAAATTAGAATTAAAAAATGAAAACAAAATAAAATCATTTGACATTGTGAATATTAATATTGTACTTTCAACAGGTGAAGTGAAACGAATCGATAAGTAAGACGAGTAAATTAGCTTCGGATAACATCGAAGTTCAAGAAGTAAATTTAGCTCAACTCCGCCGATTGTAAAGACCGCTGGCTCTCAGGCAAATTGATCTTATCGGGAGGCTACCCTATGTTCATAGTTAGTGGTCCATAGTTCATTGTGAAATTCGCAAGCGTCGCTAAACTTTGACGGTCAACTAATTTACTGGCAGACCAATCTTTACCTTAATAGCTATGGTAAGGTTGTTCCTGCGCAAACTTCCTTACTGCACCGTTAGGCAAACTTGGCTTAACAGACTGTTTAGAAATTATTTCATTCTACTTTTAAAACGATCGCTACTGAACTGATTTACTTTAAACTAGGACACACAACCTTATTCAAAGAGGTTGAGGAGACACTACACATTTTATTAAATTCCAAGAGCTTTTATAGTATAACATGTTTCCTTGAATTTAAGGCACATAACAAAAACGTCTTATTTCAAAAGCACTTAACGCTCAGCTGAGGCGGTAACCTGCATTTTCATAAACTGAATCCAAAAACTGTCACAGTAAGGGAACAAAATGCCATATTGTTAAAAATGCCGAAATGGTGCCCAAAGTTCAGTTTATTTTTAACATATTAAAATGATTTTACTGACAGCAACCATTGGATAGATCATTACCTTTTCAACCTTTTTACTAGCTTTGCTATCAACCATTGTAACAATTAAAAGAATAATAAATTTCGGCAGCAACAGGTTACAACTTACGTGGGATCTGACAATATAATGTGACTACAACAAAATAATTAAAACATTAAAAAAAAACACAGCTAAAATTGTACGTATCGAGAGAGTCAGTTATCACGGTAAAAGAAGCAAATTTTCATACATAAAACAACATCACTCTGTTGTAACACTAAAGAAGGACAAACAAAGAATACAAACTCACTTTCGCATTGATGAGATTAGTATGAAAATCTGCAATACTAGACGCAGGGTAATCAATCAGCCTTTCACAGTCCACTGCTGGACATAGGCCTCCTCTAACACGCAACACGTTGCAGTATACAGTCCTCCGCCTTCCGCATCCAATCCATCTCAGTGACCTTTTGGAGGCCGCAGATTAGCACCTAGCAGACGCAGTGAAATAATATTTCTTTGACATAATTTTTAATATTGACATTGAACCCTCGCAGCGTAGTTCCGATAGATGTACCTATCTATCCAACAATATGTTTACGTACGTAATATTAACTTAATATTGCACAGGCAAATCTGATAAGGAACTAGTACCATATACAATAAAGGTCTTTATCTCTCTGTGCAGTAAAAGAAGCCACAGGCTTTGATTTATTACCACTTTATTAGCTATCTGGCATCTCACATTCAGGATAGTTTGAGCAGAAGTAATTGTTGAACACAGTTGTTGAACACAGTCGATCGGGCTAACGCATCAAAGACTAAATTCCAATCGATTATAAGTATTAAACTGTGATGTACTCATAAGATAACTACAACAGTCTATTGTTAAATAATTTACAAGCCTGATCTACATAATTAATTATATATGTTATTGAAAGTTTTTCTTTTTGTTAGTTTCACATAAAATATGATGTATCTTACTTTTTCTACTTGTTACCACGGCAAGATGAGAATTCAAATAACTTATAATACATACAATATATATTATCAAGGGTTCAAATTACTAAATACGTAACAGATTACAAACATACTGATTGATATTGTTACGTTTCACATTTATAATATTAGGACAAAAATAAAAGTATGAATAGTTGGTATAAGTAATCCTAATTTACTTTATGGACGCGTTTACAAAATTAGTAGGTACAAAATCGCGTCACTACAGCGACACGGCGGCAACAGAACGTACTACGTACGGTAACTTGCGGAAATGTAGTTCAACTAAATAACTTTGAGACTTAGAATTTTTTGTGATATGTATCTATGTGTTATAGGCCTGGCTGTGCGAATTACGTACAAATAAGTTTCTTATTTTTATATACTTAAATGGACATTATTACTTTATTTTTTCCATTATGTTGATTCAGGATATATTTCAGTATTTAGATATTATTTTGTTTCTTGCGTTGAAATCTGGTAAGATTATGTGGACTGATGGTATACCATCCCATTCAAGTGTTGCGACTGGAACTCATAAAAGAGTAGACCTAGTTATGCCAGGTTGGGGCTCATTTTATTTGTTTTAGTGAGACCGTACCGCTGGTATTAGTGAAGTAACCTTCCAAGGTTATTCGATGAGTCTTACTGGTACTCTTATGTGAGTAGAGCTAGGCATGCCGAGTTTGGGCTCATTTTGTTGGTACATAAGAGACCCTACCACTGGAACTTATGAAGTAACCTTCCAGGGTTATTAGATGACTCTTGCCAGTACTCATATGTGAGTAGAGCTAGGCAGGCCGAGTTTGGGCTCATTTTGTTTCTACGTAAGAGACCCTACCACTGGAACTTATGAAGTAACTTTCCAGGGTTATTCGATGACTCTTGCTGGTACTCATATGTGCGTAAAGCAAGGCATGCCGAGTTTGGGTTCATTTTGTTTGTACATAAGTGACCCTACCACTACAACTTATGAAGTAACCTTCGAGGGTTATTCGATGACTATTGCTGGTTCTTATATGTGAGTAGAGCTAGGCATGCCGAGTTTGGGCTCATTTTATTTGTACATAAGAGACCCAACCACTGCAACTTATGAAGTAACCTTTCAGGGTTATTCAATGACTCTTGCTGGTTCTCATATGTGAGTAGAGCTAGGCATGCCGAGTTTGGGCTCATTTTGTTTGTACATAAGAGACCCTACCACTGGAACTTATGAAGTAACCTTCCAGGGTTATTCGATCACTCTTGCTGGTACTCATATGTGAATAGAGCTAGGCATACCGAGTTTGGTCTCATTTTATTTGTACATAAGAGACCCAACCACTGCAACTTATGAAGTAACCTTCCAGGGTTATTTGATGACTCTTGCTGGTATTCATATGGAAGTAAAGCTAGGCATGCCGAGTTTGGGCTCATTTTGTTTGTACATAAGAGACCCTACCACTGGAACTTATGAAGTAACCTTCCAGGGTTATTCGATCACTCTTGCTGGTACTCATATGTGAATAGAGCTAGGCATACCGAGTTTGGTCTCATTTTGTATGAACATCAGAGACCCTACCACTGGAACATACCTAGCTCAACTCACATATGAGTGCCACTAAGAGTCTTCGAATAAACCTGAAAAACCTGAAAGGTTACTTCATAAGTTCCAGTGGTAGGGTCTCTTATGTACAAACAAAATGAGCCCAAACTCGGCATGCCTAGCTTTACTTCCATATGAGTATCAGCAAGAGTCATCGAATAACCCTGGCAGGTTACTTCATAAGTTCCAGTGGTAGGATCACTTATGTACAAACAAAATGAGCCCAAACTTGGCATGCCTAGCTCTACTCACATATGAGAACCAGCAAGAGTCATTGAATAACCCTGAAAGGTTTCTTCATAAGTTGCAGTGGTTGGGTCTCTTATGTACAAACAAAATGAGCCCAAACTCAGCATTCCTAGCTCTACTCACATATAAGAACCAGCAATAGTCATCGAATAACCATGGAAGGTTACTTCATAAGTTCCAGTGGTTGGGTCTCTTATGTACAAACAAAATGAGCCCAAACTCGGCATGCCTAGCTCTACTGACATATGAGTACCAGCAAAAGTCATCGAATAACCCTGGAAGGTTACTTCATAAGTTCCAGTGGTAGGGTCACTTATGTACAAACAAAATTAGCCCAAACTCGGCATGCCTAGCTCTACTCACACATGAGTACCAGCAAGAGTCATTGAATAACCATGGAAGGTTACTTCATAAGTTCCAGTGGTAGGGTCTCTTATGTACAAACAAAATGAGCCCAAACTCGGCATGCCTAGCTCTACTCACACATGAGTACCAGCAAGAGTCATTGAATAACCCTGGAAGGTTACTTCATAAGGTCCAGTGGTAGGATCACTTATATACAATCAAAATGAGCTCAAACTCGGCATGCCTAGCTCTACTCACATATGAGAACCAGCAAGAGTCATTGAATAACCCTGAAAGGTTACTTCATAAGTTGCAGTGGTTGGGTCTCTTATGTACAAATAAAATGAGCCCAAACTCGGCATGCCTAGCTCTACTCACATATAAGAACCAGCAATAGTCATCGAATAACCATGGAAGGTTACTTCATAAGTTCCAGTGGTTGGGTCTCTTATGTACAAACAAAATGAGCCGAAACTCGGCATGCCTAGCTCTACTGACATATGAGTACCAGCAAAAGTCATCGAATAACCCTGGAAGGTTACTTCATAAGTTCCAGTGGTAGGGTCACTTATGTACAAACAAAATGAACCCAAACTCGGCATGCCTAGGTCTAATGACATAAGGAGGAGAGGCGCATTGAAGCGGCCACAAAAAAGGTGACCGCTTCAAGAAGCTCGCGCCTCTCAGAGACTTCTGTCTCTGAGGGAGAGCCGGAAGACGCTACCGCTACAGACCTGCGGTCGCGCCTCAAAGACGCCTTGGAGGCCATCACGATGGTCTCCAAGATATCTAAGGGACTGAAAGGGACATCCCAAAAGTCCCTTAAAGAATCGGTGGCAGCAATAGCTGAAATTGCCGACGTTCTCCTCGGTCGCACAGCGTCTGAGGAGACAAAGAAGCTCCAGGCGGAGAACGCCCGCCTCGCCACCGAAATCGCGGCACTAAGGCGCGAACAGGAGGAGCTCCGTGTCGCTTTTAAGAGGCGCACGGAGGTTAATGCGCCGGACAAGGCCACGGAGGAGCTAGCTACCCTCCGACAAGAGATGGCCCAGATGAGGCAGAGCCTCTCTTCCCTGGAGGGCAGAATAT
This sequence comes from Euclidia mi, assembly GCA_944739405.2. Lineage (NCBI taxonomy): Eukaryota > Metazoa > Arthropoda > Insecta > Lepidoptera > Erebidae > Euclidia > Euclidia mi. Next base: position 31,335,749 of record OX123188.2, on the reverse strand, counting down.
TAAGTCCTCCATTGGCGAGCCGGCAAGCGGCCCGACAACCGCAACCGCCCCCGCAGCCACAGCCGCAGCCGTCAACATCATACGCGGCTGCAGCGGCTGCGCCACGGCAGAATCCGGCGCCCAATAAAGCCGTGGCAAATCAGGCCCCAAAGGGCAAGAAGAGGGGCCAGAAGAAGGCCCAGCCCGCTCCTGCTGCCCAGCAGACCAGCGCGCCAGCGACCTCAGCCCCCCCAGCTTCCCGACCGACGACCTCCGACGGCTGGCAGACCGTCGGAGAGAAGAAACAAGCGGCGAAGGCAAAAAGGAAGGCCAACCAAAAGGCCAAGAAGGCGGCCAAAAAAGCGGCCAAGAAGCTCCGCACCCCCAGCTCCACTGCAGTGGTACTAACGCTGCAACCAGCAGCGCTGGAGCGGGGGACCACCTACGCGGAGCTTCTCAAGAAGGCGCGTGGGGCTATCGACCCCACCAAGCTGGGAATAACGGCGGGCCTCCGGTGTAAGATAACACAGACCGGGGCCCGCCTCATCGAGGTGCCTGGGGCCGGCAGCGCCCAGCAGGCAGACGCTTTGGCCTCGAGCCTCCGCGACCTCCTTCCAGCGGAGGAAGTGAAAATCTCCAGGCCCCAAAAGTGCGCCGAGGTGCGAATCGGGGGCCTGGATGATTCAATTATCGTCGAAGAGGTCGTTGCCGCGGTTGCCAAGGCCGGGGAATGTCCCCCGGAGCAAATCCGGTGCGGCCCAATTCGTCCCGGCCGTGCCGGTATGGGCACGGCAATAGTTACCTGCCCCGTGGCTGTGGCCAAGAAGTTGGCCGATGGCCGTCGCGTTTTAATCGGATGGGTGTCGGCGCAAGTGCGGCTTCTGGAGCCGAAACCGCAGAGGTGCTTCCGCTGCCTCAGCGGTGGCCACGTTGGCGCAAAGTGCACCTCTGCGGTCGACTGCAGCGGCCGCTGTTTTAGGTGCGGCCAGCCCGGCCATTTGGCCGGCAGTTGTGAAGCCCCGCCGCACTGCGTTTTGTGTGCGGCGGCGGGCAAGCCGGCCGATCATAGGGCCGGCACAAAGAGTTGCGCCGCACCCAAGAAGAAGCAGGGCGCAAAGGACGGCCAGTCGGCCAACAAGGGCGCCACTCCCGTGGCCAGTAAAGCGCCGGAAGAAATGGACCACGAATAATGGCTCCACATCTGCGCATCCTGCAGACGAATTTAAACCACTGCGCCAGGGCTCAGGATCTTCTTCTCCAGAGCATGGCGCAGTGGTCAATCAACGTCGCCCTTGTCGCCGAGCCGTATTTTATCCCCCCCCGTGATGATTGGGTGGGGGACCTCAGCGGCTTGGTGGCGCTAATTTCGTTAGCCGCCGCCCGCACCCCGTCCTTCGAGAACATCTACCGAGGGCGGGGCTGCGTTGCAGCACTCGTAAAGGATACGGTTGTGGTGGGTGGCTACTTCTCACCCAACCGTTCCCTCGCCGACTTCGAGGAATATCTCCTCGAATTGAACGTCGTCGTCGCTCGCAGCCGTCCTCGCGCCGTGCTCTTCGCCGGGGACCTCAACGCCAAGTCTACGGCTTGGGGTTCTCCGGCCACAGACGCTAGAGGCGAGCTGCTGGAGCAGTGGGCCGTTGAGAACGGCCTGCTCGTCCTCAATCGTGGGTCGGTACATACGTGCGTGCGTCAGCGGGGCGGTTCAATTGTAGACGTTTCTTTTGCGAGCCCCGCACTAGCACGCCGTATCCGAGACTGGCACGTCGTCGAGGAGGTGGAGACGTTGTCGGACCACCGCTATATTCGGTTCGACGTCTCCGCCGAAACAGTCAGCTCCGACGCCCCAGTCCGAAGGGGCCCGATTGAGGGCGGTCCGCGTTGGGCCTTGAAAAGGCTGAATCGGGAGGCCCTCCTGGAAGCCTCCATAGTTCAGGCCTGGGTTTCAACACCTACCAGGCCTGACGATATCAATATGGAGGCCGATTGGTTCAGGGGGGCAATGACACAAGTTTGTGACGCGGCGATGCCTAGAGTCCGTAGAACATCTGGGCCACGCCGGGTGTACTGGTGGAACGACACCATCGCGCGCATGCGCAAGATTTGCGTCGCAGCGCGCCGCCAGTACGCCCGGTTTCGCAGGAGGCGTCGCCGCCCTCCCGATTTTACTGTCCGGGAGGCGGCATTGTACGAGGAGTACAGAGCGGCCAAGAATAACTTGAAGGAGGCCATCTGGCGGGCCAAGCAAGACGCCCGCCAGGAATTGCTGGAGACCCTCAACCGAGATCCTTGGGGGCGCCCATATTTGATGGTCAGGAACAAATTACGTTCCTGGGCGCCCCCTCTAACGGAAAGTCTCCGGCCAGAGCTGGTCGAAGATGTTGTGGCCGCTCTGTTCCCGTCGCGGGCGGAACATATCCCTCCGCCCATGACGGCGCCGCCTTCCGAGGCAGCCAACGCGGACATAGACGATGTTCCCGAGGTGACTCGGGTAGAACTCCGAGCGGCGGTGTTGAGGATTAAAAACACCGCCCCAGGACCCGACGGCATTCCTGGCCGAGCGTGGGTCCTGGCAATGGAGGAGCTCGGACCCCGACTGGGGAGACTCCTCACAGCGTGCCTTGAGGGGGGCCAGTTTCCACGAGCCTGGAAGTCGGGGAAACTGGTCCTCATCAGAAAGGCAGGGCGCCCGGCGGACAGCCCGTCCGCCTATCGGCCCATAGTGTTGTTGGACGAGGTCGCGAAGATCTTTGAACATATCATCGCGGAGCGCCTCGTCCACCACTTTACCACGGTGGGCCCGGATTTGGCGGACGTGCAGTTTGGTTTCCGCCGAGGGCGCTCTACAATAGACGCAATAAGATCAGTGAGGAGTCTGGCGGAGGAAGAGGTTTCCCGGGGTGGGGTGGTCCTGGCGGTGTCTCTTGACATCGCCAACGCCTTCAACACCCTGCCCTGGAGTTGTATTCGTGAGGCACTCAATTATCACCGAGTGCCTCCCTACCTCCGCCGCATAGTCGGGGATTATCTTAATGATAGAGGAATTATCTACCCGAGTCATCTCGGTATTAGTCGGCGAGTTATGTCGTGCGGTGTTCCGCAGGGGTCGGTTCTCGGCCCCCTTCTGTGGAACATCGGCTACGACTGGGTGCTGCGCGGTACGCTCCTCCCTGGCGTGGGTGTCACTTGTTACGCCGACGACACCCTCGTCACTGCGAGTGATAAGACGTACCGGGCGGCGGCTATAAGGGCGACCGCTGGGGTCGCACAAGTCGTTGGAAGGATCCGGCGTTTGGGCCTAGAGGTGGCCCTGTCTAAATCCGAGGCCATTTGTTTCCACGGGCCTCGGAATCGGCCACCCGCAGGGGCCCACATTATGGTAGGAGGGGTCACCATCGGCATCGGGAAGAGCCTAAAATATCTCGGGCTCGTACTCGATAGCCGATGGGATTTCCGTGAACACTTCAGACGCTTGGCCCCCAAACTTCTCGGGGCGGCAGCAGGTTTGTCACGACTGCTGCCCAATCTCGGGGGGCCAACCGCCTCCTGCCGGAGGCTCTACGAAGGAGTCGTGCGGTCCATGGCCCTTTATGGGGCCCCGATATGGGCGCACGACCTGACGGCCCACAATATCACGGCGCTTCGCGCACCGCAGCGCGCCATGGCCGTCAGGTTGATACGAGGCTACCGCACGGTCTCCTTCGAGACAGCGAGCCTCCTAGCCGGATCACCACCCTGGGATCTGGAAGCTGAGCTGCTGGCGTCACTCTATACATGGCGCCAGCAAGCCCTGGAGCAGGGCGAGAGACCGGCGCACCGTGACATCGAGGCGCGTCGGTCGGAGCTCCGCCAAGTCCTAGTGGCGGAGTGGAAGGCACGACTTGTGCACCCCAGCGCCGGGCACGCCACGATAGTGGCGGTAAGTCCCGTGGTTGATGAGTGGTTGGAGAGACGTCACGGCGTCCTCACCTTCCGGTTGACTCAAATCCTTACCGGCCATGGTTGTTTTGGCCGGTATTTGTGGAGGATAGGCCGGGAGGAAACGCCCGGATGCCACCATTGTGGCAGCAGCCGCGACCCTGTCGAAGACACGGCGTTGCATACTTTGGCGGAATGCCCAGCTTGGGCATCGCAGCGCCGTGATCTGGTCGCGGCTCTGAATACGGTTGTCCTCTCGCTCCCGGCCGTAGTTCTGTCTATGGTCCGGAGTGAGAGGTCTTGGAACGCCGTCGCCTCTTTCTGCGAAGCAGTCATGCTGAGCAAGGAGGCGGCGGAGCGGGAGAGGGAAATACATCGCCCTCTCCCCAACCGTAGGTCCGGGCGTCGGGGACGTCGAACTAGAGACGACCTCCGACCACCGTAAATTTATTGCCTGCGGACGGTGAGCGCTGGGGCTGCTCCCTGTCCGCCAAAAGGCGGGAGGCGGCGCGTGTCCTCGCCGCCTCCCAAGTAGCTTTGTGAGGTGATGGATGCCAGAAGTTTGATGTATGCAAGAAGTTTGATGGATGATTGCGAGATCATAATGAGACGGGGCCCGCCAACACCAACGGCGGGCCAATCCCGGGCGGGGTCGCGAGAAAGTATGCAAATCGCGAATCGCGTGACCCCGCCAACACACGGGACCCGTAGGGACACCGCGGTGGTTTTTAGTGGGTATGCCCCGAACGCCTTTAGGGGAGAGCCTCCACATACCTCCTCCGCCAGTCCCAAGCCTAGCCGTTCTAATGGCTGGGTTGGCGGAGTTGAGATGACTCATAAGGAGAGTTTTACCACCGTAGTGAACAAAAAAAAAAAAAAAAAAAAGGTCTAATGACATATGAGTACCAGTAAGAGTCATTGAATAACCCTGGAAGGTTACATCATAAAATGCAGTGGTAGGGTCTCTTATGTACAAACAAAATGAGCCCAAACTCGGCATGCCTAGCTCTACTCACACATGAGTACCAGCAAGAGTCATTGAATAACCATGGAAGGTTACTTCATAAGTTCCAGTGGTAGGGTCTCTTATGTACAAACAAAATGAGCCCAAACTCGGCATGCCTAGCTCTACTCACACATGAGTACCAGCAAGAGTCATTGAATAACCCTGGAAGGTTACTTCATAAAATGCAGTGGTAGGGTCTTTTATGTACAAACAAAATGAGCCCAAACTCGGCATGCCTAGCTCTACTCACATATGAGTACCAGCAAGAGTCATCGAATACCCCTGGAAGGTTACTTCATAAGTTCCAGTGGTAGGGTCACTTATGTACAAACAAAATGAACCCAAATTCGGCATGCCTAGGTCTACTGACATATGAGTACCAGTAAGAGTCATTGAATAACCCTGGAAGGTTACTTCATAAAATGCAGTGGTAGGGTCTCTTATGTACAAACAAAATGAGCCCAAACTCGGCATGCCTAGCTCTAGTCACACATGAGTACCAGCAAGAGTCATTGAATAACCATGAAAGGTTACTTCATAAGTTCCAGTGGTAGGGTCTCTTATGTACAAACAAAATGAGCCCAAACTCGGCATGCCTAGGTCTACTACGTTACGTACGTTGGTCTACTAGGTTCTACGTTCAAGTGTTGCGACTGGAACTCATAAAATGAGTTCCAGTCGCAACACTTGAACGGGATGGTATACCATCTGTCCAAATAATCTTACCAGATTTTAACGCAAGAACCAAAATAATATCTAAATACCGAAATATATCCTGAGTCAACATAACGGAGAAAATAAAGTAATAATGTCCATTTATACAAAAGAAATTTACTTGTACGTAATTCGCACAGAATACGAGAAGTATCAAATTCATTTTAGCGAATATTTTGTATTCGTATATTGCTTTTTTCGTCTTCGGGCTGCAGCGACAAGCGACATAGAGTCCACTCCCGACGGCGCTCAAGCGCAGACTGAGATCTCATTGCAGAATTTGGATATATAAATCAAGAAAGTGGCTAAATAAAACGAACCTTATTGCCACAAATTATGACACACGTATGCGAACAAAATAGAAGAAAAATGTAAGATGATTTTTTGCTTTTTTTAAATCCATTTACCATATTTTGAAAAAAAAAATCTAATTGTTTTTGAGTTGACTATATTTACTACCCTATTCTATCTTTGAAAATCTAAATAAATGTAAAAATAGAGAGAAAATTGTACACAAAAATAGCAGTATGCTTATTTTTTATTTAAGAGGCCGTTTCGAATCGATTTTACATTAATATTAATTAAATATTTTTTATTTATTTTCAGATTGATTTATAGATAAAAAAGTAATCAATTTATCGTAATCATTAGTTTTATTAGGTATTATCTAAAATTGTCGTAAAATGTACCGGAAATATGTGGTTTTTTGATACAAGCGTAAACGCGTCCTTAAGTGGTTCTCGTTTGGACCAAATTAAGTTTGGTCTGTCTTAATAGTTTAGCGGTGCAACTTCTTAGAAATTGTACGATACCTGCAGACAAATTATATTATTGGACTGCAACATGCCATTAGCGGCTTTCAATTAGTACTTTGGGTAATGTAATAGGCTTGTGTCCTAAAATGTAATTAGCGATTGATTCGTTCCTTTATTAGATGTTATACTGAAATACCTGATTTCTTCTTCAAAAATCGATCAGCAACATTACTAATTATGGCTTTTTAAAAACCTTTTTGAATTTGTCACGAAAACGCTGTAAAGCATCATGGCGGTTGAGCAGAGGCGGCTCGTGAAAGATTATATTGGGTGTTCACTAAAAAAAAAGGTGAAACTGCTTACCATTTATTTTGAGAATGCTTTTATAATTTAATAGTAAGATGTGCTAAATCATCGATACCTGAACCGTCCACGCCATATAAATATAAATAAGATTAGAAATATAAATAATTTAATTAATATACCTTTGGTCCACGCAGTATCAACTCCGGCGCCAGTGAACAAAATAAAACGAAAAACAAAACAGCTTCTTACTTCCTTCGCAACCACATAATAAAAGCGTTTTATCATATTGGTCGTTTATTAAACTGCGATTGTGTATGTTTTTGTTTTAATAATACATTTTTGCGTAATTGTAATTTGTGGCCGAAGTGGTCCCTTGCTTTCTATTTCAACTCTCATTTCCCAAGAATTTCACAGTTTTTTATAAAGTTTACGCTGTTATATATTAGTTACACAATTTAACTGACTTTCTTAATCATATTCACACAATCACACATACAATTAACTATATTTTAAACACCAATCCTTTTCTAATTACCAATGCACTTGCAAAGAAATGTTTTGCTTTTGTTTGTTTACATTCAAATGATACCGGCAAAATACTATTAAAAAAAGGGCGCTCACGTTTTAATTTTCCTCGTGACAAATGGTCATATCATTTAGTCGGGTAATAATATTCGCGCATGCGCACCTCGTCAAGCTAGCCAGGAGCGCCGCTCCGTATTTGGTAAATTTCTCATACAAATCTTTTGTCTCACGCGCCCATCGCATAGAACGCTCTCTCTTTCGCACTCATTACATTTCAGTACTAAGCTTTCGTCAACAAAAGAGCGCTGTTACGAGCGCTCCGCTCAACAAAAATACCTATGTATGTTTCAAGAGTGTTAATAAAATTAAGATAAATAGCTTAGTATTTGCATATTTATTTGTGGATATGTATTATAGGAAAGAGAATAGGTGTGTATCAAAATACTGAGTATGTCTATAGAAAAATTTTATATGAGTTGTAAATACATATACTTATTTTATAATTTTGGGAGTTCTCTGCTCCAGCGCTCCTTTGAACGAACCGCCACTGCGGTTGAGTGATATCACAAAGTCCAAAACAAAACAAACCGTGAATGAAGTCTGGTCTGATGTACCCACTTTTATTTTGTTATATTCGATTTGACAGGTAGAAAGTTTGACGTTTTAGTTGTATTTACTAAATATATATGTATATATATATATATATATATATATATATATATATATATATATATATATATATACACGCTGATTTTTAATTGGTTTTGGAGCGAAAGCCATCTTATTACTTATCGTTAACAGAACCTAACCAGCTAATAATATTTGAAATATAAGCTAATAAAATATTGAAAAAATAAATAATTTAATAGTTCGAGAGCACGAAGTATCACCATTGCCGCGCGCTAACGAAATCCGTTCGGTCGTGTCATATACACACATAGGTACTAGGCATTGGTCATTCAACTGCGGTGTCTGCGATCCCCCCCCCAATCCTGCGCGCGCGCCTCGCTTGCATGAGAGGCCCCGTCTGCATTTCAACACAGGGCCAGCCAATAGCGGTGGCTTGACGCGGGCGCAATGCATCACTCGTATCCAATCACGTTCGACTGTGTTCGGGTTCATTTGGCATGGGCCAGTAGTTCGTAGCCTTGAACTTCAGTCTTAAGAAATTAGGTCAGCGAGATAGTTGTATGTCACGTTTTATCCCATCACTTTGTGTCCGTCTTACGTAATAAGTCGAGTATTATGGTCCCTATGTACCTAATTATTACGTGTTTGGAGATAACACGGAAGAAGCGACGTGTTCGAAGTGTAGTTAAAATACATAGGTGATAAGATAAGGTGAACGAAACAAGTGAAACTGTGTGAAAGGTGTAAATTGATTGTGATGTAGGCAGCAGACAGCTAAGGTAAATGATTTATTCATTTTTGAATACCTACAGTGATTACATTCTTTTAAATACGTTAGAAATACGCAAGTAGGTACTAAACTTTTCCATTGTTAAAATCTTTGTCTAGTTATTCATAAGATAATGTAGGTATGGCAAACAACGTAACTAATAATTCTTAGTTTATCGTGTTTCTTCTAAAAGTTCATTATGATTTCGTGAACCCACAGCTTATTCGTCAGTCCGAGTAATGTACGAAGGAATTATTGAATAGGTATAGCTATTTAGTTACATACGTTTATTGTTCTAATTATTTATTACTGCACTTCATGGTTGGCTTAGTGGTTTAAGCGATGTTTCACACAACACTTTGTGTGATTCATAAATACTTGTTTCGACTCCTGTGTCCGTTAGTGGTAGGTTTGTAATGTCCTTCAGAACACAGGATTTAGCACTAGGGTACGGGAGTGGTTCTTAAAAAGAGAACAAAAGAAGAAAAAACATGTGTTTAAAATTGTTGGCATCGTAATTACCTAAATCGTGTTTTCTAAGTAAATTACGTATCATTATCGGTCCGCACTAAGTAACTACCGCTGTAGGTAACAGCTGACGGCGCCCGGTGGCGCGCGCGGCGAGGTCATGACATGACCGACCGCGCGGCGCTTGAACATACCTAACTCGAGAGAATCGTGCGTTGCTACGTATTACCAACAGTTACCGATTTTTATAACTTTTTGTTTTAGGTGCTATATGAATTTTGATTTTGAATATGAATAGAGGATTTTATTTCGGACATGAGGTTTCTTTTTCCTAAACCAATAAAAAATCAGCGTGTATATATATATATATATAAATATATACTCCCAGCCGATTTCGGCTACGGTGACTACAACTGATCAATTATTAATTATTATTATCATTAGAAGAGCTATTAGCTTTCGCATGTGCCCTCTGATGGCTGCAGTATCCAATTTTATGTGTAAACGTGCGCGAGCATTGGTTGCACGTGAGGATCCCATCGACATAGTTATAAGCGATGGCTGCTGGTGGTTTAGCCTTCAGCGCATCACGTTTCGCATCCAGTTCGGATTGCCTCTTCTCTTCGAAGTCACGAACTTTGCTCCCCACCAAACGCCTCCACTCAGAGCGGCAACTGGCGCTTTTCTCCCAAGTCTGGGCATCAATGTTGCACCCCTTCATGTGCCTTTTCTGAACATCCTTGAAGCGTAAGAATTGGCCACCTTGTTTCCGCCTGCCGTTCCGGAGTTCAGAGAAGAAGATGCGTTTTGCCATTCGCTCATTAGGCATTCGTGAGACATGTCCACACCATCGAAGCTGTCGCCGTATCAAGGACGCTTCTATGCCGGAGACATTTGCGCGTCGAAGCACTTCGGTATTTCTTATCCGATCCGACCATTTGATTTTGAGAATGTCCCGTAAGCACTTTAAATGAAACCTGTCCAGCGTCCGTATGTGTTTCCTATATATGACCCATGTCTCCGAAGAATATAAAAGATTTGGGACAACTACGGCCATGTAAATGGACATTTTTGTCGAGAGCTTCAAATCATGTGATTGTAAAACCTTGGCTCGTAGTTTACCGAAAGCAGCTGATGCAGCGCCTATGCGATGATTTATTTCGGCATCAAGGTCGCACTTAGATGTAATTGTGCTGCCTAGGTATTTGAAGCTATCTACTTGCTTCAGCTCAGCCCCGCCAATGTACACCTTGATCGGTTCCGTAGCTCCATAAGGGTCCATTGCCATAACCTCAGTCTTCTTCACACTGATTTTGAGACCGAAACGGCAACAAGCTTTCTGGAGATTTGTTATCAGGTTCTGAAGCTCCTCTGGAGAGTTAGCTACAAAACACAGATCATCCGCATACATGATCTCTGTTATTAAGGCGTGTGATACCTTAGAATAGGCTTTTAATCTGGCTAGGTTGAAAAGTCCCCCTTCAGTCCGGAAACTTATTTTGATGCCAGCAGTAGCCTGCTCGAGCGACTCACTGACTACGACAGAAAAGTAGAGAGCAAACAGTGTTGGCGCTAGAACACAACCCTGCTTGACTCCACAACTCACAGGAAAGAAATCTGACTGGTCGCCATTGTAAGTTACACAGCAAGTCATTTCATCGTGTAGAAGGCGAATCACTCGCACAAACTTCTCAGGGCAACCTAATTTGGCCAATATAGTCCAAAGGGCCTCCCGCGGCACACAGTCGAATGCTTTTTCTAAGTCCACAAAGCACATATACAAAGGTTGGCTTTTTTCTCGACTTTTTTCCTGGAGTTGACGGACAGAAAAGATTGCTTCGCAGGTCCCTCTATCAGGACGAAACCCAAATTGAGTTACTGGCAGTATGTTCTCCGAAATAGGTAAAAGCCGGTTGAGGAGAACTTTGGCAAATATCTTCCCAGGTACAGAGAGCAGCGATATACCCCGGTAAGAGTTGCAATCAGAACGGTCTCCTTTGTTTTTATATAGGGTCTGTATTCGGGATATTTTAAATTCTGGTGGAATTGCTTCCTCGTCCCAAATGCGAATGAAAATTTGCCAGATGTAGGTATGAAGTTGCTCTTCTCCATATTTAAGCAGTTCTCCAGCTATATTATCAACCCCAACAGCCTTTTTATTTTTCGGCTCTTTGATGGCTCGAACTACTTCAGCCAGTGTTAATGGCTCAGTAAGCGAAGCTTGAGGTGGAAAAGGGTAAATCCGTCTAATATGCTCAAGATCTGCTAATCGATCCACATTGAGCAGGTTGTTGAAGTGCTCTGCCCAACGATCCAGTATATCCTAGTTTTTGTGAACCATCCAGGGGTATTAGACTCACGCCTTTTCGAATTGAAACGCCAACCAACTTACGAACTTCATCATAAAAAGCGCCTAGTTGGTGTGTGTCTGCGAGCCACTGTATCTTTTCCGCCTTTTCAAGCCACCATCTACCTTTGATCTCTCTAATTAGTTTCCTTAAGGACACACCACTACAAATACTGTATTTACTACTAAAACGTCAACAACATGAATGGCGGACGTACTGTTTGACGTAATGCTCTCTGATTGGTGTTCACTGTCACAAGAATTAATACATTATTTTTAGTTTTAGAATCCTAAAAATAACATTAATCTTACCTTTTTATAATAAATAATAAACTTTATTGACATCTTAAAATCATAATGAATCTATAGATACTACAATCAAACCAATTTATTCTTAGTGGACACAAGCCTATTATGTTAGTTAAGATTTACACAATTTGTATTTAACTAGTAGCAGACGTAGGCCTTCCGCAAGGTGGACCGACAATCTTGTTGAGATCGAAGCAGCTGATGGATGTAGCTGAGATCGAGATCAAAATCTGTCCATGAGGAGAGCCTTAAGTGAGGCCTATGTTTAGCAGTAGACTTCTTTCGGCTAATGCGATGATGATGTATTCAACTATAAAGATGAGTAAGTTTAAGCTTGGAGGCCCAACAAAATTTGCATAAAGGGAAAGCTGTCTGTGTAAGATACATACTCTGAATATCTGGCTAGATATTCCTTTTTTTTTGTTGTCGGGTTGGAAAATCCTCATGGAGTCCCTCCACCCCGGGGGGAAGGGCGAAGGGGACTGTCAGACTCTTACTGACTAAAAACCAACCCGTGTTCCTCATTTACCCATGTGTCTGAGGGTTGGGTATCGCCAAACTACCCCCGACGGGTATTGGCCCGCCAGATGGACAGGCGGGCCCCGAACAAAACCCCCTTGGCGGCGGATGAAGGTGTTGGGCTCCACCGCCAAAATACCTAGCGGCCGTAGAGGATAGGGAGGACGGCAACGCAACACCGCATCTCCTCTTCCTCTGCGGCCCCACCGCGACGCAACAATGGTGCGCCCCCATTTGGTCGTGGGAGATAGGGCGCGCAGCAACGCAACACCGACACGCCTCTCCTCCCGCGACCGCGCCAAACTGCGAGGGACAGAAGAACTGTCCCTCGCACCCGCACAATTGGACGCATTCTGCCCTGCGCAGGCCTCCGTCAAGCCCACGTGGAGCGTCCACTCCCGGGATTTCGCTTAGCTTCACCGGGGGCGACCTAATCACGGTTACTGAGCCCCCCCACCACGACAAGGTGGTGGATATTCCTTGGCTAAAGGTGACATTATAATTTGGAGATGTTACAAATATGGGTATATTGACAGCATTGACATTTGTTTCTCCAGTTTGCAGTATTCTGCAAACAAAATTATCATAAAAATATCATCACATAAAAAACTTAACCACAAAGAATTTAAAGTTATAAAACAAAAGTTGTTAGTTTTAATTACAGGAATTATGGGCGAAGAGTTTTCTGGCATTTTATAATTAACCTTGCGTAAAATAGAATCAAAAGGTTTAAGCGGACAGTCTTTTATTGTGCTTGGGCATTTTTATTCCAAAGGTACGCAGCGCCTTACCAAGAATTTCGTTGAAAAATTAATTAGCATTTTTTTTTAGTGGCAATATCCGTTTCCTTTCTGTGCTCTACCCTGCTTCTTTTTATTTGGGGAGTCAAATATTACAAAAACTGCAAATCACTGTTTTAGTGTAGTAATTATAATTTATTAATAAAGTTTTGCTCATTACAGTAATATTATCTAAGTAAATCTAACTTACTGCTTTAGTAGTCAATCAGAACTTTTATTTGTTCTTTATATCCTACTATCGGATGCCGCAATGAAGGCAAGGCATAGTTTTTATAATTCTCTGTGAGTCAGTGAATGTCTATGAGACAGAACTCTACTTATTACTAGCCAAGGCTCTATCTAGGATTTTCCAGACAGCGATAGGAAAAGCAGAAATCGACTAATAATCTTCTTACCAAGAATAGCATTAGTAGGTACTTAAGCGTACATTTCTCGATTATAATACTGACCTATATTTTTATAATAGATTTGAAGGTAAAACAGAAACTATAAGATGTTATAACACAACAGTCTTTTTTCTAGTGCACGGTTGGCGTAGTGGTTAAAGCGGCCGCCTCGTCGCTTGACACTGCGCCGAGTGTTGTGGGTTCGATTCCCACACGAGACAACAATTTGTGTGATCTATAAATTGTTGTTTCGAGTCTGGGTGTTAATTGTCCTCGTTAGATGTATGTTTGTTAAGTCCCCCGCGACACAGGATTTACTCCTAATGCGGGAGTTGTATTTAAAAAAACAAATAAAAAAAAAGTCTAGGCACGTATGTGCAATCGAAACTCACGTACGCCAATTATTGGAACATTTGAAGTAGGTACGTTTTATAAACCACAGATAATCTTATTTTCAGTTTGCAATGTCATTCTCAATCTCAATTTGTTTTCTCTTTCTATATAAAATAAGTGAAGGCAAAAATATTAAGTTTGCGGTACCAATTCAACGGTTACATCTTCGACGTATCGATTAAGCGATCGATTTTTCATGGCTTAGACCAGTGTCAATGTATGGGTGGTGTTTGAAATAGAATTAGTTTTTATTATAAGTCAAATCGATTAGATCGATTGAGTAACATTTTGTTTAGTCTATTGAAAATTTCTGACAATGGTCACACTGAACTGTCAACCTTTTTTTTTTCGTTCATTGTCGTTTCCAGCGGTCAGCGAAAAAACCTAGCTCTGGATAGATTTCGTGTTGTGAGCGTTTTGATCTTGTATTTAGAACCCGTTTGATTGCCACTTCCTTGATCAATAACTGGCACCGGTTAATTGTGATAAAAATAGTATTTTAACGAACATTGTAAAACTTGAGTGAATCCGATGCACGTGGTTGGTGCCGGAAGAATTTGCTGATTGAAGACGCTGCGTGGAGTCTGGTAAAGTAAAGATAATTCACTTGCTAATATTGGCCAATTTTAGTCTCGTGTGTGTCTAACTTGCCTCCAGGACTCCCCTCAAGAACATCACCAGGAGATATTTGGTAAGTAAGTTGTTTAATTCTTAGCGCCAAGAAACTTGGCCCATGTGTTAGATCCTTTGTCTTGGGCTAAGACTGGATGAATTAATCGCTTCCACTGATCTCTGTTAAAAAATACCCATTCTTAGCCCGAATTCTACACATAATTTTTGGTAGCAGAGCGTAGTTAACTGCCTATATTGTAAACTTACAAGTTTAGCTTAGCCGAGGATTGTATCTGAACTCAGATTGGTGTTGTATGAGCTATATATCTCACCTTGTAGACAGTATTGTAGTGTTTGTCAGGTCAGTTATTGTCTAAAATACCTAATATTTAATTGTATAAGTTGACCTAGATAATTTGAAACACATTGTCACATAACCTCAATCAGTAATTGTTGATTTGTATTGTTGGAAAATCTAACTTAAATTTGTTGTTGCATTAATAAGCCAGTTTTTTTGGATACATAACAGCTGTATGTATCAATAAATTTAGTAAATTTAGTTCATTGCATATATTCATAAACATTATAACCAACTTGACCTTGCCACTTGGGCGGGTCACATTGGTAAGCTTTGTTTTGTTATAATATAGATAATATTGCTAGGTAACACTTATTCTGTGCTTACTTACTATTGTATATCTCAAAGAACCACAGCCAGTCTGTCTGTTGCAAATAATTCATTAATTAATTTGAAGTTTCAACTTTATTAATTTGTTATAAGTTATAACTTTGATAACTTTTGTGTTTGTTTCAATATACTGAAACCTTTAATTTTGTTGGGCAGTAAATACCTGTCACTTGCCTGCACTTGCAGTAAACAGGCTAATACTTTGTTGGTTTCAAAGAATTGAGAAAAATTAAGTTTTGATTGTTAATATTGTTTAACGCTTGTCCGGGCTCTTTTGAAATTTTGATTATGTCAGCTATCAAGGACTTGCGTGCGGCTGCTGGTGCTATTGCGTCAGATTTGCGCTGGTTTGCCTCAGCCAGTGCTTTAGTGAACCGGCCTGATCGTCAGCAGGCCCTACTTCAAAGGTACGAGCGGATTGACGATCGCCTGGCAAGTGTGGAACAGCAATTCCGCACGTTCAGCACTTGCTGTCTTGAAGTGTCAATCAATGATTTCACCGCTGACCAGCGAAATAAGGTCAGCGAAGACTATGCCCAGGTCTTAGACCTGTATGATGCTGTCTCTAATACTGCGAGACAACTAGTTGCCGATAGGGAAGGGCAACCCGGCCTGAAGCAGGAGCTTCCTAGGTCAGCACCGGGGCTGGTGAGTAGGCTCCCTACTTTGGACCTCCCCCATTTTGATGGCTGCCTAGGAAGCTACCTGGGCTTCATTAACTTGTTCGACAGCCTGGTCAATGACAGGGCTGACCTTCGGCCAGCACAAAAATTGGCATACTTAATGTCGGTTCTGGATGGGGAGGCTAAGGGCCTCATCCAGCATCTGCCCGTGTCTGACGAGGCGTACCAGACGGCTCGGGACCTAATTACCCGTAGGTACCATAACAAGCGTGGCCTTGCTGACACGCATATTGAGCAGATTTTGGGTTTGCCGACGCTCACCCGGGTCTCTGGGTTGCGCACCCAACTGTTGAACCCGCTCTTGGTGGCCATCAACGCACTTAAGTGCCTTGACCTGCCCGTGGACCAATGGTCCTATCTATTGGTGCACATTGTGCTGAAGAAGCTGCCTGCCGACCTGAGGTCGCGTTTTGAACAGCGCTTTGGTGGGGATAGCGCGACCCATCTGCCCCCCTTTGCTGACCTGGAGAAGTTCCTGGAGGATGAGTGCCGGGTCTTGGACAACTCCGGTGGTGACACGCCGGCTAAGTCGCAGCCGCCCAAGGTCAAGGAGCAGGCTCGCGTTCACACTCGAGCCAATATTGACCGGCGCCCTCCTCGCTTTGCAGTCACGCAGAGCCCAGTGGAGTGCTCCTACTGCAAGGTCACGGGGCACAGAACGGCCAGTTGTAGGGCATTCTTGGACCTTCATGTCGCCTCTCGTAGGCGCATCGCGAATGCCCGCCGCCTTTGCTTCTCTTGTTTGGGGTCCCACTACCAGCGAGACTGCCCAAATTCTCGCCCCTGTCCTCACTGTGGAGGACAGCATTTGGACATTCTTTGTAGGAATGCCAGAGGGGTTGGCCGCTTGTCCAACCAGCCGACGCCGCGCACGGGCGGGTGTTTTGAAGGTGGCAGCCGAGGCTCACCGGCGCGTAGCCGAGAGTCGCCTCGCTCAGTTGATCGCCACTCGCCCCGCTTGGAGAACCGTAGCGTGCGCACGCCTCCTCTCTCTTGCGCACCTGAATGTGCGACCGCGCAACGTCACCAGCACCATGACTGCTGCCCCAGGTATTCCCCTCCTTTGGCGGAGCGTCCCCGCCTTGACTCGCGCCCACCTCGTTTTGGGCGGGTGCGTCATTATGACCCCCCACAGATGGCGCGCGGATCGAGTCATCGCGCCTTTGAGGACTTCAAGCCGCACCCTCGTTTTGACTTGCCTGGTCCTGGCCAACGGTCGCCGCCCAGGCAACAATAGGTCATTGACCCCTGCCCTATAACGCCAACCTCCCCCATTGAGACCGTTATCCTACCAACGGTTGCTGTTAGGGTCTGGGGACCCACGGGGACCTCTGTTGTTGTCCGTGCTATATTGGACACAGGTTCACAAGGTTGCATTGTTTCCACTTATTTGGTAGGGCAGGTTAAATTAAATATGGGCTCTTTTCCAAATTGTATACGGGGCATAGGTGATGTAGCCTCTAATGTTGAAGGGCAAGTTAAGGTTTTGTTTGGCCCTGTTGAATCTTCACACCCGAGGATTAAAACCTCGGCTATTGTGTTGAAGAATATTTTGGGTATGCATCCACAGAAGCAGCTACCTGCTGCTGTGGTGAATTTGACATCGGGATTGGAACTGGCAGACCCCAAATTTGACACACCGGGACAAATCGACTTGTTGATTGGCTCTGATGTCCTCGGTGGAATTTTGATTGGTGGGAAACGGATCTTGGTGCCAAATGGTTTGACTGCCATCCCGACCATATTTGGACTTGCTTTGATGGGACCTGTACCTAGGGACCCCCCTCCACCTGAACTTGATAATTTGTTGGCTGTAGGCTCTGCTCTCTCTGATGTGGTTCAGAGGTTTTGGGAAGTAGAGGAGCCCCCTCAAGTTGCCCGTTTGAATCCAGAACATAAGGAGTGCGAGCTGTTCTTCCAGAACAACACTGGTCGACTCCGTTCTGGTCGGATTATTACGAGGCTACCCTTCCTGTCTGTTCGGCCTCCGCTTGGTGAGTCACGACCTTTAGCCGAAAAGAGATTGTTGGCTATGGAGCGTCGCATGGGTCGTGATCCGGAGCTCAGACAGAAGTATATTGATTTCATGAGGGAGTATGAACAGTTGGGACACATGTCTGTGTCAAATTTGGATTGGCGTTCGGTGGAGCACTACTTTCTCCCGCATCATGCGGTATTGAAGCCATTGACTGGGAAGCTGCGCACAGTATTTGATGGTTCTGCGCAGACTTCAACAGGCGTATCCTTGAACCAGTGCTTGCATTCTGGTCCTAAGTTGGTCAAGGACCTTTGTGACGTCATCACCAGCTTCCGACGACATCAGGTTGTCTTTGTGGCCGACATAAAAATGATGTTCAGGCAGACGATTATCCACCCTGATGACCGTCGCTTCCAGCTGATCCTTTGGAGAGAGTCTCCTCGCGATCCCATGGTCGTCTACGAGCTCAATACAAATACGTACGGGTTAAGGTCAAGCCCCTACTTGGCAATACGTTCTCTTTGGGAGCTCGCAGACCGCGAAGGCCTACGTTTCCCAAGAGCCTCCGCCATCTTGAAGGACGATATTTACGTCGATGACATTTGCTCGGGCGCCTCCACAGCGGACGAGGCGATCCTCCTGCGGGACGAATTGATAGGTATTTTGGCCTCCGCTGGTTATGAGTTGCGTAAATGGATTTCCAACTCACCAGCGCTTTTGGAAGGCTTGCCAGAGGATCATCAGCAAGATCCACATCTATTTGAGATTGTTGACAACCCCGCCATGATGGCTGTTCTCGGCGTTCAGTACAGACCAGTCCAAGACATCTTTACATATAACGTAGACTTGAAATTGCCGTGTTCTTGGACTAAACGTCTCGTATTGTCTACTGTCGCCAGAACCTTTGATCCGAACGGTTGGATCTGTCCAATTATATTTTGGGCAAAATGCTTCTTGCAGAAGCTTTGGACAGCAGGATTAACCTGGGACGAACCTCTGCACGGCACTCCTGTTGAGGAATGGACCTCTTTTGTATCCTCGCTTCCTGCCGTCAATGAGATCTCCTTGCCTCGTCCCATCCTTCCTCCCGGGAAGTACAAGGCCACCCTTCACGGGTTTTGTGATGCCTCGGAACGTGGTCACGCGGCTGTGGTGTACTTGCGCACAGTTAGTGCATCAGGTCAGGTGAGGGTTTCCCTGATCATGGCGAAGAGCAAGGTTGCACCCCTTCGGACATCTCTGACCATTCCGAAATTGGAGCTCTCGGGAGCAGCACTACTTGTACGCTTATTGAACCACGTGTCTAACACTTTGGGTAAAAGCATTTGTATTAGTGGGAACTACGCCTGGACAGACAGCCAAATTGTACTTTGTTGGTTGAAGGCGTCTGTCCACACCTTGGAGGTATTTGTCGCTAATCGCGTTTCCCAAATCCAAAAATCCGAAGTCACGCTGGTTTGGAGACACGTGCCAGGTGAGCTCAACCCCGCTGATTGTGCCTCGCGCGGATGCTTGACGCCTAGTTTGATAGGTCATTCGCTGTGGTGGGGTCCGGAATGGTTGAGTCGACCAGAAATTGATTGGCCTCGAACGCCAGTTTTGAATACTTCTAATTTGCCGGGTCTACGAACACTCGCTCTTGAAAAGGTGGAATGCGCCTTCGACCCCGAATTTTTGTTAAATCGTTACAGCTCCCTCGACAAGTTGTTAGGTGTCACTGCTTGGATAAAGCGTTTTGTTTTTAACTTTAGGCACCCACAACAGAAACGACTGACACCGTTTCCCTCACCACAGGAACGACAGGAGTCCCTCACCTTTTGGGTTCGTTCTGTGCAATTGGCCCATTTTGAAAAGGAGATTGCTATCCTTAAATCAGGGAGATCGAAATTGTCGGGAGCTGTATCCAAATTGAACCCCTTTTTGGACGATACGGGTCTCTTGCGTGTTGGAGGGCGTCTCAAGAACGCCAACCTCCCTTACGGGGCTCGTCACCCCCTTTTGTTACCTAAGGACGGTCATTTGGTACGCTTGTTGGTAACTGACCGTCACCTTAAAAATTCGCATGCTGGTTGTAATGCGCTCTTGGCCATTTTGCAACGCGAGTTTTGGATCTTGTCTGCCCGAAGAATTATTCGGAGTGTAGTCTTTCGCTGCATCCCTTGCTATAAGCTCAAGGCTTCTACCATGCAGCCCTTGATGGGAGACTTACCGGCAGATCGCGTAACTGAGAGCAGGACGTTTGACGGTGTTGGCACGGACTTCGCTGGTCCCTTCTTGGTGAAAACGTCGACACTTCGAAACAGCAAGACTGTTAAGGCCTACTTGTGTGTTTTTGTTTGTCTTTCCACAAAGGCCGTACATTTGGAACTGGTCTCCTCGCTTACGACCGAGGCGTTTGTAGCCACATTTGACAGATTTGTATCCCGCAGAGGGCTGCCTTCCTTGATCCGTTCTGACTGCGGCACTAACTTCAAGGGCACCTATAATTATTTGAATGATGTTGTTAATTTCCTTGAAACCAACAAAGCTGATATAGGTGATAGGCTTGCCCGACGTGGGATAAATTGGTTGTTTTCCCCACCAAATTGTCCACACTGGGGTGGTATATTTGAGGCCGCTGTAAAATCGGCCAAAACACACTTGCGCAGGACAATCGGTGAATCTGTCCTTACATTTGAGGAACTCGCAACTGTGTTTTGTAAGATTGAGGCCGTTTTGAACTCTCGGCCATTGTGCCCGATCTCCTCAGATCCGAATGATTTGGAGGCCCTTACGCCGGGCCATTTTTTGATTGGTCGCCCACTTGTCGCCTTGCCTGAGTACCCCTATATTGATACGAGACCTGGTCGTCTCTCGCGTTTTGAATTGGTACGCCAGATTACTCAGAGCTTTTGGAAACGCTGGAATTTGGAATATTTGCACATACTCCAGCAACGCGTTAAGTGGACCGACAAGACCGATCCACCCAAGATTGGTGACCTCGTTTTGATAAAGGAGGCTAACCTTCCGCCACTCAGATGGCGCAGGGGGCGCATCCTTCATTTGGTAACTGGGGCTGATGGAGTTCTCCGATTTGCTGAGGTCTTGGTGGACGGTTCGATTCTGAGGAGAGCGGTTGCAACATTGTCACGTCTACCAACCGATTAGCGGACCGGTAGGCCGGTCCGGGGCGGGTGGATGTTTGAAATAGAATTAGTTTTTATTATAAGTCAAATCGATTAGATCGATTGAGTAACATTTTGTTTAGTCTATTGAAAATTTCTGACAATGGTCACACTGAACTGTCAACCTTTTTTTTTCGTTCATTGTCGTTTCCCGCGGTCAGCGAAAAAACCTAGCTCTGGATAGATTTCGTGTTGTGAGCGTTTTGATCTTGTATTTAGAACCCGTTTGATTGCCACTTCCTTGATCAATAACTGGCACCGGTTAATTGTGATAAAAATAGTATTTTAACGAACATTGTAAAACTTGAGTGAATCCGATGCACGTGGTTGGTGCCGGAAGAATTTGCTGATTGAAGACGCTGCGTGGAGTCTGGTAAAGTAAAGATAATTCACTTGCTAATATTGGCCAATTTTAGTCTCGTGTGTGTCTAACTTGCCTCCAGGACTCCACTCAAGAACATCACCAGGAGATATTTGGTAAGTAAGTTGTTTAATTCTTAGCGCCAAGAAACTTGGCCCATGTGTTAGATCCTTTGTCTTGGGCTAAGACTGGATGAATTAATCGCTTCCACTGATCTCTGTTAAAAAATACCCATTCTTAGCCCGAATTCTACACAGGTGGGTACAGACTCCTCGTGACGACATACAAAGATCTTCATGATAACTAGGACCGACGGCTTAACTTGCAGGTCGAGGCATGACCAGGCAGTATCTTCAAACCTTTTAATACATACATAATTTCGAAAACTCACTGATGCGCGCTGTGGATTGGAACCCAATACCCTGTACACGGCAGTCTGTCGGTATATATACTAGGCTACCGCTGCTATCCAGGGAGACACGGCCTATTAAAACAGATTTATTTCCTCAAATTAATGATGACATATTTTCTATGAGTACCTAAGTAACTTATCATCATTAGCCCATCTAAGAGTGCTCATTGTACAAAAACCAGGTGCTTTCGTATCGTTATCTAAGCTGCAAAATATTCAGTCGCAATTTAGAGCTACCAAAAAGTGGCATTCATTCAAGCACTTGCTTTGACATAAGTAGGTAAGAGCCCCATGAAACAGCCGAGTTGTCTTAGTAAACGAGTGTAGAGTACATTATTTTTAGGAACTATTGACACGAAAAGAAGAAGAATTATGAGTACGTTTAATATACTGAATATACCTTATATAAAACCTTAAGGACCTTACTGTTTGAGGTCTCGCTGTAATGCTTTGCAGGCTTCAATTAAATGATGGATATGGTTCATGAAGCAAGCAGTAATATACAAATTAATATTATTTTTACTCGAGTTGGATATCGTAATCGATCATACCCGGTAAGATAAATGAGATATCTATAAAATAATGTTGAAATGTGTTCTCTAAAAAAACTTGTTCCTACGATCCCTACTTCAAGTAAACGCTGACGAACCAGATGACGACGAACCTCTACCTACTAAAATATGCTCCCGCATTCACATACGGATACTATGACTCGCAGATGGGTTAATTCGGTTCGTATCAACAAAGAATTATATGTGAAGCTGCAGTTCACTCTTACTTATTTGGAATATTATTGTATGCACATGTATGTCACAATAAAAGTAATTGCGTTAAGCGCGGTTTTAGCTAAACATTTAACCACAGAACTATTTTATGCTAACCGCTTTCGTAAAAATCTAGTGTTACTTTTTTTCGCCTCGCCGTGCAAACTCGGTTGTGGTTCTTCCCATGCGCCACTAAGAAGTTTAAGATAGATTTATGAAGGTGTGTGAGTGAAACCGTAGTGGTATTCAAGATACAATTCCTACCTAGTGCTAGGGATACAACTCCCACACGACACAAAATACCCATCAGCATCTTAAGGACTGTGACGTTATAAGCGCTATAAGTGATAAACATAAAGCAGTATTCTTTTCATAACAAGACAGCTTATGGAACATTCACACTCTAAACCAAAAAGGAAGATACAATTGAAAACCAAACCGCAGAATAATACGCCAAATTATATTCACATTGAAAAGAAACAGTCAATGGGCCATTATAACATCGTGACTACAAGCTGAATCAGATGAAATTATGCCCGACGTACAAACAAAACCGCAGTCGATCTAACGACGATCGCAGAGCGAATCTTCACGGTTCTAAAGTCACGTAGCTCTTGTATAATATCTGGAAATTCAGTGGGACCATCTAAATTGGTACGAGCTGGATAATAAACGGACCGGATACAGCCAAGTGAGGGGATTTATGAAACTAGACTTAGGATTAAAGTTGGCTGTTTGATACGTGCCGACTCCGGAGTTAAAAGTATAATGAATCTACCGGTCAACTTTATGGATTAAGTGGTTTTATCTATGAACTTGTGAAACCTGAACTCTGCGTTAATTCACCCACAAATTGAGTTGCGTTAATGATTTGATCGATTAAATAAAGCAATTAATAAGGCTGAAACAGGACTTTTTAATCGCGAAGGCTGAAGCTTAGGGTATAGGTATACTCGAAATTATAATAACCGTGAACAGCTCATCTCGCGAGATAAGTCTTTGCTACGTCTGCTAGAAGTAGCAATAAAATAAAGTTATATTTATGACGGTCATACGTCACTCGGTAGCCCGATATTCTGAGCTCAATCTTTAGCGGTATGGCCAGTGATGTACTTCTTCGTTATGATCGCATTCTTGAGATGAACTAATGAAACTTTCAAAGGCTTAACAGTGCTGTAGTGTATAAGCGACTACTCTATTACAAAGGTCTAGAAACCTACAAACAGTACAGCGAATATCTAGTAAGAAAAACAGATATAAATAGAACGAGTTAGTAATTCGATAGTTCGAGAGATGTTCACCAACCGATATCTTTTAGTGCGCAGTGTCCCATGATGTAAAATGTGATTAGCTTTTTAAAATTTTACTAATTATACACAAGGAATGTTCGAACTAAGTTATACGTCTCATGTGCGTAGAGATACCTATAGGTACGCTTATACTTAAACGAAATGTTCTTATTGTTTCTTTCAATTCAAAGACAAAAAGTGCCGGGAGGCGTATAAAAAGGTATAGATTATTATGAAATGTTTTGTTTCTTCAAACAATATATTCTAACCTGTCAAACAAACTACCGATAGCATAGATCAAGAAGTCGTGATATAAAACACGAATGGTACTTTTTGTTCTTTATGACATAAATAACCTACGTTTTATTTGATAACCAAATCACAACAGTTTAGTTTTTATATTTATTTAAAGATTATTCGAAACGAATCGGGAATATAAAACAGATATATGGCTGATAAACTATTATTAAAACATAGTTTTATGCTGTGTGGGTATTGTAGGAACTGGATTTTCTCAAGTTAGTATTAAAAGAGGCTAGAAATTAGTAATGTATCCTTCACTTTTAGTTTGGTTTGTATACATTACTAGCTGTTGTCTGCCCTATATTTTCAACACCTCTTTTACTCTTCTAGGGATGGCACATAATAAATCCCACCATTGTGGTTTTTCAACATAAACGAAACCCACTGTCCTAATTTCATGTTCCTACTCGTAGCTTCAGTAGTTTAAGATCTGCAATGACTACTCAATAACGACAAGAACTTAAATACAATAGAAGAAGATGATGATGATCTCAAGAAGCTTGACGGCGCTTTGATCCTCAGTCACGCAGACTTGCGTGCAAGTCACATAAATAGATAAGGCATCTGGCGCTGGCATTGCTGTGATGTATCGCTGGCATAGCACTAGACTGGCGTACTAATGACATGGATGTGGCATATCGCAAGCGTGGATTATAGCTGTCGTTCACACGGCCATGATGGACGCGATCGCTTCGTATCATCGTCTCATAAAGCATGTCATTTTAACTGGATATCCAAATATATATGCTTACTTGGAAAAAAATCGTTGAAAAAAAGTCGCTATACTATGTATTTCCCCATCATTTTCCAGTAAAACCCTTCACATAACTATAAGTAAAATAAATCGCCGTCTCATATTAAGTAATTTACTAATCCTAGTAAAGTAATGCATTCCGGATTATTTCATAATAACGTACTTTATACACTTCAAATTGTTAGTCACAAAATAATATACCAACAAACCAAAAAATAAATCATTTATTAAAACAAAATTCAAAACCACTAATAACCGTTACATCACCGCCATTGTGGATTTATTCCAGTTTGTTCCGTGTAACATTTCTCGGGAGGATTTACAGCTGCAAGACAATCTGATACACCCTGTTCGCCGGACGAAGCTGTACCACCCAAATTCGTTGAGTTGATTACTGCAATAAACAATTCTACCATTGAAAACTGCACCAGGTTTCCAAATCAAAGCGAACTTTTGTTTGCGGTACTTGCAAGCAAAACGAGGGCCGAAAATGTTGTATGCATATTCTGTAAATACGTACCTAGAGGAACGTGTATTTAGTTGTTATATTTGGTCAAATCAGACTAGATTGGAAATCGGACTCCGGTGTGCGAAATGCCTATTTTGCTGCATAACACTAGAGGGTAGGTAATCAATTTTAAACTTTCACAATTTGAATTGTGTACATTATAAAAATTAATATCCTTAACTAATTATGTAATACTGAATAACGATATACTAACATGAGGATGTTACATCGTCATAATCATCTTAGAGATAATGAAGCTGAACTATTTAAAGGGTCTTCATTGTGTTAACTGATTGAACAAGAAACTGTATCCGTTAGTATAATGTTTGTAAAGTCCTCCGCGACAAAACAGTTATCCTTAGTGTAGGAGTGTTTTAAAACTGCTCCAAACCTAAATAAGGTTTCAAACAGGCCGAAACATTGCAAAAATAAAAATAATTGCTACTTATTGTATAAAATACTCATGTATATATCTATATCCTTACTGAATAGTTGTCAAAAAATAAATACTACCAGATTACGCATGTCAACAATATTTCGCAACTAGGAGGTTTCCGGCGACTGGGACCACAATTAACTGGGACCGCGGTCCCAGTTACCGGATTTGTAAAAGATAAATAATTTTCTTCCAGCAACTAGGACCACTCATAGATGACTTAAATAAATCTATTGTTCAAGCCAAAATCAGTACAGTCAAACGAAAAAATCTCAAAATTATTTATATAATTATCATTGACTCGTTCTAGACGTGATTTTATCCTATGCGCTTAGTATAATAAAAATAATACGAATGAGCTTTATTCCTATTATGAGCCTGTAATTGTATTATTTTAAAAAAGTTGGAATAAATAAACAGTCTTATACTCACCACAAGGACTTTTACATAATACATCCACCTTAGCACCACGTGTAAATACCAAAACTCATCAAATATATACAACTAAAACTAAAATAATAAACAACTATTTTATCTACTATATATTGTACACATAAATCACTTCACTAATCACTTCTGAGAAGTGACTAATATACCTTCATATCGGGTCTGAATTGGCCAAACAACTAATATCAATCGAGGGAACTCAAAACTCCGAACTTCGCCAACAGCAGCCAATAGTTTATTTGATTTGATACATTATTAATGTAACATATTCAACCCAACGTGCTCCTTCCTCTTTGCCAAGTCAACATTGACTTCAAACAAGTTATATGCAAAGTTTATTCATAAATGAGAAATTTATTGACTATAGGGAAGTCAATTTGCGAGCAAATATTATATGGTATTCGGTAAGGAGAATCTCAACCACTTATCTTAACAGCAAATGCGTAATATTTGATTTAGAGATTTTATATAGCCCCTCACTCTTCGTTTTCCCTTACATTTTTATGGAGGCAATGAAAAGTATTCCTGATTCATTTTATATTTATTACCTCTATTGTTCAGTTTTATTGCCCATTTAAGTAATGGTTTATTCATTGGTCTTTTCAATATAATGTGTGCAATAGTTATAATCTGGGGGCATACAGGTATTTCGAGATAAATAGCAAATAATATCAGCGTACAATAAAAAAGTTTCTCGCTCAACTAGTAAAATAAAAACAATAAAATAATACTTACAGTGATCGTTGCTTCGTTTAACCTTTTCCTGTAAGCAATGAGATTGCCTATAATTGTTAAGAAATCGATACAATAATAGCAAGTATAGCAGAAGGCTAAGAAAATTAAAGTATAATGTTTGCTGTATTCGAAGCAGTCATTTCAGCTCGACTGAGAAAAAATATAAGTGCAACTTACTATTGTATCTCTCACGAGTCTCATTACCAAGACGAACGGAATTGTCAATTCTCAGAAATAGGGAACGGGTAAACCGAATATAGTTCATTGTATACTAGTAATTAGTGTATATTTATGTCAATAAGCTTCTTGCTGTCTTCTTCTATAAAAATTAAAATAATGAGATGGATTTTTATATGATACTTAAGCGACTATATTATTAAATACTATTGAACAGGAAATAAAATAACAAACGGTCTTCTAAATACATAGGCACCTTCGTAGCTGCCTATGTATTGTTGTATAAGGTCGTCCTTATCATATTCAAGAAAAAGGTCGTTTGTTTGCATTGTTATTTTTTTTACTACAATTGAAAACTGAATAATGAGTTCCTAAAAAATATAGATATATAAGATACTTTCGAAACTATAATCTGCACGTACCTACAGCGTATCAAAATCAATGTTTTATCTAAGAACTATCAATAGCAAGGCTAAATCCAATAAAATCACTACATATCCAATAAATTGAACTCACAGCGCCGGCGATTTCCATCAAAACCGCCACAGTAAGCAGGACGAGGTGGAGTCTCATGTCGATTTGCATCCAGCGCGCCACGGCACGGAAACAAACTGTCTTGTCGCACGCTTAATGTTGCTTCACTTAATAAAGGCTTCCTAGCCAGTGCCAGACGTTTGCTAACGAGACTACCTTGTGATGTGGTACAAGTGATGCACGGTCAGCGGGTTTCGGCCTTGTTATAAAAGAAGGACGAAACTAAGGACGGATAGTTAGAAGTTTAAACCTATCGCTAGCTGTCTAAACATGATTATATATTAGGCAAATTGATTATGCAGCTTCTGTCTCTATACTTCGTCGAAACAAACGATGAATTAATAAGCGAGCTTCTTTAAAAAATAAATGTTTAAACCTAGGAGTAAATCTGATGAGCATTATGTCCTTGTTTTGTTTATGAGCTCTTTTGAATTATATTAACATTTAAAAAATTTGGTTGCCTGTAAAGTCGGTATACGGGCGAAAGTTTTACGTGACAACGACTTTGAGTGGTAAAATAATTTTAATGTGAATATTCATTCGTATAGTAGGAAGAAGGATGAAAGACGCGTGCCTTTCACTTTTTATGTCTGTCTCTCTCGCTCTTAGGCGGGACGCGTGCCTCTCACTCGCTCTCATTGTGAGCGCATAACGTGAGCGGAGCGTAACGCAGTTTCTTGAAGTGTCACCCGGCAAACCAATTTATAAGACGTTGTCACGTCAAAAAAATACAAAATAATCTATTTAAGGAATGTAACTAATTTCATATCCTTGAAGTAATAATTCTAAATATATTGCGCATGACACAACATCTAAATCCAATCAATGTCATATGTAAACATTGTATTTTATTGAAATTAAACTACAATTTACGGATTTTATCGCGATGTATTGGTTTCGCTAAGTTATTACATATTACATTTGAACCGAATGATCTAGAAACTACATTTTTAATTTATTACTAGCCAACGTTTCGAATTCTTTACAGGATTCATGTTCACGGCAGACTGAGGTGATATTTGTCTTTTTCTTGAATGTATAAGTTATCTCAAAGTACCCGAACATTTTTCAACTATTGGTGTTACTATTAACGCAGAATGAGCTCACCGTGTCCTTAGGTCTTCTGGTGACTTTGTTCTTCTTGGGTTTCAATAGCCTTATGGTAGGGTCCCAAGCTGGAGGAACATTCCAACCCTCTTCCCTATTGAAATTAGGGTGGTTTTTAAATTCAATAGCCTCACGTATCATCCTTGGAAGAAAACGGTGTTCTTTTGCGAGTATCTGTGGTTCATCAAATCGCAGGTAGTGGTTGGGTCCTTGTTCCACATGTTCACACACAGCAGACTTTGTTGAGCGTGTATGTTTTATGCCAGCTATATGTTCTTTAAGTCGAATGCCTATGCTTCTCTTGAACTTGGTTTGTCCATTGTATGAGAGCCCACATTCACAGTAAATTTTCGTAGACACCGCAAGGGTAACTGACACTTGACTGTTGGTAATAATTGACTTATCTTCGTTGCCGGCTTGTAGTAAGTTTTGATTGAAGCTCGCTTCAAGATGTAGCCAATTTTGTCTGTCACGCCCTTGATGTATGGGAGGACAGCAGGTTGTCTTTTTGCTGTGGCTGGATTTTCTTTCTTCTGGGATCTGTGACAGTGGCGCGGCGGTCGGAGCTTGTTGTCTTGCAGAACTTGCCTGACATGTTGAAGCTCAGCGTACAGTTGTTTCTTGTCACAGATCCCTAGGGCTCTCTGTACCAGAGACATTCCTACAGTACAGTAGCTAACTGTTTAGGATGGTGGTGAGATTCACTGTTTAAGTACCTATTGGTATTTCAATGTGTAACATTCGCGTAAACCCAAGAAGATACTATTGTATTTTATTTTTGATATACAATCATTTATTTTAAAATAAAGATCCGTCTGTAGCAAATGTAAACAAAACAAAAATCAAATTACGGCTCATTTCATTTAAACCGAATCATCTAGAAACTTTTTTTTTAATTACTAGCTGACGTTTCGATTTCTTTATAAGCCTCAGTCTGCCGTGACCACGCCACGGTTCCTGTGTTTGATTTCAATATCCTAAAGTACTTCAACTTAGAACTTGTGATATTTCTATGAAATTACTTATAATAAAAATATTACAGTAACAATAAAATTATATCACAATGAACCTAGTTATATCATTACCCTATTCTTCTCTCCAATAAGTGCAACGAATCGATCTTTATCGCCTATAACTTGCACAACACTTTGAACCTGTGCATGGTATGATTAGAAACACAATGATACAGTACGTATTTATTGCAACTCCGAGACAATTCAGATTCTGTTCCAATATTGAAAATCAAATGCTAGTTACTTATGAACGTGTTAATTATAATATGACATTTTATGTGATCTTACGTCTTACGATAGCTGTTGAGAACATAGATAATATAATATGGTTGAAAATACTTCTTCAGAAGTACGTTGGATGAGGGCAGAATCCTTGTGTGATTTGTTTTAAAAATGTTTTGTACTTGTCCTAAAATAACCAATCAAGGCTTTGAAGTCTTGGTTTGTTTATTACTCTACATTTGCTCTGCATTGACGCATTAGATTGATTATGAGGCAGCGAAGATTATTTATTTACCGTTAAAAAGACGAATGTAATATACCAGACATACATTTTCGTTCCTCAAAGCAAAGTTAAAAACTTCAGACAAGCGTTATAGCTTCTTTATCTGGTTTGTTAGTCTAGTGATGAGTGGCCCTGGATGCTCAGCCGGAGGATATAGCTTCGATTCCCAAACAGGCTAACTCTTTGTGTGATGTTTTGTTCTATATCTTCAATATATACTTTTCAGTTCACTAATAATAGACAGAAATCGTATAACTTCAGCAACTTCTGTTATTGCCCACTATTGAGCGTAATACCTACATCTATCTAAAGTTAAAACAAGCCATTATAATATGTACATTATTTAGCATTCAAAAACGTACGAGACATTACACAAACGTATGGCTAAACAGTACCTAAACAATCCAATTGACATATCTAATTAAACTGCAATATGCATTAACCGCGTCTCATTTCATATGCTGTCGAATAGATAAGTATGTTGACAGCTATGCAATACTTGTCGTAGTTTCATAATGTAGACTTACCTTGCCGGCATAGTAATAAAACTATTTCTATACATGGTGATAGAAAATATAATAAGAAAATTTAAGCTGGTTTTCCTATACCATTTTTAGTTATCCATGTTTGAAAACACCCATTGCCTGCATCCACTAACCCAATGTCCTACGGAATTTTTTTAGCCCTGCATGACCGACAAAACGACGCGATGCGACGCAATCAAACTGTCAAACCCGTTTTTGCGTCGCTCTCAGAGAGCGTTAAGATGCGTCCTCATCTCTCTGTCGCCTCTGAACGCTCACGTTTGGGAAGGATCGGTAGCTGTAACCGAGCGTTCGGGTGCCATTCTGCTCACGTGCGCAAGTCAAGCAAGCTATCAAACTGACAGCTTCTATCCCTTCAAAGCAGCAGGACTGGACGGCATCTTCCCAGGGTTATTACAATGGAGGTGTGAACCTGTCCTGAAAAGACTCCTGGCAATCATGAGGGCTAGCCTGGCCCTCAGATATGTACCAAAGAAATGGAGGGAAGTCAAACTAGTTTTCATACCAAAACCAGGCAAAACAGACTATACAAATGCAAAGTCCTTCAGACCAATAAGCATGACCTCCTTCATGCTCAAAGCCTTGGAAAGGCTTTGCGAGAGGGAACTAAGAAGTGGGGCTCTGAAGCACGTGCCGCTACATGCCGACCAACATGCATACAGCTCAGGGAAATCGACGGAATCGGCCTTACATCAGGTCATGAACCAAATAGATGCTGCTATTCAACAAAAAAAGTATCTGGCGGGGCACCTTCATCGACATAGAAGGAGCCTTCGACAAGACAAACTTCTCCAGTATAAGCAATGCCCTAGCTAGACATAGTGTGGACAGGCCTGGCGCACTTCGCATTTTAGGTACAAACTTACAAGTACCTCCGCCGCCCATGACTACATGGTTGGATAGAGGGTTGCCGCGCGTCGCTCACATTAGACGTCACGCAACGAGTGCCACTGCTCCGTATTCTCACGCGCCGTGTTCGAACATTGTTCAAATTATATAAACGCCTTTTAACAAAACGAACTTAAAAATATACTGCTTCGCATTTGGCTGCTTAAATAACAACACGGATCCGAACCTGTACTCATCTGAATAAAGAAATTAACACTTATGCGTGGCTAGTCTGTCGACATTTTTAATACATAATTATGTTAAAATTATACTGACATCGTCAAATAGTTTTCTGAGGGCCAATTCTTGTAATTAGATGTCATAAATGGTATTCTCGTAACTTAACTAACACTTTAATGACATCGAGACTGTAACGAAAACTGAATAAAGTGTGAACGGTGTCCTGCTAAACCGATCGCATCGCATTGTGCACCCCGCCTGGCCTCCGGCACCCGCGTGACCCATAATTAAAATTAAATCACAAATCAGTCAAAATGCGAGAATTAACCTTCCGATGTCAGGTATGAAATGTCATTTGTTTTGAATAGAATATTTTTTTAAAGCACAACCCTAACCGCATCAGAAAAGATATGAATGACGTGTCGGAAAGAGACACGATGTAGATTAATATAAATTGTAGGCGCTTAGCGCTGTGCGCGCCAAATTGCGCTTTTTTTGGTCACAGCTAGAATTGTTATTTATTAACACGCTAGTGCTAAGAGCGCCTTCTGTACTTTAGTTCTTATGTATATTCTATGGTGTGGATCAGATGCTCATACAATGAGTCCAAAACATGCTCAGCAAAAGGGTAGTACGCCTGCACGGCGACACCCAGACAGCCTTGATAACTAAAGGTTGCCCGCAGGGAGGCGTTCTCTCCCCGCTATTTTGGAACTTAGTCATCAATGAACTCATAGACAAACTCAACGCGAGATAATTCTACACAATAGGATATGCAGATGATCTGACTATTCTCCCCTCAGGTAAGGTAACTAGTACAGTGTACATGTACAACCTTAACAAACAAGCCCTACGCATAGTAGAGTGGTAGTGTAATGAGTACGAACTCTGGGTAAACCCGACCAAGACTGAACTAATAATGTTCACACTCAAACGCGCTCTGGGTCTCTACCAGCTGCCCAGATTATTTCACCCAGGGCTTTAACTTTCTACTGAGGTCAAGTACCTGGGTGTCACTCTCAACAGCAAATTGACATGGATCAGCCACATGGAAAATAAGCTCAATAAAGCCAGCATCGTATTCTGGCAGTGCAAGAAGATGATAGGCAAACGCTGGGGCCTGTCCCCCAAAATTGTCTTATGGCTCTATAAGACAATAATACGTCCGATGATAAGCTACGGCGCAGTAGTGTGGTGGCCTCGGATCAACCTAACAACGGCCGCCAACAAGCTTCAAAGGCTTCCAAGACTTGGACGCCTAGCGGCCACGGGCTGCATGAAAACCACAACTACAGCGGCGCCCGAAGTGTTGCTGGACCTGCCTCCATTGCACCTGATCATACAACAGGAAGCAAGAATGTCGGCGTTTCAGCTAAGAGCTCTGAAGCTCTGGAAAGAGACCAATACACCGCACAGTAGCAAATTGAATACACTCTTCAAAGAAGTTTCTCTTACACAAGTCATTGGCGACCGAATACCAAAACAATTTGTGTTTGACAAGAAATACTAAATCCAACTGTACGAGGATCTACACGGAGTAGCGGTTAACCACAACGAGCTCACAGTCTTCACAGTTGGGTCTAAGACGGATACAGGTACGGGTTCAGGACTATTCTCAGAGGACCTAAACATCAACATCGCAGCACCGCTGGGAGCCTATAACACGGTCTACAAGGCCGAATATTTCAGCATAATCCTAACTGTCACAGCAATCTTGGCACGTGAGGTAAGGGAACAATCCGTTAGGATCCTCTCAGACAGTATTGCTGTACTGTCAGCCCTCAAAAGCCATACTATCACCTCGACACTCACACTCGAATGCCACCAGATACTAACAGAGGTAGGTAAACTAAACTAACTAATACTGCAATGGATCAAGGGCCACAGT
The DNA here is from genome assembly GCA_944739405.2 of Euclidia mi. Lineage (NCBI taxonomy): Eukaryota > Metazoa > Arthropoda > Insecta > Lepidoptera > Erebidae > Euclidia > Euclidia mi. The sequence goes on along the minus strand of OX123188.2, from coordinate 31,301,954 downwards.
GGCTCAAGAGGGAATGACGCAGCCGACGTAATTGCGAAGAGGGGCCACTTTAGAGGTGGTGGGACTCGAGCTCATTAATCCCCTCTGTTCTGGTTTTGATCGCAACCTGGTAAGAAACAGAACCAGGACCCAGCATAAACAGTCCTGGATTGGTATTGAAACCTTTTAGGTAGGCCAAGGGGGCTCGGGCTCTTCCCGCAGCAGATGGTAAGATAGCCAAACAAGTCCTCCGGCTGTCCAAACAACAACCGCGGATAGTCACGGCCGCCTACGCAGGACACCGATCATTTAATAAGCACCTATTTACTATAGGTATCACCGACAGCCAGCTGTATAGAGCCTGTATGGCAGCAGACGAGACGGCAGCCCATCTGCTCTTCAACTGCCCTGAGGTCTCACAGTACAGGCAGCAGTACTTGACCAGACACAGCACGCTAAGGGCAGCAGTGGGCCACATCAAGAGTCTGCTGGCCTTCCTCGAAGAGCTGGGGTGGCTCGAGTGACACCATCAATCCAGTGCGTAACCCGCACGCAAAATCCACACCAGGACGTGGAGTTGCGGAAACAGCCCGTGCTACCCAGTAAGATTAGGGCGTGTCTACATCCCTGCATCATTTCTAGAATATGCCTATGTGCGAAAGAATCATGAGCTACTCATGCGCTATTCAGACAAATAAACAAACTGAATAAAACCTAGAGAAATCTTAAGATAAGTATCCTGCACATATCTTACATTGCCGCAGAGTAATAAAGTACAAGAATTTGGCATGATACGAAAATAATCGTATTGCGTTCCCAAGTTTGCTACTCAAGTGAGTCTTCAGATAAATGGTCAAGACTATATCGGATGCGTAAGTATCATGACAGAACGGAGGCAGACGACTCTCGTCGACGCGGCGTATAAGTAAATAATTGGTACCGTTTATACGGCTATTGAGTCCATAAACCTTGGACTTAGTCAATTGTTTATAAAATGTATTTTTTCACCTATAATAACAACATTCATCCCTCTATTTTATTTCAATAATATATTATATTATCTAACTTTACCTCCTTCACTGAACTGTGAAACAATAACTACACAAAGCTAGCAATATAAACGTGCTTGCATGAAAATACATAAATCAATTTTCACATTCACATTTTATATTGTAGTCAAAGAATATTAACATAATTTAAAAAAATATGATATATAGTTCAATTTCTGAGAATAATGATACTTATTCTCTTTTCTTTTAATAGTAAAACGTGATGAGAGTGTCTCTTATTTATATTGCTGTGTTAGCATTTATTTGATATAATAATATTTTGTTAATTTATATTATTGGGTGATGATACTACAATGTGTGTGTTCGCATGTATTATAAGATAGTGTATTGACTAACAAGATAGTGTTGACTAACTGGTCATTCTTGTTCCGATATCTCATTCGGACATAATTCATTCCTTCACTCAGGCTCTTGGAAGGAGCGCAGGCGAACACACACACTACAGTCTCGGCACTCGGAGAGTTGAGATCGATATAAGTAAGATACCGTCACCAAGTATAGAATAAGTACTAATTATCGTGGTGTATTATGAGAAATATTATATGAACTATTTTAATTGCAACAAGGTGGAATAAAGTGATTATTGCGAAGAACTGTTATCTCATTTTCTGGCCTCCTAACAGCTGTATATCAGTTGCTTATGTGTAACAGGGTTATTCAAAATATTACAAGTTGTTGAGCCATACTAATAAACTATTTCATTCGAATTACATACAATGCATAATTCGAAATTATAAAGAATATTAATTATATGTTATGTGGAAATCAAACGCCAGGATACTCGATAAAACTAGTATATTTCTCCGTTTTCCTATCTTTTACAAAATTATTCGTCTTAAGTCTTAACTGCTCGATCCCACAAATCGCCATCTTCCTTTTTAATCTTCTATCTCGCTCGCAAATTCAATCTCTCGCTCATACATTCAATCAAATCTTACTCACTTGTTCACTCCCACATTCGGCCGTCCTGCAATAAAAATTAGTCTGTCCCATGTTTTAAACGGTCGCTCCGCTCTGAGCCACAGAGCCGCTCTGAGCCACCAGCGATTGCCTTGCTATAATCAACTGTTGGAGCACCGTCCATTGAAATATTTCACCATTATCCTCGACATCCATTTAGTGACAGGGTACGTCTTATCCTGGCCAGTAAATTTCGGGATCAACTCATCGGCATAGAACCCGTAGCCGGCTTGCATCATCGGGATTTCACCTGAATCCGCCGTTTTCGACATCGTCCGTCGTCTATTTTGATTTGAAATCGTCTTCTTCGTTAAAATAGGTGTGCCGTGTAGCCACACGGTCGGCGATTTTCGTCGTGGGCAATCCGTCGTCCGTCTTCCGATTTCTCACAATTCCACTTTTGTGGGCGTGAAATGTGGAAATCAAACGCCAGGATACTCGATAAAACTAGTATATTTCTTCGTTTTCCTATATTTTACAAAATTATTCGTCTTAGGTCTTAACTGCTCGATCGCACTAATCGCCATCTTCCTTTTTAATCTTCTATCTCGCTCGCACATTTAGTCTCTCGCTCATACATTCAATCAGATCTTACTCACTTGTTCACTCCCACATGTTATATAGCAACATTATTACTAATTGAATGCTGTCACCCTCATGCTTCTACAGAATATATATTATGTAGTATCTGAAAGGTAAGTAGGTAAAAGAGTAGAGACCGCACTATCCTTGCCGACTCGCACATTGGTACTTCCTCATTCGTGCGGTTTGTCTCTTAACGGCTGATGGTACAAGGCTGTCGGGTATGTTACTTGAGATTTCAAACATTTCATCTGCGAGCTATTTACGGTTTTACCTAGTTTTTATGAAACTTTTATTAGTATTTATAATAGAATATCATCTTAATATATAAAATCCTTGCGTTACTGACTGACTGACAGACACGCTACAGCCGAAACTACTGGTCACAAGAAGATGAAATTTAGCACGTATGTTCCTTGAAGAGGGAGCACTAAGAGAGGATTTTTGGAAATTCCACCCCTAAGGGGGTAAAACTGGGGGTCAAAGTTTGTATGAAACTTTTTATTCCTTTAATTTATTGACTCCAAACTTTATATATTGGTTCCTCAAATGATGATAGTGAAAACTAAGATTTTTTCTTTGGAAATTCCTCCCCTAAGGGGGTAAAACTGGGGGTCAAAGTATGTATGAAACTTTTTATTCCTTTAATGGATTGACTTCAAACTTTGTATATTGGTTCCTCAAATGACAAAAATGAACACTAAGAATTTGTGTTTTTGAAAATTTCTACCCTCAAGAGGTTAGATAGGGGTTCAAAGTGTGTATTAAATGAAACTTATAATTCCTTCCCATTTTGTAATATAAAAAAAAACTTCAATGGATTCACTTGAAACTTCGCATATTAGTTTCTCAAAATGATGATAGTGAACACTAAGAATTTGTTTCTTTGGAAATTCCTACCCTCAGGGGGTTAGATGGGGGTTCAAGGTGTGTATGAAACGAAACATGTAATTCCTTCAGTGGATTGACTTCAAACTTTGTATATTGGTTTCTCTCTTGACCTTAGTAAACATTAAGAAAATCTTTTGGAATTTCTTACCCTAAAGGGTTAAAAAGGAGAGTTGGAATTCATATGAAACCTTTTTATTCCTTCATTGGAATAACTTCAAACTATTATATAGGTTATAAAGGTTCCTCAAATGACGTTAGTGAACACTAAGAAAGGAGTTTTCGAAGTCACTCCCCTATGGGGCTTAAGAATGGGTGTCCCATTTTGTAATATAAAAAAAACTTCAATGGATTCACTTGCAACTTTGTATATCGGTTCCTCAAGTGACGTTTCACCACTTAAATGGGGAGTTCAAAAAGAGGTCTCAGTTTGTATAAAATATTTTAATTCCTTCACTTGATTTTTTTCATCGTCCCTGATGAGCATTAAATTTTCATTTATTTAAGCAGCTGGCTCTCATCTAATCTCTCATCTTCACTAACTAAAATAGAGGATGGTTCTTTATATGAGCAATAGAAGCCAAAATACTTAGAAACGTTATTTTGCTATTTTATTTATTTTTAAGTAGGTAAGCACTTTTTATCAGTTTTCTGCTATTTTTTTTTTACGAGGTGGAAAATCCCTTCGGATCTCCGACTCTTGGGGGAAATAAGAGCCGGAGTATGTGGTGTTTCCACTAAAAACCACCTCGACTGCCGCCATGTACCCGTGTGTCGGAGGGTGGGGCATCACCTAAGCACTCGTCGCCACCCTCCGACGGGTATTGGCCCGCCAGATGGTCAGGCGGGCCCCGAACAAAACCCCCTTGGCGACGGATTAAGGTGTTGGACTCCGCCGCCAAAACGCCCAGCGGCCGCAGAGGATAGGGAGGACGGCAACGCAACACCGCATCTCCTCATCCTCTGCGGCCCCACCGCGACGCATCGAAAGGTGCGCCCCCTTTTGGTCGCGGGAGATAGGGTGCGCGGCAACGCAACACCGACACGCCTCTCCTCCCGCAACCGCACCCGACTGCGAGGGACAGACAGAACTGTCCCCCGCACCCGCACCGTTGGACGCATCCTGCGCAGGCCCCTCCAAGCCCACGCGGAGCGTCCCCTCCTGGATCGTTCTTAGCTCTCCGCGGGTGACCAATCCACGGTTACTGAGCCCCCCCACCACGACAAGGTGGAGATCCCACGGGGGGGATCAGTTTTTTCTTTAACCCAAAAAAATACTAAGAAGGGGTTTTTGAACTTGGATAATTTATTTTAATTTTTTTACAATGTCACTGAGATGTACTAATGTATACTGCTACGGAATGCTTGACTAATTTAATTTTAACTAGCTTTTGCAAGCAGTTACGCCTAAATGAAATTTTTATACTTTGTGCGAACATGAAAACTTCATGAACCATTAGTAAAATACACATCAGCTGATTCAGCCATTTTTAAGATTACCCTGAATAAATAGACAGACAGAAAAACAATCTATATAAATCATTGAGATACTCGAAACGGGTTAGCAACAATATGCATTACATTTATTTTGAGATTACAGACAGTTTGTTTATATTTTTTTATAGTCTCACGCCAGTATCCCCGAAAGGGGGAGGCAGAGGTGTAATATTACACCCACATTTCGCAGTGTTGCATATTACGTCCCACGTAATAGGGGGCGAGCCTATTGCCGTTACCGAGCACATTGGCAGACTCCGTGCTGCTACTGTGAATTCGGCAACGCTCAGTAATAATTTTGACGACCCGGGAATCGAACCCGAGACCTCCTGTTTAGCAGACGCATACGCTATCCACTGTACCACGGAGGCAGTCAAATCTTATTTATTTGTATAATCTATCTGTATATAAAATCCTTGCGTTACTAATTGACTGACAGACATGCTACAGCCGAAACAACTGAGCGCAAGTAGATGAAATTTTAGTATTAGTTATTTGTTTTATTGGTACAATTTTATTAAAACAATTAAGCAATAGCCGACCGAACACACCATCTGTCAAGTGCATGTCAAGTGTGACAACTTGACAGACGTGATTGTAAAGCGTTCGGAAACGCATAAAAAAAGTTATCTATTTATCTTGATTTATAATATGGAATTTATATTCTATATTGTTTTTATTATGATTATTTAATCTATGTATGTATATTTATTTGATATTTATATATTAATTTATAGTGTATGTACTATTTCTATTAATTATAACTAGTTTTAAGAGTTTATATGTATGTAAGTAAGTAGGTCCTGCGGGAAGATCAGTGTTGCAGTCTCACCCGATTCTGCAACTAATACTGACGCAGGTACCTTATTTGCGATCCAAAAACTGTTTTTCTATAGTCCATTTCACACTATACTGTTGTATCTACTGCATTGGAGTTGCAAATAAAAAACAATTTCATTTCATTTCATTTCATTTCAAATTTAACATGTAGCTATGTTCCTTGAGGAGGGTGGGGGTGTTTGTACAAAATATTTTATCTAATCGTAATTTACGCGTGCGAAGCAGCGGGCAAAAGCTAGTATTATTTAAAACGGATACTGCCCAATCGTGATCCATTGAATTTTTACATAATAAATAATTGCGGATTACAAATGTAATGATTAGATAAAATGAATGTCTTGTATCTAGCAATATCGTATGACCATGTTTATTGGTACTTACTAATGTATTTATCAGCACATTATCATCAGAAAATATGACAATGTATTCTTACTTTATTATGTATGTATGTCTGTCTAGTATCTTCTTGGGTTTACGCGAATATTACACATTGAAATTAAACTAGAGTTTACGGATTTTATCGTGATGTATTGGTTTCAATAAGTTATTACATTTGAAACGAATGATCTAGAAACTACATTTTTAATTTATTACTAGCTGACGTTTCGAATTCTTTACAGGATTCATGTTCACGGCAGACTGAGGTGATATTTGTCTTTTTCTTGAATGTATAAGTTATCTCAAAGGACCCGAACATTTTTCAACTACTCTGTCTACATTGTCTACATTGTAATTAGAAAATATGTTCATGTCTCCGTTTAAAGACACTTATTTTACCTTTCGTATCAATCAGCCTTGTATTACTAATTACTTTGATAATTTTGACGAGCTGGCGAGGTGTAAGACATGTTGACGTTATCGTACGTGTGCGTATGGCACATTTAAAGAAAAAAAAAAGTACTTTAACCCCCCACCTCGCTGCTAAAAATTGTCTGGATGAATGATTTGTTGTTCCTTATCTTGGGGTTCTTTGCATCCTTTGGCTATCCCCCCCGTGGGATCTCCACCTTGTCGTGGTGGGGGGGCTTAGTAACCGTGGATTGGTGACCCGCGGTGAAGCTAAGAGGGATCCAGGAGGGGACGCTCCGCGTGGGCTTGACGGAGGCCTGCGCAGGATGCGTCCAAAGGGCGGGTGCGAGGGACAGTTCTTCTGTCCCTCGCAGTCGGGTGCGGTCGCGGGAGGTGAGGCGTGTCGGTGTTGCGTTGCCGCGCGCCCTATCTCCCGCGACCAAATGGAGGCGCACCATCGTTGCGTCGCGGTGGGGCCGCAGAGGAAGAGGAGATGCGGTGTTGCGTTGCCGTCCTCCCTATCCTCTGCGGCCGCTGAGTGTTTTGGCGGCGGAGCCCAACACCTTCATCCGCCGCCAAGGGGGTTTTGTTCGGGGCCCGCCTGACCATCTGGCGGGCCAATACCCGTCGGGGGGTAGTGACGAATGCCTATGCGAATCCCTACCCTCCGACACACGGGTACATGAGGAACACGGGTTGGTTTTTAGTCAGTAAGAGTCTGACAGTCCCCTTCGTCCTTCCCCCGGGGCGGAGGGACTCCATGAGGATTTTCCAACCCGATACCAAAAAAAAAAAAAAAAAAAAAAAAAAAAAAAAAAAAAAAAAAATCCTTTGGCTATACGTTTTTAAAGCTCCCGCGATACAGGAAAATTACTTCTTCTTTGGACTATCCAGTGTGGTGAACAATGGCCGTACCCTTCTTATAGTGAGAAGAGACTAATATCCGGCTTTGGGCTGAAGACAGGGCTGATATCAGGTAGTAAAAATACTATTTCTCTCTGTTTTCAAAATCGGTTGTTTCTTATTGAACTTTATCTACTACCGTACGTAGTTTAAATTCATCATCTCGCTGTCGATGGCTAAAAAAGCAGCAGCAATGCCCAAACACAATATTAAAAGCTTCTCAGCCGTAAAATTTATCTCATAACAGTAGCGAAGTTAGGACGGTGTAAAGACATCATTTACAGGGACAAAATAAGGATCATCGTGCACTGAGCCCTCGTAAAACAATTTGTAAGCTCGTATAAACTTATCCAATCTCGTTTGACTGAGTACTAAATGAGTAATACGTTATGCGGTGCGGACGCGAGATTTATTGACTGTTTGCTTGTTCATTATTTGTTTGACTAAATAAATACCTAGATTTAGGAGTAAAGAGATTTGTTAAGTAATGTCTAGACTCACTGATGGCGTCGTTTATTTGGATGTGGTGAAACAGACAATTTATTGAACTTAATTTTCTGTAGATATAATGATGTAAAAATCTCTTCGGTGGTTTAATGTCGCTATATTGATAATTTGAGAAAACGAACATGATTGTGTATATCAATAATTATTGTCATCTTTATACTTATAAGTTATAAGTATAAACATGAAAATAAGTCAGTGTAAGCCAGTATACAACTATAATTCTGCACTAACTATATGACTGCACGGCTGGCGTAGTGGTTTAAGCGGCCACCTAGCCGCTTGACACTGCGCCGAGTGTTGTGGGTTCGATCCCCACACGAGGCAACACTTTGTGTAATTCACAAATTGTTGTTTCGAGTCTGGGTGTTCATTGTGTCCGTTAATTGTTTGCCTGTAAAGTCCTCCGCGACACAGGATTTAGTCCTAATGCGGCAGTAGTCAATGTAAAAAAAAACTTGAACAACTTAAATTGTTTATGGATAGCTGTAGGCGTTGGATACGAAATAATTAGTTACGTATTTAATGAAAAAAATACTATTGTTTATTTCCTTTCCTTTATCGTAAAATGTTACTGTTATTGTTATTTACTTCAGTGTATTATTTATTCTATTGTGTTTATTTTTTATTGTTATTGGATTGTTTTGTAATAAACTTGAGAAAAGCTGTCCTATCTTTATTATGTCGTCAGACAGATGTCAAGCAATATTTTTATTTGACCAACGAACATTTTTTACTTCAATAATCAAAAAAGTAACTAAGGTGGTGTCTGCTTTTGATAATACTCGCAATTTGTAATCCGTACACCTCCTTATTTTAGGTACCTAACATAGATACATATGTTAGGCTTGGCTTGTAGATACAGGCTGCCACAGCTGCAAGTGAGACTATTAAATAAAATCAAATTGTTTTATCTATAAAAGGCTACCTGAACATCCTTGTTGTAAAAATATGAAAATAACGATTGTATGCATCGAGCAAGTTACAAAATATATTTATGACAATTAATTCTATACCTGTATATAAAACAGCTTTGTTTTAATTTCATTAAAAGACTTATTCATCAACTCGACCGCGACAAACTCAACCACATGGTCGAATTGGGAAGATTTAATTCTACCTATTTTTTTATTATGCATCTCGACCGAGTGCCTATCCGCTACGCGGTTGAAGCGATATACCAAATTTTTGTGAATTTATTCATTCGTCATCTCGACCGAGTACAAAAAGTACACTCTGGTAGAAAATGTTTAAGGCATACCATGGAAACGATTATTATGCAAGCCAAAATAATATAGTATACGTGTTTTGCTAACATAGAGATCGTAGATAGAGGAATTACAATCTCAGTTCAATTTCGTGAAAATTATAATTTTATCTCATATTCTGATTAGAGTTTTGTCTCTTTCTCGCAACTATGATTTTTTCGTTGCGGGAAAGAGACAAAATAACGATCCACTAATGAATCCTACTACTATTATAAATTCGAAAGTTTGTGAAGATGTAGTTATGTATGGGACTGGATGGATATTTGTTATTATTTAGTGACTGGTTGGATTTTTGTTAGTTTGATGAAACTTTTTAGTAATATAGCTTATATATAAGAATAACACGAAGCTAGGCTACAAATGGATACGATAGGTGGCGCGATCGTCGAGGTACATAAAATAACGCGGGTGAATCCGCGGGGAAAACTAGTGCTTGCATAATTTAATATGTAATGTACTTCAATTATTTTTTATTATTTACTTACATATACTTTTGTATAATCTTGTGAATGTGCTCCTATTTGGAAACTTGCCTTTAAATAAATAAAAAAATAGATTTAATAAACAACAAAAAATATGGCAAGATTTTAATTTTAACCCTGCGACAAACCACAACACTGAGGTGATTAACGGAATTGGAACCATCGTGCCTTAAGATTAAGTAATTAATTACCTAAATAATTTAGTTAAGTGTTTTTAAAAGTAATTTTTGATTGATCTGTGATGTATAAAATGCTCTGTGATTTCTAAAATGATTGGTGTGATATTATTGGTAATAGTGTATAAGTAGTTTGTAAGTAAAATACTTTAATAATTGTACATGTTGTGATACCTTTTTTTTTTTTTTTTGTTCACTACGGTGGTAAAACTCTCCTTATGAGTCATCTCAACTCCGCCAACCCAGCCATTAGATCGGCTAGGCTTGGGACTGGCGGAGGAGGTATGTGGAGGCTCTCCCCTAAATGCGTTCGGGGCATACCCACTAAAAACCACCGCGGTGTCCCTACGGGTCCCGTGTGTTGGCGGGGTCACGCGACTCGCGATTAGCATACTTTCTCGCGACCCCACCCGGGATTGGCCCGCCGTTGGTGTTGGCGGGCCCCGTCTCATCATGATCTCGCAATCATCCATCAAACTTCTTGCATCCATCAAACTTCTCGCATCCATCACCTCACAAAGCTACTTGGGAGGCGGCGAGGACACGCGCCGGCAGGGAGCAGCCCCAGCGCTCACCGTCCGCAGGCACTAAATTTAGGTTGGTCGGAGGTCGTCTCTTGTGCGACGTCCTCGACGCCCGGACCTACGGTTGGGGAGAGGGCGGTGTATTTCCCTCTCCCGCTCCGCCGCCTCCTTGCTCAGCATGACTGCTTCGCAGAAGGAGGCGACGGCGTTCCAGGACCTCTCACTCCGGACCATAGACAGAACTACGGTCGGGAGCGAGAGGACAACCGTATTCAGAGCCGCGACCAGATCACGGCGCTGCGATGCCCAGGCTGGGCACTCCGCCAATGTATGCAACGCCGTGTCTTCGACAGGGTCGCGGCTGCTGCCACAATGGTGGCATCCGGGCGCTTCTTCCCGGCCTATCCTCCACAAATACCGGCCAAAACAACCATGGCCGGTGAGGATTTGAGTTAACCGGAAGGTGAGGACGCCGTGACGTCTCTCCGACCACTCTTCAACCACGGGACTTACCGCCGCTATCGTGGCGTGCCCGGCGCTGGGTTGCACAAGTCGTGCCTTCCACTCCGCCACTAAGACCTGGCGGAGCTCCGACCGACGCGCCTCGATGTCACGGTGCGCCGGTCTCTCGCCCTGCTCCAGGGCTTGCTGGCGCCATGTATAGAGTGACGCCAGCAGCTCAGCTTCCAGATCCCAGGGCGGTGATCTGGCTAGGAGGCTCGCTGTCTCGAAGGAGACCGTGCGGTAGCCTCGTATCAACCTGACGGCCATGGCGCGCTGCGGTGCGCGAAGCGCCTTGATGTTGTGGGCCGTCAGGTCGTGCGCCCATATCGGGGCCCCATAAAGGGCCATGGACCGCACGACTCCTTCGTAGAGCCTCCGGCAGGAGGCGGTTGGCCCACCCAGATTGGGCAGCAGTCTTGATAATCCTGCTGCTGCCCCTAAAAGTTTGGGGGCCAAGCGTCTAAAGTGCTCACGGAAATCCCATCGGCTATCGAGTACGAGCCCCAGGTATTTTAGGCTCGTCCCGATGCCGATGCGGACCCCTCCTACCATAATGTGGGCCCCTGCGGGTGGCCGTTTCCGAGGCCCGTGGAAACAAATGGCCTCGGATTTAGAGAGGGCCACCTCTAGGCCCAAACGCCGGATCCTTCCAACAACTTGTGCGACCCCAGCGGTCGCCCTTATAGCCGCCGCCCGGTACGTCTTATCACTCGCAGTGACGAGGGTGTCGTCGGCGTAACAAGTGACACCCACGCCAGGGAGGAGCGTACCGCGCAGCACCCAGTCGTAGCCGATGTTCCACAGAAGGGGGCCGAGGACCGACCCCTGTGGAACACCGCACGACATAACTCGCCGACTTTGACCGAGATGACTCGGGTAGACAATTGCTCTTTCATTGAGATAATCCCCGACTATGCGGCGGAGGTATGGAGGCACTCGATGGTAAGTGAGTGCCTCTCGAATACAACTCCAGGGCAGGGTGTTGAAAGCATTGGCAATGTCAAGAGACACCGCCAAGAACACCCCGCCCCGGGAAACCTCTTCCTCCGCCAGACTCCTCACAGATTTTATTGCCTCAATTGTTGAGCGCCCTCGGCGGAAACCGAATTGCACTTCCGCCAACTCTGGGCCCACCGGGGAAAGGTGGTGGACGAGGCGCTCCGCGATGATATACTCGAAGATCAGGCGACCTCGTCCAACAACACTATGGGCCGGTAGGCGGACGGGCTGTCTGCCGGGCGCCCTGCCTTTCTAATGAGGACCAGTTTCCCCGTCTTCTAGGCTCGTGAAAACTGGCCCCCCTCAAGGCACGCTGTGAGGAGTCTCCCTAGTCGGGGTCCGAGCTCCTCCATTGCCAGGACCCACGCTCGGCCAGGAATGCCGTCGGGTCCTGGGGCGGTGTTTTTAATTCTTAACACCGCCGCTCGGAGTTCTACCCGAGTCACCTCGGGAACGTCGTCGTCTATGTCCGCGTTGGCTGCCTCGGAAGGCGGTGCCGTCATGGGCGGAGGGATGTGTTCCGCCCGTGACGGGAACAGAGCGGCCACAACCTCTTCCACTAGCTGTGGCCGGAGACTTTCCGTTAGAGGGGGCGCCCAGGAACGTAACTTGTTCCTGACCATCAAGTATGGGCGCCCCCACGGATCCTAGTTTAGTGTCTCCAGCAGTTCCTGGCGGGCGTCTTGCTTGGCCCGCCAGATAGCTTCTTTCAAATTGTTTTTGGCCGCTCTGTATGCCTCATACAATTCCGCCTCCCGGACAGTAAAATCGGGAGGGCGGCGACGCCTCCTGCGAAACCGGGCGTACTGGCGGCGCGCTGCGACGCAAATCTTGCGCAGGCGCGGGATGGTGTCGTTCCACCAGTACACCCGGCGTGGCCCAGATGTTCTACGGACTCTAGGCATCGCCACGTCACAAACTTGTGTCATTGCCCCCCTGAACCAATCGGCCTCCATATTGATATCGTCAGGCCTGGTAGGTGTTGAAACCCAGGCCTGAACTATGGAGGCTTCCAGGAGGGCCTCCCGATCCAGCCTTTTCAAGGCCCAACGCGGACCGCCCTCAATCGGGCCTCTTCGGACCGGGGCGTCGTAGCTGACTGTTTCGGCGGAGACGTCGAACCGAATATAGCGGTGGTCCGACAACGTCTCCACCTCCTCGACGACGCGCCAGTCTCGGATACGGCGTGCTAGTACGGGGCTCGCAAATGAAACGTCCACAATGGAACCGCCCCGCTGACGCACGCACGTATGTACCGACCCACGATTGAGGACGAGCAGGCCGTTCTCAACGGCCCACTGCTCTAGCAGCTCGCCTCTAGCGTCCGTGGCCGGAGAACCCCAAGCCGTAGACTTGGCGTTGAGGTCCCCGGTGAAGAGCACGGCGCGAGGACGGCTGCGAGCGACGACGACGTTCAATTCGAGGAGATACTCCTCGAAGTTGGCGAGGGAACGGTTGGGTGAGAAGTAGCCACCCACCACAACCGTATCCTTTACGAGTGCTGCGACGCAGCCCCGCCCTCGGTAGATGTTCTCGAAGGACGGGGTGCGGGCGGCGGCTAACGAAATTAGCGCCACCAAGTCGCTGAGGTCCCCCACCCAATCATCACGGGGGGGGATAAAATACGGCTCGGCGACGAGGGCGACGTTGATTGACCACTGCGCCATGCTCTGGAGAAGAAGATCCTGAGCCCTGGCGCAGTGGTTTAAATTCGCTTGTAGAAGGCGTAGTGGAGCCATTAGTCCTGCTCCATATTGCCCGGCGCTTTACTGGCCACGGGAGTGGCGCCCTTGTTGGCCGATTGGCCGTCCTTTGCACCCTTTTGTATTTTGGGTGCAGCGCAACTCTTTGTGCCGGCCCTGTGATCGGCCGGCTTGCCCGCCGCCGCACACAAAACGCAGTGCGGCGGGGCCTCACAACTGTCGGCCAAGTGGCCGGGCTGGCCGCATCTGAAGCAGCGGCCGCTGCAGTCCACCGCAGAGGTGCACTTGACACCAACGTGGCCACCGCTCAGACAGCGGAAGCACCTCTGCGGTTTCGGCTCCAGTAGCCGCACTTGCGCTGACACCCAACCAATCAAAATTCGACGGCCATCGGCCAACTTTTTGGCAATCGCCACTGGGCAGGTAATGATTGCCGTGCCCATACCGGCACGACCCGGACGAATAGGGCCGCACCGGATCTGGTCCGGGGGACACTCCCCGGCCTTGGCAACGGCGGCAACAACCTCCTCAGCCACGATCGAGTCATCTAGGCCCCCGATTCGCACCTCGGCGCACTTTTGGGGCCTAGAGATACGGACATCCTCCGCTGGGAGGAGGTCGCGGAGGCTCGAGGCCAAGGCGTCTGCCTGCTGGGCGCTACCAGCCCCAGGCACCTCGATTAGGCGAGCCCCGGTCTGTGTGATCTTACACCTGAGGCCCGTCGTTATTCCGAGGGTGGTGGGGTCGATAGCCCCACGCGCCTTCTTTAAGAGCTCCGCGTATGTAGTCCCCCGCTCCAAGGCTGCTGGTTGCAGCGTTAGAACAACTGCTGTGGAGCTGGGGGTGCGGAGCTTCTTTGCCGCCTTTTTGGCCGCCTTCTTGGACTTTTGGTTGGCCTTCCTCTTCGCTTTCGCCGCCTTTTCTTTTTCGCCGGCAATTTCCCAGTCATTCTTTTTGGAAGCGGTGGCTGCAGGAGCACTTTGTGGGACAGCAGGGGTGGGCTGGGCCTTCTTCTGGCCCCTTTTCCTGCCCCTTTGGGCCTTAGTTTCTTCGGCTTTCCTGGGCGCCGAATTTGTGGCTTGCCGTGTCGCAGCCGCTACAGCCGCGTATGATGTTGACGGCTGCGGGGACGGCTGCGGGGGCGGCTGCGGTTGTTGGGCCGCTTGCTTGCTCGCCAATGGAGGCCTTAATAATCTGCCCTCTAGGACGACGAAGCTCTGTCTCATCTGTGCCATTTCTTTGCGTAGGGCGGCCAGTTCATTCATGGGCTCCGACGCGTTGGTAATGGCACGCTTCTCAACAGCGGTGCGGAGCTCCTCCTGTTCCCGTCTAAAGGCCGCGATTTCAGATGCCAGGCGGGCGTTCTCCGCCTGGAGCTTCTTCGTCTCCTCAGACGCTGTGCGGCTGAGGAGAACATCCGCAATTTCGGCTATTGCCGCCACCGACTCCTTAAGGGACTTTTGGCAAGTCCCTTTGAGTCCCTTGGACTTCCTGGAGACCATCGTGATGGCCTCCAAGGCGTCTTTGAGACGCGACCGCAAGTTGGTGGCGGTACCCTCCTCCGGCTCTCCTTCAGAGACCGAACTCTCTGAGAGGCGCGAGCTTCTTGCAGCGGCCTCCTTTTTTGTGGTCACTTCGATGCGCCGCTCCTCCTCTGCGTCGCGCTCGAGGAGCTTTTCTCGCAGCTTGGCGGCTGCGAGCTCCGCGCGAGCTCTGCCCAGGCCCACAAAGTGCCCGTGGGTGGGCGGTCTGCCGCGAGTCTTGAAACCCCTCACTCTCGAAAGTTTCGGCGTGGGGTCTCTTCTTCGCTCGAGGCCGAGCCTGGCTCCGAGCGCGTGCGCTTGCTCGCCCGGCTGGGGCTTTCAGCGCTGCGCATGCTGATCATGCTCACAGTGGAGCTGTCCGACTCGGACAGCTCCAACTCTTGCTCCTTCAGCGCTGTAATGCGCTCTGCATCCGAACCCGCAGGACTGGGCGTGCGGGTTGATTCGTCAACCGACTTCGGTATGGTTTGTTTTTTGAGTTTAGTAGCCATATTAAAACCCACGAGTGCGGGAGAAATAAAACGTCCACCCGGGCAGAGATCCCGCTATACCCGGGTAAGCCTAATACCTCAAGGGCGGCGGCTGGTGCCCTGAGGGGGCCGCACTAGAGACTGACCTCCCTGTCAGCCACGCATCTCCTCGCCGTGCGGCAGCAACTTGAGATTAGGGGATTTTTATAGTGCTTACCTTGCACGCGGTCCGGGCGGTTAAGCCAAGACCCTCGGTCCCGTGGACAGCCGCGAGACGTGACCACAGACACTGAAAACTACGGGATTACGAGATTGGGGTGACGGTGACATCGGGGCAGGAGGGGGGGGGGAAGAACGAAAGAAGGGAAAAGAAAGAAAAACTTAAAATTGTAAAATAAAAACAAAAACAAAAGGTAAAATAAAAGGTATAAAAGTAAAAATAAAAGACAAAAAAATTAAACGTAAAGTAAACAAAACAAAAACAAAACGAAACAAAAACAACAATTTAAAAATAAAAAGGCGTCCGAAGACGGAAGAAGAAAGACAACCCCGCTGTCTGCTTGGCGGTAGGGTGAGTACACACCAAGCCCGTCAATGTCCCGTCCCGTGTCCCCTCTGATGACCAGAGGAGTACCGGGAGGGACGTAAAGGTAGTGCCCAACAGGGACACTGCAAAGGAGCGGCGCCGCAAAAGGCGACACCGCCCGCCGACAGTCCCCACGGGTGGAGTCCCGCGGAGACAAGCAGCGCAAGCGCCACTCTTTGGTAACTTTTTAGTGAGGTTTCCTCCCTCTTAGTCCGAAGACCCGCGGGCAGCAGGCCAAAAAGCCCACTGCTAACGCGTTGACCGGACGGTGGCCGGAGTTCGACCATGACCGCAACCCACAAAAGGCGCAGGAAGCGAGCCCGCCCGCCCAAGTGTCCCCGCAAGACCCCAAAAGGAGCCGTACGGGAACGGGGTGGAAGCGGGGCCCCTAAGGACCCCCAATTCCGGGTGATTTTTTAGTGAGCTTGTCTTGCTCGCAGCCCGAAGACCCGCGGGCAGGAGGCCAAAAAGCCCCCTGCTAACGCGTTGACCGAACGGTGGCCGGAGTTCGACCATGCCCGCAACCCACAAAAGGCGCAGGAAGCGAGCCCGCCCGCCCAAGACAAAGGCCTCCCCCAATTGGGGATATTATGTTGTAATTGGCATACTTTTCGGGCGGATTGGCGATCGCGTTTTACCCATGGAAAAACAAAATTTGTTTGGAAACAAACCACTTTTGTACGTGACTGTACAAAACTGCCTTATATTTTTAATGTCGGTCGAGTTGACGAATACAAGATACGAAAAAAATACTTCAGCAACTCGACCAACCGGTTTGGTCGAGATGCATAATAAAAAAATAATTAATATTTAATTTTCCCGAATCGACCACGTGGCCGAGATTCTCATGGTCGAGTTGGTCAATAAGTCCATTAAAATATAGATACTTATTATGTGAATGCGATACACGATACAATTAATTGAACGACTTATCGTTAAAATAACCGACTATTTTGATTAAACGTTAAAATTGATAATCGTTTATTAATCACAATTGTTTCATTGCTGCCGACAAATTAATTTTGAAATGTTTGGCAATTTTCTAAAATTTAATGGTCATGTTCACAAATATAAAATGTGTTTAATTAGATGTTGATTTGCTTATATATAGTGTCTACTTTTAAAACAGAATAAGTATCTAAATATATAATAATTTATTGATAAGGTAAATACTGAAATGATAATTTATGTCGTAAAACAATGCGCGCCAACAAACATCGTTGCCAATTTGCCATTTCATTATGTTAATCATTTCCTTTGGACAAATCTTAACGAAATTAGCAGAAGGGTTATGTGTATAATAAGGAAACATATTTTATAAACGCCTTTATTATTAATCGATACCATAAAACAAAAATACTCATATAAATACTATAATTCTTCTATAATTCTTTTATAATTCAATTCCGTCGATTTATTGAAACACCTACCAAATAAAACTTCTGTAACCACTAGTAAACCGAAAGAAGCAAAACCATGCCTAATAGCAGCTATATGCTGGATCATTGGACAGATCTAAGTAAATATTTAATAGTGTCTCGAAAACAGTTTTAGTTAAGATTAGAACCAACCCCTTTCCTTCCCTAGGGGGTCGTAGGCGGCGCACAGACAGGTATTTGGCCCTAAAAGTCGGGCGAAATCCATTTTTTTTGTTTTAGTTAGACGCCGTTTTTTATTATTCCTCGAAATACAATGGTATCTCCTCTTACCAATAGCGTGAACCCGACGCGCTAGAGCCTTTCCCCCGCTCCATGCGCTCAGTCGGAAATTACCGTTCGCTTGCCGTGGTCGTGTAATTATTCGATACGCTCAAATTTCATTGTTTTCAAATATAAAATTTATGGTGAAAAAGTCAATTTCTTTTGAATTTCTACTATGGATCTTACACAACCAGGTATGTACTTATTATTTTATTTAGTTTTGTTATGAAAAGAGGGAGTTTTCGTACCTTCAGCTCCATTAGTAACTAATTCTTAAAAATTCCTATAAAATACGCATTTTAAAAAATCTTTAAGCGTTTTAAAGTATTTCTGAACATTTCTAAGTAAAAATTTATATGGTTTGTTTTAGAATAGACTCTATAGTATTCTAAAATACGTAAAACAGCCACCCTAACGCACCCCTCCATTTTTGGCAATTTTTTTTTGCATAGACTCCAAAAACCACGTGTTGTGTTTTTTTTATGAAAATTAGTTTATTTTGTTTCCAGGCTCTTCTGGGATGTGGGTATTAACTAGAAACGATTTACTACTACTATCATGGAACGCTCCAATGCTTCAAATTTCAATGATAAGTTGGAATTTATGGAGTTGGAACTTCTCCGTCAATAGTCTGAAGACGACCCAAACATTGCCGATGCAAAGCACAAGTTGTCAATTATACGTCACCAATTCAAGCAGAAATGGTCAGCTGCCCGCAATATTCAGCCAGATTCCTAGAAGCGAACAAAGAATGGCTCAAGGGCACCATATCGCTACCAAAAGCAGGTACCTATTTACGTTAACAATTCTTTTGTTTCGAACATTATTTATATTTCATGGAATTTTATCAGTGACTAAAGGTTTATCTTTTGTTATAGGATTAAGTCCAGGTAGACCTTAAAAGTCGTTTTCAGACTTATGTGAAAGGAATAAAAGGCGAAAAACTGAAAATCTTCGAACATCTGACTTAGATGTGCTGGCATACGCAACACAAATGAAATTGCGAGAAACTGGCGAAGTCGAAGCATCAAAAACCAGAAGCCCCCGGAAAGCAAAAAAATATGCAGCAGCGATAAAACAACAAGCAGCTGAACAAGAAAAAGAAGTTTCAACGAATTAGGCACACCTTCGTTTCCTGTTTATGTTTGTTGAAGCTGGGCTTACCTAGGCCCAATACGAAGTGGTTCGAGACACGAATCCAGGCTTTTACCCATGCTATTCGATTCTAAAGAAGTTGAAGAAAGAATGTTACCCCGAAATCCACAGCATAACTGAGACCTGTGCCGAAGTAAGGGTACAAAGCTTAATGGATCACACCATCAAGCGATTATTATTGCATCTTGGTGAGGAGGTCTTGGAGCAACTGACTGAATCTGAAAAGCAGTCCTTTCTGCTCATCAGCAAATAGGGCTGTGACGGATCTCAGCAGATTCAATATAAAATGAAATTTGCAAATGAGACTGATTCCGACGCCAACATTTTTCAAAGTTCTGTCGTTCCACTCCAACTAGTCTATGGAAAGGAAAAAATAATTATATGGCAAAACCCAACTCCGTCATCACCACGATATTGTAGACCAATACGCTTACGATTTGTGAAAGAAAACACTGACGTGACTAATGAGGAAATCGAGTACGTAGAAAATCAAATGAAAGAACTGAGCAAGACCAAGATCGACGACATATCCGACAAACATAAAATAGTTTTTACCATGGTGGTCGGCAAGGTATGTAACGCAGCAACCCATACCAACCCAGATAACAATGCAAACTTGCCAAACTTGCTGCAAGTTTGTTGCTATCTGGGAAGTCAACCATGAGATGTTACATATGTGGCGCCACATCCTCCGATTTCAACGACCTTACAAAAGAAAGGCCCTGCAATACGGAAAACATGCGATTTGGTCTATCTTTGCTGCACGCTCGAATAAGATTTTTCGAGAGCATACTGCATGTAGCTTATAAATTACCAGTCATGAAGTGGAGGGCTCGCCTGACTGCCGAAGAGAAGAAACTAGTGGAGACACGAAAAAAAGAAATCCAAACCAAGTTTCGTGAACAACTAGGATTACTAGTAGATATTCCAAAGGCTAACTTTGGAAACACGAATGATGGGAATACCAGCAGGCGATTTTTCGATGAATACGAGAAAGCTGCAGAAATAACTGGGATTGACCAAAATTTAATCTACCGATTAAAAGTCATCCTAGACACCATCTGCTGCGGGATAAAAATTAACATCCAAAAATTCGAAATTTACTGCAAAGAAACTGCTGAATTGTACGTTTCTTTGTACAAGTTTCATCCAATGTCGCCGACATTACATAAGGTGTTGAGTCATGGGGCAGCCGTGATAAAGGAGGTGATTCTGCCAATCGGGCAACTGTCTGAAGAAGCTGCAGTAGCCCGCAATAAGCACATCCGAGCGTTTTGGCTAAACTACGCCCGAAAATTTTCGAGAGTAGCCTGCAACACAGACGTTTTAAATAGGTTGCTCTTGACATCAGATCCCTTGCTGACGGGAATGAGGAACGCTAAACATAAAAGAAAGAGTCCTCTTTCAGCGGATACCATGAATCTTTTGGAAGAAAATGATATTTGCAATATTAGTATTGAAAATGACTCTGAAGATGATGAAAATTAGAAATAAAATTTGTTAAGAATAATGTATGGCTTTTTTTAACTCTATTATGCCTCAAAATAGAACGAAATACTTTAATAATACTATAAAACGCAAAAAAAAATTTTGTCCGACTTTTAAAAGTTTTTCCAAGGGATCGTCAGCAACATTTACCCGTTTACTCTTTCAATTTACTACAACCACCAATTTGAGTTCGAAACGCAGTAAAGTCGAATTTTCTACGTGAACAGAGCAGATTTTATTTTGTCTTTTACAGGCTCAAAGGTAACTAACTTTATTTAGGAATGTCTTTTTGTTTGCGACGGTGAATTATGTGTTTAATAGATGTCTGAACGATGTTGCGATTGTTATAATTCTTTTTTTGTTAGAAATGTTACCTATGATATTATTTAGTGTGACAATAGACAGTAAATCTTGACACATAAATTACCTTAGTATACTTTTGGATTGCGGAGGTCAGACGGACGGTTGTTGTTCAGTCGCTTTATGGCAAATATTCTGTCAAATCTGGTTAGATTAGTAAGCGGACTCCGAGAACCAAGGTGATAGTTTTACATGTAACTGGGTTAGCTGTAGGAAGATGATGATGATGATAATGATGATATTGATATTTACTGTTTTATCATATACTAGCTGTTTTCCGCAGTTTCACCCGCGCACTAAGGGAACTACTTCGCATACACGGTTAATTTCTAGCCTTAATTACTCCTTGGTACATCAGCTATCCGCCAGTGAAGGTCCCGCTAAAATCGGTCCAGCCGTTCCAGAGATTAGCGAAAACAAACAGACAGACAGACAAAAATTAAAAAAAAATCATTTCGGTATATGTACCGTAGGTATATACATCCATAATTATGCATTTTGTAAAAAAGCGGTTATTTTAATATTACAAACAGGCACTCCAATTTTATTTATATTTATAGTGAAAAACGTCTACCTGTTGTTTTTATGTCATAAATTGTTATATGTGCATAGGGTTCCCCCCAAGAACTTCCCAAAGGGTCCCAAGCCAATCTCGCCTGCAAGTGGTGCACTGCCGATAAACGGACGAGGCTCTGACAAACAAAATATCCCGGTAAGCGGCAATAGGCTCGTCACCTATTACATGGGATCAAAACACTGGCGAAAAGTGGGCGTTTAATATGCCTCTACCCTACCCCTTCGGGGAAACAGGCGTGAGTCTATGTATGTATATATGTATGTGTGTATCTATGTGTTGCTTTCAGAATCATCACTTACAGCAAACACTTTTTGTTAATAATCGAACCTTCAGTCTGTAACAATATACATAAACATGTTTTATACTATTGTAGTATAAAACATAAACATGTTTTATACTATTTTAATATAAAACATGTTTGTATCACGGAAAGCCTTATTTTTCATCCAAAGGCACTGCGAAGGTTGTCAGAACATATACTTAATATTTATGGCATAGTTACTTTAGAGAAAATCGGTTGAAAGCAAAACAGACAAACTTTCACATTGACATCATTAATACGGATACTGAAAACCTATTTACTCCTTCAGTGCACTCCCCAAACACTCTCCTACGTGTAATCATTGAAAACAAGTGTCGCATACAAAGTTAGAATTTATTTAGTTTACTTTTACTTATGCGTGACACGGTGCATCACCGTCTTGTTTGTGTTAGGGACGTGCGTCACTTAGGCATTAGCCTCGTGTCGCGTGTTTCATTAAACTTGTACCTCATACCGTGCTAATATATTTATGGGTGGTGTTGCGGTAACCACGGGTTTTGTATGACGGTAGCGATTGCCGTTTACAATAATGTTTTTTATATCAAACAAGCTGACCCAGCAAATATTTTTTCATTTTATTATGTTTTTCTTACAAACCTGCTGCAGACAATATCGAACACATAAAAGATATAAATATTTATTCAATTTGGTGCAGTCGTTTGGAAATTATGCGCGTGCAAACACTTCGGTGATTCATTTTTATTTATATAGAATTATAGATTGATACCTACATGTAATAAAGTGATAGTACACAGAGTGAAGTGAAGTCAACACAAGACAAGAACACTCGACATCAAACCCTATATCAAGCTGTCTGGACAGTGTGGTATAGTAGGCCTCATCATCATCAGTATTTAACAGTCCACTGCCGGAGGAATTGGCCTACTATACCGCGTTAGCCAAACGGGTTGGTATAGGTTTTGTATCAAGTTTTCTTTCTCTTACAATGCTGTTCTCTGCATAATATGCTCCCTCTGTCGGCTCTTACGACACCCGTGGGATGATATGGGGTGGTGACAATCCGTATTCTTAATCCATCACCACACATACGTAGGCCTCATATTGACTCAATATTCACTATTGCGACGCAAAAGGAGATGCTTGATGATCCAGCAATTAATAAAAAATAATGGCGCGCTATTGGATGAAACAAATGAATTTGATCTTGTAGATTGTTCAATAGTATTATCTCACTAAATTGTACTATAATATTGATGTTGGTCAAATTCTTAGGCAATAGTAATAATAAATCTAATACTATGATAGAAGAGCTAAAAATATCATATTGGTTTGAAACTATTGTAAATTATTCTGGAAAATGTTTGCATGGTGATTGTTTGGGAAATTATTGGCAAATGTTATTAATTATTGATTTACCAGCATTACAGATGATGTTTATGGTAAATTCAAATTGATTGTCAGCTATGTAGAAGATCTTTAAATTCTAAGATTCCCGTTTCAAGATTCTTTATTAGACTCCAAATTGATTATTACAGAGTAGGTAGTAAATAAAAAGCTAATATTCAGCCAACATCCGGTAAGACTAGTAAGCGGACTCCAGGTTAAAAATGTGATAACGCTAGGAGGATGATGTGTTCAAAAAATAGAGCACTCTATTATTACAACACTTACATAAGTACTAGGAAAGGCGAATAAATTTCTACTCATATTTAAAAGGCGGAGCCGCCGCATAATATGAGGTCTTTACTACAGTAGAAAGGTCGTAGTACTTATACAGGTAAATTGTTACGCAGAGAGCACTACAACATTAATGCCTCCTTTGGCTTAAGAGCTGCAACTTTATACGAAACTTTACCAACTTATGATTAATGATACTAAGCATCTGTGGACGACAAGAAGTGATAGTTTGAACTCGGATTAAGGCCCTCAGGCCAGGATTAATGTGTTGATTTGCAAAGGGCTTCAAGAACTTTGATGCTAGTGATATTTTCTATGTCAAACACATGTAGTGAATACGAAGGGTGAAATACATTTTTAGATTGGCTTTGACTACGAAATACTAAATTTATTAGAAAAAACCAATATATACGATTACATACATTTTCTTATTGATCTGGGCTTAAGTTTATAATTTGATACGCTGATTGAATACTACGATCGTGTGTTTTCTTATTTATTAAGAAAATCCTGTTTGTTTTAATTGCCATCAGAAGAAAATTGTGTATTAAATCTTAGAAACGCTGTTGGAAATGATGCTGGAATGGCCGCTTGTAGCCGTCGGCTATCGGTTTCTCGCGGCAATTATCCCAGCGACAAACAGTTTTGATGTCAGTATTTGCGTTTGTGCCGAAAGGCACATTCATTGCTATATTATATAAGGGTTTTAAATATTACCAAGCAACACAAGACCCTTTGTTTCAACCATAAAGTATGGCCACCAAATTTTCAATTATTAATTAGCTAGGACGCCTAAATGTTGGTTAAATAAAGTTCTCAAATGGAAGAAGGCTTCCCGGTATTTGATTATTCAATCAATTCCGTTCAGTCTTCAAGTAAGAAAGTTTCTGTCAGCGGTGAAGAGCTAAGTCCAAAGCTTTTGCCGATATTCAGGGCGTATTTAAAGAAGTTTAAGATCTTTATAAAAGTATCCCAACTGAATCAACAGGCACATTAAAAGACAGTATCGACGAATCGTTATGTCTTTAGAACTCTGTCTTAGAACTAAGGTCAATTTGTCCAATACTAGATGTTATTTTCAAGTTTGCTGTGTTCTGATCTATTTGCATCACTGAGATACTTAATCTTTCTTAATAATAAAATAATAAGTATATGTAGAATTTTAACATTACATTATCTTTGTACAATCGATTACAAATTTTAATAATTAAAAACTAGTTTTGTTTCTTAGTTTACTTACTATGGAACTCAAAAAACAACTTTGATGAAGCTAGGTACTAAGATATCTTAGATAACGTCAAACAAGGTTACAGACAGTTTGAAATGATCAATTTCCGCCTTTTTCATGACGATGACGCGTAGTGGGTAACTCTTTGCGAGCCGTCACCATCTTGCCACTCGGTCGTGAGAGTATGTTCGTCTGAGTTAGGATTAGGACTGGCGGAGTAGGTGTGCGAGATAAAAAACGTTCGAGGTCCACTCGCTAAAACCACCGCGATGTCCTACCATTAACAGGAAGTAGCGGGTCCTATTTATGGGAGAGTGACGCCACGACGCAAATCGCAGTAAGCTTACTATCTAGAATTCTAGACGATCTTTATCGCTTATAGTTTTTTCTAGTCTGTTAAACAAAACATCAACAAACATGTGATTACAAATAGAAAATACAGTATACCAGACACATGTGCCTGCTGAACCCTACATAAATTTGTCTCTTTATGGAAGGAACAACGGATATTTTCATACCGCAGATAACGTTTTTTATAAACAATTCTTCCTTACTTGTCAACAAGTCGCAGACAGCTCTGTCTGCGACTTACGGAATTGCTGCAGAAAATCCTAAGTCAACCTTACACGGGTATTTTGGAAATTTTCTGATTAGCCTAAAATAGGTTAACAAGGATACTGACACAACTTAACGCTATTTATAACATAGAAACGGATAAAACATTATTCTCGCACCCGAAATCGAAAATTCAATTCCTAACCTTTGACTGATACTTTTACGTAGGCCAAGATGATTAAAATTTTGTTACCCAATATTTTTAGCAAACTACTCCTTCCTTCTTGTGTGAGTGTAATTGAACTGAATTTGCTCCCCGAATCTCTAATGGTAACGCGTTCAAGAGATGCACAGCCTATACAGCCAAGGATCTATCAAAGTAATTTGGGGAATGCTTCGGCATCTCCAGCGTTAGATTCTCAGACCAACTCAAGGAACTTATATGTATATCATGAAGAAAGTTGTAAAATAAATTGCTAGTAATTTTAAGAAAAGAGAAGTTTTAGGCAAGTTGTCAGTCATACCAAATATCTGCTCAGTTTTCAGTTCATAAACATTAAAATTAAAATAAGTGGTAGGCAGTTAAAAAAATGCTGTGTACTTCAATTAGCTACTCAAAAAACTCAAGCAAAGAAAACAAAATGAAATAGATGATTAGATAATAATTTTAAATATTCCGTTTGTAGAAACATAATATAAAAATAAATTTGCGTACCTGCACGTGTAAAGTAAGTTTTTGAGTAACATTTATTAAGCAGACTTTTTAATAAATATACAATGAATAAGCTCACATTATACCTGTTTCGTTTTTATTTTATTGAAAGAAATAAACAGATATAATTATTTGAATTTCAAGGCATATTATCCAAGTAATTTCGTTGAATACCACCTCTAAGTAGTTAAATGCATTAGTCTTGCAAAGGGGTATTAAAACTGCTTTCATAAAATGAGTACGTTTGATCAATTACTTAACTAAGACTCCTGCTTTGCGGCTTTGCTATCCATCGCTATGACTGATAATTCTTAAAAAAATGGCTTCTATTAATTTCAGTGCCATGACCGAGGGAAAGATTTCTGCGACTCTTGAATGACATACTGTTTTGGCGGAGTGGTGACCAAAAATACGCCAACAGCGTTGACGGACACCGCGGCGACTTTAGTAGTTAGGCACCTAACGCCTGTAGGGGAGAGCCGCACACATCCTCTCTGCCTGCACAAGATGCGATAGCCCCAAAATGGACCCCAAAGGTGTTTCCATATAGACATGCAATCGGTGCCTAAGAACCTATTCGTGGGAGCTTCGATACGAACTGTTAAATGCCTTTTCACCTTTTTTTTCCTTTTCTAATCAGGCTCTTTGTAAATATAGGACTACAATATTATACAAGTCTATAAAATCTAGTAATAAAATAGTGCTGTGTGCTCGTTTCTTTTTAACTTTCTGTTGCCAGTGGCAACCAATGCTGAGTGGTAATATTTGGTCGTAGAAATAATTGTTTTCTTAGCATATTTTTTTTCTTAGTCATAACCGTCGTATGAATCTAATCCTTCACTTCCTTTTTTTCAAGCCCATTTCTGCAGTGAGCAAAACGTCTGTAGCACAGGGGTCACAAACATGGAACAAAGGATATATTACTAACTACATACTAAATAAAGGTTTATTCTGTGTGAGAATTGAATCCCTAAAATAAACAAAAATAGTGCGTCATCCCCGGAAATATTCTTGCTAAAACGCCTTATATCTCAACATAAATCGTATAAGAAACCTTCTTCTTAGAAGACATAATATAAATAGTATCGATTATTACATCGATACCTAATATTAGTTCGGTATAAAGTATGAGCTCTCTCGTCTTAGCGATCGGATCAACGCAAAATTGAATGGATCAGAATGTAATTACGTCTACAAGACGAAGGCATCATCATACTGCGAGAGACACTGAAATTAGGGACGCTTAGTTTAACAGCTATTCTTTGAACGTAGAATGTTGTGGTTATTATATTCTCCTGTTTGACGAGTGTTGTTCTAAATTGTTTTTGAAGAACAATGCACGGCCATTTTGATAGTTTATAGGGACGTGGTCCCAGTGTGTAGAGTAGCCCGTTCAGTGTTTCAAAATGGTATGGGACACATGTTGCGAGCGCTCAATGACATAATTAAGGATAATAATTATCTGTGTACATAAAATTCTTGCGTATACTATTGGGCATAAGAAGCTGACATATGACATACATGTATATATCTTGGGTGATTGATATTACACGCATATGGGTGAAATAATATGGGTTTTCCTAAAAATCTCACGGGAAGAAACTCTTAAATTACAAAAAAAAAAATTGCGGGCTTAATTGCGGACATGTTTTAGTTGTTATTATTTAGGTTTAAAATACTTTCAATGCTGTCATAAAACCTGCTATCATAAGTATTCAAACAGTTTGTGTCAGTTTTACACCATTTTACAATTAAGTCACTACAAAATTTACAGTATTATGTCTATTATTTAAATATTAATTACCACTGATTTTAAATCAGTGGTAATTAATACGCGGCTCAACTTATATTTTATGGCTCATAAACCAATAAATTTACCAAAGTGGTTTTGTTTTATAACACAAAAAGCCTTTATTTCCGGTTTCACTTTCTATTTAGCCTTTAATTAATCGGTTTCAGTAAAAAGTAATATAGTAGTGTTGGAATTCGGGCCATTTGCCCCTTATTTTATTGTTGGCCTTACTGAGCAAAAATGAAAATATGTATTAGCACAAAATGCAAGTGGAGGTCTGGTGATGTGTTGGAGCTTTCAAACTACTATAATATATAAGTAGAAGCCCGCGTAAACCATACACTTTAACCCTAGAAAGCTAACGTTCGTCAAAATTACGAACATGTAATAAATATATTCCTCTCCCTTTCTAATGGTTTTACCAACACACTCGCGGTTTCGCGCCAACTTAGTGGCCGCTAGACTGTCTCGCGTGGTGTTCGCGTTGAGCCGGTAAGTACTTTAGTTTTTGAGATACTTACTGTATGCTCGTCATTTTGACGAATGGTTAGCTTATGCGTAACTTTTTGACCTGTACTTTATATTGATTTTTAGTTAATTTATGATGTTTATTTTTAGTTTTAACGCTGATAGTGAAGAATGGCTGCAATGTTGGTCACAGATGACGATATAGTTCGTGTGTTAGGCGATGAAGATAATGGCAATACGAGTGATGTTCCTTCTGACAGTGAGAGTGAGTGATGGTTTGTTGATTGATGATGTGGAAAGTGACTTTCACGACGAGTTCTCGGACACTGAAGAGACACAAGTAAGTCCACCCTTAGACATTGAAGAGGAACAAGGAAGGTCAGCTTCGGAAGTTCTTAGTCTCAGTGAGGATTCTTCATCTAGTTCAAACTACATTATACACTTGTCTCAACCTAATATTCGAGGCAAAAACCGTCACATGTGGGCCACTCACAAAGGACATGCTTCTACCCGTACTTCTGCGATAAATATCGTTCGCACGGCTAGAGGACCAGCTCGCAGCATGAACAACTCGTTGAGCCATGGCAAAAACGTAGACTTGAAACGCCAACAATGCCTCGAAGAATTAAAGATAAAATAAGAGATGTATTAGCCTTGAGCCCTAAGGAACGCACTGAAGGTCAAGGTCAAATTCTTGTACAATCTGGTTCGGTAAGTTCTTTATTACCTGAAAATGCCTCAACTAGAAAAAGGAAAAGCTGCAGCTTGTGTTCCTATAAGAAAAGGCGCATGATAAGGAATCACTGCTATAGTTGCAGACTTCCCATTTGTGGCAAACATACAATTGATTTTTGCCCAAATTGTGCCAAAAAAATCTAAGTTATTTGATACCTTCGGTTAATTTTAAGGTTTTTCTTTATAATAACTATGACATAAAACAAATATTTAAACAAGAGTTCCTAGTGTGGACATTGTAAGATTTAGTGCCTTATTGATCTCAAAAATACATGTGCCATTTAAGATTTGTGATTTAGTACTTAAAACATAAATAAATATTCATTTTTGTAATAGTTACCTTTAATTTATATCCCATATTCCCAATAAATAAAATAAACTTGATTAAAATAAAATATAACATTCATAAAAAACACATTTTCAAAATGATCGTCATAAAGTCGAATGGTTAGCTTATCTTAGAAGTTTAGGAACGTTAGCTATGTAGGGTTAACCTTCCTTAAGAAACATACAATCAAACAAGTCGGCGGTGGACCAGTTTGAAACAAAATCCCTTGGCTCGCACATAGACTCGAGGCACACTAGAAACTGGTTTTGTATACGAGTGTCAATGTGCAGTTTTTTTTTTTTTTAAAGACAACGCATCCCGCATTAGGACTAAATCCTGTGTCGCGGGGAACTTTACAGACATACAACTAACGGACACAATGAACACCCAGACTCGAAACAACAATTTATGAATCACACAAAGTGTTGTATTTATTGGTGAAAAATTGGTTATTAAAAATCCGTTCGGTAGTTATTGAGTTTATAGCGGTCATACAGACAGACAGGATTGTAGCGGTTTCATTTCGTAGTATATATGGCGAGATGTAAGGATTTAATTTTTTTACAGTGCTTCTTATGCATGCATATCGCATTGGAAACGTTTTGGAAGCGTCTGCGATCGAGTCGTTAAGCATTTTACGTTTGAAATTCCCTTTTTCAATTAACACTTATCATCACCGAGACGTCATCGTTCGTATCAAGTTGACGGTGCGGCGAAAGGAGAGACGCTGCCGATGCTTTTCCGACGTGGTGATGTATGTGTGCACCAACCATAACACGCACCGCAATCACCGTCGAATAACTACAAAATTTAGTTTGAAGCCTTGTTTAAGCGTCAATGTCGTTGGTATTCAACATGTTGAATAATATTTCTTACTTTCACAAATTATGACGTAGTATAACGACGAGTTAATTGCTTTTAAACTCTTGTCTGTACTTTCCAAACGTTAAAATGATCATACTTAACCTAAATATTTTAAGTAATCAGACCAATCAAAAATGAATTATAACATAAACAACTTTACGTGTTCATCAAAATTTTGAAACAAAATATAGGATCGTACAACATAACTATTTAAAGACTTAATTACGTAACGTGATCGTTATTATGAAACCAAATCACCAACCTCGATATTAACGCCCCAAAAAAGAAATATTTGTGTTAAACATAAAAGAAGTTTCGCGTGTCGCCTGCCTATAAAAATTTGTAATTAATAACCACGACGCCAGTCGTTTATGGTAATACAGGCTATTTTTCTTTACACTAATGCGCGTCTTTGAGTTCAATGTGCTTGAAACACCACTTTGCAATTTCAGTAGCCCTGAGATGTTATCTCTATCAATTATGGCCCATAAAACGTAATGACTTCATCGTAAATCTTGGCCTACACGACAGAATTTTACTTGGTGTTGAATAAATGAGGCCAAATTGCTCGGAGGTATTAATGACTGTTGTCCCGAGCGAACTGTTGATCGTCAATGCGTGAGTCGAAAGAAAACTCTGCGTTTTTTAGGGAAATGCTTATTACGCCAGACGTTAAGTTGAGTAGACACTATAGAAGTTTGACAAACTTTAGAGCGTTATAAGTGTCATGTTCTCAGAACCTAATCCCTAAAATTTCAACACAGAGCCACACGCATTGGGTATATAAATTATAAAGACATTGCCTATGATGCGGAATAGATAACTGTAGAAGGCAGCGATAGCCTAGTGGAGATACCAACGGACTGCCATGTAGAGGGTATCGGGTTCGCATCCACGGCGCGCACCACTGACTTTTCGAAGTTAAGTGCGTATAAAAGCGTTAATTATCTCTTCTTCCGTGCCTCGGAGAGCACGTTAAACCGTCGACCCCGGCTTTCATGAAGATCTTTGAAAGTCGTTTCAGGGAGTCAGTACCCTCAAATAAATTGATACTAGTCTCATCATCCTCTTAGCGTTATCCCAGTTTCAATCTGGGGTCCGCTTACTAGTCTAACCGGATTTGGCTGAATATTAGCTTTTCCACAAAGTGACTGGCTGTCTGACCTCCACAACCCGAAGGGATAGCGATATTCCATGGTTTAGACTAGTAGCAGTTTATTTGAACATTGGTCTGATAGGTATTCATATTCATGTAGTTATGTAACTCTATAACCAGTGTAAGCAGTAAAAAGTATTGGTATATACTACCTCCGTGGTCCAGTGGATGGCATATGCGACTGCTGATCGGAGGTCCCGGGTGCGATTCCCGGGTCGGGCAAAAGTGTTACCGGCTTTTTCCGAATACTCAGTAGCAGGAGTTTGGCGATGTGTCCGGTAACGGCAATAGGCTCGCCCCCTATTACGTGGGACCTAAAATTCATGGCGAAATGTGGTTGTAAAATTTACACCTCTGCCTACCCCTTCGGGGATACAGGCGTGAGACTATAAATAAAAAAAAATACATTTTAATTAGTAGTAAACAAATTATGATAGTGCTTTTACCGCCTGTGGCACAGGTACAACCTAGGTGAGTAAGTTCTAGATTACTGTACTAGTACAGGCACCCATTATAATCTAGAACTTACTCACCTTCGTATTATATATACTATTATTGTAGAAAGATAAATAAATAAATTATATAAATTATTACTATTTAGAAGGCACTGACGCCCTGTAACAACTGTCAAAGTTCTTCATGACAACCGGGATCTACGGCTTAACGTGCTCTCCGAGACACGGGACACGCGTTAATTAACAATTCAATACGCACATAACTCCGAAAAGTAATAGGTGCGTGCCATGGATTCGAACCCGATACCCTCTGCATGGCAGTCTGTTGGTATCTCCACTAGGCTATCGCCTAGTAAACTGATACTAATCTAACGGCCATTTTCAATATTCGATCCATACATGGATTTTGAGGTTCGAGATTCTTGTTTGACATATTTTGTATGGAGCTTATGCTAAAAACGAATCTAAAATCTACAGATCTATCTAAAGATCGAATATTGAATTCCGTAGTAAGACATGGAATATCGCTATCCCTTTCTTTGAGTTACGGAGGTCAAACGGCAGTAGCTCTGTGACAAAGCTAATATTCTGTCATATCTGTAATAAAAAATCATGGCGAAATGTGGGTGTAATATTACACCTCCGAAAAAAAACTGGTTGTTAAACGGACCTCGGGCTCCAAGGCGTAGATGATATGAAAGATAACATAAAGAATTTAACAAAAGTATGAAAGTTAAATTTAAATATTTCGAAATTAAACTACAGTTTACGGATTTTATCGCGTTGTATTGGTTTCACTGAGTTATTACATTTAAACTATCTAGAATCCACATTTTTGATTTTATATCTAGTAAGTACATTTTAAAATTTTTACTAGCTTAAATATGTTGTTCCTGGGCATAAGCCTTCTTTTTTAGGGTTCCGTACCTCGAATTGAAAAAACGGAACCCTTATAGGATCACTTTGTTGTCCGTCCGTCTGTCAAGACTCTTTTTCTCAGAAACGCGTGAAGGTATCAAACTGAAGTTTATATCAAATAGTCAAATCTACTGTCCCTTGAAGCTGTGAAAAAATCAAACTTCTAAGCCAACGTAATCAAAAGATACAGCCGTTTATGCTGCAAATTTCTGCAAATTTACAAACTCGCAAGGAAATCAAAACCTACAGGGTACTACTTCCCGTGAACTCAGAATCTTGAAATTTGGTACGAAGTAATGTCTTATACCACAGATCAAGGGAAAATTGCGAAACCAGTAAATTTTTAGTTACATCATATAAAAAAATGTTTTATTAATTTTAAAGTTCCAATCCAAAGTTCCAAATCCCTTTCCTCATGAACGCGTTAAGTTATTAAATTGAAATTCATATCAAATAGGTACTTGGGTCTATAATACTTTTAAGCTGTAACAAAATTAAACTTCTATCTCAACGCAATCAAAAGATACAGCAATTTTTCTATTTTTCAAACTCGCAAGGGAATCAAAACCTACAGGGTACTTCCCGTGAACTCAGAATCTAACTCTAATAAAAATGTATTATTGTATATAATTTTTAATAAATTTAAAGTTACTATCCCTTTCCTCATAAACTCGTAGAGGTAGAAAATTTAAATTCATATCAAGTCAAAGCTAAAGGGTTATACCAGTCGATCTAGAATCTTGAAATTTTGCAACGTCTTAGCACATAAGAAAAAATTCGAGAACCTAGTTAAATCACATATTTAAAAAAAAATATATATACAACGTGTAACGGAAATAACGCACATCCTCAGACACCCCAATTAGAAAACCTTGTTATTATCATAATGCATGCATTGAAATATTTTTTTTATTAGCCTAAACATTGTTTTTGATCGAAAGTATTAACTTCATTATAAGTAAAATGCGTGGTCACTACAAACCTGCGCACGCACACAATCACACGAAACGTTTGCTGTGGTAAACAAACGACAGCAAAATACGATACGGTCTATCATTTTTTAACATCATTAATGGCTATTCTATATCTTAATTTAATCATAATAATCATACCTAGTTAGCATTATTGATACATTAGAAATTAAAGTAAAAGGGTATCAATGAGAGAATTAAAGAAGAACGGCGTGTTTAAAGTTGTGAATCATAATTTTTTTACAAGAAAAGAATAACCAAATGACTCACAGGCTTATTGTCACTTGTTCGGCGTCCTCTTTTTAAAATGCTGACATCAGGTGTCCACCACCTGGCTTAAATATTCCCTTAGTTCACACACACAATGTTTCTTTTCACTGTTTCAAAAGCAGCTGATATCTTAACTCCCCGGCACTTGTTGTCTCGACACAATCAACTAATGGTTTAATAGGTATGTCCCCATAAAGCAAAAGTCCAGGGGCGTCAAGTCAGGCGACCTAGGAGGCTACTGGACAGGACCGCCGCGATCGATCCAGCGCTCCTTGTATTCGACTTCACGATGATTTCGAATGTTCTACGTAAAACGCGCGGGGGCACCATCATGTTGATAATACACATTTTGTAAATAGACAAGTAAACTTGTTAAACATTTTTTTTTACTACACTCACAGAGAATCCAGGTAGATGACTAATTTTATTTATCTAAGCGCAACAATGGCCGCTCGGCCGGCGCTGTACCTACCAGCGCGGGCGACCGACGCGACGGTGACAAGTGAGACACATTACGTCTCGCTCTTTCCCGCTGTTAATACGTAAGCGAAAGATGATAGATATTTTGGTGGTCAATTGTGTGTTATTGTCTTGTACCGGCTGTTATGTTGTATTAATGTGTGCGTTCCTGTACGTGGAACCACTAAACAAAAGCATTTAAAAAGAAGCCGTTCTACGTTGACATAAGGTTTATTTTCGTATATTTCGCCTTTTCAAAGCAATGAGTGACTATAATTTACGTAATTTTAATTATTTTAGGATTAAAAAAAAATGATATTTAAAATGTCAGAAATGGATTCAGTAGCTGATTCTGAACAAAGTACTTTCAAGATGTGCATTAAACTTGTTACATGTTGTATACCTACAG
Organism: Euclidia mi; assembly: GCA_944739405.2. Taxonomy (NCBI): domain Eukaryota; kingdom Metazoa; phylum Arthropoda; class Insecta; order Lepidoptera; family Erebidae; genus Euclidia; species Euclidia mi. The sequence goes on along the minus strand of OX123188.2, from coordinate 31,267,126 downwards.
GTTTTTACGTAACCCTAGGTGCGCGAGGCCGACTCGCACTTGACTGTTTATTGTTACATCGGTTCTAACCGCTGATCCCACACTTCATAAATTTTATTTATTGATTCGCATCCGCAACTAACTACTAACTATACTGCACAAAATATTTATTTTCCGCAGATATTTGAAATAACGAATAATATGTTGTATGCCTAATATATTGATCACTCACAATTTAAAGTGAAGGTTAGTTGACTGAATGGAATAAAGGTAAACGTACTAAAATTCATGCAGTGGATACGATAATAATAGTTTTATTCAGAAGTAAATATCAACAAAAACGCGGGCAACTTTGGTACCATTATGTACATAGTCATCTGCTGAAAATTTTAAATTAATCACGCCGAGTGAGATATAAGAGGCAAACCACGAGGTTGATCTAACTCTAGGATAGATTTATCAGAAAACCTGTAGCTTTAAACGCTAGCCGGTCCAAAACAACACCAAAATATCAATGAATAATATTATTAGATAATGTTGCGATCTTCATCACTGAAAGACCGAGTTAACTGAGAAAAATAGGTCAAATTCCGTTATCTAATTAACCCAATATCTGTGTTTGTGACCCTTTAATCCATAAATGAAGCATTCGGGGCCATCAGATATCGCCGAATAAAGCTAGCCAATTATAAACAATGGCTTATCGCTGAACCGATTTTACAAGACTGATTTTCAAACAAAGAACACGTTAGCAGTTTAAGCTCCCCTTCTAAGTGATGTATGGATTTTCCTAAGCGACTTAATTAACTGGGCTACGTGCCAAGGTCCGCTGTTTGTATTCGGTTGCCAAATAACATCCGATGGGTAAAGATGATCGCTACCCTCGTCGTCGATCGTCTTCAGTTTGCTCGTCACAAGCTGCCGTGTTTGTCATTATTTATCTTCTCTATGTGTAAAGTAAACAAGGGTGGGTTTTCAATAGCAAATTTAACATGGCATGGATGAAATTGGTAGTGCAGAACTGTGGAGTTGTACTTATGAATTTTACCTATCTATTTAATTTGAGGCAATAAATATTTTTCGTATCTGTTGATGGAATGTTTGTTTAGATGCGACAGTGACCCAGAAATTATGCAGGGTGCTGTTTTAAAAAAATGTTTTGAACGACAGATAAATTCCATGATAAAATGCCGCATGTGATCTCGACAGTAAATTATTTTATTTCGGTAAGAATAATTTCAAGCCGCTGTCTAAATTAAAAAACAGTAGGTATTAAAATATCCTATGCCGTCAAAGAACTTACAAACGTAATTTTGGTGTCGTGTTGGAAAATCCTCATGGAGTCCCTCTGCCCTGGGGGGAAAGGACGAAGGGGACTGTCAGACTCTTACTGATTAAAAACCAACCCGTGCTGCTCATGTACCCATGTGTCGGAGGGTAGGGTTTCACCGAAGCATTCCTCGCTACCCCTCGACGAGTATTGGCCCGCCACATGGTCAGGCGGGCCCCGAAAAACCCCCCTTGGCAGCGGATGAAGGTGTTGGGCTCCGCCGCCAAAACACCCAGCTGCCGCAGAGGATAGGGAGGACGGCAACGCAACACCGCATCTCCTCTTCCTCTGCGGCCCACCGCGACGCAACAATGGTGCGCCCCCATTTGGTCACGTGAAATAGGGCGCGCGGCAACGCAACACCGACACGCCTCTCCTCCCGCGACCGCACCCGACTGCGAGGGACAGACAGAACTGTCCCCCTCACCCACACCTTGGGACGCATCCTACGCAGGCCTCACCCAAGCCCACGTGGAGCGTCCCCTCCCGGGATCCCGCTTAGCTTCACCGTGGGTGTACCTCAAACCCACGGTTACTGAACCCCGCACCACGACAAGGTGGAGATCCCACGGGGGACAATTGGACTGGCCTGCTGGCCTAGGTAAATGATACTGATTGTAACGTCGAAGATCGTGCGTTCGATTCCCACTTAGGATAATAATAATATTCTACCACATACACACATCACCATCTAGTCCCAAACTAAGCAGAGCTTGTACTATGGGTACTAGATAATGGATTAACATACATAAATACTTTTTTTTGTAAATACATACATATTATACATAGAAACACCCAGACCAAGACAAACATCCATGTTCATGCACACAAATGTTTGCGGGAATCGAACCCGCGACCTTCAGCGTGGCATTCGCTTACACTACCGCTGCGCCAACCGGTCGTCTAATATAAATAAATCTATTTATTATGAGCACGATGTTCTGTACTGTGTCTGAATGTAATTTATTAATATAGTTATTACCCTGACCCGGGGAACTTCGTGCCACCATATATACTTTCTTTCATACAAACCTTCTCCAGACAATAGGTTTTACATATTTATGAATTTTTTAATTGTTTTACACATTTATGAAAGATTTCTCCAATTTGGTTCAGTTGTTAGGAAGTAATGTGTGTACAAATATTTCGGTGATTTATTTTAATTTATATAGCTAGGTATGTTTATAAATGTATTTAATGTTTTTTCAGTTAAACATTTTTGACTGTTTTAATTACAATATTATTCAAGAAATAAATTAAATGTTTATTCATAAATTGTACCTATACGTTAGTATATTCGCCTACGGCAACTATTAGATTGTCAATGCAATCAATATGCATATACAATACAAAGAATTCATATAACACGAATTGAATACCTGAAAATCAAAACCGAACAGACCGAAAATATTTTATTTCATTGATTTAGGCGTTCCCAATGTAAAACTCAGATATTCGCAATACATATTTTCACATTGTATCATTATATGTCGCAATCATTAGATTGATGTATATTAAGTTCAACACTCAGAAATACAGATAATCATCATCGTCCTAACCTTACCCCGGTTCCATCTAAGAGTTTTACCTTGGAGCCTGGTGTTCGCGTACTAGTCTAACCATATTTGGTAGAATATTTAGCTTTTCCGCAGAAGAACTGCCGTCTGTCCTCCATAACCTAAGGGGATGTGGAGGTCAGACGGCTGTCGCAGGTCATAACTTAAATCAGTAACATTATATTCAAGGGTCGTCGTCAAGACTTCCCAAAATAACTACTAAAGATATAATTCACCACGTCACGTGCCTCGAGACACGTGACCTTAACTTTAAAAAGTAAGTTTGAACCCGATACCCTCTGCATCGCAGTCAGCTGGTATCTCCACCAGGCTATTGGTACCTCTGACACGAAGAATTACAATATTTCGAAAAATTCTATTTCGTTAATTATAAAAGACAAAACAGGCGGTTTATTTGATGCTCGGATATAAACAATATGAAATCCAAAAAGGTAATAAAACACTGAACAAAATAATAATACATAAATATTTAACTACGAAATTCCCAATAAGACAGGAGCTCAAAATGATACCGAATTTTTGTTTTCAACGCTCAGGCAAAATTAAACATGGTTTCACCATCTAGCCTGGCCACTTAAGTAAGCACTTAAAATGTCGTAGAGATGAATGACTCGACTTCAAAGTTGCCTTTAACTTTTGACAGGGGAAAAACTCTAGAATTTTTATCTAAGATGTTAATGGAGACGTCTTTTAAAAACGATATTTTTATATCTCTAACACGATACTCTTTCGATAAAAGAAGTTTTATAAGCATTGAAATCGTACACTTAAAATAGGTATACCTACGGCATGACAATTTAGTAATGACTACATTTTTTTTTATTAATATTTTCTCTAACAAAGTTCTATAAAATTACACATACACTCATTAACCTACCGCCAACCTTTGCAATAAATATAGGTACTAATAAAAATAAATGACATTACCAAGATATATATAAAGGGGGCAAATAACTTTTAATATGTACTCTTAACATTCAGTATGTACCAAGCATACAAGAAAGTAGGTAAATCATGAATGTCAATCAGTGTATACTGAAAAGGGTAATATGTCAGGAAAGATGAATGTAGTGTAATACAAAGACTATAATTTGAGGACCTATGATTACAAAGTACAATGAAAGCATTTATCATTATCTATTCTTACACTATCGCCTACTATTTGTCACATCAGTGCTTACGTTATTTGTTTCTTTCATAATACAAATAATTGAAGTTACAACAAAAAATGTTTCTCAAACTTTACGGGGTCATATATTATGGACCCCACATATAAAAATCACCTCGCTGCTTAACTAAAAACAAATTGACCATAATTAGCTTCAACACATTCCCTTTATTAAGAATGTGTGTGTTTTGTTTCAAAATGAGGACTTTCGCAGCGGTCGTAAATTCTGTGTCATTGGACTTCGACTTCGATTAAGCAACGCTAGAAAATAGTGGTTTATAGGGAAAATATTTACTTATATTTTTAGTTAACAAAGAACAGTTCAGATCCGAATAATAGTATACTGACTACTACGTAAATCGTTGGTTAAACGATTCTCGATTGAGAAACGGTGCTCAGCAACATACGTAGTAATAAAATTAATTACTAGACAATCCTTTGAAAGGATTTCGCATGACACTACTAAGTCCCTTTGTTACAATATATCCTGAATTCGAATGAAACAACGGCCCTTATTGGAACTAAAATGTTCTGCTTAGACACTATGCTATTTATAAAGTTACTAAGTGGGCGGCGAGAACAGTGACTTACGGATGACGAGGTAAGTTTTGTAGATGGGTTTCAGAACAAAGGTAGTAATTTAGACATCTAGTAGATACTTAGTAGATTTTGTTACCTTAAGACACTGTCCTAAGCGACTGTTTTGGTAAATGAGGGGGTGAAGCAGGGGAGGTGAAGGGAGCTTAGCTCCGTCTACTGCGGGGCGCCCCCCTTCACTTATTCGCCGCCTTATTCTGGCGACATCCGTATTCCAATATTTCAAAATCGCAAGCAAAACGTTTTAGCATATTGAATTGAGATACTGATATTAAAATTTATATTACATACATCAATCTGTTTGTACAATATAGGCATAGCGCAATTTTTGTTATCAGTGCAGCCATGAGCCAAACTGGTTTACATTAGACGTTATAGGTATTAAATGTTGACGAAAGTAGGTAAATACCTACGTGCCGTAAGATGATAAAAATAATTAAGTCAGTTCCATGTATGGAGAGGCCATTATTATGTTTGTTTTGTTTTTGTATAAAAATAGTGAAGCAGTTCATAGAATACCTACATCTAATTCCATTCCTGGCAGTTTTCAAATCTGTTTTGCAATAAATTGGCTGTGACATACGGGCGGACAGACAGACAGACATTGCGAATCTATAAGGATTCCGTTTTTACAATCTTTGGCCACGGTACCCTAAAAATCACAATACTGCTCTACTAAGCGCAAAAGCCGTATCTCAACTAAAGCGAGTTACGAGATAACTGAAGTTTAGTAAAAGTTGATTTATTTATGGATGTTTATTGTTATTATAGGTATAATTATTATGGCAAAGGTTTCGAAATACGTCGCCGTTTTTAGGGGTTGTGAGTGATTGGAGAGGGAGCAGGGGAGGTCTTGAAACTCCCCTCACCATTTTCACTTGCCGGAAATACTTGGTTTCCTCTAAAAAAAAAAAATCTCCAAACATCGGTGTGTATGGTACTGCCAACTTCCACATTCATCACACTAGTTTAATAAACTAAGTTTGTCGGAGCCCTGCGAAGGGCTCCTATTTTCGGATTAAGGGTCAAAAGAGAACCTAACATAACCTATTTATTTACTTATTACAGTCGCACCTAACCCAAGGCACTCGAAAGCAATGACGCACAAATTTGACATTAGCTGTCAATATGATCATTCCAAGATGGCAGTTTTGCGTTTCGTTTCACGTTTTTCACATAAAACCTAAAAATTACATTTGTAAAACTGTACTAAAGTATAAAAACTATGTTCCGTTTTGCATAATTGCCGAAGTATTTATGAAATTTGGAAATTGTTTAAAAATATTTAGACGCAACTCCGGCAGCCAAAATTACTTTTAGGGGATTAAAACGAACTACCTTAAGCCCCCTACCCTACCAATACCCTCAAATTCAGGCGACTCGTTTCGAAACCCAACCCATTATTATTTTTCAAAATAGATGAAACATCAAAAATATATGTGAATATACCTTATTCATGAGATACTACTATGTCGCTTAGAAAATTATAGAATTAGAATTTGAGTTACTGCTTTTTCGTTAGCTCTCCTCATACATGTTTGTATGGAAAAATATAAAAAATTTCTTTCGCATCAAATAAGTGTTGTTTCAAAGAAAATAAATATTAAAAGATATTTATTTATATTCATTTATAATTTATTAACGAAATGCAGAGTTTACAGCTCATCAAAAGTTAGCTGTCTGCTACAACCCGACAGGTTTTCTTTATTCTCATCGAATGTTAAAGGCAGTGTGTGAGGTGATAAGACTTATTATTTGCTGTTGTTCACGAGGCAAAGTTTCATTTACTTTCCTTTTACAGCTTGGTATTGTAGAAATTTCAAGCACTGATGAAACATTTTCCTCTCCGTGATCTCGCAATGCCATCCCTTGAGCTTGACGAGAATCAACAATTTCAGGCAACTGCCAATTCATATAAAACGCCACAAGCTTCTCCCAGAAAACATCATCTCTTTCTATAATTTCTATTTTTAGTGGTATACTTTCGCCACTCCACACAGCAAATAAACACTTTTGTTTTCGTGTAACGTGGCGTTGCCCCTGAATTTGGTAATAACAATTACAATATTTGTTTAGACTAGTCAGTTCACTTTTTTATCATATTTCCATATTTGTATTTTATTTGCTCTTATACTATTCTCCAGGCCATTCTTATAGGCAACTTTAGAACATAAAATTTCCACAATCGTGTTTGGACCTATTAATCCATCTGGCGTGGCACCAATAATCGAATAATCCACAAGGCTCGATTGTTACATTTTCTTGCTTCGCCAGTTGTTGCAAAGCCAGTTGTTCATTTTAGATTCCATGCGCAACTGATTTTACATTGCAAATATTTTATTTGTACAAAATATTTTTTACTAAGTTGGCTTTACTGCTGTTATCTCTTCTTTTTACCACTATACAAAAATTTCAATCTGTCAACATATTCTTACGCAATTCGAACCAGTCACTGCTATCCCTCTTATAATTTTTGCTTATCACTACGGAATTTGAGTCAAATTTGTTAAAAAAATTGTTTGGCATTTCTTGGCTAGCTCTTGAACAGATCGTGTTAGGAATGACTGAAGTCAAATGTGTGTAAGACGTTGCAGAACTGTTATCTTTAACTTCACTGTAATTACAATAATGATAATTAGTTACGTACTTTATTATTAAAAAAAAACTATATCTTGTGTTATAGCAAACAGAGAAGTGACCTTCTTACTTATAAATGATTGATTTTAGAAATTAAAAAGATATTAGATGTACTGAGACATACCTAATAGTTTATGAATAATCAAAGTTTTACCCGATGTACCTTAAAAGGTTTATGTTCAAAACACAATAATACAACATTCGTTACCGCTTGTGTGCGGATTGCGGAGCGCCTTATTAGCGCTGTCATCATTATTGTTCGCCGTGGCGGCATCTTAGCGCTCCAGGCGCTCTGACAAGCTAATGAATTTGAAATATAGGTACATAAAATGATTCGATTTTATGTTATTACTCTTTCAAAATTGAAAACTGTGGCAGCTATGTATTGTGAGAATAATTTATATAATTATATTATGCATAATCGATAATATATAAGTAACATAGTTAGTCATAAAAGACGCTTATGAAAATAATTTGTGTAAAAATGTTACATGTGTTTATATTTCATAATCACTTGGCCATGGATGAATTTCTATTTTATTACGACGCTTTCTTGTACAAATCCTTCGTAGAACTTCATTTCTCTAATGTCCATATTTTATTCTTCTAATTATATATTTATAAGCACAGAAACAATAACACATTAAACGCACAAGAGTATAAACTTAGGTCCTAATTATATGTGCCCATAGTTACATGAAAAGCCTATTTGATTCAAAGTATTCAGTCTATAACATAAAACATGAAATTACGAACTCAAATCGGCGTATTATAATAACAAACAGGCTTACGTAAAATTTCGTGCAGCGGAGACGCAAGCGACATGACCTATCTCTCACAGGGCTCATAGCCGAATGATGAGGTCTGGGCGGGGCGTAAACTAGCAACTGACACTCAGTACACCGCTTATGCTACTAAGGTTTAAATTGCTGAAGCGTTTATATTGATGGGATCTACCGAGCGTCAAAATCATAGACGTTTGGCAGATTTTATTTAATTTTACAAAATATACACGTATAATATGAAAAAAAATAGGGTAATTCTTTAGTTCATTAGATTTCCTACAATATTATCAAAAAATATGACAGCTTACGATCAAAATATTGTAAACAGTGAGACGAAAGATTATTTTCTGCCTCGATTTTGTGATTTTTTTTACCGTGATTATATTTTACGTACATGAAAAATTCTTTCAAAAGTCTTTTGTTCAGACTTTTGACTTTAAGCTCTAATTTTTGCTAGTTTGTAATATGTACCGTTATGGCTAGATGCGCGACGAAACATTAGGTGTTTCACGGCTTCTGAGGTATAACAGCGCCTTAATATACTCGACAGATCTCATTTAAAAGTATGATAAATTAAACAGAAGTTGCCATTGAAGATGGACTTCAACAATTTTTCAACCTCAAAAATCTTTCTTTATTTCATTGTGATTTTGCAATTAGTTTATTATTTTTAAGTGTAGGAAATGCATGCCTTATCTTTCGCAGTTTGTTTATAAATATACATATTTACGACATTTTAATAATGTGGTATTATTTCGTACCACAGCAACATAGCATGTGTCCGTTTTATATTTCGGGTTCCACTCTTGTATTTAAACGTAGACCCACGCCCACTCCCAGCGATTACGAAAATTAAAATAAATATATTAACGTAATCATTATGCCCAAAGACTTTTTTATATTACGTTTTAACAAAGAATTTAAGTATAAATATACAGTGAATGTTTCCGCAGGTAATTACTATGAAAATTGCTTTCACAAGCGCGCTAACGTCTTTATAAGCTCTTTGATTATATTAGATGACACTTTTGTTCGCGCTTTAAAACGCCTCTAAATATTTTTGACCTTGACCTTTTGTTATGGCCTAAATATAAGTCGAAGGTTATACTCAACTCGATTACGAACTCCTTGTAGAAACCCATTCCTAATCCGGCACTTGGAAACTTTTTAGACTGACCTTCTATTGTATACTGAGGATTATTGTTGTCGTTAAAAATATTTCAAGCTCTGTAAAAACATACCATGATGGAACATTTTAATTTTAAATAGTTTACATATTTTGGCCGGTAAGTATCTTATCTATACTAATATAATAAAGCGGAAAAGTATGTTTGTTTGTTTGTTTGAACGCGCTAATCTCAGGAACTACCGGTCGGATCTGAAAAATTCTTTTTATATACGATAGCCTAGTTATTCTTGAAGGCTATAGGCTATATAACACAACGCTTCGACCCTTTGGAGCCGGGCAAAAGGCTAAAAACGCTAAAAGATAATGTCGGCTAATCTCAGGAACTAGCAGGTGGATTTTAAAAATTGTTATTGCCTATGATAGCCCAATTATGCCGAAAGGCATAGGCTATATAAAATTACGCCACAACTTTTAGGGGCCAGCCAATAATAATAGAATGGTCAAACGAGAAGGGGGAGAGTTGGGTCAATGGCAAAAAAAAGGCTAAACGAATAGGATACAATCTATATGGGTATCGTTTTCTGAGATTTTCGGGACGCTGATTAATAATATGAAATTTATTTAGTGATTCAAGATGGCGGACGGGAAATCAAAGATAGCGGATGAGAAAATTTTAAAAATCAATATGGGTATCGACTTCGATATTTTAAGGGGTGGGGAATCGAAATACAACGTCTATTTCGTGATCAAAGATGGCGGATGGGAAATCAAAGATGGCGGATGGGAAAATTATAAAAATTAAAAATTAGTATCGTCTGCGATGTTAAAAGGGATGGGGAATCCAAATACAACATCTGTTTCGTGATTCAAGATGGTGGATGGGAAATCAAAGATGGTGGATGGAAAAAAAAATCTATATGGGTATCGTCTCTGATGATTTAAGGGATGGAGAATCCAAATACAACATCTATTTCGTGATCAAAGATGGCGGATAGGAAATCAAAGATGGCGGACGGGTTTTCTTTAAAGTCGATATGGGTATCGTCTCCAATATTTTAAGGAATGGGGAATTCAAAAACACCATCTATTTCGTGATCAAAGATGGCGGACGGGCTTTTTTTAAAAAATCAATATACCCATATTGATCGTCTCCGATGTTTAAAGGGATGGGTAATCCAAATACAACATCTATTTTGTGATTCAAGATGGAGGATGGGAAATCAAAGATGGCGGACGGCTTTTTTTTTAAAGTCTATATGGGTAGCGTCTCCGATATTTTAAGGAATGGGAAATTCAATATTATATAAAAAATCTATGTTTGTTCATCATTAATATAGACTCTGAAATGATAAGAGATTAAGCGTTAAATCAATAAAAAAGGGAATTAAATAAAAATTCTTAAAAAGGCGATACGGAGTTCGCTGGGTCAGCTAGTACTAATATATAAAGCTGAATAGTTTGTTTGTTTGTTTGGTTGAACGCGCTAATCTCAGGAACTACTGGTCCGATTTGAAAAGTTCTTCAGTGTTAGATAGCCCATTTATCGAGGAAGGCTATATAACATCGCGCTATGAGCGACAGAAGCGGAGCAATAGCCTTAAATAACGCGGGTGTAACCGCGGGCATCCTCTAGTATTAAATAAAGCATTTTAGTCTCGTTTTAATATCAGCCAAGAAGAAGCGATAGAACAATCCAGATGTTTTCTCTGACCACCCACACCTCATCGAAAAAGGAGCACTAAGAAAAGTTGGAGCAACTTAACTAAAAACCACTTGAACTAAGTATCTACTTCATACATTCCCGTCGCGTTCGTCAGCACATTAATGATAGTGTAGCTCTAATAGTATGCCTGCTCCATTTTACTTGAGGGTCGGGATGAATCTGTGCGATGTGACGGCAAACGTGAAATACTTGATGAATTCATTGCAAGTGTCAGACGAGCTGCGTCTCCAAGCTTTTCTGCATATTCAGGTTTAGTACGTTCTGGTGACTATAGTAATGTTTGCTAAATGTAGGAAGTAAACTGTTTAGGTGTAAACTCGGCATATAAGCTAATATCTCAGCAATATTGCTCTAAATCTATACATAAAGATATGCCGGTCACTCATTTAACCACTGATAGACCACCGACTATCTTTACCCCTGACTTATTAACGAAGATACTTAATCCTGATTCAGCATTACAGAATAATAATAAAATTAGAGTAAAGGTAACAAGTATATTAAATACTATTACAGCTTATAACGCATATCATCCCATGGTTGTCGTAAGAGCCGACAGAGGGACCATACTATGCAGAGAACAGCACTGTAAAAGAAGGAAAACTTGATAACAAACCCTATACCAACCCGTTTGGCCAGCGTGGTATAGTAGGCCAATTCCTCCTTTCAAAGGAGAGGCCAAGTCCAGCAGTGGGCTGTTAAAGGCTGATGATGACAGCTTATAATATATAATTTTCTTTTAACTGTACTTATATACGATATTCGAAGTATCTCAAGTTCGTAGGATTAAGTCATCGTACGCTAAATCCCCGTACAAATTCAAGCCGAGCTTAGTTTTAGATAGAAGATCCAGCGGGTATAGACAAGATAACGATCACCATAGATTATAGACGCCAATAAACATATTGGACTTTACATTGCTAAGCTAGCAAATGTTATTCATCCTTATGATCCCGAGGTAAGCCTGTACCATGTTAATCAATCATTAGATATTTTAAGTTTATACAATCTTATAAAAGTATTTAAGGATCTAGCTTAAGTGAATCGGCTTCTGCGAAGACAATTGCTTCTCTTTGGTAAAATTCTTAAAATAATTATTAAGGTGGTACTTTTCGCACTCTTCTATTTGTTTGCTAAGCGATCACTAGGTATAACTAGAAGCCCAATCCTACTTTAGCTACTCATTTTCATCTATAGTAGCATAGCTGTTCGATACTGTTCTCGTTCACTAAGTAGCGGCTGGATAATGTTTCCATAGCTGTCATTTCGAGATATTTCAATCAAGCCTATGATTAACAGTCACAGCCTTCCATCAATCGCTGCACTTGTCCGTCTGCCGTTGCTGACAGTTACCATAGATTATAAAAATGTGTATTATAGACATAAGACCAATTATTATCCATCTATCTTCAAACCTGTCTCCCATTTGGGAAGGCAGAACATACGGAACGCCAAACGTTTTGGTTGAAACACACCCCGCCGATTCTTTTGCGAATTACTAGTAACCTACCTACCTATTCGCAAAAGAATTGTGTAAGACACGTTAAAAATCGATTATATGAATGAAGTTACACCAGCATCCTTTTAGGCCTGTCACAGGCTTGGGAACATCAACAAAGAACGTCATCGTCCCATTCTTGTGAGGTTCAGCAGTTTGGACGTCAAGAATGCAGTCTGGAAGGCGAAGACGAAGTTGAAGGGTTCGTCTGTTTCGGTCAAAGAGTTCTTAACCAAGGCCAGGCAGACCATGTTCAACAAGGCGAGGGCGCACTTTGGCATCAGGGCGTGTTGGACGCAGGATGGTGTAATTAATATTAAAGTGGCGGATGGCACACGGATCAAGATCACGTCTATGGATGAATTAAATCCTTTAATGTCAAAATATCCGCAGTCGAAGAGTGATTCCCGGCCTGCAGTACGACCTGGTGCGGAGAGCGTCGCGACAGTAAGCAACACTAAATCATCGACCCGGCGTAATTAGTTATTTTCCTTTTTTCTTTTCGTGTTTGTAAATTCAGTTCGTGTTTTATGTCCTGAAATTACATCTTCTTGGAAGGAACGTACCACAAATTGTTGTGCGGTACATTTATTGTTTACTTTTGTTTATCCACAAAGTATCTCTTATCTAACTAATCTATAAGTAACTTCAATTTCTAAATAATGTAATTATTTTGTTAAATGCACTTCAACAGTTCAATCAAAACATTGTCAGAATTGTCACTTTGACATTAGACATTAAACATAATTGATAAAGGTTGCGTTCCGAATTCGTGTTTTGGCTCTTAACATCTTTCTTTTCTCTTTTTTTGTATCTTAAAATATTTAATGTGTAATTTGTGTAGTATTAGGTATATAATATTGTCTTGTGTTGGTGTCAGCTAGCGGGTGGTGCAGAGATGTGTTTTTGCACCGGCTATATAAGTTATTTAATTTTTTTTTAGTATATTATTATTAATTTTATTGTTATATATATTTTATACACTTGAAATATTTTTATGGCATCTGATGATGAGTCATCTTTCCACTCGGCAAATAATTCCTCTTATTTGTCTGACGACGACAGTTTTTGTTCGGTGACAGGCACACTTGGCGATTTTATTCGTGGAACTTTTAGTCTTCAACATCGTAATTCGTTAAATGTTTGCCAAATTAACGCTCAAAGTCTGCCAAGTCATTACAGTGATCTTGTGGAGGCGTTTACACAGTCAAACATTCATTCCGTCCTGGTCTCTGAGAGTTGGCTCAAGCCTCAACTTCTTTCCACCACTTACCCCCTTTCTGGCTACATTCTAATCCGAAATGATCGCACTGGAAGGAGGGGTGGTGGTGTTGCTATTTACTTACGCAGTGACTTCCCTTATAAAATTATAGCTTCTTCTTCTTCTATCGCTGCTGAATTTCTTTTCCTTGAGGTTTGTGTCAAAGGAGTGCGGACCATTCTTGGCGTAATTTACTGTCCCCCTAATGTCGATGATTTCACCGATTTGGAATTCGTTCTAGAATCTTTAGGGTCTGAGTACGAGCATCATATCGTCATGGGTGATTTAAATACCGATCTCCTGCTCCCAAACTCCCATCGTTCCCGAAAACTCCACTCCATTGTCCAATCTGTAGGTCTTCACATTTTACCTCTGAATGCAACACATCATAATACCAACAGTGAAGACACATGGTTGGATTTGATTCTCACCTCGGCTCCTTCCCTCGTTTCCTCTCACGGTCAATATCCTGCTCCTGGTTTCTCCCATCATGACCTGATCTACATTTCCTATGTCCTCAAGCCTCCTAAACCCCAACCCAAAGTACTGTACAGGCGTTGCTTTGCACGTATGAACACCGATAATCTACATGCGGATGCGTCAAAAATTGATTGGGTACCTCTAGAGGTAGCTGCCACAATTGATGTGAAATTGAAAGTGTTCAACGATATCGTAATCAACTTATACGATGTTCATGCCCCAGTAAGGCGAATCAAATTGAAACGACCGCCCGCACCCTGGTTGACACGTTTGATCGACAGACTATGAGTCGAACGGTTGACTACATAGATAGCTTAGCTCGACCAAACATAAATCATTTTCGCTTTTCTCCAGTTGCTGAGGCTGAGATCAAAAAGATTATCCTTTCAATCAAATCTAAAGCGGTTGGTTGCGATGAAGTCAGCCGCTTTATGATTATCACCTTGCTGGACCACCTCCTTCCTGCTATTACCCACATAATTAACCATTCCCTTGACTCTGGGCAATTCCCTGAAATTTGGCGTAAAGCATGTAACGAAGTAGACTTACGTTACAAGCATATGTTCGGCCACTGCCCAAAGTCACTAATCCTGTCACTCCTAGTCATTTCCGGGCCATTTCCATCCTCCCTTTCCTTTCCAAAGTCCTTGAGGCCTGTGTTCATAAGCAGCTGTCCTAGTTTGTGTATGAACACAATGTCCTCAGTCCCTACCAGTCCGGCTTTAGACCTGGGCATAGCACAGTCTCAGCTATGCTCAAAGTGACTGGCGATGTGAGGGCGGGTGTGGAGGACACTAGGATCACTGTGCTGGTCCTGGTTGACTTTTCAAACGCCTTCAACACCGTCAGTCACGATATCCTACTATCCATCCTATCCTATCTTATGATCTCCTCCGAAGTACTGGAATGGTTCTCTTCATATCTTCGTGGACGTCAGCAGTCCGTCAGAGTCGATGAGGCTTTATCGAGTTGGCGAGACCTTGAGGCTGGTGTTCCACAAGGTGACATACTCTCTCCTCTTTTATTTTCTCTGTTTATAAATCTCATTACCCTTGATCTTCAGTGTTCGTATCATTTGTACGCCGATGACCTACAACTTTACTCGCAGGCTAAAATTGAGGATCTGCTGGATGCAATCGATGATGTGAACTGGGACTTGGCAAGAATTCGGGACTGGTCCGAGAGGTACGGCTTATGTGTCAATCCTGTGAAATGCCAAGCTATCATCATTGGAAGCTCTAGAAATATAAACAGGCTGGACTACTACTATCGCTTTCACCGGTAATATTTAATGGAACCAATATACCTCTGAGTCCTTCCGTTAAAGATCTCGGTTTACACATCGACGCTACACTTAGCTGGCAACCCCAGATTACAAGCGTTTGCCAAAAGGTTACCGGTGTCCTGCGTTCTCTCTATCGCCTGAAGTATTGCCTTCCTGTCAAGTCAAAGACAATGCTTGTGCAGATCTTGGTTTTTCCTATAATCAACTATGGTGATGTGTTATCTCGACCTGAATGCAGATCTACTCAATAAACTTGACCGACTTCTCAACAATTGCATTCGGTTCATTTTCAATCTCCGTAAATATGACCACGTGTCCTCATATCGTAAACAGCTGTCATGGTTACCTATACGTCAGCGTCGTAATATGCGCGCGTTGACTACTCTTTTCACTTTTCTTCATTCATCTAATAGCCCCAGCTACCTAGCTCCTTACTTTCAATACCGCTGCTCCATCCATGACAGAAATCTTCGGTCTTCTAATAATTCTCTTCTTTCGTGTCCATCTCACAGCTCAAGCCTTATACATTCTTCTTTCATTGTACAAGCAGTACTTCTCTGGAACGCGCTCCCTCCCGAGATTAGGATGGCGACGAATCGTTTCACGTTTAGGGCTAAGGTGCGCGAATATTACATCAAACTGTCACTTGAAAGACCATAAAAACATCATCTCTTACATTTGTTACACTGTGTATTTAATACATACATACATACATACATAGACTCACGCCTGTTTCCCGGAGGGGTAGGCAGAGACTACGGAACGCCATTTGCAACGATCCTGACATACCTCACTTGCTTCACTCACTCCCATCAAGTTTCTCATGCATGCTCCTCTGTTAAGGGTACTTCTGACTTGTCCTTTTTTCAGGATGTCTCCAATCTGGTCAGAGAAGTATAATGTTGGATTATAGTTTAATTATTTCAATCTTTGTTGTTTATACACCTGCCACAATCATCTCTGCACCACCCTAAGGTTGACTGGCAGAAAATGCTACATAGCACTAAGTCCGCCTTTGCATTAAAATTGCAGGAAGTGTAAAAATAAAATAAATAAATAAATTATATTATAAAAATAAATGAAAGGTTGTCCAACCACTAAGTATGACAAGAGACCAACATCAATTTTCACATTTATAATAGGTACCAATTGGTCCAAATTTTGCTACGTTTCGGTTCAATGTGAACAGCATATTGAAAGAATGACTTAAAATAAGTGTATGAAATTTTTAGCAACGCGAATTTTAAATTTTAATTGATATCTTATTAATATTGACACCTTTATGTTACATTATTAATAGTTCCTAGTTTAAAATATCTCGTATAAATTTTATCTAGGTACTTAACTCATATTGAGTGTTTCCCGAATCTCTGTAAAGGACAACTCATCAAAGCAACTAGAAATCCTGAACTTTAAAATTAAAATAATCAGAGGTAAAGAAGCTTTCGCTTTGGTTTTGGATAAATTCGTGCAAATGTAAAATGAAACAATTGTTCAAAAGCTCGAAATCAAACTAAAATTTATGATTACAATAAAATTAATCATCAATACTTGCATTAGTCAGACACCGCGTGTTAGTGAAACTTTTAAAGACGATGTACCATTTGGCCATACATTATGGGCCTGGCACGGCCAAACACAACACCATGTGTGTTTTGAAGATAAATGACTACTCTATTAACCTGCATAATTTCTTTTTAAATAACTTTTGGTGGAAATAAGATACGAGATATTTGAAATGGAAATTATTCCGCAACTAAATATACCTCAAAATTGAATTTTAACATAAATATAATACCTAGATGTAAATAAAAGTATGTCTGTGCGTCTTAAAGAACAAAAACTACATAAAGAGTGGCCAATAATAATGAATAATCACCTGTGTACTAGGGAACCTCGTACTATGTATACTCGTCCAAAAAAGCTAACCACAATCACAAACACCGCTGCATATTCTTAGCATGGGTAGAAGGTACTGATAATTATTATTGAATTTATATTCAATTACATTACATTAAAACCGTACGAAAACACCAATAAATCAGAACAAAATATTTACGATACACAGTAGCAACACGAATGACATAACAGATAAAAAACGTGTTGCAAATGGTTTGAAAAAATATTTCTACTATCGATTAAGAAACAAAACGATTTTTACCGATTAATAATTATAGAATGTATAATAAATTATATATTTCTTGATTCTTTTTACAAATATACTTATAAAGTAAATAAAATATATTGTTTTCTAATATAGTAATAAAAATATTATTTCCTTAAAACATTTTCTGCCTACCATACTTCATTTTATTTTTAATGCTGGCAACATAAGACATTCATCCGCTATTCCCATAGCTTATTCAAAATAATTAATCTTTAAAAACTAAATTCTTTCACCGATACTCTATCAAGAAACGAAAACGATGTAAAATTTTTAAAAATTATATGTTTAATTTCAACGATTAACAACTTTCTGGCCGCTACAGGCCGTATTTGGTCTTTCTCCTTTTTTTGATGAAAGCAGATTAAAATACATACGAGTGCTCCAGATTCAAAGTGCCACCGGCAAAGCAAATTGAAAAGTCTATCGCTTACCTAAATGTTCAACGAAAACAGTAAACAAATTTCATATTATTTGTTTGCTATTTAGCATCATATTGCTCGCCACACCAAATAAAAAATAAATGCTAGCATGCAGGGTTCGCTCGATTGTTGATAAGTAATTCCTTTTTTACTAGTCCTCTTAGCAGATTGAATTTTTCATCATAAAAATAAGTATTTGAGTTTTTCAGGACGGACTATTTATTTTATGTCTTACATGCCAAAAAATATTAAATTGATCGTCAATTAAAAGCGTGGTGTACTTATGGTAAACTACCATGTATACACCAACACGTTGTCTGCAATGTTTAAGCCTATGTAACATGATTATTCTAGCCTTACCCTGTCTAGGCCAGCTAGATTGTCACAAAATTAGCTTAATACCAAAGCGCTTACCATCTGACTTCCGTTACTCGAAGAGGATATCCATATTAGTATGGTTTAAACTAGTGTCAGGACATTTAAGAACAGGCACCGACTTCTCATGGCAAGTATCACAGATCTTCATGACAGCCGCTAAAGACGACGGCTTTTGATCAATCACTTGGTCCCCCATCAATAATCCAAAATGTGACGAACATCCTTAACCTCGTGAATCGATAGATTCGTATTGTCGCCGATTTTCTAATAAGCCCGTTTAATCCATTATGAGCAACATATTGTCATCAATGAAAGTCATAAGATATTCCAAAAGCAAAATCCCATAATAGTTTCATCCGAGACGACGACCGGACTCGCAAATTCATAAGTTCTATCGTTCAGCACTACCCATAAAAGTAAACTGTCTCCCATAACTGAAGGGCTTACGACCTACTAACGACTATAGCATCCATCAAGAAATACCTTTTGTATATCATTCTTTACTTAGGCACTGTAGACCACTTATTACTTAATTTATAAGTTAAAGGGCGACCACTCACGTATACAGCACAAAAGAAAAATGGGGCTATATAAAAGCACTGCGTACTCTAGGCTATTACAAAGCTTTAAAGCTTTGTACGGGGCCTACATGTAAAATAATATGCCAGGATAAATGTTGACGTAAAAAACCGTTGCCTCAGCCTTTTTACTCAATTACCATGAAGTTAAGTTTCGAGGTAACAACATCTTTTTTATTTCAAGTTTTCGGTTTGCAGTGGAGTGTCTAAGGTTTCGGTGCGCGTAAGGGTAAGAATACTTTTTGAGGTTTCTTAACTCGGGAGTTAATAATCCATAAAAATATTATAATGCGAAGTTTTTGTTTGTCCTTCTTTCACGAGGCAAATGAGTGTTACTATGGTATGATTTTTGAGTGTAGAGAAAGTAAGGAGACTGGAGAATCATAGACATAAAGCCTACTTTTTACCGCAATAACCGATACCATACGAGGACTAGTTTGCGTATAAATATAATTTTATGTAGGTGGAATAATAACTCAATAACCTAATAATTACGTTTTGAAGTATTTTATACAGAGACTAAATTGGAATCTTAAGGGAAGTAAATACTCACTGAAAACTTAACGCTACATGTAGTGTATGTTCAGTAAACCCAGTAAGCTTCTTGAATGATAGCACTATAATATATTTACAACGGTATTTAATTCGCCACCTTCGTAGAAGGCTTCACATAAGATCTAGAATGATTTTAAATCATGCTAAGAGCTGTTGTAGGTAGTAACCAATAGCTTTTATGTTTTAAATAGTTAAGTACTGTTAGTTAATTTGCTTCATCCTATTATTCTTCCAAGTACTAAGCCTAGGAACCTAATTTATTTAGTAACACAATTCCAGGGCGTTTGTAGCAATTCTCTGATTTAATAAATAGCTATGTAAGTTCTAACCGTAGGACTATAACTCTTCGTGGAAAACCACTATCGTACCCTCCTTGAGGTTACCTAATTGATTGATTTTAAAGATTCTTACAGATTATTATGAACATTGAGAGAGAGGTGCATAGGGTTCCCACCAAGAACTTAGGGTCCCAAGCCAACCTCACCTGCAAGTGGTGCACCTGCCGATAACGGACGAGGCTCTGGCAAACAAAATGTCCCAATTAGCGGCAATAGGCTCGCCACCTATTACGTGGGATCAAAACACTGGCGAAAAGTGGGCGTTTAATATGCCTCTGCCTACCCCTTCGGGGAAACAGGCGTGAGTCTATGTATGTATGTATGTATTGAGAGAGACCATTAATTGAATAGGTATAGCTGAATGTATGCAGCCTCTACCGGTAAATAAAATAGCATGTGGTATTTGAAAATAAGTGTAATAAAAAATGTTTCGAGTTTTTTCTTTATGTAACTAATAATACGAGGCAAACGAGCAGATGGATCGTCAGATGGTAAGTGATTACCGCCGTCCATGGCTCCTATAACTCTAGAGGATTCACAAGTGTTTCCTATATTTTTTAACATCGCGATCCGCTCAATAATGAGTTCAGACGGCCTCGACACGTAGAATTCGCATCTTATTTAAACTTTCGCTAGCATTTCTTTGTCACGGTAACATAAGCATGTGACATAAGCAAAAGCCTACGTTAGTTTCATGCATTTTTGCATGGGGTCCGAGCGCTCGTAGTTTATATCGCGACATATCCAGAGGCTTGATCGCCGTCTCACGTGACCAGAGGGCTGGTTTATTCTTTGTCCAAAGAATCAGCATTGCCATTCAGCGTGGCAATGCCGCCAGTCACACAGTGATGCGGAGGAATACTACGACGCCTAAACGCCTTCTGCTTTATTTTATTTATAATATGTATTTTAATTTTAGTAGTAGGGTTATACCTGTAGTTTTAGTTTTGAATAATTTAAGAACAATAATTATGTAAAAACCTAAATGAAATTTTATGTCCATAAATTTGTCAGTTTTTTCACTTAATTAGCAATATCCCTAATCGGATGCCACTTGTCTACAGAACCAGAGCCTGGTGGAGAAAACCTAGGGCTTCCGAAAGAAGTGAAGACCTACCCATAGAATGGCAAACGGGTCCAAAAAATTTAACTTAAATCCATGACTTTTTAAATACAAAGACACAAAATCAAGTACCAAAGACTACCGATCATTATTAATCTATGTTACTCACACTTTAGTATACCTAATAATAAATATAAAATAATAATGTTGCATATGATGTACCTGTTGCGCCAATATGGCTGACGGAGCTACGGCTTTTGAGTTTAAAGCCAAAGCTTATGTAAGTAGTTACATTATATAAACGAGGGAACAGGTGTATCCAAACTGTGGGACCAACTATGCTGAATTAATTTGAGATCCTTGTGTATCCTTTATCAGTTGATTGCGATTTATAAACTATATTTATATTTATATGTAACTATATGTGTATTTTAGAATGTTATTGTAATTTTTGGTTATAGATTTAGTTACATAGCTACACCACCGTCACAAAACATCTAACATCATTTCTGTCCATCCTAAGGTTGCCTGGAAGAAATCGCCTTTGGCGATAAGGCCGCCGATTGTACATAAATTTTAGATTTAAGATACCTTAGAAATGTACTTTATTTTGGTGTACAATAAAGAATATTATCTATCTATCTATCTATCTATATTTCATCGGACAATTATAATAGGTTTGAGTTTCGAATATAAAGTGCTAGTGAACCGTTTTGACTGTATTGTTTTTAATTTAGAAGTAAGGTACTTAGAAAACATTAAAACTATTTTACAAACACTCTTTACTATTATCTCTCCCGGTGCATCTATTTTAATCTTGCAAGATAAGTTTCCCGGTGTTCCATGGATCTGAAAATTTGCATGCATGTGTGTATACCGCGTGATAATGTAGTTGTATGACGTCGTGAAGGTGATCTGATGATGGAGACGATAGGTAGTCATAGGAACTCCAGAATAAAACGACACAACCCTATCGTGTTTGGACTCTTTGGATTTGTATCGAGTATTTTGACCCTGTATATTTAGCGCATATGGAGGCTTGTTTTAAAAATAAAGTTTATTTATAATCCTTTTCGTCTCTGTAGGCACATAATATTTATACATTTATGTTTCTAGTACGCTTAGCTAGTAGGTAAGTGCACCATAGATATACAACTCATCTGCAGTCATAACGGAAACGAACGTGCTTTATCGATGGTTCGAAATATTGATCTAAGCTAATGTAAAAACTACGTTAGCTATTTGTGTCCGTTGAACTGCAGCAGAAACGCTTGAAGAATCTGAACTAACCAGCGATTAATACATAAAAGCTCTTTTATAGACTTTTGTTAGAAGATCGATTTGTCGATGCAAATGTTGTACGTTAAACAGTACGTATATACTGATATATACATAATTTATTTATTTTGTTAAATTTTCATAATAACATTACAGATGATTAATTATAACTATATACATTATTATCTCAAATAATCATCATTTCTTAAAATACAGGGTGTCCCAGAACTCACCGTCAAGCCGAAACGGGGTGACAGGATTTATCATAACCACCACGAGAAAAATCTGAAAAAAAATCTGTCCCATGCCGACTTTGACAGGCCCTCCTTTAAAAATAATTTACTAGAGTGCCTTGGCAAGTGACATTAAAAGTTGGAACATTTAATCAGAATTCTAAAATGGTACAATACTTGTTAGTTTCATACAATAAAAAAGAGTAAAAAAATTAAAACCTCAAGTAACCCCATTTTTGCTAGTTAAATTCCTAGTTTAACAAATAGTCTCAATTCTCGGAAACTTGAGGCAATTGTGTCATTATTTTTTATTGGGATTCTAGAAATGTTATTTAGAATTACGTTTCCAAAGTTCAAATGAACAAAAATAAAAAAGAATAACCACAATAACCGAAATATGGTACAGTTTGATGAAATGTCTAGATTTTTTTTTAAATGCCCATAATTTTCAAACTGCAGGGGATAGATGTTTTTTCAGATTTTTCTCGTGATGGTTATGATTAATCCTGTCATCCCGTTTCGGCTTGACGTTGAGTTCTGGGACATCCTGTATATATCGGATTGGTCATCAGAACGGGACGTGAATTGACTACGAAACGGAAGTGCGAAGATGGCGCGCTTCGACAGAGTCTAGTGACGTTCGCTACAGTTGAAGAGAGGGGATGACGGTTGACGTTCAACGGAGCAACGACAACTATCACTTCTCTTGCACACTCCGGGCGGACAACAAGTACCTAGAAACTGTCGCTCGTTTCGTGTTCAGTAAAACAAAATAGTTATAGTCAGTTTTGTTAAATTTGATTTGGTGTGTACTTATAACAAACAGTGATGTGAAGTGTTGATACCGGCCAAGAATCAAGCAACCCGCCGACATATACAGGGTGTAAAAAGACCCTTAACGAAAACTGAAACCCTATATTGTACCAATTATTACGATTATTTTTTACTTCGGCGACATACCTGGGAAATTACTGGTTTAGGAGATATTGAGGCTCAAAGTCACGAATTTTTTTTTCGAATTATTCCAAAATCGTGTTTAGAATGATAAATGTAAACTTTCTGCCAAAATAAACATAAACAAAATTTTCAATATTTCCCTAAAATTAACGGCTTTAAAGTTCCCGACAAGTAGTGTCCTACCATCAATCAGCTGCGAGGTCATTCCCCTCGGCCGCGCGACCACGTGATCATAAACTGCCGCCACCGCGGCGCACGGTGTAGCTAGATACGGCCGGCGTAGGTACTGTTAGGAGGCCGACCCCGTTCGTCTTTTTAAAAAAAACTCACAAATTAATTTAGAGTCCTTTTATTACCTTGACACACACACTACACTATACTGAATGCCTATATTTAGGTTTCTTAACCGTTCACTGTCGCGTCCCAGGCCCAACTGGCTCATAATAATATAATTTAAGTAAAGAAATGAATAAATGCTGATTAAGAGCTTCTAGAATATAATGGAAAATACGCGATGCAGTGAAATTGCTGACTAGGCTTTCTCTACGTTATAATATGGTATGTAACAGCTCCCTCCTTTTGACGGAGCATTATCTAAATTAAGATAAGTGGAGTCAGAGATGAGATTGAGAAACCTTTACAAAAGAAATAGTAAAATAATTTTATACAATTAGATATTGTTAAAAGGAAATAGAATTTAAATCTAATTACGACATAGAAAATAGTAAAATTCATTATAAAGTTCAACATTATCATTCTAGAAAATAGAATTTGAAATTTATCATAATAATTGAACAATTTAATTAGAAAGTATAATTAAAATTAAAACCGACATAGTATATTTATAAATGTTAGTCAAACATGACTTATAAAATAGGACATAGTAAATAATTGATTAGGAATAGTAAAAGTAAATTCATTTTAATTGTATAAGTTGTAAACAAATGAAATAGTAAATATTTAGCAAATGTAAAAATGTAAATACTTTGTATACTTATATCATTTAGTAAATAGACGTTTTCTAATAGTTTTTAATATTTCTTGTAGAAGTAAATTGAACTTTATGCAAAGAACCATAAGGTTTATAATTGGTAGTGACATTCGGTAATGATTTTATAGATTTGTCATCTTCTGATGCTGATAGGTCTGTCATTTCAAAAGAACTAGAAAGTTTTGAATTATGTTGGACAGATTTCTTTGTATTACATTGATTGAAGATTTGTATACAACATCCAGAACTAGAATGATTTGTATAACATTTATACATCTTATAAGCTAAGTATAAAAATAGAAACACAATAAGAATAATAGTAAATGTGGAATAGTAGTGGCTATATTTAATGAAATGAGATTCATTTTGCAATTTATTTAATTCGTTTTCTAAATTATTTAATTGATGAGTCTGATACTTTAACGATTCTAAATTGATTTTAGATAAAAAAAGAGGCGTTAAGTGAGGCAAACTTTCATTAAATATATCCTTCTTGCAACAATCGTCATTTGTTATGTCGAAGTGTATATCAATAGGAGATTTAACAGAAAAGGAATAAACGTTACTAGGCAACAACTGGATGGTTTTCGAATAACCTATACAATCCGTTGTTAATTTTACAATTCCTGTGCCAACAATAGAGTAATCGTTAATATCGTCCTGACATTTAATTGTTAATTTGGTTACATCTGACTGTACAAATATCCACCTATTATTTTTAAGTCTTTGCCAAATATCTATTTGACCATATAACAATCTAGAGGTACATTCTCTAGGTAAGGTTAAGGTTATTTCAGTCAGTAACTTAGATTCACAGTTTGCATTATTCAAACACGAAAATATAGAAGTTAACTCACAAATAGAATAATTACTATAAATAGTTTTACAACTGTTAAGGTCATTTAACATGGCATAATGCATTCTATCATCACTTAATGCAATATAATTATTAGAAGGTTGAATCAAAGCAAATGTTTGAATATGAGAGTTTGACTCGTGAGGAGTCGGTAAGGGAATCACTTTATGAACAGTAAAATTATCTAAAGATATTAATGGAATTTGTAACACAAAAACAATCATATTATTATAGTAGTAACAGCTAAGTTGCGAAACATCTATAATTGAATTAATATTATTTATATCTAATGGAACTGGAAATTCCAATTGTTTACTTATTTGATTGCTATGTTCTGACAATTCTTTGAAAAGATTCATTGGACTTATAACGCTAGGGTGCAGAACATTTAGCTTAGAAAATAAAATAGCATTAAGAGTAGTATCTAGTAAATTAGAGATAGACAATAAGGAACTTTCAATAACACTAAAAAGATTATTTATCTTAGAAATATAAAGAGGGATGTTATCAGTTTTGGTAATTTGAGAAAATATTTGATTCATAGTATCAATTTGTTGATTTAATTTTACTTCATTTTGATTAAGTTTAGAAATAGTAGAATTAAAGTTATTTATAGTTGACTTAATTATATGTATATTATCTCGAAACAAATGAAATAATTCCTTGTCGTTTTTGCGACAAGATTCAATTGCTGCATCATACTTGCGAGCATCGTCGGCGTCTAACGTGCCGAAAAAGAATTTAAGGATTTCGCCACCGAATTCTAAAGATCTTTTAACTTTATGTTTAGATTGATTACTTATAATATGAGACAGAGATTCGAGTTTGACATAACTAGATTGTATTAAGATTTCGATCGGGCTAGAAAAGTCTTTACATTCGGATAGATATTTGGATTGAGATTTTACGCATAGATTTAAGGTATTTTGCAATAGAGTTTCGATTTTGTTAAGATATGGATCTAAAGTTATTAAATCAATATGTGTAATGACTTTCCAATAGTCATTATAAAAATGTATATTAGTCTGAGGTTCAAAATATAAACCAGGACTGTGAGAAATAGGAATTATATTGGAGTCTGCTTGGCAATGCCTTCCGCAGCATAATATTCTGGAAATGAGAAAATAGAAGAATTAAGAAGATGCTGGTTTAATTTCGTTAACATGATATTTAACTCTTTTGCGACCTACTTGCAAAGTGACATTTCGATTACCATGAACTTGAACGATTTTGTATGGGCCTTTCCATATAGGAGACAGAGCCTTTCTTAAACGATGGTGATGTTTTAAATAAACTAAGTCACCAACTTTATAGGATATTTGACGCGAACTGCTGTCGTAATATTGTTTTGACCTTTTTTTGTTATTTATTATATTTTGAATCGCTTTTTCGCGACTGAAACGCATACGATATTGTAAAGCCCGAATATATTCATGATATGTTGTATTAGTATGAGTTTCGTAAAGTGATGAAGGGATTACTGGTTTATAACCGTATAACAACTCATAAGGCGTGAAATTTGTACTAGAATGAGGCGTAGTATTGTAAGCTAAAATTGCAGTAAATAGGTAACAGTGCCAGTCGTTTTGATTTTCGTTAACAAAAGATTTGAGACACTCTTTTAAAGTGGCATGAGAACGTTCCAGAGCTCCATTTGTCTGTGGATGATACGGAGTAGTGAAAAGATTTTTAATTTTTAGTATCTCTGTAAGCTGTTTAAAAAAATCCGAAGTGAAACAAGTACCAAGATCAGTTAAAATAGTTTTAGGAAAACCAAAAAGAGACATAAAGTGTACAATATTCCGTGCAATTTCTTCACTGGTTGCTGTAACCATGGGATAAGCGCTAGAGAATTTGGTAAGGTCATCTTGTAGGGTTAATATGTATTTAAAATTTTGAAAGCCTGCTTCGGGAAGGGGACCAACAACGTCCAGCGCAAGCCGTTCAAATGGCCTTGTACTGGTGGAAGTGATTTCCATTGGAGCTTTATTTGACATTCTTAAAGGTTTATTAATTTGACATAGTTGACATTTCTTAACATAGTCAGTAATATCTGAGCGCATACCCTTCCAATAATAAGATGATTTTATTCTCTTGTACATTCGGTTAGAACCTGGGTGACCAGCGATTGGAGAATCATGGTTTTCTTTCAATATTTTTGGCACTTCAGCTGGAGTTGGATATATTAACTGATTTTTGTAAATGTCAATTTTAATATTGCTGTTACTAAAGATATAGGAAATCATATTATAGATTTTAGTATAAGATAGCTTAGAAAAAGGATCAGAGAAGTCTGATATTGCTAAATCAGTAACATTTGAATTTTCTGTAATGATTTTATCTCTAAGCTTTAGAAGTAGGTTATAAATATCTTTAAATTTAGTCTCTTCATAGTGATGAACTTTAGTATACACCGCTATTTTTTAATTAGTACAAAAAAATTAACAGGGCACTAAGTATTTTTAACTGATCATAATTATGTAGTTGAAAAATAAAAACACTAAGTCCCAAAACTGTCTCAAAACTGTCCACAAAAATACGTGATAATTGGTAAATGCAATACTAATACTATGACCGACCCGTGTACTATCATACCATTGATAAATTACCCCCCCCCCCCCCTCTGCGCCTGCGCCACGCCCCGACGATGCGAAAAACAGTACTAAATTACTAGCGAAAGTCAGCGTATCTAATTTCGTTGCAAAACTTAATTGTTTGTCTACGTTTGCGCGACGCGATGGCCTATCATATCAGTTCATATCACGGGAGTATGTAGCTATGCTTCGTGCGTACTTTTTGAGTGGAAAAATCGCGAGTGCAGCTGTGTACCCATGGACATCGTATTGTGAGTGTACAAAAGTGACCGGGTCAGTGTCAAACAATTAAAACAGTGCATATTGGATGCTTTTGACAACGGTGGTGGACATTTCGAAGGACAATGGAAATACTTGTAAGTTTAGTAAATAATACGTACTTAAGTAAATAATAATTTGATGCAGGCGCCTCAAAATCGGTCTGTGTTCTCCACACACCTTGAGGAAGGCCTATGTCCAACAGTGGACGTCTCTAGGCTGACATGATGACGATAAAATAATTTGTAAATAGCAGATGATTCTAACTTCATAAATACGCCAAAATTACTCTTTTCTTTTAATCCAGAACACCATCTTTTATTTTGATATTTGTTTGCTTTCTAATTACATACCTCCGTATTTAATTACTTGTTAAACGATAAATTTTACCGGTCCTACGCCCGAATGAAGTATGAAGGAGAGGGTAGAACTAACAAAATTAAAAAATAACTACCTACATTTATTATTTTTCTTCATTTTATTTACAATTGCTACCTACATCATAAGTGCGACAGAGAGAATGCGAATGAGCAGGATGGAATATTATCAATTAATTAGTGAATGGATTGTAAAATATGACTATGATTTAAGTGAGATTTACTACAATAAACAAATGATAATAACTTTGCTCTTTATTGATATTATGAAATTCTTACGTCACATATGTGATAATAATATCTTCGCTAATCTGTCCTTAAAGTTTTTGTACTAATTAAAAAATAGCGGTGTATAAGAAATAGAAAGTTATGTTCTTTTCGACAAACATTTGAATTGTGAAAGGCTCACGTTCAGAATTTAGCAACGTTTCAGAATTTTCTAACTGTGTTAAAATTTCTTCACAGTGGGGTATAGAACTGTCGAAATCTAAAGAAACAGGGAGAACAATGGTATTTAATTTAGTTAAATGTAAACTTTGGGAATATTCTTGAATAATAGTATTAGAAATTGGAAGGCGATTAGTGAACTGGAGTTTAAAATATTTTTCATAAGTTAGGTTATTTAAACTATTAATATCTATAACATTAACTGGACATCGGGATAAGGCATCGGCGTTAGAATTGAGACGACCTTGTTTATACACGATTTCATAGTCGTACTCCTCGAGTTTGAGGCGCCAACGTATTAATCTACTGCCTGGGTCTTTAACGTTAAATAGCCATACGAGAGGTCTATGATCCGTAACGATTTTAAATTTACTACCGTTTAGGTAGGGGCGAAACGTTTTAACGGCAAACAAAATAGCTAACAACTCCTTTTCGGTTGTCGAATAGTTTCCTTCAGCACGATTCAGAGTACGAGAGGCAAACGCTATCGGTTTGTCTTTCCCTATAGGTCCTTGCGAGAGGACAGCTCCGACGGCATAATTACTGGCGTCGGTAGTAACAATAAGTGGTTGCGAAAAATCTGGATACTGGAGTATCGGTGCAGTAGTTAGTTTTTAATTTTCATGATGCATAACTCGCGCCTATTTTATCTGCAAGCGCGCGCTATACATTACCGCTAATAAAATGTGTCAATTTTTTTAAGCTTAAGAAAATATTTTGTTTCCCAGGTATTATTTTCGCGTAGTATGACTTGGCATGATGTGCACAACGAGTAGACTTCGGCTTGGTGATGGGTCTTGTGATATCCTGTATATTATGTACATAATTGATATACACGCTGATTTTTTATTGGTTTAGGAAAAAAAAATCTCATGTCCGAAATAAAATCCTCTATTCATATTCAAAATCAAAATTCACCTAGCACCTAAAACAAAAAAGTTTTAAAAGTTAGTAACTGTTGGAAATACATAGTAACGCACGAATATTTCGAGTTGTGTTCTCGAGCGCCGCGCGGTTGTGACCTCGCCGCGCGCGCCGGCGCCGGCGCCGTCAGCTGTTACCTACAGCGGTTGTAGGTAGTAAGTGCGGACCGATAGTGATACGTAATTTACTTAGAAGCATGATTTAGTTAATTACGATGCCAACAATTTTAAATATATTTTTTTCTTCTTTTGTTTTCTTTTTAAGAACCCAGGATTTAACACTAGAGTGTTAAATCCTGTGTCATGAGGGACATTACAAACCTATCACTCTAACGGACACAGGAGTCGAAACAACAATTTATGAATCACACAAAGTGTTGTGTCAAAAACATCGCTTAAACCACTACGCCAACCATGAAGTGCAGTAATAAATAATTAGAACAATAAACGTATGTAACTAAATAGCTATACCTATTCAATCATTCTTTCGTACATTACTCGGACTTAGAATCAAAAATCGTCGAAATACCAAGCTGTGGGTTCACGAAATCATAATGAACTTGTAGAAGAAAAACGATAAACTAAGAATTATTAGTAACGTTATTAGTCCTAGGTACCTACATTATCTATTGAATAACTAGACAAAGATTTTAACAATGGGAAAGTTTAGTACTTGCATATTTCTAACGTATTTATAAGAATGTAATCACAGTAGGTATTCAATATTGAATAAACCAAATCATTTACCTTTGCTGTCTGCTGCCTACAACACAATCAATTTACACCTTTCACACATTGTCTTTTAGTTTCACTTATGTGTTTCTTTCACCTTATCACCTATCTAAACTGACCGAAGTCTATGAGGCGTTGTACTACAGCTGGGATTGGGTTTGGTGATGGCACTTGGGGTGAGTGAATTTCAGGTGGTCTGGTAATGAATACGTGCGCCTCGCCTCTTCCATATTTTCACCAGACATGTAATACACTCGCACCATAGACGCGAACTCAACTTATGAAGCGCGCGCAACGTACGTAACACGGGTACAGTAAAGGGATGGAACGTGACGTATGGGCGTCCCGTTGACCTAATTTCGCAAGACTAAGTGGTCTAAGTGACGAGCGACAAATTGCAACCGACCCCCGCACCCACCCCTGTCGCCCCGCGTTGCGATGCGCGCACGCCGGCGGCGGGGTTTGTAGCAATGTTTATCTGTGTGTGTCGTATGTTTATTAATATCTATCTGTGTATGTGTGTGGCACGATCGAACATACATCGGCGCGCGCGATTTCTTTCATAAGAGTGGTAACTACGAACTCTCGAACCAAGAACTTATTATTTTTGTTATGATTTTTATAGCTTAGATTTCAAATTTTATTAGCTGGTTAGGTTCCATTAACCATTAGTATACAGATAGCTTTCGCTCCAAAATCAATTAAAAATCAGCGTGTATAATTGATACATAATTTTATGATGATACAAAATTGATTATATATACCTATAGGCTATACCATAAATAGGACAAAGCGGTATCGGTTCCTCCCACTACCTGTGTAGGTCAGTAATTAGTACAATCTATTAGTACGCTATTTTTTCTCATTAAAATTAATATGTTGTGTACATCGGCCTGCACAAGCAAGACTCGTTACTGAAATGTAATGATATTTCATTGAAAATGTATACTGGAAGGTATAAGTCGTCCCTCAATTTACTAAACTACTACTACCTACAACAAGTGACAATCCCAAAATTACCGATGCCCACACAAAGTACGTAACTTATACATAATTTCAGCACACTACAACTACAAAATGATTGATCGGTATAATTTAATCGGCAGTAACCATATTCACAACACAATTGTGCCGAATAACTCAGCTTCATTCATTATCTACGCTAACGAACTTCGGTATATCGTATATAAGAGATACCGAAACTTGTTAAGTATGCATATAAATCCATACGTCTACCGCTAGTTACAAAGGAAGTTTATCACAATAGTGTTACTGGGGTCATTCAATTTGCCCAAGTTGACAATGCTTCCGACGAAGGGTACGAATAACCCTAAGCAAACTCTGGTCTTCACCCGTTATGCTTCGTAATTCCATTTCAGTACGTTATTTTTTTTCGTTGGTGATATAAATCTAAGATTTTCTTTGAATTGACTGCCTCGTTTTACTGCGAAAGTTCTAATTTGATTTGTGAACCATTCAAAATATTACAAGTTTCCTTGGCCGAAAAGTACCAACTAAGGTTTGGGAAATCTCGACAATCTCAAAGCTTTTGAACACGAGATAACGTCAAAGTTCTGGGACTTACCAGAACTTAGAGACGTCTTAGGAAAAATAGAAATGTATTATTAGAATATCAATTTTAATAAGCAAGAATATCTTTCTATTGAATACATGTGTCAAGAAAATGCTTGTGTATTTATAACTTAAACTTCGTTCTTAGTTTGTTGTATGTTTATATATTCAAAATATTTAATTTTCATGGTATCCGTTTGAGCAGATGATTGTGTGACATAACCTGATTTAATGAATTTAAACAATAATTTAAAAACCGACTGTTAAAGATAATAACTTCTCTAATATGACGAAGCGAGGACGCGGGGCAAAAAAAATAATTATACTTACCCAATAATATTTAATATACAACTGTAAATATAAAAAAACCTTGTAACAATTTCAAATATTTCGTACATTTCCATGACGGTCAATTATAGTATTAGTTGTATTAAAATCTGGACAAAATTCAACTTAAAGTAACATAAGCCCACGAAAGCCTAATTAAGTTGCTTAATTATTATTTCATAATTATAATTTGCTATTAAATTATTTTAATAGCCTCTAAAACCTAGTCATAATAAGGCTTGCTTAGTACCTGTTATCGTTTTAAAGACGTAAGTTTTTATCAGGTTATTATTAGCCTACTTAAAGGTGACAATAATAATAATAATAATAACCTAGCAACACGTCAACAAAGCAACATACAGTTTTCCTTGAATTTTTATATTTGCAATTTATAGCCTATTTTTGTTTATATTGATATTTTCGACTACATGTCGGACTGTTTATTGGATAAATATATAATTAGTACAAGCAACCATTAAATAAATTAAGAAAAGAAATCACAAAAATATTATTGAAAATGACATTAAATGTCAAAGACAAATCAAATAAACATAAACTGAATGTAAACAATAGTAAACAAATACATAAATACGAGGAAATGATATCATGTTAACGAGAGCTAAGGCAGCTGCTGCACGCCTGAGACCCCCGGACTCGTCGTTCAGCTCCGCCTCACAGCCGCCGGCACCAGCATCGCCGACGAGTGTTGAGGCGTCGAGCTCATCGAGCGACGAATATTTCTCTCCGCCGACGTCGCCACCACCTGTCCGCCGGCGAGAGAGAGGCCGGCCACCGACACGCTTGGGACCCCGAGACTCACCGGTCTCGAACAGGGCCCCCGCTACCGGTGGTAATGTGCACCGCATGCGATGGACGACTTCTATGAATGAGAACGTCATGCGGGCATATTTTGTGGCCACAGAGGGTGGAACCAATCTCAGTGCGTACCGTGATCGAATGCTGCCTTTGTTTCAGGCGCTTGAACCAGCTGTCAACGTGTCAACGCAACGGCTATCGGATCAAGTGCGGGCCATCCAGCGGTGTCGGCTGTTGGATGATACCGTGCTTGAGAGGCTACGCTCTGACGTGCAGGGAAGTCTCCCCATCACTTCTTCATCGCAAACTGGCACGGTAGATACACAATATCAACAGTTGAATCTCCCTGATGAAGAGGTGGATGATGAGACTTCTCACGTAAGTACCCAGTGCAATGATCAGTTAAGGAGTGCTTTGGAATGTGCTATTGGGGAATACCGATCCATGGACCCAAATGTTCGGCCTCGTTTGCCTCGTTTGCCCATGCATAAGAGAAACATAGCGCTAATGAGTGCCCTGGATTCGTTATTATCAAACTATTTTGATAATAGCGAAAATCTTGGTGATACACATTCAATCCTGTATTGTGCGGCTGTAGCTGTATGTCGGGTAGCGGGAGTTAAGCTGTCTGAAAATAATACCGCTCCTCGACGAACCACTACTGTGCCAGCTTGGCAGTGCAGGATTGAGCGTCGTATCGCTGAGACTAGGGC
Source organism: Euclidia mi (assembly GCA_944739405.2). Lineage (NCBI taxonomy): Eukaryota > Metazoa > Arthropoda > Insecta > Lepidoptera > Erebidae > Euclidia > Euclidia mi. The sequence goes on along the minus strand of OX123188.2, from coordinate 31,233,105 downwards.
ACTCATTGGAAAGCTATCCTGTTTCAGGATGGGCAATACGTGACCGAGAGTGATGCGCTTTGTGACTCGAGCCTTCGCGGGAACTGGTATCAGTTCCCAGGATTATCGGGCACGAGTTACAGAGCGCATCGACTCTCTGAAGCAAAAAGTTTATGCATGGGCAAACCGTATCAGGCGATATAAAAAAAGATTGGATCGATATTGCCTGAATCGCACATTCCAAGGAGACGAGAGGTGGGTGTACAGAGGATGGGAGCAACCTGATTCCAGGGCCGGTGAGGGTGATGGGTGTCGACCGGACGATGATGCCACTAATTCATTTTGGCGCAGCATTTGGTCGACGCCAGTCAGCCATGCGGAGGGTGATTGGATCCGGGATGTTGAGCGAGTATGTGAACGAATCCCAACTATGGAACCAATAGACATAACACAAGACGATATAGCTAGTGCAGTCCATCCGTTGCAAAACTGGAAAGCAGCAGGACCGGACGGACTGCATAATTTTTGGATTAAATGGTTCCGTAGTCTGCTTGCTTAGCGTCTCAGTTCCAATTATCATTGGAATCGGGTTTGCTACCAGACTTTTTAACATCCGGCCACACTCACCTGCTCTATAAATCTGGTGGTACCACGGACCCCAAGAATTATAGGCCGATTACTTGTCTGCCAACAATTTATAAACTTCTTACATCCATTTTGAGAATAAAATTATCAAAACATATATTTGATCATTCAATTTTATCAGTTTCTCAAAATGGATGTAGGAGTGGGGCGCGTGGTACTAAAGAACTCCTTCTGATTAACATGGCCATTAGCCAACAGGTACGCCGTAATCGAAAAAATCTATCGACATGCTGGATAGATTACAAAAAGCTTACGACTCCGTGCCACATACCTGGCTTTTGAGGGTGCTGGAGTTGTATAAAGTAGATACAACTCTATGCACCTTCTTAAGGTCATGTATGGGGCAATGGAGGACCGTATTGCGCTATCCAGGATGTCGATCGAGTTTGGATTGCGGTGTTCCAATAAGGATCGAGCGAGGTATATTCGAGGGCGACAGTCTGAGCCCTTTGTCGTTTTGCCTAGCACTGAACTCTCTAAGTACTTTATTGGAGGCTTCAAGGCTAGGCTATCGGTTAAGGAGAGGTGGTCATGTTATATCTCACCTTCTTTTCATGGATGACCTGAAATTATTTGCCCTCAACAATATCCAACTGACTGCATTACTTAAGGTAACTGAAACCTTTAGTAATTCTATCAGGATGGAATTTGGTGTGGACAAATGTGCGGTCATGCATGTTAAGAAAGGTGAGATTATGGAATCTGCAGGGATACAACTCTCAGATTCCATACAACTTCGGTCCCTCTCTCTAACGGAAACTTACAAATACCTGGGTATGTCGCAGTCTTTGAATATCTCTGAGGCTGACATGAAGCAGTCGCTGCAGGCTCGTTTCTTTGGCCGCCTGAAAAAAGTACTGAATAGACTTTTATCAGGTGGTAACAAGGTGCGAGCCTGCAACGGATGGGCCATGCCAGTCCTTATGTATTCCTTCGGCATACTCAGGTGGACTCAGACTGAACTTGACGCCCTGGACAGAAAAGTCCGTTCAATGCTGACTGCATCTCGGATACATCATCCACGCTCGTCGGTAATGAGGCTATACATCCCGCGGAAATGTGGTGGTCGAGGATTTTTATGTCTTAAGACCCTCCATAACCGCGAGCTGTATAACCTCAGAGAATATTTTCTGCAAATGAGTGTGGATATGCATCGGGATGTGGTTGCAGTGGATACTGGACTTACCCCGCTCGCTCTGTCTAAAGAGAACTGGCATAAACCTGCAGTACTTAGCATTGAGGACCGGAGAGAAGTATGGAAGAGCAAGGAGCTACATAGACGCTTCTATAAGGCCTTACACGGGTCTGATATAGATTTTAAGGCATCCGTTTCCTGGCTGCGCTTCGGTGATCTTTTTGGAGAAACCGAAGGTTTTGTCTGTGCAATTATGGATGAAGTTGTCATGACAAATAACTACCGCAAGTATATCCTGAGGGACGGTACTGTTGACATATGTCGGGCGTGTCACCAGCCCGGGGAATCTCTCAGGCATATTGTGTCCGGTTGTTCGAGTCTTGCCAATGGTCAGTATTTGCACAGACATAACCAAGTGGCTAGGATTGTCCAGCAGCAACTGGCCCTTAAATATAAACTCATTGGTTCTGAGGTACCGTACTACAGATATGTGCCCGACCCAGTTCTCGAAAATGGTCGTGCACTGTTGTACTGGGATCGGTCTATCATTACAGACAGGACTATTGTAGCCAATAAGCCTGATATTGTAGTAATAGACCGAGCAGAGCGTCTCGCAATGATTGTTGATATCACCATACCACATGACGCTAATCTCGTGAAGGCGGAAAATGATAAAAAGATTAAATATTTAGACCTAGCTCACGAGATTGTCGACATGTGGGATGTAGATTCAGCAATCATTGTTCCGATTGTCGTTTCAGTGAATGGATTGATCGCTAAGAGCCTCGACCAACATCTTAAGAGGCTCGCACTGGGCAGCTGGATCAAGGCCTTGATTCAGAAGGCGGTTCTTCTCGATACGGCACGCATTGTGAGGAAGTTCCTTTCTCTGAGGCCCTAACCACCGGTGGCTTGGTCCCTGTACCCGACACCGGTGGGTTTCCGTGGTCCCATTTTATATAGTTAAATTTATTGATATATTTAAGGTTTAAGTATGTAAAATTCGATAATGTGAATACTGAATAATAAATAGAAATAATAATAATAATATGATTTTATTTCAGAAATTATTTCCATATACAAATTTCAAAACTAATTAAATAATTATAAAAATCAGCAATCAAATAAATAATAATATGTCACAACAATAAATGTCACAAAAAAAATTTCTTCTATGAGTTTAAGCTTGAAATAAATGAATTATTATTATTATATTATATTATTATTATAAATCAAATAGCAATGTCACAAATTATAAAATAAAATTAAAATAACAAAAAACAAATTTCAAATCTAATCAAATAATTATAAAAATCAGCAATCAAATAAAAAATAAAATGTCACAACAATAAATCAAAGAGCAATGTCACAAATTATAAAATAAAATTAAAATAATAAAAAATATTGTGCAGTCAAATGATAATAATTTAACTACATGCCCATCGTGATTTGCATCCACCTGTGTTGGATCGGACAATCTAATCTATCTGCAACCATCTTCAGAATGCCGTTGGTACTCCCTCTCACGCGTTTCGAGATGGATGCAACTCTCTTGCGGATAATTGCATGATAACCGTCAGTGTGGGCCTCAGCAAACATAAGGGACGCGCTGCAGTCTCTCGGTAGTCGCAACAACATTCTGAAGATGTTGTTGTACTGCACACGTAGCACATTGACGGCACAACGGGTTTGTCTTACCCATAGACCGCACGAGTAAAAAGATTGGCAGAATGCCTTAAACAAAGAGATTTTTACCTCATTAGAGCATCGTGCAAATTTACGGGCAAGCATATTCCCTCGGACCGCCAACGCCCTCCGCTCACGCTCCAAATCGGCGTCATCCTTAAATCTAGTCACCACCTTCAGAATAACACCATTTAACTTAATCGGTGGAACATGGGGAAGAGTGCTACCAGTACTTTTAAAAATCAGAAGTTCACTTTTTTTGGTGTTGTATTTAAGTGCATGTTCCACCGCATAGGCCTCACACATCGCAATGAGCCTTTGTACTGAACTCACCGACGGGCCCAGCAGTACCATATCGTCTGCGTAACTTATATTATTTATGCATACCCCGTCAATGTGACAACCAGAATGTGTACCACTGAGCTCGCCGATGAGTTATGTAGAGATTGAACAGCAGAGGAGAGGTTGAACCCCCCTGCCGCACGCCACACTCCATGCCATACTCGTCAGAATAAGTACCCGCCTATCTCACCTGTTTTTTTTGGTATAAGTACCAACATTTCAACAGAGAGGTGACTTCAGCCGGTACACCAGCACCATCCAGTTTGTTCCAAAGTTTGTTATATATTACGGTGTCAAATGCCTTTTAAAATGAATTAAATCTTTTATGTAGCTAGAAACTTAAAGCAAATACTTTGTTTAATAAAATTACACTTTTCAATATAATCAGTTTGCTCAGGCTTTGTTAAGTTTTAAAATAAAGGCTATATAAGGTTATATAACAAGCGAGTTCAAACTAATTTAAGTAAAAAGCCCATCATTTATGGCCCATTTAATAACGCTCTCAACACATGCTTCTTCTTCAGAATAGGATTATTTACTAGTAGGTACGCTTGTTTATGCTGCAATGTGCCTTGTGAATATACTCTGCCTTTCACATCCTACCACTTTCTTTTACCACATCATCATCATCATATCAGCCGAAAGACGTTAACTTCTGGACAAAGGCCTCCTCCAAGGCTTTCCACACGATGCCCGCAATCCCAATAAGATTGTTGGTTCACCTTGATAGATGGATACCTCTGCTATGCCGTCCGGTGGGCACACTTTAACTTTACGTATAAGAACTGCAGTCTACACAAGATACTCATGCATGCGTCAAAAGTATGTATGAACCGATAGCTTGCACTTGCGAATGTGTACTAAAACATTCGCAAGAGCAAGCTCATGCCAAATTAGCGAGCACAGGCATGCGACGCGTGATAGAAACGGTTCCTAACTGCATTTGAAACAACAACTCTAGACATCTAGAACAAAAAACGAAAAAAATTAAGGATCAAACTAACCTCGAGGTAGAAGTTATAGGATTCCACTTCCGTCCTCGAGAAAATTCTCCGTCAATTGCTCACCGCAATATAGTACAAATAGAACATGTAAATCACACCTTTTTCCGTCTTATAATGAAATTTTCTACGCAGGCTGTTTGTTAAAACACCGTAATACGTCATAAGTATCTTGACAGTTCTAATTTTAATGTAAACACACACATTAATTTAATTGGACAGAAGGCTGAAAGAAATGTACATATTTTCCATCGATATATATGTACTAAAGTACTAGATGTAGCATTCAGAACATTTGCTTTGTTCAAATGCTTTGCATGAACATACCGGCAAAGCAATCTAGTGTCACTTTGACTTTCCTGCGGTGTGGGTCCGCTTCGTTTATTGACTGGGTGGCGACGATATATCGATTAATTTGAATCAGAACTTGTATCTGTAGTAGCGTTAGTCAATAATTTTAATTATTTATTTAAATAAAAGAGTTAAATGTATCATAATACCACATTAAAATGTATTTCTTTATTTTCATATGACGTCATTTACGATCATAGACTAACTACTATGCAGAAACACATTGCAAGTGATTGTAGGTAAAATATATGACCAAGACCAGACTTCGTGAAGGTATTGGTTTTAAGAGCTTTTTAGAGCTTTTTAATTCTGTGTTCTTTTTATTTTTTGATAAGTTGATCGTAATGCGAATATTTCAACACTTCATCATAGTAGGTACACATTTGCAGTTATAGAAAAATACGCAAAAATAATATTGAACCATGAGACCAAAACAGATCCTGATTGCCATTATCCGACCAATAGACAAGAAACCACAAAATTAATTGTGTTTGGTGGTAATTGAATAGTTATTAAAATATATTTTTGAGCATTTCTTGCTAGAGTAAATTTAACTGCGATTCAAAATATTTTTTTTTAGGCAGGAATTCAACCCGCGACTACGACGAACCGTGTCGATACCGTACCGACTAAGCTACTCAGGCCACTTCGTCATAGATTTTTTTTTAATAGTTGGTTTCCTTATGGTAGCACATAGTGCCATCTGCCACATGTGTAGGTTTAGAACTCAGGTGGTCTGTGACTGTGGTCAGCAAGGGCATCTTTACAGAATGACAAAAAATCGTGCCTTATATATTAGGTATATATGCTTAAGCAATTCTCATTGTAAGATAAATATAAAGTTTAAAAATTAGAATTATTCGTGAAGCAACTAAGGCAAGTCTTGAACTTACGCCCACGAATACATTTTTCTATTTTGTAATAAAAACACCTGAATAATATGTTTATAGATTCTATTTTTTTACTTAAATAAACCCCCAGCAATTAGTTCCTTTTATTTTCATAAATAAACTGTTCTTATCATGTTGATGAAATATTGTAGGCAGAAAACATATCTTCTGTGAAGTAAATAATCTTTGCAAATGACAATAAGCAGCCAGTAGCGTTAGAGAACTATTGGATACTCATTGGTAAGATGCCAGGACTTGTTGTTGTTGATTGGCTATAATAATAACTCGACACTGTAAGTCATTGGCGCTGCTTGCGCCTGCGTGTTGCGCTAGCACGATTAGACGTCATATATTAGACAATTTCAACAAAATATTTATGGGGAATGCTCCGTCTATCGTTAGAGTATATGTCAATGATATTTTCAGACTCCGTTATTAAGAAACACAATAAAAAGAGAGTTTCCTATTCCCTCAAAAAGTAGTTCTTTGAAGATTTCGGTAATCACATTAGCGGGACGGGAATGTATTTCAACGTTACATTAATATAAGTATTTTTGCTTACTTTCAAAGAAAACATGATTTAATATTCCTGGATTTATTTTTCCCCTTCTTTCAAATGCAATCGTTTTTATTGATAAACGTTTGCTTTTTATATTAATAGGTACATGTGATTGGCGGTTGGGTCTTACTTACCTTATTAAATAACAATATGAGCCCTGTTAACGATGTGTCCCATGTGTACGTGGAAGTAACTTCGAGCGTCATACGAATGAGAGTTGCATGAACTAGTAGATTTTTGTAAGTAGGGCATACTGTAGACTGCTTGACATTAACATCATGCTATATATTTCTGCATGGCAATTTGTTGGTATCGCCACTATAAAGATGTAAACTATATTAGAAACCGCTGTACCCTACTGGTGGGGAAAATAAGAGGAAGGCTGAGGTGCCTTGCTTGTCGCTGGAGTTTTGTTCTCTCTCTCGTCTTCCTTGCCCACCATAGGTTAATTTTCTGATGGTTGCCGATCACACCGAGCACTCGCGAGATGATAGCGTCCGGTACGGGATGTGTAGGCATCGAGCGAAGGAGGATAATGTCTTTCACGTTCGGAGGTCGGCGCGGAACAGGGGCGAGATTCCCGTTTGCACTTTTGACGTGCGATCAAGCGAAGGTGGAGGATAGATAGGAATTAGGTGAGGAAAAGGTCAATAAATTTTATTAGAATATGTTTCTACCCTACAACCTGCATCTTGAATGTTACAATATACAAAAATGATTCGCCACCTACTACAAATTGTAATATACCGCCCCGCAAATTTAAATTGGGTAAAAAAATGAAAAATAGTAAAAATTGCTTAAAATACCTAATTGAATGCTTATTTTCTAAGTGGTAATTAACACGCTGATTTTCTAAATGGTGATAGACACGCTGATTTTCAATTAGTCTATAAAAATATGTTGATTTTCAATGATAAAAAATACTTAATTGAATTTTGATAAGTTGAGGTAAAGGTTTTTAGTTCGTCCTAGGTATCAAAGGAAAAATTTTGACAACTGGCATGAGCATAGTTCCAGTTGCTGTTTTCAATTCCACTACCCTAACGATGCTGTCCTTGCCGGGACAGAGACGAGTTACGCGAGCCTTACACCACTGAAACGGTGGAGAGTTGTCCTTAATGAGGACCAAATCACCTACATATTCGCGGTTTTTATTAGCCTTTATAGCGTTGAGATAAAGTGTGCAAGTATTCGGAGTGCCAACGTCTCCAAAAATGTTGGGTGATTTGTTGGCGCAGCTGCCAGCGCTTCAGCGGGCCACTGAAGCTATCGAGTAGTTGCCCTATGATAAAATTACCAGGAGTTAGAACTTCTAAATTACTGGGATCGCTTGAAAGAGGGCACAGGGGTCTAAAATTAAAGACTGCTTCTACCTTTGTGAAAATTGTTGCCAATTCCTCGGTTAAGAATTAATTTGGCGGACCTGACAGCGCTTTCCCACAAGCCGCCCATATGGGGACTTGCAGGCGGGTTCAAGTACCAAGCAATCTGTTTGTTAGATAAAGAATTATGAATATCGTCTGATGAACTCGAGATTAGTTTATAAATTTCCTTTATGTGGCTACGGTCACCTACAAAATTCGTGCCGCAGTCGCTGTAAATATCTGAGGGAAGACCTCGCCGAGAGATTAAACGATCCAAGCAAGCGATGAAGGCTTCGTTGGAAAACTCAGATACGAGTTCCAAATGAACACATTTAGTAGTGAAACAAATATAAATGCAAAGGTAACATCGCATTGCCTTGGCGTTTCGAATCTTAGAAACCTTTAGCCAAAAGGGACTGGCAAAATCTACTCCAACGCGTTGAAAGGGTCGAGCTGAGGTGATTCGACTGGACGGCAGGTCTCCCATGAAAGGCTCAGTAGACCTGGGATGCAATCGGTAGCAACGGTGATAGTGAAATATCACCTGCTTAATCACTCGCCGAGCCGATATGATCCAGAACTTGCGCTGGAGTAGGGCCTGCAGGGTGGCTAAGCCAGGATGAAGATATAATTTATGATAGTGTTCATCAATCAGATTTGTTATATGAGGATTTTTTGGTAATATTACAGGGTGCTTAGCAGCAAAATTCAGCTCGGATTTACTGATCCTACCGCCAACTCGCAGAAACCCTTCGTCACCGATGAACGGATTCAATCGCACCAAGGCTCCCTTTAACCGCCTTCCACTGCGCAGCTTAAGGAAATGAAATATTTCCTCGGAAACCGTTGCGGACAGTTCCAACTTGATTATACAACTCAAGCTATCGTTTAATCCTGAAACCGATAGAGGTCTGGAGGCACTGAATAGCATTGCGACTGTTAAACAGGAATCGCTTGCACCAACCTACAACAGCCTGTAGTTTGGTAAGCGAGCTTAAATTGTCCAGAAGTTATGGAGAAGGTAGAATTTGAGCAGCAGTGGAAGCAAGTGAAGTTGATTTGACTCCAGGCAAATCCACCTCCCTTTCTGAAGGCAAGTCCTCAGGCCATGTCACAGGATTTTCTGCAAGCCATGGTGGGGACCACCGTAAAGGATGTTCTATCAATTCAGATGGTGTCAGACCACGGGTGGCAGAGTCAGCTGGATTCATCGTCGATGGAACATGCTTCCAGACAATGTTTGGACACAAGGCTTGGACTTGTTACACTATATTACCTTCAAATGTTTGTAATCTGTATGGTGACATCTTTAACCATGATAAAACAATGATAGAATCCGTCCAGGCGTGAATGGATTGAATAGAAAATTTATCTTGTAAATTTAAAACTATTTGCTCGATCGGATGAGCTAGCAAGAGTGCGCCGTTGAGTTCCAGCTTGGGTATTGTTAGCTTCTTCTTCAAGGAAGTAACGCGTGATTTGACGCCGAGAATGCGAAGCAAAACGCTGCCAACGAAGTTCTCAGCGCGGAGGTATACACACACGCTCGGATGCATCACTCAAACCGTGGATTTGAATCGCAACTTCTAGTTGATAAGATTCAGAATGCCGACTTAAATGCACAAACTACTGTCATCATATTACATGGTGACAGCTCATTAGTCTCCAAAAACAGTCTCATAGAATTAACAGACTTAATGATAGATCTGAGCACAAAAATAGGATGCAGCTTTATTATTTGTGCATTGCCTTATTCATATGCTCTCACAGATGACCAAAACAGGCAGATAGGCAAATTAAATTTATTATTATACAATAGGACATGTCATAGTGACAGAATTTTATTTTTTGACACTAATATTTTTATTTGTAATTTCTTTTTAACAAAAGATATTATATATCTTTCTTATGTACATAGGCGACAACTTGCTAAATTATTAGCATTTAATTTATATACTGACTGGAGTACTACTAGAGTACTTAGGAATTTGGTAGATAATAGTTATACCAATAGTAGTATTGACACATCTATTAGTTTAAACTATTAGATGAGACAACAGATAGGCATTCATGTGTTTTAAACTTAGTTCATCAAAACATACAAGGCCTATCTGGCAAAGAATTAGAAAAATATTTATTTTTAAATAAACATAAGATTGATATCTTATGTATTATGGAACATTGGTTGCGAGGTGACCAATTAATATTTAACAATCAACATTACTCAGTTATAAGTGCATTCGTAAGAAAGAAGGCTATTCGTGGTGGCTCTCTAATATATGTATGTAATAGTTTGAAATGTAAAGAATGTAAGGATATAGCTAAACTTTCTATCGAGCGCACTGCTGAGATTTCTTGTGTTGAGCTTGAACAACATATAATAGTATGTGTGTATCGACCACCACAAAGCGACTTCACTCAGTTTGAAAGCATTATAGAGGCGGAGCGTGAAACCTCCTTGCTCGAGGATAGTAACTATCTCCTGCTGAAGCTGCCGCGCAGAATCTAGGGAAGAAGATCCCGTCACGATATCATCTACGAAGGTCCCTTCTAGGAGCACTTGAGCAGCTTGAGGATACTTGTCTGAATTCAAGTTAGCAAGTTCATGAATCACACGAATAGCCTGATAAGCTGAGCTGGAGACACCCTAAGTGATGGTGGTCAACTCGTAAGCTGATGATCAGGGGATTCACGCCAGAAAATGGTTTGCAGCTTACAGTTTTCATCAGCCATCTTGATCTGTCTATACATTTGTCGTATATCTGCAGTGAATACTATGTTGTGAACCCTGAAGCGTAAAATAATATCCTCTATGCTTTTCTGTAGCTTAGGGCCAGACATGGGTATTTGGTTTAGAGACACACCAGAGGAACTAGCCAACGAGGCGTCGAAAACAACGCGCAACTTGGTAGTCTGTACTGCTGTGTTCCTTGAGAACTCCATGATGGGGAATGTAGTTGCGCTCAGAGGATACAGGGGAGGTGACTTCGCGCATATGTCAACTGCATCGTAGTCTCGCATGAACTCTACATACAGCTCTCGCAACCTGTCATCCTTGAGAAGTCTGCGCTCAAGATTATGGAACCACTTCAATGCTGTGACATGTGTGTCACCTAATGCCTTGGGGTGTACCTTGAACGGCGTGGATACAAATACAATATAACGACCTGTCTCATCCCTAGCATGTGTCTCCACAAAATGTTTCTCACATTGAATGTTTTCAGGATCCTGTATGGGCCGCTTAGGAAGCACTTCGCTTTCCCAGAACCGACTCATAGCAAGATTCAAATACACAGTGCAGGCCATCGAAACATTGGTGGCAATGTGACTCAATGCTGCAGGAGCTTTGCCCATGATTATCCATCCAAACATTGATGAGTAGGCAGCAGGCATGTGTTCACCTAGGCTGAACCGTAACCCATCAAAAATTATGTCATAAATATCAACACCCAGAAGCAAGTCAACCTGACCTGGTGTATCAAAATATTTATCCACTTAATCTAAATGCCTACATTTCTATAGAACAGACTTATTAATATTCATGGAAGGTAGAATTTAAAACCTAAAACGAACTAAAAACTGCTTAGTTAAGTCTTCAGCCTTTAGGGATAGATTCGTACCGATTTCATACAATTTACTGATGTTTTTTATGAATCGTGTTAAATTTTACAATATACTGGTTTGTTTTGCTCATATTGAAGGTTATGTGTACGAAAAGTAACCTCAAAAGTAAATAAGCGTTCAATCAGTCAAGTAACAACTGTCACAGATAAAAAAGTTACTAAAATGCGTAGTACTATTTGTAAATCTGTGCTAATATAGAGAAAATACAACAGATTATATTAGAACAGTACAAACTTTAGAAGAAACGTGATCGAAAAGTACGCTTACGAATTCAATATGAGGGTAGAAATTTTTCAAGGTGGAAATTTTGATTTAATACGATATGGAATAAAACTATGGAAAATGATGTTTGATGATATTGAGAATGATAGGATATATATATGGATCCGGACTCGATGGACCAAGGATGGTGTTTTGTTTTGTTTCCTCTCGTCTTCCTTGCCCACCATAGATTGATTTTCTGATGGTTGCCGATCGTAGGAGGATAATGTTTCACGTTCGGATGTCGGCGCGGAACAGGGGCGAAATGCCCGTTTGCACTTTTGACTAGCGATCAAGCGAAGGTGGAGGGTAGATAGAATTAGGTGAGGAAAAGGTTAATAAATTTAATAAGAATATGTTACTACCCTACAACTTACATCTTGAATGTTACAATATACAAAAATGACTCGCCACCTACTACAAATTGTAATTATAACAATAATCAATATTCAAACACCACCGACCACATGAAAAAAAATTAGCTATCGCAGTTGAATAAGCTAGCTTCGCGTCCCAGTATTAGAAAGGTTTACAAAGTCAAAAACTACTAGCAACGAAACTTTTAACTATCTAGTTAGTACCTGCTAGATTTTGTGTCATATTTGAGTGGTTTTACACGGACTTGAGGCACAGCCCCTGAGATTTCTTCAATTAATATTTCAATTACTAATTATCCGCTCAAGGTAACCGCTCTAATTTGACATTTTCCGCTAAAGCATCACGCGGTCGTTATCTGACCACCCGCGAAGCAAGGCCACTTGCCGTGCTACCTTAAACCTAACCTTACAACTCGTCACTCGGGTGCTGATATCTGAAATTATGTTTTTATGAAAGTAGATTAAATAAGCTTTGTAGTAATGTTTAAATGGTGACTGAATGACGGAATGTTTAGTTTATGCGACCCGCCGAACTTGATCCTATTGTAAACAATGTCGTCTATCGACGACCTACTCGTCATTTTTGTTTGTCATGATAACAATATGGGTTATAAATTGCTTACTTTTGTTATTTTGTATACCTAGTGGTATAAGCTTTACAATAATATAAAACTATAGCAATGCTTGCTTAGAAAATTATTTAAATGTCAGCATTTGAAATTTTGTATATTTCGCTGTCTTTGCATGTTGCGCGCGGGGCGTAATTATGGATTCAAAACATCATTGTAAACAAATTATATAATTATGTTTGATATTTTTATGTTTTAATTGTGAATAAACTAATTAATTATAAAATAACAGCAAAAATAAACAAATATTGTGTAATAATTTAATTCAAGAGGCTATATTCATTCAGTTACCGGAAAAACGGCATTTATTTTTATTGAATAAAAATATATAGATAAGGTTACATTTCTGCTATGAATTATTGTTTTATTATGAGTATATAAATAAACCTATTATATGATATATAAAACTCCTATAATTCATGAGATATTGGCTTTCGAAAACTTTGGCGGGTATGGCGGTTATTTGTGTTGGGAAAAAGTAAACAATTGTGCAAAGTCCAATAAGAATAATTCTTATCGGATTCTTATCAAATATGGTTTTTTTAATTGGAAATCTAGTTGAAAAGAAACTTATCTAGGTTTGAATCTGATATATAACAAAAAAATATGTTTGAAAAAATAAAATACGAAAATTGGCGGCAATTAACAATCATTTATATTTTATATTTTTTTATGTTTAAAATTAAAATGTTTCTTTCCATTATATTTATTTCCTCTGAAAGTAAATAAAATTACCTTCCTAACCGTGTACAATACTTATATACCACTCATAATAAAAAACGACGAGAAATATGAATATATTAGAAATATAATAGCGCGCTCGAAAATGGCGGGAAAATATTATACCGGGCGCGCTTTATACCGCTCTTGCGTGGGCTTCAAGTATATTATTTGGTGTTAATTAATATTATTTGAAAGCTTATTTAATTACAATATCACCATTCTTTCAACGAAAATATTACGCGCCCGTATTTAGCTCGACAGCCTAGCCTCGAAAGTGGCCAAAATACATCTACGGGTGTCTTGAGATGCCTCGATGGTGGCCAAAATGCTTCGAGGGGTTATTATTAATTATTAGTCGCAACTTTAGACTATGATATTTTTTATAATTCTTAACTAAAAGCAGTGAAAATCGATGGCTGAATCTTTGAGAATTGTAACAAACAAATAGATAATCTTTTGTTGCGCAAATAGAACTTGAAGGAGTTGGAACATGGAGTCAAAAATTATTTATTTTATGCTTTATTGTAGACCAGAAATATAAAATAAGATATCATACAATATAAGCGAAGTACAATGGGTGGCCTTATCGCTTATAGCGATCTCTACAAGGCTTTCTCTACCTTTGAATGGAAATATTATTGGTCGGAAAATAGTGGTAGTTGTAGGTGTAACAGTTATTGTATAGTAGAATGGACAGTAAATTATAATAAAAGATAATATTTCTTCACCAAAGATTTTAAATTTGCAACCGTCTTAGCTTGCCTAATGTGCTGCGGTAATTTATTCCACAAGCGACCAGCAGTTACGGTGAAGGAATTGTCATAAAATGCCGTGGGATGTACCATTTTAAGCCTCAAATTTTCTGATGACCTTAAATATCTGTTAAATGTATCATGAAGAAACTCAAATCTTCCTTTAAGATATGAGGGAGTTAAGGGGCGGAAGCCCGTGCAGGTCAACTCATCTTTAGCATCACTGAGCTGCACTGACTTCTACTCCCTGCACCTGAGTCCGGTGCAGGGAGTGGCGAATGGTCTCAGGGGTAGCGCAGGTCGTGATGATCCCTAAGGCAAGGCTAGTGAACTATCCTTCTCGAGGTTGCCGCCCGTTCTTGGTCCAGTTCCTTCAGAAATGGATGCAACCAAAACCTCCGGCCGAAACACAAATAACAGGCCCTTTACACACGCATACACACACACGTACACACATGCGCGCACACACACACATTCACTTACACATCTCTTCACCACGCCCCCTCGTGGCCGGGTGGGCTTGGGCCCGTAGTAAACAGTCACGGGTAAGAGAAGTTGACCACCTGCGCTAGGACCTGCGCAGTCGAGCGCCGTACGCGGGGATGACGGAGTCCTGGGGGGTTGAGCCGAGCGGCGCTGGCGGTAATGCGACCGTGAGGCAACTCGCCCTCTTTGGTCCCGCTAAACGGTAGCCCGCGCTGTGAGCCGCAGCGGGGGAAATGGCCATCGTGTCCCGTCACAGGGCCAAGGCTAGGGACGTGGGGACCGCATCAGCAGTTGGAAATTATTTCGGCTGTTGATGTGGTGGGTGAAGGCTATACTGAAGGCGCAAGCGAGGGAAGACGGATGGAGTTGGTAGCTCGGCTCCGACCTTTGACCCGAGCAGGCGCCCGATGTCGTGCTGTAAGCCAGCCTTGCGTTCCTATATCCCTCTGGTAATCCTAACGTCCGGTATGACGTTCCCATTGCGAGCTCCATGGAGGGTGGGAAGCCAGAGGGATGAAGTCTTTAAGTAAACGTATGGATACCGAAATCCTTTTCATTACCCCAACCGCGACGGGGACGGCGAAAGCTGTTCCCGCCGCCACAACCAAAACCATACAGATGGTCGACGCCGTGGCCCCGGCTGCAGGTGTCAAACCATCCCCCAAGGACGTGACTTCAGCGCTGGCTAACGCTAGTACTGGTCCCGTCCTTACAATCGTCAGCCCGTTTGAGATCAAGAGGGAACATGACTCCTCCTTCGCGGGCTGGCAAGTGGTGAGTCACCGTAAGGGCAAGGGTAAGGGCAAGACCACCGGTCCTGTCCAACGCCCGCCCACCACACAACCGAGTGGCCCCGCTGCTACCAGTTCCACGAAGAAAAAGAGGAACAACAAAAGCAAGAGACAGCGCATGGCAATTAGGCGGAAGGCTGAACAAGCTGCTGCTGCTGCCGGTGCTGCCTCCACTAAAACAGCTGAGCAGGCTGCCGTCGCAGGTCCCAGCAATGTGACCAGCGCGCAGCCCACGCTCAGAAGCGAGGGGTGCACGAAGGCCAGAGGCAGTACGGGGAAGCCGCCAAGCAGCGGGCTGGCCACCCTGGACGGCATCCAGCCCCAGCACTACCGGGAAACGCGGCAGGTAAAAGTGCCGAAAACAAGGAAAGAGGTGAGGCCAAACGTGCTCTCAACGAGACCAGCTCGCCTCGAGGGGAGCACAAGAAGCCCCGCCTCGACTCTTCCAGGATACAAGGTAAGTCCTACGCACAGGCCTCCAAGGCGTCCCTGGGTGTTGCAGTAACATGCAAACGCACAGGGAACTTGCCGAAGGAGTTGGTGGACCAGGTACTCCAGGAGCTCCAAAAGAAGATCCTGAGTGATGCCTGGTCGACCAAAATCCCCAAACGCCCCGCTCCAGCGTTCACCGGGAAACCCGTGCACGCGGACGGGGTCCTCAAACTTTGGTGCGCCGACGAGGCAACGCGTACCTGGCTGACGGAGGCAGTCTCTCTCCTGGTCCCACCACCGGGCTTCGAACTGGAGGTCAGGGGCCAGGAAGAGACCCCGAAGGGAGTGCGGTGCGGCATTGTCGTACCCGACGAACTGGGGGTTTTAGACGACGTGCGCGACGTGGGTCGCGCTCTTGAGTTTCAGAACCCCTGGTTGGAGGTTGACAAATGGTCGATGCTGCACTCTGAAAGGCAGTCAGGTGGGTGGTTCCTAGTAGTGGGCGTCCCAGTAGAACAGGTCCCGATCCTGATGAAGAACGAGCGCCGCCTCGCGTTGGGGGTAGGTGCCGTCTACGTCAGGTTCCGGGACCCCTCAGGTAAGTTTGTCGACCATCCTCCGGACGACAACTCCACACGAGTCAAGCAGGACTCAAACACCAAGCCAGGGTGCGACGCAGAACCCGGCCCGTCAGAGCCGGCCGCGTCTGGCTCGGGGGCTGGCCCGTCAGCCGAGGGTAACTCGGAAGATGAGAGCCTGCTCCTGAGCCCGGTGCGGCGGGACGACGGGGTGGAGGCTAGCGACATCCTGGCCGGCCTAACGCAGCTGACGGTCGGGGAGGTGGGGACATCATCCAAAGATGAACCCTCTGCCTAGTGACGTCAGTTGCCTTCAAATCAACCTCCATCACAGCCAAACGGCCACTGCGCAACTGCGCAAATGGATGGAGTTCCAACAATCAGCCATCGTGCTCATCCAGGAACCTTGGATAAGGGGTGGCTTCATCAGAGGCCTCTCCAGCCTGGGAGGTAAGATTTATTCTTCAACTGACCACACACATCCAAGAACCTGCATACTGACAACTAAAAACATCAGAGCCCAAGTTCTAACGGAGTTCTGTTCCAGAGACATCACAGCGATACAAATTGAAATAACACAGCAGACAAGGAGTATAGCGGTTGTTTTCGCATCGGTCTACATGCCCGAGGCCGAAGACCCGCCACCGTTCGACCTCACGCGTCTGGTTAACCAGTGCGCGAGAACCAAAACGGAGGTCGTAATAGGAACGGACTCCAATGCCCACCACCAAATGTGGGGCATGAACTGCAATAACAACAGAGGTAAATCACTGGTTGAATACCTATTCACCACTAATCTTACCCTATTAAACACAGGTACGGAGCCCACCTTCGTCACAAGACGTAGTCAGACAATTATCGACTTATCTCTCGCAACAGAAGGAGCGCCTGAACGCATCAAGGGATGGCACGTCTCGAAAGCGGCATCGTGCTCAGACCACAGATGGATCAGCTTCTCTATGGAAGTCGTTATACAACCTACACAGCCACGCAGGAAACCACACAACACTGACAAAGCAAAGTATGTCCAAAAAAACTTAAAGAGAAACTTACCCTTACTGCTACGCCGACGGTACTGGGTGACAATGAACAGATCGACGAGCAGGTATGTACACTGACGCAGTCGATGCTAGACAGCTACCACGCAGCATGCCCAGAAACCACTCTACCCTCAACCCCAGGTAAACAACCCTGGTGGGGCGCTGAGCTTGAACGCAAGCGCAAGAAGGTAAGAAGGGCCCTAAACAGGGCAATGAACACAAGCGCGGACGTAGATTGGGACGCTTATAAAGCGGCCAAATCAAGCTACAAGAAATGCCTCAGATTCAGACGCACCATGGGATGGCGAAAATTCTGTGGGAGCATTGAATCTTGCCAACAAGCAAACCGGGTAAGGAAACTACTGGCTCAGCAACCGATGGTTGCACCAGGTACTCTCCGTAAACCGGATAACACATACACCACATCGGAGGAGGAGACAAGACGCGTCCTACTAGGAACACACTTCCCAGGCTGCGTCCTCACCCCGGTAATAACGTGGCACGATACACCAAAAGTGGCGACCGAACACGAGTGGAGACACGCAAACACCGTGGTCACAGAAGAAAAACTCCGATGGGCCATCGATAGCTTCCATCCCTTCAAAGCAGCCGGACTGGACGGCATCTTCCCAGGGTTATTACAATGGGGGGTGAACCGGTCCGCAAAAGACTTCTGGCAATCATGAGGGCTAGCCTGGCCCTTAGATATGTACCGAAGAATTGGAGGGAAGTCAAACTAATTTTCATACCAAAACCAGGCAAAACAGACTACACAAATGCAAAGTCCTTCAGACCAATAAGCCTGACCTCCTTCATGCTTAAAGCCTTGGAAAGGCTATGCGAGAGGGAATCAAGAAGTGGGGCACTTAAACACCTACCCCTACATGCCAATCAACATGCATACAGCTCAGGGAAATCGACGAAATCGGCCTTACATCATCGTGAACCAGATAGAAGCTGCTATACAACAAAAAAGCATCTGTCTGGGCACCTTCATTGACATAGAAGGAGCCTTTGACAAGACAAACTTCTCCAGTATAAGCAACGCCCTAGCCAGACAATAGTTAGATAATTAGTTAATTTTAGTTAATTTTTTTTTTTTTTTTAAAGACATGGTGTGGATCAGATGCTCATACAGTGGATCCAAAACATGCTAAGCAAAAGAGTAGTGCGCCTGCACGGCGACTCCCAGACAGCCTTGATAACTAAAGGTTGCCCGCAGGGCGGTGTTCTGTCCCCGCTATTGTGGAACTTAGTCATCAATGAACTCATAGACAAACTCAACGCGAGATATTTTTACACAATAGGATATGCAGATGATCTGACCATTTTCACCTCAGGTAAGGTAACTAGTACAGTGTACTACCTTACTCAACAGGCTCTACGCATAGTAGAATGGTGGTGTAATGAGTACGAATTATCAGTAAACCCGACCAAGACCGAACTAGTTATGTTCACACACAAACGCGCGCTGGGTACTTACCGACTGCCCAGGCTATTCAACACAGAGCTCAAGCTGTTTACCGAGGTAAAGTACCTGGGCGTCACTCTTGACAGCAAATTGACATGGAACAGCCACATGGAAAATAAGCTCAATAAAGCCAGCATCGTCTTCTGGCAGTGCAAGAAGATGATAGGTAAACGATGGGGCCTATCCCCCAAAATTGTCTTATGGCTCTATAAGACAATAATACGTCCGATGATAAGCTACGGCGCAGTAGTGTGGTGGCCTCGGACCAACCTAACAACGGCCGCCAACAAGCTTCAAAAGCTTCAAAGACTTGCATGCCTAGCGGCCACGGGCTGCATGAAAACTACACCTACAGCGGCACTCGAAGTGTTGCTGGACTTGCCTCCATTGCACCTGTTAATACAACAGGAAGCAACGATGTCGGCGATCCGGCTAAGAGCTCTGAAGCTCAGGAAAGCCACTAACACACCGCACACTAGCAACATAAACACACTCTTTAAAGAAGTTCCTCTCACACAAGCCATTGGCGACCGAATACCGAAACAATTTGTTTTCGATAAGAAATACAAAATTCAACTGTACGAGGATCTACACGAGAGAGCGGTTGGCCACAACGAGCTCACGATCTTCACAGATGGGTCTAAGACGGATACAGGTACGGGTTCAGGAGTATTCTCCGAGGACCTTAACATCAACATCGCAGCACCGCTGGGAGCCTACAACACGGTCTAACATACCACGGTATGTTTTGGCATAATCCTATCTACCACAGCAATCATGGCACGTGAGGTAAGGGAACGATCCATTAAGATCCTCTCAGATAGTAAAGCTGTCCTCTCAGCCCTCAAAAGCCATACTATCACCTCGGCACTCACGCTTGAATGCCACTAGAAACTAACAGAGGTAGGTAAACAAAACAAATTAACACTGCAATGGATCAAGGGCCACAGTGGCTCAAGAGGGAATGACGCAGCCCACGTACTTGCCAGAAGAGGGGCCACTTTAGAGGTGGTGGGACCCGAGCCCATTATTCCCCTCTCTTCTGGTTTTTATCGCAACCTGGTAAGGAATAGGACCAGGACCCAACACAACCAGTCCTGGATTGGTATTGAAACATGTAGGCAGGCCAAGGAGGCTCTTCCCGCCGTAGACGGTAAGATAGCCAAACAAATCCTCCGGCTGTCCAAACAACAACTGCGGACAGTCACGGCCGCCTACACGGGACACGGATTCTTTAATAAACACCTATTTACTATAGGTATCACCGACAGCCCGCTGTGCAGGGCCTGTATGGCAGCAGACGAGACGGCAGCCCACCTGCTCCTCGACTGGCCTGAGGTCGCACAGTACAGGCAGCAGTACCTGACGAGATACAGCACCCTGAGGGAGGCAGTGGGCCACATCAAGGGTCTGCTGGCCTTCCTCGAAGAGCTGGGGTGGCTCGAATGAAGACACCATTCCCACCTGCACGCAAAATACACGCCAAGACGTGGAGTTGCGGAAACAGCCCGTGCCATCAAGTATCAAGTAAGGGTTAAACAATATACTATACAGTAAAGTGAGAATGTGAGCATTCCGGCGATGTCGAATTGGTAAACACTTGAGCTATGTCCAAAATTGTGAAACATGGTCGTATTTGCGCAAGCCAAATACGAATCGTATACAGACATTTTGAATTCGCTCAAGTTTATCTAGCTGGTTTTCGGCGAGATCTAGATAGCTGACATCTGTATAATCAATAATGGGTAACAGAAGAGACTTAGCGAGGGCAGTTTTAGTAGCAGTGGGCAGAAAGTTTATTGATCGTCTCAGTGAACCAACTGAAGCAAACACCTTGCAGCAGACTTCTTGTATCTGCGGTCCCCAAGTAAGAGTACAGTCGATAGTGAGGCCCAGATTTTTTACTTTGTCTTGTATATGAATAATAGTGCCATCAAAGATTATATGAGGGAGTAGTGACCAGTCAATTTTACTTTTCATTCTAGAGCTACCAATAACAGTGACTTGAGTTTTGGTGGGATTAAGTTTAAGCCCAAAAGACTTGCTCCACTTGCTGATTAGTGCCAAATCACTGTTAATGAGATCTAAAGAATGTGATATCTGCGACAGTGTTGACTGCTTGTATATCTGGAGATCATCAGCGTAAAGGTGATAGGAACAGCGAAGGTTATTACAAATACAATTTATGAATATTGAGAAGAGTAAAGGAGACATTACGCCACCCTGGGGCACACCGGCATTTGTATTACACCAAGAAGAAAGTAAATTCTCGATATGTATACGTTGTCGGCGGCCACACAGGTAACTACGAAACCAATCAATCACCGTAGGAGATATGTTAAAAGAACAAAGGCGTCCAAGAAGAATATCAAAATCTACCGCCTTTAATAAGGCGTTACTAAAATCAAGAAGACATAAAGTTGTAAACTGTCCGCCTTCCATACCAGACCAGATGTCATTCGTAACATTGACCAAGGATGTAATTGTGCTATGACCCGAACGGAAACCGGATTGAAAGGGATTAAGAAGATTATTCTTACAGAGGAAGGAGTTAATTTGGTGGGACACGAGATGTTCGAGGACTTTAGAGAGGAATGTAACTCATTCCTCTCTAAAGTCTTCTACGAGAAATCCTTATAAAATTATATTAAACACTTTTAAGCCTTTTTTATATTTGATTCTCTGATATTTATAAAGTAACTTTCCATCCGCATGCAAAACCGCGAGCAAAAGCAAGTGTCACAATGATTAAATATGGTCTATTTCCAATGTGAATGGTTATGTTCATCTTATACTTATTGCAGTACTGAACTAAACGTTAGTATACTCTCGGGTACGGCTAAGAATATTCTGCTAAAATAAACCTAAATTCTCACTGGAAGTGTAGTTAGTTACTTGAATTATTCGGTATATATAATGGTAGATAATGTCATGGCTACTGACCGAATTACTTTGTACTCTATAAAGTTTCTGAACTCTTTAGACTAATCAGGAGTCTCACACAACTTGAGACTGAAAGTAAATTAATGTTACCCCGACTTCAACGCGCGCGAAGCCGCGAAAAAAACCTAGTATCATATAATGATGAACTTAAAAATGCAAAGTATCTATATAAAATCTAATTTATTTTATTTATTTACATTACCACATATCTCTTTTTAACCCTTCCAGTCGTTCCTGAAGTTACTAGAATTTTCAAATTGCGATTCAAAATATTATTTTATTTTTAATATTTGCCAAATATTTATAAAGATTTTCCAAATATCATAAAAACCAAAATTATTATAACAGTTATATATGTGATTTGAACCCACGCCCTCAGACCGTGAGGCGGTTGTATTATCCGCACGGCTACAGCCTTGTTATCAGTTAGTTGCGAATTTGGTGAACAATTGACATAGTGTTACTATGGTGAGTGTAAACGTTATCTAACTGAAAACTCATATTAATCTAGTCGCGATCCGTCACAATACTAAATTTGACAAACACTGTACACAGCACCCGCAAACGCGCCAATACGGACACATGAAGAAGCGCGCGGCGCCGCTCGCGTCCCGCGCGCGGGCTGCCCGCGCTACTATGGCCAAGCACTAAAAGTTGATATTCTAGCAGTATGAAAGATTTATAAAACACTACAAGAAAAACGATTACCTATCTGTTTTCGTGATAGAGTGCCTTTACTAAGCAAGAAATTATTATATTATGTAGATTTGCTATATTTAGACGGGGTTTGTACGTCGTTTTAGGGATGCCGATCATAGTACTATGTTGATAATAATCTATTATAAATTTTCGCAATTTTGCGAATATATTATATCATATCAATAATTTTACCATGGGTCTGCTACAGAGTAGCCTCTAGTCGGGATTTCGCCAGCGTACGTGCGCAAATTCGCAACTAACTGATAACAAGGCTGTAGCCGTGCGGATAATACAACCGCCTCACGGTCTGAGGGCGTGGGTTCAAATCACATATATAACTGTTATAATAATTTTGGTTTTTATGATATTTGGAAAATCTTTATAAATATTTGGCAAATATTAAAAATAAAATAATATTTTGAATCGCAATTTGAAAATTCTAGTAACTTCAGGAACGACTGGAAGGGTTAAAAAGAGATATGTGGTAATGTAAATAAATAAAATAAATTAGATTTTATATAGATACTTTGCATTTTTAAGTTCATCATTATATGATACTAGGTTTTTTTCGCGGCTTCGCGCGCGTTGAAGTCGGGGTAACATTAATTTACTTTCAATCTCAAGTTGTGTGAGACTCCTGATTAGTCTAAAGAGTTCAGAAACTTTATAGAGTACAAAGTAATTCGGTCAGTAGCCATGACATTATCTACCATTATATATACCGAATATATATCTATAAACACTTTCGCATTTACAATATTAGTAGAGTATTTCTGAAGATTGACTGATATGTAAGTAACCTATCTTTAGGGTTCCCTAGCCAAACGCTAGGAGGCTTAAAACTGAACCCCTGATAGATTCGCCATGTCTATCTATGTATCCGTTTCTAAGTCACAGCCACTTTATGCCGAAACTATTAAGACTACATGCATACATAAACTCACGCCTATTTCCCCGAAGGGGTAGACAGAGGCATATTAAACGCCCACTTTTCGCCAGTGTTTTGATCTCACGTAATAGGTGGTGAGCCCATTGCCGCTTATCGGGATATTTTGTTTGCCAGAGCCTCGTCCGTTGATCGGCAGGTGCACCGCTTGCAGGTGAGGTTGGCTTGGGACCCTAAGTTCTTGATGGGAACCCTATGCACCAGAAGACTACAAATTTCAAAATTGGTAACCAGATGTATTCTGTGAACCGCTTTATGATTTATATACAAAAAAAAATCTGTCCTATACTAGCGGGGTACCTATGGAGATTTTTAAATTTAAATTTTGCTTCCCAAAACCCTTGTTGCTCAATATCTATAAACAATATCGATACACAAACACTACCGAAGCCAAAGTTATTTTTGCTGGAGAAAAATTGATAGTGATATTTGGCTAGGGGGCTACGTTATGCTTATGTTAAGTGAATTCCTCTTCTACGTTAACCTTGATGAGCGAGTTTGACTCGCACTTGATTTCATAATTACTCATAATATTATTGCTCATAAAAGTTTGAGATCCGCACGCTCCGCATTGCTTCCCGCTTGCCGCCCGCAAATTCACTACGGACACTTGTATGAAAGTTCTATGGTTTGAGTTGCCCGCGTTCTCCCCGCGCTGCACCGCTCGCCGCCCCGCTCTCCCACTACGGACACTTCTATAGATTCCATATGTTTGAGTTGCCCGCGTCGCGCCCGCACCCGCGCCCGTCTTTCGCTGTGACCGAGCACTTAGGATATCATACAGCATTGATATACCGCACAGCTTCTAAAATTTCTGGACATATTATTAACAATACTAAACTTAAACATAGATCACCAGTTTAACAAAATTGTCTTATTCGTTTTATATACTTATGTAGGTAGATATGTAGTCTTTAGTAGTCTATACACCTTAATACGGTACCATCCTACACTCACCAATAATTCGATTAAATACAATCTTATTGGCTCCTAAATTGTATAACAAGTTACTCAACACAAGGGCTAGGTAATACGAATTAGCTAAGTGGATTATATCTACTCGAGGAATATGATTCAACGCAATAATATGTCAAGACACGGCTTAGCTCTCAATTATTAGCATATTAATGTGTTGATTTAAGCGTCGTCATCATTGAATCATTGGCTACACGATATGCTCAGCAACCGAAATACTCACTTTCCCAATCACACTGCGAAGTGCGGTTCAATTTTACATCACAAAATGATTTTTGTTGCTCATATTTGATCGCAGTTTTGCCGAACGTTAGGCCTCTGATTTCAATATTGCTAAAGTCTCATGGGTGAACCTCGCCGGCATTGCGTGGTTTTCAAAGGCCAGAGGAAGGCCCTTCATTTTAGACGACTTGCTGCTACTGTGTCCTGGGAGAAAACCTAATCAGAACAATTTATGCGTTGTGCATAAGGTGAAGATTTGTTATGTAGTGGTAAACATAGAGACTGGGCCGTCTTAGGCCATACTGGGCCTCATAGGACCACGATTATAGCAGGCTTTTGTACGTTTAAGTAAAAAAAAGTGAGTGTTAGGAACAGTTTCCTGCTTTGATCCTATTTTTCATAAAGTTTGATGGCAGAAATCAAATATTAACTTAAATATTAATAAACTTTGTATAGCATGTTAATATTTCTGGCCCTTAGATTGTCCCATCGGAATGGGCCGTCTTGGGCAAGTAGACCATGTACCCATATGATAAGGGCAGTATTGGAAGCAGGTTCATTATCCTAGTGGTGAGAGGCCAAGACCGACAGATCACCAGGTATTTATGGGGTGTAAAACTCCTCCACCCTAAGAAAAAGCCAACAAATTTTAATCATCTAATATTTTACATACATACATACATACATAGACTCACGCCTGTTTCCCCGAAGGGGTAGGCAGAGGCATATTAAACGCCCACTTTTCGCCAGTGTTTTGATCCCACTTAATAGGTGGCGAGCCTATTGCCGCTTATTGGGACATTTTGTTTGCCAGAGCCTCGTCCGTTGATCGGCAGGTGCACCACTTGCAGGTGAGGTTGGCTTGGGACCCTAAGTTCTTGGTGGGAGCCCTATGCACCCTCACCCAATATTTTACTTACTTGAATATTATCTATAAACAGCAAAGCCCTTCCCGGAACGAGACCAGGCTAGCTTCGTGTGGTTTTTGAAACTTTACACACCATACTAAACGTATAAGAGGAATAACAGAGGTTAGGTTCCTCACAGTATCGTAGTTACATTACGACGGTTTTATAATTAGGATAAAACAATTTTTTAAATAACTTATTTACATATATGCCATCAATCTCAATTTTCATCAAGGTCACCTCTTTGATAGAGTTGAATGCCACACTTTTGCATTTTCATGTTTGACCGGGCCTCTTCCAGCAACTAAACGAGACTTCTGTAGTTCTTTCCTTTTTCCTAAACGCAATACCATTGATAAAATTTAAGTAATAACTAGCTGTTGTCCGCTTTTTCATAGCTCAAGCTTCTACAGCAGCAGATTTTCACACGAACTTTCAACCCGTTTGTATCCTTTTAGCGGTGGAATATTAAAAAATCTCCCTTAGTGAGAGACTACGTTATATAAAACCAACTGTTCAAAACTCATGTTACAAGTTTCAACAGTTTAGACCCTGCGATGATATGACAGTCAGGATAATTGATTTTATATATATGATGATAGAATAACGGAAAAATGCATGCCCAGAACCTAGTATTTTACCTTAGAATTCGTTGCTACTTACTCTCCGTGAATCTATCTGTATGAGCCAAGTATTTAACGCAGTAGAGTTAAAACGGCCATCCGCTAGCATTCCATGCAGTAATACATTCTATTAGTAATTCTATTTTATGACCTATTAAATATAATGTGTTGAACGATCGTTAAACCTCACCTAACCTATATATATGCACATAGGTGTTGGTAATGACATAAAGCCATAATCGAAGTAATTTTATGATGCCATATTTTATCGCTTTCAAATTTATGCACGCTCATAAACCGAAGTAACACTAAAGACTGAATTACACGTAGATAGTTTCTAGAAGTAAATCTGGTGCTATCTCTGTTTATCTAAGTGAGCAAGTAGAGATAGCATGACAAAGTTAACCATGGCCTTGAAGATCTATTCTGTGTTTTATGATGTTGATTTATTTATGTCGTGAGTAGTTTGATTAAATAAATGGCTGATTCAATCAATCAACACGTGCATTCATAAAGGAAGTTCATGTCATTCTGCGGCTTCTGTGTTACAACACGGTTTTGGTATTTATAAAAAAAGCTCGGCCTTCAACTCGGGTAGTGACGAGGATCTATAAAAAATAATATAACGAACACCAAAACACACAAAATTATTATTTTCAAAATTCTACTGGCCTGTAATTCCAATGCAGCTAATTCGGATGAATTTAAATAATTATAGACGTTATAATTATTTTAATGGAGCAGTACCTAATAGGTACACCTAGCAGGTTAGAAGGACAGCCTGAGCAATGTCTTATGGATCCGCTAGTATAAAATAATTTAATAACATACCTAAGTTGTAAGCTTTGCCCATACTGTTATTTTATCATTTTTGATACATAACATAGAAAACAACTTTTCATGCCCTAATCCAACAAAGAATAATGTACTTTAGATTTTATCAGCCTTAGTTTAGACATGAAGGAAACTAGACAATATAATTGCCTATCTCGCGGGTAGCTGTCTGCGCAAGATGGGGAGTGTCGGGGTAAAGTTTAGTCTTTTACTATCAATCAACATGTCCGGCCACGCGAGAATGGACTCTGAAACAAAGTACAATTTTCCTGTTATTACATTTTCTTGACTGACCGCTACAACTTGAAGTTTCTACATAATGTAGAACAAATTCTACTTGTACCTACACGTTTATATAACATTGAGATTCTTCGTATCCTTTTAGTGATGCTACGTAATGCATGCTTGGAAATAATGTGGCTTTTATTGATAAGTACTTATTGAGTATCTAAGCGCGTGAGGTTTGAAAGGATAGAAGGAAGTGGCATTCAGTTGTCCCTGCCTAGTGCCTACCCCGACGGGAAAATATGTATGAATTAAGTATAGTCATGAGATTGCTGAACTAGAATCCGATATAAACAGAACTATAATATTAGTTTTATATTTGGATACAGACAGGAAAATTATTAGATATGTACCTACCTCTTGCACATACGTACCTACGTGTTAGGGCTGATTTTCAAAAGCCAGACAACAAGTTTTACCAACCACTACCTGCGATTTGATGAACCACAGATACTTGCAAAAGAAAACCGTTTTCTTCCAAGGATGATACGAAAGGCTATTGAAATTAAAAAACACCCTAATTTCAATAGGGAAGATGGTTTGAATGTTCCTCCAGCCTGGGAGTCATAAGGCTAATGAAACCCAAGAAGGACAAAGTCACCAGAAGACCTAAGGGCCACTGTGAGCTCATTCTGCGTAAATAGTAACACCAGTAGTTGAAAAATGTTCGGGTACTTTGAGATAACTTATACATTCAAGAAAAGGACAAATATCACCTCAGTCTGCCGTGAACATGAATCCTGTAAAGAATTCGAAACGTCGGCTAGTAATAAATAAAAAATGTAGTTTCTAGATCATTCGTTTCAAATGTAATAAGTTAGTGAAACCAATACATCGCGATAAAATCCGTAAACTGTAGTTTAATTTCAATGTCGCCCCCGTTGGATCTCCACCTTGTCGTGGTGGGGGGGGCTCAGTAACCGTGGGTTTGAGGTACAC
Source organism: Euclidia mi (assembly GCA_944739405.2). NCBI lineage: Eukaryota > Metazoa > Arthropoda > Insecta > Lepidoptera > Erebidae > Euclidia > Euclidia mi. The sequence goes on along the minus strand of OX123188.2, from coordinate 31,204,615 downwards.
CCACGGTGAAGCTAAGCGGGGTCCCGGGAGGGGACGCTCCACGTGGGCTTGCGTGAGGCCTGCCTAGGATGCGTCCCAAGGTGCGGGTGCGGGGGACAGTTCTGTCTATCCCTCGCAGTCGGGTGCGGTCGCGGGAGGAGAGGCGTATCGGTGTTGCGTTGCCGCGCGCCCTATCTCCCGCGACCAAATGGAGGCGCACCATCGTTGCGTCGCGGTGGGGCCGCAGAGGAAGAGGAGATGCGGTGTTGCGTTGCCGTCCTCCCTATCCTCTGCGGCCGCTGGGTGTGTTGGCGGCGGAGCCTAACACCTTCATCCGCCGCCAAGGGGGTTTCGTTGGAGGCCCGCCTGACCATCTGGCGGGCCAATACCCGTCGAGGGTAGCGAAGAATGCTTCGGTGAAACCCTTCCCTCCGACACATGGGTACATGAGGAGCACGGGTTGGTTTTTAGTCAGTAAGAGTCTGACAGTCCCCTTCATCCGTCCCCCTCAGGGCGCAGGGACTCCATGAGGATTTTCCAACCGGACCCAAAAAAAAAATGGATACATGAGGAGCACGGGTTGGTTTTTAGTCAGTAAGAGTCTGACAGTCCCCTTTATCCGTCCCCCTCAGGGCGAAGGGACTCCATGAGGATTTTCCAACCGGACCCAAAAAAAAAAAGTTTAATTTCATTGTGTACAATTCGCGTTAACCCAAGAAGATACATAACATTTATTCCTACTTAAAATCAAACTTTTTATTTATAAATGTTGTGATTTATCGTAAAAGACATATTTTACAGCTAAATAAAATAAATTTTATGTTCTTCATTTAGTACAATTATACATAGTTTTAATTCGTTAAAAATTAATACAATAAATCAAATAACTTAACAACATCTATAATTAAATCCGGAATTCAGTGAATTGAAATGAAATAAAATAAACAAACTTTGCTTTTGGAATGCGGAACGAAATCTTCTTTTAATCATTTAGGCGGTTATCTATGAGACAAAATGAATAGTTCTGAAGCCATTCCATTAATTAATTCAGGACTTCTCATTTTTAATTAAACCCTTTCCTTCGATAGCTTTTTAGACCCAAAAATGTAATTAATTTGAGCCAGAACGTGTAGTAACGTGTTTGGCAAACATCCTGCGGTTTCATAATTAGGACTGTTTGTTATTAGCTATTTAAATGAATGTGTAAGTGAATTAAACGTCACATGGGATTAGAGGCAAATGTACCTATTTGTGATAAATATTTCGGACCAGCGATGCTGTACCTACTTGGATTGTAGATGTGCAGTGAGATGGAAATTTTAAATTGTTTAAAATTGGTGGAAAGTTTCCATTACGAAGCATAATTATTATTAGATAATTATTTATTCAAAATGTAATTTGCTAAGGTATAAAACAAGACAAACAAGATAGTTGTGTCCAAGGTCTAGTTGACTTTTATTTAAATTTTATATTTTTACATAGATTTAGTCTCACGAGCAGAACATGAAGTTTTTACGGCAATTATGGTTTATTGTAGCCAAAATAAATTATTATCTTCTATAATTAACAATAAAAATCTATACCTACTTTGCGACACAACACTCTGCAGTATGGTCATCATCATCTTCGCTAGCCCGGTTTCATCCAAGACTTTTGCCTTGGCGCCTAGTCTAAGCTGATTCGGCACATGACTGTTAGCTTTTTTATAGGGCAACTACAGTTCGACTTCCGTAACCCAAAAACAGTATACTTAACTCATCATAATGACTAACATAGATTTTCATGACACACTCTGTAGTCTGACATTCGTCAAGCTCACAAATAAATGTTGCTAGTATAAGCTAAATGCATAGTTTTCTTGATTCCTAATACTAACGCAAATTAACTTTCAATATTTTGAAATAGTGTCATGTTGCATTTAGTTCATAGTAACAATAGTGCAAAAAATCTGACTAAGCTAAGTACCAATGTGCTGCCAATACGGAAAATTAGTGAGTATTCACTCGTTTGAAGTTTGAAGTCGTAAAACTTGAGTGCACATAAATTTAGATCTCAGTCTGCCAGTGTTTGCACGTAGATAAAATGATTTAGCAGTCTTGAGAGCCCAGTGAATAGCTTTTTGATGAACTACTCGTCAACCGCAGCCGTAATAGAGTTAGATCTCTACATTCTTTACTGGGTCTTGACATTCACGATACCTAATATCGTAAGCACCTAGCCTAGAGAGGCTCTCTTTTGTCTTTACGGTTGAAACTTACATGACGGTTTCATTCTCTACCTCTTGCGTCAGTTAGAGGGAGTGTATGTCACTCTCCTACACAGGCGTTCGTAGTCTACCTAATAAAGTCACTACGGTATCCCTAGTGTCCTAACGTCGGGAGTAGCGGCGGGCCCTCATGTATTTCAGAATATTATATTGTAAACGTGTTATCAGTTATCTGATTGCCATAGAACGGTCTCTGCTTAGGTTGGGAACATTATTTATTTATTTATTTAAGACTTTATACACAAACAAGGTGTACATAGGTGGACATAATGCCATGAGGCATTGTCTTCCTGTCAACCTACAGGTGGTGCAGAGATAAATGTGGTAGGTGTATTAACGGAATTTAAAAGGATGTCATATTCCTAATTATTATGTAAAAGAAACAAATATCAACATAAAACGACATAAAATGTAAATACAAAACTTAAATGGGAAATATATAGGTATACAATTAAATGCATATATTATAACCAATAAATATACATAAACATAAATAACATACATGTTATAAATATATATCTATATACATATATAATACTAAAAATGAATATAAGGGTACATACTTATAGATACATAAATACATACATACTTATAATAAAGGATGAGAGTGATGTGCAGATTCCTTTAATCTTTTGAATAGGAGATCCCGTACTTTCAATTGGAATGCAAGGCGGTTAGTGGCCATGCTGATTTCAAGAGGGAGCGCGTTCCAGAGTAGGATAGACTGTACAACAAAGGAAGAGTTGACAAACCGAGAAGAATGACTGGGGCACGAAAGAAGAAGATTTTGTGAAGAACGAAGGTCTCTCTCATGTGTAGATGATAGGTATTGAAAATACTCGGAAAGATAAGAAGGCGGAGAGGGAGACTTAAGAATCATGAAGAGAGTAGTGAGAGCACGCAAGCACCGGCGTTGACCTATTCAGGCAACCAATTTAGTTCTGAACGGTAAGTAGAGACATGGTCATACTTACGAAGGTTAAAAATGAATCGAATGCAGTTATTGAGAAGTCGGTCATATTTATTGAGATATTCTGCATTCAGGTCATAATAGCACATATCACCATAGTCGATTAGGGGAAATATTAAAGCCTGCACAAGCATAGTTTTAGTCCTAGAGGGAAGGAAATTCTTTAGACGATATAGTGCTCTAAGTGTTCCGGTAACTTTCTGACTAACATTAGACACCTTGGCCTGCCAATCGAGAGTGGAATCTATATACATTCCAAGGTCTTTGACGACTGAGTTGAAAGGAATGATTAGACCGTTGAACTTTACAGGCGGCAGAGTTTTTAAATCTAATTTAAGCACTAAACGGCGACTGCCTACAATAATGGCCTGACATTTTGCTGGGTTTACGTCTAGACCAAATCGATTGCACCAATCCATCATCGTCTCAAGATATCCATTCAAGTCAGCAATGGCTATTGATATATCTTCCACTCTCGCTTGGGAGTACAACTGCAAGTCATCAGCATAGAGATGATACGCACACCGAAGATTAGGAGTTAAGAAGTTAATAAAAATTGAGAAGAGTAAAGGAGAGAGAATGCCACCTTGAGGAACACCAGAGCCGATGTCACGCCAACTCGACGTAGTCTCGTCAACGCGAACTGACTGCTGACGTTTCTGAAGATAATTTGAGAACCAGTCCAGTACAACAGGTGAGACCAAGAGATGGGAAAGGACAGATAGAAGGATATCGTGACTGACGGTATTGAACGCGTTCGAGAAGTCGACCAAGGTCAGCACAGTGACCTTAGTATCTTCCATACCGGCTCTAATATCGCCAGTCACTTTAAGGAGGGCGGAAGTTGTGCTATGTCCAGGTCTAAATCCAGATTGAAATGGACTGAGTAAGTTGTTAAGGTAAACAAATCGAGACAACTGCTTATGTACACAAGCTTCCACCACTTTGGATAGGAAAGGAAGGATAGAGATAGGACGGAAATGATTGGATAGTGTAGGATTTGAGGTCTTAGGAAGAGGGATTACAAAAGCTTTACGCCAGAGGGACGGGAAGGAACCACTGTCCAACGAGAAATTGACAATGTGGGTAATGGGAAGGATGAGATGATCAAGGATCGGAATGATCATGCGGCGGCTAAGAGAGTCGAAACCCACTGCATTGGATCGAATGGAGAGGATTATCTTCTTGACCTCACCCGAAGTAACTGGAAAAAAATTAAACGGGTCTATGTTGGGGCGGGGGGAGGGCAGCAACAAAGGCCACCGTTTGACACTTGGTTTGGTTATCCAATTGAGAGGTAGTTGAGAAATGAATGTTTAAATCCTCCAAACCAACCGTCAAACGGCGACCAGTAAATGCATTTTGAAAATGAAAGTATGTGTACAAATCATGAAATATTTGCTTTTATTAAAGTTTTGTAAATATAGATTCACGCTTTGAAAAGCTCAGCAGCAATAACTAATTTAGGTTTAAACCTTTAAGTGAACCTCGTCATGAATGTGTTGTTGATTAGGTGCATACGCACAAAAACATTTGGCTCTCGCTTAGTTTTTCAGAGTTGGAAGTGTTTTTGTCAATTCACCAACACAGAAAATTACTGGTATGGTTGCTGTTTTACTTTATTTATAAAATTGCTGTGCCCGCGGTTAGCTTATATTTGTGAAAAGTATTATTTTGACGACCAGCAGCATTGAAGTAGTATATTTTAATGCAGAGACCTGAATCATTTCTTTCAAACAAAGGTTATACTTCTTACTGCAGTGCCATAGGGTTTCTCGTAGCATGGTAGAATTAATGAAAACCTCAATTTGTCACAGTGTGAAAACGAAATAAGCGAAATCGTATTCAAATTAAGATGATATCTCGATTCAAAATGATGTGGTATTCAATCAGAAATTCAGTTAACATCAAACAACGACCAATAAATGATCTGAATGTCTAAAAACCATAGCAGAGCAAAATGCTTATACATATGCATTCGTGCCAACAAGCGCGGATCGCAATGTTCAATATCTAAGTGAATTTCAATAGAGTGCCCTCCAAGAGAAAATTGGAAGGAAATCTGAATATTCCTCGGCAATTTAGAAAAAAGTATGTTAATCAATCCTCAGAGATGGTGACTATTTTCATAAATTGATTGCCTCGAGCCAATATCAAAAGAATTGTAATATTGAATTATCGACCCACGAGACCTTCAGTAATGACATGTACAAGTCGACCATTCTGGATTGAAAGGAATGAAGTGGGGGTTAACGAACTCGCTCTATCAAATCAGATTACTTCGGCGCTGTTGTTCGTCTGAGTTTGAAAATATAAATCATACCTTCCCACAAAGATCGATAAAAGCCTCGTATTCTATAAACCTATTTTCGACATTATTGTTAAGGTCTCAAGAAGCAATAGCATTGAGATACTAACAGACTGCCATGCAGAGGTTAGGTATCGGGTAGAAACCAAAGACGGCGCGTACCACTAACTTTTCAAAGATATATGCGTATAAAAGAAGAAAATGCTACTAGGGTCCGTTAAACTCAGACAAACATGCTAGACGCGAAGCTACACATAACACATGTTAATAATAAATCTTAAAAATATTCTGCTACACAATGCACTCTTTTAAGGTTGTGTCTTAAGCAACTTCGTAGAACGTCGTAGTTTATTATACTATTTATTATGCAAACACTTTTTCATTCGAAGCTGCATTGGATTAAAAAAGGAAACTTTATATTTTTAAAAAAGTAAAATCGTACCCGCCAGAAAATTGTCTACTTTATTACTATTCGACTGTAATTTATTCACAAAGAACTAAAATTGAAACAGTAACAAACTTTTTACAACTGCTACAGGCTGATTCTGACCAAATATATGCACTCATCATTATCGCAAAAGAAATATTTTAAAAGACAACACAACGTCTAGACTCAATTGAATACATATATTTTCTGGTCGGTCACAGTTGAATCGTGAAATCCATACATTAGATAGATACAAAGATGTTTTTTTTCTAAATATTAGCCACTTCTAAATAAACCAGCCTTCCCAATTTCGCTATTGCTTTGATTTGATTGTGCGTGTAATAACGATGTAATCACTTCACATTTTGACAAATAGCAGTAATCTTAAACATATCCCTCCTTGTCGGTTCATTCTAATACACTTGTAAACCAGAGATACAATCCACAAAAATTACTACTAAAAACATTAATCTCGAAACTTAAAAAGAAACCTAAAATAAATCCATATAGAAGACGCGAACCATAATATCGCTCGGTGTGTGAACACAAAAACACGTACAAGCACATTGACACAAAGACCACAGGTGCCTTTAAACGACTCTATTTATCACACAAAGCTAAACAAAACGTATACCTACGACTAAATGAAAACAGGCGCAAGTGCTTGTGCGATCACAAACGCAGGCAACCTAGCATTTTCATTCGCTGCCCACTGGGTCGGAAGGACCGAATAGCTTTCGACCACGTTTTCAAATAGTAAAGGACTTTTCATTTTAACGCGTGTCATGCGAAGTTGGGTAAGCTGTTTAAAATAATGTTTGTTTATAGCACAACACACACATGCACAATATATTCGTATCATTAGGTATTGCATCGGGTTTGAATGAATCTGACGGTGCATTATTATGACATTATAGCTGCAGTAAAGCTTTTAAATTATTTTAACGATATTATCCCTCAGGCTATATAATAGGTACATAAATTGTATCTTCAATGTTTTACGGTTCCGGATTGGTAGATCTTAGCTTTCATAGGTGAAATAAGAATAAGATGCCGCGGTTCGATTTATTACGGTAAAATATCTAAATGAAACATATTATTTATGAGCCAGAATAGTTATTCTGTAATTACCTAGCAGTATTTTAAAGAAATTAATATTTGAATTTTCGATTTCAAGGGCGTTGAAAGAAATTAAATTTTTAATACTATGTTACTGCATCCTTCATTACCCCTGCGCAAACTAGGAGTAGTAAAATAAAAAAGAAACAAAATTTTGTACACATACATACATATCATCACGCCTTTTATCCCCGAAGGGGTAGGAAGAGGTGTATTTCTACACCCACTTTTCGCCAGATATACTTTGGTCCCACGTAATAAGGGGCGACCCTATTGCCGTACCGGGCACACATCCAGACTCCGTGCTGCTACTGAGAATTTCGTAACAGAAAAACCCAATAACACTGCCCGACCCAGGAATCGAACCCGGGACCTCCCGATCCCACGCGCACATTTATGCCGCAAGACGTATAGGGTCGTATTGGGTTTGATGTCGAGTGTTCCGTCTCTACGCAAAGATGGTATTTGCATCATGTTATCCCTCAGTCGCCTCTTACGACACCCACGGGAAGATAGGGGGTGGTGACACTTGTATTCTATGCCGTCAACCACACGGCGGGAAAATATTGTATTTTTAATTAAATTGTTACTTTTTGATAACGGGCGGCCATTATTAAAATTTCTTGATTCTCTACTAGCGTATTGCATTTACACCAAAATAAATTAAAATGCTTACGCCGTTTTGTTAATTATGCCTGCAATGTAATGAATGCTGCAGGTAACAATAGCACATATATGGCTTTTGTAATGGGAGTAGCAGCTATAAATACCTTCATGAGTATTATACGTGGTTATCATTAACATCATTATTGAGTTTATACAAAGGATATGAATGTAATGGATACTTAACTGTTCTGTGAATCATACACATAGTTTAAATCGATGGCGTTCTAATTGAGATTTAACATAGTATCTTCTTGGGTTTACGCGAATGTTAAACGTTGAAATTAAACTACATTTGGTTTAAATGTAATAACTTAGTGAAACCAATACATCGCGATAAAATCCGTAAACTGTAGTTTAATTTCAAAAGATTTAACATATTCACAGTGTGAGCTTTGTGAAAATAAATTATGCATTAAGTTCAGATAACTGCTGTATTTCTTAGAAGATTGGTATAACAGAAGGATGTATCACTTTAACGTAAGACGACGAAATTCTTTTTGGATTTTTTCAACAGCCGGTGAATATGCTAAATACTAATATGTTCATCTCTATTAACATTAGGATATTGAATTTCTTTCGGCAGAAATATGTATTGCTACCAAAACAATACCTAACTATTACGTACTACCGAATGTTTCCTTTGGTCATATATGTGTGCCTCAATTTGATTAAATCAAAGTTGTAGAAGTCTCATAACGGTTATGATGTGACCCGTTTGTTCCTTTCAAATATTTTGCCAAGTCATCCTCAAGCTTGTGACTAAACTACGAAAACATTAGCATCTGCCAATTGCATGAGTCTACAACTTCATTTAAACAACGCACCATCCCTTTCTTTCCACAAATTTAAAATATGATAGACATATTTTACAACTGCCAAATTAGTACACGAACAAATTTGTCGTTAACGGAAATTTTGTTGCTCCCTTTATTGTACTTTTCTAATTAAGCGTACAAAAAACAATGTTCCAAGCCTTTCTTTGTTGTGACTTTGATTGAAATTAATGCGACGTACTCATCATTGGCAGCATTTATACTCAGTAAATACTGTTAAGTTAAATGAAAACAGGGAAAATATTTCAATAAGATGTCATAAACGTGATATATAAAACTCATGATAATTAAAAATATGAAGAAATTGAATACGAAATAGCACAGCGTGGTGTCAAAGCACAGTGTCAAGTAACAGGTAATTTATCTATTTTTATCCTTTATCCTTATATCTATACTAATATAATAAAGCGGAAGTGTTTGTTTGTTTGAATTTCAATTTGTTTGTTTGTTTGTTTATTTGTTTGTTTGTTTGTTTGTTTGTTTATTTGTTTGTTTGTTTGTTTATTTGTTTGTTTGTTTGTTTGTTTGTTTGTTTGTTTGTTTGTTTGAACGCGCTAATCTCAGAAACTACCGGTCGGATCTGTAAAATTATTTTTGCATACGATAGCCAAGTTATTCCGAAAGGCTATAAGCTATATAACATAACGCTTCGACCCTTTGGGGCCGGGCAAAAGGCTAAAAAGGCTAATGAATAATGTCGGCTAATCTCAGGAACTAGCAGTCGGATTTTAAAAATTGTTATTGCCTATGATAGCCCAATTATTCCGGAAGGCTATAAGCTATATGAAAGTACGCCACAAATTTTAGGGGCCAGACAAAAATAATAAAATGGTCAAACGAGAAGGGGGAGGGTTGGGTTAAAGGCAAAAAAAGGCTAAACGAATAGGATACTATCTATATGGGTATCGTTTTCGAGATGTTCAGGACGCTGATTAATAATATGAAATTTATTTAATGATCCAAGATGGCGGACGGGAAATCAAAGATGGCGAATGAGAAAATTTTATAAATCAATATGGGTATCGCCTTCGATATTTTAAAGGGTGGGGAATCGAAATACAACATCTATTTTGTGATGAAAGATGGCGGATGGGAAATCAAAGATGGCGGATGGGCTTTTTTTTTAAATCAATATGGGTATCGTCTCCGATGTTTAAGGGGATGAGAATCAAAATACAACATCTGTTTCGTGATCAAAGATGGCGGATAGGAAATCAAAGATGGCGGATGGGAAAAATTAAAAAAATCTATATGGGTATCGTCTCTGATGATTTATGGGAGGGAGAATCCAAATACACCATCTATTTCGTGATCAAAGATGGCGGATAGGAAATCAAAGATGGCGGACGGGATTTTTTTAAAGTCGATATGGTTATCGTCTCCTGGGATGGGAAAAGAAATGGTGTAGGAATTGTGTTAGACGAAAATCTGACAGATGGTGTGACATGTGTAAATAGAATTAATGACAGATTGATTGCTGTGAAAGTGATATTGCAAGATATTATTCTGAATGTGATAAGTGTGTATGCCCCTCAGGTAGGATGTGATGATTGTGAGAAAGAGAAGTTTTGGATGGATTTCGATAGCATGATGACGGATATTCCGGCGAATGAAGAGATAATTGTGGGAGGAGATTTTAATGGTCATGTGGGACGAACAAGTGGAGAGTATGGAAGAGTACATGGAGGCTGGGGTTTCAGCAGCCGAAATAGCGAGGGAGAAGCTATTCTCCAAGCTGCTGCCGCTTTTGATCTTATAGTGGCTAACACTTGGTTCCAAAAATAAAGAGCAACACCTGGTAACCTACAACAGTGGCCACCATATGACCCAGATTGATTATTTTCTGCTAAGGCGTAAACGTATCAACTGGGTCCAAGACTGTAAGGTGGTACCGGGAGAAGACTTAGTCTCACAGCACAGACTCCTGGTGGTCGAATTAAAAATTTGGCTGAGCTCGAAAAGAACCAAGGAGCAGCTACCCCCAAAAGTAAAATGGCATATGTTAGAGAAGAATGAATGTGCAGTAGAGTTCAGAAATAGAGTGGTAGATAAAATGATAGAGATGGGCGATATGAAGGATTGCAGCGTGAATGAGAGTTGGGAGGAGATGAGTAAATGTATGAAGTGCGTGGCAAACGATTTTTTAGGAGAATCGAAAGGAAAACGTATGAAAGATAAAGATACCTGGTGGTGGACAGAGGAAGTACAGAGTGTGCTCAAGGAAAAGAAAGCAAGGTTTAAGGAATGGCAGCTGATGAAAGAAGGTAATGACTCGTTGAAAGAGAGTAAGAAAAAGAAGTATGATGAATGTAAGAAAAGAGCCAAAAAAGCCGTTGCCTTAGCTAGAGCAAAAGCCCTTAACAATATATACGGATTAATTGAGAAGCCGGAGGGCCAAAAGTATTTATACCGACTGGCTAAGGCTAGAGAGAGAAAGGCGAGGGATATATCCCATATCAAGTGTATGAAAGATGAAACAGGAGTGGTTCTTACGGATGATGATAGGATTAAAGAAAGATGGAGAACATATTTTGAAAAATTAATGAATGAGGAGAATGATTGGTGCAAAATGCTTGAGAACAAGGCGAAGAATATTGGACTAGTGAATGTAATAAGTAAGGATGAGGTAAGACGGGCTGTGAGTGGAATGAAGAATGGGAAAGCATTAGGACCAGATGGAATACCAGTAGAAGCATGGAAGGTTTTAGGGGAGGATGGATGGGCGTGGCTGACTTTATTCTTCAATAAGATGTTGCATGAGGAGACAGTACCCAAGGAATGGTGCAGGAGTTACCTAGTGCTCATTTTTAAAAATAAGGGCGATGTCCAAGAATGCAACAATTATCGGAGAATAAAGTTAATGCCTCATAGTATGAAAGTATGGGAGAGAGTAATTGAGCGACGTTTGCGAGCAGAGAGTGAGATTTCACGTAACCAATTCGGTTTTATGCCTGGTCGAGGTACGGTGGATGCCATTTTTGCACTTCGCCAAATTTGTGAAAAATACAGGGAGGCGCATAAAAATCTGCATATGGTATTCGTTGACCTCGAAAAGGCATATGACCGGGTACCGCGTGAAGTCTTGTGGTGGGCCCTCAAGAAGAAAGGAGTGCCTGAAAAGTACCTGAAGTTGATCCAAGCTATGTATGCTGAATGCCACACGCAAGTCCGGTCCGCAGCTGGAATCACAGCCAGATTCGATGTGGCTGTAGGCTTGCACCAAGGGTCGGCTCTTAGTCCTTACCTCTTCTTGTTGATTATGGATGCCATATCATCGGACATACAGGAAGAGGCACCCTGGTGCATGCTGTTTGCCGACGACATCGTCCTGGTAGCAGAAAGTGGACAGGAGGTGCAGAGCAAGCTGGAGGAGTGGCGGCAGAGACTGGAGAACGTAGGCCTTAGGATAAGCAGAACCAAAACTGAATACATGTTCTGTGACTTTGGCGGCCTCTCTAGTCCAAGCCCGGTTACACTCGGCGGTATACCCCTACCAGTATGCTCCGACTTTCGCTACCTCGGTTCACTCCTGCAACACGACGGCGAAATTGACCGAGATGTTCGGCAAAGGATCAACTCAGGATGGATGAAATGGCGACAGGTCTCGGGCACAATATGCGATCCTAAAATGCCTTTGAAATTCAAGGGACGCATATATAAGGCGGTTATAAGGCCTGTCGTATTGTATGGAGCTGAGTGTTGGGCTACTAAGAAGATGGATGAAAAACGATTACATGTGGCAGAGATGAGAATGTTGCGATGGATGTGTGGAGTTACGAGAATGGATAAGATTAGGAATGAATACGTGAGAGGTAGTCTGAAAGTGGCGCCTATAGACGAGAAAGTGAAAGGAAGTCGTTTGGCTTGGTATGGACATATTATGCGAAGAGATGATATGTATGTAGGTAAGCAAGTGATGAATATGAAGGTAGAGGGATGGAAAGGGAGAGGGAGGCCAAGGAAAAGATGGATGGACTGTGTGAGGATGGATATGAAAGAGAAAGGGGTAAATGATCAGATGACGGGCGACAGAAAAGAATGGAAGCGAAGGACGTACTGCGCCGACCCCAAATAGATTGGGACCAGGGCAAGAAGATGATGATGGTTATCGTCTCCGATATTTTAAGGAATGGTGAATTCAAAAACACCATCTATTACGTGATCAATGATGGCGGATGGGATTTTTTTTAAAAATCAATATGGGTATCGTCTCCGATGTTTAAAGGGATGAGGAATCCAAATACAACATCTATTTCGTGATCAAAGGTGGCGGATAGGATATCAAAGATGGCGGACGGGATTTTTTTTAAAGTCGATATGGGTATCATCTCCGATATCTTAAGGAATGGGAATTCAATATTAAGTATATAAAAATCTATGTTTGTTTGTTCATCATATATAGACTCTGCAATGATAAGAGATTAAGCGCTAAGTCAATGGTAACTTTGGAAAAGGGGCTTGGAAAAAAGGGAATTAAATAAAAACTCTTAAAAAGGCGATACGGAGTTCGCTGGGTCAGCTAGTGAACAAATAAAAGGCTGACGCACGAAATAAAATCACATGAAGCCGTGAAAATGTTTACAACTCTAACTCATCAGACTGTGAAAGAATACATTTTCCCCACTTTCCTCCGTTAATGGCACTCCTCCGTAGCGGTGATTCCTTAAAAGCCGGTAAATTTGTCCAATTTGCTCTTTGATATTGATATTTCGATTGATATTTCGATTCAAAAGAGATTTTATGTACAGTTCGCGTCGGGAGTACAAAGCTGATTTCAACAACATATCGTGTATTCTATTGTCTATAAAAATGTTTCGTGATAAGTTTTAGGAACTTTTCCTGTGAGGGGAATAAGCGTTATGTTTAATTAAATACGAGGGGTGTACGCGCGTAAGCGCACGTCTTTCTGAATTCTAGTCTCGCGCGCCGATGGTAGTAGTCCAATGAATTTTGCTGTAAGCAAAGTGGAGACGCATCGCCGAAATCCTTCGAGGGTTACTTAGAGACTTTGTCATGTAAATAAGCCACTCAAACCCCTATGGGTAGCGCTATTCAAACTGAAATATTGTAAATATTTTATTTCTGAATAGATGCCACCACTTTGATCTTGACGTTATTTTCTTTCAAGTGTTGAAAAATGTGATCCAATTAAAGTATAATAACAGAGAACCATTTGTCATGTTTATAGTATTTATTACTGTAGTGACTGCCTTCAGGGCGGAGATGACTAGCGTTTAAGGTTCTTACATTATACATATCAACATGTTAGTGTATATAATATGCTTTCTAGGCTATTTTAAGCGACTCAAGTATAAATACGGGCTCCTTTTGCGTGTAGCATTTAAGCAACTAAAAATAGCTAAATCACTTTTATTAACCGTAAAAAGCTTTATATGAACATTATTTTGGTACCGTGTGGTTGACGGCATAGAATACAAGTGTCACCACCCCCTATCTTCCCGTGGGTGTCGTAAAAGGCGACTAAGGGATAACACGATGCAAATACCAACTTTGCGTAGAGACGGAAAACTCGACATCAAAACCTATACGACTGCCTCGTTGGTCTCGCGGCATAAATGTGCGCGTGGGATCGGGAGGTCCCGGGTTCGATTCCTGGGTCGGCCAGTATTATTGGGTTTTTCTGTCACGAAACTCTCAGTAACAGCACGGAGTCTGGAAATGTGCCCGGTATGGCAATAGGCTCGCCCCTTATTACGTGGGACTTAAGTATATCTGGCGAAAAGTGGGTGTAGAAATACACCTCTGCCTGCCTCTTCGGGGATAAAAGGCGTGACGTTATGTATGTATGTATTTTGTTTCATTTTGTCAAAGCGAAGTGAATAATTTACTTTTACGCAGTAGATAATAATCAATGCCTAGAAGTGAACCAGTTTTTTTCACGTTCAATGATAAAATATTTTTCTAAACTCAATGCAAAAAGAGAAATTCTTATAAGTCAGAGGCCCAATTCTACCAAATAAATTTGTTAAAAATACAGTTTCGATATAATGGGAGAATACCATTTGTGACGTAAGTATGACACTGAGTCATACTTACGTCACAAATGGTATTCTCCCAAATTAACTGATATTTGAATTAAATTGTAATGAGATCGTAAATTGAAACAAGTGTCAAAATATCAACAACGAACGACGAATTGTTTATTTCAAATTATACGATAATGACATTAGGTTAGCAGAATACCGATTCTGAGTCAATTCAAAATATAATCTAATTGCGTTCGAAATATAATTTCAATGTCATATAAAATACGAGAATTGTCCCCCTGATGTGATGTGACTGTCTAGGGCATCGTAGCTCCTAAACTAATGGACCGATTATGAAGCGGATTTTTTGTTGAAAACCGATTTGGTGGTGACAGTTTTAGCTACAATTTATGAAAATCTATGTCGGGCGCTAATTAATTTATCATCTTATCAATCTTTAATTCTCTGACCTGTCACCAATATAACATAATTGCCTGGTTCAGCCATCAAACAAACATTCGTTTCAGAGGCATACAGTCAATACATACAAACGTTGTCCTAGTCTTTACTAAAATCCCCGTCAGCTTCGTCACCTTTAACAAACTTAGGAAGTAGTAATTCTAATTATCGACATATAACATCTAGAAAACCTGTTAAGGCAACAAAACATTAACAGTCCTGAAATATTACTGAAGGCATTATTGACTTTTTTCACAGAAAGAAGAATATTTTGCTGTAAGAATATCAGTTCACCGGGCGACAGATATCATCTTTGGGATGCAAATCAAGCCGTTGAGAATACATAGCTCAAGTGGGGTGTTTCGGCTCAGTTGTTTCGGCTGTAGCATGTCTGTCAGTCAATCAGTAACGCAAAGATTTTATATACAGATAAATAATATTTGACTGCCTCCGTCCGTGGTACAGTGGATAGCGTATGCGTCTGCTAAGCGGCAGGTCTCGAGTTTGATTACCGGGTCGGGCAAAAGTATTACTGAGTTTTTCCCAATTCTCAGAAGCACCACGGAGTGTGCCAATGTGCCCGGTAACGACAATAGGCTCGCCCCCTATTACGTGGGTCCTAATATGCAACATGGCGAAATGTGGGTGTAATAACTAATAATACACCTCTGCCTACCCCTTCGGAGATACAGGTGTGAGACTATAAAAAAAATAAACAAACTGTCTGTAATCTCAAAATAACTGTATTGCATATTGTTGCTAACCCGTTTCCAGTACCCCAATGATTTATTTAGATAGTTTTTCTGTCTGTCTATTTATTCAGGGTAATTTAAAAAATGGCTGAATCGATTAAGATGTGTATTTTACTAATAGTTCATGAAAACTCTCGAACATACTATGAAAATTTCATTTAGGCCTAGCTGCTTGCAAAAGCTAGTTAAAATAAATGAGTCAAGTATTCCGTCGCAGTATACATTTGTATATCTCAGCGACATTGTAAAAAAATGTAAAATAAATTATCCAAGTTCAAAAACCCTTTCTTAGTATTTTAGGTTAAAGAAATGAGAGAAGCCTTGGTCAGCAGTTGGACACAGCAGATAACTGATAAAAAGTGCTTACCTGCTTAAAAATAAATGAAAATAGTAAAATAACATACATACATACATACATAAACTCACGCCTGTTTCCCCGAAGGGGTAGGCAGAGACATATTAAACGCCCACTTTTCACCAGTGTTTTGATCCCACGTAATAGGTGGCGAGCCTATTACCGCTTATCGGGATATTTTGTTTGCCAGAGCCTCGTCCGTTGATCAGCAGGTGCACCACTTGCAGGTGAGGTTGGTTTGGGACCCTAAGTTCTTGGTGAGAACCCTATGCACTAGTAAAATAACGGTTCTAAGTATTTTGGCTTCTATTAGTCATATAAAGAACCAATCCACATTTTAGTTAGTGAAGATGAAGAGCGCTTCGACTCATCTAAGCGCTCTTCATCTTCACTAACTAAAACTAAAATTAATTTAAATGCACATCAGGGACGATGACAAAAATCACGTGAAGGAATTAAAAGTTTCATACAAACTGGGACCCGTTTTTGAACTCCCCGTTTTAGCGGTGATTTCACTAACGTCACTTGAGGAACCGATATACAAAGTTTCAAGTGAATCCACAAAAGTTTTTTTTATATTAGAAAATGGGACACCCTTTCTTAAACCCCATAGGGGAGTGACTTCGAAAACTCCTTTCTTGGTGTTCTCTAACGTCATTTGAGGAACCTATGTACAAAGTTTGAAGTTCCAATGAAGGAATAAAAAGGTTTCATAGAAATTCCGACTCCCCTTTTTAACCCTTTACGGTAAGAAATTCCATAAAGATTTTCTTAATGTTTACTAAGGTCATTAGAGAAACCAATATAAAAAGTTTGAAGTCAATCCACTGAAGGAATAATAAGTTTTGTTTAATACACACTTTGAACCCCTATCTCACCCCTGAGGGTAGGAATTTTTAAAAAACAAATTAGTGTGTTCACTATCGTCGTTTGAGGAACCAATATAAGAAGTTAGACGTCAATCCATTAAAGGAATAAAAAGTTTAATACAAACTTTGACCCCTATCTTACCCCCTTGGAATTTCCAAAGAAACAAATTTTTCGTGTACACTATCATTATTTGAGGAACCAATATATAAAGTTTGAAGTCAATCCACTGAAGGAGTAATAAGTAACACACTTCGACCCCTATCTTACCCCCTGAGGGTCGGAATTTTTAAAAACAAATTCTTAGTGTTCACTATCATCATTAAAGGAACCAATATACAAAGTTTGAAGTCAATCCATTGGAGAGAAAAAGATACATACGAACTTTGACCCCCTATTTTACCCCCTTAGGGGAGGAATTTCAGGAAAAATAATTCTTAGTGTTCACTATCGTTGTTTGAGGAACTATTATACAAAGTTTGGAGTCAATCCATTGAAGGAATAAAAGTTTCATACAAACTTTGACCCCCAGTTTTACCCCCTTAGGGGTAGAATTTCCAAAAATCCTCTCTTAGTGCTACCCTACACTCCTCAAGGAATATACGTGCTAAATTTCATCTTCTTGTGACCAGTAGTTTCGGCTGTAGCGTGTCTGTCAGTCAGTCAGTAACGCAAGGATTTTATATATTAAGATTTTAGTAAAACTTGTAACACTCTACAAAGACTTTAAAAATATTTACTTGAAAAAAGAATAACCATATTTTGGGTCGGGTATTATATTTAGACTATTGACGCTTGCGTTTATTATAAAACAATAAATATAGTAACGAGATATAACAAGAAAAATACAAGATATAACAAGAAAATACCTAGATCATCGGTTTATGATAAAATAACCCCTTTTCCCTTTAACTTATCTATAAGTTCACCTACACAGTGCCAACTTCTCAAACCCATAAAAGTTAAATTGGAAGTCAAGAACAAAAAGCGAGTTGAAAATGCAAAGTGCAAAGCGCAAAGCAATTTCAAAGAATGGGTCCTAGTATTTGAAACAAGGAGTACTTTACCTACCTAAGCGTTTCATACTGACTTTGCAGACTTTGTACCAATTCCGTAGCTTAGTATCAGATATTGAAGCAATTGTCAGTCTGTCAGTTCTATTTGTGGAACACCCTATTACTTAGAATATGTATTTCTAAATTCAAGCTATTTTGCCGCTATTGCCAGTACGTGGTTCACAGATTGTATTAGGTATACTAGAGGACGCCAGCAGCTACGCCTGCATTTTTTTTTAATTTACCCGTTTTGGCCGATCCCGTGGAAATTTCGGGAAATCCCTTCTTAGTGCACCCCTACGGTCCCCAAGGAACATACATGCCAAATTTCAGCTTCCTGCGCCCAATAGTTTCGGCTGTAGCGTGTCTGTCAGTCAGTCAGTAACGCAAGGATTTTATATATTAAGATTACATTTTTGAAGCGTATCTAAAATAGGTTATATTTAAATTCGATGTGTTATGCATAATTGGTATTTACACTACTGTATTAGGTGGCCTCTACGCATTTTAACTTTTCTCATACTGCAATATGCTTTGTGCTCTAAGCCTATGTGTTTTATTGGCAGCAATATCGCACAATTTTTACCACGGCTTATGTAAGGCAGAATACAGCTTCAAACAGGGTAAACAAAAAGTATTTGTGCAATTACCATAAAACAGTTCGAGTTTTTATAACTTTGAAAAGAGTGTGGCATAAGGAAATTATACAAATTATTTGTTTGACGTCAAAATACAATGACAACATTTTTGACGAAGTCTTTGGTTACAATTACTTAAAAAGAAGGTTTTCCTGAATGCCGATATACATTTTGGTTGTATTTTAAACAATAACATTGTATTATTAACCCTCAATTGTGACGTGTTTGTGTATTTTAATGTCTGTTTGCGGTATTTTTGCTGCAAAACGAGTGGATCGATTATGTGGTGGTTTTAAAATGTTTAAAGCTGACGTAATCAAGATGGTTCTTAGTTATAATGAGGGAAGATCTGTGTCGGTTGCTACTTAATATTTTTTATTTATTTTATTCATAATTAACTAATTACTAGCTATTGCTAGTTATAGCCGGCGATAGCTGAGTGGAGAGACCGACGCACTGCCACCCAGAGGGTCTCGGGTTCGAATCCACGGCGCGCACCAATGACTTTTCGAAGTTATGTGCGTATTAAATTGTCAATTATCGCTTGCTGAACGGTGAAGGAAAACATCGTGAGGAAACCTGCATGTCTGAGAGTTCTCCATAATGTTCTCGAAAGACATGTGAAGTCTGCCAACCCGCACTTGGCCAGCGTGGTAGACTATGGCCTTACCCTTCTCATAATGAGAAGAGGCCCGTGCCCAGCAGTGGGACAGTATAAAGGGCTGATGATGCTAGTTATAAAGCAATTGATTTTTAAAGAACAAGTTTTATAAAAAAAAAAGGTATTATTCAGGCGTATCAACATATAATTTACAAATATTCTGCCTCCTGAAAGAACATAACTATTATATGAATAATCATTGCAATCTTCGTATTAAAGTGATTCTAGTTATATCTATTAGATATAACTAGAATCACTTATATATTATAGTTAGATATTCTAGTTTTTGGATATTATATCCAAAAATAAAAACAAAATATTAACTCTTCAAATATTTACACAACATTAAAAGTACAAGCAAAGGATTGAGAACCTCCTCATTTTTTAAGTCGGCTGAAAAGGTTCGAAAGTAAGGTTACCGAGGCTCCTTTGGGAAACGCTGTCCCTTCGACAAGGGACCTCTGTTTTTCGTCCTATGGGCTGTAAGCACAAAGACTTATTTCTTAGGACAATAACTTGGGAGTAATTATTTTGGTGTTGTATGGAATAATAAAGAGGTTAATACTATAAATACACCTGGATAAGCCCAGTAACTTTAACATTCTGCTTTTACGTTAGTATCATTTTCTATAAAAAATTACAATATAGTACCAAGGTATATACCTACTCTAGTATACACTAATAAACAGTGGTCTTTTAAATCGTTATTTAAACTTGAGCCACTGGCCTTGACCTGTATTTTTGAATGGAGTGACCTGTGATAAAAAATTTAAGAGCCACAAAAAGTCGCCAGAAGTCACGGAGTTTACGAGTGATACTGTAACAAAAGAAGGTTGCTTGTAAGTTGTTTCGAAAAACTACATTGGCTGAACCGTGGAAACAAACTTATGCCACAAAAAAGGTTAGGTATATGAAAAGTTTATGTATCTAACTACCTATCATACAGCCTCTTTTAATTTGCATCACAACCGCAATATGAGTTTATGAGTCAATCAGGTTCAAATCAAATCAAGTTAGGAGGATTTGGACTTACCATACTATACTAGCCACATGGGTTACTACAGTGTTTGATATCGAACTATCTGTCTCTTCCCAAATATACTCGTAGATACCATAAGCTTCAATGTATTTTCCTTAGTCGCCTTTTATGACACCCACGGAATGAAATGTGGTGTCACTTTGTATTCTTAATCTGTAACTAGGCAGAAAACAAACGTCATATTCAATCTGTAGTCTGTAGGTACATAATTATGGCAATCTTCAATAGCGGTACACCATGTGGCTTCATACCAATGCCATCAAAAAGGGCCGTCACTCAACCTAAAGCCAGATCACACAAAGCGATGCTGCGCTTGATATATAGCAACACTTCGAAAACCAAGTGGATTCGTTTCAGTTTGTAGCGTGCAAAGTCATAAACCGCACTCCATTTAAATGTATTTATTATATGAATGTGGAACTTCAATTTATTGAGATACGACCTTATTTATTTAATGCTTTCTTTTATGTAATACTTTCCTATTTCGTCAGGAGTTTACCATTGGCAGCGCTTTGGCAAGGTCTTGAATGGACAAACACCTTGGTCTATCCCTCTGGTCCTAAATCTTGAATGGGATTAGCTCGACAAGAGGAGCCATAAACATACCTAGAAAGTTACTAGATGCCTGTGTGGGTTGCACTATTTTATACCGTCGCGTCTTTACTTGTAGTTATTAAAATCTAAATGACCTGGCTACCCCTCGTTCGTCTAATGATCGCTGTCATCACAGATCATATCAGTATTTTTTATTCTATGGCTGTCATCCCCGGCGCCAATATTTGAGTAGCTTTAACGGTAGCGCCGAACTTCTTAGCTCAATATTGTGGGCAGATACCTGCTCCGCCAGTCCCAAGCCCGGTCGATCACACTCTGGCCGGGTTGGCTTCGAGTTAAGATGGCTCATAAGGAGTTTCCACCGTAGTCAACAACAAAAAAGGTGTCCACGTTTTGCCCAAAACCTAGAATTGTTCGGATTTCAGGCAGCAACCACCGTTTTAAACATCTAAATCCTTTCACAATTCGGTGACTAATGGTAAGACAAGAAAATATTCGTGGAGACGATAATTTCAGCCTAGAGATGAATGAATATTCATTGGACTAATGATGAAGTCAAAGTTAGTAAGCGCATACAGCTTGAAAATAATGCACTCATTTCAAAATGGATTATTCATAGCATTCTATAGGCTGTTTTTTGTAAAATTAAATATTTATGAGCTTTATATTTATTCGGCATGGCTTCGACGCACGCCCAACGGTCCATTGAATCTCAAAGCGTGGAGCACAATGTGAAAATTTCCTATTATAACATCCGTATTGATAAATTTATGAGCACAATTGCGTCACAAAGGATGTCCTGTAGACACAACTGTTTTTTGTTTATGTCACACTGTTACTCGTACAATCATTGTTTATGTCTAAGCTTGCGATGTTATTGCATAATGTTTGGTTCTAAAAGTATTTATATAATACTAGAGTATGCCCGCACATTTTTTTTTAATTTAACTGTTTCTTCCCGATTCCGTGGGAATATCGAGAAATCCCAGCATTTCAGCTTCTTACGACTAATAATATTGCCTGTGCGTTGTCTATCATTCAGTCAGTAACGCAAGAATTCCGTATAAACAGGTGACGATACATAACCAAAAACAATTCAATTGTATAGCGGCCTTTAAAAACACTTAGGATAAAAATAGTCTAACGGTTCTATTCTTTATCCAAGTTAGACTTGCCAGACTACAATTAACAAAGCTGTGCGAACCGAAAATCTTTTTCCTAATATATGAAATTCATAATCTGATTCCAATCAACCGGTACTTAACAAGATACTAATGAGCCCGTTTTAATAGCCATAATGTGTAATTCGATAAGCTAATCTTTGTAATGTCGATGAGATCCAGTGGGTGTCATAGAAGACCGTCAGATGTAAATTAAATTAATATACATGAGCCCACGGTTACATCCGCGGTATTTAAGGCTACTGCTCCGTTTCCGTGGCTCATAGCGTGATATTAATTAGCCTATAGCCCTCCTCGATAAATGGGCTACCTAAAACTGAAAGAATTTTTGAAATCGGACCAGTAGTACCCGAGATTAGCGCGTTCAAGCAAACAAACAAACAAATTCTTTAGCTTTATATTATTATTAGTATTTATATATAACATATTAGGTTAGATAAGTCGGACGTAATACGTGAAAATACTCGTTTAACGTAGTACATATTTACAAAATAAGATATTTTAAAATTTAATTGGTATGTCTCGCCTATTGAATATCATTTGGACTTAAAGTTAAAATATAATAATAATAAATATCTTACCATAAAGATATTTCGAAATGATGAATTTATTCTACTACTTTGTTACAACTTTGTTTGTAACTACTTTGTTCACTGTGCAGTGGGAAATTCCGTAAAACGTAAGATTAAAAAAAAACGTTTAATTCAAATCTGTAAAATGCCATGTTAAACACTATGTTTGCGCTCGTCACAGATGAAAGTCAGAGTACCTTTCTTAGATATGACCAATACGCTTTCGCGACAGAATCCCTGGATTAGTACTTAAGCTTCATCTACAGTAACATCTATAGGACCAATTTTAAAAAGTGAATCTCTAGAGAGCGAAGCGATTTCTACCTAATAAATCATATAACACTGTGGCAATTTCGCTAGGGTAAGAATGTAATTTCCGAAAGTTTATTATAAAAATAAGTCTCTAGACCATGTAGGTGAACTTACAGAAATTGTAATGTAAACATCCACGGAATATTAAACCACCCAATAGCACACAGTGATAGAAGTGGCAACAAATAGATACCTTACCATGTTATCATTGGTATCCCGGAATTCAGTCCGCTGCAAAAATCTAGGATGCTGTTAATATCACTGCGCAGAACCGGAACATCGGCAGCTTATTAAAAACAATAAAAAATGACTCTTTATTACCCCACGTAACACACGTTGTGCTTAGCTAACCAGCTTGTGCACCTTTGTGATCGTAATGCGTACAGAAAATAATCGTGCACTCATCCAAGTGATGCTGACGCTCGCAAGGTTTTATTATTATTTTTAAAGGGAATATTAGGAAGGCCTGCAAATAGCTCAGCCAGCAAACACGACGGACAAGCGTTCATTAAACACTTCTGCGCAATTAACGTGAACCGGTACGCCGCCGCGCCGTTGAAAACAATGTTCGTTGTATTTAACGCAACCTTCCGACAAACACAGCCAACCTCCGCTATCCAAATACGACCGAGCCAAAAGGATTTTTGTTCATTGCCAGCACGCTTGAAACTATTTTTTAAACTAGACCCTTTTACGTAGGCAACTCAGTCCACACACTTAACTTATCTTGTTAAATATTTCTATGTAGCCGCGTTTTTGCACTAGACTGCAAGATCTCACGGCGAATTTACGGTGTATCCGTGCGCTAGCTAGACATACCTGACTGCTATTTATGTCGGTTGAAGAAACCATCATATCTTGACTCGGCAGCGATGCAAGTAGCGGTCAATTCGTAAGCGTCTCAAGTCGAAATCCAAGCAAAATAGCAAAGTAGGCGCAATTCCCCACGGTTGTATTTGCAACGTACCAACGACGGTCGATATTTATTATTCATTCATAAGGAGCACTGCGATATTTACTCTCCCATTACTGTGGCCTCGGAGTCAAGTTTCTTGCATTAAAAATTTAACACGAGTCCTTTCAGAAACAGTGCACTAATAAAATGTGCAGTAAATAAAATTAAATAAACATGAAGGTTCTAAAACATTCTTAATTGATTGATTTCGATTAATGTTTCGACGTGGATATTCCAAAGTTCATATGCAAAATTGAAATTTATGAGCATGTAAAACTGACAGAGAAAAACATTCTAATCCTAAATCGAATTTGCGGGCCGAGTGGACACCGAATATATAACCACACAATGATAAAAACTGGACAAATGTCTATGTACAAAACACAGCGCGCATTGCGCTCAAAAAATGAAAACAATTAGCACTACAACGCAGGCTGCGCCGAGCCGGCCCGAGCCTGGGCCTGGACCAGCAAAAACTAGCAACCATAGATAATTTACTTTCAATCGCTGCAAGAGCTCGGGAACGCGGCAGATATTACACGTAGCTTTACTCCGCAAAATATCGGCGAAAAATCCCCATTTTCGTTGGCGCACCAAATTCATGCAGTTGGGAGCAGAAATTTTGTGACGTATTTTTTTATTGCTATCAGTTTTGAGACATGATCCAATTTATAAATTCACGCCTTTACTAGTTTTTATGTGCGCTTTCAAAGTTTGGATCCGTAACAGTGATGCTTATGCATTAACTTCGGCAATTCGGGGATAATGTGAACTACGAGTTAACCCCGTTAACCCAATTTGTGTTCCAAGTTGAAAATTATATTATATTTGAATTGAAGAACACGGGGCCGAGTGCACCTCGTTTGAATCATTGCCGTGTAGTGAAACTAGGTCATTATGGAGAGCAATTTCAATTCTTTGTTGTACACGGATCCATGAGTTGGTATGAATCAGTTGACCCATGAAGCACTAATAATACCGGGTGAACAATAGGCGCAGCAAGCAAACCTGAGCAGTTTCGTAAAATCAGCGAAGTGAAAGAGATTCTTGAGTTGGATGCGCGCCCGGCTCGTTCAGATTGCAGCAATTTATCCAACTCGCGGCTTCAAAGATACGATGACCGAGTTAACTACTAACACTCAGCTTAAGATCATGTATTGTGAACTAGTACTAAGTACTAATATTAAATTCAGTTTATTCACATTTAATATTTCACTTAGAAACTTAGGTATATCTGACCAGGAACATTTATAAACATATTTTTGATGAAACATTTTGTCCAGGAAAATCATACTCACATCCACTTTTATAACATGTAGTTTGAACAACTTTGTTGACTAACATGACAACAGAACATGGACAGCTGAACCCGAAATCATGGTTTCAGTTCCCATTGTTAATAATACCTATAACAATGTTATTTCTTGGGTTATGAGCTTGACTAAGGTTAGTTTGTCGTTTATCTACTTTCAAAACTTGGGCATTTAGCGTATGTGTGTTTCTAAGTTGCTCGATTGCATTCGGTAGTGCGAAATGAGATGGTTGCTTATAAGTTGTCTAACTTGACTTCTGACTTCCATAACGCTAGGTAATATGGAGGTCTTTTGGTTATGGAGATCAGACGGCTATCACTGTCGCAGGCAATAGCTTTGACCAGTAACATAATATTTAAGGCTCGTCGTCAAGACTTCCCAAAATAACTACCAAAGATAGGAGGGGCGTGCACTTAACTTTGAAAAGTAAGTCTGAACCCGATACCCTCTGCATTTCAGTCAGCTGGTATCACCATTAGGCATCGGTACCGCTAACATTGTAACAAAGGAGACCTACCAGGTGTCCACTGTAACGTTGGACTACCTTGGGGTGTTGTTAAATGAGAAACATGGTTAAATGTTACAATAAAAATTGATTTAATTCGTCAAGTAAATCTAAACATCATTTAGCAAAGCGTTTTACTTACGAAAAAATTACTAAAAAAAATGTTATTCGAAAAGATATAAACAGGGTCGCGTGATTCGGCGATGGTAAGGGATTTGTTGAGGGTCCGCCTGCGATGGTCGCTCAGGAGTAGCAGCTGATGTACTTAGCTTTTCGAGCCGATGTCGTCGAATGCAGCAAAAAGGGCCCGATGTCCCAGCGTCTCCGTATTTATAGGAGGCGCGAAGCCCGGGGCGGCGATGACATGAGTGGGAGGTGTGAGCGCGACGTTACAGCGACGTCACAACATTCGGAAATGCAAAATATCGAAAAATTCATCCAGCTAAATCTCGTTAATTATAAAAGACATAACAGACAGTTTATTTTAAGATATAAAAATATGACATCCAAAATGTTAATACAGCACCGAACAAAATAATAATACAAAAACATTCAACCGCCGGAATTTCCAATTAACCAGGAGCTCAAAATAATACCGAATTTTTGTTTTCAACGCTCAGGCAAAATTAATCATGGTTTAACCATCTAGCAAGTAAAGTAAGCACTTAAAATATCGTAGAGATGAATGACTCAACTTCAAAGTTGCTTTTAACTTTTGACAAGGGAAAATTCTAGATTTCTTATCTAGGAAGCTAATGGAGACGTCTTTTAAAAATGTTTTTTTTTTAATATGTCTCTAACACGACGCTCTGTCGAAAAAGAAGTTTTATAAACATATTGAAATCAAATACTTAAAATAGGTATACCTACGGCATGACAATTTAGTGATGACTAATTTTTTTTTATGAATATTATCTCTAACAAAGTTCTATAAAAATTACACATAATTATATTCATTATCCTACCGCCAACCTTTGTACTAAATATACTGATAAAAATAAATGATATTATAAAGAGATATATCAAGGGGGCAAATAACTTTCAATAGATACTCTTAACATTCAGTAATTACCAAGCATACAAGAAAGAAGGTAAATCATAAGGATATACCAAAGAAAAGCAATGTAGGACTATATTTATCATTAAGTGTATACTGAAAAGGGTAATATGTCAGGATAGATGAATGTAGTGTAATACAAAGACAATAATTTGAGGAGCTATGATTACAAATTACAAAGCAGATATCATTATCTACATGCAAACATACATACATATCGTCACGCCTTTTATCCCCGAAGGGGTAGGCAGAGGTGTATTTCTACACCCACTTTTCGCCAGATATACTTTAGTCCCACGTAATAAGGGGCGAGCCTATTGCCGTACCGGGCACATTTCCAGACTCCGTGCTGCTACTGAGAATTTCGTGACAGAAAAACCCAATAACACCGCCTGACCCAGGAATCGAACCCGGGACCTCCCGATCCCACGCGTACATTTATGCCGCGAGACCAACGAGGCAGTTGTATAGGGTTTGATGTCGAGTTTTCCGTCTCTACGCAAAGATGGTATTTGCATCGTGTTATCCCTTAGTCGCCTCTTACGACACCCACGAGAAGATAGGGGGTGGTGACACTTGTATTCTATGCCGTCAACCACACGGCAATATATATTATTATCTATTCTTACATTAACGCCTACTATCTGTCACATCAGTGCTTATGTTACTTGTTTCTTTTATCATGCAAACAATTGAAGTTTTAACAAATAATTGTTTCTCAAACTTTACGGGGTCATACATTATGGACCCCAAATATAAAAATCACCTCGCTGCTTAACTAAGAACAAATTTACTATAATTAGCTTCAGCACATTGCCGGTATTAAGAATGTGTGTGTGTGTTATTTTAAAAAAAGACGGCTTTCGCAGCGGTATTAACCCATGAGAAAGCGCGCCCTAAAAAGTTACACGAGCAGGCGCGCGTGAGTAAAAGTCTCATGCTACTTCAAATGACGTTTTCTTTGAGATCAATTATATTTTTACTATTAATTTAAGTGTTATAATAAATTAAAAGTCTTTATTTCATTACCTATATTAAGTATTTTATTAATAATCAACAACACAATATGCAGTCTTATGTGCAAATTAAAACTATATTGCAGTTTGGCCTTAATATTTCGCTAACTTTTCATAAAAAATATATAAAAAACAAAATCACAATAAAAATGGAATGATTTATCTTCCGTGAGATCTTGAGTTATGTGTCTTTCATAACACATATGCCACATAAAAGTAACATGCTCGGTGCACACTGATATATACTGCACAAAATGCATGCTTTTTTTGAACGCATTTTGCTAATGTGGAATATAGTAAGTTTGGCATTTTGTGAAAGTAGCATTTTACGAATGTGGCATTGTGCTTAGGCGCATTAGTCCTACTGGTATCTACTAGTGATACAACAATTGATTTGCCTAGTATATTCCTATGCATATTTTGATTTTCTACCATTTCTTACGTGTTTGCTCAGATAAGACCGCTCAAGTTTTATTTTTTAAACCCCTTTAACATTTTCTTTGCAAATGCTACAGAGTTACACCCATACAAAAAATACACTAATTGAGATCTTTCATCTTCTTCTGTATATATAAAATTCTTGCGTTACTGACTGACTGACAGACAAGCTACAGCCAAGACTACGAGGCGTAAGAACCTGAAATTTGATATATAAGTTCCTTGGTGATCGGGGTGCACTAAGAAGGGATTTCCCGAATCTCCCACGGGATCCCGCAGAAACAAGCGTGTGCGGGCGTAGCTGCGGGCACCCTCTAGTTTGATATAGGTCTCAAGATGTTGCAACACTTAGGACGAAACCGCCCATTCTCCTTTGAGGGGCTTGCCTATCACCTATTGTAGGCCTTGTCTACTGTAAGAAACAAATTAAACATATAAATATTATATCCACTAATTTAATCAATAACTGTGCACAATAACTAAGCAAAAACAATCAAATCAATTTTGTTATTAAGAAAAAAATACTTACACGAACGGGCGCATGATGAGCAAAATGCCGCGCTTCACGATTCACCACTCACAAACCCATCACCATACAGTCGTGGTGGCACTGAGCACCGCGTGAGTTGCGTCAGAAGAGAGCGGGTGAAATTTTAGGAAGGTACTGAGAAGCTTGTAGTGACACAATACAGCTAAAGTTAGAATTTACAGCATTGAATTTATGCGTGAGCAAAATGCTCATAGCGCGCCTTCTCACGGGTTAAAACCTGTGTCATTGGAGAATTTACAAACATTCAGTCATCAGACTTCGATTAAGCAACGCTATGAAATAGTGGTCTATGGGGACAATATTTACTTATATTGGTAAAGAAAAACATTTTAAGGCGCCAAGTTATTATTGCAGATCCGAATAATAGTATAATGACTACAACGTAAATGGTTGGGTACACGATTCTCGATTGAGGTTGTCAGGGGTTTGAATGACGAGGAAATAAACTCTTTTCTAGACCAAGAATGTGGCGACGAAGATATAGAAGTTGGGACCAATTGCAATTCCTGGGTCCCTTACGAGTGTTCAAGATCGAATAATAAGCCAAATATAAAATTTCGGCGAACATTTTTGAAACAATTAGGTTTGGAACTGATACATGAACATTTGGAGGACCGGTACCGGATGCCAACTTTGAGGCGGGATATAGGGTGCATAGGGTTCCCACCAAGAACTTAGGGTTCCAAGCCAACCTCACCTGCAAGTGGTGCACCTGCCGATCAACGGACGAGGGGGTGCATCGGGTTCTCACCAAGAACTTAGGGTTCCAAGCCAACCTCACCTGCAAGTGGTGCACCTGCCGATCAACGGACGAGGCTCTGGCAAACAAAATATCCCTATAAGCGGCAATAGGCTCGCCACCTATTACGTGGGATGAAAACACTGGCGAAAAGTGGGCGTTTAATATGCCTCTGCCTACCCCTTCGGGGATACAGGCTTGAGTCTGTGTATGTATGTATGTATATATAGATCCTACAAGCGCTGTTCCTTATCGTGCAAAACGAGGACGGTGTGGCTTTTGTCCAACATCCAAAGACGGAAAAACCAGGACTATGTGTCAAAAGTGCAAAATACCTATTTGTTTGGAGCATCAGGTACAAGTTTGTGCAAAGTGCTCAAACTAAGTTTAACTTTGTGTAATAAGGTTGATTAGTGATCTCAAGTTACTGATTATTTATAATCCCTTCGTCTGGCGCATTCCCGCTCCGGGATAAAAAGACAATTAGATTATCTGGCATCCGCCATTTTTGCAATTAGCCCACATCTGGCAATTTCCCGCTCCGGGACAGAAAATTATTTGGCGCATGTGGCGCCGTCCCGCTCCGGGAATTTGGTTAGCTATTTTTAAAAACGTGGATTTAGGCGCCTAATATGCATTTCGCACTGCTATAACATATACTGACGAAAAAAGATAGAAATACAGTCCAACAGAAACTCAACAAGGCATATAATTCCATGAATGTTCATTGTTCCTGCAGTGTTCCGTGTGCGGTTGTGTGCTAGTGTTTGTTTACAACGAACGTCCGCGTATTTTGTGAATTTTAAGTATATTTTGTTGTGTTTCGGCCTAAACTTCATTAGGGAAAGGATGGGCGGGTATGTAATATACTACATATAAGTAATTTTTTGTGTGGATTCAAGGCTTTTTAACAAAAAAATGCTTATTTCTTCAACCACTCCCACCTTGCAATCGTGTTAGTCCCGCCAAAAAAACTATTTCTTGTTGGCTATTTACGATAATTTAGTGTAAAAGATTGTGAAAAACTAATTATTGTATAACTATTAACATAATTCTTACTTTAGATTCATCCAAGTAAATCAATATTTAGCGAAATTTGTGATAAAATTACTGCCGGCATTGTGTCGTCCCGGAGCGGGACAAATGCCACACAGGCAACTTTGTTCACTGTTACATTAGCGTGGATTATTTCGGAGCATATTATATTGCCATTTTTACTGAAAATGAACATAAGATAACATAAAAATTAACTAAAAATTATCTATATTGCTTTAAATGATGAATAAAACTTCTTTTTTTTTTCCTAGGGAATTCATGAAAGTCGTATCCATAATATTGTAGCAGTGAACATGTGTGTCTGGCATTTGTCCCGGAGCGGGACAAATGTCCGTCTGGCATTTGTCCCGCTCCGGGACAAATGCCACACGTTTTGTTTATAAATTCCCAAATATTTTTGTTTGCTAACACGTTTTAATTTTGTAACGTAACTTTAGTATAATAAATCTAGTTTTAGAAAATGTTATTAGTAATAAAAAAAGATAATCTGAAATTGTTTTACAGGTCATTAATTGTGAGTACCTATTTAGAGTCATTTTTCGAGAGGTTTATGTTTATATCTCAAGCTGCCAAAGGGGAATGACCAAGTGACTAAGGGAATCGGTATCGGTATAAATATTACTGTATCAAGATCAAACTACTGTTTTACGATTCGTATTAATATGAAGTTTAATAAAAACTAAACATCATATGCGTAATTTGCCGGGTTTCAGAGAAATAGATGGGTGAACTTTGAAAGTCAAAATGCCAAAATCTATTATCCTTTCATTAATTTGGAAATTAAAATTAAATTATACTATAGCTTTGAAAATATAATAAGATATTAAGGCACCAGGAAAACAAGTACTCCAGGAGAAAGCTTTCATGCCCAATAAACACCGGTAATATACATGGCGCGAACACAGTTCTAAAACTGGCGGTCAGTCAATATGACTTACCGGAGTGGGTGAAGTCCAAGCTGATAGTGTAGATATTATCATTCACTTCCCTTAATGACTGCCAACTTCCATGCTTCAGTCGAAGGGAACAGTTAACACACCGGCGCACAGAACTTGCCATGATGGCGATAATAATATCACAATCAGTATAAACAAGGTGTCTCTGTTTCAAAAAATAAATCATATATAGGAGTTCATTTCTCAAATATAGCATAATAGTTAATTACGAAATCACACGTACAAATACTAACAACAAACACTATACTCCAAGAAAGAATGCTTTGTTTGGCCGGGAACGGACGTAAACAAAGAAACTTGACAAGTGGGGTACAATGTTGCCAGCATATAAAAAAAGGATTTACATTAAAAATCGATTACGAATTTGGATAGTTTGTATGCGATGTTACGTGTTCGAAGAAACATAAGTTGTTAGATATTCCAATAAACACAGAAAGAGGCACAAGTATTTAATAATTAATTATTAAAAAGACTTGAACAAATATGTTTTGTACCATCTTATTAAGAACTAACTATATCGAATTTAGTTTAGTTTTGAATTAATGACAAAATAAGTGATTTTTTATTATACAAACATATGTTTAGACGTTGGTTAAAAATGATGTTTTAAATATTCATATTTACCAAAATAATTATTACGTTTAATATTTTTTAACGATTGTGATTATATAGAAAATCGATTAAAAGTGTAGTATTGTTACCACAGCAAAAATACTCCCTAACGTAAATTCACGTTACCAAATATAACGACTGTTAATTCTTGTTATTTTTTTCGGCAAATATGAGACTCCATATTATGTTATAACAGCATTATAAATATAAACAAAAATTATCCACATCACGAACTCGTGACACAGCTCAGATCATAAGCATCAAGCGATACCAAAAATGGTCATTCCCCTTTATT
Source organism: Euclidia mi (assembly GCA_944739405.2). Taxonomy (NCBI): domain Eukaryota; kingdom Metazoa; phylum Arthropoda; class Insecta; order Lepidoptera; family Erebidae; genus Euclidia; species Euclidia mi. The sequence goes on along the minus strand of OX123188.2, from coordinate 31,172,122 downwards.
ACTTTACGAATGTAGTTTTTTTTTAGGCTTACTATATGAACTGAACTTACGAATAAACAAAAAACATGAACCACTTGAGCCACGTCTCTCTCAGAACAAATCTTGAAACATGAGTCACTTCATAACACCGGCAGGACGGCGCCTGATAAGGCTTACATTTATTAATGTTCCTACTGCAAAAAGAAATTATGGAGTAAAGTGATTTTATGACTGTATGTTTTAAATTAGGGTATAGTTTTGTAAATAAAACACAAATATTAACGAGAAAAAGTATAATTTATGAATTATGGTAGATTATGTATCGAAAAATGGAAAAAATGCCATGACCCTATCTTTACTTTACGATATTGTTTTAATTTCACACTTTATACATATTTACCGTATGCAATATGATAGCGTACTTAATTAAGAATCTGAAATGCTATATTTTATTACACATATAATACAGAAAAGCAGTAAAATTTAAGTTTTTCTAAACATCGAAGACTAGTTTAAATTGTCATTCCTAGGCTTTGCCAGATGTGGTATAGTTAGCAAAATGGCTTCCGCCATATTTACACTTTTATTTTCTGTCCCGGAGCGGGACCGCGCCAGATCTGCGTAAATGATCAAAATGGCGGCGGCAGACGAAGGGATAAAACGTATTTTTAATAATTGTTTTTGTTTTTATTTTTAGAATTACAGTCAATATAGTATGAGGTGTTCCATCACCCCAGTGTAGGAATAATATGTGCGCCAGATAGTGTAGGATTCTAGGCTTAACAAGAACACAAGTAGGTACATTGTTATCAGTTATATCATCATCATCATCATTTCAGCCTCTTCACTAGATCGTCGGTCCACCTTGTGGGAGGCCTACCCCTGATGCGTCGTCCGGTCCAGTTATACATATAATTATAGTTAATTTTTGTCGCTAATGACCAGTTGCTAACGTCAGTGTGACAATTTTTAAATAAAATTAGCCACTAAACAGCCGATTTTCGGTAATTAGTTTTGACAGTTCTTAAATCGACAAAGAACAATGCCCATTTTTCTTAGAGACGCCGGCCCAGATGTGGAGAGTCAAAAATCGTAGTAGTTATTATTGCATTCGATAAAAGAGTGTTAAACTAGAATTTTGATATTGATTAGAGGTCCATCACATTCATAGATTTATTACAAGAAGTACTTTTATATGCTCACAAAACATTAGGTGTGTACCCAATTTTATTATGATAGTTAAAGTATTTCGTGTATTAGGTGAATGAGGCAGCGACAGCCGACTGGATATAGGTACCAACAGACTGCCATGCAGAGGGTATCGGGTTCGAATCCACGGCGCGCACCAATGACTTTTCGGAGTTATGTGCGTATTGAATTGTTAATTATCGCTTGTCCCATGCCTCGGAGAGCACGTTATGCCGTCGGTCCCGGTTGTCCTGAAGATCTTTGACAGTCGTTACAGGGCGTCAGTACCTTCTAAACAAACTGACACTAGTCTAAACCATGGAATATCGCTATCCCTTCGGGTTGCAGAGGTCAGACAGGCAGTCGCTCCGTGGAAAAGCTTATATTCATTTATTCATTTGCGAATATGGGTATAGGTACATTTGCAGATCTTATGGCTAAAACATTTATGTTCTCCACATTCTACCATTAGGCATGCAAGATTCAGTATTATCAATTCATTAATGATTAGTTATTACATTTTACTTAACTTAAATGAGATGTCAAAAAATAATAACAATAATGTGATGTCAAATAGTATTACAGGTATAGGTAAAAATAATATAAAATCTAATGTCAAAATGAAAAACTTGGCTATTAATTAAATTAGTGCAAATTTAAGACATATTACATTCTTTCTAATTATTTTCAATATTATTATCCTCCAAGAACTCTTGAAATGAGTAGTAGCATTTGGCTAGAAGCAGTTTTTGAAGACGCCTTTGAATATTTGTATACTCTCAGTGTTTGTAAATACCCTTTGGCAGTTTATTATAAATGTGAGTTGCAATACAGAAAAAACTTTTGTGCATAAGAGCAGTTTTACTGTGTAACACACATAACCTATCAGCATGGCGGGTCCTTGACCTTTTTTCAAATAAATGCATATTTTGTTTTATAAAAATAGCACATTCACTTATATATATGCAAGGCAAAGTCATTAGCTTATATTTAATAAAGTAAGGTTTGCAGCTGTCGGGTATTTTTATATTAAAAATTGTTCTAATGCAGCGTTTCTGAGCTTTAAATACTAAGGGCCAGTCAGTGGAGTTGCCCCAAAATATGATCCCGTAACGTAACGAAGATGAAACAATGCCGTGATAAGCTGAGATAAGAGTTGTTATATTTGCTATGTTTCGTAATTTATATAAACCGTATGCATATTGGCTTACTTTGGTACAAACATGTTCTATATGCGCTTTCCAGTTTAATTTATTATCTATTTTTAACCCTAAAAATTTCGTGGACTCAGTTACTTCGAATTTATAGCCATTATAATTAATATCTAATTAATTATCGGTATTTTTATTTCTTTGTTTAAAATCTAGTATTTTCGTTTTATCTAAATTAATTTTTAAGTTGTTGATTTCTAGCCATTCTATAATTAGTCTAATAGAGTTGTTAATATCCGTTTCAAAAGATGTTATGGATTTATTTGTAAAAAGTATAGTGCTATCATCTGCAAATAATGTCATATCATAGGTAGTGCATAGTGGTAGATCGTTTATATATATGATAAACAGTAATGGTCCCATTACACTGCCCTGTGGGACGCCAAAGTTGACTTTCCTTACATCTGACCTATATATCAATTCAGATTTTGATTTAACACATATATTCGAGATCTCAGTAAACTGCCGCCTGTTTGATAAGTAGGATTTAATAAGATTATAGACATTGCCTCTTATTCCGTATTGATATAATTTACTTAGTAGAATATCATGTCTTACATGATCAAAGGCCTTGGACATGTCCATAAACATTCCTATTGCTGGTTGCCCCTTGTCCATATTTATCATAACGGATTTCAAAAAATTGTAGATGGCCATATTGATATTTTTGTTTTTTCGAAAACCATATTGCTCTGGCACTAATATGTTAAGTTTCTCCAAATAGACATAAATGCCGTTATAAATTACTCTTTCAAATACTTTAGCAAAAATAGGAACTAGAGCAATTGGTCTATAATTACTTACTTCCGATCTCTCTCCTGTCTTAAACAGAGGCTTTATAACTGTAATCTTCAATACGTCTGGAAAGATACCCTGTTCGTTGCATAAATTAATTAAATGTGATAAAACTGGCGAAATTATATGCCCTACGCTTTTTATAACTGATGTAGTAATACCATCATATCCAGCACTGTTTGTGTTTTTTAGAGAATTAATTATGTTAAGTATATCCTGGCAAGTAATAGGTGCCATAAAAATAGAATTACTGTGATTATTATTTATGTTAATTTTATATTTGTCAAAATTTTGATTATTTACCATGTCAATATAATAATTATTTAATATGTTACAGATGTCTTTTGGGTCATGTATTGATTTATTATTAATTGAAATACTACTTATATTAATTTTTGGTTCCTTTTCTTTGTTATTGTTAATAATGTTCCATGTTGCTTTGGTTTTGTTTACAGATGATTTAATGTAATGGTCATTCTTACATTTTTGTGTTAAGCGGATTATTTTTTTTAAGTCTTGCTGCATAATTCTTAAATTTTATTTTATTAGCTAGACTGGGGATCTTCCTATATTGCCACATCATTTTACGTTTTTTGAAGCTACAAAGTTTTAGTCCTTTTGTAATCCAAGGAACTTTATTAGTTGAGAATCTTTTAATTTTTACTAAAGGAAAACATAAATTATATAGAAGACTAAACAAATCATAAAACATATTAAATGCTTTACTTGAGTCATTTTCTTTAAAAACATCACTAAAGCTCATTTGGGATAAGTAATTTTTAAACTTATTTTTATTTTCGCTAGAAAAATCTCTTTTTTCAGTATACCAAAACTTTAATAGACATCTCTTTTTAACTGGGCATTCTAATATTTGTGCTGTATGGTCTGAGATAGAGAGATCGTTCACCTGACTTTTGCTTCCTTTTATATTATGTGCAAAGTTGTCTATACAGGTTTTACTAAGAAATCTAGTGATTTCTTTAAGTTCGATTTTTAGATTAAATGCACAGAATGTTTGCTCAAATTCCAAAGATAGCTTATTCCTTTTTAATAAGTCTATATAGTCCCCGCATACAATAAGCTTCATATTTTTATTTCTACAGAGTTTAGATAATACTAGATTAAGTCTTTCATAAAAAACTTGCAATGTTAACATATCATATTTCGGCGGCCTGTAGATGCAAACTATGTAAATTTTAAGTTGCTTCAGTTCCACTGCTGAGCATTCAAATACATTAGCAAGAGATAACTTATTGATGTCATCCATTGCCTGAAAACTGTGTCCGCGTTTTATTAATATGCAAGAGCCTCCATGTCTATTCTTTCTCATGTAATAATTAGCTAAATTGTAATTAGGTATCTTCAAATACTGCTCATCGCCTTTCATCATGTTATGTTCAGTTATACAGATCACATCTATTTTGTTACTTAATTCAACAAGATGTAAGCTTAACAAGTCAGATTTGCTAAGTAATCCATTGATGTTTTGATGAAATATATATAAATGATCATGTACGAAATAAATTATTATTACATTCAGATGATTGCGTATTCAAATTATCAATTAAATTATAAGAATCATTAAGATTATTTAAAATATCATATTGAACAGTACATTTCAGATTGTAAAAAATGTTTTTCATACCATTAGTGTTAAGTACACCATTTCTTTTGAAGACACTATAGTCACAAGGAAGATCTAAATTTGAGTCAAGCAATACTGCATAATTATGTGTAAACAAGTCAAGATATAGTAAATTGTTAAATACTTCTATTCGTCCATTATACATTACAGAGTAGTAATTATATTTAAATGTCGGTAAACATATAATAATGTTAGTATGTTGCACTGCTAACAATGCTTGTCTTATTTCTATGATAAGCTGAAAATAATTGTTTGTCCTGCGAAAGTCTTCATCACCAATTAGAATAACGCAGTAGTCTTTCATTGTGAAATTCACTAGTTTTTGGTCTATATTCTTCAAAAGATGTTTGATACCACTGTTTGGAAAACAGTAGTGGCATATGTGCGAATTTGGGAAGGTTTCTTCTGCTATATGTAATATATTATTTGTATTATTGCTACTAATTATGCACAATTCATTTTTGCGACTCGTAACCTGTATGGTACTCATGGTATTTTCGCTATTTCCATTTGACGTGCGTTCGTCTTGATAGTTAATTATTTGCTGATCGAAGCGTTGGCAGTCTAATAATTCAGATGTGACCGTTTGGGTTTCTTTATTCCTAATAACCAGCTTTTTTTGCGGTGTGAGAAGTTTTGGTGATTTGATCGGACTACATGTCAATTTTTTGAATAAATCATTCTTTTTGTTTAAATCTCGATTTAACTTTTTTAAATTACTATTTTCAAGTGATAGTGTCTCAATTTCATGATGTGCGCTGTTTAGTTCTATCTCTAGTTTCTCTACTCGTTCTTTTAAACTTATAATCAGTTCATTTTGTGTTTGTTTTGATAGGTCCGGTAGGCTGCTAGCTATGCTTTCCTCACAATCCGTTTCATCGTCCAATGTGTCGTTTATTTTTTCGCTAGTATTCATTGTGTTAGAATGTGTTCTTGCTCGTCGGAACGTAATATTATCAAGGAAATTCATTTTTATGTCTGATAATGTAGTGAATGATTTATATGAATCTCAAAAAGTGAATGGTATATGTCAGGTTCGAACTCGATGATCTTTGCAAATCAAAAAGAAGTTAAAGTATTTCGTAGTTTTGCGTAGAAAGGAATGAGTTAATCATTTGGTAAGTAAGAAATCCGAAAGAAAAAGCCAGAAGTCGTAAAAGATCCAAAAACATAAAAAGCATTCACAATGTGCACGAGCAAAACAAATAGGTAGGTAACAAACAAAATAAACTGAATTTGACATTATTGACATTTACTTAAGAGTCAAAAAAGTGTTGCCATTTTACAGTTTTAAATGATATTGATTAATCGATATGGATTTCGGACATAGGTTATAATCTTAATCATCATCATCAGCCTTCAACAGTCCACTGCTGGACTAGGCCTCTCCTTTGAAAGGAGGAATTGGCCTACTATACCACGCTGGCCAAACGGGTTGGTTTAGGGTTTGTATCAAGTTTTCCTTCTCTTACAGTGCTGTTCTCTGCATAAAATACTCCCTCTGTCGGCTCTTACGACACCCATGGGATGATATGGGATGGTGACATTCCGTATTCTTAATCCGTCACCACACGGACTCTTAATCTAAATATTTGGTTCAAAATTGAACTTATTTGTAGTTAATCGCATATATACCTTAAAAATACACACATTTTAAATGTTTAAGGACCAAGTATAGATTTGCTATTAACTCAAATCATTTCGAGTAGAGAAAACGTAAAATCGATGAAGAAGAAGTGATAATCGATTTAATATTATGATTTCTTTACTGGCAATTTCTGATATATTACGTGTTGGCTATTTAGACGTTAACACATCTTTTTAAACCTATTTATTGAATAAGTTACTCGGCACACCTTTAGTAATGCCTATAAATTAAGTTATAAATAAAAAGGATTAGTCAACAACTAATTGAAACTTTATTGTGCTGTTCATGAGTTCCAAACTGGGCCAGAAATGGGCATTGTTCTTTTTCGTTGTGCAAGACGCTAGTGGTGTATAATATTTTTTTTCTCGCTAAATACATCTTAATTCCATTTAAGAATCGTTGTGCAAGTAGGCCTAAATAAAGCAAGTTTAAGACCGTGTATTCGAAATATTGTAAGTCAAAAGCCGCGCGATCGCTAGGACGTTGATGCACGTGATCGTTGAGCTGCGCTTATACTACTCGGAAGGAACAGTTTGATACTTTTTTGTTTTTTTTTGCTTTTTAATATTCATCTTATCATAACTTTAATTAATTTTTTTTAACTGATTATGTAAATGAAGGAACCTTTTGATAATTTAATATTTTTACGAAATGTATATTATATTCAAGTTTGTTCATATTCAATATAGTATCCACTGAAGACATGAATATTATCTTAATATATAAAATCCTTGCGTTACTGACTGACTGACAGACACGCTACAGCCGAAACTATTGGGCGCAGGAAGCTGAAATTTGGCATGTATATTCCTTGGGGACCGTAGGGGTGCACTAAGAAGGGATTTCTCGAAATTCCCACGGGATCGGCCAAAACGGGTAAATTAAAAAAAAATGCAGGCGTAGCTGCTGGCGTCCTCTAGTTTTCAATAATATCAATTTATTATTTGATGTAACGGTGACTTACTTGAATATTAAACTAAAGACATATAATTTAAGTAAGAATCGTTTAGCTAGAACATACCTACATCGGACATCAAATTGTTTCATGTACCTACTACTAACATTAACTGTACGTGTTTCACACAAAACTAACCACATAATTTCTAATTGATCTCATCCGAATTACTAGAAGTTTATAAACATATATAATAATTTATCCTGTGTATATATATTAAATTACTTTCGATTGTTAGATACATTTTATTAAATATAGGACTCGTGTAATCGAGTTGTTTTAGGTATAAGATGTAAATAAAATGAAAATGGAAATTAAAATATATTTATTATAATATGTTTAAGATAGCACAATTTTGATTCTAAATTTACATTTACTGCCACGTTCGCAAAGCAAGGGCGTAGAACTGGAGAGAAGAACTGGCAAGAAACTCCCAGCCACTCTTTTTAATCGCCATGTTTTATAAATTTACAAAAATGTATGTGTAAGGAGCTGCGGCCATTATTACATTTATGTGATACTGAACTCAAGAAATGGTTAAAATAATACACTTTGAATAAGAAATTTACTGCAGTAGTATCGAAAATGAAATGGGAACATCCACTTACTTGCAGACCTAAACGAAATAATAAGAACAAGCCGCAACCACATTTAGTTCAGCAAGAATATAACGATTTTATGAAACTTAAAAGAAAAATACTAATGAACGTATCATGGCCACGAGTTGTTCCCACTGAACATTACAATTTTTATGAGTTAGATGTAATTTGATATAGCAGCAATAAGTGGTAAAATTGATATAAAAACAAAATACAGATGAAGCACTCTTGGTTTAAAGTGGAACTGTTCTGATAGGCATTGATCGAGCTTTTCTTGGGTCAATCAGTTCAGGCAAAAGACATTTGTCGTAGAACTCCAGTAATTTGCTTTCAATTTTAGTTGACCAAAATTTGTCATTTCTAAAAATTTTCGTCGTTTTTAAACGAAAATCAGGTCCAGTCCACACCGCAAACAGACACACATTCTTTTTACTGAAAACAAACAGATAATGTTATTCAACTACACCTGATATAACACCATTAATAAACGTAAAATTTGAGAATACTTTTACCTAATGTGTAGCTGACCTTGAATTTGAAAGTACCAATCATGGTTCGTATTTATAGAACCATCAAGTTTCCAAAATTTGATTTTCTTTTCTGCTATGGCATGTTCAGCTTCCATATTACGTGCCGAAAATGGACATTTTATTTCGACAATCCCGTTTTCAAACCGTCTGGGGATGCTCCCAAAAAAAGTACTTCTCATCTATAAAGAGCCCACACTTCCGGATGACAATTCCTTCTTGTATTTCAAGCTGCTTGATGGCTATTGATTCATTCTCCTTACCATACTCGATAGCTGGCACGCTATTTAAAGAATATGAATACAAAAGACTTCTCACGAGAGGTGCAGAACTGATACCGCTACGCCTTTTACAGACCTAAAAATTGATTTTAACAGCAGTAATGACAGTGATATTATAGATGCAAGAAACAATCTTTTCGAACTTTAACTGAAATATGTACCTTACTAAAAGATGAGGCCGTCAATAAGCATCTTCGTAGCTCCGACCATAGTGTACTTTCAGCTTGGAGAATCGTATCACGTTCTACCTCATGGCCGTTTTCCACGAAGCCCTTTAAATTGTCCAAAAATAGTGTTTTAGCCGTATCATACTACTCTGGCGTCAAATCTGGTTTCTGACATGAGTCACCATAGTCATTATTTTCTTTTAAGAAACAGAGCTTCTTTCTTAAGCTTGGTCGATTGGTACGCATGATATTATTATTGCGACGTCTTATTTCAAGCTGCTTTATAGATTTTCTAGCGCTTTTATCAAAATTTACCTTATTTAATGATACTGCGCTTTGCCAGTATTAAACGCAACAACTGCAGCGTAACACCGAGATGTGTAAGAATTTTTCAAAGAAAAATTTACGCGCTTGCCACCAACATGCTTTGCAATAATACTGTTGAATTGTTCGGCTCGATTGTTGTTCACACAACAGGCTTTTGGAGTGCAAGGCTATATGTATTGTGTGGTTCATAATTGTGTTAAAAAGAGCGTTTATTAAAGGTACTCGATTTTGTTCTTTCTTTTTTGACTCGGTGCAGTAATATTCTTCACAGGCGCTATGGTCACCAAAAACATGTCTTGGGCTGTTAAGGATGTCATCTTTCAATTTTATAATTCTATCTGCGCTGCTGATATTTTGAGTATTACGAAAACGAGCTGCTGCTCTTATGGCTGTACGAAGACGGGTAATACGGTCTGTTGTAAGAAGCTTTCTTTCAAAAAGTGGAATGGATGTGTCTTTTTGAAGCAGAATTAGTTTACTGCTATAGTTTCGAAGAAGGTGGTTTGTACATTAAATTTTTTGCACTTCCACATTAGGATATGGCCGGCTTTCTAATATTTTTTTATAAGTGCTCGCATCACCGTCGGCTATGAGAGTTTTGTATATTAAATTGTGGGTTGTTATTGAGGTTTTAAATCCTTCAACTATGCTTGACTGCTCCATGCTCGAAGAAGAGCCCACGTGGTTTTTAGTGCATCTATGGGTAGGTGGCGAACGACTTTTTAATGCTGATCGCGTGCACACAATGCAATATTTATTTTTTACCTGCATGTATAAAACTTTTCCTGTTTTGAAGCCAATAATTGTAGCAGCCCCAGATGATGCAGCATAATTATTTCGACATGACCTTTTCGACCAGCATGCATCAGCTACAACTGTAATTGCCGGAATTCCATCTATGACTTCTCCACTTTCAGTAGCTAGCTGACGTTTTTCATTAGCTGCTTCTTTCATACTGCTTTCTGCAGCAACTTGCCACCAATCGGAGACGTCATTATGACGCTTATTGTACATATTTTGAGATATATTTGGTAAATCCACAGCTGTTAGCAATTCATTTAAATTTGTTCGTCCGCAACCGATCAACATTGTACCAGTCACTGCTGCATGATTTATGGTCATATCTTCAGACACGTTTACGCATGATTTTATTTCCATTATAAGTTTGCACATATTACATTGAAAATACGTAATTGACTCTAATCCAATAAGCTTTTCTTTTATAATACACATGTTGCTTATTGTACATCTCAAACCTGGATTGTGATTGGATAATACTTTTATCTGCTCAAAAAAGTAATTAAAATCAATAATTCTACGACCTTCGATTTTTAATGGTGGAATCATTGGTATACTTGATTCTATAGTCTGAAACAAACATATTTAAAATATATACTGTTAATTGTGCAACTAAAAATCGGTATGTACACCACGTGATAGTGAATAAATTTATTGTAACTATCGATACTTACCATTTCGAAATTTTCATTAACATTTCCATTCTCTACAGCATGTAATCCATCACACTGTATTGTTTCAGTCTTACCCAGTTTATCAAGATCTTCTATTAATGCTGAATAGGCATCCTATAACGGTTTATAAAATTATTATAACATATTCTATATATTGTTATAATAACAAAATTATAAATAATTACATACATGTTGCCTATAGAATCCGATCCGATATCAATAACACAATTGCTTGTAGAATCCGAATACTGGTATTTTTCATTATTTTGGTCTGACTTTGTTGTGTACAAAGTACCAACCTGTAAAGTTAACAATTCTTCTCAATATGCAGTACAGGAGTGGTGACGGATTAAGAATACGGCATGTCACCACCCCATGAATGAAGCAAGAAAGATATGTCAGGATCGTTGCAAATGGCGTTCCGTTTTCTCTGCCTACCCCTCCGGGAAACAGGCGTGAGTCTATATATGTTTGTATGTACCACCCCATATCATCCCATGGGTGTCGTAAGAGCCGACAGAGGGAGCATATTATGCAGAGAACAGCACTGTAAGGGAAGGAAAGCTTGATACAAACCCTATACCAACCCGTTTGGCCAGCGTGGTATAGTAGGCCAATTCCTCCTTTCAAAGGAGAGGCCTAGCCCAGCAGTGGACTGTTAAAGGCTGATGATGGGGTACATATTTTATCTCCATGGCATGTTTTTTAAGTACAACATCTTTATTAACAAATATACTTTTACTAATATCGTTCGAGTTCGAGACACAAATATTTTTAACATCATATTAGCTCTTCATATAATTTTATTAAAAACGGGTCTTATTCGCGATATTTAATAAATATAAGGTATAAATACCTCTATTTCCCGACGTTTCGGTCGTCTGACAGGACGACGCTGAGATGAAATCAGTCCTGCCGCGACCATGCCTATTGTAAGACGGCCGAAACGTCGGTAAAACAGAGGTATTTATACCTTGCATTAAATAAATATCGCGAATAATATCCGTTTTAATAAAGTTGTATGATGTATACAAACAGCGAAAGTTTAAAATCGCATATTAGTTCTGTTATAATACTTTCTTAAGTTTACGCGAATATTAGAAATTGAAATTAAACGACTGACGAATTTTATCGCGATTTATTTCAATCATATTGGATATATTATTTATTTCAATAATTTTGACAGATATCTCTGATTTAATATTATGACATATAGAGAATCGCCCCCACTCGATTACGCTACTTTGTAGCATAGGTTAGGTTTTGATAAAATATAATTTTTGTGTGTCGTATATTCTAAACGTTGAGCATTTCACTATTATACCCCTGAAAACGACGACGTGACGATAAGTAAGAAGTCGATGAGGACTAGGAAGACGTCAGCGCGAGTGTAAACGTATTGAGTATGGATATAAGTTCACATTTGCTTAACTTTGCAATACACTTGCAATTATTTAGTAATTAATCAATCACAATAAATCAATAACCACGAAAACAAACACGCTCATTGCTTTTACAATAGTTTACATAAACATGTAATACTTCATAAATCTAATTGATACTTAACTAAAAATTATTTAGAGTGTTTAAGGTTTTGCGGTAATTCATTAACGTTATATACTTTTATATGGTGGAGGAACTCAACAGGATGCAGATATCCTCCAATATGTTAATCTGTCATGCTCGAGTAAATCCCCAAATCCCTAGTACCGTATTAGTCCGTCCGCGACCCATACGTGTTTACGTGTAGACCTATCTAAATATAAATATGCGTAAATATTGTGAATATTTAAAAACCATTATCATATTAGTTTAAAAAAAAGAGATAATTACAAATATCTATCATAAGATATAAAACTGCAAAATAATGCATAGAACTAGAAAATATATCGCAAATAACGAAGGTACTTACATGAGTTGTATCATCAAAGTTTGATACATAGTTAGATATGCGCGATTGTCCTTGATTACAATCACTTTTTAGCCTGAAAGAATAAACGTGTAAGGCTGTGCGTTATCTGCCTGACATCCAGTGTGTACTTTGATTCTTATTATAATATAAGTTATACATTGGAACTCACTTTTTTACTTGCCTAGCAAAAGCCAATGTTTTTTTTTTTTTTTTATTGCCTTTTTTCTTGTTTCCGAAATTCTTACGCTTATTCCCCATTTCTAAAAATAAATATATATGTTATCTACTATTAAAAACAAAAGTACATAAAAACTCACCAAAGTATCAATATTGTTAAGGTCACGCTATAGACTATCGACGCTATCCGTATACGGACACGAGCGAAGTAGTGGCGACGGAAAAAAGTGTTACGTCCGTTCTCTGGGAGGACCCGCTGCGGAATGAGCGTACGTAGCTCGAGCGCGCGGTTTTATAGTAGTTTTTAAAATAATCATATAAAATAAATAAGTCAGTGTGCGGGTTTAAAAAAAAAACTGTAGTTAAAGTATTACATACTTTATTACAATATATGTCTAAAAATCAATTTAAAGTCTTAAACTAGTAAATAAAATGTGCTAAGTTTGGCCGATTTTGTGTTTCTTTAATTCTCTTGTCAAGCAGAAGTTTATGATATTTTAGTAAATATGACTCTGTTTGCACCTTGAGGACTATATATTCTATCAAATTGTCACTTAAATTTAAGTATTTATTCCAACATAAACAGTAAAAATTTACCTGAAAGTTTGCTCTGACGCAAGTTTTCGTAAAACGTTGTGGAGAAACTGCGTTTGTTTTATAAGAATATAATTTAATTTTTTTTTTTATTCAGTAGGTGCACTTCATTATTAGTTATTCCTTATAGAACTGCAATTTATATATAATTATTTTGTGACGTTGAGGAGATATTACCTTAGAAAAACTCATAAAACGCCATGTTTTCGTCTAAAATCGATTACACGCTCTTAAAGATTTTGTTACCTTAATATACTCGACAGATCTCCTTTAAAAGGATGATAAATAAAACAGAAGTTGCCCATTGAAGATGGACTTCAACAATTTTTCAAGCTCAAAAACCTTTCTTTATTTCATTGTCATTTTACAATAAATTTATTATTTTTAAGTTGTAAGGCAGGGTCTACTGTAGCTGAAGAGGTCCAGAGGTGCAGAGTAAAACTTCCGATGAGTGTAGAAAACGAGTATATATGCAGCATAAACTTAGCCTATTTATATTTACAATTTTAGTGCTACAAGAAGTTACACATTAAGGGAGCTTACATTTGAAATCGGCCAATCACAGAAAAGTGCAATTTTAATGTAGTTAGTTTCTAACTTGGGTGCGAGCATACAACGCACGCGGCTCGTATAAATATTGGCGCCACTTAAATTCACGCCAGTTTGGATTCGCCTCGCCACCGCCGCCGAAGAAGGACCTCTCACCGCAAGCAAGCAAGCACCTGCAAGCAAATCAAGAGCTCCAGTTTCGGAAGCGCTGCACGGACCGCGACGCTGTTTGTTACGTGCAGTACATACGATTCTCGTATGTGCTGTACGGAGCAAACACTTCATCGGATCACCCAGCGAAACACAGTCGCCGAGCGGTCGCAGCCGTAGCGCGATCTAACAATGTCGTCGCGCCGCAATAGCCCTTCTCAGGGCTCACGCGACGAAGACGACGAGGACGAGGACTTCACACCGGTGTCCAAACCGACACCGCGCTCACCATCACACCGTCACCATGCATACCATGACCACCATACTAGTACCATCTCTGCAACCATAGGCCATCAGAGTAACCAAAGGCCATCTAGTAATAATAATAATAATAATAATAATAATAATAATAATAATAATAATAATAATAATTTATTTTCCAACAAATAAGATGTACTTACATAATATACAACTTACACATTTATCTACTTTTTATATAAACATATTAGTACACAGAAAAATGATCAATGACCCCTATGCTAGGAGAATCCTGTGTTACAGGGGTCATCCAGCCGTCCATTAGCCTATGATAAGTAAATAACAGTTTCAGACTTTCAGTTATGTGGAATGAAGTGTACGGTATTATCCTGGCGGAAAATAAACTAGTAGTTGTGTGTGTGTGAGTGTGAATGTCAGTGTATGTATGATCAGGTGTGTGTGTGTGGACTGTGTGTGTGTGTGTTGTGTGTGAGAGAGTGGAAGAGGGAGATGAGGTGAGGGTGCATGTCAAGTGTAGGTACGTATGTGTGTGTGCGATTATGTTGTAGTGCTTATGTAATATGTATTGGTTACAGTAATAAAACAGTCTTCTGTCACCCGTAGGGCGGTTTTAGTAGGTCTTCTGTCTTATTGTAATCTAGACCTAAAAGATATTGTTTGATTTTGGCTTTACAATTAAATAGGTTAAGGGGATATATTTTAAGGATGTGGTTTACTTTATTGTAAATGAGAGCACTCAGATATGGAAAGTGTCTCCTAGCAAATGTGGTTTGTGTATTTATTTTGGGACACGCGAGCTCTGGTCTTCTTTTCGCTGGGATAGAATGCTCGACTGGTTTTATTGTTAGGTTACGGTGAGTGCGAATTAAGGTTCGGTGGACGTAAAGTTGTCGTACAGTTAATACCTTGTAGTCTGCATATAGTTGACATGTAGGGTATCTGAAGGGCTTGCCAAGGAGAACTTTGATGACAGCTCTTTGGGCTCGTTCCACATGGATCATTGTGGTCTTTGTTGCACCTCCCCAGACTGTGATGCAGTAGGTAATAATTGATTCGCATAGTGCACAGTAGGCGATGTTTAGGGCCTCTCTGTGGGCAGACAGTCTGAGTTTTTTAAATATATAGATGAGTTTCCGGATACGAGCAGCCAAGATTTCCACGTGATGACTCCAGGACAGACACGCGTCCACATGCAGACCAAGATACTTAACGACGGAAGTTCGGGACACACATGGACATGCACATTGTTGATTAGTGGGTGCGCATACATGTGCTTTGATCGCTATAGAATTGTCCGGTGGTAAAAGTGAAGGTCGGAGTCCAAAGGTCATGAATTTGGTTTTACTTAGGTTCAGGGTGAGACTATTATTTGCCAACCAAATCGTTGCCTCACGCAACGCCTTTTCAGCGAGATTCTTGGTAGCGTCCCAATTCTCACCATAGGTTAAAATGACCGTATCATCTGCATATGACAGAATATGGGTGGAGGGGAGGGAGAGGGAACAAAAGTCGTTCATATATATCTGAAAGAGCAATGGACTGAGAAGACTTCCCTGCGGAACACCAGTATCCAACGACTCCTCATTGCTAATATATTCTCCTATTCTTACACATTGCGTACGGTCCGTCAAAAAGTCCTTAAATATTTCATGGGCGTTCCCGCGCACTCCAATCGACATTAGCTTTGTTAGTAGGTTGGGCACAGAGACAGTGTCAAATGCCTTGGACAAATCTAGAAAAATACCTAGACATCTTTGTTTTCTATCCATGTGGTCAACGACAATGTTCAATAAAGCGCTCGTAGCATCCTCTGTAGAAAGACCTTTTCTAAAGCCGAATTGGTTTTTAGATATGATGTTATATTTGTTGAGGTAGCTACTGAGATTTTTATAGAGGACCCTCTCGAGCACCTTGGAGATGACTGGTAAGACTGAGATAGGGCGATAGTTGTTGACACTGTCTCTGTTTCCTGACTTAAATATTGGGTGTACCACTGCTTTTTTTAGCGCTTTTGGGAAGGTTCCTGTTGACAGAGCCAGATTGCAAATATGCGTTAGGGGTTTGGATAAGGTGTGACTGACGGCTTTCAGTAGTTTTGGGGATATGCCGTCCCAACCAGGAGCACTATCCACTCGAAGCTCTCCAATAATGCATTTGATTTCTGCCTCATGCGTCATTAATAATCCTAAGGAGTTTAACATTGTGAGTGAGTTTATATTGTGTTGACCGGGCATTGTTGCATTTCGTTGTAATTGACTAGCCAAAGATTTACCCACGTTTGCGAAAAAGCTATTGACCACATTGACAGATTCCGAGGGGGTTTGTTCTATTTTCAATAATTCAGTGGGTATTGGCGATGAACGTTGAGTGTCAGTTACCGTTCGAATCACTTGCCACATCTTTTTAGAATTACTCTTGGCGTTTTCAAATAATTGCTTCTCGTGTGCGATTTTCAACTTCTTTAATAAGTTATTGCAAAAATTTCTATAACGGACATAAGTTAGCTTTAGAACAGAGTTGTTAGGATCCTTATTTGATTTTTTATGCATTCTATCCCTATTTCGTATACATCTTAATAAACCGCGCGTAATCCAGGGTTTGATTATTCTAAGTTTACTAGGAAGGCATATCCGGATAGTATTCCTTTGTATAATCGGTGACATTATTTCAAGAAGCTTATTAGTGGCGTCATTGGGGTCCTCTAGGGTACATATAAAGGAGAAGTCATGGCTGTCAACGTCCTTTATGGCGTTGGGTAGATTTAATCTGGTGCAGTTGGGTTTAGACGTGGTACTTGGAGAGTTGATAGTTTCCAAGCTTAATACTAGTGCTGAGTGATCAGTAATAGTGGTCTCCAAGACCAGTGTGGTGGCTTTGATATTAGATTTCAGTAGAATATGGTCTAAACAGTTGTTTAGGCGGGTAGGAAACTCATGCGCCGGAAGAAGTCCGTGGGAAGCAGTTAGGTTTAGGTAATTATGGGAACGCGGGTCATTGTGGCCTGTAGTTATATTAAGGTTTATGTCACCTATTACAATAACATTATTATACGAATTATAGCGTGATAATAAATTATTAAGACTGTCTAGAAAGTTGTCGATTACCTTTTGCGATGGTGGTCTGTACAGCGCCACTATAATTAGTTTATCTAAGATACAAACAAGACAGCTAGCGTCGGCAAAGGTAGGTTCGATAATATTAAAGCGCAGATCATCGCGAATGAAAATTACTATTCCATCATTCTGATTCAACAAAGTGTTAGTCAGATGTGATGAATAATTCTCCAAACTAGGGATAGATGAAGATTTTTTTAACCAGCATTCAGATAGAATTATAATATCACATTTTATTCTCATAGATGCCAGCAGACATAAACATTCGTTGAAGTTTTTATGAATGCTTCTTATATTTATATGAAAAATATTTAAAGCTTTTGGAGCGCTTATATAGTTAGGACAGTCTTCAGGAGAGCACATGAAAGAGGCTGATACTTGTACGTTATCTATGTCGTTATTTAAGTTATTTAACATGGCCATTGATATTGAGTATGAGTAAACACAATCAGCATGTATGCAGTGGTTGAGCAATAAAAGTGGGGATAGCTCAGAATATTAGATTCTATTGTCGCGATTGATGTGATATTACATAGTTTCACTAGGTGAATATAGAGAGATGTTAAATAATATAAGGGGATATGGCTGTGATGAACAGTTTTATGTGTTTTGTTGGGATATGGGTGCGTTATGTGTGCGGTATTGTTTGTTTTGTGTATATATGTGTATGTGTAATGCGTATAGAATAAGTGTAATGATAATATGTGAGTGTTAATTAAATTTATTGGTATGAGTGTAACGTTAATTATTAAAGACATGCATGGGTTTATTAGAAATTTAGATTTTAGAAACATTATTTGTTTATATGTTGATTTGCTGGTTTGTGTAAATATTGTTGGGGGTATGTATATACTATAATTTAAGAAAAGTATTCCAAAACATATTAAAGTTACAAAAATAAAAATAGTTAGTCATTGGTTTACTTGCAGATCCATTAGACACTTTTCCGACTTGATAAGTAGGCTTCTTGCACCTTCTATTTTTCGGAGGAAAATGTTGCCGTT
Organism: Euclidia mi; assembly: GCA_944739405.2. NCBI lineage: Eukaryota > Metazoa > Arthropoda > Insecta > Lepidoptera > Erebidae > Euclidia > Euclidia mi. The sequence goes on along the minus strand of OX123188.2, from coordinate 31,153,550 downwards.
AGCAGTCCAGCAGAATTTATACTCCTTAGCCTTGGCGAATTCTCTGGCAGCGTGCAACAGCTTTCTGGAGCTAGCGGGAAGGTGTTCTGCGATGTATACAGGTCGACGGTCACCCGAAATTCCAATTGTGTTGCTGTTTAGGCGGTCTTCTTTAGGCTGTTTTTTATTGAAGTTGCGCACCGACGAGAGTAATTGATTTTTCTTATGGACATTAGTGAATTCAGTTACAATAGGTCTAACTGTGCCTGGTTTGCCTGGGAGACGATACACATCTCGTATATGGGACTCACTAATATTCACGTTTACTGCCGATCCAAGGTCAGAGATAAGTTTAGTTAAATCCGCAGTAGACTCGTTTTCTTTCGGTAGGACATTACGAAGCTCAATACTCGAGTGCCGAGTTAATTGCTGCAGGTCTCGGATTTTTGTCTCAAGGTGATTAATACTGTCTCTGTAAGCCTGTTTTTCCTTTTGTAGTAAATCGATTTGTTTTACCATATCATCGTATTGTTTACTTGTAAAGGAAATATTCTTCTCAATCTCGCCGTTTAACTTTTTGATTTCATGATAGTGTAACTTAAGGTCCGCTACTTCAGCAAGCAGCTTATTGATGGAAGAGTTTTGTTCTTTAATAAACATGGTTTGTTTTGCCTCCTGTTCATTTTTCCATAAAGTGAACATTTCAAGTAGTTCCTTTCTCAAGGTAGCGATCTCAGTAGTAGGCGGCGATTCTTGGCGAGGGCGTTTGGAGCGCGGAGTAACATTCACAGCTTCAAAAGCGCTCAGGCCGCTTGTTAATGTTTGAGGAATGTCCGAGTCGGAACTTACTTGCATTAGGTTACTGGATGCGTTAGCTTTAGCAGGCGGTGAACGTTGAGTGCGGGGCATCGTGGAGTGAGCCGATGCAATAGAGACCGTAAATACCCGGTGACAAGATCGGAGCTTCTCGTAGCACGCGCGTAGTGTAGCGGTTGCGTGTGCGTCACACGTCCTTGACGAACCGAGGAAGCGAGACGGCAATTATTTAGACGGATACTCTTTCCGCGGGGGTGAGGCAGGCTCGTGCGGGACGTATCGGCAAGCGACAGCGGCGGGAGACGAAATAAGTTGTTAATTGCGCTGGATGTCGAATTATGCGCTTTTACTTTACTTATACGGGTTAGATTTGCGTATACACTATTAACTTTTTACTAATAAATCAAACACACGTCTGCTCTAGAGTATAACCACGGACGGAAGGGGGAAATGTTCTAGTAACCAAAAGCCGAGTAGCCAACCACATTGTGACCTCCGGCAGGCTGACTCCGCTGTCGCCGCCTCCGCGACCGCCGCCCCCCCCGCGCCCCGGGGCAGGCCCCGCGCACACCCGCCCGCCTGCGGGTCGTCCGAGTGCGCGCAGCGCCGCCGTGATGCAGGCGCCCGCGAACCCGCCGCCGCGACCGAGCGCCGCCGCGCGAGACCGGGCCCCCGCGACCCGCGCCGCCCCCCGCGCACACCCGCCGAGGCCCGCGCCGGCGTCGAGTGGCTCGTCCGTCGCGAGCTCTCCGCCGCGCGTCGCCACCGCGCGCGACTACGTCGCCGAGTCGCCGCGCATCGCTGCGAAGGACTCTCCCGCGCCGCGCTCCGCCTGCTCATCCAGAAGCGGATCAGAGCTGTCGTTGGCATCGGCAGACTCCAACCTGAGCGCGGCCGAAAACCCGAAAGCGGACCTGGTGCTGCACATAAAGCGCCGCCGACACACGATGTGTATGTCAGCGAACATCCAGCGGGCTCACTCGTTGCCATCAGTGGCAATGGAAGTCGACCAGCAAGCCGCCCGCCCATCACCATACAGACGCAGAAGGAGCCCCGATGAGGAGGACGAAGAGGAGGAAGCCAAGAGGCACCGGGCCGACTTACTCAACCAGGCACCGCTACCACAGCGCGACCCCCGCCTCCACCGCCCGCCGCCCGCAGCGCCCTCTACCGGCGCTTCAGGGAACCACTCACCGCGCGCGTACACGGATGTTGTCCGCTCGCCGCCCGCTCCCCGCGCGACCGCCGCCGCGCCCGCCGCCGCCGCCGCGCGCCCCGCCGCCGCCGCCGCGCGCCCCGCCGCCGCCGCCGCGCGCCCCGCCGCCGCCGCCGCGCGCCCCGCTGCCGCGCCCGCCGCGACCGCCGCGCGCCCCGATGCCGCGCCTGACGCCGCGCCTGCCGCGACCGCCGCCGCCACCACCAGCAAGCCGCGCTACCCTCCGGTGATCGTGGAACACTTCCCGAACTGGGCACACCACCTGAGGGAGTTGAAAAACCAATTGGGAAGAGCCGCCAACGCCCGCCCCTATGGAAAGGGCATAAGATTTACCCCAAGAGAGGAGGAAGAGTACCGCTTAATACAGCGGTACCTCACAGAGCTAGAGAAGACAGAGAAGCTCTCTTGGTTTTGTTACTCCCTCCCAGCGGAGCGCAGCCTGAAGGTGGCCATCAGAGGCCTCCCATATAACACGACGCCGGAGGAGGTAGAAGAGGAGCTCCGCGAGCTGGGGTATGAGCCCGAATACGTACGCAACATTCGGGCCCGCCGCGACAGACCGGGGTGCATCCTCCTAGCTATAATAAAGCGCACAAAGGACGTCACACCGGGGATCTACGAAGTCACAGAGATGCTCGGCATCCCCGGTGTCAAAATAGAAAACTGGCGCGGGAAGAGGAAGCCGGCTCAATGTCATCGGTGCCAAAAGTTCCGGCACTCGAGTCACCAATGCCACCGACCCCTGGCTTGTGTGCGCTGCGGAGAGGAACACACCGCAAGAGACTGCCCGCGCCCACTTGAAGAACCAGCTACTTGCGCCAACTGCGGGGGGACGCACCCCGCAAACCACATACACTGCCCCGTATTCAAAAGGGAAGCCCGGAACAAGAAGGCGGGCACTGTCGCAGTCACCGGGGAGCCGCGTAAAGAGCCGGCGCCGGTAAACCCTCAGCCGAAAGGAGAGACCGCGCAGGGCGCGACGCTAATGGCTGAGGCGAACGACCCCACAGCTCGCGGAGCCGCGGTCGCGGCTAAGAAGAAGAGAGGGCGGAGAAACCGCAGGCGAGGTAAAGATGGCGCAACTGCGCCCGCCGCCGCGGAAATACCCACTCAACTGGATCCACCACCATCCCAGGGCGGCCAGAGAAAGCCGAAGCGCAACCCGGCGCCAGCACAGCAAGCACCCCAGCCGTCCGCTCGCCCGGTCGCCACCCCCGCCGAACCAACCACGGCCAGGGGTAAGAAGGCGAAGGCCCCACACCATAGTGAGGGACCAAGGAGCGGCGGCAACTCAACCGTTCAAGCCGCGATAAATGTTCTACACGACGTGCTTACCGCGCTCAGCGCCGGGCGGGACAAGCAAGCAATTGTCTCCATTATCCTCAAGGGCCTAGCGGACCTGTTCATGAACGATGAACAATAAGCCCTTGAGGATACTCCATTGGAACGCCCGCAACCTCCGCAAGAAGGCCGCCCTGCTCCGCCCTCTCCTGCAGGAACAGGACATCGACGTGGCGCTGATAAATGAGACGCACCTGGGACCTGCAGACCGACTACGATTCCCGGGTTTCTTCATTTATCGGAGGGACGAACTATCGCCGGATGGAGTACGCTACCGCGGACTGGCAGTGCTAGTCAGGCGAAGAGTCGTACACCAGCCACTACCCGTTAGAACCACGAGCACCCTGTACACGCTGGGTGTGGAGCTGCACCTAGGTGGTGCAAACCTTCACCTGTACGCCGCATATAAGCCGCCCGCAGTGAACATAGACATCGCCGAACTGCGGACCATACTGCAAGCATCTCACCCGGTCGTCATTGCGGGCGACTTCAACTGTAAGCACCCAGCGTGGAACTCAGCGACCACCAACGCACCGGGTGTACGACTCTTCAACGACGCCGAAGCCCATGGATACACCGTAGCGGGTCCGGAGGTACACATTACCCGGACACGCTAACGCACATGCCTGACGTCCTAGACATCGTGGTGCACAATGACCTCTCGCACTGCCAGTTACAGCTTCACCAGGAGGTGCTCGACGACGAGCTACAATCGGACCACCAGCCGGTACTCGTCGTCGCACAACAGGAGCCTACACGTATCGTCCCTCAAGCGCCACGTCCCAAACCGGACTGGACTAGATTTAGGGATACGATGGAGACCACCACACCGACTCGCCCTATCAGCTCCGCAGCCGACGTCGACGCGCTCGCGGCCGAACTCGCCGGCGCTATCAAGTCCGCCCTTGTTAGCTCCACACCACCCATCAACACCCAGAGGAGGCTACCCCCTCTGCCGGCACACATTGCTAAACTGATAGCTGACAAGCGGCGCCTCCGCAGACAGTGGCAGAGCACGCGATGCCCCACATTAAAGACGCAACTCAACCGGCTGACGGAGAGAGTGAAGGGCGAGTTGAGGACCCACACCGCCGAGAGCTGGGAGAAACTCATAGAGGACTCTCGCGACGACTGGTCGTCGATCCACCGCCTATGTCGTCGCCTCACAAACACCCCAGCTCCGGTGCGCCCGCTACTACACGCCGACGGAACTCCACGCTACAAAGCAGCAGACCGTGCAGCGATCCTAGCCGACCACCTCGAGGGCCAGTTCAGGCCTAACCCGATTGTTGACGCAGAACACGCCGCAGCAGTCGAGAAACACCTTCGGGAATACTTCGCCACGCCGATAGCTCCCGAAGAGGACTCCATCTTCTTTTCTCCTGGAATGGTGCAGCGAGCCATACGGCAGACCCAGCCCCGGAAGGCCCCTGGGGCGGATGGGATACCGAATACAGCGCTGCGCCACCTGCCGCACCGTACCGTGGCAGCGTTGGCGCGCCTGTTCACGGGGATCGTCCGCACAGGCGCCTTCCCCGCCTGCTGGAAAGAAGGCCGCATCATAATGTTACCGAAGCCAGATAAAAACATCTTGAAGCCGGGGAGCTATCGGCCGATCACTCTCCTGCCCACGATCTCGAAGGTGTTCGAGAGACTCCTGTTGCGGCACCTCACACCGCACATCACGCCAAGACCGGAACAATTCGGGTTCAGGTCTGAACATTCCACAACACTGCAATTGTCGAGGGTACTGCTTCGGATAACGGCGGCGCGCAACAAGCGCGAGCACGCCGTAGCAGTATTCCTCGACATCCAGAAAGCTTTTGACCGAGTGTGGCACTCCGGTCTGCTGTTCAAACTGTCGACATCCACAGCGCCTCGCCGTGTAGTAAAGGTGGTCTCCTCGTTCCTTAGCAACCGGACTTTCCGAGTGGCAGTGGAACAGGAGCTCTCAGACGTCCGCACCATCTCTGCTGGAGTCCCGCAGGGCTCATGCCTCTCGCCTGTGCTTTACACCAGGTTCACCGACGACATCCCCGTCGCCGAGGGCGCCGAGCTGGCGCTCTACGCCGACGACGCGGCGTATATCTCCACCAGCGTCAACGCCGCCCACGCCGCAAAGAAGATGCAGCGCGCCCTCGACCTTCTCCCCCGCTGGCTATCGCAGTGGCGACTGTCGGTGAATGTGGGTAAGTCACAGGCGATACTCATTAGCAGCAAGCAGCTCCATCCACTGCCACTCAAACTCCAGGGTGAGTACATCCCCTGGACCCGGACGGTGAAGTACCTGGGGATCACCATTGACCGAGCTCTATCCATGAAGCCGCACGTCCGCAACGTCGTCGCACAGGTACGCGCAACCAGAGCGCTTCTGCGTCCAGTGCTCTCCTCACATCTACCACTTCGAGCGAAGCTGGGTGTGTACAAATCTTATGTGCGCACCCGGCTCACCTACGCCGCGCCCGCTTGGTTCGCCCTCACGAGCGAGTCGAGCCGCATTCGCCTCCGCGCGCAGCAGTCACTGTCGCTGCGCGCCGCCGTTCAAGCTCCTCGCTATGTGAGGAACGATATCATCCAGCGGGACACCCGCATCGAGAGCCTGGACGCCTACATCCGCCGCCTGTCCGTGGGGATGTTCGAGCGAGCCGACGCCTCGGCCTGGGACCACGTCCGGGACCTGGCCCCCTGGCACGCTCGCCCCCCGGACAAGAAGAAACTGCCTCGCGACCTCATCGCTAACCCCGACGACGCTGCGGACGAGCCGGTTGCCCCGGGTAACCGCCGTCCCCCCCCCCTAACTTGACAACCTCTTAGCCCTCTGTTGCAGGTGGCCGCCCCCTTCCGCGCGACATCTGCGCGTATCGACGCAGGATACGCTCATCATGTGCGCGCGCGGACGACCACCGCAACAGAGCACGCCATGGATACACTTCAACCACGATGTCGGCGTCTAACCAGACGCCGGCACCACACCACCACCACCTCACCACAAAGACCTCCGCAGGCCGCCCGTAAGTCGCCGTCTGTGTCGCTGGCTTCACGGAGCTGGGCCTCCCTCGGTTCGCCGGGGGTCTCACCCGGCTCGTGTTGACCGCCCGGACGGCGTGAAGATTCGGCGGCCTGCGCAACACGCCTTTCGGTCAACCGCCTTAGGGCAACTACTGCCCGACCCAAGGACCTGCCTTTATTCAAGGGCAGGATACTAAAGAACCCGCTAGCAGGGGGCAAAATCTGTCCCGAACTAGCCGCTGCACGCCCTGTACGGGGCGTCGCGATGATCTACGTTGTTCACGCCAGTTTGCGCTCGGCGCCGCGGTGAGCGGACGTCTATGTCTCTTTATGTATTGCAGCTACAAAGTGTAGGAAATGCATGCCTTATCTTTAGCAGTTTGTTTATAAATATACATATTTACGACATTTTAATAATGTGGTATTATTTCGTACCACAGCAACATAGCATGTGTCCGTTTTATATTTCGGGTTCCAGTCTTATATTTAAATGTAGATCCACACCCAGCGATTACGAAAATTAACATAAATGTATTAACGTAATCATTATGCTCAAAGACTTTTTTATATTACGTTTTAACAAAGAATTTAAGTAAAAATATAAAGTAAATGTTTCCGCAGGTAATTACTATGAAAATTGCTTTCACAAGCGCGCTAACGTCTTTATAAGCCCTTTGATTATATAAGATGACACTTTTGTTCGCGCTCTAAAACGCCTCTAAATATTTTTGACCTTCACCTTTTGTTATGACTATGACCCAAATATAAGTCGATGGTTATACTCAACTCAATTACGAACTCCTTGTAGAAACCCGTTCCTAACACGGAACTTGAAGTATTTTTAGACTGACCTTCTATTGAATACGAACGAATGAGGATTATTGTTGTCGTTAAAAATATTTCAAGCCCTGTAAAAACATACCATGATGGAACATTTGAATTTTAAATATCTTACAGTTTACATATTTTAGCCATAAGTAGAGTAGATAAAGCATTTTAGTATCGTTTTAATATCAGCCAAGAAGAAGCGATAGAACATTCCAGATGTTTTCTCTGACCACCCACGCCTCATCGAAAAAGGAGCACAAAGTAAAGTTGGAGCAACTTAACTAAAAACCACTTGAACTAAGTATCTACTTCATACATGTCACGTTCGACACACGGCACATTAATGCTAGCGTAGCTCTAATAGTATGCCTACTCCTGTTCACTTGAGAGTCGGGATGAATCTGTGCGATGCGACGGCAAACGTGAAATACTTCATGAATTCATTGCAAGTGTCAGACGAACTGCGTCTCCAAGCTTCTCTGCATATTCATCTTTAGTACTTAGAAGTTCTGGTGACCATAAAACTGTTTGCAAAAGTCAGGAAGTAAACTATTTAGCTGAAATGTCTCTACTGTCCAGGAGCTCGCGATATATCTTGAAATGCCTATGAGGTACTATTTCCACACATTTTTTTCAAAGGTCGACAATAACTCGACAAGACCTTTTAAAATATATGAAGTTGAGCCAGTCTTTTATTAATTTCCCACTGATGGACACGCCCTCACTTATTAACGAGGAAATTCTTCAATCAGAATAATGATTACAGTAAAAGTACTAGTTACATTCAATACTATTACCTATAGCTTATATTACATTTTCTTTTAACGTTAGGTACAATCGAACAACTTCCCGCTAGACCACCATAATGGCGAGAATCGGTCAGCTAGACATCGTTCGCTTCCAGCGCTACTTTACACACACATTGACACTCGTATACAAAACCAGTTTCTAGTGTGTCTCGACTCTATGAGCGAGCTAAGGAATTTTTTTTCAAACTGGTCTACCGCCGACTTGTTTGATTGCACTTATTTACGATCTTCAAAGTATCTCAAGTTCGTAGGATTAAGTCATCGTACTGTTATATCCCTAAAATGTATGGCTTCGTGCTTACCCTATGCAGACCAAACGCTTAGTCAGCAATCCGCGATCTAATCTGTAGTATGATGCCCACTTTCAGACAGTCGGTCCCTAATCCCCAAACGTTCAAGACGTGTACCGAACTCGTCTATTTTTATAAATAGTCCTTAACATTAAACTAAACGAAATAAATCTTTTTTTAAAAGTCTATCGTTTAAATCCGGATAACATTTGGTGGCAGCGGTGGGATTCCGAAGGAGTCCCCTATACGTCTCTGAAAAGTCCAAAATATACGCGAGTGTGAGTGTTGAGTGTACTTGCCGACTCCAACTAGGTATATACTTACCGTGCTGTTGTTCCGGTGATTCTTTGTACGTCGCGACCGTGTTCTCGAAAGGCCCATTGCTGCGCACTGTTCGTGCTGCAGCCGGTCTCTAACCTTGAACCTGCAAAGTATACCCTCTGTCACGCGTAGTCTAACGCTGTGACCGGTGTACCATTCCCGACGAGAAAATACCAACCAGACGGCGATATTTTTGCGGCATCATCCTTACATCCGGTCCAGGAATCCAGGACTTACCAGGGAGTGACGAGAATGAGGCGTGGTGAACTATTGCTGTAAGTGAAACTATTCCTTAACTTTGATCCTGAGACTACGGTGAAATCGTCGAAATATAATAAATAAATAATCGTCGAAGGAATAATATTTGATCAACACTTATCAAATTCTATCTTAATATCCAACTGTCTGGTTAAAGTAAAAACTAACAACAGAGTTAACCTTACAGTACTTAACACCTCTAACGAACCAGTTCAAATAAATTCTAATTTGTTACTTACCTTACATCTTATTGATTATAATCAACAATTTAATGCTAATGCCAATCCAAATAACAATGAAGTTAATAATAGTATCGAAAGAACACAAATGTTATTTGACCTCTTACGTATGTCTCACCTCAATGAAGAAGAATCAGAACTTCTGAAAGATATATGTAGTCAGTATGCAAATGTATTTCATTTACCAGGAGATCAATTGACCTGCACAGATATTATCAAACACGAAATTAAAACAACAACTTCCCAACCTATAAGTGTAAAATCTTACAGATTCCCTGAAATTCATAAAAATGAGGTCAAGACCCAAATTAATAAAATGTTAAACGAAAATATTGTTAAACCCTCCAAATCTCCATGGTCTTCGCCAATTTGGACAGTTCCAAAGAAGATAGACTCATCCGGGCAGAGAAAGTGGCGAATTGTCATAGACTACCGGAAGTTAAATGACATTACAGTTGGAGAAACTTACCCAATTCCTCAAATAAGTGAGATATTAGATCAGCTAGGTCAAAGCAAATATTTCTCAACATTAGACCTGGCATCTGGATTCCATCAGGTGCGAATGGATCCCGCTGATAGCCTTAAAACCGCATTTAGCGTCCCAGACGGTCATTTTGAATTTAACAGAATGCCGTTTGGGTTGAAAAATGCCCCTGCAACGTTTCAAAGAACAATGAATGCTGTACTATCGGGATTACAAGGCACACACTGCTTTGTGTACCTTGACGATATTGTTATATATTCCCATTCCTTGATTTCAAGCATCGAAAAGATCGTATTAGTTTTTGAAAGATTGAGAACCTATAAACTAAAATTGCAGCCAGAGAAATGCGAATTTCTCAGAAAAGCAGTGGCTTACCTAGGTCACATTATTAGCGACGAGGGAGGCAAACCTAACCCCGAAAAGATAAAAGGCGTACTACAATTTCCTGTGCCTAAATGTCCGAAAGACATAAAGTCTTTTCTTGGACTAGCCTCATATTACCGACGCTTTATATTCGAATTTTCTAAATTTGCTAAATTCCTTACAGCTCTTCTAAAAAAGGATGTCCCATTTATCTGGACTAATAGTCAACAATTAGCTTTTGAACAGCTTAAAGATAAATTAGTTACAGCCCCAGTACTTATATATTCCGATTTCACAAAACCCTTCATTTTAACTTGTGATGCTTCTAATTATGCAATTTCTGCAATATTATCTCAAGGAGAAGTTGGAAAAGACAGACCTATTGCCTATGCCTCCAGGATGCTAAATAAAGCAGAATGCAATTATACTGTCACTGAGAAAGAGTGTCTAGATATCGTCCACGGCACCAAGGTATTTCGCCTCGCCTTAACCGCAGAAGAAACTGCTGAATGCCTCGTTCATTTTATTGCTCAATTCGGTATTCCAAAGACCATCTTAATCGATCAAGGAACTAATTTCACGGCCGAATTGTTCAAGCAAACATGCACATTTTTGAAAGAAAAACAACTTTGGTCTACTCCTTATCATCCGCAAACTCAAGGGGCACTGGAAAAAAGCCACTTCACTTTAAAAAAGTACCTTAAATCTTTCATAAACGAAAACCAAACCAACTAGCCTAGATTTGTCTATACTGGAATGCTCACCTTTAATACAACTATTCACTCAACTACTCATTTCACCCCTTACGAGCTATTATTTGGTCATAAAGCCTCTTTCCCACCTTCAATATATGAAACCCCTTTGGAACCTTGTTATAATATTTACGTTAGAGTTTTACAGCAACAATTGAAACTTTCCCATGAGAAAGCTATAGAAAACATTTTGAAATCTAAAACTATATCAAAAACCTATTATGATAAACATACAAAACCAGTCCAATACAAAGCTGGAGATATGGTTTATGTAAAAAATCATTTATGTCTACATAAAGCATTATCACCTATTTGGAAAGGCCCTTTTAAGGTTGTCCGTATAAATGGCAACAATACCCTTACCTTACTCATGAATCGTAGACACGTAAAGTATCATTACGATGAGATTAAGTTGGCAGAAGTCAACATAGAATGATAAAACTTTATTTCATTTTACTACCAGATATACACTTTTACTTTACATTTTACTATCTAACTATACAATTAACATTTTTATTATTTAATACAAGTTTTACATTACTAGATTAAGTGATAGAATATGTCGCCTTTCAGAATTGCCGCAACGAGCATCTGCGTTCTTGCTGCAGATGTTATACAACAGATAGACAAAAGCCCAGGCATCTATTTCGAAACGTCAGGCACCGTTAAAATTTCTAATGAATATCTACATGTTTTAGTTCCTATTGACATTGGGTATATGAAACCGCATATTGATAACATTAAAACTGTTTTAGGCACTGCTAGATTCATTTGCCAACAAAATGAATTGAATGTTTCTAAATGCCATAACTTTCTTCAACCCTTAGTGGCGCGGCTTGATAGTATTCTAAGAGATTACAGTGCCATCTCTCATCTCATTACTGAAAGAGATAAAAGGTCACCGTGGTTTGCTGGAATTGGTACTATGTTCAAAAAAATTATAAGAACGATGGATGAAGACGATGCGATGAAATACAATAACGCCATTCAAACTTTAAATGATAGCAATAAAAAATTGGCATCCTTAATAAAGGATAATGTTTTAATGACTAATACAGCATTACACCATTACAATGAAACATTAAAAATAATAAATATTAATGAAGCCCGTTTAAATGACGCTATTGATTCATTGGTCATAAGTTTTAAAAACGCATCTGAAATAAATTCAAAATTGTATTCCGAAATTACTAAATGAAATATATAATGAATTATCATCATCTTTACTTACCTTGTCATTCAGAATCGAAAATGTTGTTAATGTTTACAAAAAGTCATTCTATACATCCATCTGTGTTAACACCTAAACAACTGTATGATGAACTAGTAGACAACATTAGACACTTAGATAAACATTAAGAACTACCTGTCAGCTTAAGTTTTAATAATATACACTATGATTGATGTAGCCAAACTGTCATGTATCTTTGTAAACAATAAAATAGTATACATTACAAAAATACCCTTAGTCAATAGAATAGAATATAGTTTATTTAAACCGATACCTATACCAATTCCACATGACAACCAGCAACCAAACTCTTATGCAATTTTGTTACCTAATTGTAAATATGTAGCTATAAGCAGTGATAAGAATACATATATATGTTTAAGTGATTTAAGAAAATCTATTATAGCGGGTAACCAAATATTCATATGCAACGATATTGATATACATTCAATTCAAAATTATCCGATTTGTGAAACAAAAATGCTATGTAAAATACCTATTAAATTACCACTTCAATGTAAAACCAAATTAATTTTCGGACAAATTGATATCTGGCAAGAATTGAAAGGTAATAGATGGCTAGTCGTTGAAACTGAACCTCTTAAACTAATAGCCGAGTGTCAGACAACAACATCAGAGTACAAACTTTTGGGTAAAGGAATATTGAACCTAAAATCAAATTGCAAAGCTTACAGTAATAATAAAGAATTTATAACTAAATCTAACATTACGATAACAATAAAACCAATATTAACAGACTTTAATTTAATTGATGACCCTTGTTGTGATAAAGATAAATTTAATTTACTTAAACCAAAATTAGAGCCTGTTAAGCTTTTAAATGCAATCTTAGATAAAATCACAAGTATTACAAATAATCAGTTCATGACAGATATCAATGAAATTATAAATAAACCTAGCCCGCTAATAGAATATAAGTCTTACTATCCTATAATGACTATCTTTGTGACTATTATAATTATAATCATTGTATTGTATACGTTCTTAAACGGATTCGGTAAATGACACAAACGTAAACAAATTAATAAAACAGATTCCGGAATAGCAACAGACGATAATCAGGAATTGGAACAAATACCAATTCCGCGAATTAGAATAGATTCCTAAAACTTAGCACTAAAATGTGTAAGTTTCCTCTTGTTGGGTGGGGGGGTTGTTATATCCCTAAAATGTATGGCTTCGTGCTTACCTTATGCAGACCAAACGCTTGGTCAGCAATCCGCGTTCTAATCTGTAGTATGATGCCCACTTTCAGACAGTCGGTCCCTCATCCCCAAACGTTCAAGACGTCTACCGAACTCGTCTATTTTTATAAATAATCCTTAACATTAAACTAAAGGAAATAAATCTTTTAAAAAGTCTATCGTTTAAATCCGGATAACAGTACGCTAAATCCCCGTACAAATTCAAGACGAGCTTAGCTTTAGGTCTAGACAAAATAACGATCACCATAGATTATAGACGCCAATAAACATACTGGACTTTACATTGCTAAGCTAGCAAATGTTATTAATGCTTAAGATCCCGAGATAAGCCTGTACCATTTTAATCAATCATTAGATATTTTAAGTTTATACAGTCTTATAAAAGTATTTTAGAATCTAGCTTAAGTGAATCGGCTTCTGCGAAGACAATTGCTACTCTTTGGTTAAATTCTTAAAATAATTATTAAGGTGGTACTTTTCGTAATCTTCTATTTGTTTGCTAAGCGATCACTAGGTATAACTAGAAGCCCAATCCTACTTTAGCTACTCATTTTCAGCATAGCTGTTCGATACTGTTCTCGTTCACTAAGTAGCGGCTGGATAATGTTTCCATAGCTGTCATTTCGAGATATTTCAATCAAGCCTATGATAAACAGTCACAACCTTTCATCAATCGCTGCACTTGTCCGTCTGCCGTTGCTGACAGTCACCATAGATTATAAAAATGTGCATTATAGACATACGCTCAATTATTATCTATCTATCTTCAAACCTGTCTCCCATTTGAGAAGGCAGAACATACGGAACGCCAAACGTTTTGGTTGAAACACACCCCGCCAAATCTTTTGCGAATGACTAGTAACCTACCTACCTATTCGCAAAAGAATTGTGTAAGATACGTTAAAAATCGATTATATTATAAAAATAAATGAATGGTTGTCCAACTACTAAGTATGATAAGTGACCAGTATAATAGGTACAAATTGGTCCAAATTTTGCTTCGTTTCGGTTCAATGTTAACAGCATATTGAAAGAATAAATTAAAATAATTGTATGAAATTTTTGCTAATAGCCTTTTAGCAACGCGAATTTTGATATCTGATTTTGATATTTTATTAGTACAGACAGCTTTGTGTTACATCAAAAACTAGAGATAAATTAGAAAAAAACTAGAGCATAGAGATAAATTAGTATAGTATAGTAAGACGATCATTATGTTGATTTCAGAGAAAATGAAATCTTTCAAACTTACAACAATGCAATGAAACATTTTATTCATCATGAGATTGGTTAAACTAGCTTAAGTTTCACGTATATTATTATTAATCGTTCCTAGTTTAAAATATATCGTATAAATGTCATCCAGGTACTTAAATCATATTGAGTGTTTCCCGAATCTCCGTAAAGGACAACTCACCAAATCAACTAGAAATCCTGAACTTTAAAAATAATCAAAGAGGTAAAGAAGCTTTGTCTTTGGTTTTGGATAAGTTCGTGCAAATGTAAAACGAAACAATTATTCAGAAGCTCGAAATCAAATTAAAATTGTAATCATTGTGATTAGAATAAAATTAATCGTCAATCCTTGCATTAGTCAGATGCCCGTGTTTGTGATACATTGCTTTATGATGAAAGCAGATTAAAATACATACGAGTGCTTCACATTCAAAGTGCCATCGGCAAGGCAAATTGAAAAGTCTATCACTTAACTAAATGTTCAACGAAAATAGTAAACAGATTTCATAATTTTTTTTGCTATTTAGCATCATATTGCTCGTCACACAAAATAAAAATAAATGCTAGCATGCAGGGTGCGCTCGCTTGTTGATAATTCCTTTATCACTAGTCCTCTTAACTGATTGAATTTTGAATCATAAAAATAATTATTTGAGTTTTTCAGGACATATGTACTATTTATTTTATGCCTTACATGCCAAAAAATACAAAATTGATCGCCAATTAGAAGCGTGGTGTACTTATGGTATACTACCATGTAATACCGTACATCAACAGGTTGTCTGCAATGTTTAAGCCTATGTAACATGATTATTCTAGACTTACGCCGCTAGGCCAGCTAGATTTTCACAAAATTAGCTTTTTACCAAAGCTTTTACCATCTGACCTCCTTTACTCGAAGAGGACATCCATATTAGTGTGGTTTAAACTAGTGTGGACATTGGCGAACAGGCACCGATTACTCATGGCAAGTATCACAGATCTTCATGACAGCCGCCAAAGACGACGGCTTTTGATCAATCACTTGGTCCCCCATCAATAATCCAAAATGTGACGAACATCCTTAACCTCGTGAATCGATAGATTCGTATTGTTGCCGCTTTTTTAATAAGCCCGTTTATTCCATTACGAGCAACATATTGTCATCAATGAAAGTAATAAGATATTCCAAAAGCAAAACCCTATAATAGTTTCATCCGAGACGACGACCGGACTCGCAAATTCATAAGTACTATCGTTCAGCACCACCCATAAAAGTGAACTGTCTCCCATTCTCATAACTGAAGGGCTTACGACACACTTACGACCATAGCATCCATCAAGAAATACCTTTACTATGTGTTTCTTTACTTAGGCACTGTAGACCACTTATTACTTAATTTACAAGTTAAAGGGCGACCGCTCACGTATACAGCACAAAAGAAAAATGGGGTTATATAAAAGCACTACGTACTCTTGGCTATTACAAAGCTTTCAAGCATTACGGGGCCTACGTGTAAAATAATATGTCAGGATAAATTTTGACCTTTTAAGATGAAGAGAATTAAGACCGTTGCCTCGCCTTTTTACTCAATAACCATGAAGTACAGTTTCGAGGTAACAACATCTTTTTTGTTTCAAGTTTTCGGTTTGCAGTGGAGTGTGTATGGTTTCGGTGCGCGCAAAGGTAAGAATACTTTTTGAGGTTTCTTAACGTATTGTAAATGCTAAGGTGTGTTTGTTAGTCCTTCTTTCACGTGGCAACGGAGCGTTGCTAAGGAGGCTGGAGAGGCATAGATATATAGGCTTCTTTTTACCGCAGTAACCGATACCCATGCGGGCGCAGCCACGGTTGATGCCTATAAATAGAATTTTATACAGGTAGAATAAGAAGTCAATAATTGAACGGATGCCAGGATGAAAAGAGTGGCTATAAGTTTTATTGCCCGTTCTTTCATTGCGATCGTGGCAGTAAATGTAAATGTAGAATCCTTAAGTAATTAACTTAAATTTTGACGTTCATAAGCGTCACTTTGTGGCCTGGATGAGTAAATGATTTTGAATAATTGAACGGATGCCAGGAATCGAACCTTTGCTAGTCCGCTACAGCGCGCTGGCGGTGTGTGACTGGCGAATGTTCCTACGACGATGTGTGTTCTTCTATATGTGTGGACTGTATGGCTTCTATCTATTCGGGGCTTGAGAAATAAAACATCTTCAGATGCTGCTCAGGTGTTCGGTGCTTGATGGTTACATATGGTTACTTGGTCACGAGATGGTGGTTGGGACGCCAACAAACTGGCCGAATACATGGTCGCTTAGGTGCTTCGAAACTTTACCTTAACGACGACCACCGCACCGAACACGTGCACAGCGAATCTTTATTTATTTTTACTTTCGATAAGGTACAAATGTGTATTTATCTTAGGTACTATGATACATACATATATGTTCTATACATAGTTAAATAGGTCTCATAAAGTTCTATCTATCGTTATACAATACCTAAACCTAACTACTTGCGTCACTAAGTTATTCTATAAAAACTGTTGAAAAATGTCGTCACACAAGGGCCCGCCCACTATATTTTCTATTGAAAAACTATTAAATACTATAGTTACGTTTAGGTAAGCCGTTGTGTGCAACTATATGGGGCATCTATTAAAACAAATACCATGAAAATATCTTTATGCAATTTGAAGTTATTACATGAAAACCTACGATGCATAAGAAAAAATACAGAATTTCTAAAGTAAACACTATCGTACATAAACAAAGTTTATGATAAACATGCAAATGTTTGTTATTATGTTTAATTTAACTATATAAGGTAATAACTAGTAATGAGAAAGTATCTAGACATGATTTCAAGCCTATACGAAGCTAAAAAACACTTATAAAACTATAAAACGACTATGTAAACAAACAGCTGTTTATCAACTATTAGTTCTTATGATTCATATCTGTTACAACTGATAACACTATTTATGATTGATATCTAGGTCCCTACAGTTAGCACAAGTTGTAGACTAATGTTCACGTACAGTGGCGTACTTTTTGTTGACATTTTAACTATTTTCACTATTTTAGCATTATTTTAACACTTTGACGCGTCCGGGAACCGAACCCGGTGTACCGCACGATTGGATAGCACTGATTTTATACGATTTTCACTCGCGGTTTCGAATACACTATTCACTGTCATAGTTTTTAATGTCTGTCGCGAACAATAATCATATAATTACGTTTTGAAATATTTTTATCTGATTGTTTGCCAATCAGATATTTTTCACGGAGACTACATTGAAACTTAAGGACTAAACTACTAATACTAAAAACTAAACCCTATTTGAAAGTGTGTGTCTGTAAACCAAGTTAGTTTCTTAAATTATAGCACAATACATATTTAAACAACAGTATTAAGCCGCCTTCGTAGAAGGTTTAGATTTAGTATTAAGTTTTATGTCTTATATAGGTAAAAAAACGTAAGGTAATTAGCTTAAGCCTATTATTCTTCCAATTACTAAGCCTAGGAAGCTAATTCATTTAGTAACACAATTCCAGGGCGTTGGTAGTAATTCGCTGATTTAATAGATAGCTCTGTAAGTTCAGACCCTAGGTCTATAACTCTTCGTGGAAAACCACTATCGTATCCTCCTTGAGGTTAATTGATTTTAAGGATGCTTACTGTTTGTTATGAACATTGAGAGACGACATTAATTGAGTAGGTATAGCTCAATGTTTGTAGCCTCTACCGATAAATAAAATAGCATGTGGTATTTGAAAAGAAATGTAATAAAAAATGTGTTGAGCTTTTCTTTATGTAACTAATAATACGAGCCAAACGAGCAGATGGATCGTCAGATAGTAAGTGATTACCGCCGTCCATGGCTCCTATAACTCTAGAGGAGTCACAAGCGTTTCCTATATTTTTTGACATCGCGATGAAAAACCCTTAAAGCGCAAACGGCACTACCGCTCAAAATTGAGTTCAGAGGGCCTCGACAAGTAGCATGCGCTTTTTATTTAAACTTTCGCTAGCACTTCTTTGTCATGGTAACATAAGCATTTTTTTCTTCGTTGACTAACGTTCGATAAGCATAAACCTACGACAGTTCCATGCATTTTTGTATGGAGTCCGAGCGCTCGTAGTTTATATCGCGACATATCCAGACGCTTGATCGACGTCTCACTTGACCAGAGAGCTGGTTTATTCTTTGCCCAAAGAATCAGCATTGCCTTTTAGCGTGGCAATGCTGCCAGTTTTCTAGGCACGCTACCAGATGACAGTGATGCGGAGGAATACTACGACGCCTAAACGCCTTCTGCTTTATTTTATTTTTATTTTATATGCTTTATAAATATTTTTATTTTAGTAGTAGGGTTATACGTTTAGTTTTAGTTTTGAATAATTTAAGAACAATAATTATGTAAAAAACTACATGGAATTTTATGTAAATAAATTTGACAGTTTTTGCCCTTAGTTAGCAATATCCCTAATCGGATGCCACTTGTCTACAGAACCAGAGCCTGGTGGAGAACACATAGGGCTCCCGAGAGAAGTGAAGACCTACCCATAGGATGAAAAAACCTTTAGATTTTTTTTGTAATTCCTTGACTGTAGATACAAAGACACAAAATCAAATATCAAAAACATATCATTATTAATACATGTATTTTTGTCTATCACTTAAGCATACCTCTTAAATATAAAACAATAATGTTTTACATGATATACCTGTTGCGCCAATATGGCTGACGGAGCTACGGCTTTTGAGTTAAAAGCCAAAGCTTGTGTAAGTAGTTACATTATATAAACGAGGGAACAGGTGTCTCCAAACTGTGGGACCAACTAAGCTGAATTAATTTGAGATCCTTGTGTATCCTTAATCAGTTGATTGCTATTTATTAACTATATTTCATCGGACTTATCAAACATTATGACCATTTTAGAAGCAGAAACGCTTGAAGAATCTGAACTAACCAGTGATTAATACATAGTACTTAGCTCTTTTTTAGACTTTTGTTAGAAGATCGATTTGTCGATGCAAAAGTTTTACGTTAAATAGTACCTACGTATATACTGATATATATTACATAATTGATACATAATTTTATTATGATGCATATTTTATGATACATAATGTTCATATATACCTATAGGCTATACCAAAGGAATTTTATCTCAATAGTATTACTGGGGTCATTCAATTTGCCCAAGTTGACAATGCTTCCAACGAAGGGTACGAATAACCCTAAGCAAACTCTGGTCTTCACCCCTTATGTTTCGTAATGCCATTTCAGTACGTTATTTCTTTTCGTCGGTGATATAAATCGAAGATTTTCTTTGAATTGATAGCCTCGTTTTACTGCGATAGTTCTAATTTGATTTGTGAACCATTCAAAATATTATAAGTTTCCTTGGCCGAAAAGTACCAATTAGGGTTTGGGAAATCTCGACAAGCTCAAAGCTTTTGAATACGAGATAACGTCAAAGTTCTGGGACTTGCCAGAACTTAGAGACGTCTTAGGAAAAATAGAAATGTATGATTAGAATACCAATTTTAGTAAGCATGAATATCCTTCTATTGAATACATGTATCAAGCAAATCCTTGTGTATTTATAACTTGAACGTCTATCTGGACAAAATTCAAGTTAAAGTAACATAAGCCCACGAAAGCATAATTAAGTTGCTTAATTATTATTTCATAATTATAATTTGCTAGTAAATTATTTTATTAGCCTCTAAAATCTAGTTATAATAAGGCCTGCTTTGTACCTGTTATGGTTTTAAAGTCGTAAGTTTATATCAAAGTCGTAAGGTAGTATTAGTCTACTTGAAGGTTTTTGTATATTTTGCAGCCAATGAGTTAAATCTTGTGTGTAGCTAGAAATTTAAAGCAAATACTTTGTTTAATAAAATTACACTTTTCAATATAATCAGTTTGCTCAGGCTTTGTTAAGTTTCAAAACAAATGCTTATGATTATATAACAAGCGAGTTAAAACTAATTTAAGTAAAAAGCCCCTCATTTATAGCTCATTTAATTACGCTCTCATTATATGCTTCTTCTTCAGAATAGGATTATTTACTAGCAGCTACGCTTGTTTATGCTGGAATGTGCCTTGTACATATACTCTGCCTTTCACACCCCACCACTTTCTTTTACCACATCATCATCACCATATCAGCCGAAAGACATTTACTTCTGGACAAAGGCCTCCCCCAAGCTCTCCACACGCTACCCGCAATCCCAATAGGATCGTTGGTTCACCTTGATAGATTGATACCTCTGCTATGACGTCCGGTGTGCATACTTTTACGTAACGTATAAGAACTGCAAGTCTACACAAGATACTCATGCATGCGCCAAAAGTATGTATGAAACGATAGCTTGCACTTGCGAATGTGTACTAACACGAAATTAGCGAGCACAGGCATGCGACGCGTAATAGAAACAGTCCCTAACTGCATTTGAAACAACAACTCTAAACATCAAGAACAAGAAACAAAAAAAAAATAAGGATCAAACCAACCATTTAACGTGGTAGAAGTTATAGGCTTCCACTTCCGTCCTCAGAAGCGAATATTCTCCGTCAATTGCTCACCGCAATAAAGTACAAATAGAAAATGTAAATCACACCTTTTTCCGTTCTATAATGTAATTTTCTACGCAGGCTGTACGTTGCAGCACCGTAATACGTCGGCAGTATGTTAACCGTTCTAATTTTAATGTAAACACACACATTAATTTAATTGGACAGATAGCTGAAAGAAATGTACTTATTTTGAGACTCCGTTATTAAGAAACACAATAAAAAGAGAGTTTCCTAGTCCCTCAAAAAGCAGTTCTTTGAAGATTTTGGTAATCACATTAGCGGGAAGGGAATGTATTTCAACTTTACATTAATATAAGTATTTTTGCTTACTTTCAAAGAAAACATGATTTAATATTGCTTGATTTATTTTTCCGGTATCGCCACTATAAAGGTGTAAACTATATTAGGAACCGCTGTACCCTACTACAAATTGTAATTATAACAATAATCAATATTCTAAAGCCATCGGCCACATGAAAGAAAATGAACTATCGGAGTTGAATAAGCTAGCTTCCCGTCCTAGGATTAGAAAGTTTTACAAAGTCAAAGATGTTAACTAGCAACGAAACTTTTAACTACCTATCTAGTTAGTATCTGCTAGATTTTGTGTCATATTTGAGTTGTTTTACACGGACTTGAGACAAAACTGAGCGTAAGGGGCACTGAGACTTCTATCAATTAATATTTCAATTACTAATTATTATTAATTATTAGTTCCGAGTTTGGTCTATGATATTTTTTATAATTTTTAACTAAAATCAATGAAAATCGATGGCTAAATCTTTGAGAATTGTAACAAACAAATATATTATCTTTTGTTGTGCAATTAGAACTTAAAGGTGTTGGAATATGGAGTCAAAGTTACTACGAGAAAACTTTATAAAATTATATAAAAGCCTTTTACGTCTTTCTTATATTTGATTCTCTGATTTATAAAGTGACTTTCCACCTGCATGCAAAACCGCGAGCAAAAGCAAGTATTACAATTATTAAATATGATCGATTTGCAAGTAAAAATGTGAATGGTTATGTTCATCTTATACTTATTGTAGTACTGAACTAAACGTTAGTATACTCTCGGGTACGGCTAAGAATATTCTGCTAAAATAAACCTAAATTCTCACTGGAAGTGTAGTTAGTTACAGGAAATTAATACGTACGCTGGCGAAATCCCGACTAGAGGCTACTCTGTAGCAGACCCATGGTAAAATTATTGATATTTTATTTATTTAAACTTTTCTGCAAACAATTTGCATAAGGCGGACTTAATGCCTGAGGCATTTTCTGCCAGTCAACCTTCAGGTGGTTCAGAGATTGTAGCAAGTGTAGAATATATATATATATATATATATATATATATTTACTGACTGGTGAGAGCTCCAGACAAAATGATTCGAGAAACAATCTGCGGACTCTAGATTTAAATATAGCACGGCTCGGGCTCGTCCTGACCTCCAGTGTGAGCGCGTTCCAAAGATGTATGGAC
Source organism: Euclidia mi (assembly GCA_944739405.2). Lineage (NCBI taxonomy): Eukaryota > Metazoa > Arthropoda > Insecta > Lepidoptera > Erebidae > Euclidia > Euclidia mi. The sequence continues at coordinate 31,131,087 of OX123188.2, read as the reverse complement.
TCGACAGTGAAAGATGAATGTAGGAGATTAGATCGATGGGAAGGACAAAGAAGAAGAAGATTATATTATTAGAGGACCTTAGCTGCTTAGTGTGAGTGGAGCAAAGATATTTAAAGTTAGGCACCTTCTTACTTGAGTAAGAAGGTGCGTTAGGAGAGTGGAGAAGAGAAATCGGCCAAGTGCGTGTCGAGCCACGCGCAATGTAGGGTTCCGTAGTTGCCCATAATGACTTGCTGCAAGGGGTATTAATGTACAACAAATCCGACTGTTTATTTTGCTGAAAAAATAATTTAAATAACACTATTATAAGAACCTAAGTTTTGTGTAGAAAAATACTAGGTATGTATCCAGTTATTTATTGTAAACATAAAATGTGGTTTCCAAGATATACTACTACTATACATACGTAGTATCGTAGTACATTTCATACTAAAGTACGTATATCTTTAAGATTAAGCCAGCGCGCCCAATGTAAACTCACAGAAATAGGTATTTATAAGTTAACCGACGATTACTCGTAAACTAGTGATATCTACTTAGCCGTGATAGTTTTCCTTATGAATTCGTTATATGTACTACATTTGTGATATTTTTCACCTCATCCAAATTAATAGTTTAGCCAGCAGAGGGTGGGGGACACTTGAGTCTAACAATCTTTTTCACTTCAAAGCTTGATATTTGACAAACCAATCACTTGATCGAAAAATGATTTGAGCAAATTAATAATATTTTTTTAAAACCCCTCTAAGGATACCCCACATGATGGGGTACTCAACCAAAAAAAAATTCAACCCCACTATACATGTAGGGGAGATACCCTTAAAAAAAATATTTTCCTAAATTTTATTCTACAGTTTTGTTGCAATGTCTATATTCATGTCAAATATCAGCTTTCTAGGACCAGGCGTCTTTGAGCTAGGCTGCGGACGGACAGACGGACGGACATGACGAAACTATAAGGGTTCCTTGTGGACTACGGAACCCTAAAAAAGGGTAGTCAATGCCTTAAATTCCGGCGCTGACGAATTTTGGACCATTTCAATTGGGACCGGTAATTTGATACATGATCCAAATTTGATACATGATCAAAATATCATGAACCAAAGTCAGCACATAATTACGAAGATTGAAGATGAACCGAATGCAATTATTGAGAAGTCGGTCAAGTTTGTTGAGCAGATCTGCATTCAGGTCGAGATAACATAAATCACCATAGTCAATAACAGGGAATACCAAAGTTTGCACAAGCATTATCATGGTCTTGATCGGGAGGAAATTCTTCAGGCGATAGAGAGAACGTAAAGTATTGACCACTTTGTTGCTGACTTTCGACACTTGAACTTTCCAGTCTAGAGTCGCATCGATGTGCAGTCCTTAATAGAGGGGTTAAATGGTATCACAGAGCCATTAAAGATGATTGAGGGACTACCCCCAATCATCTTTGTAGACTTTACTTCACTAGAAGTAAAGTCTACACGTGCCAACATACGTGGACTTCCCCCGACAATAGCTTGACACTTGGTGGGGTTAACCCGAAGCCTGAATCTCGCTGACCATTCGTTTATCGAAACTAGATCTCGATTCACATCATCAATTGCGATGGATAGGTTGTCAACTTTCGCCTGGGAATAAATCTGTAAATTGTCAGCATACAGATGATACGCACACCGAAGTTCTTGAGTAATGATATTGATAAATAGTGAAAAAAGAAGTGGAGATAAGATGCCGCCTTGTGGAACGCCAGAATCAGTTTCACACCAGTTGGAAGATGATTCCTCACTGCGAACCGACTGCTGGCGACCACGAACATATGATGAGAACCATTCCGGCGCCACAGAGGAGATCCGAAGGTGGGAAAGGATGGCCAGAAGGACGTCGTGACTGACGGTATTGAAGGCGTTTGAGAAGTCAACCAAAGTCAGCACATAATAAAGTCTTGCTTAGTAAAGGCACTCTATCACGAAAACAGATAGGTAATCGTTTTTCTTTTAGTGTCTTATAAATCTTTTATACTGCTAAAATATCAAATTTTTTGAATATCATACAGCATTTATATACCGCTCAGCTTCTGAAATTTCTGGAGATATTATTAACAATACTAAACTTAAACATAGTTCACCAGTTTAACAAAATTGTCTTATTCCTTTATATACATACGTAGGTAAATATGTAGTCTGTTTGAAATAGATTTATTGTCTACCTGTATCAGTTTAGAATTTTTTTTTATGTATGGTAATTATTTTTTGACTTTGGACACATTATGAACGAAAAAATCATTCTCAATCTCTTCCCGAAAAAACTTTGATTGAGCACACCTTTTGCATTTCGTGTGAATTGTATTTAATATTCTTTCGGCGTACCTTAATACGGTACTAACCTACACTCACCAATAATTCGATTAAGGGCCGGAACATATCTGACGGAAGATCCGTCGCGTTTTATCGGTCGCGTAACGCCAATACATACAAATGTATAGAAAACGTTCAACCATTCACACCTGACCGATAATCCGTTAGTACGTCGAGCGTACTGACGGATTATCCGTCGACGTCGCGCGCACCACGCACCACGTGAATTTTGACCTTTGAGTAAGGAATATAAATGGAGAGGGCAAATAGTAGGTACATATAGAAAAATTACATTATTCACATATATTATTATACTAGCTGACCCAGCGAACTCCGTATCGCCTTTTTAAGAGTTTTTATTTAATTCCCTTTTTTCCAAGCCCCTTTTCCAAAGTTACCACTTAATTTCTTATCATTCCAGGGTCTATAAATTATGCAAAAACAAACATAGATTTTTATATAATATTGAATTACCCATTCCTTAAAATATCGGAGACGATACCCAGATCGACTTAAAATCCCGTCCGCCATGTTTGATCACGAAATAGATGTTGTATTTGGATTCACCATCTCTTAAATCATCAGAGACGATACCCACATTGATTTTTAAAAAAATTCCCATCCGCCATCTTGAATAACGAAATAGATGTTGTATTTAGATTCCCCATCCCTTCAAACATCGGAGACGATACCCATATTGATTTAAAAAAAAATCCCATCCGCCATCTTTGATCACGAAATAGATAGTGTTTTTGGATTCCCCATCCCTTTAAACATCGGAGACGATACCAATATTGATTTTTTTAAATTTTCCCATCCGCCATCTTTGATTGCCCATCCGCCATCTTTGATCACGAAATAGGTGTTGTATTTCGATTCTCCACCCCTTAAAATATCGAAGGCGATACCCATATTGATATTTAAAATTTTCTCATCCGCCATCTTTGATTTCCCGTCCGCCATCTTGGATCACTAAATAAATTTCATATTATTAATCAGCGTCCCGAAAATCTCGAAAACGATACCCAGATAGATTGTATCCTATTCGTTTAGCCTTTTTTTTGCCTTTGACCCAACCCTCCCCCTTCTCGTTTGACTATTTTATTATTCTTGTCTGGCCCCTAAAAGTTGTGGCGTAAGTTTATATAGCCTATAGCCTTTCGGAATAATTGGGCTATCATAGGCAATAACAATTTTTAAAATCCGACTGCTAGTTCCTGAGATTAGCCGACATTATGTTTTAGCCTTTTTAGCCTTTTGCCCGGCCCCAAAGGGTCGGAGCGTTATGTTATATAGCCTATAGCCTTTCGGAATAACTGGGCTATCGTATACAAAAAGAATTTTTCAGATCCGACCGGTAGTTCCTGAGATTAACGCGTTCAAACAAACAAACAAACAAACAAACAAACAAACAAACAAACAAACAAACAAACAAACAAACAAACAAAGTCTTCCGCTTCATTATATTAGTATAGATTTTATATTTATAGACTCACGGCTGTATCCCCGGAGGGGTAGGCAGAGGTGTAATATTACACCCACATTTCGCCATGATTTTTTTTATACACATATATACGAAATCGACATAAAGCCACCAAACATAGTGTTGTCTCGTTTTGTCTTAGGGATATCTCTGTCAGAAAAAAGAGATAGCCATAGTTTACTGAATAAATTAATCATGACGATATTTTATTAGAAATGTCATTCGTGCCACTATCGCCATATTTTTCGCCAAGGTTTGTGGTACATCTGCTGTGAAATCGTTGTCTATCGAACATAATAATTTTGTTTTTGTGCATAAATATGTCTAAAAACCGATATTGGCTCTCAGAGAATATTTTGTTACATATTTCATACAAGGGTCGTCTTTCGCTTTGCCATTTTCGCCCACATTTGCATTATGGAATAAACTAATCTGGCAAAAGATTTAAACTAACAAAGGTAACTTACTACAAAAATGTATTATTCTCCTCTAACCGGCTCCATATCGTTATCGATTACATTCTGGAGAACAACCCAAATGGCAACCATTTTATTTGTTCAACATTTCGTAAGTGTGCACGCTAATTTCGTAGGTGTGCACGCTAAATTCGTAGGTATTGGACATACCATATCCATGTCATTCCCAGATCGGTGATTTTAAGATTGTAAGATTCCAGGGCCGCCAGAACTTACTTATTTTTTCAGAAACGAAATGTGTAGAATAATGTAGTGTTAGTATCTGCTATGAGTGTACGCATATTTGCTAGCTTGGATCGAGGGCCAATTTTTGGGTATGAGGTGCTAAAGGTCCACGGGAACAATTTCCATACATGCCTATATAGAAAACATTTTGTGTCTTGCTCTGCAACTGTAGTCTGTAACCCCTTCTATATCATTTGTATAAGTTTTGTGAAAAACCGTAACTAAATCGTATTATCGTCTTTTATTTTTGAACCTCCATACCTAAATAGGATATATATTTAAATAACGCTTGTTGGCTACTATAAAAAATTAGAATTGCAAAATAAATAACTACAAGACTTCAGTGACTACATAACATCAGGGAACACGAAAAATGATTAGGTAAAAGAATATGACAGTAAAATATTGAGCTGCCCTGAGTACGGCCCTGTACGAACAAACTTATATGTGTGCTTATGCACGCTTTCAGCGAATGTGTGCAGATACGCTCGACGCATTTTCCGCCAGATGTGTACCGATTCATTTGACGGAATAGACGCGACCGAAGATACGTTCGACGCATCTTCGGTCAGGTATGTTCCGCCCCTAAATACAATCATAATGGCTCCTAAATTGTATAATTATTATTATATTAGCATATTAATGTGTTGATTTAAGAGTTCTCATCACATTTGAATCATTGGCTACATGATATGCTCACCAACCGAAATACTCACTTCCCCAATCACACTGCGAAGTGTGGTTAAATTTTACATCAAAAAATAATTTTTGTTTCTCTTATTTGTTCGAAGTTTCGCCGAACTTTGGGCCTCTGATTTCAATATCGCTAAACTCTCATGGGTGAACCTTGCTGGCATTGCGTGGTTTTCAAAGGCCAGAGGAAGGCCCTTCATTTAAGACGACTTGCTGCTACTGTTTCCTGGGAGAAAACCTAATCAGAACAATTTATGCGTTGTGCATAAGGTTTTGTTATTTAGTGGTAAAAATAGAGACTGGGCCGTCTTAGGCCATACTGGGCCTCATAGGAACACGATTATAGCTGGCTTTTGTACGTTTATGTACAAAAAAGTGAGTGTTAGGAACAGTTTTCTGCTATGCTCCTATTTTTCATAAAGTTTGATGCCAGAAATCAAATATTAACTTAAATATTAATAAACTTTGTATAGCATGTTAATATTTCTGGCCCTTAGGTTGTCCCGTAGAAATGGGCCGTCTTGGGCAAGTACACCATGTACCCATATGATTAGGGCAGTATTGGAAGCAGGTTCGTTATCCTAGTGGTAAGAGGCCAAGACCGACAGATCACCAGGTATTTAAGGGGTGTAAAACTCCTCCACCCTAAGAAAAAGCCAACAAACTTTAATCATCTAATATTTTAATTACTTGAGTATTATCTATAACAAAAAAGCCCTTCCCGGAACGAGACCAGGCTAGCTTCGTGCGGTTTGTGAAACTTTACACACCATACTAAACGTATAAGAGGAATAACGGAGGTTAGGTTCCGACTTGATTGATAACCAATAACGTTAATGTTTGCTTAGAGGCGGTTGAGACAACGTCTCGCGTAGCCATTTGGTACTGGAGTGCATATAAATAAATGTGAGCGTATTATTTATTTTCGATGGGAATGGTTTAGAGACAAGAAAAAATAATCAGTTTTAGTACATATTTTTTTTAATAAATTCGTTTCAATTTTCAGAAATCCGTTTCGTCACTTTGGACCCTTTAGTTCTAAAATCCTAATATATATTTTTAACCCATTTTTTTTTTGGTGTCGGGTTGGAAAATCCTCATGGAGTCCCTTCGCCCTGGGAGGGAAGGACGAAGGGACTGTCAGACTCTTACTAACTAAAAACCAACCCGTGTTCCTCTTGTACCCATGTGTCGGAGGGTAGGGTTTCACCGAAGCATTCCTGTCAACCCCCTGACGGGTATTGGCCCGCCAGATGGTCAGGCGGGCTCCGAACGAAACCCCCTTGGCGGTGGATGGTGTTGAGCTCCGCCGCCGAAACACCCAGCGGCCGCAGAGGATAGAGAGGACGGCAACGCAACACCGCATCTCCTCTTCCTCTGCGGCCCCACCGCGACGCAACGATGCCCCACGCCCCCATTTGGTCGCGGGAGATAGGGCGCGGGACAACGCAACACCAACACGCCTCTCCTCCCTGGACCACACCCGACTGCGAGGGACAGACAGAACTGTCCCCCGCACCCGCACCTATGGACGCATCCTACGCAGGCCTCACGCAAGCCCACGTGGAGCGTCCCCTCTCGGGATCCCGCTTAGCTTCACCGTGGGAGAAAATCAAATCCACGGTTACTAAGCCCCCAACCACGACAAGGTGGAGATCCCACGGAGGGGATATTTTTTAAACCAAAATTTTTGATTAGAACAATACCTAGTTAATAAGTTTTCTAAAAAGTAACAATTTTGAGCCAAAAAGTGAATAGTTTTTTTTAATTTCGATTAATTTGATGAAAACGTGGAAAATTGCAAAATAATCTTTAATGCTCGATATCTCAGAAACCGTTAATTTTGGACCCCTAGTTGATGGCGATAAAATTGTTGCAAATGACCTCAAATATAACCTCCTTCAATGAAGTGTTCGAATTACCTATCACCCTGTATATATAATGATATAATAACCGACAAAATGCATGCCCAGAACCCAGTGCCTTGCCTTAGACTTTGTTGCTACTTACTCTCAGTGAATCTATCTGTATGACTCAAAGTATTTAACGCTGAAGAGTTAAAACGGCCATCCGTTGACATTCCATGCAGTAATAGATTCTATTACTAGTTCTATTTTATGACGTACTAAATGTAATATAAAGCTCACCTAACCTATGTATGTATATGCACATAGGTGTAGGTAATGACATAAATCGATAATCGGAGTAATTTTATGACGCCGTATTTTATCGCTTTCAAATTTATGCACGCTCATAAACCGAAGTAACACTAATGACTGAATTACACGTAGATAGGTTCTAGAAGTAAATCTGGTGTAATCTCTGTTATTCCACATGAGCAAATAGAGATAGCACGACAAAGAAAGAAAAGATCTTCAAGGCCGTAGTTTACTTTGTAAACTACGGCTTTGAAGACCTTTTCTTCATTTTAAGATAACATAGAAAAGATGACTGAATTCTGTTATAACGTCGCTTACCGACCATATAGCAGGGCATACAGCTTGTTTGACGAAGAACATTTAGATAAGGAACTGTCGCATATAAGCTACGTTCTACTCAGAAACGGATACAGTGGGCGCATTGACCACCCAGACATACTAAAAAACACCTGGACTTCAAGGTTGTACGACACCCAGCGTACTAACCGTACGTCAAAGGAGTGACAAATAAGGTCGCCAATATCCTTAAGAAGGTTTCAGTTAAAACTATCTTCACTCCATTTAAGAAACTGTCGCAGCATATAAGAACGCCGAAAGTCAGTCTTCCCTTAGAAAAGCCAGGTGTATACAAGATTTACTGCAGCTGTGGGAGTTCCTATATAAGACAAACAAAACGCACCATCATACAATGTTATTCAAACGGGTCTTATTCGCGATATTTTATTAAGACCCGTTTTAATAAAATTGTATGATGTATACAAATCGCGAAAGTTTAAAATCGATTAAAACGCACCATCTCTTGCCGGATAAAGGAACACATCAGGGCAGTCAAAAATAATGAGCCACATCGACTGTCGAGTATCTGGCATCCCGTGGTCCGTCTATGTAAAACCCGTGAAACGAAAAGACTCAAACCGCGAGCTGACGTAGCGATAGCGATAACAGTGATAGTGGTGTTGTACGCAAAAAACGAACAAGGAAGCGGGTAGACCGTTTTACTTGCTCGTAACATTCATTCACCCGCAATACCCCGCAATACCCTCAGTACATCCGTGAACATAGCGCTTGCAACAGTGCCAAAATATCGGTTACTCCAATCAAAGGTACGTGGTATATATCCCGAAAGACAATTTAAAATAATTAAAAATGTGTAACGTATGTCCGGTACCTACTGAGTGTACGTCATAATACCGTGGTAAAGTTCATAAATTCTTGCAACACTTGTATCGCGCACAAACATCAGAACCATGCACCATTGGGAACCATGGGACGACCCAAAGTGTGTTCACGACCCTTCCAAACCATTCGTGTAGATTTGGTGGGGCCATTACCCATCACAAGAAAACAAAATGCCTACATCTTTGTAGTAACTTGTTGTTTTAGTAAATACTGTCTTCTTTTTCCTATCAGGCGCGCAACTGCTGAAATAATAGCTAATATTTTGGAAGAAAAATATTTTTAGTTCATGGTATACCATCTACAATTATATTAGATAATGGTAAACAGTTTGTAAGTGCTACTTTAAAAGCTATGTTGCAGAAGTACAAAATTCCTAATCTTTATTATACTCCTAAATATTTCCCACATGTGAATACGGTCGAACACTATAATAAAACCATTGGTTATACCTTAGCGGCGTTTGTAGGAAATTACCAGAGATTATGGGACACTCTCCTACCTAAGGTGCAGTTTGCATTAAATACCGCAGTTAATGAAGTCACGGGCTATACACCTAGTTTTTTAGTCTATGGACGTGAATTAGTTCCATGCGGCTCACACTATGTCGACACGGACGCTGATGATATAGTATACATACCTAGGGACGATTACGCAGAAAATATAAGTCACTTATCAGGCATATTTGATAAAGTTCAGGCACTCCTCATTCAAGCTCATGCTAGGAATTCCCAAACTTATAATTTACGCCGTAAACCAGCTGAGTTTAATGTGGGAGACACTGTGTGGAAAAGGACTTTTTATCAGAGCGACAAGGATAAGTCCTTCTGTAAGAAACTAGCCCCTAAATTCGTGAAGTGCACAGTGATTACTAAAAAGTCGCCTCTCGTTTACGAGTTGTCGGACGCGTCTGGAAATTCTATTGGGTTTTGGCACATAAAGGACCTGAAACTTATACACTATGGCACCTAACTAATTGTTACAAACCGTATAAGACTTTCCCTTCTTTTCCTTCTTTCTTTCTATATGCCGTCTTAGCTTGGACAGTAGCGGGCTCATAGACCCAACGCAGCTAGTCGGATTTTTTTTGTTAGCCACGTAAAATCCTCTCCTAAGGCGGGCGGTATTGTAACGTATGTCCGGTACCTACCGAGTGTACGTCATAATACCGTCCATACGCTCAGCCAATCAGAGAAGGCCATCGTCCGCGCTCGTGAGTTTTGCCCATATTTGGTAATGCGCCGACACGAACTCTGATGGAGGGCCCGGTATATAAGGGGGCCGACAGAGAGGCCGGCACCGGTCCTGATTGTTACCGTGCCTAACTTTATGCTACATCTACGTTGAACGTGTATCCTGGTCCCAGCTGTGGGTAAGTTACTACATTTACTGCGTTAGCGTACTGCCCATCTCTCTACCTGCTGGCTGAGGCCGGCTGACGCCACTTGCCTGACTCTATTGGTTATGGCTTTCCTAATGCTGCATTCCTTCAGGGTCCAGGTCTACCTTGGAAGCTCCGGGCTACGCTACCCTAGCTATCTACACTTCCAAGCACCGTCCTCGACGGCACCTCTGCCGAAGAGTCTGGCCCTGCCCTGCTCATCGCACTCACACCGCCGGCGCCTGCCAGCTGAACCAACAGCCTGCGAGGATCTGCCCACTACGCGCAGCCCTTCGAGCAGCCTGCCCTGCACACTACCGGAGGGAACAGCGTGGTAGACTGCAGCCCTTATTGTTCAGGCCAGTGTCGTGTTGTTGGTCGGTCATACTCGTGCAAAGGAAGTGAGACAATACTCGACAATTAACGCATAGAACCTCTTCTGCGTTTTAATACCAGAACCCGCTACAAATGACCACGAAAGTTTAAAAACCAAGTTCATTTCATTTTTCTCAAAAATGCGTGCTCTTTATGATACACCACGGTTACGGTATAAATAAAAATTTGCTCGGAATTCAACTCGTGTGAGGAACGTGTGAGGAACTATAAAAATCAAAGCAACTGCCGCCCAAACACTCGAAATCCTATGATTTAAAATTATTCTATATGTGAGTTAGATGCCAACTCCTTTAAAACGGCTGGACTATTTCGGATTAAATTGTCTATTTTACACATTGTCCAACCAGCCTTTTTAATTTTTGATGCTCTTATAATACATGACATATAAAAACAACTTTACACTCTCTAATTCTACAAAGATTAATGTACTTTATATCTTAACATCCTTAGTTTAGACATGAAGGAAACTAGACAATATAATTGCCTATCTCGCGGGTAGCTGTCTGCGCAAGATGGGGAGTATCGGGGTAAAGTTTAGTCTTTTACTATCAATCAACATGTTCGGCCACGCAAGAATGGACTCTGAAACAAAGTACGATTTTCCTGTTATAACATTTTCTTGACTGACCGCTACAACTTGAAGTTTCTATATAATGTAGAACAAATTCTACTTGTACACGTTTATATAACATTGAGATTCTTCGTATCCTTTTAGTTATGCTACGTCATGCTGGGAAATAATGTGGCTTTTATTGATAAGTACATATTAAGTATCTAAGCGCGTGAGGTTTGTAAAAATAGAAGGAAGTGGCATTCTGTTGTCCCTGCCTAGTGCCTACCCCGACGGGAAAATATGTATGAATTAAGTATAGTCACGAGATTGCTGAACTAGAATCCGATATAAACAGAACCATAATATTAGTTTTATATTTGGATACAGACAGGAAAATTATAAGATATGTACCTACCTCTTGCACATACGTACCTACGTGTTAGGGCTGATTTTCAAAAGCCAGACAACAAATTTTCCCAACCACTACCTGCGATTTGATGAACCACAGATACTCGCAAAAGAACACTGTTTTCTTCCAAGGATGATACGAGAGGCTATTGAAATTAAAAAACACCCTAATTTCAATAGGGAAGATGGTTTGAATGTTCCTCCAGCTTGGGACCCTGTCATAAAGCAAATGAAACCCAAGGACAAAGTCACCAGAAGACCTAAGGGCACTGTGAGCTCATTCTGCGTAAATAGTAACACCAGTAGTTGAAAAATGTTCGGGTACTTTGAGATAACTTATACATTCAAGAAAAAGACAAATATCACCTCAGTCTGCCGTGAACATGAATCCTGTAAGGAATTCGAAACGTCGGCTAATAATAAATTAAAAATTTAGTTTCTAGATCATTCGTTTCAAATGTAATAACTTAGTGAAATCAATACATCGCGATAAAATCCGTAAACTGTAGTTTAATTTCAATGTGTAACGTTCGCGTAAACCCAAGAAGATACTATAAACAAATTTTCAGTACTTACTCGTAAATATAATAATATTTATTCCTACTTAAAATCAAACTTTTTATTTATAAATGTTGTGATTTATAGTAAAATACATATATTACAGCTAAATAAAATAAAATAAATGTTCTTAATTTAGTACAATGTAGTATACATAGTTTTAATTCGTTAAAAATTTATACAATAAATCAAATAACTTAACAACATCTATAATTAAATCCGGAATTCAGTGAATTGAAATGAAATAAAATAAACAAACTTTGCTTTTGGAATGCCGAACGAAATCTTCTTTTAATAATTTAGGCGGTTATCAATGAGACAAAATGAACAGTTCTGAAGCCATTCCATTAATTAATTCAGGACTTCTCATTTTAAATTAAACCCTTTCCTTCGATACCTTTTTAGACAGAAAAATGTAATTAATTTGAGCCAGAACGTGAAGTAACGTGTTTGGCAAACATCCTGCGGGTTCATAAATAGGACTGTTTGTTATTAGCTTTAAATGAATGTGTAAGTGAATTAAACGTCACATGGGATTAGTGTACCTATTTGTGATAAATATTTCGGACCTACTTGGATTGTAAATGTGCAGTGAGATGGAAATTTTAAATTGTTTAAAATTGATGGAAAGTTTCCATTACGAAGCAGAATTATTATTAGATAATTATTTATTCAAAAAGTACTTTGCTAAGGTATAAACCAAGACAAACAAGATAGTTGTGTCCAAAGTCTTGTTGACTTTTATTTAAATTTTATATTTTTACATAGATTTAATTAGTCTCTCGAGCAGAACATGAAGTTTTTACGGCATTATGGTTTATTTTAGCCAAAATAAATTATTATCTTCTATAATTAATAATAAAAAGCTATAGTTTGCGACACAATACTCTGAAGTATGGTCATCATCATCTTCACTAGCCCGGTTTCATCCAAGACTTTTGCCTTGGCGCCTAGTCTAAGCTGATTCGGCACATGACTGTTAGCTTTTTTATAGGGCAACTACAGTTCGACTTCCGTAACCCAAAAACATAACCATATTCCATTATCAGTATACTTAACTCATCATAATGACTAACATGTCAGACCACAGAGTCTGTCAGATTTTCATGACAGACTCTGTGGTCTGACATTCGTCAAGTTCACAAATAAATGTTGCTAGTATTGCAATGTTGGGATTTGGTTCGTTAAATAAAAGATGTTAGTTGTATGAGTGAATAACGTATAATGCATCGTATTATAAAGGTTATACTTATTATATAGGAAGGAAGGCGTTACACGTACTACAGTATAAGCGAAATGCATAGTTTTCTTGATTCCTAATACTAACGCAAATTAACTTTCAATATTTTGAAATAGTGTCATGTTGCATTTAGTTCATAGTAACAATAGTGCAAAAAATCTGACTAAGCTAAGTATCAATGTGCTGCCAATACGGCAAGATAGTGAGTATTCACTCGTTTGAAGTCTGCCAGTGTTTGCACGTAGATAAAATGATTTAGCAGTCTTGAGAGCCCAGTGAATAGTTTTTGGATGAACGACTCGTCAACCGCAGCCGTAATAGAGTTAGATCTCTACATTCTTTACTGGGTCTTGACATTCACGATAGCTAATATCGTAAGCACCTAGCCTAGAGAGGCTCTCTTTTGTCTTTACGGTTGAAACTTACATGACGGTTTCATTCTCTACCTCTTGCGTCAGTTAGAGGGGGTGTATGTAACTCGCCTACACAGGCGTTCGTAGTCTACCTAGTAAAGTCACTACGGTATCCCTAGTGTCCTAACGTCGGGAGTAGCGGCGGGCCCTCATGTATTTCAGAATATTATTTTGTAAACGTGTTATCAGTTATCTGATTGCCATAGAACGATCTCTGCTTAGGTTGGGAACATTATGTCCATGTGAGGATATTATTATTATTTATTTTTAATTTTAATGCATTTTGAAAATGAAAGTATGTGTACAAATCATGAAATATTTGCTTTTATTAAAGTTTTGTAAATATAGATTCACGCTTTGAAAAGCTCAGCAGCAATAACTAATTTAGGTTTAAACCTTTAAGTGAACCTCGTCATGAATGTGTTGTTGATTGGGTGCATACGCACAAAAACATTTGGCTCTCGCTTAGTTTTTCAGAGTTAGAAGTGTTTTTGTCAATTCACCAACACAGAAAATTACTGGTATGGTTGCTGTTTTACTTTATTTATAAAATAGCTGTGCCCGCGGTTAGCTAATATTTGTGAAAAGTATTATTTTGACGACCAGCAGCATTGAAGTAGTATATTTTAATGCAGAGACCTGAATCATTTCTTTCAAACAAAGGTTATACTTCTTTACTTATACTTCTTAATGCAGTGCCATAGGGTTTCTCGCAGCATGGTAGAATTAATGAAAACCTCAATTTGTCACAGTGTGAAAACGAAATAAGCGAAATCGTATTCAAATGAAGATGATATCTAGATTCAAAATGATGTGGTATTCAATCAGAAATTCAATTAACATCAAACAACGAGCAATAAATGATCTGAATGTCTAAAAACAATAGCAGAGCAAAATGCTTATACATATGCATTCGTGCTAACAAGCGCGGATCGCAATGTTCAATATCTAAGTGAATTTCAATAGAGTGCCCTCCAAGAGAAAATTGGAAGGAAATCTGAATATTCCTCGGCAATTTAGAAAAAAGTATGTTAATCAATCCTCAGAGATGGTTACTATTTTCATAAATTGATTGCCTCGAGCCAATATCAAAAGAATTGTAATATTGAAGTATCGACCCACGAGACCTTCAATAATGACATGTACAAGTCGACCACTCTGGATTGAAAGGAATGAAGTGGGGGTTAACGAACTCGCTCTATCAAATCAGATTACTTCGGCGCTGTTGTTCGTCTGAGTTTGAAAATATAAATCATACCTTCCCACAAAGATCGATAAAAGCCTCGTATTCTATAAACCTATTTTCGTCATTATTGTTAAGGTCTCAAGAAGCAATAGCATTGAGATACTAACAGACTGCCATGCAGAGGTTAGTTATCGAGTAAAAACTAAACACGGCGTGTAACACTAACTTATCAAAGATATATGCGTATAAAAGAAGAAAATGCTACTAGGGTCCGTTAAACACAATCAAACATCCTAGACGCGAAGCTACACATAACACATGTTAATAATAAATCTCATAAATATTCTGCTACACAATGCACTCTTTTAAGGTTGTGTTTTAAGCAACTTCGTAGAACGTCGTAGTCTATTATACTATTTATTATGCAAACACTTTTTCATTCGAAGCTGCATTGGATTAAAAAAAGAAACTTTATATTTTTAAGAAAGTAAAATCGTACCCGCCAGAAAATTGTGTACTTTATTACTATTCGACTGTAATTTATTCACAAAAAACTAAAATTGAAACAGTAACAAACTTTTTACAACTGCTACAGGCTGATTCTGACCAAATATATGCACTCATCATTATCGCAAAAGAAATATTTTAAAAGACAACACAACGTCTAGACTCAATTGAATACATATATTTTTCTGGTCGTTCACAGTTGAATCGTGAAATCCATACATTAGATAGATACAAAGATGTTTTTTTTCTAAATATTAGCCACTTCTAAATAAACCAGCCTTCCCAATTTTGCTATTGCTTTGATTTGATTGTGCGTGTAATAACGATGTAATCACTTCACATTTTGACAAATAGCAGTAATCTTAAACATATCCCTCCTTGTCGGTTCATTCTAATATACTTGTAAACCAGAGATACAATCCACAGAAACTACTACTAAAAACATTAATCTCGAAACTTAAAAAGAAACCTAAAATAAATCCATACAGAAGAGGCGAACCATAATATCGCTCGGTGTGTGAACACTAAAACACGTACAAGCACATTGACACAAAGACCACAGGTGCCTTTAAACGACTCTATTTATCACACAAAGCTAAACAAAACGTTTACCTACGACTAAATGAAAACAGGCGCAAGTGCTTGTGCGACCACAAACCCAGGCAACCTAGCATTTTCATTCGCTACCCACTGGGTCGGAAGGACCGAATAGCTTTCGACCAAGTTTTTAAATAGTAAAGGACTTTTCATTTTAACGCGTGTCATGCGAAGTTGGGTATGCTGTTTAAAATAATGTTTGTTTATAGCACAACACACACACAATATATTCGTATCATTAGGTATTGCATCGGACTTGAATGAATCTGACGGTGCATTATTATGACATTATAGCTGCAGTAAAGGTTTTAAAGTATTTTAACGATATTATCCCTCAGGCTATATAATAGGTACATAAATTGTATCTTCAATGTTTTACGGTTCCGGATTGGTAGATCTTAGCTTTCATAGGTGAAATAAAAATAAGATGCCGCAGTTCGTTTTTTTACGGTAAAATATCTAAATGAAACATATTATTTATGAGCCAGAATAGTTATTCTGAAATTACCTAGCAGTATTTTAAAGAAATTAATATTTAAATTTTCGATTTCAAAGGCGTTGAAAGAAATAAAATTTTTATACTATGTTACTGCATCCTTTATTACGTCTGCGCAAACTAGGAGTAGTAAAATAAAAAAGAAACAAAATATTGTATTTTTAATTAAATTGTTACTTTTTAATAACGGGCGGCCATTATTAAAATTTCTTGATTCACTACTAGCGTATTGCATTTACACCAAAATAAATTAAAATGCTTACGCAATTTTGTTAATTATGCCTGCAATGTAATGAATGCTGCAGGTAACAATAGTACCATGTACTATGGCTTTTGTAATGGGATTAGCAGCTATAAATACCTTCATGAGTATTATACGTGGTTATCATTAACATCATTATTGAGTTTATACAAAGGATATGAATGTAATGGCTACTTAACTGTTCTGTGAATCATACACAGAGATTAAATCGATAGCGTTCTAATTGAGATTTAACATAGTATTTTCTTGGGTTTACGAGAATGTTACACGTTGAAATTAAACTACATTCGGTTTAAATGTAATAACTTAGTGAAACCAATACATCGCGATAAAATCCGTAAACTGTAGTTTAATTTCAAAAGATTTAACATATTCACAGTGTGAGCTTTGTGAAAATAAATTATATATTAAGTTCAGATAACTGCTGTATTTCTTAGAAGAATGGTTTAACAGAAGGATCACTTTAACGTAAGACGACGAAATTCTTTTTGGATTTTTTCAACAGCCGGTGAATATGCTAAATACTAATATGTTCATCTCTATTAACATTAAGATATTGAATTTCTTTCGGCAGAAATATCTATTGCTACTAAAACAAAACCTAACTATTACGTACTACCGAATGTTTCCTTTGGTCATATATGTGTGCCTCAATTTGATTAAATCAAAGTTGTAGAAGTCTCATAACGGTTATGATGTTACCCGTTTGTTCCTTTCAAATATTTTGCCAAGGCATCCTCAAGCTTGTGACTAGACTACGAAAACACTAGCATCTGCCAATTGCATGAGTCTACAAATTCATTTAAACAACACACCATCCCTTTCTTTCCACAAATTTAAAATAAGATAGACATATTTTACAACTGCCAAATTAGTACACGAACAAATTTGTCGTTAACGGAAATTTTGTTGCTCCCTTTATTGTACTTTTCTAATTAGCGTACAAAAAAAATGTGGCAAACCTTTCTTTGTTGTGACTTTGATTGAATGTGATGTATTATTTAAGTTCGATTGTATTAATTCTACCGACATTATAAGTTCTTTTCAATCTCTAGAGTCTAAGAATACAGGTGATCTCTGGGGCATTTCTGTTAAGGTTTTAAAAAGTATAATTGATGTAGTAGCTCCTTATTTAAGCAACTTATTTAATAAGTGTATTGAATCAGGTGTTTTACCCATCTTATGAAACACAGTAGGATAATACCTCTTTTCAAATCCGGCAGTAAGACTAATCCTAGTAATTATAGGCCAATATCGATACTACCTGCCTTTAGTAAGATTTTTGAAAAGATCAAACTCAAGCAATTACTTAGACATTTTAATCTAAACAGCCTCCTTCATAGTGAGCAATATGGATTTACCAAGGGTCACTCGACAACAGATGCAGGAGTAGCGTTACTTAAACACATATTCAGTGCATGGGAGAATGCCCAAAATGCTATTGGTGTGTTTTGCGACCTTTCGAAAGCATTCGATTGTGTCTGCCATGAAACGCTCTTATGCAAACTTAGACATTACGGTGTACATACTAAAGCATTGGAAGTCATTAAGTCATACTTAAGTGACAGAATCCAATGTGTTGAAATAAACGGCTCAAAATCCAGTGGCTTACCTGTTGATTTAGGAGTGCCGCAAGGCAGCATCCTAGGGCCTTTCTTGTTTTTTGTTTACATAAACGATTTACCTTTTTACTTGAAAAACATTTGTGACGTTGTACTGTTTGCTGACGATACTTCTTTGATATTCAAAGTAGATAGAAATAAGGAACATTTTAACGAAATAAACAGTGCGCTCATTCAAGTAACTAAATGGTTTAATGTAAACAATCTGGTACTGAACGCCAAAAAAACAAAATGTATTAAGTTTGCTCTGCCTAATGTCAGAAACCTTGGTCCTAGTATAGCTCTAAATGACGATGTTCTCGAAACATCTGAATCTACATTATTTCTAGGAATAACACTTGATTCGAAATTACAGTGGGGTGCGCACGTTACATATCTCTCAGGGAAACTTAGCTCAGCTGCTTATGCCATTAAGAAGGTTCGTAGGTTGACTGATGTCGATGCGGCTAGATTGGTTTATTTTAGCTATTTTCATAGTGTTATGTCATATGGCATATTATTATGGGGTAGGGCCGCTGACATCGAAAATATTTTTATCTTACAAAAACGAGCAGTTAGGGCCATTTACCAGTTAAAGACAAGAGTCTCACTTAAAGAAAAATTTAAAACTATTGGTATTCTCATGCATAACACTGGCATAAATATATTGTGATGCTACAATCACAATATATTTATGCCAGTGTTATGCATGTACGACTACATATAAATTCTTACAAAATGAATAGTGACATACACAATAATAATACTAAGAACAGGCACAAATTATGTGTACCATATTTCCGTTTACACAAAACGCATAGCTCTTTTATTGGGCTTAGTATAAGAATCTATAATAAAATACCTAGTAATATTTTAGACTTGCCTTTAAGGTCGTTTCAGACAATTGTTAAAAATAATCTTTTACTAAAGGCATATTATAGTTTAAATGAGTATTATATATATATTATAATTTCAAGAATTTTTTGTTTTCAACTAAATAGCCTAAACACGTTCGTTTCAGTTCCATCATCAGATCTCGGAAATCATCCAATACCAAAGACAAAACAAACGAGCCTAAACACAATGATATTGCGTTATTGTATTACAAAGATCCCATGGCCACCTTCCTGCTCCATCATCAGAGTTTGGTAAATATTCAGCACTATAGTCCATGTAAAGACGAATCCAAAGAGCCCAAACTCAATGGCATTGCGTCTTTGTATTACAAAGATGCCATGGCCACCTTCCTGCTCCATTGTCAGACCCTGGAAAACATCCAGTACCAAAGTCCATGTAAAGACCAACAAACGACCCTAAACTCGATGATATTGGGTTACCTTCCAGCTCTATCATTAGACCATGGAAATCATCCAGCATCAAAGACTATGTAAAGACGACTCAAACGAGCCCAAACTCGATGGGATTGCGTAATTGTATTACAAATATCCCATGGCTACCTTCCTGCTCCATCATCAGAGTTTGGTGAACATTCAGCACTAAAGTCCATGTAAAGACGAATCAAACGAGCCCAAGCTCAATGGGATTGCGTCTTTGTATTACAAACATCCCATGGCAACCTTCTTGCTCCATCATCAGACCCTGCAAAACATCCAGTACCAAAGTCCAGTGTAAAGACGAATCAAACGACCTTAACCTCGATGAGATTGGGTTATTGTATCACAAAGATCTCATGGTTACCTTCCAACTCTATCATCAGACCATGGAAATCATCTAGCATCAAAGTCCATGTAAAAGACGACTCAAACGAGCCCAAACTCGACGGCATTGGGTTGTTAGGGTCAAATCGCTTCAAGTGTGCTTATAAAATTTGAAGAGTTCCTTCGATTTCTCAGGATTCCATGATCAGATCCTGACCTGATTATTATGGGACCAACTAGGAGGTATACTCTTTCAATCAAAACAAGAATTTTCGAAATCGGTCCAGGCGTCTTAGAGAAATCGGGGAACATACATAAAAAAAAAAAGATTCCGACGAATTGTAAACCTCCTCCTTTTTTTGAAGTCGGTTAAAAAGAGTGGCCGCGAGTTTTATTGCCCGTTCTTTCTCGTGGTTCTACCTATTGCATTGCGAACGTGGCAGTAAATGTAAATGTAGAATCATCTAGTAATTAACTTTAACTTTTGACGTTCATAAGCGTCACTTTGTGGCCTAAATGAATAAATGATTTTGAGTTTGAGATTCAAATTAATGCGACGTGCTGAAGCTAAACATTGGCAGCATTATACTCAGTAAATACAGTTAAGTTAAATGAAGATGTTGAACAGGGAAAATATTTCAATAAGATGTCATAAACGTGATATATGAAACTCATGATAATTAAAAACATGAAGAAATTGAATACGAAATAGCACAGCGTGGTGTCAAAGCACAGTGTCAAGTAATAGGTAATTTATATATTTTTATCCTTTATCCTTATATGAACAAATAAAAGGCTGACGCACGATATAAAATCACATGAAGCCGTGAAAATGTTTACAACTCTAACTCATCAGACTGTGAAAGAATACATTTTCCCCACTTTCCTCCGTTAGTGGCACTCCTCCGTAGCGGCGATCCCTTAAAAGCCGGAAAATTTGTCCAATTTGCTCTTTGGCCCGGCTTTGATATTTCGATTCAAAAGAGATTTTATGTACAGTTCGCATCGGGAGCACAAAGCTGATTTCAACAACATATCGTGTTTTCTATTGTCTATAAAAATGTTTCGTGATAAGTTTTAGGAACTTTTCCTGTGAGGGGAATAAGCGTTATGTTTAATTAAATACGAGGGGTGTACGCGCGTAAGCGCACGTCTTTCTGAATTCTAGTCTCGCGCGCCGATGGTAGTAGTCCGATGAATTTTGCTGTAAGCAAAGTGGAGACGCATCGCCGAAATCCTTCGAGGGTTACTTAGAGACTTTGTCATGTAAATAAGCCACTCAAACCCCTATGGGTAGCGCTATTCAAACTTAAATATTGTAAATATTTTATTTCTGAATAGATGCCATCACTTTGACCTTGACGACGTTATTTTCTTTCAAATGCTGAAAAATGTGATCCAATTAAAGTGTAATAACAGAGAACCATTTGTCATGTTTATAGTATTTATTACTGTAGTGACTGCCTTCAGGGCGGAGATAAGTAGCGTTTAAGGTTCTTACATTATACATATCAACATGTTAGTGTATATAATATGCTTTCTAGGCTATTTTAAGCGATTTTAAACTTTCGCGATTTGTATACATCATACAAAATAAATTAGCGGGTCTTAATCGCGTACAACTAACTTATTTAAGGTATAGGTTCCAGGATAGTACGTGAAGCGGTAGAAATCAAGAAACATAACAATTTCAACCGGGAGGATGGATATAGATTATCGCCTACTTGGAATCCAGTCATCAGCAAGTGTAGACACCGCCGCAGTGATAAATCTCAACAGTGTGTAGACGTCATTAGTGTAGTGTGTCGGAGTACCGACATTGCGAACTTAAATAAAGACCAAGTGAGGGTAGGTGCCGAAACCCGCACTTCCACAAGACGGCGCTGAGCTCTCATCAGTCTCTCCGCGACCACGCTCGGTGCAAGACGAGCGAAACGTCGCAACCAAATAGGTATTTATACCTTAAATAAGTTAGTTGTACGCGATTAAGACCCACTAATTTATTTTCTATGATATTTTAAGCGACTCAAGTATAAATACGGGCTCCTTTTGCGTGTAGCATTTAAGCAACTAAAAATAGCTCAATCACTTTTATTAACCGTAAAACGCTTTATATGAACATTATTTTGTTTCATTTTGTCAAAGCGAAGTGAATAATTTACTTTTAGGTAGTAGATAATAATCAATGCCTAGAAGTGAACCAGTTTTTTTCACGTTCAATGATAAAATATTTTTCTAAACTCAATGCAAAAAGAGAAATTCTTATAAGTCAGAGGCCCAATTCTCCCAAAAAAAAATTGGTCAAAAAACAGTTTCGATATAATGTCAGTGTCATACTTACGTCACAAATGGTATTCTCCCAAATTAACTGATATTTGAATTAAATTGTAATGAGATCGTAAATTGAAACAAGTGTCAAAATATCAACAACGAACGACGAATTGTTTATTTCAAATTATACGATAATGACATTAGGTTAGCAGAATACCGATTCTGAGTCAATTCAAAATATAATCTAATTGCGTTCGAAATATAATTTCAATGTCATATAAAATACGAGAATTGCCCCCCTGATGTGTCTGTCTTTGGCATCGTAGCTCCTAAACTAATGGACCGATTATGAAGCGGATTTTTTGTTAAAAATTGATTTGGTGGTGACAGTTTTAGCTACAATTTATGAAAATCTATGTCGGGCGCTAATTAATTTATCATCAGAATTAGTAGATCTTAATTCTCTGACCTGTCACTAATATAACATATGCCTGATTCAGCCATCAGACAAACATTCGTTTCAGAGGCATACAGTCAACACATACAAACGTTGTCCTAGTCTTTACTAAAATCCCCGTCAGCTTCGTCACCTTTAACAAACTTAGGAAGTAGTAATTCTAATTATCGATATATAACATCTAGAAAACCTATTAAAGCAACAAAACATTTACGGTCCTGAAATATTACTGAAGGCATTATTGACTTTTTTCACAGAAAGAAGAATATTTTGCTGTAAGAATATCAGTTCACCGGGCGACAGATATCATCTTTGGGATGCAAATCAGGCCGTTGAGAATTTATAGCTCAAATGGGGTGGGTGAAGGTAGCTAAGGCGAGAACTCTCATATTTATACATATTATTATGAACTATTTTGTAGGTCATGCCTACTACTTTGTACCATTAATTTTTATAAAAATCTTTCATGTAGCTTTGGGGAACGTAAGACGCCGTGCTTAAATTCTGTTTGATGTATGTTGGATGTTATTATCCTGAATTAAGTTAGAGACCTTACGCCATCTCAATCGTTTATCTCTAGAGAATAAAAGGAGGAGTTTTTAAGGTATATTTGTCTACTAGATCTAGTTCAGATTCCAGATGACAATATCTGTATGATAAATTGTTAGAGGCAATTAACGTCAGATGTATAAAATGGAGTATCTTAAAATATCATATATGTCACAAGACCCATCACCAAGCCGAAGTCTACTCGTTGTGGACATCATGCCAAGTTATACTAAGCAAAAATAATGACTCGGAAACGAATTTATATTTAAGTATTCAAGTTTTTAAACCGCAATTAAAAGCGCGCGCGTGCAATGCTCGAAATACCTATTTATCCATGAGGTCAAAGGGCATCTATAGAACATATTAGCGGAGTAAATGCATCGATTCTGTAACTAATTAGAAAAATTGTATTGCAACTTTGAGTTTAAATATCTCCTGAAACAGTAATTTCCCAGGTAAAAAATGTTTGTAGTCATGGTACAACATGGGATTTCAGTTTTCGTTAAGGGTCTTTTTACACTCTGTATATAGCTATAGGTAATATACTAAATATACTGCCCTGGCTGCATTGTTTACTTCGATTTAAGTTTCGAGTCTTCATGTGTAAATTCAACTGAGCTATCTTATGAAGTTAGCGTAAATAAATTAATAGTTTAAAAAACACTAGAAAAACACGCTTTTATAAATGCACGTAAAAACAAAAAATAAATTATGGATCGTTCAAGTTGTCTCTATTTCTTGGCTGAAGTGTAAACTATGTGCTTTTAATGATAATATCTGAGTGTAAAAGCGTGGGGCGCTGGAACAGGAAAGACTTTATGGTTAACAAATACTACAGTGCATCTGTATTACATGGTGTTTTATCTGTCAGCTAATAACAATCTAGCTCTTCAATCAGGAGACCACTAAGTGATTTTACTCCACTCAGGGCCACATAGGCCTGTCCAGCCGCAAAAGTACGAACCCTAACTACACCACTGCGTGGTCTACAATATATAATTGGTTTGTTATAACCTTGAAACCTGATCGTGTCCAAAGTCCATTACATGACCTTTCTCACAAGTGCAAACACGACTATGATACGATATTCCATCATGGAATGCCAGTGCCTATCTTCCGGCTTCATCATCAGACCTTGAAACCTAATCGTACCTAGCCAAAGTTCATGACAAGATTTATCTAAGAAATCCAAAACAGCTATGATAAGATTATCAGATCAGTTTGACAGTACCATATTTTTGTATTGTCATCAGAACTACATACAGCTGCCAATTTTCATTACGCTACGACCCTTGGAAGATGGTTAAATTAGTTACCTTAGATTCCGTTACATAGTTAGTTACATACATGTCGAGTTCCAGCTCATATCTTCCGGATCCATCATCAGATCAGTTTGACAGTACCATATTATTGTATTGTCATCAGAACTACATACAGCTGCCAATTTTCATTACGCTACGACGCTTGAAAGATGGTTAAATTAGTTACCTTAGATTCCATTACATAGTTAGTTACTTATACGACGACCTAATAAAAGCGTGTTAAAAATCACTAAGAATAAACAAGTTAGAAGCGTTTCGTCAAAATGCCAATCTTTATGGCAATTATGTTTAGCGCATTGCTGATTTATTTCTGCATAAGCTTGCACTTCAAAAATTGTGATATTCAGTCAATACAAAACTAAAATAAACATAATAACAATATATTTATCTAGTTTGAGGTACTTTTACTATTCAATAAACTACTGGTTTTCGTAGTCATTTGGTCTAGCAACAATCCCTTACCTCGTTGCTCTAGAAAGCTCACTCTGACTTATAGCAATAGGATCATAGATAATTAGAATTTTAAATAACTTCGTAGTATCTTGTTATTAAACTCAAAAATTAATCTCAAAAATATTCTTGCAAGTTACTGATGCTTTCTCGAGATCATCTTAAGTAAATAAAAAAAAAATCGGTTCTAGTTAATGATCAAGGAACCAATTAAAATACAAGCTGACTGCAAGAGCTGGTAGCTTAATTGCAATATTTAATGATAGGTATCCATCTAGATGACTTTGTAGCAATAGTTTCCATTAAACTGTCATACACGTAATCGAATTCCTTAACAAGACTGTAGAGCCTCATCAAATAGACCTAGACAAACTGAACTGCTTGGTACCTATTATTAAATAACAAAGTCCTTTTCCGCAATTTACATTTCCGAAGGCAATTTCATTAGTCCACAAGTTATTCGCTCGTGGGAACGAGACTATCCGACTGAACTATGATTCGACCAATTACAACCGTTTTGATTACATACTAAAGTATATTTAGGATCCTGTTGTGTGTAGTTAGTTGTTTATTCTGTACTAGTTCATGTTTGGCCGGCGAAGAAATTTGAAGAAAACATTGATACAGATTCTTGGTTAATTGTGTAACCATGTCATTTTTGCTGAGAAGCTGTAAATGCAGTAGGATTTTTTTAAAGTCGTACGCACGACTATAAAGTACGCAAGAATATGTGTATCAGTTTATACACGCAATAAGAATATATTACGTCGAGTAAGTTTTAATATTTTAAATAATTCGCTCATACTCTACAAAATAACGACACCTACCAGCAATCAACGTAATTTTATTAAGACTCTCTCGAAGTCCAAACTCTCGAAACACCTGATCTTGTGTTGTTATATATTAATCGAATTAATATCAATATTTTATGCAATAAGGCTGTTGAATTTTTATACAATATGAATAGTTAGAATAACATTCTCAGATAAAATGGCAGATAAACTTTAATTGAGGATGTTTTGTATATACATAATTATATCCATTTCTCAGGCAACCCATATTACGGCTACTTATAATAAAAAGTAAAAGAAACACTACTGATATTTTTACTTTACATATTACAGCAGTTCGCGGCTACACTAAGGTCGAGATACAAAAAGCTCGGTGTAACCTATTCAACTAAAACAAAGGTCTTCAAATGTATATGGTGCGAAATAAAGGTACGAAACCAATGATCGTTAATTCGAGTCACAGCCCGTCCCCATGCATATATTCATCAGCAACTTTAGAGCGAAAGGAAAACCGTAACACATGCGTCACTAATGAATAAACATAGCATTGCTTTGTGACTGATTACACTCGGAGTGGGGCATTTTCAATGAGAGATTTGATGGTACCTGTTGGGAGGGAAAGCTGTAGGTATATACCATTACATACAGTCATATGAATTATAACTTACTGAAAATGTATTCAGTATTTATACGTAGAAACATCTAGCCGGATATCTTAAAGACATTGCACAACAGCTCTTTACAGAATGGTCTCAATATCTGAGTTGTCAAATAGGTATATTATTATAGTATAATTACTATATCTTCAAATACGATCTGACAGACAGCCGAGTCGGTACTTTGATTTAAATTGTTGCTTTAGCATGGCTTTAACTGCTTGCCAGATATTTTAGAGAACCCGATAAGAAAAACCATAAATACAATAATATTACCGCTCATATTTCATTTATATTTTTACTAAACATCATCCTCTTAGCGTTATCCCAGTTTCAATCTGGGGCCCGCTTACTAGTCTAACCGGATTTGGCGGAATATTAGCTTTTGCACAATGCGGTTACGGGAACTTATTTTTATATTAGACTACAAGATGCCCACGGCTACGCCCGCAATATTTTATATACTGTCAAAGATCTTCATGACAACCGGGATCGACGGCTCAACGTGCTCTCCGAGGCACGGGACAAGCAATAATTAATAATTCAATACGCACATAACTCCGAAAAATCATTGGTGCGCGCCGTGGATTCGAACCCGATACCCTCTGCATGGCAGTCTGTTGGTATCTCCACTCGGCTATCGCTGCCTTTATATTTTTACTAAACGATTTGTATTATTTACCTACTTTTCCCTCATATTATATCAGATTTTATTATTATAATATATTACTGATTGATATCATGCCTTCCACGAAATTAAAGAAAGTAATAAATATTTAATCCAGCAAAACGAAACGTAAGTATAAACTTATCGCGTACCGAAGCCAGGCCATTTCGGATTTTGCTAACTTTTACTGACTATCGGCTACTTGTTAATTAAAATCCTACCGAAGCTTCTAGACTTTGAGTAGTTTCGATATCTGCTGGAGCTACCAAACAATATATTATATATTAAACGCCGCCATATTTTCGACAATATTAATTCTTCTTCTTCTGCTAGTATCTGGAAGTTCGTTGGGACTCTAGGTATTGGCAAACAGCAACACACAACTCCTCAAATTACGATTGGTTTGGATGATTTAAACAACCATTTCTCATCTACTTCTCAACTGGATCATCAAACCAGGCGTCAAACAGTTGACTATATTGCTGGACTTCCCCGTCCTAATATTGAAGCTTTTAATTTTTCTCCAGTTGCATCGGGTGTGGTCAAGAAGATTATCCAGTCTATTAAATCCAACGCTGTGGGGTTTGATTCTATCAGCCGCCGCATGATAATCCGTATTCTGGATCATCTCATCCTTCCTATATCGAAAATTTTACCCTAATTGTAAAATTTTCAATTGACAGTGGTTCTTTCCTCTCCCTGTGGCGTAAAGCCTTTGTTATTCCTCTCCCTAAGATTACGAACCCTTCTCTCCCTAACCATTTCCGTCCAATCTCTATTCTGCCCTTCCTATCCAAAGTGCTTGAAGCCTGCGTACTTAAACAGTTGTATGAATTCTTATATCAAAATAATTTGCTTAGTCCTTTGTAATCCGGATTCAGGCCAGGTCACAGCACGACTTCTGCACTCCTCAAAGTGACTGGTGATGTTAGGGCAGGCATGGAGGACACTAAAGTAACTGTGTTGACTTTGGTTGACTTCTCGAACGCCTTTAACACCGTCAGTCACGATATCCTCCTATCTATCCTCTCCTATATCATGATCTCTCCTGCTGCACTTGAATGGTTCTCATCGTATCTTCAGGAACGCCAGCAGTCTGTTCGCTGTGATGAAATGTCATCCAGTTGGCGAGACATTAGCTCTGGTGATCCTCAGTGTGGCATTCTTTCTCTTTTACTATTCTTTATTTTTATTAACTTATTAACTCCTAATCTTCGATGTTCGTATCATCTTTATGCTGATGACTTGCAGTTGTACTCCCAAGCGAGAGTGGAAGATATAACGGTGGCCATTGATGATATGAATAGGGACCTTGAGTCTATGATGGACTGGTGTAATAAATTTGGTTTAGCCGTTAACCCAACAAAATGCCAGGCCATTATTGTAGGCAGTCACCGCTTAGTACCCAGGATAGACCTAAATACGTTACCACCTATTATGTTTAATGGTTTGGTTATTCCATACTGTACAACCGTAAAAAATCTAGGCTTGCACATGGATTCCACTCTCAATTGGCAAGCGCGGGTGACTAAAGTTAGTCAGAGGGTCACTGGAACTCTTAGAGCTCTTTACCGGTTCAAGAATTTCCTTCCTTCCAAGACCAAGACAATGCTTGTGCAAGCTTTAATATTTCCCACAATCGACTATGGTGATATGTGCTATTACGACCTGAATGCAGAATATCTCAATAAATATGACCGACTTCTCAATAACTGTATTCGATTCATTTTTAATCTTCGTAAGTATGACCATGTCTCTACTTATCGTTCAGAACTTAATTGATTGCCTATTCGTCAACGCCGGTGCTTGCGTGCTCTCACTACTCTCTTCATGATTCTTAAGTCTCCCTCTCCTCCTTCTTATCTTTCCGAGTATTTCCAATACCTATCATCTACACATGAGAGAGACCTTCGTTCTTCGCAGAATCTTCTTCTTTCGTGTCTTTCAGTCATTCTTCTGGGTTTGTCAACTCTTCCTTTGTTGTACAGTCTATCCTACTCTGGAACACGCTCCCTCTTGAAATCAGATTGTCCACCAACCGTTATGCATTTAAAACGAAGGTACGAGAGCTTCTTTTGAAGAGTTTGACGGAATCAGCTCATCACTCTCATCCATTACTATATATATAGTATTTATGTATTTATATATATATATATATATATATATATATATATATATATATATATATATATATATATATATATATATATATATATATATCCCGTAATCTATTGTACGTCCACTATGGCCATTTTTGCATCTAATGCGGCGTCCACCTGCTTGAGTCGTCCGTATATCGGACGTCAAATAGGAGACTACGTGCAATGCTTGCGAAATGTCCCCCTGATACTAGAAAAGTCAAAATTAGAAAAATAAATTGGACGTCATTTTTCTTCCAATCTTGCTGCACAGAATATTTTCGTAGTTCCGTTGATTTTCGTCGCAAAAACTAGTGGCGCTTTCGTCTTTATTCTATACGTTCATTGCTAGCCGTATGTGACGTCCAACGAAAGCTCTCAATGCTACGTTGCCACTTCGTGCACACAATAGATCTGAATTTGCAGGATTCTATTTATCGGTTATTTTATTCACCATTTGTGAGTAAGTATTTACACGTTTTCAGTTGATGTGTGATGTAGCGTCTGCCTTTTTAAGCGAAATGTCTGGAAAAACAATCGAAGTGAAAAGAAACAGAATACCTAAGGATTACGTATACCCGTATATAAGATCTGTATTTTGTAAAATTCATTTTTTTTACCTTACTAAGCCGTATTTCTCATGTTTTTATATCACACGCATCTTATTTTATATTCATAGGTCTCAATTTTTCGTTGCCTCTACTGGAACTTCAAGGGAGTTATTTTTAAAAAAATACTTAATAACTTTATTAAACACGCAATAATGCGTATATATATGGTATTGTGCCGCTGCCTTGGAAAACCCCTAAATTATTGTTTTCATCAAATCAATTCACGTCTGGAGTGTATTCGTCACTATTGTGATATGTAAAATAGTTCAGCTTAATAGAGAGCTCGTCAATTCGTAACTATTGCTGACATTGTGATGTTAAATTTTGATTTGATTCTAAAATGGAGGTTATTTATGTCGACACCTTTTTTAAACAAAAGTTTATTTTATCATATTTTGACTAACAAGCTTAGATAGCCTTGAGATGAAACCCATTTTATTTTAAGATCCCACTGCATCAATTTTAATAACATTACTATTTATTTTCACCATCGACCGTCGCATATTGTTGCTGACATTAATGAACCTGAAAATTTGATTTATTTTCTTGAACTTTCCATGTTTTGGTGCCTTTATTGCGAATATTTTTATGTATGATCATTACCCCAAAGATGAATGTGATTTTGTTCCTAATTTTACACCAAAACTGTTAGGTACATGGGTCAAATTACAAAAAAAAACGAAATAATATTTTACAATCGGTGATTTAATTTGTGTTACATTTTATTTTTTGTTTATTGTTTAGCAGGAATTAAATAAACTAATCACTTGTGCGATTCACAGTTATTTAGACATACACTACCGCTCAAAAGTATTTGTTCACCTTGATCTGAGGATGTTTGTAGAATATTATTTTCTTCTAATTGTACTAATTTTATTATGACAATTCATTGCCGTATGTTATTAAATCTAATGAGGACAGCTTCCCCATCATGATTTAACTAAAAAAACTTAAATAACCAAAAAGCAGGCAACGATAGCTAGTAGACAGTAGGATATACCAACAGACTGCCGTGCGGGGAGTTCGAAACCACCGCGCGCGCTACTGACTTTTCGGAGTTATTTGGTATTTAATTGTTAATTATCGCTCGCCTCGTGCCTCGGCGAGCATGTTAAACCATCACTCTTGGCTCTCGTGAACAGTTGTTGACAGTCGCTACGCGGCGTCAGTACCCTTAAATAACTGTTGTTATTGGTCTAAACCATGTAATACCGCTATCCCTTTGGGTTGCGTAGGTCAAACGGCAGTCGCTCTGAGGAAAAGCTGATATTAAGTCACATCTGGTTAGACTAGTAAGCGGAGACCGGTCGCTTGTCCGCTTATCTAGACCAGTATCAGTTCATTTAAGGGTACTGACTCCGCGTATGAACATGAGTGGGCGCGTATGAACAACGTGGAAATCAAAGGCGTTCCTCAACCAAACAACGAAAATTTGTTCAACATGCTCTCGAGTCTTGGTTATCAGATAAGCTACTAAGCTGTTAACAAGACCCAAGTCAACTTTATAACAAGAGTACCGACCCGTGAAAAGGAGCGTCCGAAACCGATTATAGTGAGTTTCTGTAATCGCTACGTGAAAGAGGATTCTATTGCAGCAGCTAGACAAGCATCCAAAAGCAGTCCTTTGACAGTAAGGATAAATACATGTCAATGATCACCCCACACTTGAAAATAAATTGCTTTTATCGAAAACAAAGAAGGCAGCCACGAATAAGGACTTTCGTTACGTCTGGGTCAAGCACGCCAAGAAAAAAAAAGAAAACCGATTCATCGCACGTGATTATAGTGAAGTCAGAAATGGACCTTGCAAGAATCGTATAATTATTTGTCAATTATATTACAATCTCTTAATAATGTTCTTGTGCGAGATACTATTGGTCGAGTTGTGCTATTCACGTATTCCAACTAAGTCTATCGATGTACATACTGCCGTGTTATGTTTCTATTAAAAACATTTTACTAACTTAGATATAATTTAAGCCACATAGTGTATATAATTCTGCGCATCGTATTGCCCGTTATGACTAATCACTGTCCGGCCGTACCGGCTTTTGTCACTCTTCGTATTTGTATGATTGAAGTGCTCTGTGTTTGACTGTGTCCATTTAAAACTCGTATGTTTTTAAAGTTGCACTGGTGCAAGTAAAGCTGAAAGGAAATCGTCTATCCTGGTATGGGCATGTAATGAGGAGGGATGAAAATCATGTGACTAGAAAGGTGATGAAGATGAGAGTTGAGGGATATAAGGCAAGAGGAAGACCAAAGAAAAGATGGATGGATTGTGTGAGAGGAGACATGGATGAAAAGGGAGTGAATGATGAGATGACGTCTGATTGGAGAGAATGGAAGAGAAAGACATTCTGCGCCGACCCCAAGTAATATGAGACCAGGGCAGGCAGAAAAAGAGGTTTTTACTTAATACCAGCTATAGCGTAATAATTGACTGCAATAAGTATATTTTAGCATTTATTAGTAAAACATTGTAATATTATTATAATGTGTAATAAAACAGTTGTGATTAACTTGATCTCTGACTTCTTAAGCGTTGCGGAGTGCGATGACCCGTTGACCCGCACCATAAACCTTTGATTGTGGAGGTAGGTTTTGTAGAAATTCATCGGTTTGCAGACAAAATAACTTCAAAATATCTTGTCCATAAGGGTAACTACGATGCAATTAAATCTGCTCTTAATAAAACAGACTGACATTTATTGTTATGCACTGAGCCGTTGGAACAGTCAGTTAAACATTTTTACGACAGAGTATATTGTCTCAGAGATAAATTTATACCTATGAAATCTATCAGGCAAACTTCTCATCCGCGTTGGTATAGTTCAGGCTTTATAAAAGTGGTAAAAAAAATGTCAAAGTACCACCGGAGGTTTAAATTGTATGGTAACATGAGTGACTATCTAACGGTATCTTCATTACGCCGGCGAGCTGTGGACTTAGAACAAACTTGTTTTGACGAATACATTACTAACGTAGAATACACAAACCTAAATAACCCGAAGGCCTTTTGGTCTTTTATTAAAAGTAGAAAAAATACCTCCTCACTGCCTAGTACACTGTACTATTACTATATAATAAGAATGTATCAGCTAATATGGGTCTAGAAATTAGTAATTAATTCGCAATATATTTTAGATCAACTTTTCAGGAGCCAGAAGTTGACAATATGCCTTGTCTACTTGAGTATAGTACTTTAAATGGTAACAGCAGAAGCACAAATTACATCAGTACAATACATTTTTCTCCTGGAAAGGTTATGAAATATTTAAAAGGTTTGGATCTTACTAAATCTGGTGGGGCAGATTACATCCCTCCATTATTTATAACAAGTTTAGCCGATACTTTGGTTTTACCGCTCTGCATGCTTTTTATAATAGGTCGGTAACAGAAGGTTTAGTTCCATTAAAATGAAAATCGGCATTCATTACACCAGTATTTAAAAAAGGTGATAAATCTAATGTAGAGAATTATCGTCCAATCTCAAAGTTATGTTTGTTTTCTAAAGTACTAGAACGTATTATTTATATTATCATTTGGTGCTGAGCAACATGGGTTCTTATGCGGCCGATCCACTACATCAAATCTAATCCTATTTCATGATTTTGTATCAAAAGGTTAGTTAGGTAGATTGTGTGTGTAGTGATCTATACAGATTAACAAAAATGTTTTGACCGAATTGACCACAAAATACTGTTACAGATTTTTTTTTGCTGCCGGCATACATGGTAATTTGTACCGCTGGTTCAGCTCGTACATTGAAAATCGCTCTGAATTCTCAATTCTCGGTTGGTGTTCAATCCCATCTGGAATTCCTCAGGGTTCGCTTTTGACCCCACTATTGTTTACTCTATTCACTGGAGATATAAATTCTTGTTTCCTAAATTCTTATATACTTCTATGTATACGCGGATGACATGAACATTCACAAAATTATTAACGATGCATCGGATGTAGGGAAACTCCAAAACGACCTTGATAAATTTGTAGCATACTGCACAGTTGCACACTTAACAAACTACAGTTAAATATCGCAAAGTGTTGTTACATAACATTTAGTCGTCAAAAACTTACCATAGGATCGGGTTACAAACTTCATGATAAGTTTATTAGGAAAGTTGACTACGTTAAAGACCTTGGTGTTATCATGGACTCAAAGCTTTTATTCGATATGCACATCAATCACATTACGAACACGGCGTCGAAGGCACTTGGTTTTGTGATAAGAATGTCTTCATGTTTTCGGTCTCTTAAGACAGTAAACGTTTTGTAGAGTGCCTATGTACGTACGTAGCAATCTAGCATATGCGTCACAGGTATGGAACCCTCAATACCAGGTATATATATCATGCATTGAAGGTGTATAAAGAAAGTTTTTGCGATACTTAGATTTTAAAGCGAATCAATATTCTATTGACTATGACGAGCGTTGTAAACGGTGTCATATTTTACTTCTGGAACTCAGAAGAACCATTATAAACATAGCCAATGACACGATTGATTGCCTTGAGTTGATGGGTAACATCAAGCTTGGAATGAATCAATTAGTTTTTCGACAACGTCCGATCTTACACGTTCCCTTTGCTACAATGAAATACAGACGGAAGTCTTTTCTTTTACGTTGCGCCGAATCATTTAATCAAATGTCACGGAAATTAGATTTGGATTTATTCTGCACTAACTTGACCAAAAATAAAAAAAAACGTATAAATTGTGACTTCTTTAGCAGCGATCGGCATATATAGCCAAGATTGCGGTTTTTTTCCTGTGTACCTTTTCATTATTATTTTCTTGACTTTTTTTGTTATAATAATATATAATTATACTAACTTGTGTATTATGAATCTCATTTTTAGTTACTTTTTTATGGCGGAACATGGCTGCAACATTGTATTTATTATATGATTGAGCAAGTAGGTATACTTACAACAGTAACTGATGTAATTAATCTTTGTTACATTGCATTTATATGTGGTAGCTTGTATTTAGCAACTTCTTTTTTATTTAATTAAATGTGTTGTTATTAGTCTGTAAGCTTTCCTAAATAAATAAATAAATAAATATACGGACGTTATAATGTCTTAGAAGTTTCAAAATATCTGTCATTTGACGTCCAAGATGTCAAATGATTAATAGTTTGAAACTTTTACGACATTGCCACGTCCGTATACTCGTATGTATCTAAATACCTGTAAAACTTGCAAATGATTACAGACATGGACGTTTGAGGCTAAGCGTATGCTTTTACGTAGATATGCGTATGACTTTGTAACTCAGTGCAGTTGATGCAGATACAGGTAGTCAGCTTCTGTCAGAGCAGAATAGACGCATGTCCACATTGCACCTGAGCCGCGGCATACGCAGCTGTCAGTATGTTCAGGTATTAAATAATCGGATCTACCCTGCGTGGCGTCACCTGAGTCTCAGCATACGCTTAGCCACAATAAAATTTCGTTAGAAGTTTGACACTATGTATCATTTGACGTCCAGGGTGTTAAATGAAAAAGGGTTGTATTTAACTGTTAGTCAAAAATACTAATTTTCCACCAAAAATACTAATTGCACCACTAAGCTAAGTTGACGGAGCCCTGCTGCTTCGCAGGGCTCCTATTTTTGGGAGCAGGGTCACAAGAGAACCTAACATAACCTATTAAGTTTTCTGAGTGGATAAGTTTCCCGAGCGGACGAAACTTTTCATATCAAATGATATTTTGTAAAAAGATACAAATAGTATTTTAGTGTGCAAGTCATTATTTTAGTGACATAATAAAGTTTTTTTGCGTAACTCACTTTAGTGTGTTACATAACATTTTTGATACGCTGTTAAAAA
This sequence comes from Euclidia mi, assembly GCA_944739405.2. Taxonomy (NCBI): domain Eukaryota; kingdom Metazoa; phylum Arthropoda; class Insecta; order Lepidoptera; family Erebidae; genus Euclidia; species Euclidia mi. Next base: position 31,095,520 of record OX123188.2, on the reverse strand, counting down.
TATCCCAATGAAAAATAGTTTGAAAATTTACGATATTGTAACGTCCGTATACTCGTAGTATACGACTACGAGTATACGACTACAAGTATACAGTCGTATACTAGTATACGAACATAATATAAAACTTCAAGTAAACGAACGTTACAATATCGTAAATTTTCATGATTTTAATTTTGTATGTCTAAATACGTATATAAAAATGTTGTTGGTTTATGATGCCTAATTATACATACATACATTGACTCACGCCTGTTTCCCCGAAGGGGTAGGTAGAGGCATATTAAACGCACACTTTTCGCCAGTGTTTTGATCCCACGTAATAGGTAGCGAGCCTATTGCCGCTTATCGGGATATTTTGTTTGCCAGAGCCTCGTCCGTTGATCGGCAGGTGCACCACTTGCAGGTGAGGTTGGCTTAGGCCCTAAGATCTTGGTGGGAACCCTATGCACCCCTTAATTAGGCGATGCTTAATTAGGGTACTGCTAACCTAATGAGAGCCACCGTTTTCATGCTCTCCACGTAAAATGGTGTAATAATAATAATAACAGCTTTCAAACATCACCTTCATCGAGTAATATAAACAAAAAATGTATTACAAGATGAAAAGAAACCTTACAACCGCAGGGCAGCTTTGTGGCGAGCTGAATGTGTGTGGCGACACTGCGGTCCCGAATGCTTTGAGAGAGTCGGTCAGGGCCTCGTCTCCAGCTTGCCTTTACTGGCTGGTCGGAGTGGATTTCCAAGAGCACCCGCAGGACTCTTAACACTGGCTTGCCTTGGTCGGCCGGCCAGAGGGATCCGCAAGAGCTACCAGCTCGGGGGTGGAAGTGTCATTCTCAAGGGCGTAACTACGGGGAAATCCGCTCCGAGTCTCCGTTGTCACGAGACCCGCGATGGTGAAACCGGTGCCGCACCGCTCAACACCCCTAGCCACTCGCACCGGTGTTTCCCTCTGGCTGCCTCTATGGCAGAGTTTGTTTGCTTTGGGCGGCTGTTAAGAGAGGGCCCATCCAGTGAGTTGGCGAGTCACCACCTGCCATCCGGACGGATACTATTAGAGTATTACTGGCAGGTGCCATTTTTCATCCATAAAAATTACAAGTCCATCAAACACCCAATCCCATAAACCAATTAAATAAGGCTCCACATATTACAATAGTCTTACATATGCTGCGGCTAGTCCGTAGCTGTTCTCAGTAGTGCAGTTGTGGAGGCTCCGCTGCATGTGTCCCATCCCATTTTAGATTAAAGCTCTCTACGGGCCCCTGCGCGTTGGATCCATATCCCCGTGTAAGCCTTCCAAAGGTCCGGTTATTCTTTTAACACTAAATGTTAGAAGAATAGCCGTGTAACAGAGACACTTACGAATAATAATAATAATTCGTTTATTCGCAAGAAAATGGTACATTAACAGGTGTTTATAAATGGTTGGTTACAACATATTCCGCCCATTGGGGCGTGCGAATTGAGTGCAGTAAACGGGTACTACATGGGAATATAAAGAACAAATATATTAGAAACATAACAATGAGTGGCACATGAAACAAAATAACATTTTACTAATATGCATCGGTGATAATATTAGTTGCCTAGGGCCTTATCTTCTAGATATTCCTTGACACTATTATAAGTTTTATTTAATAGTATATTAAAAAGTTGTTTTTTAAATTGGGATATAGGTAACATTTTGATACTTAGCGGAATATGGTTATATATTTTAATTGCCATACAGTATGCATTTCTTCTAAATAATTCCAATTTAATAGATGGCAGTTATGTATCATCAAATTTTAAAAACTATTCAGCATGATGTTTTACTACTAAACCTATTTCTAATATGTATAAGCATGGAATAGGTAAAATCTTGTGTTTTTTAAATAGAGGTTTACAGCTTGTCAGTGTATCGACTCCATATACTGCTCGAATACACTTCTTTTGGGTTATAAGAACTCTGTCAACTTCAACCGAGTTACCCCATACAACAATGCCGTATCTGAGCAGGGAGGATACGTAAGCATGGTATGCAGATAGTGCAGCATTAATTTTTACTGTCAGTCTAACTTTTTTTTAAACATTTATAAATCGATCTATTTTATTGACTAGTTTTTCTAAATGAGGTTTCCAATTACAATATTTATCGACCCTGATACCTAAAAATACGCAATTATCAACAACGTTTATGTGCGTGTCATTATGATTTAATTTAGATTTGTTGCATATGTTTGGAACTGAATAATATTTGTTTTTGTCATGTTTATCTTAAGGTTGTTTTAATTAAGCCAGCTTATGGCATTATTGAGTGTCGCTTTTATATTTATTTCTAGATTAAGTTTATGTTAATCTTAAATATAAAAAGTTGTATCATCAGCAAATAGTATAATTTCCTGGTTGATTGCATCCGGGAAATCGTTAATGTATAACAGAAACAAAAGAGGGGCTAAAATACTCCCTTAGGGCTTACCATAATTGTTTATTTTGTACATCGATCTGTATTGCTTTTGTTTATTTTTATAAGTTCTGTTTAATTCGACATATTGTATTCGATTTTCTAGATAACTCTCAATCCAGTTATAAACATTTCCACGTAACCCATAATTTGAGAGCTTTGAGAGCAGTTTTTGGTGACAGACGAAGTCAACAGCTTTTGTCATGTCTAGAAACAGACATGCGACTATAGATTTATTATTTAAGGCTTCTGTAATATGCTTTATTAAAGAAAAACATGCCAATGCAGTGGAGCTTTGTTTCCGAAAACCGAATGGTTTTTTATTTAAGATATTACAAGAAGTTAGAAATGTCTCTATTTTGATGTACATAACGAACGTTTCTCGAATATTTTTGATAGTATAGGTATGAATGTAATTGGTCTGTAATTATTGATGTTAGTTTTGGCTCCTTTTTTGTGCATTGGCTTAACAATTGACAGTTAAAGACGATCAGGGAATTTACCTTCTACGAGTGACAGGTTAATGATATAGGTTAATGGTGCTACTAAAGAGTGTGCGCAGGTTTTTAATACCTTTGTACTTATATCATCATAGCCAGTAGAATGAGTATTTTTTAAGGAGTTTATTATCTTTAATGTGTCAGAGTTGTCTATTGGTGTGAGAAATAAGGGTCTTAGTATTTTGAGATATTTTGGTGATATGGTTAAGTGGGCCTGTATCTTCGTATTTTTTAACATTGCTGCACAGTGATACATAGTAATTGTTAAATAAATTACAAATTTTAATAGGCTTGGTGTAGATCTTTTTGTTAAATTCTATTGATTCTATGTGTGCGCTAGTTATTGCTTTATTATTGTTTTCTTTAATAATTTTCCATGCAGCTGAGCAGGTATTTTTTGCGTTTTTAATGAAGTTTAGATTGTTTATTTGTTGAGCTTTGTTGAAACATTGTTTTAATATTGTTGTATAATTGTTATACCTTGTCTTATTCTGTCTTTTATTGTGTCTATCAAGATGATATTTCAAGTATAGCATTCTTTTTCTTATACAACATCGTTTTATATTTTTAGTTAGTTTTCTATTTTTTACGTGTTTGACTACACTTGCACTTTTTATCGTTATTTTGGGGAAACATAAAGTATAAAACATGGTGATATTGTCATGGAAGGTGTTAAATGCTTCATTTGTACTTTGTTGTTCGTATACCTCAGTGAAGTGCAAATTATTAATGCAGTTTTTGAATTTGACCATGTTTTCCTGGCTAAGATCTCTAATGGTTTTGTATTGATAGTTATAAGATTTGTTATTTACACTGTAGGTCTCATTGTTGATAGTCAACGATTGGGCAGTTTCATGGTCAGATAATGCTAGGTAATGAATATTAGATTTACCTTCGTGAACGTTACTTACAATTTGATCTAAACAAGATGATTTTCGCGTCGGTAATGTTATGTGGCTTTTTAAGTTATTGTTTTTAAGTATGGATTGTAATTCACTGGATACCTTTTACCTACTTTAATGTATCAATGTTCCAATCTACACAGATAATAACGTTTTATTAGACTTTTTGCATAGCTTATCAGTGAGTTTTTCAAATTTATTTAAGAATATACTTGTGCTGGATGAGGGTGTTCTGTAAATGCATACTATTACAAGATTAAAAGTAGTAATTTCTTTAGCACTACATTCAAAATGAAGGGGGACTGAAGGTGGTAAGTTGCTAATATGTTTGTATGCCAGGTCATGCTTTATTAGTATGCATGAGCCTCCTCTGCGTTGTTTAGGGCGTGAGAAAAACATGTCTTATTTGTAATTGCCTATTCTAAGGTTGGGTTCAGATCCTTGTTTTAAAAAGGTTTCTGTTAAGCAGATAATGTCAATATTACCTATATTATTCGATAAATCATTTATGGCTACCTCAATAAGCTCTTGTTTATTAATTACGCCTGCTATATTTTGGTGTATTATTGTAGTAGTTCTTGGCTTAATTTTATCTGCGAAAACAAATAGTATTTCTGGGCCTTTTTTGGTGGTTGTATAGTTGTAAAATAATCAGTTATTTTAGTTTGTTTAGTTTTTGTATTAGCTGGTACATTTGTTTGTGTACAGTGTAGTGGTAAGAGAGAGTATACTCTACTTCCATCTTTGTGGAGCATCTAAAATCTTATCTTGGTATATTTCAATGTGTTAATTCATTTTTTTTTTTATTTATTCTTTATGCAGAAAAATAGTACACAGGTGGACTTAATGCCTAGTGGCATTTTCTGCCAGTCAACCTTTTGGTGGTGCAGAGATAGATGAGGTAGGTACATTAGCCATGTGGTGAAAATAGAATATCTATTAAATACATATTAATAATTTAGATACATATTATTAACCATAAATATACTATAGATATATATAATTATTCATAGATATGATACACACATAAATATAATACATAAATAAAATACATACATAAATACATAATTATGCTATAGCTGATGAGAGTGATGAGCCAATTCCTTCAACTTATCAAAGAGAAGATTCCGTAGTTTCGTTTTAAATGCATAACGGTTGGTGGCAATTCTAACTTCAGGAGGGAGCCTGTTCCATAGCAGCGAGTATTGTGAACTTAAATATTATACGGATGTCAGATAGATAAAATATATTTAAACCGTGGGATATTCGACGTCCGTTTATAATTTGAGTCAAATTTGATTACTGACGTCCGTATATCCGTTTTATAAACGTAGTTTGGTGTAAGCCACTGTGTTCATTTTGAGTTTATTTGATATAATTTTGTATTTTCTCAAGTGACCTGGTTATTACTTAATAGTGACTATCATAACTACCTCATTAAAAGTGTTCCTAAATAATGATAATTTTAAAGTAGAAGTAAGTAGATAGGTAACTTTAATTTAAGTAACAATTTCTTGTGTCATGATTTATGTCCCTAATTTTACATCATAACAAAATGTCAAATGCGTCTAATTACAAAAAAACTACCTAAATGTTATTTTTCAATCGGCGCAGTGATTTAATTTGTGTTAGATTTTATTTTTTTTTATTGTTTAGCAGGGTATTTATACAAATCACTTGTGCGAATCACAGTTATCTAGACATATATGTACTAATACGGACGTTATAATGTCGTAAAAGTTTCACAATATCTGTCATTTGACGTCCAAGACGTCAAAAGATTAATAGTTTAAAACTTTTACAATATTGCCACGTCCGTATACCCGTATTTATCTAAATACCTGTAAAACTTGCAAATGATTACATATATGGACGTTTGAGGCTAAGCGTATGCTTTTAAGTAGATATGCGTATGACTTTGTAACTCAGTGCAGTTGATGCAGACACAGGTAGTCAGCTTCTGCCAGAGCAGAACCTGAGCCGCAGCATATGCAGCTGTCAGTATGTTCCGGTATTAAATAATCGTTGCGTCACCCAAATCTCAGCATACGCTTAGCCACAATTTCGTTACAAGTTTGATACTATCTATCATTTGACGTCCAGGGTGTTAAATGACAAATAGTTTGAAAATTTACGATATTGTAACGTCCGTATACTACGAGTATACGGACGTTACAATATCGTAAATTTTCACGATTTTAATTTCGTATATCTAAATAGGTATATAAAAATGTTGTTAGTGTAAGATGCTTAATTAGGGTTCTGATAACCTAATAAGAGCCACCGTTTTTATGCTCACCACGTAAAATCGTGTAAAATCTTATCTTGGTATATTTCATTGTGTTAGTTAATATTGCGAACTTTAATATTATACGGATGTCAGATAATGGAAATATATTTAAATCGTGGGATATTCGGCGTCCGTTTATAATTTGAATCAAATTCGATTACTGACGTCTGTATATCCGTTTTATAAACGTAGGTTGGTAAAGCCCACTGTGTTCGACTTGAGTTTATTTGAGATACTTAACTTATCAGCACTTAACTATCATACCTACCTTATTAAAATTGTTCCTAAATAATAATAATTTGAAATTAGAAGTAAGTAGATACCTTCAATTTAAGCGACTATTTCTTGTGACTGTGATTTATATCCCTAATTTTACACCAAAACGAAATGTCAAATACGCCTTATTACCAAAAAAATCTAAATGTTATTTTTCAATCGGCGCGGCGATTTAATTTGTGTTATATTTTATTTTTCGTTGTTTAAGAGGGTTTAAACTAAGCACTTGTGCGATTCACAGTTATTTAGACACATATTTACTTATACGTACGTTATAATGTCGTAAAAGTTTCACATAATCTGTAATTTGACGTCCAAGATGTCAAATGATTAATAGTTTGAATTTTTTACGATATTGCCACGTCCGTATACTCGTATTTATCTTAATACCTGTAAAACTTGCAAATGTTTACATATATGAACGTTTGAGGCTAAGCGTATGCTTTTGCGTAGATATGCGTATACTACGAGTATACGGATGTTACAATATCGTGAATTTTCATGATTTTAATTTCGTATATCTATATACGTATATAAAAAATGTTGTAAGTTTATGATGCTTAATTAGGGTACTGCTAACTTAATGAGAGCCACCGTTTTTATGTTCACCACGTAAAATCGTGTAAATCTTACCTTGGTATATTTCATTGTGTTATTTAATATTGTAAACTTTAATATTATACGGATGTCAGGTAATTGAAATATATTTAAATCATGGGATTTTCAACGTCCGTTTATATCAAATTGGATTACTGACGTCCGTATATCCGTTTTATAAACGTAGGTTGATATAGCCCACTGTGTTCGACTTGAGTTTATTTAAGATAATTTTGTATTTTAAGTGACCTGATTATTATTTATCAGTAAATATCATATCTACCTCATTTAAAGTGTTCCTAAATAATAATGATTTTAAATCAGAAGTAAGTAGACAGGTACCTTTAATTTAAGTTACTATTTCTTGTGACTGTGATTTAAATCTAAATGTTATTTTTCAATCGGCGCGGCGATTTAATTTGGGTTAGATTTTATTTTTTGTTTATTGTTTAGCAGGGTTTAAACAAATCACTTGTGCGATTCATAGTTATTTACACATAAATGTACTTATACGGACGTTATTATATCGTAAAAGTTTCACAATATCTGTCATTTGACGTCCAAGATGTCAAATGATTAATAGTTTGAAACTTTTACGATATTGCCACGTCCGTATACTCGTATTTATCTAAATACCTGTAAAACTTGCAAATTATTACATATATGGACGTTTGAGGCTAAGCGTATGCTTAGATATGCGTATGATTCTCTCCAATACTACGTTAGTACTATTTTTTATATGTGCCAATACTTCTCATAATTTAGAAATAAGTAAATAGGTACTTTACATTTAAGTAAGTATTTCTTGTGATATTATCGTAATAAATTGCATTGATCTCAATATTTGTTTTATTTTCATAACTTTAAACTTCACGCTTACGCTAGCATACCTGCACTATAACATAGAAATAATATTTATCCACCCACTTATTAAATATTAAAGAAAGAAGAGCGGCAACGTTGCACTGTTCATAGGAGTTGCGATAGATAGGAAAACGTAAATTAAATTATGTATATCACGGGAAGCCAGATAATTGATAGTGTTGGCTGGAGTCCTAATTGATTTCACTATGGTTGTTAATATACGTATATTTGTATATCGATATGTGTCAAAATTTCAGAAAAATAATATGCACACAGTATTTGACATTGCCTTAGCGACTAATATTCGCTGTAATAGTTCATATTTTTTAAGTGGAACTGGTGGACGTCATAATAATGCGATGTAAAAGGGCGACAAATAGATAGCGTGATGTAAATATATATATATATATATATATATATATATATATAAATACATAAATATATATATATATAATGTTGGGATAGATGTTTTGAATGAAACTCAAGAATGATGATTAAATACTGAATGTTTATTAAAGATTACTTTGATTTATAAGTGATTACACACACAGATATAATGATGTGAATACACGAGTACATAACACACTACATCACCCCTCCTGGGGAAATAATAAAATAAAACAAAGTTTTTATTTTATTATTACATACATTATAAACAAAGATTGATTACATTTATACATTACATGTTCCTTTTATGATTGATTACACTACGTATTCCACATAACATTATGAATATATAATTTGTTTTTTCTTATATACTACAAATACATTACGCATATCTCATCAAATTACATTTTTTCTGTATTATCTGGAATATACAATTTGGTTCTGTTTTTATGTATTATATCTATTTTACCATATCTTAAGATTTCTACATTAGGTGACACATCTCTTATTACAACATAAGGGCCTAAATAAACATTGCTTAACTTATTACCAGTTTCATTCCTAATAAGAATTAAATCGTCCTGTTTGTATTGAATAGGGTTTATATTTCTATCTTACTTTAATTTCCTAGCTAATTTAGATTTAATTAAATTATCGCGAGCTTCCTTAGAAGATACTTGAAGTCTGTATTTAAGCTGTAACGGATAATCGTCATAATTGTATAAAGGTTCAACTATTTGAGTTAGGTTACTGGGTAAGCTACATTTTTTACCGTAAACTAACTCAAAAGGGGTATATTTGGATTCAGTATGAACAGACGTGTTATAATTGAAACACCAATAAGGCAGCCAGCTACTCCACGTTTCAGGATGTGAGTCTGTTTGTATTCTCAGAAATGCTCCTAAATGTTTGTGTGAATTTTCAAGAGACCCTATGCTTTCGTGGTGATAGGCGGTTGAATTGATTTTATTAATATTAAGTAATTTACATGTTTCGCTCATTGTTGCAGACATGAATTCGGCACCCCTATCAGTCGCAATTTCTCTAGGTATTCCATGGCGTAGAATAAAATTATTTACAAAACTTTTAGCAACTTCTACGCTACTTTTACTTTTCAAGGGATAAGCCTCTACGTATTTTGAAAGCTCGCATTGGAGTGTTAAGATGTATGAGTAACCTTCTACATCTTTATCCAATGGACCTACGATATCTAAATAAAGTTTTTCAAAAGCAGAATGTGCTGTAGAAGTAATTGACATTGGTTCTTTTATACGAACAGAATATTTTTGTTTTTGACATTGGGTACATTTTTTTACATATTCAGTGACATCGCGTTCGAGTCCTGTCCAAAAATAATACTTCTTTATATTATTGATCATTCGTCTGATACCTGCGTGGCCACTTGTAGGTAACAGATGAAAGTCATTAAGAATTACTCTTTTTTCGTCCTTGTCCTCTATTCTTATAACATCTTTAAGTATACATAACCGTGGACCCAACCATGGACTCGACTTTTTTATTTCTTGTACCAAATATTTAATAAATGTAGCATTATATTTATTTTCTAAAAAATATATTTCACTTATGCTTAACTTTTCACAAAGTGTTACCAGCTCTCTCACAAAAGCGCCTGGCGTCAATTGCGATTGAGAAACCGGTTTAATATATATTATCATTTCTTTTGGTACAAATAAAAGTGACTGACTTTCTTCACCTATCATATTTTCTTTTTGTAATTTGTATAAAGTGTTATTATTAATAAATCTCAGCTCAATAGACCTTTTCGGTTTACTATGAGTTTCCACAACGCTTGGCTGATCAGACCAGTCGTCAGTAGTAACTATAGCATCCGAATTGTCCTGTCTAGTACCTTGTTTTTTTTTCTGTGCCCTTGTAAGCACGTGTAACATAGATTCATGCATCTCTTTTAACTCAGTCGACGTGACAACCATTCGAGATAATGCATCTGCAGCTGCATTATCCGATCCTTTCACATATTCCACACAAAAGTTATATTCTTCTAACAAAATTCTATATTTTAATAACCTACTAGATGGGTCCTTGATATTAAATAAGTACATTAAAGGTTTATGATCTGTTAAAATCTTAAACTCGCGACCATATAAATATGGTCTAAAATGTTTAATTCCCCAGACAATGGCAAGCAACTCTTTTTCGATAATTGGATAATTTTTTTCCGCTTTATTAAGTGTTCTACTCGCATATGCAATAGGTTTCCCATTTCCATTAGCTAATACCGCTCCGAGGGCAAACCCCGATGCGTCAGTTTGAAGAATAAACTTATTGTTATTTGAAAAATCCGGATATTGTAATACCGGTGGACTCACTAATAATTGTTTCAAGAGTTCAAATGACTGTTGACAATTTTGTGTCCATTCAAATTTGGTATTTTTCTTTGAAAGGTTATTTAAAGGTTGCGCTATTTGTGCAAAGTTCTTAATAAATTTTCTATAATAATTAGCGAACGCAACGAACCGTTTTACTTCATCTGAATTTTGAGGAATAGGGTAATTTTTAACTACATTTAATTTCGATGGGTCTGGTAAAACACCCTCTGATGATATTACATGACCTAAATACAGCATCTCTTTTCTCAAAAAATCACATTTGATAGGATTTAATTTTAAGTTTGTTTTACGCAATCTTTCAAAAACATCTAATAAGTTTTTAATAGCAGAATTTAAACATTTTCCGTAAACAATTAAATCATCTAAATACACTAGACATTCTTCATATGTTAACCCAGACATTGCTATGTTCATCATCCTGGAGAAAGAATTAGGGCTTGTTTTAAGTCCCATTGGCATTCTGGTCATCTGGTATTGACCAGAACAAAAAGCTGTATATTTCCTACTGTCCTTATCGAGATTTACATTAAAAAAACCTTGGTATAAATCAAGATGGGTAAAATAAATACAACCGGAAAGAGAATCAAGGATATCCGCAATGTTTGGCAGTGGAAACTTGTCATCTCTAATGCAATTATTTAATTTTCTATAGTCAACCACTAAACGCCATTTCTTTTGTCCGGTAGAATCAACCTTTTTCGGAACCAAAAGCACAGGGCTTGACCACTCGCTTGCGCATGGCTCTATAATTCCTTGAGATAACATGTCATTAATTTGCTTATTAATTTCAGTTTTCTGGGAAAATGGCAATCTGTAGGGCTTTACATAGACCGGGTCGGTATTTTCTTTTAATTGTATTCTGTGACTATATATGGGCGTAGTTGTTAAAGTATCGCCCTTCAAATAAAAAATGTCAGCATATTTAGCACATAAGTTTTGTATTGAAATCTTTTCCTCTAAATTCAGATGGTTTAAGTTGAGGTTTGATAACAGTGTTTTAACTCGTTCCGCGCCTCGAGGACAACTATTAAATGAACATAAATTATAATCGCTTAACCTGTGTATCACTGGCTTAATTTCGTTTAAGGTTAAGTTATTTTCTGTTGTATTCAATATTCGAATGGGAATCTTGCCATTGACTGGTTTAACTAAAGTACTAGCCAAAAAAATTCCTTCGCCCAACTCCTGTGCACAAACTACACATTCTTCGTTAATATTTGTCTGTAAATAATGTAGAGATTCTGACCTAGAAGAAATATTAAACAATTGTTTTTCTTGATTGTTTAATTGTAATGTAATCTTGTTATTAAGTGAATTATACAAAGTAATTTGTTTACATTCTAAATCTATGCATGATCTAAATCTATGTAAGAAATCATATCCGATGATGCCATCCGCCTTACATGGCAATGAATTAAAAACATAAAACTTGTGACTAAAAGTATGTCCCTGTGTCATCAACCTTAAACACGCGTATCCTATGGCTTCTACTTTGCCCCCAATACCATTTATTGTAGTTTTCCATTTATGTATTGGAATATTTTGCTTGATGACGCAATCGTACTTTACAGCTGAAATTGAAGCGCCAGTATCGATAAGCCATGTATAATTTTCACTATTTAACGATAGATTAGCCACTAATGAATTGTCATATGAAAAAATAAACTTATTAGGAGGTACGAAAAAACTGCTGAACGTTATCATTAGCTATGTTTTCGTTACGCACTTCAGGATTGTTATCCCTGGCTATGACTTGTACCTGTTCACCCATTTGAGATGGTCTATTACCACGATAATAGTTATTATAAGACCTACCTCGAAAACTGCGTCCCGGGGAACGGCCTCGAACCGTACGCGTCCAACTCTGCGAAGCGCCCCGCTGCTGGGAATGCCCACCTTGGTAGCTGCCTCTCGTCCTTGGAACCCAATACTTACCTCTCTGATTACCCCCGTAATTACTAAAGTTTGGCCTATTTTGTTTTCTCATTGTCATAACATTAGATAAATCAAAAGATGATGAAACCTCTTCATCCACAGCGGCCTGTATGGCATCATTTAGTGAGTCAAAATTCCTAGCTGCTATTATTGTGCTCAACCTACGGTTCCGCAACCCGTCAGCAAAGCGCTTGATAGCAAGTTTTTCGTTAACGCGTTTTAATGCGGTATAACTCTCTGAATGGCCTTCGGATTGGGAAATCGTAAGATCAACAAATAAGTTTGATATTTCTTGGCCGAAATCTGACACTGACTTGTCATTTTGTCTAACAGACTGCAGTTTGCTCTGAATAGCCGTGTAAGACTTTTTTGGTAATAAAAGTAATTTCATGTCTTTAATTAATTCTGATATATCACTATATTTTTCACGAAGCCTCAGTTTTGCGAAATGCGACAGCCGGCTTTTGAGAACAAACTGTAACAAATTAGTTTTGGAAGCATCCTCTAATATAGAATCATAATATTCAATACCTTCTATTAACTGCCTTGTGTTTGATTCTGTGTCATTCATCACTGGTAATAAGTTAAGTGCAATTTTTAAATCGAATTTAGCCATTGTACAAACTTTACATAAATCAGTAATAATTAAATACAATTGGTCAATTTTCATACACAAATTGTCAATCAATTCAATTTCAGATATATCTTTAAACTTTTTTATTCTACCAATTTCCTCTAAATAACTACTATATTGCTGGTACAAAATTTCAGCTTCACTGAGTTTTTTCTTACATATGTTTTCCTGTCGCCTACTAGGGCCGATTTTTACTAAGTAAGTTTTTACTTTTAATAACTCATTATACAAATCCTCTAAAAACTGTGCCATTAACAGAAATGTCACCTTAATCTAAATCTAACAGGATAATAAAATTGAATAATACATACCAATATCAGCGAGCATGTTAAAATTACTAAACTAAAGTTCCATACACTGATCGAACGGGAAGACGCGCTTTTGTTATTTATTACGTTCCGCACCTGGTATTTTACGTACGTGGAATATCGCACTTTCTTTACGTGACGCACTCTATATTTAATTTTTACGACGGAAACCGCACTTTTATATTTCCACGATGGAAAACGCACTTAAACGCACTTTCTTTGATTTTACGTGACGCACTCTATATTTAATATTTACGACGGAAACCGCACTTTCATATTTCCACGATGGAAAACGCACTTAAACGCACTTTATATTTTAGCTACGAAAACGCACTTTAATCACCTTTTCCGTTACGCATATTTTTGGACGGTCGTGCTTTTTTCACGTTAATTGCCACGCTCACCATACTTTACACGCGTTTTGTCGTTCTGATAACCGCCCTCTTCTGGATCTCCCTGTCTGCGCCGTCCCCGAAGAATACTCGCATATCTCCTCAGGATGATCTCATTAGCCTGTCTTTCTGCTATTCTTTTGTGACACCTCCGGTACATCCGATAGGCTATAACAGCGCCTCCAACGGCCAACAGCAAAGCAATCACCATCAAAATAATACTGATATTGTTGGTATGGTACATCAGCTGGTCATTACGAGCAGAATTTTGTCCCTCGGCCGAATTCTGAGCCACCACGATTGCCTCCTTATTGTTTTGCGAATTACCCATTGTAGACTTTCGTAAAACAAAGAACTAACCGATACGTCTGCGTATTACAGAAATAGACTTTGTAATATTCCATTGCGCAAAACAATAATTAGTCACGTTGATCAAAAATTGTTTGTGCTGCACTTTCTTTATATGGAAATGGAACCGCGGCGCGTGCGCGAGATTGACCTCAGTTGAACTGGCAGGGTCGCCATATAATGTTGGGATAGATGTTTTGAATGAAACTCAAGAATGATGATTAAATACTGAATGTTTATTAAAGATTACTTTGATTTATAAGTGATTACACACACAGATATAATGATGTGAATACACGAGTACATAACACACTACACATATATATATATATATATATATATATATATATATATATGTGTGTGTGTGTGTGTGTGTGTGTGTGTGTGTGTGTGTGTGTGTGTTATGTATGTATATTTGGATGTAAATTCTTTATGTATGAATTCTATCCCTTTATTATACTATATATTATATAATTATTATTACTAAATTTCATTTAGAAAACATAATTTAAATAAATAAAATATATTTAGTTATAAAAATACATTATTTGCTAAATTTATTTTATGAACAGCGTCTAGGCAGCTATAGCCGAGTGGATATACCAACAGACTGCCATGCAGAGGGTATCGGGTTCGAATCCACGGCGCGCACCAATGACTTTTCGGAGTTATGTGCGTATTGAATTGTTAATGATCGCTTGTCCCGTGTCTCGGAGAGCACGTTAAGCCGTCGGTCCCGGTTGTCATGAAGATCTTTGACAGTCGTTACAGGGCGTCAGTACCTTCTAAATAAACTGACACTAGTCTAAACCATGGAATATCGCTATACCTTTGGGTTGCGGAGGTCAGACAGGCAGTCGCTCCGTGGAAAAGCTAATATTCAGCCAAATCCGGTTAGACTAGAAAGCGGACCCCAGACTGAAACTGGGATAACGCTTAGGCAAAGAAGATTTTATGAACAGCGTCTACCTTTTACAATTAAAGTGCAGATCTCAAAGTCGACGCATTGGAGACACACACATGTGGGATCTGATAATGACATTTCTTCGCAAAATTAATTTGGAGAGGATAATTTCGTCACGATTGTAAGTACTTTTACGTAACGAAAGCATACATTTCAACACGGGAATATACTTATTCGGCAAGTAATTTTCTTACAGTTAATATAATCGTACAGCCTTGTATCGGGGTTCACGGGCTGATCTTCTTCTTGGTATTTCGATGCACACTCAATGGCCCCAGTATTTAAAAACAAATTGGCCGAAGGATGCCATAAAACTAAGTTACCAAATTATTTATACGAGTGTTATAGGCATTGCTATTTGAGTTTAAAGGAAACCAATAAAACCATGAATGTAGAATTATTATGTTACTACTTGCTAATACAATGGAATATGAACATAATTATTACTTTCTAAATTGCATTAAAACTCTCTTTATTACATTTGAATAGATACTTAAAATCGTGCTTATGCGTTTTTAACTTACGATGTTACTATTGATTTACAAAGTGTCAGAACCTTTACACATTTTAATCTATACTTAATATTATAAAGAGGAAAAGCTTGTATTTTTTTTTGTAATGGATAAACTCAAAAACTACTGGACCGGTTTTAAAAATTCTTTCACCATTAGAAAGCTACATTATCTGCAAGTAACATAGGCTATATTTTATTTTAGAAAAAATAGGGATCCGTAAGATATTTGGGTTTTTCGGGTACGCGAAGTAGTTCCCTCAGGACGCGGATGAAACCGCGGGAAACGGCTAGTTAAATATATTTGCGGAAATTTAAGATTTTCACCTATCCTTTCAGATAAATGATACATATTTTTATTCTTCATTTTTAGTTAAGCTATACACACAACACAAAAAACCTTTGTAAACGCCATCCGAAATATATATAGATGGGTCCATAGACACTCGAATGACATATGAGCTCGGAGCACCCTACCATCAACTGTTTCAAATATTTGACATCGCGGTGAGAAGATGTAGCGACCGTCCTAAGCAAAAATCAGGAGACCCTCGGCTAAGATCGATAATATCGCGTCAAACATGACATGGCTCTGAATTTTGTATAATAAATGCGGTTACGGGAACTTATTTTTATATTAGACTACAAGATGCCCACGGCTACGCCCGCAATATTTTTAAAGTTACCCGTTTTGCCCGATCCCATGGGTATTTCGGGAAATCCCTTTTACGGTCCCTAAGGAACATACATGCCAAATTTCAGCTTCTTGTGCCCAGTAGTTTTGGCTGTGGTGTGTCTGTCAGTCAGTCAGTAACGCAACCATTTTATATATATCTACAGATTTTTGCATTTGCAGAAACAATTCATGGATCAGCCAAAATTTTCCCTTTTGTTTGAGGTGGTAATATGGTGCTATATGGCCTATGGTATAGTGCATGTCTCTAGGCTGAGATAAGATAGTATAATAAGGTAAGGCAGGAATACAGTGCTAAAGATTTTCTCAATTTGAAATCGACAAAAGCAAATGAAATGTAAAAGATTTTCCTAGCTCATAAAGTGTTCAAGAAAGGACTACCAAACTTAATTAAGCCACTGCCACAGCCTCTTTTTGCGTTTAAATAACATATTTGGCATATTATATCATCATCGTCCTGCCGTCATCCCGTTTGCATCCAAGCCTTACACGCTTTGAAGCAGAAAATCAACTTTTTTACAGAGCGACTGCCGTCTGACCTCCGCAGCCACAGCACCAGAGCAGTATCACTTTATTTTAGTGTACTGACTCCTGGTAACGACTGTTAAAGATCTTCATAATAGCCAGGACCAACGATTTAACGTGCTCTCCGAGACACGGGGCAAGCGATACTTAAAAAATTAATACGCACATAACTTCGAGTATCAGTGGTGCGTGCCGTGGATTCAAACCCGATACCATCTGCATGGCAATCCGTTGGTATCTCCACCAGGCTATCGCTACATCTTGGCATAGCATCAGATATCGAGATTCACATTCACCCCTTGAAAATGTAAGAGACAAAATATTTCCACATTTTCATTTCGGATTTACTTGCTTGAAATATTACACAAATAAAAATAAATATTTGAGAAAAACAAATATCGAAAATATTATTTTGCAAAAAACAAGTTTACTTCATATAACCAAAGCAATGTTATTAGCATAATATTATTTATAATACACCGCTCCGACTTTCAAATACATTTATTTTAATAAGTATGTTTTTATATTAAACTAGAGGACGCCAGCAGCTACGCCTGCAATTTTTTTAAAAATCCCGTGGGAATTTCGGGAAATCCCTTCTTAGTGCACCCCTGCGGTCCCAAGGAACTTCTATGCCGAATTTCAGCTTCCTGCGCCCAATAGTTTCGGCTGTAGCGTGTCTGTCAGTCAGTAAGTAACGCAAGGATTTTATATATTAAGATTTTAGTAAAACTTGTAACACACTCTACAAAGCCTTTAAAAAATATTTACTTGAACAAAGAATAACCATATTTGGGGTCGGGTATTATATTTAGACTATTGACGCTTGCGTTTATTATAAAACAAGAAATATAGTAACAAGACATAACTAGAAAAATACAAGATATAACAAGAAAATACCTAGATCATCGGCTTATGATAAAATGACCCCTTTTTCCTTTAACTTATCTATAAGTTCACCTACACAGTGCCAACTTCTCAAACCCATAAAAGTTAAATTGGAAGTCAAGAACAAAAAGCGAGTTGAAAATGCAAAGTGCAAAGCGCAAAGCAATTTCAAAGAATGGGTCCTAGTATTTGAAACAAGGAGTACTTTACCTACCTAAGCGTTTCATACTGACTTTGCAGACTTTGTACCGATTCCGTAGCTTAGTCACATGAGTAAATAAACCAAACAGAGAGACAGCTTCTTAAGAGCTTGTAAATTTGTTACCTATTTTGGTAGGGTTGTCACAATAGGTTATGACAAATTGCTTGTTTGGTATACGACAGATTCTGGATTGGGCAGATTCGTGATTTGGCAGATTCCCAACTCGACAGATTCGTGGATTGGGCAGATTCTTGGACTTGACGGATTCGCTATACGTCAGAAGTACAGTTGTAAATAAAATAGCGAGTGGAACCAAAAAAGGCATGCACCTGAAACTTTTAAAAGCACGGAATAAAAATATACAATTGTTACCAAGGACACGACGTGACGATGTGATTTATTTGACATTCCCAACGATACAACTAATAGTGTTGAATATTTTCTGGTAATATGGTCTATTTTGCTAATAAACATAGGAATCTCCTTTAGCTATTATGTGCCACTATTTTTACCATGGGGATAGGTATCTAAGTTTAAAAAGAAATTGTGTAAGGTAAATGAAAGTCTACAAAACAAATGACTATAAAATGATTAACCATCGATAGGGCTTACAAAAAACAAGTGCATGCGATTTTCGACCTTATTGACAATTTATGACAGACTTTTTTTTGGTATTGTCTTGCTTTCTGACATTGATACGTTAATAAAATTATAAATTCTGAGTTACGGCTATAAAGTCGAAAATCGCATGCACCTGTTTTTTGTAATCCCTATCGATGGCTGATCACTTTATGATAGTCATGTTTTGTAAACATTACTTGTTTTTACACAATTTCACAACTAATGGGCTAGGAGATCCTGATGGACAACATGCAAACATGTTAAGTATTTCGTTGCCAACATTGACAATATTTATTTCAAGATCGAAATATTCACGAAACATTTGCTCGAGCAATTCAACAAATGCGACAAAATTATCAGGAGGTATACCTAATTAAAAAACCCAATTGTACGTTACCATCGTTAAAATCTTTATAATGACTGAATTATTTCATCTAGTATTATTCATAAACACAGTACAATAAACAACCATTATTATTTAAAACACCACGTTTTTACATTAAATATTAAAACTTGCAACGTACAAAACAAACAACGTGCGTCGTAATAACCCTAAGATTGTCAACTGCCTGTGCCTACGTGAACCGGTTTTTTCCAGTCTCGCCGCGTACACGACAAGCGGCCAGTGGTCACGCACACATAAGCCGCGTGCTTGTAGTAGTGCAACCGATTCGCGCTGTTGTATGAAGCTGTGTCTCTGTTCCGTTTATCTACTCATGTGGCTTAGTATCAGATATTGAAGCAATTGTCAGTCTGTCAGTTCTATTTTTGGAACACCCTATTACTGAGAATATGTATTTCTAAATTCAAGCTATTTTGCCGCTATTGCCAGTACGTGGTTCACAGACTGTATTAACGTATCTAAAATAGGTTTTATTGAAATTCGATGTAATATGCATGATCGGTGTTTCAGTGGTATTAGGTAGCCTCTAAGCATTTTTACTTTTATTTTTCTCATAGTGCAATATGCTTTGTGCTCTAAGCCTATGTTCTTTATTGGCAGCAATATCGCACAATTTTTACCACGGCTTATGTAAGGCAGAATACAGCTTCAAACAAGGTAAACAAAAAGTATTTGTGCAATTCCTATGAAACAGTTCGAGTTTTTATAACTTTGAAAAGAGTGTGGCATAAGGAAATTATACAAATTATTTGTTTGACGTCAAAATACAATGACAACATTTTTGACGAAGTCTTTGGTTACAATTACTTAAAAAGAAGGTTTTCCTGAATGCCGATATACATTTTGGCTGTATTTTAAACAATAACATTGCATTATTAACCCTCAATTGTGATGAGTGTTAGCGTCTGTATTTTATATTATACCTTTTTATTATCTGGCAGCATTTTATTTTCGCAATTTGTCAGAATTCAGTTTTTATTAACTGGCAACACCGAACCGCTCTTATTGGTCCGTGGTTTCAATTGGCGCATATCGAACCAATCAGAGCGAGGCACGCGTTGTGGCGGGGGTTTTAGTTGTTAGAAGAATTATGTCTGAGATAAGGCGGCATTCTGTCGTCAAGCGGCCTCCAGTGAACACTAAATGAAATTACGTGCGCGTCTACTTGGCGTTATTTTAAGGTAATAATGTATATTTACCATTTTACCCTCATTTGCTATTTTTAATCTGAAGTGCTTAATATTGTAAAATGTTGTGATATTATGAAGTAAATGTTTTCTGAACTGTGTATGGAGTCTTTCTTTTACATCTCAGAAGTGGGATAAGCGGATTTTAACTCGTTAAAAAGAAAAAAAACAAGTTTTGAATACGAGAAGTTTAAACCCATCCGTTTATCCAGCCCACGCTTACTAGTTTTTCTTTTTCTTTCCTTTTGTTCACACCCTTGGCATACATAGTAAAAGAAAAGCTCCATAAAGTGTTTTAATGTGTTAAGATTCGAAGACAGTCACGTAAGTACCATTTTATTCTTCAAGACACTCCATCATGTTTAAGATGCCTAATTCATGAAACTGCTATGCTGTGTTTTACTCACAAAGTTAATGAATACCCTGTAAAAAGCATGCATTCCATTTTGCCAGGGTAACTCTCTGGATATGAGATGCATAGTTAATAATACTTACTACCTAATTAATCTTGTATAACGGATCATTTTGAGCATGTATTCCATATTGCCAGGGCAACTCTCTTGATATGAGATGCATAGTTAGTAAAACTTACTACCTAATAGATGTTATATAACGGTTTGTTACATATTGCGGGGGCACACCTACGGATATGTAACGGATCATTTTGGGCATGTATTCCATATTGCCAGGGCAACTCTCTGGATATGAGATGCATACATAGTAATACTCGCTACCTAATGACTTATTAATAGCATACTTAGTAATACTCGCTACCTAATAGTTGTATAACGGTTTGTTACATATTGCCGGGGCACACCTACGGATATGTAACGGATCATATTGAGCATGTATTCCATATTGCCAGGGCAACTCTCTGGATATGTGGTACATACTTTTCTTATACACACAATACAATTATTGATTTGATTTTATTTCGTTGAGCATATTATATATTGCCAGGATACTCCCGTTGATGTGTTTTAGAGCATGTATTTCATTTCGCCAGGGCTACTCTGTAAATGCGATGCTTGTTTGGCGCATTGAATATTCAACTTTGATTACTATATACATTTATTACTTACGACCTTAAGAATAGCATTTAACTGAAGTTAAATGCACTAATTAAGACTAAGTTAACTTAATCACAATTGCAGATGATGGATTCATCGCCCGCGGGTGGTGGTAATGGATGTCGCTGCAATAACAAGGATGAGCCGATAAGTTTGGACTGTAACGAAAGCCCACGGCGAACTCCGCAGCGACGCAAAGTTCATAAAAGCGTGGGAGTGGAAGGGAGTCTGGATATCAGGCAAGTCCGCAAACGCTTAATAAGTGATTCTGATAATGAGAGTGAGGGAGCGGAAGGGAGTCTAGTCAGAGACAACCAAAGCCGGAAGCACTCTCTTTTAAAGCCAAACTAGAGTGAGGGAGCGGAAGGGAGTCTGGTCAGAGACAGGCAAAGCCGCAAGCACTCTATTTTAAAGCCAAACTATAATAAAAACTTTAATAATAGTGTCAGACTGTGCTGAGCTATTACAAAGCAATTTTATGTGGAACAGATTGTAACGTTTATTTCTAACATGGACGTATGCTGTTTAGAACTTTAGACGTGTAGTTGGTTGGTTGGTGTGGAACCTAACCATCATAGTCGAAATTAGTTTTGGTAAATGTTACTAGAGCGATAATTTTACAGACTCTAGGCGTTTTAAATACCTAACGGCTTCATTTAAACGTGATTACAGCTTAAGCAAGACGAGGCACTCGTCGTAATTCTGTTTTGTACAGTCGAATCTGTCTAAACCTGCTTCTTTGTGCGTAATTTGTAACATGTCAATAGATGTGAATGTCAATAGATGGCATTACCAGTATATCTGTATAATCTATGGATGGCATTGATAAAATGTTTGGTGTTACCATACTATGGTTAATAGATGGCACCGCTAGTAAAATTTTATTCGATCTTAAGATTGTACGAGTAAAGATTATGCACTGTGTTCTTTAAGATTCATATGATACGCTGGGAATCTTTACCAAGTGCCCCCGATTCGTTAAGCCAATTTCAAGTTACGTTACGGACGTTTAGGAGTGATACAGTAAAAAGATATCTTTAGTACAAGGTTACTAGTAGAAGCTGTTAAACTCGATTACCAGATGTATAAGAAAATGATAGTTATTACTGTAGTGTTATGATAATCAGTTTGAGCGATTTTCACTTTCATTGTAGGTAGGACCAGGTTAGTGGTCGTTAGTGATGATTGTTTGCTTTACCTGATTCACAATTGAGTTACGAACCTTGTTAGTCCATGTTGTGATGGTCTTGTGCTACATAACATCGTTTCTGTTGTGTAGATTTGCAGAAACGGAATAAGCTGTCTGTGCGGCAACAAACTTTTGTATTAGCATATCCATTGGTGCGTAAACAAGATAAGCCGTTTGGCGCGTTATTACTAATGATAAGGTTAGGATAAGTATTTCGTATTTAGAATCAGTCATTGTTTAAATTTATGACGGGTTTTGTTCGAACGCCGCGTTCTGGTGTACTTTCTGTAATAGCGAGTGCGTATTGATGAATTCACCATGAGTTTAGTTGACACCACGATAGTTTTACACCTTTCAGTTAAAAGCAGGCCAGAAGTTTGTTGTAAACTATAAAATTTATGGAAAGCGGGTAGGTATAGAGGTACAAACGTTGTCATTGCAGCTTTTTTATTTTAGTAGCATACTCGCAAGATTTGATGTACGAGTCCATCCTACAAACAAGGCTATGAGAACAAATCAGGCAAGGCAAAAGGTATTGATGTTGTCCAATTCTGCTGTTGTTAATTTGAGAATTATTGATATCGAACGTGTTGAAGTCGCTGTCAAATAAGCGGTCCTACAAGTACGCTTATGATCTTAGGAAGGTTTCTGAGGTTCAAGTACCAATGATGCTGACATAGCAAATAAATTACATAAAAGTGAAGTGGTATTGTCTCCGTGATGCAGGTCGTAAGCAATATTGTAGATGTAGCCCCTTAAAAGCGGCATATACTCGTAGAGAAGTCCGGGGGAGTTCAGGAAAGCGATAGCTCTGGGTGGTATAGTCGGGTCTAGCCTTGTAGCGAGGACTATAGCGTGACCCGGCATTACTAGAGGGAAGTGCATTTAGATGTGGTGGTTGGACGTAATCATGGATACACTGCCACTCAAATGGCTCTAATTTGATTTATATTCATTGACTCTAAACTTGCTAAAATTGTCTGTCAGTGGTGCTCGATCTGGCTTCTGTTATAACGGAATCGGAAAGAACTCCTTACAGCCGGTTGACTATCTTAGTAGTCGTTGCGTTCGCGTTGACAAAAGTAAATCAATTTGTTCGACTGTAACTTAGTATAATAGTATTAGTTCATGCGCGGTTTAGACCCACGTAGTTTAAGTTTACGTTGGTGGCAGTTGGTTTCAAAATCAGGTTTGGCTGTACTGGTAGAAAAGATGAATAGTAAATAATTGAAAGTTGCGTTATTAACATCCTTATTCTTGAGCAGAGGGCCAAGCACCAAGTGAAGTTGTAAAATAATTTGATAATCACTTAAGATTTTGATGTACGCATATTGAATCACTCTGAAAAGAACAGGGTCTCCAATCAGTGGGTATACCATGCGAAGAATCGTTGTAAAATTCACTTGGTAGATATGTTCGCGTGTGTGACGCGCGGCCCGTGAGTGGCGCGCATCCAGTGCGCGGTTTTGATGTGCCTCGTAATCGGTATAGCTACAGCCCTTAACGCTTTCTGGCAATGAAATTTAAGGTAGTTCATTAAGGGAGTTTGGTTATAGAATGTTGAGTGATGTTTTATGATGGAAGAAGGATGACTGGATCATAAATTGATTAGCGATCAATCGATCAGAAAATAGAAATGACATCACTATGTTCTTTAAAATGTCAGGGTCATGACGGGTTAGTCAAAATTCGTACCAACTTATTGAGTGAAAAGAAGGCCAGACGGCGGTGATTTATGTAGAACTCGATGAGGATTATCCTCATAGACTCGATAGATGAGTAACACTATCGGCAGGCCCCTATACTATTTCAGTAGCATTTGATACAGTCATAGCAGGATCAGATAACCTTTGCATCAACTCGGACCATGTGCAAGTTGACCACGAAGTTCAAATTCACGCTGATCAGGACAGCTCATAACGATAGGTTTTAATAGAAGCTACAACGTCAACCCGCAATCATGGCCAGCGTTTATATGAAAACGTTGTAGTATCTATAGATTCATTATGATTTTAAGTTGTCAATAAAGTTTATTATTTATTATAGAAGGTAAGATTAATGATAATTTTAGGATTCTAAAACTAAAAATAATGTATTTATTCTTGTGAAAGTGAACACCAATCGGAGAGCATTACATCTAACAGTGCGTCCGACAATCATGTTGTTGACGTTTTGGAAGTAAATATAACTATAACGTCAAACTTTGTACCTGTTCGAATATAACGAAATAAAACTGGGTACACCAGACCAGACTTCATTCACGGTTTGTTTTGTTTTGCACTTTGTGATATCACACAACCGCCATAATGGTTTTACAGCGTTTTCGTATCAAATTCAATAGGTTTTCCAAAAGCCGTCATTAGTAAATTTGCTGATCGATTTTTGAAGAAAACAAATCGGTTATTTTAGTTTAGCATTTAATAAACGAACATCGCTAGTTACATTTTAGGACACAAGCCTAATAAGCCGCGGCTCACTTTCGATAGGAATTATAACTCTACAGAGTCGGAGTCTGAAGATAATGCAAATCAGGACTGTAATAAACTTACCAATAAGTTCCACATACTAACAAGAGCACATCTAGATTGGAATATATTGATATATGAAATATAATAAATAATGTAAAGTATGTACAACGCTTAATGTAATGTTTATGATATTATTAGAATTAATATCATGTTAATATTATGTAACATTTATATAACAATACATGACTATAAATTACTATTTACGCCCACATAGATCAGATAGCTAATAAGGCATCTAGAGCTCTAGAATCCGTCATGCGAATTTCAAACAATTTTAATGAGGTGAAAACCTGTAAAATCTTATATTGTACACATGTGCAATAAAAGATTTTAAAGACATTTTGGAATACCCCGGTTAAGTATGGAACCCTTAGATATGATGTTTCTATTAATAGACTAGAACACACACAACGCAGATTTATTAAATACTTGTGCTATCGGTGTAAAATCACCTACAGATCGGAAGAATATGGCACCTCGCATTTATAATCATTTACCACAACGGATTCTTGACATCGTCTTTGGACTTATTTAAACAAAAATTAAAAGGTATACTAATTGAGAAGGCTTATTATAGTGTTTCTGAGTATCTTGCCGATAGACTGTAGCTATATAATTGACAAAATTATTATTAATATTATGTAAACTGTAAGACAATTCGTATTTTTTATTTTATAGATAAATAATTTGACATTGATATTATTGTAATTGACTAAAAGTATATTATTTTTATTAAGTATAGAAATCATGTAAAAAGTGACTATTATTATGACTTGTTTTATATAATTTATTTTAAAATATAATAATCAATGAATAACATTTTTATTAAATAATTCGCATACCATAAGGTTAATATGTTGGCACTATTAATTGTATTTGTCATCTATGTATTCAACCCATATTAGCGAATAAAGATTTGAATTTGAGAATATTTGAAAATCTGCTCAAAATTCCACCTATTGCCGCTAGTTACACGACGAGATATCGCCGATGTTATTTACCTGTCGAACACCATATCTGAACCCATTGACTGTCCGGATCTACTGGGTAAAATACTATTTAATGTTCCAACCAGGGCTGTAACTGCTGTAAGACACTACGCCCCTAATCATCTTCCATTAGCATCTACAAATTACCGGCAGAATTCGTTTGTGTGGCGAGCGAGTAATATTCTAAATAAACAATGTCAACATGAATTTGATATTTTTGTCGCAATGATTGAAACGGTGAGACGATTACTGAGCTTGGATTTTTTTAATAACCACAGAACTTTTGAATTGTTATTAACCTTTAATGATTTTGTTTATATGTCCACATATCTATTATATACTGTGCAGCATGCATGTGCAATTTTACATATCCGTGGAGACCTGTAATTGGCTAACTGTGGCAAATTTTTTTTACGTTGTATTTTGTTGCTTTTGCTATTGGTATAATAAATAAATAATAAGTCTAGTTTAGTTATAAGAAGCTTACCATGAAAATAACTGTTCGATAATGTCAGTTTGATTTGAGATGAATTCCCGGTGGTTAAATATAAAGATGTCAACTAGGTTAATGAGTTTAAAAAAAATTTTGATTATGTAGTTAAATCGCTTGACCTCACATATATATTAAGATTATAATATTGGTACTAATTATTATTATAAGATGGCAATGTTACAATAATTTATGATTGTAAAATTTTTCAAGGTTAAATTATGTATGCTCATGTACTATTGTCGTATAGACTTCAATTTAATTTAACTTGTAACTCTCCTCCCCTTTTCTTTTTTTTTTTTTGATGTCGCGAAGGGACTCGCTTTTCGCAGGATGGCCGAGCTGTTAGCGTCTGTATTTTATATTATACCTTTTTATTATCTGGCAGCATTTTGTTTTCGCAATTTGTCAGAATTCAGTTTTTATTAACTGGCAACACCGAACCGCTCTTATTGGTCCGTGGTTTCAATTGGCGCATATCGAACCAATCAGAGCGAGGCAGGCGTTGTGGCGGGGGTTTTAGTTGTTAGAAGAATTATGTCTGAGATAAGGCGGCATTCTGTCGTCAAGCGGCCTCCAGTGAACACAAAATGAAATTACGTGCGCGTCTACTTGGCGTTATTTTAAGGTAATAATGTATATTTACCATTTTACCCTCATTTGCTTTTTACCATATAGATCATACAATCTAGCTCTACTTTTGTATATACCTACTGTTGCCCAATCACAAAAATTTACTTCAATGCTCCTTGCAAACGTCTTCTGTTTAAAAATTTTATTGTACTCGTCATTAACAATTTTAAATAAGCATTTATATAATTCATCAGGATCATCAACGGTTAAGTCAATACTGGCGATCTTGGCAGCAACATCATTACTAAAGTGTTTGAGGCGAGCAGAGGTCATTGGCATACATGTAATATCTTGTACTTTAGGGGTTGTATTAGTTGGAGTTACAACCTTTTGCCCGCAGTGATCTGATGTCAAGTCAGTCAAAACAGCCTTACTTAAATAAAGACAATTGCAAAAAACATTATCTAAGCATGTAGATGTGTGTAATGTGAAGTTATTCTGGTTGGTTCAGAGAACAAAACATTTAAATTAAATGACCTAAATAAGCTAACTAACCTAGTACAAATTGGTGATTTTGCTAACAAATTGACAAAATCGCCACATACGATTATAGACTTCCTACTAGAAGTTATGTGTTTTAAAACATCCTCTACGATGCTTTCAAACTGAGTAAAGTCACTTTGTGGTGGTCGATACACACACACTATAATATGTTGTTCAAGCTCAACACCAGAAATCTCAGCAGTGCGCTCGATAGAAAGTTTAGCTATATCCTTACGTTCTTTACATTTCAAACTATTACATACATATATTAGAGAGCCACCACGAATAGCCTTCTTTCTTACGAATGCACTTATAACTGAGTAATGTTGATTGTTAAGTATTTATTGGTCACCTCGCAACCAATGTTCCGTAATACATAAGATATCAATCTTATGTTTGTTTAAAAATAAATCTATTTCTAATTCTTTGCCAGATAGGCCTTGTATGTTTTGGTGAACTAAGTATAAAACACATGAATGCAGCACTGTTGTCTTATCTAGTAGTTTAAACTAATAGATGTGTCAATACTACTATCGGTATAACTATTATCTGCCAAATTCCTAAGTACTCTAGTAGTATTCCTATCAGTATATAAATTAAATGCTAATAATTTAGCAAGTTGTCGCCTATGTACATAAGAAAGATACATAGTATCTTTTGTTAAAAATAAATTACTAATAAAAATATTAGTGTCAAAAATCAAAGTACTGTCACTATGACATGTCCTATTTAATTGTATAATAATAAATTTAATTTACCTATCTGCCTGTTTTGGTCGCCTGTGAGAGCATATGAATAAGGCAATGAACAAATAATAAAGCTACATCCTATTTTTGTGCTAAGATCTATCATTAAGTCTGTTAATTCTATGAGACTGTTTTTGGAGACTAATGAGCTGTCACCATACAATATGCTGACAGTAGTTAGTGCATTCAAGTCGGCATTCTTAATCTTATCAACTAGGGTACAAGACTGAGCTTCAGGTGAACAAAAGTTCTGTACTGGTCGCTCAGTGTAATGATCAATTAAGCTCCCCAAACACACTCCCAATTGGTCTGAAAAAATTATTACATTCTTACTGTCAGTCTTTCCTGGATGCAGTTTGTTTTGTGTATTATACTGGCATGCATGTGCATTCAATTCTATTGATTCAGCAGGTGTAGTCGCACACTTAGTTATACAACTGGAACAGTAATTATTAGAGTTGGGTAATGAGATAAGTTGTTTTAAATTTTCTCGACCAACTCTTAATTGCTTCATATTTTAAGATATATTCATGAGTCTCATTCTGGTGTTCCATTATAGTTCTAGTGAGTTGAGCTTGTAGATTTGATATTTGTGCTTGCAACTCACTTGTGTGTTGTTCATATAAGAACCTACCCGAAACTAATTCTTCATTTGTTTCCTCAAGCTTTAATAAAAGAGACTCGCACTCTTTATTTAATTTAGTTATTTTCTGCATACTGACTCAATTTGGTAGACAACTTAGGACCAGATCTAAGTTTCTTAATTAATTTATTTAACTTAAACAATTTTCTAAATTTATTCTTACTAAGACATTTTTTGAAACATTAACATTTAAGAGCTTTTAGCACATTAATTTTGTCACCCAGGATCTCAGAGAATAAGTTGTGAGTAGCAGTACTGTTAAAGGCCGCAATTGTGTCTTCTAGAGTTGAAATCTGCCATAAGCCTCATTGAGACTTGCTTCTAACTCCGCAATGCGGCTAAGTTGTCTGGAGTAAATTTCGTCGCAGCTGCTTCTTCATTTGATTCTTCAAGCTTTAATAAAAGAGACTCACACTCTTTATTTAATTTACAGTTATCTTGTGCATACTGACTCAATTTGGTAGACCACTTAGGACCAGATCTAAGTTTCTTAATTAATTTATTTAACTTAAACAATTTTCTAAATTTATTCTTACTAAGACATTTTTTGAAACATTTACATTTAAGAGCTTTTAGCACATTAATTTTGTCACCCAGGATCTCAGAGAATAAGTTGTGACTAGCAGTACTGTTAAAGGCCGCAATTGTGTCTACTAGAGTTGAAATGCGGCCATAAGCCTCATTGAGACTTGCTTCTAACTCCGCAATGCGGCTAAGTTGTCTGGAGTAAATTTCGTCGCAGCTGCTGAAACACCTAACTTCTTCTCGTAGTCTGTCCCGTTGATCCAAGACATCCATATCCTCTATATGCAGCTCCGTGAGTTGTGTCTTCAGCTCAGATATACAGTCATTCACAATTTTAATTTCTTCTTCACAGTCAACGCGTTCCCTTAATAGTTGACTGTTGTCATCCTTGTACTTGTGTAAAATATAAATTATTAATTTCTCGACAATCCTTTGAAAGGATTTCGCATGACACTACTAAATCCCTTTGTTAGAATATATCCTGAATTCTAATGAAACAACGGCCCTAATTGGAACTAAAATCTTCTGCTTAGACACTATGCTATTTATAAAGTTACTTATGTATTCTAAGTGGGCGGCGAGAACAGTGTCTTACGGATGACGAGTTCATTTTTGTAGATGGGTTTTAGAACAATGGTAGTAGTTTAGACATCAAGTAGATACTTAGTAGAGGTATGTTACCTTAATATACTCGACAGATCTCCTTTAAAAGGATGATAAATTAATGCCCATTGAAGATGGAGTTCAACAATTTTTCAAGCTCAAAAATCTTTCCTTATTTCATTGTCATTTTACAATTAATTAATTATTTTTAAGTGCATTAGGAGATGCATGCCTTATCTTTAGCAGTTTGTTTATATACATACATATTTACGAAATTTTAATAATGTGGTATTATTTCGTATCACAGCAACATAGCATGTGTCCGTTTTATATTTCGGGTTCCACTCTTATATTTAAATGTAGACCCACACCCACTCCCAGCGATTACGAAAATTAACATAAATATATTAACGTAATCATTATGCTCAAAGACTTTTTTATATTACGTTTTAACAAAGAATTTAGGTATAAATATACAGTGAATGTTTGCGCAGGTAATTACTATGAAGATTGTTTTCACAAGCGCGCTAACGTCTTTATAAGCTCTTTGATTATGTTAGATGACACTTTTGTTCGCGCTCTAAAACGCCTCTAAATATTTTTGACCTTGTTTTTGACCTTAACCTTTTGTTATGTCCTAAATATAAGTTGATGGCTATACTCAACTCGATTACGAACTCCTTGTGGAAACTCCTTCCTGATCCGGCACTTGGAGACTTTTTAGACTGACCTTCTTTTGTATACTGAGGATTATTGTTGTCGTTAAAAATATTTCAAGCCCTGTAAAAACATACCATGATGGAACATTTTAATTTAAAATAGTTTACATATTTTAGCCGATAAGTATCATATACTAATATACAGGGTGTCACAACACCCATCACCAAGCCGAAGTCTACTCGTTGTGGACATCATGCTAAGTCATACTGACCAAAAATAATACCTGGGAAATGACATTTTTTTTAAGTTTTCACATTTTTTAAACCGCAATTATAGGAGCGCGCGTGCAATGCTCGAAATACCTACTTATCCATGGGGTCATAGGGCATCTAAAGAACATATTGGCGGGGTAAATGCATCGACTCAATATCTCCCGAACCAGTAATTTCCCAGGTATGGTGCCGAAGTAAAAAATGTTCGTAGTGATTGGTACAACATGGGATTTCAGTTTTCGTTAAGGGTCTTTTTACATCCTGTATAAAGCTGAAGAGTTTGTTTGTTTGGTTTAACGCCCTAATCTCAGGAACTACTGGTCCGATTTGAGAAGTTCTTCAGTGTTAGATAGCCCATTTATCGAGGAAGGCTATAGGCTATATAACATAGCGCTATAAGCGACGGGAGCGGAGCAATAGCCTTAAATAACGCGGGTGTAACCGTGGGTATCCTCTGGTATTAAATAAAGCATTTTAGTCTCGTTTTAATATCAGCCAAGAACAAGCGATAGATCATTCCAGATGTTTTCTCTGACCACCCACGCCTCATCGAAAAAGGAGCACTAAGAAAAGTTGGAGCAACTTAACTAAAAACCACTTGAACTAAGTCTACTTCATACATACCCGTCACGTTCGTCAGCACATTAATGTTAGCGTAGCTCTAATAGTATGCTTACTCCATTTCACTTGAGAATCGGAATAAATCTGTGCGATGCGACGGCAAACGTAAAATACTTGATGAATTCATTCCAAGTGTCACGACCTGCGTCTCCAAGCTTCTCTGCATCTTTAGTACTTAGACGTTGTGGTGACCATAGTAATGTTTGCTTAATGTAGGAAGTAAACTGTTTAGGTGTAAACTTTACTAATATCTCAGCAATATTGCTCTAAATCTATACATAAAGATATGCCGGTCTCTTATTTTACCACTGATAGACCACCGAGTACCTTGTGTGTTCCTCTGTGGCCGGACTACAGTTAAGTACTCAGATGCTATAGTTTGAAATAATACCTACCTAAAGTCTACTTTCATCGGAAATATATATATATATATATTACCTTAAGAGATATCTTTTTAACTAACAATTTATGTGGTCCAGCCGCAAGGCAGTGCTCTTTGGCCGCGCCACCTCAAATTAAATAGAGTATAGTGGACTATTAATAAATCAATATCCCGAAAAAAACTACCTAAAGAGTACCTTGCATATGACAAATATGGTCCAATATACCCCTTTAGTTAAGGAGTTATTGGTTGTAGGCTGTGGTCTGGCTGGAAGGTATACTCTGCAGCAAGTCAATTTTGCAATATTTAATATTAACTATCTGTTCACGCGCGCCTGACAAAATTATCATAGCAGTATTACGCTCAAGGCAATAATTATAATTTTAATACTTTTAATTGTATCGTGTATGTGCAAGTTCACTTGCTGTACGGATCTCGTGTAGTTAACACGGATTAAAGATTATCTTTGTACAGAGCATTCCAGTTTCTCATTTCAGCCACCCCTTAGACCAAACATACATATGGTCCATTAGCGAACCGGATGGATTTATAATTATTATAATAGAAGAGAATCAGCGGATACAAGGATTTGGATTATTGAAGGTGACTTCAAGGTTGATGGATTGAGGATTGGATTAAGCTCAAGCAAGTCATTTTAGCGGTGTATTGCATTTATTAATAATTAATATCGTAACCCAACACTCAGGTAATATAATTAAATTTACCAATGCAAAAGGTCAGTACTTAAACCTTTTTATAGTATTGTGTTAGATTTTTATCATTAGGAACTTAATGCTGTGTGATTAGTATTATTCGACAGTTCAGATTAAGTTTAAATCGTACTTATTATAGTATAGTTAGCTTAGATATTTGCTACATTATTTAAACTTAATTTTATATAAAGCTGTAACTAATCCATAAGCTGACAATAGTTTATTGTTTGCAAGTACCTCGACATAATACATTTATAGTTTAGTGTTTGATATTAATGCAAGTCATTGTTAGTGCCTATTTAGAATCTTTATGTACTTTTATTAGTGTTATTTGTTAAAACTAAGTAAAAAATAGTTAATTAGTAGTAAAACTTACATTTATATTGTAGGTAGTTGAACTATAGTTTGTAATTAGTTCTTCTATTTAGTTTGTTTTTAATTACTGCTTTTACTGGTAGGCGTGTATAACAATTATATTGTTCGTATTTAAATTGTATTCCTGTATCAATTTCAGGTGGACAACACTCGTATCCCAGAATGTCTGAGGAAAGGGATTTAGTTAAAAAGCGAGGCAGCTTTAAAGGCCGTCTAACTTCTTTCGTCACCTTCCTGGACTCGCTTAAGGACAAACAATTAACTAATTGTGATGTTTCTGAATTGCAGTTGCGCATGGGTAAAATGGAGTCGTTGTACGAACGGTATGATGAGGTACAGTTACGTCTAGAATGCATTGTGGACGATCTAAAATTACAATACAGTGAGCGTTCTGATTTTGAGTCTCTTTATTATAAAACCTTGTCTAGAGCCCAGAATATTCTGTGTGACTTTAATAGGGATAATAAATCGATAGAAAGCTCTAAAAGTACTGTTGCTAGTATGCATAGGCCAGTCAAGTTGCCTACGATTCAGTTACCAAAGTTTAGCGGTTCATATTGTAATTGGCTAGAGTTTCGCGACACTTTTGCCAGCCTAATTCATGCTAATAATACAATTGACGAAATAAATAAGTTTCATTACTTAAGAGCATTACTGGAGGGAACAGCAGCCCTTGTAATTAAAGCTGTTGAGTTTTCGTCAAGTAATTATTCTGTGGCATGGAATTTATTGCTCGATCGCTTTGATAACAAAAGATTGTTAGCCAATAATCATATATCGTCGTTATTTAATATTGAGTCTATCTCAAAGGAATCTTCTGTTGCTATAAAAGGCTTGATCGATCGATTAAATAAAGATTTACAATCATTAGAATCGTTAGGGGAACCTGTCAAGCACTGGGACACACTTTTGATTTACATTGTTACACGCAGGCTTGATCAAAAGACATATCGCGAGTGGGAGGAGCACAAGAGCAAGTTTAATCAGGAAACAATTATTACGTTTGACTCATTTATTAACTTCCTTCGTCACCGTGCCGATCTACTTGAGACCATAGAACAAGCTCGAACCAATCATATTTCCCAAACGCCAGGTAAATCAAGCCCTAAGATCAAGTCAATGGTAACAATGCAATCTCCTAACAACACTAGCATTGAATTAGCTCCTAAAGCATGTCCTAAATGTAATAAGGACGATCATACATTAAATAATTGTCCACAATTTCTTGCATTAAGTAATGACGAACGTCTCAAATTACTACCAACTTATAAAGTTTGTTTTAACTGTTTTCGGTCTGGTCATTACGCTAATAAATGTAAAAAATCAGGTTGTAAACTTTGTAAACGTAGACATAACACACTAATTCACATAGATTCTAAAGGTGCTATTGCGAATTCACTTAGTTATACGACTTCTATACCGATTAATAATCAATCTGCATCGTCTATCATGCCGTCTGCCACCACTGATACGAATAACGTCGCGTTATCTGCAAACATTGCATCGCGCCAAAGTTACGAACAGCGAGATCATAGTACAAACAGAATAGTAAGATAGCTTCATACAAATCGGCCGCCGCCGCCGCGCTGGTGTGAATGTATGCGTAAGTCGCCGGAGCGGCGTGTACGCACGCACTTTTCACGCACACAATCTCACGAGCGCGGAACGCTCGGCGCGGATTCAGTACGGGATGCGCCGCGCGTCTGATCGCGCGCATGCATGTAGGTACTACACTGCTCACCCGCGACCATTGTTTATGTACATTCAGTTTTGTAATAAACGTTATTAATATTGTACAATGTGTTAAACGACAGTAAATTAAACTTGTTACATTTTTCTCGCTATAAAGGGCATTTAGATAGTTATATAACGCTTAGCTAGTCAGCAGGTATTTGAAAAAAAATATATGCAAGCTTAAATTCTGTAGTATTCAGCGCAATCACTTAAAAAACGGCGAAATAGCGCGCGCCGACAAAGCCGGCGGCGCCGCGGTGTAAACACGTGGCAACCCGTGCGTTATCGCAAGAGTAGGCAATTAACTCGCCGAGCGGCCTTAGCTAGCTTACTATTCTGTTTTTACTATGGCGAGATGTGTTATTATCGACCGCTCTGCTCAAAGTGCGGGACCGTTATGGTTATGTGCATCTCATTCGCGCAGTCCTCGATAGTGGTAGCACTTCGTCATTCATAACGGACAAGTTATGTAGACGATTGCACTTGATAACTAATCAGGTTAACAAATCTGTACTAGGTATAAACAACGTCACTTCGCACGTAGGTAAAATGTGTAAGGTTGAGATATCTTCGTTAGATGATAGTTTTACTTATAGTCTTCATTGTTTTGTTTTACCATTTATTACGAGTAATGTACCGTGCCGTGACATAAATATGAATTTTGATATGCCGTCAAATATTATTTTAGCAGATCCTACTTTTTATAAGCCCGGAGACATTGATATTTTAATCGGTGCCGACTTATTTTGGGACTTATTAGGATCACAAATTTATAAATTGGGTACTGGAAAACCAGTTTTATGTGAAACCCGTTTGGGCTGGATCGTTTCCGGTCCTATTGTAAACAATAATATTGCGTTGCTTTCGCATAATTTAAAATGTAACTTATCTAATATTGTTTCCGATGACAATAGTGATACACTCAGAGCCGACTTATCTAAGTTTTGGCAATTAGAGGAGGTAAATGCGAGGTCGTCTAGTTCTTACATGCCTGAAGAAAAGTTATGTGAAGATCATTTCGTTAAAAATACGACCCGATTGTCTGATGGCCGGTTCTGTGTTCGCATACCCCTTAAGAAAGATCCCTCAGTTCTAGGTAATTCCTATAAAAGAGCTACACACTGTTTACAGTCTTTAGAGCGTCGATTAAAGGTTAAGCCGGAATTTAGTAGGCTGTATTATGATTTTATGCTAGAATATGTATCGCTTGGTCACATGACTAAAATAACTAAAAGTAATTTGTGTTCTGGTTATTTTATTCCTCATCACGGAATACTACGTGAGTCGAGTAGCACGACCAAACTGAGCGTTGTATTTAATGCTAGTTGTCCTACGTCAACGGGAGTATCTTCTAATGACTTACAGATGGTCGGGCCAATTGTACAGGACGATCTGCTGTCTATACTTCTTCGGTTCAGACTTCACAAGTATGTTTTATCTGCTGACGTGCAGAAGATGTATAGATGCATTGCAGTACACCCGTCCGATAGGCATTTGCAACAGATTGTTTGGCGTGATAATATTAGTGAGTCTATTAGTGTTTACGAATTAAACACCGTCACATACGGCACTGCTAGCGCGCCATTCCTTGCGACACGGTGTCTTAAAC
The DNA here is from genome assembly GCA_944739405.2 of Euclidia mi. Lineage (NCBI taxonomy): Eukaryota > Metazoa > Arthropoda > Insecta > Lepidoptera > Erebidae > Euclidia > Euclidia mi. Next base: position 31,059,012 of record OX123188.2, on the reverse strand, counting down.
AGATAGGAGACGACTGCGAGAACCCTAAAATAGCTGATATCATCAGACATGATTTTTACGTGGATGACCTGCTTACTGGAGATGATGACTTGGAGGAAGTGACTTTCATTCGTAATGAAGTCACCAAGGAGCTTGCGTCAGCATGTATGCCATTGTATAAATGGAAGTCAAATGTTCCTCAGCTGGTGTCTGACGCTGTTCTTTCTTCAGACAACTTGCCAGCCTCACTTGACTTAAATAAGACATCAAGTGGGCCTGACAAGTTGCTTGGTCTAGACTGATATGTCACCACTGACGAGCTGGGGTTTTCTATAGATCTGTCTAACTCAGCAACTACTCACACTAAACGTGATTTGCTATCTGTGATTGCGCGAATATTCGATCCCTTAGGTCTCTTGGGTCCCATTGTTATCACCATGAAAATAATGATGCAAAAAATGTGGTTAGATAAGCTGGGGTGGGATCAATCACTACCTTGTGAGATCCAAAGACATTGGGACATTATAATTAAATCATTGCCTCTTTTAAATAATTTACGTATTCCGCGAATTGTAGTCTGTAATTCATATAGGGAATTAGAACTCCACATTTTTACAGATGCATCTGAGTCTGCATACGGTGCTTGCGTCAACGTTCGCAGTATTAATAAAGTAGGCGATTGTTCGGTTTGTTTATTAATGGCTAAAAGTCGAGTGGCTCCCATTAAGCCCACAACAATTCCGAGGCTGGAATTATGTGGTGCCGTGGTTGGTTCTCGTCTTTATGAGAAGGTGAGGAGTTCACTTCGAGTGGCGATCAGCCGAGTTTACTGCTGGACTGATTCAACCATAGTGTTGGGATGGTTACAAATGATGCCTAACAAACTTCAGCCGTTTGTGCGTAACCGCGTAGCTGAAGTTTTGGACAAGGCGGGCAATTGTACCTGGAGACACGTACCAACAGATAAAAATCCAGCAGACCTAATATCTCGTGGCGTGGATATTAGTGTTCTGCAGGATTCCGATCTGTGGTGGTCAGGGCCAGATTTTTTGAGGTTAGACCCGTCTGAATGGCCATCTCAAATTAACTGTTTAGGAGCTGAACCATTACCTGAAATCCGACCTGATGTAGTACTAAGTGCTGTCTTAGATAATTCTAAAGTAGTACCTTTGATTAGTTTTAGTCGTTTTTCTAATTATTCACGACTTGTACGTTCTGTAGCTTATATGTTAAGGTTTATTAAGTCATGTAGGAAACATTACCCTGAAACTAATTATTTGTCACAAGATGAAATACAAGATGCACTAAATGTTGTTATAATTCAAAGTCAGTCTAAATCGTTTACTGAGTATGAATTACTTTTGCATAAAAAGAGTTTACCTAAGAAGAATGCTCTTCTTAAGTTTAATGTTTATTTAGACAACAAAAAAATAATGCGTGTAGGCGGACGCCTCGATAATTCTAATTTTAATTTTTCTAAAAAGCACCCGATTATATTACAGTCCACTCACTATTTTACCAAGTTGTTATTTGATTTTGAGCATAAAAGGCTGATGCATGCTGGCCCTCAGTTACCATTAGCCTCAATTAGGGAATCTTACTGGCCAATAGGAGGTCGCAACTTGGCGAAGGCCTGTTATCATAAATGTGTTCTTTGCCATCGCATGAAGGGTAAGGTTGTAACGCCTATAATGGGTAATTTACCAAAAGAACGTGTGAGTCCAGGTTATCCCTTTGAGGGTACGGGCGTTGATTATGCCGGTCCTATTATGTGCGCTAGTCGTCAAGGTCGTGGATGCAGGCTGGTAAAGGTGAACATCGCAATTTTTATTTGTTTCACCACCAAGGCCATCCATTTGGAGACCGTAGGTGATTTAACCAGCAATAGTTACTTACTAGCTTTGTATCGATTTATTTCTCGACGAGGTAAACCCGCTGATATATTTTCTGATAACGGTACCTCATTCGTCGGTGCGTACAACGACCTCTCTAAATTTTTAAAATTAAATAGTTCGTCCTTGGGTGAGAGTGCAGCTAATGACGCAATAAGATTCCATTTCTTACCAGCGTATACGCCTCATTTTGGTGGCCTCTGGGAGGCGGGTGTAAAGTCCAAAAAGTATCACCTACAAAGAGTGTTGGGCAATTGTAATTTAACATTTGAGGAGCTTTACACCGCTTTGACTAAAATTGAAGCCATACTGAACTCTCGTCCACTGACGCCGATGTCTTCAGATCCTGCCGACTACACACCGCTGACGCCAGGTCAGCCTGTTGTTTCGTTGCCGCAACCGAATTACACGGACCACTCTGCTAACCATCTTTCTCGTTTTCAACGAATAGAGCAATTACGCCAGCACTTTTGGAGTAGATGGAGCAAGGAGTATGTTTCAGAATTACAGCTGCGGACAAAATGGCGTTCCTACAAGGATGGGCTAAAGCTAAACACCCTTGTTGTCATCAAAGAGGACAATCTTCCTCCTCTGAAGTGGAGTCTTGGACGCATTGTGGCTGTACACCCCGGAACAGATGGCATAGCTCGTGTAGCGGATATTTAGACATCGACTGGAGTCATTCGCAGGGCGTTCAACAGGCTCTGTCCATTGCCTGTGTCTACGGAGTCTGGTTGAAACCGTTGGTTTCAACGCCCGGGGGCATGTTCACGCGCGCCTGACAAAATTATCATAGCAGCATTACGCTCAAGGCAATAATTATAATTTTAATACTTTTAATTGTATCGTGTATGTGCAAGCTCACTTACTGTACGGATCTTGTGGAGTTAACACGAATTAAAGATCATCTTTTGTACAGAGCATTCCAGTTTCTCATTTCAGCCTCCCAGAAGAACACTATCCATATATCAATGTATATAATATTACCTTTTCTCTACTCTTCGTTGATACCTTTTTCTCACAAGAAACTATTCATTTTGATTAATTAATCTTTAAAGTATGTGGCGTGGCTAGGGAGGATTACCTTCAACAAATATAACGAAATATGCTTTATTTCTTTATGCCAACGAAAACGGCATAATATGTACTTTATAAAAAGACCTGGACTTTATCTATAAACTTTTATTTTTATTACCAACAAAGATTTTGAAAAAGGTGTACTTTTTAGTTTTATCCTATCTACCTAAGAATAGGTAGTTAATTTGACGAAGTAAGTGAAAAATTTGGTTTAAAATAAACAATAAGTATACGAAAAACAAATACATATATGGGATCCTGCCTTTTCACCGAATATTATTTGGCCGATTATCACTTGCCAACCAACGTTTCGCCTATTTTTCACTTTGACGACTAACGATTGTAAAATTTTTTTATGACAACGTTTCATTTGGTAGAATTATTGTTAAGCTGATTATTGTAATGACAAAAAACGTTTGGAGCATTTATCTTTTGTCAAATTATTAGGCCAGACAACTTTTAGACGAATAACGTTTCGTCGGTTCAGGTGATGTTTCGAGAAGTTCAGGTAAAATCGAAAGGAATCGGTTAGGTTAGGTAAGCTTAGTATGCTGATAAACAATGCACGTCAACTGAAACAATGGCTGGTTAGGTTAGGTTAGAACTGCGACCACAACGCACGAGCCGAGCGAGCGAAGCGAGCGTGCCGCGGCAGCGGCCGGCGAAGTGCCAGAACCAAATCGCTTTTATTTCACTACACAGGGCATTTAAATATGCTACATCGGTTAGGTTAGAACTGCGACAATAAAAGGAAGACCAAACGTAAAGTTGGCAACTGTGAGGTTGGGAAATAAATACAAAATTATATCACAAGTTGGCAAATGATTATTCTGCGAAACGTTAGTTGGCAAGTGATAATCGGCTGAACAATTTTCGGCGAAAAGGCCGAGATCCCAAATATATATTTCATAATCAAATATTAACAATAAAATTGTTAATACAATAGGTTTTATAAATTGCAGAACTTAAATTTAGACGATTTCCAATATGGTTTCCAATGACGCGGACGGTGTAAAATGTATCCGTAAACAAATTATTAACTTCACATTGAAAATTATTTACACTGTTATCAGTGATTGAGTATTTACCAAATATTCGCCGTTACGTCGCTTACTGCAAGCGTCTGGATGATGCTTGGGAAACATATTAAGATGATAAAAAAACCAGGAAATGAATGTTCATTGTATTTTATACGCAACATTGTAAATGATAACTTGCATTTTCAAAATGTTTATTTTTAATTTAGGCCTTGCATTTTGAAGTTCGAAAATAACTTCAAAACTTCTTTATTTGTAATAATACTAATTGACTATATTTTTAATATGCGGTTTTGGTACACTCTTTATTTCATTGTTATTTCTTGTTTAAAGGGTTAAATGCTCAAATTCAATCTATTGACCAATTTGAATTCAATATTCATCGACAACGTATGTCGGGTCAGCTAGTTGTTAATATTTGATTATGAAAATATATATTTGTTTTTCGTATAAGTACTTATTGTTTATTTTAAACCAAAATTTTCACTTACTTCGTCAACCTAATGGAAGGAAAGAGGAACCCACCACGCACCCTCGAATTGACCACCCCAACTATTGCAATAGAAAAAGGTTGACAATATCGAACTCCTCTAAAAGGATAAGGGATATAGGAATGGTATGGGTTCCAGGAAGATACCTGACTTGCAGTATCCCGCTGTATGCGCCGACTATTCTTCGACACGTGTTTCGCCTCTGCACGAGGCATCCTCAGGAACGATGGGCAACGACTGAGCGCTTTTGGGCAACCAACCAACCGTGGGCATGTCTTATAAACGATTGTACTTTCTAATCCCCTCCCTCCGTTGCTCGACTGATGTGAGTCATTATGACGGTGTGCGAATATATTCAGCAATGGGGACCCGTTAAAGTTGGTTTGATCGTTCAGTAATGTATGCTTGTCCCGCTTTAAAATCTCTAATTGTTCCAATACGCACATTCTAATACCCTTTTGACAAGTGTGTATGACGTCAAATGAATGTCCGCTATTTAAGGTATGACCCGATTCAAGTAAATGTTCGGCAAAATGAGACTTTTCCGGCTGGTTGTTTCTAAACGCCGCTAAATGTTCTTTATATCTCAGCTCAAAACTTCGACCCGTCTGTCCTATGTACTTATTTTGACATTGGTCGCATGTTAAGCAGTAAATATGTTCTATGGTTTACCAAAAATACATAAAGATCAGGTGCCCATCCGTCCAGTCGTCTCATATGTCAACGCTCCAGCTTATAAATTGGCGAAATATTTAAACGGATTGATTAAAGAGAAGACGTCATTCACCGCAAAATACAGCCTGAAAAATAGTTATGATTTGATTAGCAAAATAAAACACATCTGTCTACCTAGAAACACAAAACTCGTGTCTTTGGATGTAAAAAGCTTATTTACAAATGTCCCGTATAAAGAATGTTTAGTTATAATTAAAAATCTGCTGGGAAGAAATAGAATACACCCAGAACAGATTCAGAATATTTTGAAATTAACCGAGTTATGCAGTAAACAAAATTAATTCAAATAATAATAATCAAATTATTAGTAAAAGAGACAAAGATAGCATTTTTTGTCTTTGTCAGAGTTTTCGTTTTTTTTGTTGGTCACAACTGAATGTTGTGACCAACAAACGTTTGAGCTCTCGATAATTGCCGCGAAAAATTGTGTTATTATTGTTATTAATTGTGAATGCTTAGTGAAAATATCATTGGTTCAGATTTATTATGGTGATTTGTTACATTGTAGGCTGTAAAAGCCATAGTGAGCGGCAATGTGAGAACATAACCATTTATTCGTAAGTACGATATTTTAGTTATAATATCTATTTATACATGAAAATATTGATAGAATGATACAAATAGCGCATTATTACATAAGGAAATAATTTCCAAATTACATCAATAAACCAAAAAATGCTATTTTATTTTCACCGCGATTTTAGTATTACACAATCGAATTCTATAGGTCGTTGAATGTTGAGCTAGCCAAAAGTCATCGATACTTTTTAATTTTACAGCGTTAAATGTTTTTAGGGATACCACAGAAGCGTTTGGGAAATTACCCAAATTTTGGGTAATTTGCCGTTACTTAGTTTCATGAACTTAAGATTAATTATTTAATTTGTTTTCCGATTCTTAGTTGTAATGAAATTATTTGTTTATAGATTCCCAAAGGACTGCACGATCCAAAAATAATTGTGGATACGTGCAACAGGAGGAGAAAACTGGGATCCGAATAAATATGCAAGAGTATGCTCTAAACACTTTGAACAAAAGTGTTTTAGGAAAACTCCCCGCAATAGGTACTTATTTGGAATCATTCTCGAATGATAAAGAAGAGAAAATAAGAATTTTATATACAAAATTAATTTTGTTCAAAGGACAGTAAAGTTGAGTGTCAAATAATATAATAAAAGGTATATAACTCTGAGCCTCGTATTTATTTGGCGAGTGAAGCCAGTTCCACATATTCGACACTTTTGTTATACATAATAATATTAAGTATAAAAAATACTTTTCGCACACCTTATGGATGGATTTAAACCTCATTGTAAGGTTAGCTATATTTTTATTTTTTTATTGGGCTGTAAATTATATTATATAGATGTTTGTTACTATTCGTTGCAAAAATACCTAAACGGATATTGATGGAACTTCTCGAGTTAGCTCATAAATTCATCGAAATACCAAATTGATTAAAAATTATAGGAGAACGCGGTCTCAGATGTCTGGTCTGCATGAACATGGATGTTTGTCTAGGTCTGGATGTTTCAATGTATAATATGTATGTATTTACAAAAAAAAAGTATATAAGTATGTTTATCCATTATCTAGTACTTACCCATAGTACAATCTCTGCTTAGTTTGGGACTAGATGGTGTTGTGTGAATGTGGTAGAATATTATTATTATTATTATAATTCAGGTTTGATACAATGTTACTTAAAAGTTAATATTTACTTCGTAGAATTGTAGGGTAAACATTTACAACATCTGGTAACACCACCTCAGGATGTACTCTATGTCCGTCCTTTACGGGTGTACGCAAATGTCGAGTCCATTTGATTCTTGGTCCTAGATACAGATAGTACAATACCAGCATCGTCCTGTCATCCATCGCAACACAAAATGGCAGCATTTCACAGTATGATTCATAGATTATTAAATGTACCACTGAATATAGAATCATATAACAGAGAATTAAATATTATTTATCATATAGCTCAATCCAACGGGTATAGTAAACGCCTAATTGACAAGATGATTAGAGAAAAACAACTTAGAATGGCCAAGTCACTTTTATATCCCTCTATAAAAGAACCTATAAATAATACCGCTGTTCTTACCTATTTTGGAAGCATAACTGACCGTATGGCGCGTATACTGAGGAGGAACGGTATCAGATCAGCCTATAAACCATACAAAACGTTAAAATTTCTTTGCAATGGTAAAGATAAAGTATGCAAGAACAAAAAGTCCGGTATTTACTGCTTAACATGCGACCAATGTCAAAATAAGTACATAGGACAGACGGGTCGAAGTTTTGAGCTGAGATATAAAGAACATTTAGCGGCGTTTAGAAACAACCAGCCGGAAAAGTCTCATTTTGCCGAACATTTACTTGAATCGGGTCATACCTTAAATAGCGGACATTCATTTGACGTCATACACACTTGTCAAAAGGGTATTAGAATGTGCGTATTGGAACAATTAGAGATTTTAAAGCGGGACAAGCATACATTACTGAACGATCAAACCAACTTTAACGGGTCCCCATTGCTGAATATATTCGCACACCGTCATAATGACTCACATCAGTCGAGCAACGGAGGGAGGGGATTAGAAAGTACAATCGTTTATAAGACATGCCCACGGTTGGTTGGTTGCCCAAAAGCGCTCAGTCGTTGCCCATCGTTCCTGAGGATGCCTCGTGCAGAGGCGAAACACGTGTCGAAGAATAGTCGGCGCATACAGCGGGATACTGCAAGTCAGGTATCTTCCTGGAACCCATACCATTCCTATATCCCTTATCCTTTTAGAGGAGTTCGATATTGTCAACCTTTTTCTATTGCAATAGTTGGGGTGGTCAATTCGAGGGTGCGTGGTGGGTTCCTCTTTCCTTCCATTAGGTTACAATGGAGTTCCGCCAAGTAACGCCTGATTCAATCAACTATTACTTCGTCAAATTAACTACCTATTTTTAGGTAGATAGGATAAAACTAAAAAGTGCACCTTTTTCAAAATCTTTGTTGGTAATAAAAATAAAAGTTTATAGATGAAGTCCAGGTCTTTTTATAAAGTACTTATTATGCCGTTTTCGTTGGCATATAGAAATAAAGCATATTTCGTTATATTTGCTGAAGGTAATCCTCCCTAGCCGCGCCCTATACTTTAAAGTTTAATTAATCAACATGAATAGTTTCTTGAGAGAAAAAGGTATCAACGAAGAGTAGATAAAGGTACTATGATATAAATTGATTTATGGATAGTTAATATTAAAAATTGCAAAATTGACTTGCTGCAGAGTAAATCTTCCAGCCGGACCACAACCTACAACCAATAACTCCTTAACTAAAGGGGTTTATTGGACCATATTTGTCGTATGCAAGGTACTCTTTAGGTAGTTTTTTTTCGGGATATTGATTTATTAATAGTTCATTATACTCAATTTAATTTGAGGTGGCGCGGCCAGAGAGCACTGCCTTGCGGCCGGACCACATAAATTGTTAATTAAAACGATATCTCTTGAGGTACTAAAAATATTTATATATATTCCGATGAAAGTAGACTTTAGGTAGGTATTATTTCAAACTATAGCATCTAAGTACTAAACTGTGGTCCGGTCACAGGGGAACACACGAGTACCTTTACCCCTGATTTATTAACGAAGATACTTAATCCTGATTCAGCATTACAGAATAATAATAAAATAAGAGTCAAGGTAACAAGTATATTAAATACTATTACAGCTTATAATATATCATTTTCTTTTAACTGTACTTATATACGATCTTCGAAGTATCTCAAGTTCGTAGGATTAAGTCATCGTACGCTAAATCCCCGTACAAATTCAAGCCGAACTTAGCTTTAGATAGAAGATCCAGCGGGTCTAGACAAGATAACGATCACCGTAGATTATAGATGCCAATGAACATATTGGACTTTACATTGCTAAGCTAGCAAATATTATTATTGCTTAAGATCCTGAGGTAAGCCCTTGCCATGTTAATCAATCATTAGGTATAGCCTTTTAAGTTTATACAGTCTTATAAAAGTATTGTAGAATCTAGCTTAAGTGAATCGGCTTCTGCGAAGACAATTGCTTCTCTTTGGTAAAATTCTTTAAATAATTATTAAGGTGGTACTTTTCGTACTCTTCTATTTGTTTGTTAAGCGATCACTAAGTATAACTAGAAGCCCAATCCTACTTTAGCTACTCATTTTCATCTATAGTAGCATAGCTGTTCGATACTGTTCTCGTTCACTAAGTGGCAGCTGGATAATGTTTCCATAGCTGTCATTTCGAGATATTTTTTATTGTTTTTATTTATAGGTGGACTTAATGCCTTAGGCATTTTCTGCCAGTCTACCTTAGAGTGGTGCAGAGAATAATGGTAGGTGTATTTTAGAAGTGAAGTTTGACTTATATATTTAATAGAAATTAATAGATATGATAAACGCATACATTACATAAAATTTTATCATATAATACATAAAAACATACACTTTATATATACAAACATAAATAAATGAATAGGTACACAAGTAATAAATATATACGTAAAATATATATAAATGTTACGATACTTCTGCCAACTTAGCCAATAAAAGCTGCTTTGCCTTTGTCTTAAAGCAGTGCCTAGTGGACGTCCTGATTTCGAGAGGAAGGTCATTCCAAAGAAGAATAGCTTGAGTAGGAAAAGAAGAGTGGATGAAAGAAGATCTATGTGAAGGACAAAGAAGAAGAAGGTTATCAGATGAACGAAGGTTACGATCGTGGTTGCTGCATAAGTACTGAAAGTAAGAACTTAAATATTTGGGAGTATTGGGAGACATGAGGATAGAATAGAGAGTAGTGAGAGCACGCAAACTGCGTCTTTGATGAATAGGAAGCCACTTCAACTGGAAACGATAAGTAGACACGTGGTCATACTTGCGAAGATTGAAAATAAATCGAATGCAGTTATTGAGAAGACGGTCAAGTTTGTTAAGAAGATCTGAATTCAGGTCATAGCAGCATACATCACCATAGTCGATCAAGGGAAATACCAAAGTTTGCACAAGCATTGTCTTAGTTTTGGTTGGTAGGAAGTTTCTTAGGCGATTGATAGCACGTAGAGTACCCGTAATCTTTTTACTGGTTTGGGTGACATGGTTTCGCCAGCTTAACGTACAGTCCATATGTAGGCCAAAGTTCTTGACTACTGGGCACATATCTATGATGTTACCATCATAAACTAGTAGTGGCAAGGTTGAGACGTCTAATCTTTTAATAGTCCACTGGCTACCAATAATAATTGCCTGGCATTTGCTAGGATTTACACACAATCCAAACTTGTCCGACCAGCTCTGTATGGCACTTAGATCGCGGTTAACTTCCTGAATAGGCTAGTTGACGAAAAAAATTTTATTAGTCCGTCCTTTAGATTATTCAAAAATAAGCGACACGTATTTTTTTATTTGTAAATTAAACCAAAAATGACCAAGACATAGCTCATTAAAGTTACGTATAACGTCACGCCGTGCTGCATTTTTTCGCACTAGATGACGTCACACGTAAATTTAATGGGCTATATCTTTGTTATTTTTTATTTAATCAAAAAAAGAAAAATACGTGTCCAATATTTTTTTATAATCTAAAATACGGACTAAATAAAATGTAATAATTTTTACCCTGGAAACTACCCTATTGCGGATGGGACGTCCTGTGACGTCGTGCCCCTCCGTCTGCACTGTGACGTCGAACGAAAGTGGGAGCGCCTCTGCCCGCGCGCCCCCGCACGCCATATATAAGCGTGCGACGCTGTTCAATCGGCCCTCTGCTCCAGCTCACGGCCAGTTAAGTCTTCTTCCTATCAAGACCCTGGCCTTCGGAACACCAGTGAACACCAGCTATACTTGTCGGACCACGCCCTGAATTTACTCATGTTCTCAATTAGTAAATCTTAGTTTTAAAGTAGCTGCATTGTATCTACCTAAATAAATAGGCAATTATATCGTGAAGTGTACTATTCTAAAAGTGTTTTCATTTGTAAGTAAAACCTGATTTTCTTCCTTTTTTTGATCGGCGAGTGATTGAGTCTGGCTCACCACCTACAAACCAATCACCCGTGAGACAGTCCTCAACGAATGCCTGAGAGTATATCTGCAAGTCATCGGCATACAGATGATAAGCGCATCTTTACGGAGTTTACCTAAATCCATACGACGAAAACAACGCTTGTGCAAAACTTTAGGCAAGGATTTGGGAGGTTTAAGGCGGTATGAAAGGAAAACAAGGTCGTGACGGGAAAAACCAGGGGCTGGAAATTGTCCATGGAGGAAAACTAGGGCAGGAGTAGACGTGATTATCAAGTCAAGCCACGTATCTTCCCCATCAGTGTTGTGGTGAGTGGGTTGTAGTGGCAGAATGTGGAGGTTGGCTGACTCAATGATATCGAGGAGATTACGGGAACGACTGGATTGGGGAAAATGGAGGTTAGTGTTGAAGTAGCCCATGACGATGTGATATTCATACTCTGACCCTAAAGATTCCAGTATCGGTTCGATACTGGAGAAATAATCAAGAGCCGGTGAACTATAGATAACGCCAAGAACGGCTTTAGCCCTCTTGACTTCGATTTCCAGAAATAGGTATTCTGCAGGTGAAAAAGCCGGTGAGGACGCAATAATTTTAAATGGAATGGCACTTCAGAGATAAATAGCAACACCAGCCCCTCTCCGTCCAGTACGGTCATTCCGTATTAAAACGAAGCCGGGTAGGGAGTAAGACGTAGAGAGTAGTTCAGGTTTTAGCCAACTCTCCGAAATCAGGACGGCGTGCACATTAGTACCGGTAAATGTTTCCAGTAAGTCATTGTGATGACTGGGTATGTTTTTTACATTTATGTGACAAATATTTAGCAATGGCTGGAATTGCTGAGTAACAAAGGATTGTCGCAAGCAGTCACCCAAAGTGCCTTCAGTGGAACAAAAACTATCATTATTACTTATGTCAGTTGATTCATTGGCAGACAGATATGCATCGTCATCCGAATAATAATCCATTGAATAAAATATAAAATATATAAAATAATACTAATATACTTAATAATATATACCTAATTATCAAGAATATAACAAGAAGAAAAAAAAAGTAATTGTAATTAACAAGTGAACTACACATCTGTGCACCACCCGCCAGCTCACATAAATTAAACTAAATAACAGAAGCTCCTTGAACACAAGTAACAATAAAACGTTTCCGAGCGCATCGCATTGACTTGACACTATTGACAGCTGTGTATTTCAATCAAGCCTATGATAAACAGTCACAGCCTTCCATCAATCGCTGCACTAGTCCGTCTGCCGTTGCTGACAGTCACCATAGATTATAAAAATGTGCATTATAGACATAAACCAGTTATTATCCATCTATCTTCAAACCTGTCTCCCATTTGGGAAGGCAGAACATACGGAACGCCAAACGTTTTGGTTGAAACACACCTCGCCAATTCTTTTGCGAATTACTAGTAATCTACCTACCTATTCGCAAAAGAATTGTGTAAGACACGTTAAAAATTGATTATATTATAAAAATAAATGAAAGTTTGTCCAACCACTAAGTATGACAAGTGACCAACATCAATTTTCACATTTATAATACTGGTTTTATGGTCCAAATTTTGCTACGTTTCGGATCGATGTGAACAGCATATTGAAAGAATAACTTAAAATAAGTGTATGAAATTTTTGCTATAACCTTTTAGTAACGCGAATTTTGATATCTTATTAGTATAAACAGCTTTGTGTTACATCAGAAACTAAGAGAATAGAGATAAATTGGTAAGACGCTAAGATCATTATGTTGATTTCAGAGAAAATGAAATCTTTCAAATTTACAATTATGAGGTTGGTTAAAATAGCTTAAGTTTCACGTACTTTATTATTAAAAGTGCGTAGTTTAAAATATCTCGTATAAATTTCATCTAGGTACTTAAATCATATTGAGTGTTTCCCGAATCTCTGCAATGGACAACTCATCAAATCAACCATAAATCCTGAACTTTAAAAATAATCAAAGGTTTTGGATAAGTTCGTGCAAATGTAAAACAAAACTATTGTTCAGAAGCTCGAAATCAAATTAAAATTGTAATCATTGTGATTCATCACATCAGCCTTTCATAGTCCACTGCTGGACTAGGCCTCTCCTTTGAAAGGAGGAATTGGCCTACTATACCACGCTGGCCAAACGAGTTGGTATAGGGTTTGTATCAAGTTTTCCTTCTCTTACAGTGTTGTTCTCTGCAGAATATGCTCCTTCTGTCGTTTTCTTAATCCGTCACCACACGGACATCATTGTGATTACAATAAAATTAATCGTCAATCCTTGCATTAGTCAGACGCCGCCAATAAAATCTCTGGTCCGACCCTTGAGCTCATGGAGGAAAGGCGTAGGATGCTTCTGCTATTCTCCGACGACATGCCAAAATATTGGCGTCTCAATAGGCAGATCTCTAACAGCCATTTTCAATATTCAAACTATAGATAGATCTGTAGATTTGAGATTCGTGTTTGACATCTTTTATATGGAGCTTATGTCAAAAACGAATCTAAAATCTACAGATCTATCTATAGTTAGAATATTGAATTCCGTAGTAAGTCTCTGACTCGCGATCTCCGCCTATACAACACCAAGTGTGTTCTACAGGCAATCGAGCGGAATAGGGGTTCCAAAGTGTTCCTAAGGGATCTTTCTATCGGGCAGAGTCAGCTGACAAAGCTGGCAGAATTATCTCGTCCAAACCTCAGCTCCTGGGGAGATCGAACGGTCCTATGGACAGCTATACACGATTACACGAACACCTGTTACTACTCCAGCCACTGACCCTAGCTGGATTGACCCGACACTATACCGAAGATATCCCGGACGTCAGCATGCACGAGTATTAGAGTAGCCCTAGAACAACTAAAAAACAACAAGGCACCGGGTGATAACGGAATAACTACAGAGCTTCTGAAAGCTGGCGGCACACCTGCTGTGGAAATGCTTCGGAAGCTATTCAATTCCGTCATACTCGAGGGCAAAACGCCACAGGCATGGCACAGAAGTATGGTGATGCTTTTCTTCAAGAAGGGCGACAAAAACCTTAGGAAGAACTACAGACCCATCTCACTTCTGAATCACGTCTATAAGTTGTTTTCTAGGGTCATCACGAATCGTCTCGAGAGCAAACTAGACGACTTCCAGCCGGTTTCTGTAAAGGCTATAGTACCATAGACCACATACATGCGCTGCGGCAGGTTATACAGAAGTCCGAGGAGTATAACCAGCCTCTATGCTTGTCGTTTGTGGATTATGAGAAAGCCTTTGATTCAATCGAAACTTGGGCAGTGCTGCACTCTCTCCAACGGTGCCAAAGTGACTAGCGATATGTCGAAGTGCTGAAGTGTTTGTACGAAAACGCCACCATGTCAGTCCGCCTCCAGGACCAGAGCTCAAAACCTATTCGGCTACAGCAAGGGGTGAGACAGGGAGATGTTATATCTCCGAAACTCTTCACCGCTGCGCTGGAAGATATTTTCAAGCTTCTGGACTGGGAAGGCATCAACATCAACGGTGAATACATCACTCACCTTCGATTAATTGCTGATAATATTGTAGTCATGGCTGAGACCATGGAAGACCTCAGCACAATGCTCGATGGCCGCTGTAGAGTCTCCCAACAAGTACCCCTAAACCCTTAAGATGAACATGGACAAGACGAAAATCATGTCTAACGTCCATGTCGTACCTACTCTATCCAGGTTGGGAACTCTACACTCGAAGTTGTCGACAAGTACGTCTACCTGGGACAAATGATCCAATTGGGTAAGTCCATATTCTAAAAAGAGGTAATTCGTCGAATCCAACTCGGTTAGGCGGCGTTCGGGCAGTTACGGCATATCTTCACGTCCGAAATCCCGCAGTGTCTCAAGACAAAATACTTAGCGCAGTGTGTGTTGTCAGTGATGATCTACGGCGCTAAGACGTGGTCGCTAACTACATGATCGTAAAACTCAGGGTCACTCAGAGGGCGATGGAGAGAGCTATGCTCGGCGTTTCCCTGCGTGATCGAATCAAAAATGAGGATGAGGAGAAACGGAGAGACGCGACCAAACTCGGTGCAAGACGAGCGCAACGTCGGAAACAAATAGGTATTTATACCTTAAATAAGTTAAGTTAACGCGATTAAGGCCCGCTAAATTATTTTATATGTTGTACATGATGTACCTGTTGCGCCAATATGGCTGACGGAGCTACGGCTTTTGAGTTAAAAGCCAAAGCTTATGTAAGTATTTACATTATATAAACGAGGGAACAGGTGTCTCCAAACTGTGGGACCAACTAAGCTGAATTCATTTGAGATCTTGTGTATCCTTAATCAGTTGATTGCGATTTATAAACTATATTTCATCGGACGATGATACTAGATTTTAAATTCGAATATTATTATTTAGTGTTACTGAACCGTTTTGTCTATATTGTTTTTAATTTAGAAATTACTTAGAAAACATTAAAACTATTTTACAAATACTTATTTACTATCATCTCTCCCGGTGCCTCTATTTAAATCTTGCAAGATAAGTTTGACTGGCTTCCCGGTGTTCCATTGATCCGAAAATTTGCATGCATGTGTGTATACCGCGTGACACTGCAGTTTTGTGATGTCGTGAAGGTAAGCTGATGATGGAGAAGGTAGGTAGTCATAGGAACTTCAGAATAAAACGACACAACCCTATCGAGTTTGAACTCTTTGGATTTGTATTGAGTACTTTGACCCTGTATATTTAGCACATATGAAAGCTTGTTTTAAAAATAAAGTTTATTTATAATCCTTATCGTCTCTGTAAGTACATATTATTTATGCATTTTTGTTTTTAGTACGCTTAGCTAGTTATAGCTAATTCACCATAGATATAATTATAACTCATCTGCAGTCATAACGGAAACGAACGTGCTTTATCGATGATTCGAAATATTGATCTGAGCTAATGTAAAAACTATGTTAGCTATTTGTGTCCGTCGAACTGCAGCAGAAACGCTTGATGAACTGAACTAACCAGCGATTAATACATAATAGCTCCTTTATAGACTTTTGTAAGAAGATCGATTTGTCGACGCAAATGTTGTACGTTAAACAGTACGTATATACTGAAATATAGTACATAATTAATTTATTTTGTTAAATTTTCATAACAACATTACAGATGATTAATTATAACTATATACATTACTATCTTAAATAATCACATTTTTTAAAATATATATTATGTACATAATTGATATATAATTGATACATAATTTTATTATGATACATAATTGATTATATATACCTATAGGCTATACCATAAAAAGGACAACGCGGTATAGGTTCCTCCCACTACCTGTGTAGGTCAGTAATTAGTAGAATCTATTAGTACGCTATTTTTTCTCACTAAAATTAATATGTTCTGTACATCGGCCTGCACAAACAAGACTCGTTACTGAAATGAAGTAATGATATTTCATTAGAAATGTATACTAGAAGGTATAAGTTCGCCCCTCAATTTATTAAACTACTACTACCTACAACAAGTGACAATCCCAAAATTACCGATGCCTACACAAAGTACGTAGCTTATACATAATTTCAACACACTACAACTACAAAATGATTGATCGGTATAATTTAACCGGCAGTAACCATAGTTGTCCGTGTGGTGACGGATTAAGAATTCGGAATGTCACCACCCCATATCATCCCATGGGTGTCGGAAGAGCCGACAGAGGGAGCATATTATGCAGAGAACCGCACTGTAAGAGAAGGAAAACTTGACACAAACCCTATACCAACCCGTTTGGCCAGCGTGGTATAGTAGGCCAATTCCTCCTTTCAAAGGAGAGGCCTAGTCCAGCAGTGGACTGTTAAGGGCTGATGATGATGAACCATATTCACAACACAATTGTGCCGAATAACTCTGCTTCATTCATTCTAGGCTAACGATCTTCGGTATATCGTATATAAGGGATACCGAAACTTGTTAAGTATGCATATAAATCCATACGTCTACCACTAGTTACAAAGGAAGTTTATCACAATGGTGTTACTGGGGTCATTTAATTTGCCCAAGTTGACAATGCTTCCAACGAAGGGTACGAATAACCCTGAGCAAACTCTGGTCTTCACCCCGGCTTATGTTTCGTAATGCCATTTCAGTACGTTATTTCTTTTCGTCGGTGATATAAATCTAAGATTTTCTTTGAATTGACAGCCTCGTTTTACTGCGAAAGTTCTAATTTGATTTGTGAACCATTCAAAATATTACAAGTTTCCTTGGCCGAAAAGTAGCAACTAGGGTTTGGGAAATCTCGAAAATCTCAAAGCTTTTGAACACGAGATAACGCAAAAGTTCTGGGACTTACCAGAACTTAGAGACGTCTTAGGAAAAATAGAAATGTATTAATTTAATACCAATTTTAGTAAGCAAGAATATCCTACTATTGAATACATGTGTCAAGAAAATCCTTGTGTATTTATAACTTGAACTTCGTTCTTAGTTTGTTGTATGTTTATATATTCAAAATACTTAATTTTCATGGCATCCGTTTGAGCAGATGATTGTGTGACATAAATTTCAAACTAATTTAAGTAAAAAGCCCCTCATTTATAGCTCATTTAATTAAGCTCTCATTATATGCTTCTTCTTCAGAATAGGATTATTTACTAGCAGGTACGCTTGTTTATGCTGCAATGTGCCTTGTACATATACTCTGCCTTTCACACCCTACCACTTTCTTTTACCACATCATCATATCAGGCCAAAGGCCTCCCCCAAGGCTCTCCACACGCTGCCCGCAATCCCAAGAGGATCGTTGGTTCACCTTGATAGATGGATACCTCTGCTATGACGTCCGGTATGCACACTTTCACGTAACGTATAAGAACTGCAGTCTACACAAGATACTCATGCATGCGTCAAAAGTATGTATGAAACGATAGCTTGCACTTGCGAATGTGTACTAACACATTCGCAAGAGCAAGCTCATACCAAATTAGCGAGCACATGCATGCAACGCGTGATAGAAACAGACCCTAACTGCATTTGAAACAATAACTCTAGACATCTAGAAAAAGAAACGAAACAAATTAAGGATCAAACCAACAATTTAACGTGGTAGAAGTTATAGGCTTCCACTCCCGTCCTCAGAAGCGAATATTCTCCCTAAATTGCTCACCGCAATAAAGTACAAATAGAAAATGTAAATCACATCTTTTTCCGTACTATAATGTAATTTTCTACGCAGGTTGTACGTTGCAGCACCGTAATACGTCGGCAGTATGTTGACAGTTCTAATTTTAATGTAAACACACACATTAATTTAATTGGACAGAAGGCTGAAAGAAATGTACATATTTTCAGACTCCGTTATTAAGAAACACAATAAAAAGGGAGTTTCCTATTCCCTCAAAAAGCAGTTCTTTGAAGATTTCGGTAATCACATTAGCGGGACGGGAATGTATTTCAACGTTACATTAATATACATATTTTTGCTTACTTTCAAAGAAAAACATGATTTAATATTTCTTGACTTATTTTTCCCCTTCTTTCAAATGCAATCGTTTTTATCGATAAACGTTTGCTTTTTATATATTTTTTTTTGGATTGGCGGTTGGTTCTTACGTACCTTTAAATAACAATATGAGCCCTGTTAACGATGTGTTCCATGTGTACGTGGAAGTAACTTCGAGCGTCATACGAATAAGAATTGCATGAACATGTAGATTTTTGTAAATATGGCATAGTGTAGACTTCTTGACATTAACATCATGCTATATATTTCTGCATGGCAGTCTGTTGATATCGCCACTATAACGGTGTAAACTATATTAGAAACCGCTGTACCCGACTACAAATTGTAATTATCACAATAATCAATATTCTAAAGCCACCGGCCACATGAAGGAAAATGACCTATCGGAGTTGTATAAGCTAGCTGCCCGTCCTAGGATTAGAAAGCTTTACAAAGTCAAAAATGTTAACTAGCAACGAAACTTTTAACTATCTAGTTAGATTTGTCTGCTAGATTTTGTATCATAATTGAGTTGTTTTACATGAACTTGAGGCAAAGCCGAGCGTAAGGGTGACTGAGACTTCTATCAATTAATAGTTCAATTATTAATTATTATTAATTATTAGTTCCGACTTAAGACTATGTTATTTTTTATATTTCTTAACTAAAATCAATGAAAATCGATGGCTGAATCTTTGAGAATTGTAACAAACAAATAGATTATCTTTTGTTGCGCAAATAGAACTTGAAGGAGTTGGAACATGGAGTCAAAGTTACTACGAGAAAACTTAATAAAAAAAATATTTTTATATTAGATTCTTTGATATTTATAAAGTAACTTTCCATCCGCATGCAAAACCGCGAGCAAAAGTGTTACAATGATAAAGTGTGATCAATTTCCAAGTAAAAATGTGAATGGTTATGTTCATCTTATACTTATTGCAGTACTGAACTAAACGTTAGTCTCGGGTAAGGCTAAGAATATTCTGCTAAAATAAACCTAAATTCTCACTGGAAGTGTAGTTAGTTACAGGAAATTAATACGTACGCTGGCGAAATCCCGACTAGAGGCTACTCTGTAGCAGACCCGACTGACATGGTAAAATTATTGAATATGATACATATTCACAAAATTTCAACAATTTACAATAGATCTACATACTACTATGACCGGCATCCCTAAAACGTCGTACAAATCCCGCCTAAATAGAGCAAAATTACATAATATAATATATATAGTCTTGATTAGTAACGGCTGCTGGTGATGCGCCCGGTAACGGCAATAGGGTCGACCCCTATTACGTGGGACCTAAAATTCATGGCGAAATGTGGGTGTAATATTTACACCTCTGCCTACCCCTTCGGGGATACAGGCGTGAGACTATAAAAAATAAAAACTTCAGTATATCGAGTCAAGGTTTCAAGCAAAACATGAGATCGACGACGATGACGATCTTATAAGAATTAAGTCACTTATTTTAGCCACAATATATCTTTTCTATTATAATGCTGTAGGTACTTTCCGACAAAAATCTTTGCAATATGGTCATCATCATCATCGTGGATATCCCAGTTGCATCATTGCTTTCTGCTTTCTAGTCCAGTCAAATTTGGCAGATTATTTTTTTTTTACATTTAACTTACCATTACAACTGTTTCATATTTTCATGACAGTCTCTCTAATGTGGTATTTGACGATTTCTCTGTCACAAATAAATGTTGCATAACGTAAATGCATAGTTTTTAATTGACAAACGTGAAATTTGTAAAAAACCTTACTAAGCTACCAATATGCTGCCAATACGGCAAGATAGTAAGTATTCACTTGTTTGAAGTCGTAAAACTCGAGTGCGCATAAATTTGGATCTCAGTTTGCCAGTGTTTGCACGTAGATAAAATGATGTAGCAGTCTTGAGAGCTCAGTGAATAGTTTTTTGATGAACTACTCGTCAACCGCAACCGTAATAGAGTTAGATCTGCGTTCTTTATTGGGGTTGGATTTAGGTATGCTAGGCTAGGCAGAGTCTCTTTTGTTTTCACAGTAAAACACACATGAAGGATTTATCCTTCACCTTTTGCGGCAGGGTTGGTATGTGATTCTGCTCTACAGGCATTGCAATTACGCAAATTAGGTAATATAAACAATATAAAAATATATATTTACAAAGATTATATTATATAAACAAACAAAGAAACATTAAATAATATGTTTATCAGTAAACTGGGTGCCAAAGTACAATTAAAAAATTAAAATACCTTTTTGCGATCAGATAACTGTGTAAGGATATTATTATAACATTTTGTTTTAGGCAATTATGAAGCAGTATGAATATGAAAGTTGGTGTACAAATCACGAAAACTTTTATTAAATTTATGTTAATTTATATTCACGCTCTAAAAAGTTCAGCAGAAATAACTATTTTAGGTTTAAGTCTTTAAGTGAACCTCGTCATGAATGTGTTGTTGGTTGGATTCATACCCACAAAAAACATTTGACTCTCCATTTGTTTTTCAGAGTAAGAAGTGTTTTTGTCAATTCACCAACACAGAAAATTACTAATATGGTTGCTGTTTTACTTTATTTATAAAATAGCTATGCCCGCGGTTAGCTAACATTTGTGAGAACAACTATTCTATTTTAATGCATAGAGGTACCTTATACCTCAAACATTTTTTTCAAAAGAAGGTGTTTTACTTGTAGGTACTTCTTACTAGAGTGCCGTAGTTTTACAACATAGCGAAATTAACCAAATCCTCCCTTTGTCACACTGTGAACATGAAATATTTGTCAGAAGCATTTTCAAATGAAGTTTTATCTTGTCTCAAAATGAGTTGGTAGTTAATCAGAAATGCAATTAACATCAAACAACGAGCAATAAATAATCCATAATATATGGAACTTCTTAAAACAATAGCAGAGCAAAATGCTTATACATATGCACTCGTGCCAACAAGCGCGGATCGCAATGTTCAATATCTACGTGAATTTCAATAGAGTACCAAGAGAAAATTGGCAAGAAATCTGAATATTCCTCGGCAATTTAGAAAAAAATATGTTAATCAATCCTCAGAGATGGTGACTATTTTCATAAATTGATTGCCTCGAGCCAATATCAAAAGAATTGTAATATTGAATTATCGACTCACGAGACGTTCAGTAATGAGTACAAGTCGACCACTTTGGATTGAAAGGAATTAAGTGAGGGTTAACGAACTCTCTTTATCAAATCAGATTACTTCGAAGCTGTTGTTCGTCTGAGTCTGAAAATATAAATCACATCTTCATAGAGCCATCGATCATTATTGTTAAGGTCTTAAGGCATCAATAGAACAACAGTTTGCCAGGGAGAGGGTAGGTATCGGGTACAAGCCCACGGTGCGTATCACAAACTTTTCGAAGATACTTACATGCATATAGAAGTAGAAAAGTTTAGTCTAGGGTCCGTTAAACACAGTCAAACGTCCTAGACGCCAAGCTACATGTGTCACATCTTTAATAATAAATCTCAAAAATGTTCTGCTACACAATGCACACTTTTAAAGTTATGTCTAAAGCAACTTCGTAGAACGTCGTAGGCTATCATACTATTTATTATGCAAACACTTTTTCATTCGAAGCTGCATTGGATTAGAAAAAGAAACTTTATATTTTTAAGAAAGTAAATTTGTACCCGCCAGAAAATTGTCTACTTTATTGCTATTCGACTGTAATTTATTTACAAAGAACTAAAACTGAAACAGTAGCAAACTTTTTACAACTGCTACAGGCTGATTCTCACCAAATATATGCACTCATCAATATCGCAAAAGAATTGATATGCATTTTTAAGAAACTGAGATGCTCGGCAGATTTTTTCACCCTGAAGTCAGTTTATTTTGCCCTATGTCAGTCATTGCTCACATATTGTATCACAGTATGGGGTGGTGCTCATAGGTGTCATCTTTTACCATTGGAGCGGGCGCAGAGGGCTGTCTTAAAAGTAATGACCTCCAAACCTTTTATATACCCTACTGCAGTTCTTTACTCCGACTGTAACGTCCTTACTGTGAGACAGCTCTTTGTGTTACAGACCGTGCTGCGTAAACATTCAACTGTGACATATGACGTAAAATTTAAGAAAAAGCGAAGGCAGTACAGGATCTGTCCCGTTTTGAAATGCAGAACTTCTCTGGCTCAGCGTCATTATCCAAGAAGTCATCTATACAACGAGATAAATCGCAAATGTAATATCTATCCCGCATCGAAACGAGAATGCAAGGCGACAGTTTACAAATGGCTAAAGACCCTTAGTTACAAATCCACAGAAAATCTTTTAAAAATTGCCAATCTTTAATTATTCTTACATCAGTCACTAACATAAACACGCACATCCACCCACACCCACCCACACACACACACACACACACACATATATCATTACTGTTGTACCAACAAATCGAAATAAATGAATTTATTATTATTATTAAAAAGAAATATTTTAAAAGACAACACAACGTCTAGACTCAATTGAATACATATATTTTTTGGTCGTTCACAGTTGAATCGTGAAATCAATACATTAGATAGATACAAATATGTTTTTTTCTAAATATTAGCCACTTCTAAATAAATCAGCCTTCCCAATTTCGCTATTGCTTTGATTTGATTGTGCGTGTAATAACGATGTAATCACTTCACATTTTGATAAATAGCAGTAATATGTAACATATCCCTCCTTGTCGGTTCATTCTAATATATTTGCAAACCAGAGATACAATCAAACATACTCGTATATATACCTAGTACTATTCCACAAAACCTACTACTAAAAACATTAATCTCGAAGCATAAAAAGAAACCTAAAATAAATCAATACAGAAAACGCGAACCATAATATCGCTCGGTGTGTGAACACAAAAACACGTACAAACACATTGAC
The DNA here is from genome assembly GCA_944739405.2 of Euclidia mi. NCBI lineage: Eukaryota > Metazoa > Arthropoda > Insecta > Lepidoptera > Erebidae > Euclidia > Euclidia mi. Next base: position 31,035,328 of record OX123188.2, on the reverse strand, counting down.
ACAAATACCACAGGTGCCTTTAAACGACTCTATTTATCACACAAAGCTAAACAAAACGTTTACCTACGTCTAAATGAAAACAGGCGCTAGTGCTTGTGCGACCACAAACGCAGGCAACCTAGCATTTTCATTCGCTACCCACTGGGTCGGAAGGACCGAATAGCTTTCGACCACGTTTTCGAATAGTAAAGGACTTTTATATCTCTCATATTCGGTAAGTAGGTTCTTATTACCTCCAAATGGGGCTTGTAGGTGACTAATTATCGCTCTAAGGTAATAATGTAGCTAGAAAAGCCCTAGGGCGGTAAGTAATTTAAAAAAAAAAATTCTTTCTTTCAAAAAGTTCGCGTACATCTAAGACCAAGACTAGGCGTACATCTAACCATCATACTGGCAATAGACATCATGCATTCAGCCCAATGACCAAAGAGGTCGCTTTGCTATTCAGCCTTGTCTTCGTGTGAGAATTCAATTTCGTTCTTGAAAAAAAAAAGTTCTTTGATCTTCTTGATTCTTTTTTATGAAAAAAGGTGGGAATAGAAAACTTTTACTTTAAATATTGTTTGTTTTAGGGATTTTTTTATAATTACGTGCTAATTAGGAAAAAAACATGAGTTCTTCAAGTGATGAATATATAAGCTGCACTCCCGATTCAATGAAAATGGAAGCTGAAGCAGCAATTAACAATTAAAATGTTTTATTCTTGTAATGCCAGTTTTTTTCTACTTACCTCACAATCGAGATGTAAAGCAGAATAGTTAGCTCGGGTGTAAGCACCAATTGCACCCTCGAACTATAGGCGCCCTCGCTGCGCTCGGGCGCCTAAATATCTCGGGCTGCAATTGATGCCTTACAGCCCTTGGCTACTAATCTACTATTCATTTTAACGCGTGTCATGCGAAGTTGGGTAAGCTGTTTAAAATAATGTTTGTTTATAACACAACACACACACGCACAATATATTCGTATCATTAGGTATTGCATCGGGTTTGAATAAATCTGACGGTGCATTATTATGACATTATAGCTGCAGTAAAGCTTTCAAATTATTTTAACGATATTATCCATCAGCCTATATAATAGGTAAATAAATTGTATCTTCAATGTTTTACGGTTCCGGATTGGTAGATCTTAGCTTTCATAGGTGAAATAAGAATAAGATGCCGCAGTTCGATTTTTACGGTAAAATATCTAAATGAAACATATTATTTATGCGCCAGAATAGTTATTCTGAAATTACCTAGCAGTATTTTAAAGAAATTAATATTTAAATTTTCGATTTCAAAGGCCTTGAAAGAAATTAAATTTTTAATACTATGTTACTGCATCCTTCATTACGTCTGCGCAAACTAGGAGTAGTAAAATAAAAAAGAAACAAAATATTGTATTTGTAATTAAATTGTTACTTTTTAATAACGGGCGGCCATTATTAAAATTTCTTGATTCAATACTAGCGTATTGCATTTACACCAGAGAATCGTCTGCAAAATGGAATAAATTAAAATGCTTACGCAATTTTGTTAATTATGCCTATAATGTAATGAATGCTGCAGGTAACAATAGTACCATGTACTATGGCTTTTGTAATGGGAGTAGCAGCTATAAATACCTTCATGAGTATTATACGTGGTTATCATTAACATCATTATTGAGTTTGTACAAAGGATATGAATGTAATGGATACTTAACTGTTCTGTGAATCATACACAGAGATTAAATCGATGGCGTTCTAATTGAGATGTAACATAGTATCTTCTTGGGTTTACGCGAATGTTACACGTGGAAATTAAACTACATTCGGTCAAATGTAATAACTTAGTGAAACCAATACATCGCGATAAAATCCGTAAACTGTAGTTTAATTTCAAAAGATTTAACATATTCACAGTGTGAGCTTTGTGAAAATAAATTATATATATTAAGTTCAGATAACTGCTGTATTTCTTAGAAGAATGGTATAACAGAAGGATGTATCACTTTAACGTAAGACGACGAAATTCTTTTTGGATTTTTTCAACAGCCGGTGAATATGCTAAATACTAATATGTTCATCTCTATTAACTTTAAGATATTGAATTTCTTTCGGCAGAAATATATATTGCTACCAAAACAATACCTAACTATTAAGTACTACCGAATGTTTCGTTTGGTCATATATGTGTGCCTCAATTTGATTAAATCAAAGTTGTAGAAGTCTCATAACGGTTATGATGTGACCCGTTTGTTCCTTTCAAATATTTTGCCAAGTCATCCTCAAGCTTATGACTAAACTATGAAAACATTAGCATCTGCAAATCTTGCATGAGTGTACAACTTCATTTAAACAACGCACCATCCCTTTCTTTCCACAAATTTAAAATATGATAGACAAATTTTACACCTGCCAAATTAGTACACGAACAAAGTCGTTAACGGAAATTTTGGTGCTCCCTTTATTGTACTTTTCTAATTATGCGTACAAAAAAAAAAATGTTCCAAGCCTTTCTTTGTTTTGACTTTGATTGAAATTAATGCGACGTACTGTAGCTGAACATTGGCAGCATTATACTCAGTAAATACAGTTAAGTTAAAAGAAGATGTTGAACAGGGAAATATTTCAATAAGATGTCATAATCCTGATATATGAAACTCATGATAATTAAAAACATGAAGAAATTTAATACGAAATAACACAGCGTGGTGTCAAAGCACAGTGTTAAATAATAGGTAATTTATCTATTTTTATCCTTTATCCTTATATGAACAAATAAAAGGGTGACACACGAAATAAAATCACATGAAGCCGTGAAAATGTTTACAACTCTAACTCATCAGACTGTGAAAGAAAACATTTTCCCCACTTTCCTCCGTTAGTGGCACTCCTCCGTAGCGGCGATTCCTTAAAAGCCAGAAAATTTGTCCAATTTGCTCTTTGGCCCAGCTTTGATATTTTGATTCAAAAGAGATTTTATATACAGTTTGCGTCGGGAGCTCAAAGCTGATTTCAACAACATATCGTGTTTTCTATTGTCTATAAAAATGTTTCGTGCTAAGTTTTAGGAGCTTTTCCTGTGAGGGGAATAAGCGTTATGTTTAATTAAATACGAGGGGTGTACGCGCGTAAGCGTACGTCTTTCTGAATTCTAGTCTCGCGCGCCGATGGTAGTAGTCCAATAAATTTTGCTGTAAGCAAAGTGGAGACGCATCGCCGAAATCCTTCGAGGGTTACTAAGAGACTTTGTTATGTAAATAAGCCACTCAAACCCCTAGGGCAAGCACTATTCAAACTGAAATATTGTAAATATTTTATTTCTGAATAGATGCCACCACTTTGATCTTGACGACGTTATTTTCTTTCAAATGCTGAAAAATGTGATCCAATTAAACTATAATAACAGAGAACCATTTGTCATGTTTATAGTATTTATTACTGTAGTGACTGCCTTCAGGGCGGAGATAAGTAGCGTTTAAGGTTCTTAAATTATACATATCAACATGTTAGTGTATATAATATGCTTTCTAGGCTATTTTAAGCGACTCAAGTATAAATACGGGCTCCTTTTGCGTGTAGCATTTAAGCAACTAAAAATAGCTCAATCACTTTTTTATTAACCGTAAAAAGCTTTATATGAACATTATTTTGTTTCATTTTGTCAAAGCGAAGTGAATAATTTACTTTTACGCAGTAGATAATAATCAATGCCTAGAAGTGAACCAGTTTTTTTCACGTTCAATGATAAAATATTTTTCTAAACTCAATGCAAAAAGAGAAATTCTTATAAGTCAGAGGCCCAATTCTACCAAATGAATTTGTTAAAAATACAGTTTTGATACAATGTCAGTGTCATACTTACGTCACAAATGGTATTCTCTCAAATTAACTGATATTTGAATTAAATTGTATTGAGATCGTAAATTGAAACAAGTGTCAAAATATCAACAACGAACGACGAATTGTTTATTTCAAATTATACGATAATGACATTAGGTTAGCAAAATACCGATTCTGAGTCAATTCAAAATATAATCTAATTGCGTTCGAAATATAATTTCAATGTCATATAAAATACGAGCATTGCCCCCCTGATGTGTCTGTCTTTGGCATCGTAGCTCCTAAACTAATGGACCGATTATGAAGCGGATTTTTTGTTGAAAACTGATTTGGTGGTGACAGTTTTAGCTACAATTTATGAAAATCTATGTCGGGCGCTAATTAATTTATCATCAGAATTAGTAGATCTTAATCCTTTGACCTGTCACCAATATAACATATGCCTGATTCAGCCATCAAACAAACATTCGTTTCAGAGGCATACAGTCAATACATACAAACGTTGTCCTAGTCTTTACTAAAATCCCCGTCAGCCTCGTCACCTTTAACAAACTTAGGAAGTAGTAATCCTAATTATCGATATATAACATCTAGAAAACCTGTTAAAGCAACAAAACATTAACAGTCCTGAAATATTACTGAAGGCATTATTGACTTTTTTCCCAGAAAGAAGAATATTTTGCTGTAAGAATATCAGTTCACCGGGCGACAGATATCATCTTTGGGATGCCAATCAAGCCGTTGAGAATTCATAGCTCAAGTGGGGTGGGTGAAGGTAGCTAAGGCGAGAACTCTCATATTTATTTATATGAACTATTTTGTAGGTCATGCCTACTACTTTGTACAATTAATTTTTATGAAAATCTTTCATGTAGCTTTGGGGAACGTAAGACGCGCCGTGCTTAAATTCTGTTTGATGTATGTTGGATGTTATTATCCTGAATTAGGTTAGAGACCTTACGCCATCCCAATCGTTTATCTCTAGAGAATAAAAGGAGATGTTTATAAGGTATATTTGTCTACAAGATCTAGTTCAGATTCCAGATGACGATATCTTCAATATATGATAAATTGTTACAGTCAATTAACGTCAGATGTATAAAATGGAGTATCTATAAATATCATATATGTCACAAGACCCATCACCAAGCCGAAGTCTACTCGTTGTGGACATCATGCCAAGTTATACTAAGCAAAAATAATAACTGGGAAACGAATTTATATTTAAGTATTCACGTTTTTTAAACCGCAATTAAAAGCGTACGCGTGCTATGCTCGAAATACCTATTTATCCATGAGGTCAAAGGGCATTTATAGAACATATTAGCGGAAAATAAATGCATCGATTTTGTAACTAATTAGAAAAATTGTATTGCAACTTTGAGCTTCAATATCTCCTGAACCAGTAATTTCCCAGGTAAACAATGTTTGCAGTGATTGGTACAACATGGGATTTCAGTTTTCGTTAAGGGTATTTTTACACTCTGTATATAGCTATAGGTAATATACTAAATATACTGCCCTGGCTGCATTGTTTACTTCGATTTAAGTTTCGAGTCTTCATGTGTTAATTTAACTTAGCTAGCTTATGAAGTTAGCGTAAAAATTCACGAAGAATGAACAAGTTAGAAGCGTTCCGTCAAAATGCCATTCTTTATGGCAATTATATTTAGCGCATTGCCGTTTTATTACTGCGTAAGCTTGCACTTCAAAAATTTTGATATTCAGTCAATACAAAACGAAAATAAACATAATAACAATATATTGATTTAGTTTAGGTACTTTAACTATTCAATAAACTACTGGTTTTCGTAGTAATTTGGTCTAACAACAATCCCTTATCTCGTTGCTCTAGAAAACTCACTCTCACTTACAGCAATAGGATCATAGATAATTAGAATTTTAAAGAATTTCGTAGCATCTTGTTATAAAACTCAAAAACTAATCTCAGAAATATTCTTGCGAGTTAGAGATGCTTTCTTGAGATCATTAGTAAATAAAAAAAATATATATTCGGTTCTGGTTAATGATCAAGGAACCAATTAAAATACAAGCTGACTGCAAGAGCAGGTAGCTTAATTGCAATATTCAATGATAGGTATCCATCTAGATCACTTTCGTAGCAATAGTTTCCATAAAACTGTCATACACGTAATCGAATTCCTAAACAAAACTGTAGAGCCTCATCAAATAGACCTAGACAAACTGAACTGTTTGGTACCTATTATTAAATAAACAAAGTCCTTTTCCGCAATTTACATTTCCGAAGGCAATTTCGTTAGTCCACAAGTTATTCGCTCGAGGGAACGAGACTATCCGACTGTACTATGATTCGACCAATTACAACCGTCTTGATTACATACTAAAGTATATTTAGGATCCTGTTGTGTGTAGTTAGTTGTTTATCCTGTACTAGTTCATGTTTGGCCGGCGAAAAAAATTGAAGAAAAACATTGATACAAGTTCTTGGTTAATTGTGTAACCATGTAATTTTTGCTGAGAAGCTGTAAATGCAGTACGGATTTTTTAAAAGTCGTACGCACGACTATAAGATACGCAAGAATATGTGTATCTGTTTATACACGCAATAAGAATATATTACGTCTAGTAAGTTTTAATACTTTATATAATTCGCTCATACTCTACAAAATAACGACACCTACCAGCAATCAACGTAATTTTATTAAGATTCTCTCAAAGACCAAACTCTCGAAACACTTGATCTTGTGTTGTTTTTAACTAACTAAATTGATATCAATATTTTATGCAATAAAGCTGTTGTACTTTTTATACAATGTAAATAGTTAGAATAACATTCTCAGATAAAAAGGCAGATAAACTTTAATTGAGGATGTTTTGTATAGACATATATAGTATCTATTTCTCATGCAACCCATATTACGGCTACTTATAATAAAAAGAAAAAGAAACACTACTGATATTTTTACTTTACAGCAGTTCGCGCCTACACTAAGGTCGAGATACAAAAAGCTCGGCATAACTTATTCTACTAAAACAAAGGTCTTCAAATGTATATGGTGCGAAATAAAGGTACGAAACCAATGATCGTTAATTCGAGTCACAGCTCGTCCCCATGCATATATTCATCAGCAACTTTAGAGCGAAAGGAAAACCGTAACACATGCGTCACTAATGAATAAACATAGCATTGCTTTGTGACTAATTACACTCAGAGTGGGGCATTTTCAATGAGAGATTTGATGGTACCAGCTGGGAGGGAAAGCTGTGGGTATATACCTTAATATACTCTCATACGACTTATAACTTACTGAAAATGTATTCAGTATTTATACGTAGAAACATGTAGCCGAATATCTCGAGAATAATTGGCATTTCTTTTTATTTAATGAATGCTTTTATAGGCTTATGATGCATCATTTTAAAGGGTATGAACTGAAGAAGTTTTTAAAGACGTTGAAAACCTCCATCACTATTATTATTATTATATTTCAATCATACTAAATTTAACTTTGTTCTGTTTTTAGCTCTTTTCGAAACTTTGACAGCCTGTTATAATTTTTTACAAGGTTTCTACAGGAAATAATTATTTTAATGAAATGTAGCAATGGTTAACTAAAATAAAATATATCACTACGATAGCTAAACCCAGATTCGTTTAACATTTTTTCAATCATCATCATCATCATCATCAGTCTTTAACAGTCCACTGCTGGACTAGGCCTCTCCTTTGATAGGAGGAATTGGCCTACTATACCACGCTGGCCAAACGGGTTGGTATAGGGTTTGTATCAAGTTTTCCTTCTCTTACAGTGCTGTTCTCTGCATAATATGCTCCCTCAGTCGGCTCTTACGACACCCATGGGATGATATGGGGTGGTGACAATCCGTATTCTTAATCCGTCACCACTCGGACCGGGATTAATTTAAACTAATTTAATTTGGACTAATTTTTTCAATATTAGTCCAAATTTCTGGGTTTTTCTTTAAAATAATTAAAAAAATCGTATCGCTGAAACTGTGAGAAAGAATTTAATTTGCCTGAGTCCAACGCATTGGCAATGGCCCCAACTAGATCCCTACTTCAAACTCAAACTCAAACTCAAAATCATTTATGCATTTAGGTCACAAAGTGACGCTTATGAACGTCAAAGATTGAAGTTAATTACTAGATGATTCTACATTTACTGCCACGTTCGCAATGCAATAGGTAGAACCACGAGAAAGAACGGGCAATAAAACTCGTGGCCACTCTTTTTAACTGCCAGTATAATTCTTTTACATGTTATATTTGTAAGGAGCTGCAACTGTTTCACATTGTGAGTTATCTACTATTGCAAAAGTTAATAGTTATTGATATCATACTCAAGCAATAAATTATGTTCATTTAGTAAGCCTCCCAAAGTGAATATGGTGAAACAGGAGCATCCACTTACGTCTTTTGATGTAAGCAACTCGCGAACATGACTCTTCTGATCTATGGTGGAACAGTATGTTCCGAAAAGTAATGGTATATGAACCTGCAGCAATTTACAATCTATTAGTTATCAGTTCATGACCACGAGTTACCCTCACCTTACAAATCCGATAAATTGTAATGAAAGGAGTAGAACAAGAATGCAAATGTAGTATAAAAGAGAATACGGTAATTAACTACACTATAAAACTGCCTATTGACCTAATAATAAAAAGAAATTGACCTAATAAAATAATATTTATTTCCAAGCGTACTTGTCGTCAAGATACTCATTTAAACTATAATATGCCTTCAGCAAAAGATTCTTTTTAACAATTGTCTGAAACGACCTTAAAGGCAAGTCCAAAATATTACTTGGTATCTTATTATACATTCTTATAGTAAGCCCAATAAAAGAGCTATGCGTTTTGTGTAAACGGAAATATGGTACACATAATTTGTGCCTGTTCCTAGTATTAATATTGTGTATGTCACTATTCATTTTGTAAGAATTTATATGTAGTCGTACATGCATAACACTGGCATAAATATATTGTGATGCTACAGTAAGAATACCAATATGTTTAAATTTTTCTTTAAGTGAGACACTTGTCTTTAACTGGTAAATGGCCCTAACTGCCCGTTTTTGTAATATAAAAATATTTTCGATGTCAGCGGCCCTACCCCATAATAATATGCCATATGACATAACACTATGAAAATAGCTAAAATAAACCAATCTAGCCGTATCGACATCAGTCAACCTACGAACCTTCTTAATGGCATAAGCAGCTGAGCTAAGTTTCTCTGAGAGATGTGTAACGTGCGCACCCCACTGTAATTTCGAATCAAGTGTTATTTATTCCTAGAAATAATGTAGATTCAGATGTTTCGAGAACATCGTCATTTAGAGCTATACTAGGACCAAGGTTTCTGACATTAGGCAGAGCAAACTTAATACATTTTGTTTTTTTTGGCTTTCAGTACTAGATTGTTTACATTAAACCATTTAGTTACTTGAATGAGCGCACTGTTTATTTCGTTAAAATGTTCCTTATTTCTATCTACTTTGAATATCAAAGAAGTATCGTCAGCAAACAGTCATCATCATATCAGCCAAACGACGTCCACTGCTGGACATAGGCCTCCCCCAAGGTTCTCCACACAGACCGGTCTTGAGCCGCCCGCATCCAACCTCCTCCCGCGATCTTGACAAGATCGTCGGTCCACCTTGCGGGGGGCCTACCTCTGCTGCGTCGTCCGGTACGTGGCCGCCACTCCAGAACCTTTCTGCCCCAACGGCCATCGGTTCTTCGAGCTATGTGCCCTGCCCACTGCCACTTCAGCTTGGCTATCCGGAGAGCTATGTCGGCGACTTTGGTTCTACTGCGGATCTCCTCATTTCTGATTCGATCTCGCAGGGAAACTCCAAGCATAGCTCTCTCCATCGCCCTCTGAGTGACCTTGAGCCTTCTGATAAGGCCCATAGTGAGCGACCACGTCTCTGATCCGTAAGTCATCACTGGCAACACACACTGGTCAAAGACTTTCGTCTTGAGACACTGCGGGATATCGGACGAGAAGATATGTCGTAGCTTCCCGAACGCTGCCCAACCGAGTTGGATTCGACGATTGACCTCCTTCTCGAAGTTGGACCTACCTAATTGGACTACTTGTCCCAGGTAGATATACTTGTTGACAACTTCGAGCGTAGAGTTCCCAACCTGAATAGGAGCAGGTACAACATGGACGTTCGACATGATTTTCGTCTTGTCCATGTTCATCTTAAGACCTACTTGTTGGGAGACTCTACAGAGGCCATCGAGCATTGTGCCTAGGTCTTCCATGGTCTTAGCCATGACTACGATATCGTCTGCGAATCGAAGGTGAGTGATGTACTCGCCGTTGATGTTGATGCCGAGTCCATTCCAGTCCAGAAGCTTGAAAACATCCTCCAGCGCAGTGGTAAACAGTTTCGGGGATATGACATCCCCCTGTCTCACCCCTCGCTGGAGTTGAATAGGTTTCGAACTCTGGTCCTGGAGGCGGACTGACATAGTGGCGTTTTCATACAAACACTTCAGCACTTCGATATATCGGTAGTCAATCCGGTACCGTTGGAGAGACTGTAGCACCGCCCAGGTTTCGATCGAATCGAAGGCTTTCTCATAGTCCACAAACGCCAAGCATAGGGGCTGGTTATACTCCTCGGACTTCTGTATAACCTGCCGCAGCGTATGTATGTGGTCTATGGTACTATAGCCTTTACGGAAACCGGCTTGTTCGGGAGGCTGGAAGTCGTCTAGCTTGCTCTCGAGACGATTCGTGATGACCCTCGAAAACAGCTTGTAGACGTGGCTCAGAAGTGTGATGGGTCTGTAGTTCTTCAAGAGGGTTTTATCCCCTTTCTTAAAGAAAAGCACCACCACACCTCTGTGCCACGCCTGTGGCGTTTTACCCTCGAGAATGACGGAATTAAATAGCTTCCGGAGGGCTTCTCTAGCGGGTGCACCGCCGGCCTTCAGAAGCTCACTCGTAATTCCGTCATCACCCGGCGCCTTGTTGTTTTTAAGCTGTTTGAGAGCCACACTAATCTCGTGCATGCTGACGTCCGGGATATCTTCGGTATAGTGTCGGGTCAATCCAGCTCTAGGGTCTGACGCTGGAGTGCTTGCGGGTTGTTGCGTTGTCGTGTATAGCTGTCCATAGAACCTTTCGATCTCCTCCAAGAGCTCAGGCTTGGACGATACGATTCTGCCATCCTCCGTCTTCAGCTTTGTCAGCTGACTCTGCCCAACAGACAGATCCCTTTGGAACACTTTGGATCCCTTATTCCGCTCGATCGCCTCACGAACACATTTTGTGTTGTATTGGCGGAGATCGCGAGTCAGAGACTTAGAGATCTGTCTGTTGAGGTGCCGATATTTCGGCATGTCGTCGGAGGATAGCAGAACCATCTTGCGCCTTTCCTCTAACAGCTCGAGGGTCGGATCCGAGATCTTTTTGGTTCTCTGGCTTTTCTGGGGCTTAAAAAATTTAGCCCCTGTTGTATGGACAGCATCCACGAACCCGTTACTGTACACGTCCACATCTACGCATTCACCCAGGCATTCGAAACGGTTCTTGAGTTCGAGCTGAAAGCTCTCGGGGTTTTGGATATGAACCGGTGCCGGTCGGAGCGTGGACTTCATCAACCTCGACCGTTCGAGGCTTGTACGGATATTCAATGTGCCTCTTACCATTCGGTGATCGCTCCCCACTTTAAGTGAATTGATCACGGAGACATCATTGAATATCTGCCTCTTTGTCGACATGACAAAGTCGATCTCATTTTTGGTTGCACCGTCTGGACTTACCCAGGTCCACTTGCGGCATTCTCGCTTCTTGAAGAAGGAATTCATCATATAGAGTCCTTCCTTCTCCATAAAGCTAGCCAGCAAGTGACCCCGGGAATTCCGATGCCCATAACCAAATGGCCCCACTCTCAGCTCATCACCGTCGCGTTTGCCCAGTTTCGCGTTAAAATCTCCCATGACCACGGTGTAATGGGTTTTGTAGCCATGTATAGCCCGAGATATGTCCTCGTACATGGCTTCCACCTCCTCATCGGGGTGCGACGAGGTCGGAGCGTATACCTGTATGACCTTCAGCGAATACCGCTTGGATATTCTGAGTATAAGGTACGCTACCCTGCTCGACACACTCCCGATATTTACCACGTTGGTCACGAGAGATTTGTGGACGATGAACCCGACACCACCTTGGGACTGTTGGTCGCCCTCCCGGTAGAAGAGCAAGTTACCGGAATTGAGAACTATCGAGTCCTCCCCCTGTCTTCGGACTTCAGATAGGCCTATGATATCCCATCGCAACTTCCTCAATTCTTCTTCCAGCTCGACAATCTTCTCGTCGGTCCGCAGTGTGCGCGTGTTCAGTGTTGCCAGGGCCAATTGTCGTTGGTGGTGGTAGCCCGATCTCTTCCGGAGATTCTTCGCACCCCTTGCCCCGCCGTTACCATGGCCGCTACCATAACCAGGACTAGCGGGGCTGCCGGGGACTAGGGGCCGGTTTTTAATGGTGTGATTCATAATTGGGGGGGATATGCCATAATCGCCACGCTTGGCAGGCGTATTGGCGATCGCAGTGGCGGAAGTTCTTAGTGCTGGACGCTGCTGCCCATCTAGCATCTCGGGATTTCCTTCCGCCAGGTTCGGATGGTTTGACCGCCATCTTTCGGTTGACTGCTTGCGCTGGGGGAGATATTATGACGAGTATCTACTTGTCAGAGTAACTCCCCCAGTGGGCGGTGGGGTCGTCACGTCCCGACGCCGATAAGCCAGCAAACAGTACAACGTCACAAATGTTTTTCAAGTAAAAAGGTAAATCCTTTATGTAAACAAGAAACAAGAAAGGCCCTAGGATGCTGCCTTGCGGCACTCCTAAATCAACAGGTAAGCCACTGGATTTTGAGCCGTTTATTTCAACACATTGGATTCTGTCACTTAAGTATGACTTAATGACTTCCAATGCATAGTCTGTACGCCGTAATGTCTAAGTTTGCATAAGAGCGTTTCATGGCAGACACAATCGAATGCTTTCGAAAGGTCGCAAAACACACCAATAGCATTTTGGGCATTCTCCCATGCACTGAATATGTGTTTAAGTAACGCTACTCCTGCATCTGTTGTCGAGTGACGCTTGGTAAATCCATATTGCTCACTATGAAGGAGGCTGTTTAGATTAAAATGTCTAAGTAATTGCTTGAGTATGATCTTTTCAAAAATCTAAGGGCAGGTAGTATCGATATTGGCCTATAATTACTAGGATCAGTCTTACTGCCGGATTTGAAAAGAGGTATTATCCTACTGTGTTTCATAAGATCGGGATAAACACCTGATTCAATACACTTATTAAATAAGTTGCTTAAATAAGGAGCTACTACATCAATTATACTTTTTAAAACCTTAACAGAAATGCCCCAGAGATCACCTGTATTCTTAGACTCTAGAGATAGAAAAGTACTTAAAATGTCGGTAGAATTAATACAATGGAACTTAAATAATACATCACATTTTCCTACACTAGATTCTAATAGGTTTTCTGCGACTATAGCTGATGATTTTAATTCTCTAGTAGTAGTAATCGGTATGCTAGCAAAGAATTTATTAATGTGTGTGCGACTTCTTTGTCATTATGAATTAATCTGTCACTATCAAATAAACTAAAACTATTACCTCTTAGTGTTGTCTTACCTGTTGCTTCATTAATAGCTTGCCAGGTTACCTTAATTTTATTCGAGGATTGTTCAATTTTGTTCCTAACGAATAATGCCTTAGCTGTATTGCACACTCTTTTAAATATCTTGGAATAATTCCTAACATACTCAGTGAAGTTCGAATCAGAATTGTATCTCTTCATACCGTACAACTCGTACATCTTTGCTCTGCTTTTGTAAATACCTGCAGTAGCCCACTCACTAAAAGCTCGAGATTCCTTAACTACTTTCTCCTTAGTCCTAAAAGTATTCTGAAATTCCTTGTTAACTACATTAAATAAATTATTGAAATTTTCATTTGGCGAATCAATCTCCATTAAATCAGGACTCATAGCATTCATTCCAATCAAAATTTTATTCCGGAATTCATTCAACTTATGCCTAGGTAATGGCCTAACTATCACTTTCTGTATGATGCTATCACTATAATACGGAAACCTTGCTAATTGACCACAGTGATCCGAAGTTAATTCAGAACTAACTAATTTATTCGAAACTGTACAATTACTAAATATATTGTCAAGACAGGTGGATGATGTTGCTGTAATCCTAGTTGGTTCAAGGAACAAATTTTTTAAATTAAATGATTTAAATAGATTTAAAAATCTAGTAGTCATTACTGAATGATCAAGAATATTTACATTAAAATCACCACAAAATATAATACCTTTCTTATTGCTCCTAATTTTAGTAATTGCATCTTCAATAACTGATTCAAACAAGCTAAAGTTACTTAACGGTGGACGATATACACATATGATAATATGCTGCTCAAGTTCTACACATGACAGTTCCACAGTGCGTTCTATAGACAAACTTGCTATGTCTTTCCGTTCTTTACATGTTAAGCTATTTGAAACAATAATCAAGGATCCACCATGAATAGCGTGTTTCCTAGAGAAGGCACTGTGTACCGTGTATTGCGAGTTATTTAAGAATTTAATTTGGTACTCTTTTAGCCAGTGTTCTGTAATACACATAACTTGTATACTGTGATTTTCTAAATATAAACTTCATTTGGACAACCGTGTGCCAAAAACCCTGTAGTATTTACTATATCTTCAAATACGATCTGACAGACAGCCGAGTCGGTACTTTGATCTAAATTGTTGCTTTAGCATGGCTTTCACTGCTTGACAGATATTTTAGAAACCGATAAGAAAAACCATGAATACCATAATATTACCGCTCATATCCCCTATATATATTTTTACTAAAACGATTTGTATTATTTTAAACATATTATATCAGATTGTAATATTATAAAATATTGCTGATTGATATCATGCCTTCCACGCAAAATAAGGAACGAAATAAATATCTAATCCAGCAAAACGAAACGTAAGCATAAACTTATCGCGTACCGAAGCGAGGCAAAATACACGTAACTTCGGATTTTGCCAAGTTTTTATTTACTATTGGCAACTTGTTAATTAAAATCCTACCGAAGCTTCTAGACTTCGAGTAGTTTCGATATCTGCTGGAGCTACCAAACAATATATTTAGTTACTTATAAATACTTTATTTCCTATATTTATTTTAAGAACAGCACCTTCCTTTTAGAATTAAATTGCAGATCTCAAAGTCGACGCATTGGAGACACACGCATGCGGCATCTGTGAATGACATTTCTTCGCAAAATTAATTTGGAGAGGATAATTTCGTCACGATTGTAAGTACTTTTACGTAACGAAAGCATTCATTTCAACACGGGAATATACTTATTCGGCGAGTAATTTTCATACAGTTAAAATAATTGTACAGCCTTATATCGGGGTTCACAGGCTTCTGATCTTCTTGGTATTTAGCTGCACACTCAACGGCACCAGTATTTAAAAACAAATTGGCCGAAGGATGCCATAAAACTAAGTTACCAAATTTTTTTATACGAGTGTTATTTGAGTTTAGAGGAAACCAATGAAACCATGAATGTCGAATTATTGTGTTACTACTTGCTAATACAATGGAATATATAAACATAATTACTCTTTCTGAGCATTTATAGACATTGCATTAAAACTATCTTTATTACAGTTGAATACATACTTAAAATCGTGCTTATGCGTTTTTAACTTACGGTGTTACTTTTGATTTACAAAGTTCCAGGACCTTTATACATTTTAATTAAATATATTTGCGGAAATTTAAGATTTTCACCTATCCTTTCAGATAAATGATATATATTTTTATTCTTAATTTTTAGTTAAGCTACACACACAACACAAAAAACCTTTGTAAACGCCATCCGAAATATATATAGGTGGGTCCCCTAGACACTCGAATGACATATGAGCTCGGAGCACCCTACCATCAACTGTTTTAAATATTTGACGTCACGGTGAGAAGATGTAGCGACCGTCCTATGCAAACATCAGGAGACCCTCGACTAAGATCGATAATATCGCGTCAGACATGACACGGCTCTGAATTTTGTATAATAAATGCGGTTAGTGGAACTTATTTTTATATTAGATTTTTGCATTTGCAGAAAGAATTCATGGACCAGCCAAAATTTTCCCTTTTGTCTGCGGTGGGTAATATGATGCTATATGGCCTATGAACTCCAGTGCGCTTGTCTAGGCTGAGATAAGGTAGTATAATAAGTTAGCGAAGGGAGGCATACAGTGTTAAAGTTTGTCTCAATTTGAACTCGATTAAAGTAAATGTAATGTAAAAGATTATCCTACAGAGCTATTTCTACAGAGCGACTGCCGTCTGATCTTCGCAGCCCAAATGAGTAGCGATATTCCATGGTTTAGACCAGTGTCAGTTTATTTGAGTGTAGTGACTCCCCGTAATGACTGTCAAAGATCTTCTTGACTGTTTAACATGCTCTCCGAGGCACGGGGCAAGCGATAATAAACCATTTAATATGCATATAACTTTGAAAAGTCAGTGGTGCATGCCTTGGATTATAACTCTCTACATGGCAGTCCGTTGGTATCTCCACTAGGCTATCGCTGCATCTTCTCATCTTCAGATTATTTAATAAATAATAAGTTGGATATCGAGATTCTCATTCACCCCAAGGTAATTTAAGAAAACAAAATAATTGCATGATCATTTCGGATTTACTGGCTTGAAATATTACACAAAACAAAAGAAATATTTGGTTAAATCAGCATGAAAAAGAAATATTGATAATATTACCAATTTTGCAAAAAAAAAGGTTTCCATCATATAAACAAAACAATGTTATTAGCATAATATAATTTACAATACACCGCTCCGATCTTGTCATATTCGTATTGTACTTGTCAGATAAGTATTCAACTTTCAAATACATTTATTTAAATAAGTATGTTTTTATATAAAATTTTAGTAAAACTCGTAACTTAGGACTCTACAGATCCTTTAAAAAAATATTTACTTGAAAAAAGAACAACCATATTTTGGGTCGGGTATCATATAAATTAGACTATTGACGCATACGTTTATTATAAAACAAGAAATATAGTATTCTCTAATAAAATACCTAGATCATCGGTTTATGATAAAATAACCGCTTTTTCCTTTAACTTATCTATAAGTTAACCAACACAGGTTAGATGCCAACTTCTCAAACCCATAAAAGTTAAATTGGAAGTCAAGAACAAAAAGGGTTTTGAAAATGCAAAGTGCAAAGCGCAAAGCAATTTCAAAGAATGGGTCCTAGTATTTGAAACAAGGAGTACTTTACCTACCTAAGCGTTTCATACTGACTTTGCAGACTTTGTACCGATTCCGTAGCTTAGTATCAGATATTGAAGCAATTGTCAGTCTGTCAGTTCTATTTTTGGAACACCCTATTACTGAGAATATGTATTTCTAAATTCAAGCTATTTTGCTGCTATTGCCAGTACGTGGTTCACAGATTGTATTAGGTATATTACATTTTTGAAAAGTATCTTAAATAGGTTTTATTTTAATTCGATGTATTATGCATGATTTGTATTACCACTAGTATTACTAGTATTAGGTGGCCTCTACGCATTTTTACTTTTATTTTTCTCATACAGCAATATGCTTTGTGCTCTAAGCCTATGCTCTTTATTGGCAGCAATATCGCACAATTTTTACCACGGCTTATGTAAGGCAGAATACAGCTTCAAACAAGGTAAGCAAAAAGTATTTGTGCAATTCCCATAAAACAATTCGAGTTCTTATAACTTTGAAAAGAGTGAGGCATGAGGAAATTACACAAATTATTTGTTTGACGTCAAAATACAATGACAACATTTTTGACGAAGTCTTTGCTTACAATTACTTAAAAAGAAGGTTTTCCTGAATGCCGATATACATTTTCCCTCTTACTTATACCTAAACGTTATTCAAAATTTTAAACAACTGCTGAGAGGCTGATTAGCAAAAACCTTACATATAAACCCTGTTTAGCGTTTAACATAGCTGTCAAATTTAAACAACACCGGGACCTTGTTTAAACGTTGCTGAGAGGCACAATGGCGGGTTTTACTTGATTCAGTTCTTCGATTAATGACATTTTATACATTGTCAAATTTATTTATTTGCATTTTTTTTTTCAATTTTAATGTTCTTTACTTATAATTAAACATAGATTTCGAAGATCTAGCAGATTTCCAAAATTATATAGAAGACCAGAGGGTGCACGTGGTTACACCCGCGTTATTTAAGGCTACTGCTCCGCTCCCATCGCTCATAGAGGAAATGGAGCAGGCATACTATTAGAGCTACGCTAACATTAATGTGCTGACGAACGCGACGGGAATGTATAAAGTAGATACTTAGTTCAAGTGGTTTTTAGGTAAGTTGCTGCAACTTTTCTTAGTGCTCCTTTTTCGATGAGGCGTGGGTGGTCAGAGAAAACATCTGGAATGTTCTATCGCTTCTTCTTGGCTGATATCAAAACGAGACTAAAATTCTTTATTTAATACTAGAGAATGCCCGCGGTTACACCCGCGTTATTTAAGGCTTTTGCTCCGCTCCCGTCGCTCATAGCGCGATGTTTTATAGCCTATAGCCTTACTCGATAAATGGGCTATCGAACACTGAAATAATTTTTCAAATCGGACCAGTAGTTCCTGAGATTGGCGCGTTCAACCAACCAAACAAACTCTTCAGCTTTATATATTAGTATAAGATTTAACTAAGTAATATAATTATAAATTATTTCCTTCCAATGTTTTTAGAACAACATAATAGTAGGAGAGAGGTAAACAATTTTTAGTAACATA
The DNA here is from genome assembly GCA_944739405.2 of Euclidia mi. NCBI lineage: Eukaryota > Metazoa > Arthropoda > Insecta > Lepidoptera > Erebidae > Euclidia > Euclidia mi. The sequence goes on along the minus strand of OX123188.2, from coordinate 31,016,615 downwards.
CCCAATTGAGGCATTGCAAGAAATTCTGTGATTGTCCTTAAATGAACCTAAATAAGATAGTCGAGGTCTAGTTGAAGTGTAGCGGCCCCCTACACACACTTGAATCTTTGTACAGGCAAAAAAAATATTTTTGAGGCATTCTAAAGTATATTTTTTATAAGGAGAGCTTATATTGGCTGCATCTCCTGCTCAAGGTTACTGCGAATTGCGATGCGGTTGCACTCATGCGGTCTTTCAAAAATATTTTCGAAGTAAATAAATAATTCCATCCTTAATAATAACAATAACCGAAAAAGAACATTTATTAGATCTTTTTATGAAAACAAAAATACACCCGTAATGAGTATAATACCTGGAAGCTCCAGCTCGCTGTGTGTTTGTGTGTATGGAATGAAAGGTGTCTCGGCTACAGATACTGAAGTACATTCTTGAAAATACTTAAATTTCTAATTACAATAATGGTTGTATGTAACCAATCACGACGCGTACAAGTTAAGGAGTAAGTTACGAGTATGTAGGCCGGCGCAGCGCCCACCGTGCGACGTCCGCGGCCCCTCCCCCGCTTTGCTTCTTCCCTCTCAGTCGCCTGCACCGGTTTGGCGCGAACATACCCTTAAGGAAATAGATTGAATCTCAAAGAAAGTATAATAATATAAAAATACATAAATTTCAAAATTTTGCAATATTTCTCGTAGTGTTTAAAAAAGAAATACAAAATTGTTCACCAGCTCTCAGACTTTTTGTTATTTGTCATAGCAACGATATTCTGTCATAGTCTATGACAGAATATCGTTGCCATGGATATGTATCTATGACCCATAGATACAAAATAGCCGAGTGTGTTCGTTCAATTGCGTTATTTAGTCGACCATTTTGGCTTTAATCTGTGGCCCTCGTATATGTATCGTTCTTTATCAGTTACTCAGCTGAACAACAACTAAACAACGTTTATAAGTAAAGAAAATTTGAACATTGTTTAAATGCTCGACAGCTGTTCAGCTGAGAGGTGTCTAAGTCACACTCAACGAGATTTTATAAGTAAGACGGTTTGACTGTATTTTAAACAATAACATTGCATTATTTACCTTCAATTGTGACGTGTTTGTGTATTTTAATGTCTGTTTGTGGTATCTTTGCTGCAAAACGAGTGGATCAATTATGTGGTGGTTTAAAAATATTTAAACCTGACGTATTCAAGATGGTTCTTAGTTATAATGAAGGAAGATCTGTGTCGGTTGCTACTTAATATTTTTTATTTATATTATTATGAATCAACTAATTACTAGCTATTACTAGTTATAAAGCAATTGATTTTTAAAGTACAAGTTTTATACAAAAAAAACAATAGGTATTATTCAGGCATATCAACATATAATTTACAAATATTCTGCCTCCTGAAAGAACATACTATTATATGAATAATCATTGCAATCTTCGTATTACAGTGGTTCTAGTTATATAAAACCTAATACACTGCGCCGATATCTGATACGCATCCTCATACAGTTTCCAACTTATTGCTTATAAGGTTTTGCTTTCAAAGTTTGCATTTATATAACTGCACTCTATATCTATCTATACAGGTAAAGAATATTGGTATTATCGAATTAAATAATGTTTTTGAAGGTTCCTAGTCGAAACAAGGGCGGTACAATAGCACTACATCTAAATAACAAGGTATCAATTAAAATTTTACCAAAATACTGTAATGGTCCTACTGGCTACATCAAATTAAATAATAATATACAGTTCTTAGGTCGCATACTTTTTTCCACATGTGTTTGTCTTATAGCTACGATGGCGCCAACGTTATGCAATTAGTAAACTCATAAATTCGAAAAGTTTGACAAAGGACCATGGGCAAAAATTTATGACGCCTGGGCTCACCCACCAACAGAGATGAGATCACTTTGAATATACTTGTAAAGCACTAAATATAAAGATATAAACTCATTTTTGATTATAAATAAACTGACTGATGACGAAAGACTGACCAAGCAGATATATAATATTATTCTAATATCATGACTCATTTTCTATGGTCGCACCTACTTTTATATTTTCTCTGCACCACCCTAGGTTGACTGGCAGAAAATACCCAAGGCATTAAGTCCGCCTATGTACCACATTTTTGTAGTGCAAGAAGTTAAATAAATAAATAAATAAATATATATATATATATATATATATATATATATATATATATATATATATATATATATATATATATATATATATAAATCAAGTGTGAACGGGACAGGACGAAGGGAAGACCTAGACGGACGTTCTCTGACCAGATTGGAGACATGCTTAAAACTTGGATAAAGAATAGAACCGTTAGACTATTTTTATACTAAGTGTTTTTAAAGACCGCTATACAATTGAATTGTTTTCGGTTATGTATCGTCACCTGTTTATACGGAATTCTTGCGTGACTGACTGAATGATAGACAACGCACAGGCAATATTATTAGTCGTAAGAAGCTGAAATGCTGGGATTTCTCGAAATTCCCACGGAATCGGGAAGAAACGGTTAAATAAAAAAATATGTGAAGGCATACTCTAGTATTATATCAATACTTTTAGAACCAAACATTATGCAATAACATCGCAAGCTTAGACATAAACAATGATTTTACGAGTGACAGTGTAACACAAATAAAAAGCAGTTGTGTCTACAGGACATCCTTTGTGACGCATTTGTGCTCATAAATTTATCAATACGGATGTTATAATAGGAAATTTTCACATTGTGCTCCACGCTTTGAGATTCAATGGACCGTTGGGCGTGCGCCGAAGCCATGCCGAATAAATATACAGCTCATAAATTTTCAATTTTACAAAAAACAGCCTACAGAATGCTATGAATAATCCATTTTGAAATGAGTGCATTATTTTCAAGCTGTATGTGTTTACTAACTTTGACTTCATCATTAGTCCAATGAATGAATGTTTTTATGCCACTCAGGGAAATATGTATCCGATTCAGCTATTGCTTATGCTATATGTTATACTGGCTTTATTATTTACGCTATTTAGGTCTGTTTTGTAATCTACTTGCATTAATGCGTTGTTTCGTGGCAATATGCAAACCGACCATAATCTTCGCAAAGGGCAACGAACAAAGAGAAAGATATAGGTGGAATGGGGATATGATGTTTGACGTTTTCTTTTGTGTGCATTCTTCGTCGTAGCTGAAGGTCTTCACGTTTTAACTGTATGTTTAACAAAGTGACCATGGTAATCTTTATGACGATTTTCAAATGAATGGTTGTAGCGATAATAGCTCGAAAGTTTTTGTACTTACCAGTTCGTCTCACTCTCGCATTTATGTGATGTCATTGTGTATTTAAAATGCATCTGCGTAGCGAATGTTGCGGTGACTAACATGTTTTATTTATAAGATTATTTCGTTTTGCTGAATGATCGTCCAATGGTGGTTGGTTGCAGGCGGCTTAAGATCGGTCTGTGTGGAGACCCTTGGGGGAGGCCTATGTCCAGTGAATGTCTCTAGGCTGAAATGATCGTCTCCACGAATCATTTCTTGACTAAGCATTAGTTACCGAATTGTGAAAGGATTTAGGTGTTCAAAACGGTGGTTGCTGCCTGAAATCCGAACAATTATAGATTTTGGGCAAAACGTGGACTTTGAACACCTTTTTTTTTGTTGACTATAGTAGAAACTCCTTATGAGCCATCTCAACTCGAAGCCAACCCGGCCAGAGTGTGATCGACCGGGCTTGGGACTGGCAGAGCAGGTGTATGGAGGCTCTCCCCTAAAGGCGTTCGGGGCATACCCACTAAAACCACCACGGTGTCCCTACGGATCCCGTGTAGTGCGGGGTCACGCGATTCGCGGATAGCATACTTTTCCGCGACTGCCCCTAGTGGCAGTGATAAAGCACCCCACCTCCGCGCATAATCCATGACACTCGTCCAGGTTACCGGGCATGTCTCTGCTGACAGCATTTATCAAGTGTTAGCACTTCTAAGAGTGAAAAGAGGACTTCAAAATAACAAAGACAACAATACATTAGTATTGGTTTGTCATCACAAAATCACTCTCCACATATTCATGCTTCGCATTTTGGTACTTAAGTACAAGGCAGCGTATCTCAGAGATGGCAGCTCCATGGAGACGAAGAACATGATCCAGGTATATAAGTCATATAGTATTATCGGCGCCAAGGATTCCAGCGATACCCAGTGTATAGTATTGAACATATAGTAACAGTCTCAGAAATGATGTCACAAAACGCCTCCTTGCATCAAGTCACAACATTGAAGCCCGCACAAACATAGTCAATTAAAACGTATTAGACCATCGCGTATAGATTGCAGGGAGGTTCTTGTTACAATCCCCGCCTGGTTAGCCGCCAGGACTTACGGGACACCGCTTGATCGACAGGTGGCTCTTCTTTCGCTCTTTAAAACCTTGTCAACTGCTCTGTGCTGGCCTGTACGCAGGTTTAGACAGCTATTGTGAGAGTCCTGCGCTCCACCACCTGATCGCCAATACGGAAACTCCCATTATACATCGCTCATCTTCCACATCCATCATCAACAAGGTACGAACCTCTACTAATGTTACACGCGGTTATTAACATTATTACTATGTACAATATTTCATAGAGAACATTATATTTTAGTCAGCCTGCGATAAATATGGCGTGATATAGACATAGGTACACAACAGAGTTATTAATGTTATACAGTTCATGCAATAAATTATAGTAAAGTGAATAACAGACACTCACCGGACCTTCCCTTGAAGCCGCTCGCCTTGTTCTTCGATATCACTAAACACTAATTATCGACCACCCGGACTCCCCTTCCGCGCTAGGCCCAGGACCGATCCGTTTCGTGCCATAAGACCGACTGTTATCCATCTCTACGCATACTTCCGAACCTAACACGCCGCGTCTCCACGTCAACCGCCAGGATACGCCAAAGTTCGCGTACTCACATCAACCATCTCCAAACACCACAAACCCGTATTTCCTAAACTACCACGCCACGCTTTCCCGAGATCTGCCAACCTCCGCGTCCTAAGACCGACTGTCACGTCAAACACCACCAACCCAACCCTCTGACCACTTTCTACCTAAAAGGGTCTGTTTCTTATGGTTGGTCCCTTTTTATGATCCTTAACTACACCGCATGTAAACACTACAGTGCAAATGTGTTCTCATATTTCATGGCTATTTCTTTACTCATATGCCTGTCACATAACTCTTATAAAGGACCATGAGTCAAATTGGGCTCAGTGTCCAACAGGGTTATAGCATATGCCATTGTAAAGGATTTTTTTCGCACTAAAATTGTTACTACCAGCATCACCTTCAATTCTATTGCAGAAAAAAGATATACACTTAAATATATTTTGTAGAAAAATACAATTCTTAGTCATAAAACTGTTATAGTAACAATATATTTCTACAATAGATGCGCTTGCGCCCGATTTACAACACTCTCCATCCCTCTCACACCTCTCGGACGCCTGCCCGGGCGTCCGTCTGCTCTCACTGCTCTCAGTCAGTCGACTCGTGATTCTCACGGTGTTAGCTGCGTGTTTTCGTGTATCCTCTCGGCGCATACAATTTAATCTACCGGCAGGTCATCTAAACGATATTATTATTGATTGTTATATATTTTTTTTATGGCATCACGCCTGTATCCCCGAAGGGGTAGGCAGAAGTGTTAATATTACACCAATATTTTGCCATGAATTTTTAGGTCCCACGTAATAGGGGGCGAGCCTATTGCCGTTACCGGGCACGTCACCAGACTCCGGGCTACTCCTACCCCTTAAATACGGGTTTGTGGTGTTTTGGTGGAGATGGTCGATGTGAGTATGCGAACTAGGCGTATCCTGGCGGTTGACGTGGAGACGCGGCGTGTTAGGTTCGGAAGTATGCGTAGAGATGGAGAACAGTCGGTCTTATGGCACGAAACGGATCGGTCCTGGGCCTAGCGCGGAAGGGGTGTCCGGTGTTGGTCTATAATTAGTGTTTAGTGCTATCGAAGAACAAGGCGAGCGGCTTCAAGAGAAGGTCCGGTGAGTGTCTGTTATTCACTTTACTATAATTTATTGCATGAACTGTATAACATTAATAACTCTGTTGTGTACCTATGTCTATATCACGCCATATTTATCGCAGGCTGACTAAAATATAATGTTCTCTATGAGATATTGTACATATTAATAATGTTAATAACCGCGTGTAACATTAGTACAGGTTCGTACCTTGTTGATGATGGATGTGGAAGATGAGCGATGTATAATGGGAGTTTCCGTATTGGCGATCAGGTGGTGGAGCGCAGGACTCTCACAATAGCTGTCTAAACCTGCGTACAGGCCAGCACAGAGCAGTTGACAAGGTTTTAAAGAGCGAAAGAAGAGCCACCTGTCGATCACGCGGTGTCCCGTAAGTCCTGGCGGCTAACCAGGCGGCGATTTTAACAAGAACCTCCCTACAATCTATACGCGATGGTCTAATACGTTTTAATTGACTATGTTTGTGCGGGCTTCAATGTTGTGACTTGCGGCAAGGAGGCGTTGTGTGACATCAGTTCTGAGACTGTTACTGTATGTTCAATACTATACACTGGGTATCGCTGGAATCCTCGACGCCGATAATACTATATGACTAATATACCTGGATCATGTTCTTCGTCTCCATGGAGCTGCCATCTCTGAGATACGCTGCCTTGTACTTAAGTACCAAAATGCGAAGCATGAATATGTGGAGAGTGATTTTGTGATGACAAACCAATACTAATGTATTGTTGTCTTTGTTATTTTGAAGTCCTCTTTTCACTCTTTAGAAGTGCTAACACTTGATAAATGCTGTCAGCAGAGACATGCCCGGTAACCTGGACGAGTGTCATGGATTATGCGCGGAGGTGGGGCGCTTTATCACTACCACTAGGGGCAGTCGCGGAAAAGTATGCTATCCGCGAATCGCGTGACCCCGCACTACACGGGATCCGTAGGGACACCGTGGTGGTTTTAGTGGGTATGCCCCGAACGCCTTTAGGGGAGAGCCTCCATACACCTGCTCTGCCAGTCCCAAGCCCGGTCGATCACACTCTGGCCGGGTTGGCTTCGAGTTGAGATGGCTCATAAGGAGTTTCTACCGTGGTCAACAAAAAAAAGGTGTTCAAAGTCCACGTTTTGCCCAAAATCTATAATTGTTCGGATTTCAGGCAGCAACCACCGTTTTAAACACCTAAATCCTTTCACAATTCGGTAACTAATGCTTAGTCAAGAAATTATTCGTGGAGACGATCATTTCAGCCTAGAGACATTCACTGGACATAGGCCTACCCCAAGGGTCTCCACACAGACCGATCTTAAGCCGCCTGCAACCAACCGCCATTGGACGATCATTCAGCAAACGAAATAATCTTATAAATAAAACATGTTAGTCACCGCAACATTCGCTACGCAGATGCATTTTAAATACACAATGACATCACATAAATGCGAGAGTGAGTCGAACTGGTAAGTACAAAAACTTTCGAGCTATTATCGCTACAACCATTCATTTGAAAATCGTCATAAAGATTATCATGGTCACTTTGTTAAACATACAGTTAAAACTTGAAGACCTTCAGCTACGACGAAGAATGCACACAAAAGAAAACGTCAAACATCATATCCCCATTCCACCTATATCTTTCTCTTTGTTCGTTGCCCTTTGCGAAGATTATGGTCGGTTTGCATATTGCCACGAAACAACGCATTAATGCAAGTAGATTACAAAACAGACCTAAATAGCGTAAATAATAAAGCCAGTATAACATATAGCATAAGCAATAGCTGAATCGGATACATATTTCCCTGAGTGGCATAAAAACATTCATTCATTGGACTAATGATGAAGTCAAAGTTAGTAAACACATACAGCTTGAAAATAATGCACTCATTTCAAAATGGATTATTCATAGCATTCTGTAGGCTGTTTTTTGTAAAATTGAATATTTATGACTTGTATATTTATTCGGCATGGCTTCGACGCACGCCCAACGGTCTATTGAATCTCAAAGCGTGGAGCACAATGTGAAAATTTCCTATTATAACATCCGTATTGATAAATTTATGAGCACAAATGCGTCACAAAGGATGTCCTGTAGACACAACTGCTTTTTATTTGTGTCACACTGTTACTCGTAAAATCATTGTTTATGTCTAAGCTTGCGATGTTATTGCATAATGTTTGGTTCTAAAAGTATTTATATAATACTAGAGTATGCCTTCACATTTTTTTTATTTAAGCGTTTCTTTCCGATTCCGTGGGAATTTCGAGAAATCCCAGCATTTCAGCTTCTTACGACTAATAATATTGCCTGTGCGTTGTCTATCATTCAGTCAGTAACGCAAGAATTCCGTATAAACAGGTGACGATACATAACCGAAAACAATTCAATTGTATAGCGGTCTTTAAAAACACTTAGTATAAAAATAGTCTAACGGTTCTATTCTTTATCCAAGTTAGACTTGCCAGACTACAATTAACAAAGCAGTGCGAACTGAAAATCTTTTTCCTAATATATGAAATTCATAGTCTGATTCCAATCGACCGGTACTTAACAAGATACTAATGAGCCCGTTTTAATAGCCATAATGTGTAATTCGATAAACTAATCTATGTAATGTCGATAAGATCCATTGGGTGTCATAGAAGGCCGTAGTCAGATGTAAATTAAATTAATATAGTTGAGCCCACGGTTACATCCGCGGTATTTAAGGCTACTGCTCCGTTTCCGTGGCTTATAGCGTGTTGTTAATTAGCTTATAGCCTTCCTCGATAAATAGGCTACCTAACACTGAAAGAATTTTTCAAATCGGACCAGTAGTACCCGAGGTTAGCGCGTTCAAGCAAACAAACAAACAAATTCTTTTGCTTTATATTATTATTAGTATTTATATATTACATATTAGGCGTAATACGTGAAAATACTCGTTTAGCGTAGTACATATTAACAAAATAAGATATTTTAAAATTTAATTGGTATGTCTCTCCTATTAAATATCATTTGGGCTTAAAGTTAAAATATAATAATAATAAGTATCTTACCATTAAGATATTTCGAAATGATAAATTTATTCTACTACTTTGTGACAACTTTGTTTGTAACTACTTTGTTCACTGTGCAATGGGAAATTCCTTAAAACGTAAGATTTCAAAAAACCGTTTTAATTCAAATCTGTAAAATGCCATGTTAAACACTATGTTTGCGCTCGTCACAGATGAAAGTCAGAGTACCTTTCTTTGATATGACCAATACGCTTTCACGACAGAATCCCTGGATTAGTACTTAAGCTTCATCTACAGTAACATCTATAGGACCAATTTTAAAAAGTGAATCTCTAGAGAGCGAAGCGATTTCTACCTAATAAATCATATAACACTGTGGCAATTTCGCCAGGAAAAGAATGTAATTTCCGAAAGTTTATTATAAAAATAAGTCTATAGACCATGTAGGTGAACTTACAGAAATTGTAATGTAAACATCCACGGAATATTAAACCACCCAATAGCACACAGTGATAGAAGTGGCAACAAATAGATACCTTACCATGTTATCATTGGTATCCCGGACTTCAGTCCGCTGCAAAAATCTAGGATGTTGTTAATATCACAGCGCAGAACCGGAACATCGGCGGCTTATTTAAAACAATAAAAAACTACTCTTTATTTCCCCTCACAACACACGTTGTGCTTAGCTAACCAGCTTGTGCACCTTTGTGACCGTAATGCGTACAGAAAATAATCGTGCACTCATCCAAGTGATGCTGACGCTCGCAAGGTTTTATTATTATTTTTAAAGGGAATATTAGAAGGGCCTGCAAATAGCTCAGCCAGCAAACACTACGGACAAGCGTTCATTAAACACTTCTGCGCAATTAACGTGAACCGGTACGCCACCGCGCCGTTGAAAACAATGTTCGTTGTATTTAACGCAACCTGCCGACAAACACGGCGGACCTCCGCTATCCAAATACGACCGAACAAAAAGGATTTTTGTTCATTGCCAACACGCTTGAAACTATTTTTTAAACTAGACCCTTTTACGTAGGCAACTCAGTCCACACACTTAACTTATCTTGTTAAAAATTTCTATGTAGCCGCGTTTTTGCACTAGACTGCAAGATCTCACGGCGAATTTACGGTGTATCCGTGCACTAGCTAGCCATACCTCACTGCTATTTATTTCGGTTGAAGAAACTATTATATCTCGACTCAGCAGCGATGCAAGTAGCGGTCAATTCGTAAGCGTCTCAAGCCTTAATCCAAGCAAAATAGCAAAGTAGGCGAAATTCCCCACGGTTGTATTTGCAACGTAGCACCGACGGTCGATATTTATTATTCATTCATAAGGAGCACTGCGATATTTACTCTCCCATTACTGTGGCCTCGGAGTCGCGTTTCTTGCATTAAAAATTTAACACGAGTCCGTCCAGAAACAGCGCACTAATAAAATGTTCAGTAAATAAAATTAAATAAACATGAAGGTTCTAAAACATTCTTAATTGATTGATGTCGATTACTGTTTCGACATGGATATTCCAAAGTTCATTTGCAAAATTGAAATTTTTGAGCACGTAAAAATGACAGAGAAAAACATCCTAATCCAAAATCGAATTTGCGAGCCGAGTGGACACCGAATAAATAACCTTACAATGATAAAAACTGGACAAAAATGTCTATGCACAAAGCACAGCGCGCATTGCGCTCAAAAAATGAAAACAATTAGCACTACAACGCAGGCTGCGCCGAGCCGGCCCGAGCCCGGGCCTGGATCAGCAAAAACTAGCAACCATAGATAATTTACTTTCAAACGCTGCAAGAGCTCGGGAACGCGGCAGATATTACACGTAGCTTTAGTCCGCAAAATATCGGCGAAAAATCCCCTTTTTCGTTGGCGCACCAAATTCATGCAGTTGCGAGCAGAAATTTCGTGACGATTTTTTTTATTGCTATCAGTTTGGAGACTTGATCCAATACAAAAATTCACGCCTTTACTAGTTTTTATGTGCGCTTTCAAAGTTTGGATCCGTAACAGTGATGCTTTTGCATTAACTTAGGCAATTCGGGGATAATGTGAACTACGAGTTAACCCCGTTAACCCAATTTGGGTTCCAAGTTGAAAATCATATTATATTTGAATTGAAGAACACGGGGCCGAGCGCACCTCGTTTGAATCATTGCCGTGTAGTGAAACTAGGGAAAGCAATTTCAATTCTTTGTTGTACACGGATCTGTGAGTTGGTATGAATCAGTTGACACATGAAGCACTAATAATAACGGGCGGACAATAGATGCAGCAAGCAAAACTGAGCAGTTTCGTAAAATCAGCGAAGTGAAAGAAATTCTTGAGTTGGATCCGCGCCCGGCTCGCTCGGATTGCAGCAATTTATCCAACTCGCGGCTTCTAAGATACGACGACCGAGTTAACTACTAACACTTAGGTGAAGATCGTGTACTGTGAACTAGTACTAAGTAATTATATTAAATTCAGACTTCATCATTCATACATAAATTATTCACATTTAATATTTGACTTAGAAACTTAGGTATAACTGACCAGGACCATTTATAAAAATATTTTTGATGACACATTTTGTCCAGGAAAATAATACTCACATCCACTTTTATAACATGTATTTTGAATAACTTTGTTGAGTAACATGACAACAGAACATAGACATAGAGACGACATAGAGAGGTTCAGTTCCCCAATGGGAATTGTTATAGGTATTTGTACAATAACAAATACCTATAACAATTTAATGTCTTGGGTTATGAGCTCGACTAAGGTTAGTTTGTCGTTTATCTACTTTCAAAACTTGGGCATTTAGCGTATGTGTGTTTCTAAGTTGCTCGATTGCATTCTGTAGTGCGAAATTAGATGGTTGCTTATAAGTTGTCTAACTTGACTTCTGACTTCCATAACGCTAGGTGATATGGAGGGCTTCTATCTCCATTAGGCATCGGTACCTCTAACATTCAGTAATACAAAATATCGAACAATTCAACCAGTTAAATCTCGTTAATTATAAAAGACATAACAGACAGTTTATTTTAAGATATAAAAATATGACATCCAAAAAGTTAATAAAGCACCGAACAAAATAATAATACAAAAACATTCAATCGCCGAATTCCCAATAAGCCAGGAGCTCAATATAATACCGAATTTTTGTTTTCAACGCTCAGGCAAAATTGATCATGGTTTCACCATCTAGCAAGTAAAGTAAGCACTTAAAATGTCGTAGAGATGAATGACTCAACTTCAAAGTTGCTTTCAACTTTTGACAAGGGAAAAACTCTAGAATTTTTATCTAGGAAGCTAATGGAGACGTCTTTTAAAAATGATATTTTAACATCTCTCTAACACGACGCTCTGTCGAAAAAAAAGTTTTATAAACATTGAAATCGTATACTTAAAATAGGTATACCTACGGCATGACAATTAAGTAAAGACTACATTTTTTTATTAATATTATCTCTAACAAAGTTCTATAAAAATTACACATAATTATACCCATTATCCTACCGCCAAGCTTTGTACTAAATATACTGATAAAAATAAATGATATTATAAAGAGATATATCAAGGGGGCAAATAACTTTTAATAGGTACTCTTAACATTCAGTAGTTACCAAGCATACAAGAAAATAGGTAAATCCTAAGGATATACCAAAGAAAAGCAATGTAGGACTATATTTATCATTAAGTGTATACTGAAAAGGGTAATATGTCAGGAAAGATGAATGTAGCGTAATACAAAGACTATAATTTGAGAAGCTATGATTACAAAGTACAATGAAAGCACATATCATTATCTATTCTTACATTAACGCCTACTATTTGTCACATCAGTGCTTATGTTACTTGTTTCTTTCATCATACAAACAATTGAAGTTTCAACAAAAAATGTTTCTCAAACTTTACGGGGTCATACATTATGAACCTCACATTAAAAAATCACCTCGCTGCTTAACTAAGAACAAATTTACTATAATTAGCTTCAACACATTCCCTTTATTAAGAATGTGTGTGTTTTGTTTCAAGAAGACGACTTTCGCAGCGGCCGTAAATCCTGTGTCATTGGAGACTTTACAAACATTCAGCCAATAGACTTCGATTAAGTGATGCTAGAAAATAGTGGTCTATGGGGCAAATATCTTAATATATAAAATCCTTGCGTTACTGACTGACTAACAGACACGCTACAGCCGAAACTATTGCGCGCAGAAAGCTGAAATTTGGCATGTATGTTCCTTGGAGACCATAGGGGTGCATTAAGAAGGGATTTTTCGAAATTCCCACGGGATCGGCCAAAAGGGGTAAATTTAAAAAAAATGCAGGCGTAGCTGCTGGCGTCCTCTAGTTTATTTATTAATTTAGTTAAAAAAGAACACTTCAGATCCGAATAATAGTATAATGACTACAACGTAAATCGTTGGGTACGCGATTCTCGATTGAGAAACGGTGCTCAGCAACATACGTAGTAATAAAATTAATTACTCGACAATCCTTTGAAAGGATTTCGCATGACACTACTAAGTTCCTTTGTTACAATATATCCTGAATTCTAATGAAACAACGGCCATACATACATACATACATAGACTCACGCCTGTTTCCCGGAGGGGTAGGCAGAGACTTCGGAGCGCCATTTGCAACGATCTTGACATATCTCTCTTGCTTCATTCACTCCCATCAGATTCCTCATGCATGCTCTTCTGTTCAGGGTGCTTCTAACCTGTCCTGTTTTTAGGATGTCTCCAATCTGGTCAGAGAACGTCCGCCTAGGTCTTCCCCTTCGTCCTGTCCCTTCCACACTTGCCTTATATATCTGCTTGGTCAGTCTTTCGTCATCCATCCTCTCCACGTGTCCAAACCATCTTAGCATACCTTTCTCGATGCTTGTCACTACATCTTCTTTTACCCCACAACACTCTCTTATCACACAATTCTTTACTCTGTCAGTCAAAGAAACACCACACATACTTCGCAGTGCTCTCATTTCTACAGCATTTATTCTACTTTCATGACTCTTCTGCCATACCCAACTATCACTACCATACATAAGAGTAGGAACTAACACCCCTCTATGGACAGCCAAACGTGCCTTTTTGGACACGTTTTGGCTATTCATAAACGCCTTCAGAGCTCCATTCACTCTATTACCTGCATTAACTCTTCTTTCAATATCTTCTACATTCTTACCATCTCTTGTAAACAGCGTACCTAAATATACAAACTCATTCACTTGCTCCACTCGCTGTCGATTGATCATAACATTACAAGCCGTAACGCATTCCTCCTTTTCAAAAACCATAACTTTCGTTTTACTTACATTTACTTTCATTCCTTTCCTCTCTAACGCACCATGCATGATTGTTACCATCTCCTGCAACTCCTCCGCTGAAGACGCAAGTATAACCTGATCATCAGCATAAAGGAAACATTTGACAAGTAACTCATTCATCCTTAATCCACAGTCACTATTTTTCAAATCTTGCAAACAACTGTCCATGAAGAGGTTGAACAGCCACGGCGACGCTACACATCCCTGTCTAACACCTGTTTCGATGGTAAACCAATCCGTGTACGACCCATTTATCTTCACACAAGCTCTAGGATCTTCATAAAGGGATTTCAGAGCCCGTATGAGGCTGCTGTTCACCCCATACATCGACAGTACCGACCACATTTCATTCCTCACCACTTTATCGTAAGCCTTTTCCAAATCCACGAATGCGCAATAGACCTTTTGACCTTTGGCCAAGAATTTTTCGGCTACGCAACGCAAGGAAAAGACTTGATCCGTGCACCCCATACCCTTTCGGAATCCTGCTTGTACATCCCATATTTTCTTGTCGGTTACTTCCATAACTCTTTCAATCAGTACCTTCGCATACAATTTGCCAACAATGCTGAGAAGGCCATTGCCTCTATAGTTCTTGCAGTCTTGTTGCGAGCCTTTTCCCTTATAAAGAGGCACAACCACCGCTGTGGTCCAGTCATCAGGTACTCGCCCGGTGCTCCAGCACAAGTTAAATAAGCGCTGCAGCTGACTAACTATGATGCCCTGTCCAGCCTTCAGCATTTCAACTGTAATCCTATCATATCCTGCAGCCTTACCTAATTTCATACTTCCCAACGCCTTCACAATCTCATCCACACCAATATCGCTATACAACGGCCATAATTGGAACTAAAATGTTCTGCTTAGACACAATGCTATTTATAAAGTTACTTATGTATTCTTAGTCGGCGGCGAGAACAGTGACATACGGATGACGAGGTAATTTTTGTAGATGGGTTTCAGAACAATGGTAGTAGTTTAGACATCTAGTAGATACTTAGTAGATTTTGTTACCTTAATATACTCAACAGATCATCCTTTAAAAGGATGATAAATTAAACAGAAGTTGCCCATTGAAGATGGACTTTTTTGATGGAGATTTTTCAAGCTCAAAAATCTTTCTCTATTTCATTGTCATTTTGCAATTAATTTATTATTTTTAAGTGTAGGAAATGCATGCCTTATCTTTAGCAGTTTGTTTTTAAATATACATATTTACGACATTTTAATAATGTGGTATTATTTCGTACCACAGCAACATAGCAATTGTCCGTTTGATATTTCGGGTTCCACTCTTGTATTTAAATGTAGACCCACGCCCACTCCCAGCGATTACGAAAATTAACATATAGTAACGTAATCATTATGCTCAAAGACTTTTTATATTACGTTTTAACAAAGAATTTAAGTAAAAATATAAAGTGAATGTTTCCGCAGGTAATGACTATGAAAATTGCTTTCACTAGCGCGCTAACTTCTTTATAAACTCTTTGATTATATTAGATGACACTTTTGTTCGCGCTTTAAAACGCCTCTAAATATTTTTGACCTTTACCTTTTGTTATTACTATGACCCAAATATAAGTCGATGGTTATACTCAAGTCGATTACGAACTCCTTGTTGAAACCCGTTCCTAATACGGAACTTGAAGACTTTTTAGACTGACCATCTATTGTATACGAACGAATGAGGAATATTGGTGTCGTTAAAAATATTTCAAGCCCTGTAAAAACATACCATCATGGAACATTTGAATTTTAAATATCTTGCAGTTAACATATTTTAGCCATAAGTAGAGTAGATAAAGCATTTTAGTATCGTTTTAATATCAGCCAAGAAGAATTTGATAGATTTTTCTCTGAAAACCCACGCCTCATCGAAAAAGGAGCACTAAGAAAAGTTGGAGCAACTTAACTAAAACCACTTGAACTAAGTATCTACTTCATACATTCCTGTCACGTTCGTCAGCACGTTAATGTTAGCGTAGCTCTAATAGTATGCCTGCTCCTGTTCACTTGAGAGTCGGGATGAATCTGTGCGATGCGACGGCAAACGTGAAATACTTCATGAATTCATTGCAAGTGTCAGACGAACTGCGGCTTTCTTCTGCTTCTTTGCATATTCATCTTTAGTACTTAGAAGTTCTGGTGACCATAAAACTGTTTGCAAAAGGCAGGAAGTAAACTATTTAGCTGTAATGTCTCTACGGTCCAGGAGCTCGCGATATTTCTTGAATTACCAATCACACATTATTTCTACACATTTTTTCAAAGGTCTACCATATTTCGACAAGTTTCCCACTCATAGACAAACCCTCGCTTATTAACGAGCAAAATCTTCAATGAGAATAATATTAAAGTAAAATTACTAGTTACATTCAATACTATTATAGCTTACTAGCTGACCCGGCAAACGTTGTTTTGCAATTTTTTTTTTTCTTTTTTTTTGAAAAATAGATGTTGGCCGATTCTCATAGATACCGGATAAGCAAAAAAAAATTCATCAAAATCGGTCAAGCCGTTTCGGAGGAGTATGGGAACGAAAACTGTGACACGAGAATTTTATATATTAGATATTACATTTTCTTTTAACTTTAGGTACTTATATACGACCTTCGAAGTATCTCAAGTTCGTAGGATTAAGTCATTGTACGCTAAATCTCCGTACAAATTCAAGCCGAGCTTAGATTTAGACAGAAGATCCAGCGGGTCTAGACAAGATAACGATCACCGTAGATTATAGACGCAAATAAACATATTGGACTTTACATTGCTAAGCTAGCAAATTTTGTTAATTCTTAAGATCCCGAGGTAAAGGTTGTGCCATGTTAATCAATCATTAGATATAGCCTTTTAAGTTTATACAGTCTTAAAAAAGTATTTTAAAATATAGCTTAAGTGAATCGGCTTCTGCGAAGACAATTGCTTCTCTTTGGTAAAATTCTTAAAATAATTATTAAGGTGGTACTTTTCGTACTCTTCTATTTGTTTGCTAAGCAATCACTAGGTATAACTAGAAGCCCAATCCTACTTTAGCTACTCATTTTCATCTATAGTAACATAGCTGTTCGATACTGTTCTCGTTCACTAAGTAGCGGCTGGATAATGTTTCCATAGCTGTCATTTCGAGATACTTCAATCAAGCCTATGATTAACAGTCACAGCCTTCCATCAATCGCTGCACTTGTCCGTCTGCCGTTGCTGACAGTCGCCATAGATTATAAAAATGTGCATTATAGACATACGACCAATTATTATCTATCTATCTTCAAACCTGTCTCCCATTTGGGAAGGCAGAACATACAGAACGCCAAACGCTTTGGTTGAAACACACCCCGCCAATTCTTTTGGGAATTACTAGTAACCTACCTAGGCACTTATTCGCAAATAATTGTGTAAGACATGCTAGGTGTATGTGCAATGATGTCAAACGTAGGTATATTACGTTGAAAATCGATTATATTATAAAAACAAATGAAAGGTTGTCCAACCACTATGTATGACAAGTGACCAACATCAATTTTCACATTTATAAATTGGTCCAAATTTTGCTACGTTTCGGTTCAATGTGAACAGCGTGTTGAAAGAATAACTTAAAATAAGTGTATAAAATTTTTGCTAATAACTTCTTAGCAACGCGAATTTTAAATTTTAATTGATATCTTATTAATATTGACAGCTTTGTGTTACTTTATTAGTTAGTTAGTTGGACAGGTGTTTTCCGCACTTAGCCACTTAGTTGGGCCATTGTGCGTTAGCAGGGACACGGTTGTCGCCTGCTACTCATACCATGCAAGCTCCTTCCAGAAGGCCATGAGTTGACCAGTGTTGCGTATGGCTTCACTCATGGTTCTGGGGTTGTTCAGGAACCTCGTCCGTTGGTCGCTCACGCTAATACAATGTAGGATCACATGAGCGGGTGTTTCTTCGGTCTCCATGCAGCCCCTACATAGTGGGCTGTCCGTGACGCCGATGTTGTAGAGATGCTTGTTTAGTGGACAGTGGCCGGTTATTATGCCAGTCAGATGCTTGAGTGTTTTCCTGTTGGAGTGCAACAATTTTTGCGAGAGTCGTTTATCTAATTGGGGAAAGGCATCTTTAGATTGCCTACACTCTTTTAATTCTGCCCACTCTTTTTCATGTTGTTGTAGGGTTCTCTCGCGTAACCACGTTTTTAGTTGGTTGAAAGGTATCGGAACAGTTGGTTCGGGTCCCAGAGTTGTTGTGTCCGATCCTTTCCTTGCCAGTTGGTCTGCTGCGTCATTGCCCGTGGAGTCACTGTGTCCTCGTATCCACTGGAGCGTGACCCGATTCCTCGCTGCAGTTTTCTGCAGCTCTTGGTGGCACTCCATAATTAAGCCGCTGTTAAAGCAGTTGCCATCGAGAGCTTGTAGTACTGAGGCACTGTCTATGATGATGCGTATTGACAGGTTGCTCACGTTTCTGGCCGCGATCGCCGTCGCCGCCCTTATAATCCCAACGCATTCAGCTTGGAAGATGGTGTTGAGTTTACCAAGCGATGTTGAGAGATTGATGTTCAAGTCATGGGAGAATACTCCGGCACCTGTCCCATACTTAGTTTTTGAGCCGTCTGTGTATACTCTAACTTCGTGTATACCAGAGCTATCCTTGTGCTCTTCATGCAGTTGTATGCGGTATTTTTTGTCAAAGACAAAGGTTTTAGGTATGATGTCGCACGTTGCATCTAGCATCGGGATCTCGTTAGTTAACGTCCTTTTCAGGCGTACATGGGTTATACGGTCGTCTCTTCTCCAAAGCCCGAACTTATCGAGCCGGATCGCGGCGGCACCTGCTTCCTGCTGGATGATGAGGTGCAATGGTCGCAAGTCGAGAAGCACCTCCAATGCCGCCGTTGGAGTTGTTTTCATGCAGCCTGTTGTGGCCAGACAGGCGAGGCGTTGTATGCTCTGCAGCTTGCTCTTGACTGTGCTTAGTTCAGTGCGTGGCCACTGTGTTACTTTATTAATAGTTCCTAGTTTAAAATATCTCGAATAAATTTCATATAGTTACTTAAATCATATTGAGTGTTTCCCGAATCTCTGTAAAGGACAACTCATCAAATCAACTAGAAATCCTGAACTTTAAAAATAATCAAAGAGGTAAAGAAGCTTTGGCTTTGGTTTTGGATATGAATGTGCAATTGTAAGACGAAACAATTGTTCAAAAGCTCGAAATCAAATTTAAATTTGTGATTACAATAAAATTAATCGTCAATCCTTGCATTAGTCAGATGCTGCGTGTTAGTGAAATTTTTGAATTTTTTTGATGAAAGCAAATTAAAATACATATTACGTGTGCTCCACATTCAAAGTGCCACCGGCAAAGCAAATTGAAAAGTATATCGCTTACCTAAATGTTCAACGAAAACAGTAAACAGATTTCATATTATTTTTTGCTATTTAGCATAATATTGCTCGCCACAACAAATAAAAAATAAATGCTAGCATGCAGGGTGCGCTCGATTGTTGATAATTCCTTTTTCACTAGTTGTCTTAGCAGATTGAATTTTTCATCATAAAAATAAGTATTTGAGTTTTTCAGGACTGACTATTTATTTTATGCCTTACATGACAAAAACTATTACATTGATCGTCAATTAGAAGCGTGGTGTACTTATGGTAAACTACCATGTATACACCAACACGTTGTCTGCAATGTTCAAGCCTTTGTAACATGATTATTCTAGCCTTACCCCGCTTGCTTTCTAGGCCAGCTAGATTGTCACAAAATTAGCTTTTTACCAAAGCGTTTACCATCTGACCTCCGTTACTCGAAGAGGATATCCATATTAGTATGGTTTAAACTACTGTCAGGACATTTGCGAACAGGCACCGACTTCTCATGGCAAGTATCACAGATCTTCATGACAGCCGCCAAAGACAAATCACTTGGTCCCCCATCAATAATCCAAAATGTGACGAACATCCTTAACCTCGTGAATCGATAGATTCGTAGTGTCGCCGATTTTCTAATAAGCCCGTTTAATCCATTATGAGCAACATATTGTCATCAATGAAAGTAAAAAGATATTCTAAAAGCAAAACCCCATAATAGTTTCATCCGAGACGACGACCGGACTCGTCTCTCCTCATAATATGTACATTCTCACACAGCCCTTCATGACAGCTCTGCATGACGGCTTTTTGATCCGTTACTTGTTACCCCACCAATAATCCAAAATGTGACGAACGTCCTTAATTTCGTGAATAGATAGATCCTGTCGCCGCTATTCTTATAAGCTCCTTTATTCAATTATAAGCCTTTATATGAACAACATAATATTATCAGTAACGAAAATAATAATGTATTCCAAAAGCAAAACCGCATGAAAGTTCCATCCGAGACAACGATCGGGCTCGCAAATTCATAAGTTCTATCGTTCAGCACTGCCCATAAAAGTAGGCATGGGCGTTTTCGGATTTTTACGCAAACCGATAAAAATCCGATTTCAGATTTTGAAATCGATTTCAAAAACCGATTTTAGTAATCGATTTCAGTAGCGGATGTTGGAGCGTAGCGTACGACAAACGCAAACAATCGAAATCTTATTGTATTTTAGGCATGAGACCAATCAAGTCAAATAAAACTCTCCAAACATAAATTCCTAATAACTATAATTGCTATTTTCAAAATAAACATTAAATAGTTGCAATCTGAACTAGATATTATCGCCTCGATATTTAGTTTTATTTTTTCTATTCAATCTGCAATTCATAAAACCGCCAAAATCCAAAACAATTCGCTTGCTTGGCGACAATTATCTTCGTCTCTTTTTCTTAAAAAGCTATTGTGTCTCGCGTAGATCTGCGTTCCGGCATACAAGGGGTTAAGTTAGAAAGAAAAAGAAATGAAATTCGCTCTCTCTGTCTAACTAACTAGTCGTTTGGCAGTGTGAAAGAGAACGAATGAATATGCAAACTATCGAAAACGTAAGCTTTAGATTTACTTAGTAGTTTGGTTGCGCTTGCACCGTTTGGTTCGGATTAGATTGTTTGCGTTACCGTGGTATTGCTTTTCGTTTTCTAAAATCGGTTTTCTCACGTTGGAATATCGATACGATACGATTTCTGACTGCAATCGGATTTCAGATTCGTTTTGATATATCGGTCTCATGGCTACATAAAAGTGAACTGTCTCCCATAACTGAATGCCTTACGACATACTAACGACTACAGCATCCATCAAGAAATACCTTCACTATGCTGCCGTCCTTAACTATAATGCCTTTAAGTACCAAAACCACATTTTGAGATACGCGCGAAAAACGGTGAAATAATTTCATATGGATGCTACTTCCTAACTTGAAGTCACATGTGAACTTTTAAAATACCAAAAAATATGTCATTAAAAGCTCTTTAAGTCAGTACTGGTGTCATTTGAAAACGTTTCCGTAAATTAAAGAAAATAAATATTTCATATATTCGCAAAGTAATCTTTAAAATATCTAGTCCTAAAAACATGACTATAATGCCGTTATGCATACCTTAACGGCATTTTTGCTAATGGTTATATCCCAATATTGCAATTATATTACCACTCTTAAGAAAATCAGTATAATAAAAACCTTAAAACCGTTAAAAGCGCTAGACATAATATAGACAAGCATCACTGCTTAAAAAAGTAGACTCGAACTGCGCTATAATGCCGCTAAGTCACTTAACGGCAATCAAGACAAGTAAATTTCAATAATACCTCAATGATATTTTTGTTATAGACATTTTTTTATTGATTACATTGCTAAATTGCCGCTAAGTACGAAACCTTTGACGATAACGGCATTTTAGCTATGCAATACGCGTCATAAAATGAAAAGAGAATCAAATAAAAACAAAGAATTCAATTAAATTCTTTGTTTATTCCTAAATCAATCATTATTTTTTAAAATATCTTATCAAATCTTTTTACACTTACTGCATAAACATATGGCAGCATTTATAAAAGATCTGTAAAATGTGTTCTTTTTCATAAATTCACCTAGATCACAACAATTTTTTTATGAAGAACTTTGCTAAATTAAGGCAAACAATAATTAAAAAAGTCAGTATTTACTTACTTAAAATTACTCAGTACTATTAATTGACCTTTTATTATTAATTGTATAATTTGCATAATTAATCGAGAATGCCAGCTTCTCTCTGGTTCTGCGACTTGTATGGTCTTGAAAATTTTTAATTTCTAATATAAAATAAACGAGTATTATGTCAAAATTAAATAAGTAATGTACTTTGCATCAGTCTATAATTCGTTATAAGTTGGATAGAACAATTTTTTACCATTGAATTTTAACAAATCAACATGCTTTAGTTTTTATTAATTAACATGCCAAGGACATTCAAGCCAAAGTATTTAAAAGTTAAGAAGAAAAAAAGTATAATAATGTTATAAAATCAGATAGTCTTAGTCTTAAATTTAACATTAAAATAGACCAATTTTTAAAAGTGGTTTGCCATCGTGCCATAAAAAGTGGGGTGTTTATAAGACTAAGCAAAAATTCAAAACACCGCTATACACTTTTGAGCCCATATCCATTATGCCTGGTTTTGACTAAGCATAATCGATGTGGGCGTCAAAGCAGCGAAGTTAAAATAGGACCTGGTGGGACATGTCACTAGGATGCATCTCAAAAACTGGATACACACTGCCACACAATGAAACCCTGAAGACGACATTGAGGCATGCCGAAAAAATGACTTAATAGATTTTTGTAGACTGGCTAGATAAAGCCAAAGATCGGGATTTATGGAAGACCTTTGCCTAATAATGGGACAGTAACGGTTAAAAAACAAATATAACAAAAACATTTGCGAATAAAGTGAGAGTTTATGCACTGCCTCTTAGTTCATGGGTAGTTGACTGATTAAATTGTTGAAGAAATCGTGGAGGCGAGAATACATTCATTTTTTGAAATTTCTTTGAAATTTTCATAATGAAATTCTTTAATTGCCAATAAAGTGATAAACTGTTGGAGCAAGTGACATGCCCTAGGGAATATGGAGGGTGTCGAAGACTATCTAACCTCAGCTCCCTCTTATTTAGCAACCGTTTTTCGCGAAGTACTTATGTGATTGAAACGTCAGTTGTTCTGAAGCAGCAGTGGACTACAACGCATAAAAATATGACTATGATTATAACGATTGACTGGTGTCGGTTGTTTAACAGGAACCTTCCCATCATAGTTTGCAATTGTTCACAATACAGATCTAACGTAATAAGTTGTCCAGATCTTGAAAAACTGAAGTGCATGATACCAGCACTGGTCTTCTAGACAAGAACCAGTACTTTTTCTGAGTGAACTTGCACTCTTGTAGGATTTGGTCAGTTTTCTTGGTTCAACACGTTGATGAGTGTTTTCTATTGTGGTACCGGACCAATTTTTTCATCACAAGAAACGATACGATTCTAAATTCGCTCTTTATTGTGACGTTTGAGTAAAGTAACACAGTACTCAATGCGTGTTTGTTAGTGTAGTTCACTTAATCATTTCTCCATATGTTTCTTTCTAATTTGTTTTAAAAGAATTAAAATTGTTTCATAAATCGTAACTCACACCAAAGCCTACCGTTAACTCTGATGTGATTTGCATTGAAATTGCTTCAATGATTACATTTATTCTTCATTGTCAAGTATAGTCTCGGGCCGTTCACGGGTTTTGCAAAATGATGCAAGAAAACACAAGCAAGGGGGAGCGCGGGGTCACTGGGGAAGGAATTGTGACTTTACACTGTGTAGTAATGTTAATATATACTGAAATACTTTATAAATTAATTTACTGTGCACGTTGGGTGGAAATCGTAGATAAGAGTAATGTTTCAGTAACATTGCATTAGTAAAAGCGAGGCGAAGATACACACGCACAAAAATACCTGTTTGGCCCTGTAGAATTAAAGACCATAGTTTGGTAAACAAAAGCAAAAAAGGGTGCTTCTGAGAAAAGTTGGTAAGTACCTGGGAATGTTATTAGCCATGGTTACGAAATAACTAATCACCCGCACCGTGTCCCGTCATCGCGTGCGCTGAATCAGCTGAACTTATACGCGCGCGAGAATACTTAGCGGCATTTTAGATTAGTAATGTTGGATAGCGGCAATTTAGTCTTGAACAAAATTAAAAATATTTTCTAGATTATTTAATAAATGCAGTTATATAAAAATCCATTTGTGAATTGTAAAATAAATATTTTGAAGTAAAACGCTTAAATGCGGCAAAAGGCTTTTTGCGAAATTTAAGCATAGGATTCATTAATAGTGGCTTTATATTTATGATTTTTATTTATCAATAATAAAGATAGCTAAGCTAAAAAGCCGTTAAAGTACTTTTGTCGCACTATAGCGTAAGAAAACGATTTAACGGCAGTGTAGCTAGGCAAAAAATTACAAATTATTTGATAAATATTGTGGCTATGTAGCTTAAGCCGCATTTTAGCTTAGCAATGTCACATAACGGCGTTTTAGCGTAGGTATGATACATGATTTGTGCATTTAACGGCATTTCATGTTTTTATATCTTGACAACCATCTCTCTCTCTCTCTCTCTGGAGTCGGTCCCTCATGTCTGAGGATCGTGGTCAGCATCAGGGTTGCGTCTGGAGCGGATGATCTGCCTCCATCGGTTTCTGTTCAGCGCGTGTAGAATTTGGTGGACGAAAAAACTTTAATTTGATCTGTCCATCTTGTTGGTGAACGACCGCGCGATCTTTTGCCTTCGGTGTTCCCAACCACAATGAGTTTTGTTAAATTTTCGCCGCCTCTGCGTACTGTGTGGCCAAAGTAAGAGAGAATGCGTTGTTGGCACATGGCGGACAAGCGTGTTTTTATTTGGATCTAGGTGAGGATAGATGCATTGGTGCGTCTGGTAGTCCAAGGTATTCTTAGCATTCGTCTCGAGCACCACATCTCGAAGACATCGATCTTTTGTCTTTCTAGGGCTAGGATTGTCCATGTTTCTACGCCATATAGGAAGATAGGGAACACCAGTGCTTGTATCAATCGGATCTTGGTTTTGATACCAATACCTCTTTTCTTCCAGATCTTGTTTAGACGGGTCATAGCATCCTTTGCCATCATGATTCGCCTTTTTATCTCGGCGACACAACTACCATCATTGGATATTTGAGAGCCCATGTACATATAGCGGTCGACGATATTAATGCCAGGGATATTGCTTGTAGCATTTGTTAGCTTTCCGGCTCGATCCACTATCATCAGCCTGGTTTTCACTCTGTTCACTGCTATTCCGATGTGGCCACTCTCTAATTCGAGTCTTTGGAACAGCTCACTCATATCTTCCATGGATGTTGCCAGAAGAACGGTGTCATCGGCGTATCGGAGATTTGATCATCTCTTTCCACCTATAGGGAAACCCTTCTCCCAATTTTCAATGGTCTTCCGAATGATGTACTCTCCGTATATGTTAAAAAGTGCAGGGGACAAAATACAGCCCTGTCTCACTCCTTTCTTAGTTTTGAACATATTGGAGCATTCGCTTCCTATCCTGATTAAAGAACGGCTGCTTGTGTACAGACTTTTGATCAAGCAAACAAGGTGTTCAGGAGCTCCCATTTCGAGTAGCAAGGTCCACAGTTTGTCCCATTTTACGCAGTAAAATGCTTTTGTGTAATCGATAAAGCAAAGGACAACAGGGCTGTTGAATTCCCTGCTCTTCTCGATGATTTGGCGGACGTTCAGTATTTGTTCCCGCGTTCCCCTATCCTTAACGAAACCTGCCTGTTCTTCGGGTATTTGTCGGCTTAGAAAGCAGTTAAGACGTTGACTAATTACTTGGAGGAGGATTTTGCTCGCATGCGATAGTTATAGTTATAGTTGGTCGTGGGTTTTCCGCACTTAGCACTTATTTGGGCCATTGTGCGTATGTGGCGACTTGATTGACGCCGACTACTCATACCACCTTAGTTCCTTCCAGAAAGCCATTAGTTGGCTGGTGTCGTTTAAAGCTTCACTCATGGTTCTGGCGTTGTTCAGCAGCTTTGCTCGTTGATCGCTCACACTTGCACAGTGCAAAATGACGTGAGCGGGTGTTTCTTCGGTTTCTATGCAGCCCCTGCACAGTGGGCTGTCCGTAACGCCTATGTTGAATAGGTGCTTGTTGAGTGGACAGTGGCTGGCTCGCATGCGATATTAACGAAATAGTTCTGTAATTTGCACAGTCTTTCGAAGAGCTTTTCTTATGTAAGGGTATAAATATCGATTCTGTCCAGTCATTTGGCCATCTTCCAGTTCTCCAGATGGTATTACAGATATCGGTGATAGCCTTTGTACCTTGCTCACCCAGGTTTTTCAGTAGTTCAGCTGTGATAGCATCCTTACCCGGTGGCTTCTTGCACTTTAGAGCTTTGATGGCATGCTCAATTTCTGATGGTAAGATGTCAGGTTCGTCTACCATCCATGCAATATCATCGTTAATAGGCTCTCTCGTGTCGTATAGCTCTGCACAGTAATTCTTCCATCGCTCTAACACTTGAGCCACATTTGTGAGTAGCCGTCCGTTTTTATTATTAATAGCACAAGTTCTCTGTTTACACGTTCCAGTTAACTCTTTTACTTTTAAAAAAATATATCTGGTTTCGTTTTTCAGTGCGTGCTGTTCTAGTTCGAGACAGATTCCGTTGATGTGCTTTTCGTGATCTTTCTGACATCGTAATTGAACTTGGCGACTCAGCTCTGCATATCTCTGTCGACCTTCAGTTGAACATATGCCGTTTTCCTTCAGTTTACATCTCTCGAGGATGATTTGGGCCGTCTCAGGTGTAGGGTTTCGTTAGCTTATTATCCCTTGCTGTCTCCTCTATCATCTTTTTGACATAATTCCATTTACTGTCGCTGTCTGTCATGTCATTTGGAAAGTCACCCATTTTCTGCTTAAAAGCTTCTCTGAAGCCACTGATATTTATATTTTTCGAACTACTTTAGTTCTTTGTATCTTCTATAGCCGCACGCGAACTGTTGCTACAAGAAGTTGGTGGTCGGAGCCGCAGTCCGCACCGGGGAAAGTTGTGGCGTTCGTCACGGAGCTTCTCCATCGCATTCTTACCAGTATGTAGTCAATTTGGTTTCTACATCTGTCGCCAGGGGACACCCATGTGTATAGCCTCCAGATATGTTGCTTGAAGCAAGTGCTGGCGATAGTAGATTTTTTTTCACAGCAGAACTGTAACAGACGCTCGCCTCTCACATTACGTTCTCGTATGCCATGCGTTCCAGCAACACGACCTAGGTGGTCATCGTCTGTCGTGTCTCCAACTTTGGCATTAAAGTCTCCTAAGATGATGATTACTTCTCGTTTTGGAAGTTCTTTAAGTGTTGCAGTCAGCGTATTGTAGAAGCCCTCCACTTTTTCTTTACTTGACTGCCCTGTGGGGGCATATATCTGCACGATGTTAAGTTTGCACGGTACGGTGTTAAGTTTGAGTGTTACTATACGATCGCTAACTGGTTTATATCCCATAACATGCTTGTTTTTCCGTGTGGTTGACGGCATAGAATACAAGTGTCACCACCCCCTATCTTCCCGTGGGTGTCGTAAGAGGCGACTAAGGGATAACACGATGCAAATACCATCTTTGCGTAGAGATGGTAAACTCGACATCAAACCTTATACGACTGCCTCGTTGGTCTCGCGGCATAAATGTGTGGGTTTTTCTGTCACGAAATTCTCAGTAGCAGCATGGAGTCTGGAAATGTGCCCGGTTCGGCAATAGGCTCGCCCCTTATTACGTGGGACTAAAGTATATCTGGCGAAAAGTGGGTGTACAAATACACCTCTGCCTACCCCTTCGGGGATAAAAGGCGTGACGATATGTATGTATGTAACATGCTTGTTCAGCATTTTCGGCACGATGAAAGCCACATTGACAACCATAAGAGCTATTGAAACTGTTGTCAGACAGATCTATAGAGCTTTTTTTTCTGATAAAAATGGTCTAAGAAACTCAAAAATGACAAAATGTCCCTTAACGGCATTTTTAGTTTCAGGACGGCAGTATGTCTTTCTTTACTTAGGCACTGTAGACCATTTATTACTTAATTTACAAGTTAAAGGGCGACCGCTCACGTATACAGCACAAAAGAAAAATGGGGCTATATAAAAGCACTGCGTACTCTAGGCTGTTAAAAATTTTCAAGCATTACGGGGCCTACATGTAAAATAATATGCCAAGATAAATTTTGAACTAAAGGACCGTTGCCTCAGCCTTTTAACTCAATTACCATGAAGTTAAGTTTCGCGGTAACAACATCTGTTTTGTTTCAAGTTTTCGGTTTGCAGTGGAGTGTGTAAGGTTTCGGTGCGCGTAAGGGTAAGAATACTTTTTGATGTTTCTTAACTTGGGAGTTAATAATCCATAAAAATATTATAAATGCGAGATTGTGTTTGTTTGTCCTTCTTTCACGAGGCAAATGAGTGTATGGTATGATTTTTGAGTGTAGAGAAAGTAAGGAGACTGGAGAAGCTTAGAGATACAGGCTACTTTTTACCGCAATAACCGTCATACGAGGACTAGTTTGCGTATAAATATAATTTTATGTAGGTAGAATAATAACTCAATAACCTAATAATTACGTTTTGAAGTATTTTATACAGAGACTAAATTGGAATCTTAAGGGAAGTAAATACTTACTGAAAACTTAACGCTATATGTAGTTGTGTGTGTTCAGTAAACCCAGTAAGCTTCTTGAATGATAGCACTATAATATATTTACAACAGTATTTAATTAGCCACCTTCGTAGAAGGCTTCACGTAAGATCTAGAATGATTTTAGTTTATGCTAAGAGCTGATGTAGATAGTAACCTAAAGCTTTTATGTTTTAAATAGTTAAGTACTGATAGGTAATTAGCTTCATCCTATTATTCTTCCAATTACTAAGCCTAGGAACCTAATTTGTTTAGTAACACAATTCCAGGGCGTTGGTAGCAATTCTCTGATTTAATAGATAGCTCTGTAAGTTCATACCGTAGGACTATAACTCTTCGCGGAAAATCACTATCGTACCCTCCTTGAGGTTAATTGATTTTAAGGATTCTTATTGATTATTATGAACATTGAGAGACTGCAATAATTGAGTAGGTAGGTATGGCTCAATGTATGTAGCCTTTACTGGTAATTAAAATAGCATGTGGTATTTGAAAACAAATGTAATAAAAAATGTTTTCTCTTTTGAGTTTCTTCTTTATGCAACTAATTGTCCGTGTGGTGACGGATTAAGAATACGCAATGTGACCACCCCATATCATCCCCTGGATGTCGTAAGAGCCGACAGAGGGACCACACTATGCAGAGAACAGCACTGTTAGAGAAGGAAACTTAAAACAAACCCTATACCAACCCGTTTGACCAGCGTGGTATAGTAGCCCATTTCCTCGTTTCAAAGGAGAGGCCTAGTCCAGCAGTGGACTGTAAGGGGCTGATGATAATGATGATGATGATGAACTAATAATACGAGGCAAACGAGCAGATGGATCGTCAGATGGTAAGTGATTACCGCCGTCCATGGCAAAACCCTTAACCTTATTTTAGTAGTAGGGTTATACGTTTAGTTTTAGTTTTGAATAATTTAAGAACAATAATTATGTAAAAAACTACATGGAATTTTATGTAAATAAATTTGACAGTTTTTGCACTTAGTTAGCAATATCCCTAATCGGATGCCACTTGTCTACAGAACCAGAGCCTGGTGGAGGACACATAGGGCTTCCGAAAGAAGTGAAGACCTACCCATAGAATGAAAAAACATTTAGATGTTTTTTGTAATTCCTTGACTGTAGATACAAAGACACAAAATCAAATA
Source organism: Euclidia mi (assembly GCA_944739405.2). Taxonomy (NCBI): domain Eukaryota; kingdom Metazoa; phylum Arthropoda; class Insecta; order Lepidoptera; family Erebidae; genus Euclidia; species Euclidia mi. Next base: position 30,986,404 of record OX123188.2, on the reverse strand, counting down.
TCAAAAACATATCATTATTAATACATGTATTTTTGTCTATCACTTAAGCATACCTCTTAAATATAAAACAATAATGTTTTACATGATATACCTGTTGCGCTAATATGGCTGACGGAGCTACGGCTTTTGAGTTAAAAGCAAAAGCTTATGTAAGTAGTTACATTATATATTATAAACGAGGGAACAGGTGTCTCCAAAGTGTGGGACCAACTAAGCTGAATTAATTTGAGGTCCTTGCGTATCCTTAATCAGTTGATTGCTATTTATTAACTATATTTCATCGGACTATGATAATAGGTTTGGATTTCGAATATAAACTGCTACTAAAACTTTTGTCTGTATTGTTTTTAATTTGAATTTACTTATCAAACATTATGACCATTTTAGAAGCAGAAACGCTTGAAGAATCTGAACTAACCAGCGATTAATACATAGTACCTCTTTTTTAGACTTTTGTTAGAAGATCGATTTGTCGATGCAGAAGTTTTACGTTAAATAGTACGTATATACTGATATATATATTACATCATTGATATATAATTGATACATAATTTTATTATGGTGCATATTTTATGATACATAATGTTATATATATAATGGCTATACCAAAAGAAGTTTATCTCAATAGTGTTACCAGTAGCACTATTGAGATAAACTTCTTTTGGTATAGCCATTATATATAATTAGAACTTTATAACTAAGGGTCATTCAATTTGCCTAAGTTGACAATGCTTCCAACGAAGGGTACGAATAACCCTAAGCAAACTCTGGTCTTCACCCCTTATGTTTCGTAATGCCATTTCAGTACGTTATTTCTTTTCGTCGGTGATTAAATCGAAGATTTTCTTTGAATTGATAGCCTCGTTTTACTGCGAAAGTTCTAATTTGATTTGTGAACCATTCAAAATATTAGAAGTTTCCTTGGCCGAAAAGTAGCAACTAGGGTTTGGGAAATCTCGACAATCTCAAAGCTTTTGAACACGAGATAACGTCAAAGTTCTGGGACTTACCAGAACTTAGAGACGTCTTAGGAAAAATAGAAATGATGTGACCAATTTTAGTAAGCAAGAATATCCTTCTATTGAATACATGTGTAAAGAAAATCCTTGTGTATTTATAACTTGAACGTCTATCTGGACAAAATTCAAGTTAAAGATACATAAGCCCACGAAAGCCTAATTAAGTTGCTTAATTATTATTTCATAATAATAATTTGCTAGTAAAAATATTTTAATAGCCTCTAAAACCTAGTTATAATAAGGCTTGCTTTGTACCTGTTATCGTTTTAAAGTCGTAAGTTTATATCAAAGTCGTAAGTTAGTATTAGTCTACTTGAAGGTTTATGTATATTTTGCAGCCAATGAGTTAAATCTTGTGTGTAGCTAGAAATTTAAAGCAAATACTTTGTTTAATAAAATTACACTTTTCAATATAATCAGTTTGCTCAGGCTTTCTTACGTTTCAAAACAAATGCTTATGATTATATAACAAGCGAGTTCAAACTAATTTAAGTATAAAGCCCCTCATTTATACCTCATTTAATAACGCTCTCATTATGCTACTTTTTCGGAATAGGATTATTTACTAGTAGGTACGCTTGTTTATGCTGCAATGTGCTTTGTACATATACTCTGCCTTTCACATCCTACCACTTTTTTTTACCACAACATCATCATCATCATATCAGCCGAAAGACGTTTACTTCTGGACAAAGGCCTCCCCCAAGCTCTCCACACGCTGCCCGCAATCCCATGAGGATTCACCTCGATAGATGGATACCTCTGCTATGAATTCCGGTGCGCACACTTTCACGTATCGTATAAGAACTGCAGTCTACACAAGATACTCATGCATGCGTCAAAAGTATGTATGAAGCGATAGCTTGCACTTGCGAATGTGTACTAACACGAAATTAGCGAGCACAGGCATGCGACGCGTAATAAAAACAGTCCCTTACTGCATTAGAAACAACAACTCTAGACATCTAGAAAAAGAAACGAAAAAAATTAAGGATCAAACCAACCATTTAACGTGGTAGAAGTTATAGGCTTCCACTTCCGTCCTCAGAAGCGAATATTCTCCGTCAATTGCTCACCGCAATAAAGAACAAATAGAAAATGTAAATCACACGTTTTTCCGTTCTATAATGTAATTTTCTACGCAGGCTGTACGTTGCAGCACCGTAATACGTCGGCAGTATGTTGACAGTTCTAATTTTAATGTAAACACAAACATTAATTTAATTGGACAGAAGGCTGAAAGAAATGTTCATATTTTCAGACACCGTTATTAAGAAACACAATAAAAAGGGAGTTTCCTATTCCCTCAAAAAGCAGTTCTTTGAAGATTTCGGTAATCACATTAGCGGGACGGGAATGTATTTCAACGTTATATTAATATAAGTATTTTTGCTTACTTTCAAAGAAAACATGATTTAATATTCCTTGACTTATTTTTCCCTTTCTTTCAAATGCAATAGTTTTTATCAATAAACTTTTTATTTTTATATAAATAATAATAATAGGTATGATTGGCGGTTGGTTCTTACGTACCTTTAAATAACAATAATGAGCCCTGTTAACGATGTGTTCCATGTGTACGTGGAAGTAACTTCGAGCGGCATACGAATGAGAATTGCATAAACATGTAGATTTTTGTAAGTATGGCATTTTTTTATGGTAATAGGCGGCAAACGAGCAGACGGATCACCTGATAGTAAGCAATTACCGCCGCCCATGGACACAAGCAACACCACAGGAGTTTTTTTTTTTAGATTCACAAGTGCGTTGCCGCCCCTTGGGGTAGGGAAAATGGATAGGATAAGGAGTGGGATGAGGGAGAATGAATAGAAGATAGGGCCTCCGGCACTCTCACTCACCGAACGAAACGCAACAGTTTAGGTACTGTTACTTTACGTCGATTTTCTGTGAGAGGGTAGTACTTCCCCGGTCGAGCCGGCCCATTCATGCTGAAATCAGCAAGGCTTTACTACCGTACATACTGTAGACTGCTTGACATTAACATCATGCTATATATTTCTGCATGGCAGTCTGTGGGTATCGCCACTATAAAGATGTAAACTATATTAGAAACCGCTGTACCCTACTACAAATCGTAATTATCACAATAATCAATATTCTAAAGCCACCGGCCACATGAAAGAAAATGAACTATCGGAGTTGAATAAGCTAGCTTCCCGTCGTTTTACAAAGTCAAAAATGTTAACTAGCAACGAATTTTTTAACTATCTAGTCAGTACCTGCTAGATTTTGTGTCATATTTGAGTTGTTTTACATGGACTTGAGGCAAAGCTGAGCGTAAGAGTCACTGAGACTTCTATCAATTAATAGTTCAATTACTAGTTATTATTAATTATTAGTTCCGACTTAAGACTATGTTATTTTTTATAATTCTTAACTAAAATCAATGGAAATCGATGGTTGAATCTTTGAGAATTGTTATATTTTGTTGCGCAAATAGAACTTGAAGGAGTTGGAACATGGAGTCAAAGTTACTACGAGAAAGCTTAATAAAAAAAATATTTTTATATTTGATTCTTTGATATTTATAAAGTAACTTTCCATCCACATGCAAAACCGCAACCAAAAGCCAGTTCCAAAATAAAAGATGGTATGCAGTGGACTGTATATTATAATTGGTAGTATACTGGTTCGTTATACAAAAGTAAATGCCCGACAATTCAGCGCAAGCGATAGTTCTGAGTACGTGTGTTTCGTTGGGCTTCTGATGGCTGACAGATGACGGCGCGCGCTCCCGTGCGCAGGCGCCGTAGTGTTGTGACACGATTGTAGTGATGTGATTTAATTAATGTGTTACTAATTTCTATTAGTAACGAGTCTACGACGATGTGTCGTAGACATTACGGCGGCATCCGGCTCGAAGGACCATGTTCGAGCCAGTTTCAAATCTCTTTTCGCTTGCGCTGAATATTGTCGGGCATTCACGTTTGTAAAGAACCAGTACTACTACAAAATATATATACAGTCCACTGCAAGTACCATCTTTTATTTTGGAACTGGCTCGAACAAAGTGTTACAATGATTAAGGCGAGGTTGCAGTACTTTTTAAGATTTTTGAACGTCTGAAAGTCCCATGAACTATGATATTTTTAATGAATAAAAATTAAAGTATAAAAGTTGAACATATCTTCTAGTAAATCGTAAAGACAGAAACACGATTTGGAATGATTGGTTCGATAAAAAAAAATGTCAAACATGGCACTAAATCACAATTTTAAACGTGTACTGCTTAGAGATTCCATAATGAATTTATATGAAAGTATTATCAATAGAAACAGCTCTTTATTTTAAAATAAATGGTAAAAACAGATTTTGTAATTTCGTTATCATTTTTCTCCAAGAAAAAAAATAGTCAAAATGTTGGCATTATATCGCTCGCCGGCCGTTCATCAGTGCCTGTCTAGGCGTGATTGAGGGCAGACGTACGTCGTTTCTCCACAAAATCTCCATTAATACAATTATACTCTCTGGACCGAAGCGCATTGTGACATCATGCTGACCGTTTCACAAACAATAATTTGACTCAGATGCGACATGATCACTTTGTCTGTCTTGAGTAAATTCAATTCGCCTCAAAGTAAATTTGAGTAATTCATTTAAAGTAGGGAAATAAAAAGTCGATGTGATTTATTTATAACATTTATTAAAAAAGTACATTTTATTCTTCTCATTTCATTCAATGGAAACCTAAAACAGTACGTTAATATAAAAACTGTGCGCTGCGGACCCACCGTAGCCCTGGCAATACCCCTGGGGGTATGGTGGGTCTTTTAAAGCTTAACCGTACTCCTGCCTGAAATGCTCGTAGTGTTATACCAACGTGCTACGTGGACATTAAACTGAACAGTGTTATCTCTCGTATGATAATGACTTACTACTTACGTTTTTGTACTTTTAGACAAGCGAAGGCAAGCGTACGATGATATAGTGCAACAAGGAGATAAATTAGAGAATAAAACGTTTAGGTATTACTGCTAATGGTTATAATGCTTCGTATATAATAGGTATAATCTGTGGTACTGTTGAAGACCCGTCATCATCATCATCCTTGCGCTGTCAAATCATTCCCACTAGTTCTATTGAACAATTCTATGATAGAACTAGTCATACTTTTTTTCCCACTAGTTCTATTAGCACAACTTGATAAGAAGAATAAAACTAATGGGAAACAGTTATAGGAAATTTACCACTAGTTCTATGTATGTTTTACAAGGGTAGTGTCACAACATCGCGCTCACAAATCCGAATAAATATGTATTTATAAAAATGTGTTAAACGAATGAACGTCTACAAAACAATTGAACGTCTACAAAACAAATGAACGTCTACAAAACAAATGAACGTCTACAAAACAAATGACTACTAGAAAGTGATCAGCTATCGATAGTGATTGCAAAAAACAGGTGCATGCGATTTTCGACCTTATTGACAATTCATGACAAACTTTTTTTTTGTTTTTTCTCGCTTTCTGGCAATATTAGGGTAATAAAATTATAAATTCTGACTAATGTCAATTAGGTTGAAAATCGCATGCACCTGTTTTCTGCAATCACTATCGATAGCTGATCATTTTCTGTAAGTCATTTGTTTTGTAGACGTTCATTTGTTTTGTAGGCGTTCATTTGTTTTGTAGACGTTCATTTGTTTTACACATTAAACAAATGAACGTCTACAAAACATATTCATTCGGATATATGAGCGCGATGTCGTGACACTACGGATCATTCCCAGTAGTTCTATTGAATACCCTTGTAAAAACATACATAGAACTAGACTGGGACATTTCCTATTACTTATCCCATTAGTTCTGTTCTCCTCATCAAGTTGTGCTAATAGAATTAGGACAGTTCTATCATAGAATTGTTCAATACTACTACTATACTGGGAATGATCCCACAAAATAGTAGAACTTGAAGTTAACGAACTGAAATTAATAAACTAATTACACAACAATATTATCTGGGAGTACGGTTAAGCTTTGAAAGACCCACCATACCCCCAGGGGTACTGCCAGGGGTACGGTGGGTCGGCAGCGAAACTGTGCAGTACAATCTACTTAGTTGCTTAATACTAAGAGGAGAAAAACAAGAACAAGTGAATGGACTTTGATCATCCGTCAATGTTTGTAACTTACGTATGATTTTGTATTTCTATAATAATAATATATTGTGTTTTATTCAGCCTCAAATCACTTTTATTATTTGACAAAAACACACATCAGTATTTTATTATTACGAATGTCCCATCTGGATACTTTGTTTTTTAGTCTTTGAACACGCACAATACTGCTTCTCTTTTACACTCGCTAAATGCCAATTTTTTATTCACTCTATTATTTGTGATACTGAATTTATAATAAATTGAAAATAAAACGTTGTAATATTGTAATACTCATGAATGAGAAGTGATTCCATAACTTTTAGTCATTTTCCTACTATAGTTTAACTACTTTAGCAAAATCTCATTACACACGACGGCATTTTAAAATGTAACGTACACACACGCGAGTAAAAGAGCGAGCGCTTCCGACCGCAGCGCGTACGCGACTAAAGCAAAATGAGACATTTAGAAAAAAAAAGTTTGTCATGAATTTGTCAGTTTTTAATGTGCCACTTTTGAAGTTCGCATAACTCATCTACGGTTTTTTTACGCTGCGCTGTGGCACACGCACACACGAAACCCCGCTCCCCCCGCTCACTCGCTGACGCCACCGCCGTGTTTTTGATTTTGCGGGGGGTGAAGTCGAGCTACGCACTGTACTGCAACCTCACCTTAAATAATACTAGTCGACCTGTAGTCGACTAGTATTATTTAATCGCACGGCTTCGCACGCACGTATTTTCGAATTTGCCATTTTACCCGATCCCATGGTAATATCGGGAAATCCCGCCTTATTGCACCCCTACGGTCCCCAAGGAACATACATGCCAAATTTCAGCTTCTTGCGCCGAGTAGTTTCAGCTGTAGCTTCTGGCGAAATCCTGACTAGAGGCTACTCTGTAGCAGACCCGACTGACATAGTAAAATTATTGGTATGATACATATTCACAAAATTTCGACAATTTACAATAGATATCTACATAGAACTATGATCGGCATCCCTAAAACATCGTACAAAACCCCGCAAATATAGCAAAACAAATAAAGTAAATATAGCAAAACTACATGATATAATAATGTCTTGTTTAGTAAAGGCACTCTATCACGAAAATAGATAGGTAATCGTTTTTCTTGTCGTGTTTTATAAATCTTTCATACTGCTAGAATATCAACTTTTAGGATATCATACAGTATTTATATACCGCACAGCTTCTAAAATTTCTGGATATATTATTAACAATACTAAACTTAAACCTAGTTCACCAGTTTAACAAAATTGTCTTATTCCTTTTATATACATACGTAGGTAAATATGTAGTCTTTAATATTCTATACACCTTAAAACGGTACCAATCTATACTCACCAATAATTCGATTAAATACAATCTTTTTGGCTCCTAAATTGTATAACAAGTTGCTAAACACCAGGGCTAACACGAATTAGCTAAGTGGATTATATGTACTGGAGGAATATGAATCAACGCAATAATATGTCAAGACACGGCTTAGCTCTCAATTATTAGCATATTAATATGTTGATTTAAGCGTCGTCATCACATTTGAATCATTGGCTACACGATATGCTCACCAACCGAAATACTCACTTCCCCAATCACACTGCGAAGTGTGGTTCAATTTTACATCAAAAAATGATTTTTGTTGCTCATATTTGTTCGAAGTTTCGCCGAACTTAAGGCCTCTGATTTCAATATTGCTAAAGTCTCATGGGTGAACCTCACCGGCATTGCGTGGTTTTCATAGGCCAGAGGAAGGCCCTTCATTTTAAACGACTTGCTGCTACTGTGTCCTGGGAGAAAACTAAATCAGAACAATTTATGCGTTGTGCATAAGGTTTTGTTATGCAGTGGTAAAGATAGAGACTGGGCCGTCTTAGGCCATACTGGGCCTCATAGGAACACGATTATAGCTGGCTTTTGTACGTTTAAGTACAAAAAAGTGAGTGTTAGGAACAGTTTTCTGCTATGATCCTGTTTTTCACAAAGTTTGATGGCAGAAATCAAATATTAACTTAAATATTAATAAACTTTGTATAGCATGTTAATATTTCTGGCCCTTAGGTTGTCCCGACGGAATGGGCCGTCTTGGGCAAGTACACCATGTATCCATATGATAAGGGCAGTATTGGACGCAGGTTCGTTATCCTAGTGGTAAGAGGCTAAGACCGACAGATCACCAGGTATTTAAGGGGTGTAAAACTCCTCCTCCCTTAGAAAAAGCCAACAAACTTTAATCATCTAATATTTTACTTACTTGAGTATTATCTATAACAAAAAAGCCCTTCCCGGAACGAGACCAGGCTAGCTTCGTGCGGTTTGTAAAACTTTACACACCATACTAAACGTAAAAGAGAAAGAACAGAGGTTAGATTCCGACTGGATTGATAACCAATAATTTTTTAACGTCAGTGTTTGCTTAGAGGCGGTTGGGAAAACGCCTCGCGTAGCCATTTGTTACTGGAGTGGCGTCGCCATCACGGAAAGATATAGTTTTTTTTTCTTTGGCGAGTCCAGTTTTGTTCATAACCATATAAATAAATGTGAGCGTATTATTTATTTTCGATGGGAATGGTTTGGAGACTAGAAAAAATAAACTTAATTTGGAAAAATCAGAGATGTGCGAAAAAAAAACTGCCTTAAAACCGGTTCGCCAAGATATTACGCCAAACGATCAGGATAGGTATTTAAAGATCTTATTTTTTTATTTTTTATTTTTTTTCTCCTTATTGTTAGGTAGAATTTATACCAATGAATGTAATTCCATATTTTAAGTTTATGAATGTTTGCATGTTTTTGTGTATGTATAAGTATGAGTAGGTATTTGTATAGACGATTATGTACATGGACTTGATTTCTGTGATCGTCACTTGGGGTTGCCAACTAATATCAGGGTTGGTTTGAGGCTTATACCTCAACCAACATAAGCCTGAATGGTAACCTCATTTTTATAATATACCTCTTGGATAAGAACTGTGTCACAAATTGTAAATTGTCATACTGATGTGTGTATATTGTAAAAATAAATGCTTTCATTTCATTTATATTTTCATTTCAAATTTCATGTCAGAAATCTTCTGCTTTTGTTAAGAAATCGGCTCATATTTTTTCATTGTTCAATATCAAAAGGTACCTAATGAACCCTTGATGTTTTTTAATTAGTTTTAGTACATATTTTTTTTAATAAATTCATTTCAATTTTTAGAAAATCATCCAAAAATATTAAGTTTCGTCACTTTGGACCCTTTAGTTCTAAAATCCAAATATATTTTAACCAAAATGTTTGCTTACAACAATACCTAGTTAATAAGTTTTCTAAAAAGTAACAATTTAGAGCCAAAAAGTGAATAGTTTTGTTTTTTAATTTCAATTATTTTGATGACAACGTGGAAAATTTCAAAAAAATCTTTAATGCTCGATATCTCAGAAACCGTTAATTTTGGACCCCTAGTTGATAGGGGTAAAATTGTTGCAAATAACCTAAAATATAAGCTCCTTCAATGAATTGGTCGAATTACCTATCACCCTGTATATATAATTATATAATAACCGACAAAATGCATGCCCAGAACCCAGTGCCTTGCCTTAGACTTCGTTGCTACTTACTCTCAGTGAATCTATCTGTATGAGTCAAAATATTTAACGCTGTAGAGTTAAAACTGCCATCCGGTGACATTCCATGCAGTAATAGATTCTATTACTGATTCTGTTTTATGACGTACTAAATATAATATATAAAACGGACGGTAAAGCTCACCTAACCTATGTATGTATATGCACATAGGTGTATGTAATGACATAAATCGATAATCGAAGTAATTTTATGACGCCGTATTTTATCGCTTTCAAATTTATGCACGCTCATAAACCGAAGTAACACTAATGACTGAATTACACGTAGATAGGTTCTAGAAGTAAATTTGGTGATATCTCTGTTATTCCACATGAGCAAATAGAGATAGCACGACAAAGTAAACTATGGCCTTGAAGATCTTTTCTTCATTTTAAGATAACATAGAAAAGATAACTGAATTCTGTTATAACACAACTGGGCAGAAAGCTTGTGTGACGAGGAACATTTAGATAAGGAGCTGTTGCATATAAGCTACGTTCTACTCAGAAACGGATACTGTGGGCGCATTGACCACCCAGACATACTCAAAAACACCTGGACTTCAGGTGTTTTTGAGTATGTCTGGGTTCAGGTTGTACGACACCCAGCGTACTTACCGTACGTCAAAAGAGTGGCTGATAAGGTCGCCAATATCCTTAAGGAGGTTTCAGTTAAAACTATCTTCACTCCATATAAGAAACTGTCGTAGTATATAAGAACGCTGAAAGACAGTCTTCCCTTAGAAAAGTCAGGTGTATACAAGATTTACTGCAGCTGTGGGAGTTCCTATATAGGACAAACAAAAGGTACCATCTCTTGTCGGATAAAGGAACACATCAGGGCAGTCAAAAATAGCCACATAAGTCAGCCATAGCTTAACACCTCTTAGACTCGGGAACCAACCACTGGATTGAGTTACACAACCCTTAGGTGCTTTCGACAGGACCCACTACATACCTCGAATGGTTAGGGAGGCTATTGAAATTAAAAAGTTCCAAAATTTCAATAGAGAGGATGGTTTTCAACTGTCGAGTATCTGGCATCCAGTGGTCCGTCTATGTAAAACCCGTGAAACGAAAAGACTCAAACCGCGAGCTGACGTAGTGAGTGTAGTACGTCGTGATCAGGTACAGTGCCATTGCCATAGCGATAACAGTGATAGTGGTGTTGTACGCAAAAAACAAATAAGAAAGCGGGTAGACCATAGAGTATCCATATGGATACTCTAAGGGGTAGACCGTTTTACTTGTTCGTAACATTCATTCACCCGCAATACCCTCAGTACATCCGTGAACATGGCGCTTGCAACATTGCCGAAATATTGGTTACTCCAAACAAAGGTACGTGGTATATATCCCGAAAGACAACTTAAAATAAGTTAAAATGACCACGAAAGTTTAAAAACCAAGTTAATTCCATTTTTCTCAAAAATGCGTGCCCTTTGTGATACACCACGGTTATGGTATAAATAGAAATTTGCTCGGAATTCAACTCGTGTGAGGAACGTGTGAGGAACTATAAAAATTAAAGCAACTGACGCCCAAACACTCGAAATCCTATATTTTAAAATTATTCTATAGATGAGTTAGACGCCAACTCCTTTAAAACGGCTGGACCAATTCGGGTTAAATTGTCTATTTTACACATTGTCCAATCTGCCTTTTTAATTTTGACATATAAAAACAACTTTATACTCTCTAATCCTACAGAGATAAATGTACTTTATATCTTAACATCCTTAGTTTAGACATGAAGGAAACTAGACAATATAATTGCCTATCACGCGGGTAGCTGTCTGCGCAAGATGGGGAGTATCGGGGTAAAGTTTAGTCTTTTACTATCAATCAACATGTCCGACCATGCGAGAATGGACTCTGAAACCAAGTACGATTTTCCTGTTATTATATTTTCTTGACTGACCGCTACAACTTGAAGTTTCTACATGATGTAGAACAAGTTCTACTTGTACACTTTTATATAACATTGAGATTCTTCGTATCCTTTTAGTGATGTTACGTAATGCATGCTTGGAAATAATGTGGCTTTTATTGATAAGAACGTGTTATATAAACAAGATTGTCACAATAGAATGCGATTTTAACAGAATACTTAATAACATATTATACTGTTTAATTGTACATACAAATGGATACAGACAGGAATATTGTTTAGCCATGATTTTCAGACAACAGTATTTGAATAGTGAAATTGAGTCCTGGATGTGAGTGACAATTGTTATTGACCTACTTTAAGTCAAACATTTTATATCTACATGCTGTAATTCATCTTATAAGGCATATTTCAATCCAAAATAAAATATCCTTATTAAAGTACAGTGTAGTATAGGTTTTTATTCGTTAAAATTAAAACAAAAATCAAATAACTTAACAACATCCATAATTAAATCCGGAATTCATTGAATTGAAATGAAATAAAATAAGCAAACTTTGCTTTTGGAATGCCGAACGAAATCTTATTTTCAATCATTTAGGCGGTTATCAATGAGACAAGCCATTCCATTAAGGCGAGGTTGCAGTACAGTGCGTAGCTCGACCACACCCCCCGCAAAAACAAAAACACGGCGGTGGCGTCAGCGAGTGAGCGGGGGGAGTGGAGGGGGGGAGTTCGTGTGTGCGTGTGCCACAGCGCAGCGTAAAAAAACCGTAGATGAGTTATGCGAACTTCAAAAGTGGCACATTAAAAACAGGCTAAATGTCTCATTTGGTTTTAGTCGCGTACGCGCTGCGGTCGGAAGCGCTCGCTCTTTTACTCGCGTGTGTGTACGTTACATTTGAAAATACCGTCGTGTGTAATGAGATTTTGCACAAACTATAGTAGGAAAATGACTAAAAGTTATGGAATCACTTCTCATTCATGAGTATTACAATATTACAACGTTTTATTTACTATTTATAATGAATTCCGTATCACAAATAATAGATTGAATAAAAAAAATGGCATTTAGCGAGTGTAAAAGAGAAGCAGTATTGTGCGTGTTCAAAGACTAAAAAACAAAGTATCCAGATGGGACATACGTAATAATAAAATACTGATGTGTGATTTTGTCAAGTAATAAAAGTGATTTGAGGTTGAATCAACACAATATATTATTATTATAGAAATACAAAATCATACGTAAGTTACAAACACTGACGGATGATCAAAGTCCAGTCACTTGTTCTTGTTTTTCTCCTGTTAGTATTAAACAACTAAGTAGATTGTACTGCACAGTTTTCGCTGCCGACCCACCGTACCCCTGGTAGTACCCCTGGCAGTACCCCTGAGGGTATGGTGGGTCTTTCAAAGCTTAACCGTACTTCCAGATAATATTGTTGTGTAATTAGTTTATTAATTTCAGTTCGTTAACTTCAAGTTCTACTATTTTGTGGGATCATTCCCAGTATAGTAGTAGTATTGAACAATTCTATGATAGAACTGTCCTAATTCTATTAGCACAACTTGATGAGGAGAACAGAACTAATGGGATAAGTAATAGGAAATGTCCCAGTCTAGTTCTATGTATGTTTTTACAAGGGTATTCAATAAAACTACTGGGAATGATCCGTAGTGTCACGACATCGCGCTCATATATCCGAATGAATATGTTTTGTAGACGTTCATTTGTTTAATGTGTAAAACAAATGAACGTCTACAAAACAAATGAACGCCTACAAAACAAATAAACGTCTACAAAACAAATGACTTGCAGAAAGTGATCAGCTATCGATAGTGATTGCAGAAAACAGGTGCATGCGATTTTCAACCTTATTGAAATTAGTCAGAATTTATAATTTTATTACCCTAATATTGCCAGAAGGCGAGAAAAAACAAAAAAAAAGTTTGTCATGAATTGTCAATAAGGTCGAAAATCGCATGCACCTGTTTTTTGCAATCACTATCGATAGCTGATCACTTTCTGGTAGTCATTTGTTTTGTAGACGTTCATTTGTTTTGTAGACGTTCATTCGTTTAACACATTTTTATACATACATATTTATTCGGATATGTGAGCGCGATGTTGTGACACTACCCTTGTAAAACATAAATAGAACTAGTGGTAAATTTCCTATAACTGTTTCCCATTAGTTCTGTTCTTCTCATCAAGTTGTGCTAATAGAACTAGTGGGAAAAAAAGTATCACTAGTTCTATCATAGAACTGTTCAATAGAACTAGTGGGAATGATCCGACAGCGCAAGGATGATGATGATGACGGGTCTTCAGCAGTACCACAGATCATACCTATAATATACAAAGCATTATAACCATTAGCAGTAATACCTAAACGTTTCATTATCTAATTTATCTCCTTGTTGCACTATATCATCGTACTAGCGCTTGTCTTTGCTTGTCTAAAATACAAAACGTAAGTAGTAAGTCATTATCATACGAGAGATAACACTGTTCAGTTTAATGTCCACGTAGCACGTTGGTATAACACTACGAGCATTTCAGCCAGGAGTACGGTTAAGCTTTAAAAGACCCACCATACCCCCAGGGGTATTGCCAGGGCTACGGTGGGTCCGCAGCGCACAGTTTTTATATAAACGTACTGTTTTAGGTGTCCATTGAATGAAATGAGAAGAATAAAATGTACTTTTTTAATAAATGTTATAAATAAATCACATCGACTTTTTATTTCCCTACCTTAAATAAATTAATCAAATTTACTTTGAGGCGAATTGAAATTACTCAAGACAGACAAAGTGATCATGTCGCATCTGAGTCAAATTATTGTTTGTGAATCGGTCAGCATGATGTCACAATGCGCGTCGGTCCAGAGAGTATATGTTTATCTCTATTTCGCGCTTGCGATTAGATGTGCTATCTCACTTACACTTCTTATCTAATTCTTAGTGTGTCGTTTTGACATATTTATATTAGTGTGCGTACGGTTTTCGCGATGCGTGCCACTCGTAAGCTCCGTCATGTTACCTTGTCAGTAACCTGTCTACGGTTTCTTACTAGTATGTCTATGGTTTGAACGATTGAGTTTGGAATACAAATTACTTTGTACTTTTGCGAAAACGTTCATGCGGGGGTGGAGGGTGATTTTGCGGAGCAACGACGTACGTCCGCCCGTCGTCAATCACGCCTAGACAGGCACTGATGAACGGCCGGCGAGCGATATAATGCCAACATTTTGACTATTTTTTTTCTTGGAGAAAAATGATAACGAAATTACGAAATCTCCTTTTACCATTTATTTAAAAATAAAGAGCTGTTTCTATTGATAATACTTTCATATAAATTCATTATGGAATCTCTAAGCAGTACACGTTTAAAATTGTGATTTAGTGCCATGTTTGACATTTTTTTTATCGAGCCAATCATTCCAAATCGTGTTTCTATCTTTACGATTTACTAGAAGATATGATCAACTTTTGTACTTTAATTTTTATTCATTTAAAATATCATAGTTCATGGGACTTTCAGACGTTCAAAAATCTTAAAAATTAATGCAACTTTGCCTTAATTCATTCAGGACTTCTCATTTTAAATTAAACCCTTTCCTTCGATACCTTTTTAGACAAAAAAAATTAATTAATTTGAGCCAGAACGTAAAGTAACATGTTTGGCAAACATCCTGCGGGTTCATAATTAGGACTGTTTGTTATTAGTTTTAAATGAATGTGTAAGTGAATGAAACGTCACTTGGGATTAGGGGTAAATGTACCCATTTGTGATAAATCTTATTCGACCCAGTGATGCTGTTCTTCGATTGTAGATGTGATCGGTTTGCAGTGAGATTTAAATCTAAAATTGCTCGACAACTTTCTATTACTAAAGCATAATGGTGTAGTAACGAATGATTTACCCAAACAAAGATATACCCACGGTTTAGACCCATAGACCACTTTGGTCTGTGGCTTAGACCAGTGTCAATATTATCCTATATTGTAGTTTTGGTCAGTATATTTAACTCACCATAACGACTATCAAAGATTTTTCATGACAGCCTCTGTAGTTTTTTGATATATATTTTACCCAGCTCACGCATTAATTTTGTTATTGCATTTACTTGATACAAACGAGAATATACTTTCAATATCATCATATCAGCCAAATGACGTCCACTGCTGGACATAGGCCTCCCCCAAGGTTCTCCACACAGACCGGTCTTGAGCCGCCCGCATCCAACCGCCTCCCGTGATCTTGACGAGGTCGTCGGTCCATCTTGCGGGGGGCCTACCTCTGCTGCGTCGTCCGGTACGTGGCCGCCACTCCAGAACCTTTCTGCCCCAACGGCCATCGGTTCTTCGAGCTATGTGCCCTGCCCACTGCCACTTCAGCTTGGCTATCCGGAGAGCTATGTCGGCGACTTTGGTTCTACTGCGGATCTCCTCATTTCTGATTCGATCTCGCAGGGAAACTCCAAGCATAGCTCTCTCCATCGCCCTCTGAGTGACCTTGAGCCTTCTGATAAGGCCCATAGTGAGCGACCATGTCTCTGATCCGTAAGTCATCACTGGCAACACACACTGGTCAAAGACTTTCGTCTTGAGACACTGCGGGATATCGGACGAGAATATATGTCGTAGCTTCCCGAACGCTGCCCAACCGAGTTGGATTCGACGATTGACCTCCTTCTCGAAGTTGGACCTACCTAATTGGACTACTTGTCCCAGGTAGGTATACTTGTCGACAACTTCGAGCGTAGAGTTCCCAACCTGAATAGGAGCAGGTACAACATGGACGTTCGACATGATTTTCGTCTTGTCCATGTTCATCTTAAGACCTACTTGTTGGGAGACTCTACAGAGGCCATCGAGCATTGTGCCTAGGTCTTCCATGGTCTCAGCCATGACTACGATATCGTCTGCAAATCGAAGGTGAGTGATGTACTCGCCGTTGATGTTGATGCCGAGTCCATTCCAGTCCAGAAGCTTGAAAACATCCTCCAGCGCAGTGGTAAACAGTTTTGGGGATATGACATCCCCCTGTCTCACCCCTCGCTGGAGTTGAATAGGTTTCGAACTCTGGTCCTGGAGGCGGACTGACATAGTGGCGTTTTCATACAAACACTTCAGCACTTCGATATATCGGTAGTCAATCCGGCACCGTTGGAGAGACTGTAGCACCGCCCACCCCCGTTCTGTATAACCTGCCGCAGCGTATGTATGTGGTATATGGTACTATAGCCTTTACGGAAACCGGCTTGTTCGGGAGGCTGGAAGTCGTCTAGCTTGCTCTCGAGACGATTTTTGATGACCCTAGGCAACAACTTATAGACGTGACTCAGAAGTAGAAGACGTGACGTAGTTTAGTCTGGGACTGGGTCTGTAGTTCTTCAAAGGGTTTTGTCGCCCTTTTTGAAGAAAAGCACTACCACCCTTCTGTGCCATGCCTGTGGCGTTTTGCCCTCGAGTATGACGGAATTGAATAGCTTCCGAAGCATTTCCACGACAGGTGTGCCGCCAGCTTTTAGAAGCTCTGTAGTTATGGTGTCATCACCCAGTGCCTTGTTGTTTTTTAGTTGTTCTAGGGCTACCCTAATCTCGTGCATGCTAACGTCCGGGATATCTTCGGTATGGTGTCGGATCAATCCAGCTCTAGGGTCTGTGGCTGGAGTAGTAACAGGTGTTCGTGTAGTCGTGTATAGCTGTCTATAGAACCGTTCGATCTCCTCCAGGAGCTGAGGTTTGGATGAGAAAAATTCCGCCATCCTCCGTCTTCAGCTTTGTCAGCTGACTCTGCCCGAAAGAAAGATCACTTTGGAACACTTTGGAACCCTTATTCCGCTCGATCGCCTCTCGAATACATTTAGTGTTGTAATGGCGGAAATCGCGAGTCAGGGACTTAGAGATCCGCCTTTTGAGACGCCGATATTTTGGCATGTCGTCGGAGGATAGCAGAAGCATCCTACGCCTTTCCTCTATGAGCTCGAGGGTCGGACCCGAGATTTTATTGGCATTTTTCTTCGTTTTGGGCTTAAAGAACTTCAAGCCCGTTGTATGGACAGCATCCACAAACCTGTCACTGAAGTTGTCCACATCCCATGTGTATAATTATGTTACTTATTTATATATTCTATAAGGTAGTGTGCAGCATTCAGTTAACTTTCAATCACGTGCAATCTATTATATTTGTTTCTATTCTAAACAGTTTATTTTCATAGAAAATGTATGTTGATTAAAGACTTAAAAGATATTTAACTTCGTTCTACTTAAAATCAATATTTTATCTTCAATGGTCAAGGCCAAAACTAACAAGGTAGATCGTAGTATTGATGACGAAGCCAATTACATTATATAAGAACCGTATTCATTTCATGGTGAAGGCATTTAAATAATATAAAGATATAACTAATTTTTACCCGGTATATTTTGTGAATACCCGGTAAAAACGGGTATTTTTTCTTTTTTACCTATTTTACCCTTTCCTTCCAATTTTTACCTTCCCAATTTTTACCCACCCGCCCATCTCTAGTTGACTTTCAATATACCTATTTATATATTATTGTGCCATGTTTCATTTAGTTCTTAGTAACAATAATGCAAAAATTCTTACTAAGCTACCAATATTTTAGTATTCAATCGTTGAAGTCGTAAAACTTGAGTGCGCAAAAAGGAGACCGACCACAATGTATGGGACTTTGGCCTGGGCGTGAACAATTTAATATTGGAATTACAATATTAATTTTCAATAGCCTAAACTAAGTAGAATACATTATTCTTTGAAGTTTAGTACCAAGTTAGTTGAATAATAAAATAAAACACATTGTTAAAAATAAATATTTATTTTCATTATTCACCATCACCTTCATAAGTATCGTATCAATAGCTTGTTGTGATGGGTTTGCGATTTGTGGCATACGGGTTTTGTTTAATGCCACATTCCAACAAGAATGCCGTACTGGCTATGAACCTCGATCTGTTGACAAACAAAAATAAACAATTGTAATGCATGTATAATACCAATTTAATATTTGGATTAATTAACATAATAATGTGAGTAAGTTGTTAAAATGCCAAATACATACCACTTGCGGTGCAATCCATTGAAGTATTGTCGTACTTCCACGAGATTGAGAATATGTCTTCTCCGTTGTGTAACATTGGTACCACAATTGACGCAATGCATTGATTCATGATCATGAAGCGGGATTTGGTAATCCATGTTCAAGCGCAAGTCATCGTTCGAAGCGGGTATATACTGGGTCCGCAGGCAAGCCATGATCGTCGTGAGGAGATTCCCTGTTCCGGCGCAAGTTATCGTATGAAGCGGGTACTCGGTCCGTAGGAAAGCCATGGTCGTTATGAGGAGAATATTCGGAGTCCATTTTAGAAAACACAAGTAGAAAATTAACAGCTAACACAAAATCAAATCTACAATACGATCAAACGAAACGAACGCAAAGCGAATGATGGAAACAGAATTGAAAAGTTAGTCAAGTGTTGCTAGAGTATGAAAATAAATATCCAACATACTTTACCATTTTGATATTATTAAAAATAATATCATTATTTTACGTTAATTATGGCTGTCGTCTGAAAAATATATAAAATAAAATATTATAAAAAAAATATCTACGTACTTTCAGGTTTCGGCAATCGCTTTATAATGAGATTTTGTTAAACACTTTTTAACGATATTTTTCCATCGATTATTTACAACAACAACACAAACGAACCATTCAAGTATATCATAGTCTATTGACGTACCTACACGTTTATAATAAAATGAAGATATTTTAAAATCCATTATTATTATGTGTTTATTTCATACTACTGGATAGCGATCAATATTTATAATATATTAAAACTACTTTTAGTAATTTACTTTATTTTAAGACGATTGTTCAAGTTCAAGCCAACTTTGGCCGGTCTCCTTTAGATCTCAGTCTGCCAGTGTTTGCACGTAGATAAAATGATTTAGCAGTCTTGAGAGCTCAGTGAATAGTTTTTGATGAGCTTGTCAACCGCAGCTGTAATATAGTAAGATTTCTACATTCTTTACTGGCTCTTGATTTAGGTATCGTAAGCACCTAGCCTAGAGGGGCTCTCTTTTGTCTTTACGGTTAAAACCTACATGACGGTTTCATTCTCTACCTCTTGCGTCAGTTAGAGTGGTTGTATGTAATTCTCCTACACAGGCGTTCGTTATCGATCTAGTAAAGTCACTACGGTATCCCTAGTGACCTACCGGTACCGGACTAGTACCGGTATCCCGGTAGCCCTCATGTATTTACGAATATTATTTTGTAAACGTGTTAATCAGTTATCTGATTGCCATAGAACGATGTTTAGGTTGAGAACATTATATCCATGTGAGAATATTATTCTTATTTTTAAGCATTTTAATACAAAATGAAAGTTTGTGTACAAATCATGTAATATTTGCTTTTATTAAAGTTTTGTAAATATAGATTCACGCTTTGAAAAGTTCAGCAGAAATAACTATTTCAGGTTTAAGCCTTTAAGTGAACCTCGTCATGAATGTGTTGTTGATTGGATGCATACGCACAAAAACATTTGGCACTTGAGTAGTTTTTCAGAGTTAGAAGTGTTTTTGTCGATTCACCTACATAGAAAATTACTAGTATGGTTGCTGTTTTACTGTGAGAAAAACTATTCTGACGATCGGCAGTACCGAAGTAGTCTATTTTAATGCAGAGACCTGTATCATTTCTTTCAAACAAAGGTTATAATTCTTTACTTATACTTCATGCATAGGGTTCCCACCAAGAACTTAGTGTCCCAAGCCAACCTCACCTGCAAGTGGTGCACTTGCCGATCAACGGACGAGGCTCTGGCAAACAAAATATCCCGATAAGCGGCAATAGGCTCGCCACCTATTACGTGGGATCAAAACACTGGCGAAAAGTGGACGTTTAATATGCCTCTGCCTACCCCTTCGGGGAAACAGGCGTGAGTCTACGTATGTATGTACTTATACTTCTTACATAGGGTTTCTCGCAGCATGGTAGAATTAATGAAAACCTTGATTTGCCACAGTGTGAAAACGAAATAAGCGAAATCGTATTCAAATAAAGTTTTGATATCTAGATTCAAAATGATGTGGTATTTAATCAGAAATTCAATTAACATCAAACAACGAGTAATAAATGATCCGAAATATATGGAACGTCTTAAAACAATAGCAGAGCAAAATGATTATACATATGCATTCGTGCCAACAAGCGCGGATCGCAATGTTCAATATCTAAGTGAATTTCAATAGAGAGCCCTCCAAGAGCAAATTGGAAGGAAATCTGAATATTCCTTGGCAATGTAGAAAAAATATGTTAATCAATCCTCAGAGATGGTGCCTATTTTCATAAATTGATTGCCCCGAGCCAATAACAAAAGAATTGTAATACTGAATTATCGACTTCAGTAATGAGTACAAGTCGACCACTTTGGATTGAGAGAAATTAAGTGAAGGTTAACGAACTCACTTTATTAAATCAGATTATTTCGAAGCTGTTGTTCGTCCTGAAAATATAAATCACATCTTCACAGAGCCATCGACCATGATTGTTAAGGTCTTAAGGCATCAATAGAACTACAGATTGCCAGAGAGAGGGGAGACATCGGGTGCAAACCCACGGTGCGTATCACAAACTTTTCGACGATACATGCATATAGAAGTAGAAAAGTTTACTAATGTCCTTTAAACACAGACAAACGTCCTAGACGCCAAGCCACATGTCACATCTTTAATAATAAATCTCAAAAATGTTCTGCTATACAATGCACACTTTTAAGGTTGTGTCTAAGGCAACTTTGTAGAACGTCGTAGTCTATTATACTATTTATTATGCAAATACTTTTTCATTCGGAGCTGCATTGGATTAGAAAAATAAACTTTATATTTTTAAGAAAGTAAAATTGTATGCGCAAGAAAATTGTCTACTTTATTACTATTCGACTGTAATTTAATCACAAAGAACTAAAATTGAAACAGTAATAAACTTATTACAACTGCTACAGGCTGATTCTCACCAAATATATGCACTCATCAATATCACAAAAGAAAGATATTTTAAAAGACAACACAACGTCTAGACTCAATTGAATACATATATTTTTCTGGTCGTTTACAGTTGAATCGTGAAATCCATACATTAGATATATACAAAGATGTTTTTTTTTCTAAATAGTAGCCACTTCTAAACAAACCAGCCTTCCCAATTTCGCTATTGCTTTGATTTGATCGTGCGTATAATAACGATGTAATCACTTCACATTTTGAAAAATAGCAGTAATCTTAAACATATCCCTCCTTGTCGGTTCATTCTAATATACTTGCAAACCAGAGATACAATCAAACATACTCGTATATATACTTAGTACTATTCCACAAAAACTACTACTAAAACATTAAACTCGAACCTTAAAAAGAAAACTAAAATAAATCCATACAGAAGACGCGAACCGTAATATCGCTCGGTGTGTGAACACAAAAACACGTACCTACAAGCACATTGACAAGGTGCCTTTAACCGACTCTATTTATCACACAAAGGTAAACAAAACGTTTACCTACGACTAAATGAAAACAGGCGCAAGTGCTTGTGCGACCACAAACGCAGGCAACCTAGCATTTTCATTCGCTACCCACTGGGTCGGAAGGACCGAATAATTTTTGACCACGTTTCCAAATAGTAAAGGACTTTTCATTTTAACGCGTGTCATGCGAAGTTGGGTAACCGACGTACGATATATTCGTATCATTAGGTTTTGCATTGAATTTTTATGTATCTGACGGTGCATTATTTGACATTATAGCGGCAGTTATGTTTTTAACTTATTTTAACGATAATTTCCCTCAGACTATATAATAGGTACCTACATAAATTGTATTTTCAATGTTTTACCGTTCCGTGTTGGTATATTTTAGATTTTATAGTTGTGTAGGCTAACCTCATTGGTGGTTACCAATGAGGTATGCTACAATGTTACAGGCCGCCAAGAAGAACGACATTCTAATAGCGAACACCGGGCTCTGGCGAGGTGAGCACTGTTTGAATCGAAGTCAACGAGGAAACAACTGAACAGGCGCTCGCAGGCACGTGAACGGCGGACGCTAAGTTTTGATAGAAATTGTGATGTGTTTTCTATGATCGATTATAGAAAAACTGTTTAAACTGTTTCTGTACAAATGCTGTTTTACTTACCATCTCCTCGCCCGCAAATCTACGCCCGCTCACAATTTGAAGGAACAAATGATAGTAGAAGGAAGAAAATGAAAGGAATGCAGTAGAAATCCCTTAGCCCCCAATCGAAAGACTTTAGATGAATTTTAAGATGCCGCAGTTGGTTTTTTTACGGTAACATATCTAAATGAAACATATTATTTATGAGCCAGAATAGTTCTTCTGAAATTACCTAGCAGTACTTTAAAGAAATTAATATTTAACTTTTCGATTTCAAAGGCGTTGAAAGAAATTAGATTTTTAATACTATATTACCGCATCCTTTATTACGTCTGCGCAATCTAAGAGTAGTTAAATAAAAAAGAAACAAGACATTGTATTTTTAATTAAATTGTTACTTTTTAATAACAGGCAGCCATTATTAAAATTTCTTGGTTCAATACTAGCGTATTGCATTAACACCAGAGAATCGTCTGCAAAATGCAATAAATTTAAGTGCTTACACAACTTTGTTAATTATGCCTGCAATGTAATGAATGCTGCAGGTAACAATAGTACCATGTACTATGGCTTTTGTCATGTGAGTGGCAGCTATAAATACCTTCATGAGTATTATCCTTGGTTATCGTTAACAATATTATTGAGTTCATACGAAGGATATAAATGATAAATGCAATGGATACTTAACTGTTCTGTGAATCATACACAGGGATTATATCGATGGCGTTCTAATTGAGTAAGATTTAACATATTCAAGGTGTGAGCTTTGTGAAAATAAATTATATATTAAGTTCAGATAACTGCTATATTTTTTTAAAGGGTAGACTAACAGAAGGATATATCACTTTAACCTAAGACGACGAAATTCTTTGTGGATTTGTTCAACAGCCGGTGAATATGCTAAATACCAATATGTTCATATCTATTAACTTTAAGATATCGAATTTATTTTGGCAAAAATATGTATTGCTACCACAATAATACCTAACTATTACGTATTACCGAATGTTTCCTTTGGTCATATATAGAAATGTGTTTGCTTCAATTTGATTAAATCAAAGTTGTAGAAGTCTCATAACGGTTATGATGTTACCCATTTGTTCTTTTCAAATATTTTGCTAGGTCATTCTCAAGCTTGTGACTAAACTATGAAAACATTAGCATCTGTTAATTGCGTGAGTCTACAACTTCATTTAAACAACGCACCATCCCTGTCTCTTCACAAATTTAAAACAGGATAGACATATTTTACAACTGCCAAATTTGTACACTC
This sequence comes from Euclidia mi, assembly GCA_944739405.2. Taxonomy (NCBI): domain Eukaryota; kingdom Metazoa; phylum Arthropoda; class Insecta; order Lepidoptera; family Erebidae; genus Euclidia; species Euclidia mi. Next base: position 30,962,264 of record OX123188.2, on the reverse strand, counting down.
TTGAGATATAAGTTAAATGGTGATGTTGAACAGGGAAAAACTTTCTATGAGATGTCATAAACATGAGGCTGTATATGAAACTCGTGATAATTAAAAGCATGAAGAAATTGAATACGAAATAGCACAGCGTGGTGTCAACGCACAGTGTCGAGTTAAATTTTTTTATTTTTTTATTTATAGACTCACGCCTGTATTCCCGAAGGGGTGGGCAGAGGTGTAACCACTGGACCACGGAGACAGTCAAGCTGTAGGTAATTTGTCTATTTCTATCTTTAAGTCTTATATGAACAAATAAAAGGCTGACGCACAAAATAAAAATCATATGACGCCGCGAAAATGTTTACAACTATAACTCATCAGACTGTGAAAGAAAACATTTTCCGCACTTTCCTCCGTTAGTGGCACTCGAAGATTCCTTAAAATCCGGAAAATTTGTCCAATTTGCTCTTTGACCCGGCTTTGATATTTCGATTCAAAAGAGATATTATGTACAGTTCGCGTCGGGAGCTCAAAGCTGATTTTAACAACATATCGTGCTTTCTATTGTCTATAAAATGTTTTCTGCTAAGTTCTAGGAGCTTTTCCTGTCAGGGGAATAAGCGTTATGTTTTTATTTGTTACATACCTTTCCTTAATTAAATACGAGGGGTGTACGCGCGTAAGCGTACGTCGTTCTGAATTCTAGTCTCGCACGTCGACGGTAGTAGTCCAATGAATTTTGCTGTAAGCAAAGGGGAGACGCATCGCCGAAATCTTTCGAGGGTTACTAAGAGACTTTGTCATGTAAATAAGCCACTCAAACCCCTAGGAGAAGCGCTATTCAAACTGAAATATTGTAAATATTTTATTTCTGAATAGATGCCACCACTTTGATCTTGACGACTTTATTTTCTTTCAATTGCTGAAAAATGTGATCCAATTATTAAACTATAATAACAGAGAACCATTTGTCACTGCAAAAGCAATGTATGTTTTTAGAAATTATTATTGTAGTGGCTGCCTTCAGGGCGGAGATAAGTAGCGTTTAAGGTTCTTACATTATACATATCAACATGTTAGTGTATATAATATGCTTTCTAGGCTATTTTAGGCGACTCAAGTATAAATACGGGCTCCTTTTGCGTGTATGCTACACGCAAGCAACTAAAAATTGCTCAATCACTTTTATTAACCGTAAAAAGCTTTATATGAACATTATTTTGTTTCATTTTGTCAAAGCAAAGTGAATAATTTAATTTTACGCAGTAGATAATAATCAATGCCTAGAAGAGAACCAGTTTTTTTCACGTTCAATGATAAAATATTTTTCTAAACTCAATGCAAAAAGAGAAATTCTTATAAGTCAGAGGCCCAATTCTCCCAAATAAATTTGTTCAAAATACAGTTTCGATATAATGTCAGTGTCATACTTACGTCACAAAGGGTATTCGCCCAAATTAACTGATATTTGAATTAAATTGTAATGAGATCGTAAATTGAAACAAGTGTCAAAATATCAACAACGAACGACGAATTGTTTATTTCAAATTATACGATAATGACATTAGGTTAGCAGAATACTGATTCTGAGTCAATTCAAAATATAATCTAATTGCGTTCGAAATATAATTTCAATGTCATATAAAATACTAGAATTGCCCCCCTGATGTGTCTGTCTTTGGCATCGTAGCTCCTAAACTAATGGACCGATTATGAAGCGGATTTTTTGTTGAAAACTGATTTGTTGGTGAAAGTTTTAGCTACAATTTATGAAAATCTATGTTGGGCGCTAATTAATTTATCATCAGAATAAGTAGATCTTAATTCTCTGACCTGTCACCAATATAACATATGCCTGATTCAGCCATCAAACAAACATTCGTTTCAGAGGCATACAGTCAACACGTACAAACGTTGTCCTAGTCTTTACTAAAATCCCCGTCAGCTTCGTCACCTTTAACAAACTTAGGTCAATAATGTCTTTAACAAACTTAGGAAGTAGTAATTCTAATAATCGATATATAACATATAGAAAACCTGTTAAAGCAACAAAACATTAACAGTCCTGAAGGCATTATTGACTTTTTTCACAGAAAGAAGAATATTTTGCTGTAAGAATATCAGTTCACCGGGCGACAGATATCATCTTTGGGATGCAAATCAGGCCGTTGAGAATTCATAGCTCAAATGGGGTGGGTGAAGGTAGTTAAGGCAAGAACTCTCATATTTATTTATATGAACTATTTTGTCGGTCATGCCTACTACTTTTTACCATTAATTTTTATGAAAATCTTTCATGTAGCTTTGGGGAACGTAAGACGCCGTGCTTAAATTCTGTTTGATGTATGTTGGATGTTATTATCCTGAATTAGGTTAGAGACCTTACGCCATCTCACTCATTTATCTCTAGAGAATAAAAGGAGGAGTTTTTAAGGTATATTTGTCTACTAGATCTAGTTCAGATTCCAGATGACAATATCTATATATCGGAATGGTCATCAGTACAGGACGTCAATTGACTACGAAACGGAAGTGCGAAGATTGCGCGCTTCGACAGAGTCTACGCGTCACGTTCGCTACAGTCGAAGAGGGGGGTTGACATTCAACGGAGCAACGACAACTATCACTTCTCTTGGAGACTCCGGGCGGGCAACAAGTACCTAGAAACTGTCACTCGTTGTCGTGTTCAGTAATACAAAATAGTTATAGTCAGTTTTGTTAGATTTGATGTGAACTTATAACGAACTGTGATGTGAAGTGTTGATACCGGCCAAGAATCTAGCAATCCGCCGTCATCAGAAGTGACATCATGGACCAGCGCGACCACAAGGCGCGAGCGAAGGCGACTGCTAACGCTGCTATGTTGGTGAATCAGCTGAGCCTGCAACTGCCACCGTGGTGAGTGTATTTTGCCTGATTTTTTTTTATTGGTACTGCCAATTTTGTTTAGTGGCAGTAGTAGTAAAACATTACGCATTTAATCTTGGAAATGTCATAATCGTTGTGGTGATATCGCCATCACATCGTACCGGGTGTTGTAGGTTCGATTCCTACACGAGACAGTGAGTTGTTGAATCGTTTGACTATTACGGTGTCATAGTTCCCATGGCATAATCTCCTGAATAATCTTCTTTTTAATAGCTTAAAGAAGAAAGACAAAAAATGTGGGTAGTAATGATTTAATTGTGACCTTTGCCGTATTTTAAGTTAGCGTATGGTTGTCTGACTACCACAGTGACCTAGCTATAGCGTAGGTAGCGAACGGAGATTTTGAATTTGATACGCCAGTTAAAAAGAAAGCAGTTATTTTTATTTCCTTCATGCGAGGGTGGCTCGCACTCACGAACCTTGTGATCATATTATACTTGCTTGCAAATAGATTATCTTATCTCGGTCTTACTTTATGGACTGTAATAGTAGCGAGAGTGAGCGTACAGGGCGATTTGCATTGTTCCAAGCAAGTGCGTTTGAGTGAAACGTGCTAGTTATTGTTGTAGTGCAGTTGTTATATTGGTTATAGAACCAACAGCCAGCTTTGGTTGGTTTTCTGCTAAATCTAGAACAATAACTCTGGTCTAGACAGACTGTCCTTCGCAGGGCAGCGGCGCTAAAGTTGGTAAACTAATCGAATCGTACATACTAAGTTCATAGTGTAAGACTGTGCGTTGCTTTTGCTTCTGACTGTGCTGATTTTGTGTAGAACAGCTTGTACCTTTTATTTCTTAAATAGACGTGTGAACTGCAGTGCTGTCTAGACGAGTGCGGTTGGTTGGTTAGTGTAACCTGACCATAGTCAAAAGATATTACTAGCGCCATTATTTTATCGACTCGTGGTGTTGATAATACGTAACGGTTTTCGTTTAAACGTGATCAGAGCCTAAGTAAAAAGTGACACTGTTACTCATTGTAATTCTGAGTTATACAGACAATCTCGATGTTGCAATTACACCTGCTTTATTCGTGTGCATAAATTTTTAACATGGCACATTAAAATGTTTCGTACTCAGATTATTAGATGGCACCACTAGTAAAATTAAATTCAATTTTAATATTTTACGCGTGAACATTACCTACTGTGCTTTTTTTTTAATTCTTGTGATACGCTGGGAATTTTTATCAAGTGCCCCGAGTTCTCAGGCCAATTCCAAGTTATGCTTAGGACGTTTAAGAGTGATAGTGTTTCTAGTAGAAGCTGTTAAACTCGATTATCAGACGTAGAAGAAAATGATTGAGTTATCATCGCAGTGCTTTACGATAATCAGTTTCAGAGATTTTAATTTTCATCGTAGGTAGAACGTTAGTGATGATTGTATGCTTAACTTTATTCTCATTAAATGAGTACTTTGTTAGTCGTTCTTGTGATAATTTTGTGATACCCACGTTACTGTCAGTGTAGATTTGCATAAACTGGATAAGCCATTTGTGCGGCTGCATGTTTAGCCATGCATTGCCGTTGATTGGACCGGTAAAGTGCCTTTCTGGTTAGCCTAGTTTACCCTTGAGCTTTTGTTATTCATAGTCTCCGTTGATGCACAAATAAGACAGTTAGTGCATTGTCATAGTATCACAAACGTTGTCCATCGTCTTGAATGCGAAAGGTCCGTTGCTGTATCGCAAAAAATTAGGTTAGGATAAGCTTCGTATTTAGACTATCCATGACAAAATTATAACGCTATAAAGACTGGTTGGATACTTGGTAGTAAACTCAACATCTATCATCTGTATCAGCCTAGTAAGATTTTCTTATAGTCTGCCATGTGGTAAGGAAAACCTAAGCAACATGGTCAACAAACGTAGTTTAAGATTACTTTGTTAGACGCTCGAAATTATTATCCGGGTGGTGTTGTGTAACCGGATGGAAGTTGAATAGCGTGATGTTGAAGACCCGATGGATGTCAGAGTGTGAGCAGTGGAATTTTATTTTAACGAGTGTGTGTGTTGTTCAACATGTCAGCTTCGAGAGAAACAGTTAGTTGTGATTTTCATTAAAACTTGTAATGATTTTGATCAGAGTACTTTTTATTGCCCACCGACTTGTGCCAGGAATGGCCGAACGACTAGGATTGCTGTTCGAGAATTTTCTCTTAATCCTAGAGCGAAGTACTTTAAAGTGTGGTTGTTGATCGCAATCACGGATACCCTGCTACACAAGTAGCTCTCATTTGATTTTTGATCGCTAATATTATCTACCTCTGATTTCTGTGTCGTATGACAAGAGCGTGTTGCGAGAATCTGAAAGTACACATGGACTGTCGATTGGTTATCTCAGAACTGTAGCCGTTGCCTCTATGTAGCCAAAGGAAATCAGTTTGTCCGAAAGTAGCTTATTGGTTCTCGCCATGTTCGCATTTAGTTTTAGTTTTCGTCAGTGGTCAAATCCAGTTCTGACATGGCTCATTGAGAGTATGGACGGGAGTTACGTTCTGTGCAGTTGTGAAATTGTAAATGAATTTGATAATCGCTTAAAACTTTTTGGGTAATCCTGGTGGCCAGCGCGGCCTGATGGCCGGCGCGGCCTGGTAGCCGGCGCGGCCTGGCGGCCGGCGCGGCCTGGCGGCCGGCGCGGTCTGGCGGCCGGCAGCAAGTGTGGCTTGGTGGCCTGCATAGCCCGTGTGTGGCGCGCGGCCCGTGTTTGGCGCGCGGTCTGTGTCGCGGCCCGTGTGTGGCGCGGGGCCTGAGGAGTCTGGTAACTGGTATATCTAAAGCATATCTGGCTGAAACTGGCAATGAAAGTGAAGGTGGTTTATTAAAGGAATTTGGTTAGAAGATGTAAAGTCCAAAGACCTTAGCTTTAATGTTTTGGTTAACTTGGTTTGAAATATCTTAAAGTATAAAGGCCCATTTGAGGTCACAGAAGTTCTTTACGATGATCGTTATAATCGCACTGCCCATAATTCTAAGCGTAACTGTAAGTACACACTCTTTCTCGCAACCTGTCGTTGCGACAAATGCCTGAAGGTCAAAGTACAACTGACGAAATTGAGGTAGAACAAAGTAATTCTGATATTGAAGAAAGTGTTTAAGGTTACATGATGATCGGATCGGACCGTACCAGAGGCTGACGTGTAGCCGTAGCTCGGTAGAAATCGGCGTCTGCTAACTTAGTAGTCGGTGAGTAGGCGGTATTGCAGTCAGCTCTGGTGGAGGTCGGGTTTCAGTGGCGTTCCCATGTGAGGTTCGCAGAAAGTAGTGTAACTGGAGGTTACTGGGCTATGCATAGCCATGATCACATGTAGAGCTTAAATGTTATGGTTTACTTAGTTTGAAATAATATCTTGAGATACAGCGATAGTGAAATGTCAGTTTTACTTTGAGTTTCCTGATTATTGATTTTGATACTGAAACTTTGTGCCAGAGGATCAGAGCATAACTGACGATCTTAAAGAGAAAAAAATGTGAACCTTAATACTGACGAGACAGTAGAAAACTGGGCTTAGATGTTGATTGGTTGTGTGATTTAATGTCAGAGGTCGGTTTGTAGCCGTAATAGCCGTAAATCAGTACAGATCGGATTGAATACAACTGTGAAGGCAGTTGTCCGTGAGTACACGGTAGGTACGCAGACGACTCCGATGTTTGATTGGCGCAGATAAATGGGTGGCAACCGAGTGACTGGTGTAAGGCCTGGTTTAGTAACTGGAGGTTACTGAACGGTTATGAATCACATGTAGAGCTTTAGTTATTTGATTTGATTATAACGTGAGTCTATGCCCTATGGTAATTGACTGTATTATCAGTAATGCTCTGAATCCAGCTCCTATAATAGAATGTAATGTATGAGGTGATTTTGTAGAAAATTTGATTGGAATCCTAACACTGTTTTGATTCAACCCTTACCTGGGTTAAGTCAGGAGTGACCGAGCATTTCATAGCTCAAATGGGGTGGGTGAAGGTAGTTAAGGCAAGAACTCTCATATTTATTTATATGAACTATTTTGTAGGTCATGCCTACTACTTTGTACCATTAATTTTTATGAAAATCTTTCATGTAGCTTTGGGGAACGTAAGACGCCGTGCTTAAATTCTGTTTGATGTATGTTGGATGTTATTATCCTGAATTAGGTTAGAGACCTTACGCCATCTCACTTGTTTATCTCTAGAGAATAAAAGGAGGAGTTTTTAAGGTATATTTGTCTACTAGATCTAGTTCAGATTCCAGATGACAATATCTATATATCGGAATGGTCATCAGTACAGGACGTCAATTGACTACGAAACGGAAGTGCGAAGATTGCGCGCTTCGACAGAGTCTACGCGTCACGTTCGCTACAGTCGAAGAGGGGGGATGACGGTTGACGTTCAACGGAGCAACGACAACTATCACTTCTCTTGGAGACTCCGGGCGGGCAACAAGTACCTAGAAACTGTCACTCGTTTCTTGTTCAGTAATACAAAATAGTTATGGTCAGTTTTGTTAGATTTGATGTGAACTTATAACGAACTGTGATGTGAAGTGTTGATACCGGCCAAGAATCCAGCAATCCGCCGTCATATATGATAAATTGTTAGAGGCAATTAACGTCAGATGTATAAAATGGAGTATCTAAAAATATCATATATGTCACAAGACCCATCACCAAGCCGAAGTCTACTCGTTGTAGACATCATGCCAAGTTATACTAAGTAAAAATAATGACTGGGAAACGAATTTATATTTAAGTATTCACGTTTTTTAAACCGCAATTAAAAGCGCGCGCGTGCAATGCTCGAAATACCTATTTATCCATGAGGTCAAAGGGCATCTATAGAACATATTAGCGGAGTAAATGCATCGATTCTGTAACTAATTAGCAAAATTGTATTGCAACTTTGAGTTTCAATATCTCCTGAACCAGTAATTTCCCAGGTAAAAAATGTTTGTAGTGATTGGTACAACATGGGATTTCAGTTTTCGTTAAGGGTCTTTTTACACTCTGTATATAGCTATAGGTAATATACTAAATATACTGCCCTGGCTGCATTGTTTACTTCGATTTAAGTTTCGAGTCTTCATGTGTAAATTCAACTGAGATAAGGTAATATAGCTTATGAGGTTAGCGTAATTAAATTAATAGTTTAAAAAACACTAGAAAAACACACTTTTATAAATGCACGTAAAAACAAAAAATAAATTATGGATCGTTCAAGTTGTCTCTATTTCTTCTCTGAAGTGTAAACTATGTGCTTTTAATGATAATATTTGATTGTAAAAGCGTGGGGCGCTAGAACAGGAAAGTCGTTCTTGTTTAACTTGTTCAAAAATCAAGTGAACAGTTGTTACGAGAAGTAGGTTCCACAGATTGGCGCTCTTACTGGAGTTACAGCACGAGTAGTAACTGGCTCTACATTAAACAGTCTGTTCAAAGTACCAGTTTGTCGAACTCGGACAAAACATGCACCATCAGCGAGGAAGACGCCATTCACAGATATTTTTAACGCCTCTTCTTTCAGGAAATTTAGTATATAAGGGTAATGCGGCAACAGTGGCAAAATGTAGAGTTCTTATTCGTGGACGAGATATCTTTGGTTCCCTTTGGTAACCCTTTGGCGGCATAAATGCTACGCTCATGCAGCTTCCTCCAGGAAGGTAGTATTAGTATTTGTTAACAATAAAGTCTTTCTTGTTCAAGCGCCCCACGCTTTTACAATCAAATATTACAATTAAAAGCACATAGTTTACACTTCAGCCAAGAAATAGAGACAACTTGAACGATCCATAATTTATTTTTTGTTTTTAAGTGCATTTATAAAAGCGTATTTTTCTAGTGTTTTTTAAACTATTAATTTATTTTATACTTTTTGGTCTTTGATAAAGATATATTTTTAATATTTATACATTTATTTTAAGTAGGCGAATGAGCCCGCATCCTCTCCGTCTCCACCTGTGCATCTGTATTACATGGTGTTTTATCTGTCAGCTTATAACAATATAGCTCTTCAATCAGGAGACCACTAAGTGATTTTACTCCACTCAGGGCCACATAGGCCTGTCCAGCCGCAAAAGTACGAACCCTAACTGCACCACTGCGTGGTCTACAATATATAATTGGTTTGTTATAACCTTGAAACCTGATCGTGTCCAAAGTCCATTACATGACCTTTCTCACAAGTGCAAACACGACTATGATACGCCAGTGCCTATCTTCCGGCTTCATCATCAGACTTTGATACTTAATCGTACCTAGCCAAAGTTTATGACAAGATTTATCTAAGAAATCCAAAACAGCTATGATACGATTTTCAGATCAGTTTGACAGTACCACATTATTGTATTGTCACCAGAACTACATACAGCTGCCAATTTTCATTACGCTACGACCCTTGGAAGATGGTTAAATTAGTTACCTTAGATTCCATTACATAGTTAGTCATATACATGTCGAGTTCCAGCTCATATCTTCCGGCTCCATCATCAGATCAGTTTGACAGTACCATATTATTGTATTGTCATCAGAACTACATACAGCTGCCAATTTTCATTACGCTACGACCATTGAAAGATGGTTAAATTAGTTACCTTAGATTCCATTACATAGTTACATACACGACAACCTAATAAAAGCGTGTTAAAAATCACGAAGAATGAACAAGTTAGAAGCGTTTCGTCAAAATGCCATTCTTTATGGCAATTATGTTCAGCGCATTGCCGATTTATTTCTGCATAAGCTTGCACTTCAGTCAATACAAAACGAAAATAACCATAATAACAATATATTTATTTAGTTTTAGGTACTTTTACTATTCAATAAACTACTGGTTTTCGTAGTCATTTGGTCTAGCAACAATCCCTTACGTCGTTGCTCTAGAAAGCTCACTCTCACTTATAGCAATAGGATCATCTTTTGGGGAAATTCTTGCCTTAGGTAACAAGTGTTCATAGCCCAAAAACGCTGCATACGAGCAATGTGTGGAATGAAAGAAAGTTGTGTACCTAAATTTAAGTCCTTAAATTTACTAGCATTTCCGTCACTATATATACTAGAAATGGCGCTTTTTGTTAAACGTAACAAACATTTGTTTACTACTGTGTCCGATGTACGAAAAAGGCCTGTGAGAAACCAGTACATAAATAAATTATATATTAAAAATATAACACAGCATTATTAAAAAAGAATGTCTTTGGAATGGCCACAACTATTTATAATAAAATTCCTGATTACTTGAAAAACGAGACTATTCGTACATTTAAAATTAAACTGGTTAAATTACTTGTTGAAAAGTGTTGCTATAAAATTGTAGATTTTCTAGAGGAAAAATTTTAATTATGCATTATTTTTTCTTTTATTCATTTATATCGAATTAATTCTGATACTTCATTGACATTAATTTTTGCCATTTTCTATTATATTGACATTATATTGACCTATCACTCATTCCAATTGACATTACATCTTTTTGATATTTTGATCTATAATCATGTGATCATTTAATTTTAAATTCAATTTCTATTTCATTTAGCCATTTTATTACGTAATTTTCACTGCCTATCTAAATTTTTAATAATTGTGCGTTAATGTTTATATAATTGTCTGATTTTGTCTTAATTTGTTATATTCTATCGGTTTTTTTATTGCTATTTTGTTTTTGCATGCCTATTATGGTAGAATGTAGCTGAACCTTTTTTTATCTGTAATATCTATTGTATGTACCTAAATTCAGAGCAAATAAAGAATCGTTTCATTTCATTTCATAGATAATTAGAATTTTAAATAACTTCTTAGTATCTTGTTATAAAACTCAAAAATTAATCTCAAAAATATTCTTGCGAGTTAGTGATGCTATCTCGAGATCATCTTAAGTAAATAAAAAAAAAAATCTGTTCTAGTTAATGATCAAGGAACCAATTAAAATACAAGCTGACTGCAAGAGCAGGTAGCTTAATTGCAATATTCAATGATAGGTATCCATCTAGATCACTTTCGTAGCAATAGTTGCTATTAAACTGTCATACACGTAATCGAATTCCTTAACAAGACTGTAGAGCCTCCTCAAATAGACCTAGACAAACTGAACGGCTTGGTACCTATTATTAAATAAACAAAGCCCTTTTCCGCAATTTACATTTCCGAAGGCAATTTCATTAGTCCACAAGTTATTCGCTCTAGGGAACGAGACTATCCGACTGAACTATGATTCGACCAATTACAACCGTTTTGATTACATACTAAATTATATTTAGGATCCTGTTGTGTGTAGTTAGTTGTTTATTCTGTACTAGTTCATGTTTGGCCGGCGAATAAATTTGAAGAAAACATTGATACAGGTTCCTGGTTAATTGTGTAACCATGTCATTTTTCCTGAGAAGCTGTAAATGCAGTAGGATTTTTTTAAAGTCGTACGCACGACTATAAAATACGCAAGAATATGTGTATGTGTTTATACACGCAATAAGAATTTATTACATTGAGTAAGTTTTAATACTTGAAATAATTCGTTCATACTCTACAAAATAACGACACCTACCAGCAATCAACGTAATTTTATTGAGACTCTCTCGAAGTCCAAACTCTCGAAACACCTGATCTTGTGTTGTTATATATTAATCGAATTAATATCAATATTTTATGCAATAAAGCTGTTGAATTTTTATACAATATGAATAGTTAGAATAACATTCTCAGATAAAATGGCAGATAAACTTTAATTGAGGATGTTTTGTATATACATATATCCATTTCTCAGGCAACCCATATTACGGCTACTTATAATAAAAAGAAAAGAAACACTACTGATATTTTTACTTTACATATTACAGCAGTTCGCGACTACACTAAGGTCGAGATACAAAAAGCTCGGTGTAACCTATTCAACTAAAACAAAGGTCTTCAAATGTATATGGTGCGAAATAAAGGTACTGTTACGCGGGACCGGGAAAATGTATTTTTAAAAAATCGGCCAAGTGCGTGTCGGGCCACGCGCAATGTAGGGTTCCGTAGTTGCCCATAATGGCCATTATTGATAAGCACTTCTGTTTCACATGGGACTAAAAACGGGCCCACATTGTACCCCGTAGTACATTACATACCAAAGTACGTATATCTTTAAAATTAAGCCAGCGCTCCCAATGTAAACCCACAGAAATAGGTATTTATAAGTTAAACGACGATTACTCATAAACTAGTCTATTTAGCCGTGATAGTTTTCCTTTTAAATTCGTGATATGTACTACATTTGTGATTTTTTTCACCTCTTCCAAATTAATAGTTTAGCCGGCAGAGGGGGGGGACACTTGAGTATATTTTTTTTTTCCCTTCAAAGCTTGATATTTGACAAACCAATCACTTGATCGAAAAATTATTTGAGCAAGCTAATAATATTTTTTTAAAACCTATCCAATGATACCCCACATAATAGGGTACTAAACCAAAAAAAAATTCAACCCCACTATATATGTAGGGGAGATACCCTTAAAAAAATATTTTCCTAAATTTTTTTCTACAGTTTTGTTGCAATATCTTAGGTCTATATTCATGTCATATATCAGCTTTCTTGCACCAGGCGTCTTTGAGCTAGGCTGCGGACGGACAGACGGACGGACATGACGAAACTATAAGGGTTCCTTGTGGACTACGGAACCCTAAAAAGATATTTGAACTAGCTAAAATTATTTATTGGAACACGGTACACACACGTAATATTAGATATAATATTAGATATGGCATAAACTGGATTTAGAAATAGAACTGGTACAAATATTTAGAATTATTAGCCTGGCACACTAAGGATATAGTAGAACTGTTCGCGTTAGATGATGGATGCAGACTCCGGTTGAAAGGGACTGAATGAATAATGAAGGCAAAAGTGCTGACACGGAGATTTAGGCATTGGTAGGGATTTGTGATGAGTAGTATGGATAGGCAAGTGTGTTAGTATTTTAGGGTTCAAGAGGCGTTTCTAACAGCCCCCCGATTTAGAGTAAACTTCACGGTAAAAATGAAGTTTACGGGAAAGGAAAGAAATAGCAAGGAATACGAGTTGCGAATACGAAGAGTAAGGTGATGTTATAGTGGGAAGTTCAACTTCATCATTTTCGGGTTCAGGGATAGGAGTTTCACGAGATTTTAAAATTTTCCTGAGTATCCCAGTTTCACAAATTAAGAAAATAGTACAAATTAAGACTAGAATTAGCATTACATAGATTGTGGAAGTATAGTACTTTTCGTAGAGTACAATATGCGGTTATTCAATAAATTACTACTACTTAGTAATACTAAGTAATACTTACTTTACTTACTTTTACTTACGTAATAATACTTACTAATAATCTTACTTTAGTAATAATCTCTGTTTCACAGGATGCAGTTGCGACAGTAGAATAGGATATCGGAGTGTTACACAGGTAATGTTCATGGTTTATCATTTTACAATCGTTTAGATTATTAAGTTTACAATAAATGGACTTATCTTTACTTATACCTATATACTTAGTAGAAGGAACAATAGTAGTATAAGGTACAGGGTTACGAGGTTCATAGGGTACTGGACAGGGTAAATTATGATACAAGTGGAAATTTGTGGGATTGACTAATGGAATGTCTAGGATGAAAACTATTTTGTTTTCGTTTTCATAACAAGATATAGAAGACATATTTATAATGATATGTATATTATTTAGGCTTAGAAGAACTGGAAGGCGTTTAGAATTTGGTATGAATCTATAATTATTAATCAACTCAGTATAGAGTTCTTTAGGCGTTAGAATAGAAGGGTAAAGTATATTTGATTTACTAAACATTATTGAGCTTATAATATCTTCGACTTTGAAGGATAGTGTTAGAGACTATTCTCTATCATGGAAATTAATTCTAGGATACCTGATCTTATTCCTAATTCTCTGGCGATAAAAGTTAGATTTTTAAAGACCGTCGATGGCGACATTTAATTCATGCTCGTTATGATTTATAGTATAAATGGTTTCGTTAAAAGCTTTGAGAGTTGAGGTAGTAATGAGGATATTCTGTTCTACTAATGACGCTAGTTTCTTTTGATCGGACTCAACTTCTTGGATGGCATTATTATACCGGATAGCGTCATCTTCGTCCATGGTTCCTAATAACTTTCTCGAAATAGATACTATGATAGATAGGGGTGCGCCTCTCCGAGATTGGTGAGGGACATGGTAAAGGATAGATTCAGTGTTACGATATAGGTCTTCAAAGCGAGTAATTAGGGGTTGAAAGAGATTGAAACATTCTACGTTATCTAATGCATTATCATTTTCACAAAGTGATTTAGAAATGTTGAGAATATAGTATAAATTATCTATATGTGGGAACAGGTAAGATATATCTACTGGTATTACTACGCTAAGGTAACTATCAACTAAATTTAACGATCCTAAGGGGTCGAAATATATTCCTGAACTGTTTGTCAGGGGTTTGACGAATTCTTGACCCGTTGAAGGGTTGCTGTAAGAGAATAGAATAATGATATAGTGAACTAATGTTCAGTACTAGATCTAGAAGCGAGTTTCACCTCATCATAGTGATGGGTGACGTGCCTACGGTTTATTAGAAGGGTTAGTGTATTTCTGCCGTTTATCTTCACGACTTTGTAAGGGCCTTTCCACACTGGCGATAGGGCTTTGCGCAGTCTTACATGATTTTTCAGGTAAACGTAATCGCCTACTTTACATTGAATGGGACGTGAGTGATTGTCATAATATTCCTTGGATCTTTCTTTTGACTTTTGAATATTTTCGAGAGCTTTGTCTCTTGAGAGTTTGAGTCTATGATGAAGGAATTTTACATATTCAGGGTATGTTATTTCTGGGCGTAGTTCGTAGATAGAGTCAGGGATGAAGGCTTTGTGGCCGAATAGGAGTTCGTAAGGGGTAAAATTGGTTGACGCATGAACAGAGGTATTATAGGCTAACATTGCCGTGAAGACGAATTTATGCCAATCGGTATGATTCTCATTGACGTAGGTTTTGAGAAATTCGCAGGTTCTCTTGAACATCTCTGCGGTAAAGTTGGTACCTTGGTCGGTTAAGATAGTTTTTGGGATGCCGAATAGAGAAATAAAGTGTACTAAGCACTCGCATGTGTCTTCTGAGGTAGCATTAGCGATAGGATAGGCAAATGAGAATTTAGTAAGGTCATCTTGCATAGTGAGTATGAATTTTAATTGTTTTAACCCTGCTTCTGGCAGAGGGCCTACGAGATCCATGCTAAGGCGTTCAAAGGGTTTGGTAGAAGGCTTTGTCTGAGGGCTTTATTACAGTGTGCAGTTTTTTATATAGGTCTCGATATCTGAACGCATGTTTTTCCAGTAGTATTTTTCCTTAATTCGGTTTAGCATTCGGGCTGTGCCGAGATGACCTGCAATAGGGATATCGTGGTTTTCACGAAAGATTTTATGTATTTCTGAGAGGGTTGGAAGTGTGAGAGTATTGTGATAGGCATTGATGCTTATATTAGTGTTATTAAAGATATAGCAGAACATATTGTATATTTTTGACCTGATATGTTTATCGAAAGGATCGCGGAAATCAGTGATAGCTATTTCTAAGCTTTCGTTGGTTAGAGATAAGGATATAGCAAGGAATTGATTTTTAAGATAGATAAATAGATTCATAGGAACAGTTGTCGAAATGGTATACTTTGGTAAATAGAAAGTAAATAGTGGATCCTTTGTGCTCAAATGATACAAACGTATTTAAGGTTCTTTCCCTATTTAGGAATTCGCTAGGATCTGGGACGTTGTTTAGGATTTCTTCGATAAACGGGTTAGAAGTATCAAGGTCGATTGAGGTAGGAATAACGATGTGTTTGCTAGGAGTTTTAAGAATACTTTTGTTAAATTCGAAGATTTTAGTATTACTATTAAATTGTTTTTCTGACATGATTTTCAGGAATTTGCTGTAGTTTTCATCAGAAGGAGGAATGGGATTAGCAGGAAAAGAGTGGAAGCAGAAGGTTAGTGAGGATTTAGAACGGGTTTAGTGGATTCAGTGGGATCAGCGGATTCGGCGGGAGGAAGCAGAGGATTGGAATTATCAGGTGAGTGATTATTGCTTTCAGGATTTAGGATATCTGATAAAGCGTCGTCGTTGTCTAACAGGTCTAGCGAAGGGACTTCGTTAGAGCCAAGAGGAACAGAGGGTATCTGGATATTGAGGTCGTCAAGAGTTACAGGGCTAAACGCAGGTGATGGATATTGAATATCTTGACGGGAGGTAGAAGGAATAGGATTATCGTATGGATTTTCTATTGAGTCTTGAGTTGGTTGTACAGGATTCACTGGGAATCTGGATAGAGCATCAGCATTGCTGTTGATTACGCCTTTCTTGTATTCGATTTTGTAATCAAACTCTTTTAGTTTTAGACGCCATCTGACTAAACGGGAACCTGGGTCTTTACAATTGAAAAACCATTTTAATGGCCTATGATCAGTGACAATAGTGAATTTATGACCATATAGATAGGGACGGAAGGTTTTTGTTCCAAATACGATGGCTTAGCATTCTTTTTCGGTTGTGGAATAGTTAATTTCGGCTTTATTTAGTATTCTCGAAGCATAAGCTATAGGGCGGTCTTTATCTATATCCCCTTGAGATAGGATAGCGGAGATAGCATAGTTAGACGCGTTGCAGGTTAGGACAAAAGGTTCAGTGAAATCAGGGTAAATAAGGATAGGAGCAGAAATGAGTTTTTCTTTTAATTCGTCAAACGCTTGTTGTTGCTCGTTTGACCAGGAGAAAGTGATGTCTTTTTTTAGTAAAGCAGTTAGGGGTTTGGCGGTTTTGGAGAATTCAGGGATAAAACGACGATAGTAAGAGACTAGACCTAGGAAGGATTTGGTATCTTTTGGACATTTAGGAATAGGAAACTGTGTTACAGCCTTGATTTTGTCTGGATTTGGGCTTATGCCTTTGTCACTAATAATATGACCAAGATAGCCGACTTTTTTGCGTAGAAATTCGCATTTGTCGGGCTGGAGTTTGAGGTTATGTTTACGTAATCTTTCGAAGATTTTAGAGAGCTTTTCGCAGTGATTAGGGAGGTCGTGTGAATAGATAACAATATCGTCGAGGTAAATGTAGCAGTGAATGCCTTGAAGGCCGGCTACGGCTGTGTTCATGAGACGTTGGAAAGTCGCAGAAGCATTTTTAAGTCCGAACGTCATGCGTTTGAACTCGAAATGTCTTTGCGGAACGGTGAATGCGGTTTTAGGAGCGTCCTTTTTTGATATGGAAATTTGGTGAAAACTGGAACAGAGATCGAGAGTGGAAAAGTATTTGCTTTGACCTAATTGGTCTAGGATTTCGTGAATTTGTGGAATTGGGTAACTTTCCCCGATGGTAATATAGTTAAGCTTTCTGTAGTCTATAACGATGCGCCATTTCTTTTGGCCGGAAGAGTCAATTTTCTTTGGGACTACCCATATAGGGAATGACCATAGGAAGTAGAAGGTTGGTTAATGTCTTGAGATAGCATTTTGGAGATGGGTTTCGACTTCCTTTTTGTGGATTTCTGGGAATCTGTAGGATTTGACGTTGATAGGTTCAGAGGGATTAGTATTTATCTCATGCTCTAGTAAGTTAGTGGTAGTAAGTTTGTCGTTAAGTAATTGAAATATGTCTGAATATTGGGAACATATGTCGAGGAGTCGAGATTTTTCTTCGTCGTTTAAATGTTCTGTCTTAAGCATGTTTAGGACTTGGTTTCTGCGAGATGTAGAAGATTTAGTATTATAGGGTTCGGAGTTATAGATAAAGGAGGAATTAGCATTGAAGGGTTGGAGATTTATTTTAATATCGGAATTGATTTCGACTGTGTCTTCAGATGTATTTAATACAGATACGTTTACTCTGTTGTTGTCTTTTACAGTGACAAGGGAATTAGCAATTAGGAGAGAGTCGGAGATATGTTGATCTAGAATGAGTCCTACACGATATTCGGGATTAGTAACTGCACATTCAATTATTCTTTCGGTGCGAGGCGGAATTTTGTAGGTTAGCTCGTAATATTTTAGTCTAACCACGAAATGTCTGATTTGTAATGTACCGGAATTGTAATCAATAATGCCATCTAAGTAATTGAGAAGATCGGTGCCGATGATGTCATCGTAATTCAAGTCTATTTCTTCAATTACGTGGAATATATAAGTAAGATCGGAATGAGCATCTGTGAATAATTTTAATTGGAAATGGCCTGTAGTAGACACGGTTTCGTCACTGGTATTAATACCTTTTAATTGAATGGTTTCATTTTTCAGGGCCGGCATCATGTTCATTGAAGGTCGTTTTACAAGACTAACACAGGAACCGGGGTCAACTAGGAACGAGAGGTCACGATTATTAACTTGGGTTCGGATATTGTACCTACGTGAAGTAGGTATCGTTTATTAGAGCTGATTTCGTATATAGTAGGGGTTGGAATGGAATTGGCTGAATTAGTGATTTTAGAGGAGTTGGTAGTTGCAACGGATTTGGTAGATCTATTGGTAAATGGAGGTTTAGCAGGTATAAAGCAAGATTCAGTGGACTTGGTAAGTGAATGGTAAGGTTTTGAGGATATAACGGATGCAGTGGGAACAGTGGATCTAGTATGTATATAACGAGACGTAGAGGATGCAGCGGGGTCAGAGGATACAGCGGATGTTCGAGGCACAGTGGATGCAGAGGATCTTGTAGGTATTTTATAGGATACAGAGGGAGCAGAGGATACAGTGGATGTAGGAGGTCTAGGAGATTTGGTAGGATTATTTCGGGATGCAGTGGATACAGAGGATACAGTGGATGTACGGGGCACAGCGGATGTAGAGGATTTGGTAAGTATTTTATGAGATGCAGATGATATAGTGGATATAGAAGGTTTAGAGGATCTAGTAAGACTATCTCGGGATGCAGTGGATACAGAGGATGCAGTGGTACTCCTGATACGGCGGATGCGTAGGATTTAGTAGGAACAGCGGATATAGAGGATACAGAGATAGAGCTTTCCTTCTGGGGCTGGTTACCCTGCGGTGTAGCTCTGGATACAGAGGATTTAGTAGATACAGTGAACTTCGCTCGAATCGCCGTCAAAGACAGACGTATTGTTATGTGCTTAGTACGTTTTATTGAAAAATAATAGTCTAAACCGTAAATCAGTGTATAAAACTTTAACCAGTGTGTGTATTACTAAAAACCTTACAAAATAGTGCAAAAACCGTAACAGTACACAAGGAATAGAAAAAGTTATAGATAAAAATAAAATCGAAACTTTTATAAAGTGACGGTCAAAGTGTTTTTGTGCAGTGTAAATGACTTTCAAATACGAAAGACAAGGTCAAATCTTCTTTTAAGCTCACAAGAACTTTATACATAGGACTGACTTTTTTACAATCTAAGTTAGTGTTGATTTAGCGTTGTGAGAAGTGCGATCGCCTCACACGTTTAGGTTATATCAAGTTCGATTCCGATATAAACTATTATCTTTTTGTCATTTTAAATCAACATTTATTGCTTTCTTTTAATTTTTAAATATCAACATCTTTTTGATAAAAAATGAAGTGCTACGGTTGCTTAAAAATTTCCAAGGACATAAATAGTATAAAATGTTCCTCTGTTACATGCGAAAAACATTTTTGCTCACTGTGTATTAACACAGCTAATCTATCGGCCGAGAAAAGAAAGAACTGGAGATGTCCTGACTGCTGCGCCATAAAGAAGAAAGGTGGGGACAATAGCTCAACCCCTGTGCGCTGTACTGATGAAAATATCACAATAAGAAAGAAACATGATGACAACGTTGGAGACAATCAGTACAGTGAGGTAAAGGAACTTACAGAGGAAGTCCGTCTCCTTACGCGGGAAATTTCCTCGCTAAAAGGACGTCTGGAGAGCGCCACGACCTCACTTACAAGCTGCCAGGAAAGACTAGACGAGTTAGCGTCAACCATAGTTTCCAATGATGCACGAATAAAATGCCTGGAGAACCGTGATAAAGAGGTTAAACTGCTTGAGAACAAAGTAGTATTGCTACAACAGCAAATAAATAATCAATCCCAACAACTTTTGCGCAATGATCTGGAGTTATCAGGCATCCCCGAATGCAATAACGAAAACCTTCACCATATTGCTATGTTAGCAGCCAAGAAAGTAGGTGTGGATGTAAAGGACTGTGACATCGATTGGGTGACCAGGGTTGGGCCTCACGTTAAACGCGCCATCAATCCTGATAACGACACACACTTCTCGAGACCCATAGTTGTTCGATTATTATGTCACTGCCACCGCGATCAAATACTAAAAGCTTCAAAATCAAGGAAAAATATAACATCTTGTGACCTCGATGTACCTGGTAAATCTAATAAAGTCTTCTATAATGAGCGACTCACGAAGGACAACAGACTGCTTTTTCGTGCGGCACGTGCTAAATCTAAAGAACATGGATATTCCTACTGCTGGGTCACTCATATGGGAATATATTCATCAAGCAACGGGAAGGCAAACCGGCCCTCCATATACGCACGTTGGGTGATCTTTCGCGTATATTCGACACCACTATGGAAAATTAACCTAAGCAGCTTAGAATCTACGCGTATCTTCATGCCACATAAAAAGTTTAGTTTATATGAATTAAGTAAATATTTATTATATTCTTGCCTATTTTACCAATGTAATAGAACTAGGAATCCGTGTTCTTTTGTACTTAGTGATTGTCATGTAATTATCCTCATAAACAGATGTGCTATAATGTTTTTAATAATAACACCTTATTGTAACTCAGTGCAAGTGTTGTTTGGCGGTTCCATAAATCTTAATGGTAATGTTATAAAGACTGTACTCTGTGGAAGTTTTAACCATGAATAATAATAGTATAGTTCACGAATTAGACTCGATATGCATAAACTGCCATACAATTCAAACGCCTGAAGAAATAAAATCGGCAATCACATCGAAATACAATTTAAAAAAAACTCTCGTTAAACATTAGGAGTTTGAACAAAAATTTTAATCATCTGATCGTAACGTTGGAAAGATTCTGTATTTCTTTTGATGTTATAATTCTCACGGAATGTTGGCTCGATGAAGGAACTATAATACCACAACTCTCTTTTTACAATTCCTATTATACAAATACAAAATTAAATCAGAACAGTGGAGTGGTAGTGTATTTAAGGGACACATTGACCGCTTGCGTGACGGAGCCGGATGTAATGGATGCAAATTGTTTGCAAATGGAAGTATCAAATAATATTACTATACTAGGCATTTACCGTCCGCCATCGTTTAAAAATACGAATAACTTTTTGTGCTCTCTTGATCATGTACTAGAAAATCTTTCGAATAGAAAAACAACGTTGATTATAGCTGGTGATATCAATATTAACCTGCTTTCGGCAACAAGTAGCCAGGACATAGAATACTTATGTCTCATGGCGGAACATGGACTTTACCCTGCTATAACCAAACCAACAAGAAGTGATGCATGCCTTGACCACATCTTCATTAATAAAGTACAGAATACCATGGGAGTAGTGTGCTTTTCAGATATAACTGACCACCACATGGTAATACTCG
Organism: Euclidia mi; assembly: GCA_944739405.2. Taxonomy (NCBI): domain Eukaryota; kingdom Metazoa; phylum Arthropoda; class Insecta; order Lepidoptera; family Erebidae; genus Euclidia; species Euclidia mi. The sequence goes on along the minus strand of OX123188.2, from coordinate 30,940,795 downwards.
GCTTTACGGTAAACACAGAAAAACCTAAATATCGTGATAGAACCATAATGAAACGTAATGTGGAAGCTATAAAGTCTGAGCTTCAGGCAGTGGACTGGTCGGTATTGCTCGACACCAGTGATCTAAACCTAAAGGTAAGCAACTTTTGCAATAAACTTACTGGAATAATCGACAAGCACACGAAAATAGGTCGCATTAGCCACTCTAAATATAGCATACAGCCATGGATAACTCCCGGACTAATCCGCTGCATGAAAAATAAAGACAGATTACACACAAAATCACGGAAGTTCCCAAATGATATGGTTTTACATACTATTTACACGCGGTACAGGAATTTCTGTAATGGTTTATTACGTAAACTTAAAATAGATTACGAAAATAAAGAGCTCTCTAGCAGCACAAAAGACCCCAAGAAAATGTGGAAAGCCATAAAAAGCATATGCCATTTGAAAAAAACTAATAAGGAACCTCACGAACTTTTATCACTTCAGGGTAGCTCAAGTCCCAAAAATGCTTTGAACATATGCAATGACTACTTCTCCACCGTGGGCGAAAGATTGGCAGATAATATCCTAGCGAAAATACAATTAGATCAGGGTATTTTGGCAACACAAATTTGTCGTAAGGGTATACTAAATTCATTTTTTCTACAACCAACCGATGAGCATGAAGTGCAGTCATTAATCCTCTCCTTACAAAATACGAAAGCACCAGGTATTGACGGCCTTACTAATGCCCTCCTAAAAGAGATCATGACCGAAATTTTGCGACTCCTGACGGGCATTTTTAATCACAGCCTAGAATCTGGTTTATTTCCCGACAGCTGGAAAATAGCCTCTATTGTACCTATTTTTAAGGGTGGAAATAGAAATGCCATAGAAAACTACCGCCCGATTTCACTATTGACTGCCTTTTCCAAATTACTTGAGAAGATTGTAAACAAGAGACTTGTCAGGTATATTGAATCAAATAATCTTCTATCTTCCAGACAATTTGGTTTTAGGAAGGGTATGTCCACGGAGGAAGCAGTCACATTATTGACGACAACAGTATGCAACCATTTTGACAGAAACAAAGCTAGCATAGGCATCTTTTTGGATTTGGCAAAGGCCTTCGATACCGTATCACTACTATATTGATATCGAAACTGGACAATCATTTTGGTATCAGGGGCATAGCTCTAGACTGGTTTAAGAGCTATCTGTCTGAGAGAAAGCAGTGTGTCAGAGTTGGTGACTGTGAGAGTGAACTTCGGACTACAACCTTCGGTGTACCTCAGGGCAGCATTTTGGGGCCTACCCTATTCATAATGTACATGAATGATATTCATGACAATATCAATTCGGAAATAATATGTTACGCGGATGACACTGTTATTTTGTATAACGGATCTACTTGGATGGAAGCCTTCTCAAACGCTGAAAAGGGAATGAAGAGAGTAAATACATGGCTACAGAATAATTTGCTTACTTTGAATGCCAAGAAAACTAAATATATATGTTTCCACAAAACCTCAATTTCAGCTCCAAAAAGTAGCAGTGTTATTCAAATTCATGAGTGCTCTGGACGAGGCCGCAAGTGCGACTGCGAAGTATTGACAAGAACGGACGCGGTTAAATACCTTGGCGTAACGATAGATCAAAATCTAAATTTTAAAGCGCACATTAGCTCCCTGTCAGGCCGAGTGCGAAAAAGTGCAAACATAATTAAATTGCTTCGTTCTTCGGCTTCGCTTGACACTTTAAAATCGGTATACTTTGCCTTGAGTCAGTCACTGATCTCGTACTGCATTACCTGCTGGGGAAGTGCTGTAAAGACTGTAATGATTTCAGCAGAAAGAGCACAAAGATCAGTCTTAAAAACAATGCTTAAGAGACCATTTCGTCACTCTACAAAAAAGCTATACGAAGAAGCTAAATTACTGAATGTACGACAACTATACATCTTAAAAACAACTCTTGTTGTTCATAGAAAAGTACTTAGTTCAAGCGATTACAGCAACCTACTGATGCGCCGGGTTTTTAAGCTACCAATACCACCCATTAACACAAGTTTCGCTAGGCGTTTTAGTCCATTTGTAGAACATTATATTTATAATAAAATAGTCACTGCATGTGATATTAAACTATGCTCCATTAAACAAGCTAGGCGTGTGGTTACAATGTGGCTAATGTCACTGTCATATGACTTAACCGAGAGCCTTCTGGTACATTTGTCTTGAAAAAGAGTGTATACATGTGCATTTATAAGATAGTACTATAAGTTGCTTTTTTATAGTTTTTATTTCTGTGTTATTATTTTTTATTTTTTATTTATTATATTTAGTTACTCATTGATTATTTTTATACGATTGTCCTGCTTTATTTTAAAATCATGCTCTATTTGTAGTAAAGTATCTATTATATTGTTACTAAGTTTAGTTCTATAGTGTTTAAGCCTAATCCATCATTTATGTTAATGATAACGTCGATCGAGCGCAATGTATGCATGTAACCAAAATGGTAATCGTTATCGGCACCCACAGGACAGGCTTGCCTAGTGTGGGGCCACCGGGTAATGCTCAAAATTGTAAACTTAATTGGCAATAAACAGTTTTTATTATTTTATTTATTTTATAAGCTTCCCTTTTGGGGCTGATAACCCGGTGGTGTAGCTCTTGATACAGTGGATTTAGAAATGATTGAGCTTCCCTTTTGGGGCTGGTTACTCTGTGGTGTAGCTCTTGATACAGTGGATTTGGAAATGATTGAGCTTCCCTTTTGGGGCTGGTTACCCTATGGTGTAGCTCTTGATACAGTGGATTTAGAAATGATTGAGCTTCCCTTTTGGGGCTGGTTACCCTGTGGTGTAGTTCTTGACACAGTGGATTTAGAAATAATTGAGCTTTCCTTTTGGAGCTGGTTACCCTGTGGTGTAGCTCTTGATACAGTGGATTTAGAAAGGGTGTCATTATGAAAGGATTGAGATGATTTTGAATGGTTTTGGGGCTCACGAGACACCGTCGTGAGCCCTCTATTCGTTTAAAGGAAGGTCTTCCTCGTAGGTAGAGTCGTCTTGGGTGTAGTGGACCCGATTGTGGACGTTTGGACGTTGGGGAGGACGAGTCATGTTCGGGTTAGAGCGTTGGGGGTAGCTGTTGTTGTTCCTAGCCCTGTTGTTGTTGTATTCGCGCTTCCGACAGACGTCTATGGTATGCCCTACGTTCTTACAATATCAACACGTAGGTGGCGTAGAGTTGGACCACTGACCAGCGTTGTGGACCATTGGTTTAGGACGATCTTGGGAATTAGAAGGTTTTTGTGAGTATTGATTTTGATAAGGGTTACGTTTTGATAGTAGCATTTGTATTTTTTCCTCGGATATAGCATAGTTAATAGCTTCGTTGAGCGTAGAAGGACTTTTCATGCGAACTAGATTGCCGATTTTGGGTATAAGACCCATTAGGAAAGAGTGTAAGGCTAGATCTTCCATAGCGGAAGTCTTCCCTGACAGCTCTGCTTTTTTCTTATTTGAAAGAGTGATTTCTGTAAGAATTTGAGCGAGACACGTTTCAATTTTGATTGAGTATTGGCTGACCGACTCACCCGGCGATTGGTGAGTTTCTTGTAATTCACTGAGTAAGTGAGCGTAATGTTTACGCTCGCCGAATTGCGATTATAAGAAAGAGCTAAGTGACTCCCAGCTGTCGAAATCTTTTATTGAAGCAGCGAATTCAGCTTTGCCCTCAAGCCGGCAAAGTATGAAATTTAAAAGGATTGGTTTTTGAGTTGTTGAAGCTAATCGATATGCGTTTTCGCAGTTATTTATAAAGGAATTTAGTTTATCGCAAGACCCATCGTAGGGAGTAGTGAATTTGAATAGTGTATTAGTATATCGTAGGGTTTAGTGAATTTGAATAGTGTATTAGTATCGATACGGTCAAGGAAAACGGTTTCTTCCTTCTTTGTCGTCATTGTTCACAGCTAAAAATAGTACAAAGAAACACAGAAATACACAAAGGCAATGGGAAGATATAGAACTTATAGTGAGAATTAGAACAAGGGGTTATTTATATAGGACAAAGCTTGACTAAGATTTGGTATAGTGTTACAATGTAAGTAACAATGGAGTTTGTTGTAGCTCGATGCGGCGACGGTCGGGCGGCCGGAACTGATAACGATGTAGTACTGAGAATCTGGGATTGTAACGCACTGTGTGGACTTTGTTCACTTTATGAATTTGATGATATTTCGATTTTGAAATGGAATAAGATAGCACCGCACTGGATAAAAATGTTTGCACTTACAGGATGCTGGCAACGATGATGAGGAGAATGAACATGGTCACCTCGTGTAGAGTTGGTATGTCCCTTCTTAGGAACCTGGAGCTCGGCGGCCTGTCTGCGGGCCACTCGGAGACTGGAACTCGGGAACTCGGGAGTTGTTCACCGCGCAGTATGCGGCGGATGGACGGTTCGAGAGATAGCGCGATTCTCGAACTGCGACGAATGCGATGCAGAGACGAATGCGAGACGGCGGAGTATTAGCGGAGCGAGATACGGAGACGGACCGGGGATTTCTGAGGAATCCCTTTACGCTGCCACCAAATGTTACGCGGGACCGGGAAAATGTCTTTTTAAAAAAAGATATTTGAACTAGCTAAAATTATTTATTGGAACACGGTACACACACGTAATATTAGATATAGTATAAACTGGATTTAGAAATAGAACTGGTACAAATATTTAGAATTATGAGCCTGGCACACTAAGGATATAGTAGAACTGTTCGCGTTAGATAATGGATGCAGACTCCGGTTGAAAGGGACTGAATGAATAATGAAGGCAAAAGTGCTGTCACGGAGATTTAGGCATTGGTAGGGATTTCTGATGAGTAGTATGGATAGGCAACTGTGTTAGCATTTTAGGGTTCAAGAGGCGTTTGTAACAGTACGAAACCAATGATCGTTAATTCGAATCACAGCCCGTCCCCATGCATATATTCATCAGCAACTTTAGAGCGAAAGGAAAACCGTAACACATGCGTCACTAATGAATAAACATAGCATTGATAAACATAGCATTGAGAGATTTAATGGTACCTGTTGGGAGGGAAAGCTGTAGGTATATACCATTATATACAGTCATTTGAATTATAACTTACTGAAAATGTATTCAGTATTTATACGTAGAAACATCTAGCCGGATATCTTAAGGACATTGCACAACAGCTCTTTACAGAATGGTCTCAATATCTGAGTTGTCAAATAGGTATATTATTATAGTATAATTACTATATCTTCAAATACGATCTGACAGACAGCCGAGTCAGTACTTTGATTAAAATTGTTGCTTTAGCATGGCTTTAACTGCTTGCCAGATATTTTAGAGAACCCGATAAGAAAAACCATAAACACAATAATATTGCCGCTATATTTCATTTATATTTTTACTAAACATCATCCTCTTAGCGTTATCCCAGTTTCAATCTGGGGTCCGCTTACTAGTCTAACCGGATTTGGCGGAATATTAGCTATGTTTATTTTGAAGGTACTGACGCCCTGTAACGACTGTCAAAGATCTTCATGACAACCGGGACCGACGGCTTAACGTGCTCTCCGAGGCACGGGACAAGCGATAATTAATAATTCAATACGCACATAACTCCGAAAAGTTATTGATGCGCGCCGTGGATTCGAACCCGATACCCTCTGCATGGCAGTCTGTTGGTATCTCCAATCGGCTATCGCTGCCTTTATATTTTTACTAAACGATTTGTATTATTTACCTACTTTTCCCTCATATTATATCAGATTTTATTATTATAATATATTACTGATTGATATCATGCCTTTCACGAAATTAAGGAAAGTAATAAATATTTAATCCAGCAAAACGAAACGTAAGTATAAACTTATCGCGTATCGAAGCCAGGCCATTTCGGATTTTGCTAAGTTTTTACTGACTATCGGCAACTTGTTAATTAAAATCCTACCGAAGCTTCTAGACTTCGAGTAGTTTCGATATCTGCTGGAGCTACCAAACAATATATTATATATTAAACGCCGCCATATTTTCGACAATATTAATTCTTCTTCTTCTGCTAGTATCTGGAAGTTCCTTGGGACTCTAGGTATTGGCAAACAGCAACACACAACTCCTCAAATTACGATTGGTTTGGATGATTTAAACAACCATTTCTCATCTACTTCTCAACTGGATCATCAAACCAGGCGTCAAACAGTTGACTATATTGCTGGACTTCCCCGTCCTAATATTGAATCTTTTAATTTTTCTCCAGTTGCATCGGGTGTGGTCAATAAGATTATCCAGTCTATTAAATCCAACGCTGTTTGATTCTATCAGCCGTCGCATGATAATCCCTATCCTGGATCATCTCATCCTTCCTATTTCCCTCATTGTAAAATTTTCAATTGACAGTGGTTCTTTCCCCTCCCTGTGGCGTAAAGCCTTTGTTATTCCACTCCCTATTATTATTATTTATTATTATGTATTAATTATTACAGTTTTACAATACATATATTAATAAAGTAGTGCTCCACAAAACCGGTTTAGCGGTTTGACTGTGGAAGAATCATAATACTGTTTTACATACATATTTTAACAAATGTTATGTAACAAATATTTTTTTAGTTTTTGTTTAAATTCTAAGATTACGAACCCTTCTCTCCCTAACCACTTCCGTCCAATCTAAATAATTTGTTTAGTCCTTTGCAATCCGGATTCAGGCCAGGTCACAGCACGACTTCTGCACTCCTCAAAGTGACTGGCGATGTTAGGGCAGGCATGGAGGACACTAAAGTAACTGTGTTGACTTTGGTTGACTTCTCGAACGCCTTTAACACCGTCAGTCACGATATCCTCCTATCTATCCTGTTCGGAAGGCTCCGGTCAAGAGTATGGGACAATAAGCATTTGACTAACAAAACCAAAGTCCTAGTCTACCAGACTTGTATTCTTAGTGTACTCTTGTACGGGGCCGAGACTTGGACTTCCTACGCAAAGCAGGAGCGACGACTCAACACATTTCATATGCGCTGACTGAGAAACATCCTCGGTATTACGTGGGCACATAAAGTCACCAACGAAAGGGTTCTAGAAATCGCTCAGCTGCCTAGTCTCAGCGCTATCCTTAAACAGAAGCGTTTACGATGGCTAGGGCATGTGCACCGTATGGAACACTCTCGGTTACCCCGACAAATTCTTTTAGGGACCGTAGCGCATGCTAAACGAGCTGTGGGTCGCCCTTTACTCCGCTTCAAAGATTGTGTCAAGCGAGATATGAACATCTTTGAAATAGACCACAAAAACTGGGCCAAACTCGCTGAAGACAGAATGGAGTGGAGAAAATGTTTGAAAGACGGGCAGAAATGCCATGATAAAGCCTGGATCGAAACATTGGCAAATAAACGAGCTGAGAGATATAACCGTGATCAAAACCCTCCACCTGTCGCAATACACATCTGCCCTAGATGTGGACGTCCATGTCTGTCACGGATTGGCCTACACAGCCACGTGAAAAAATGCCACGCACAACAATTAACTGCAACCATCATATAACACTCAGCAGATTATGTTTATATCGTCTGACAAGACGCATAGGCCTTTATATTATCCTCTCCTATATCAGGATGTCTCCTGCTGCACTGGAATGGTTCTCATCGTATCTTCAGGAATGCAAGCAGTCTGTTCGCTGTGATGAAATGTCATCCAGTTGGCGAGACATTAGCTCTGGTGTTTCTCAGGGTGGCATTCTTTCTCCTTTACTATTCTCTATTTTTATTAACTTATTAACTCCTAATCTTCGATGTTCGTATCATCTTTAAACTGATGACTTGCAGTTGTACTCCCAAGCGAGAGTGGAAGATGTAACGGTGGCCATTGATGATATGAATAGGGACCTTGAGTCTATGATGGACTGGTTTAGCCGTTAACCCAACAAAATGCCAGGCCATTATTGTAGGCAGTCACCGCTTAATACCCAGGATAGACCTAAATACTTTACCACCTATTATGTTTAATGGTTTGGTTATTCCATACTGTACAACCGTAAAAAATCTAGGCTTGCACATGGATTCCACTCTCAAGTGGCAAGCGCAGGTGACTAAAGTTAGTCAGAGGGTCACTGGAACTCTTAGAGCTCTTTACCGGTTCAAGAATTTCCTTCCTTCCCAGACCAAGACAATGCTTGTGCAAGCCTTAATATTTCCCACAATCGACTATGGTGATATGTGCTATTATGACCTGAATGCAGAATATCTCAATAAATATGACCGACTTCTCAATAACTGCATTCGATTCATTTTTAATCTTCGTAAGTATGACCATGTCTCTACTTATCGTTCAGAACTTAATTGGTTGCCTATTCGTCAACGCCGGTGCTTGCGTGCTCTCACTACTCTCTTCATGATTCTTAAGTATCCCTCTCTTCCTTCTTATCTTTCCGAGTATTTCCAATACCTATCATCTACAGATGAGAAAGACCTTCGTTCTTCGCAGAATCTTCTTCTTTCTTACCCCAGTCATTCTTCTGGGTTTGTCAACTCTTCCTTTGTTGTACAGTCTATCCTACTCTGGAACGCGCTCCCTCTTGAAATCAGATTGTCCACCAACCGTTATGCATTTCGAACGAAGGTACGAGAGCTTCTTTTGAAGAGATTGACGGAATCAGCTCATCACTCTCATCCATTACTATAAGTATTTATGTATTTTGAAATTAAACTACAGTTTACGGATTTTATCGCGTTGTATTGGTTTCACTAAGTTATTACATTTGAAACTAAAGATCTAGAAACTATATTTTTAATTTATTACTAGCCGACGTTTCGAATTCTTTACAGAATTCATGTTCACGGCAGACTGAGGTGATATTTGTCTTTTTCTTGAATGTATAAGTTATCTCAAAGTACCCGAACATTTTTCAACGACTGGTGTTACTATTTACGCAGAATGAGCTCACAGTGTCCTTAGGTTTCTGGTGACTTTGTCCTTCTTGGGTTTCATTAGCCTTATGACAGGGTCCCAAGCTGGAGGAACATTCCAACAACCATCTTCCCTATTGCTTAATTTCAATGTGTAACATTCGCGTAAACCCAAGCTATATTTATGTATTTGTTATGTATTTATATTTAGGTATATATATATATATATATATATATATATATATATATATATATATATATATATATATATATATATGTTGTGTATGTATGTTTAGATGTATATATGTATGTATATTTGGATGTATATTCTTTATGTATGAATTCTATCCCTTTATTATAATATATATTACATAATTATTATTACTAAACGCTAAAATGCACCTACCACTTTTATCTCTGCTCCACCTTAAGGTTGACAGGTAGAAAATACCATATGGCATTATGTCCAACCATGTACACCTTGTTTGTGCAAAATTTAAATAAATAAATAAAATATACTTAGTTATAAAAATACCTTATTTGCTATATTTATTTTATGAACAGCGTCTAGGCAGCGATAGCCGAGTGGATATACCAACAGACTGCCATGCAGAGGGTATCAGGTTCGAATCCACGGCGCGCACCAATGACTTTTCGGAGTTATGTGCGTATTGAATTGTTAATGATGGCTTGTCCCGTGTCTCGGAGAGCACGTTAAGCCGTCGGTCCCGGTTGTCATGAAGATCTTTGACAGTCGTTACAGGGCGTTAATACCTTCTAAATAAACTTACACTAGTCTAAACCATAGAACATCGCTATCCCTTTGGGTTGCGGAGGTCAGACAGGCAGTCGCTCCGTGGAAAAGCTAATATTCAGCCAAATCCGGTTAGACTAGAAAGCGGACCCCAGACTGAAACTGGAATAACGCTAAGGGAAAGAAGATTTTATGAACAGCTTCTACCTTTTACAATTAAATTGCAGATCTCAAAGTCGACGCATTGGAGACACACACATGCGGGATCTGATAATGACATTTCTTCGCAAAATTAATTTGGAGAGAATAATTTCGTCACGATTGTAAGTACTTTTACGTAACGAAAGCATTCATTTCAACACGCGAATATACTTATTCAGCAAGTAATTTTCTTACAGTTAATATAATCGTACAGCCTTGTATCGGGGTTCACAGGCTGATCTTCTTCTTGGTATTTCGATGCACACTCAATGGCACCAGTATTTAAAAACAAATTGGCCGAAGGATGCCATAAAACTAAGTTACCAAATTATTTATACGAGTGTTATAGGCATTGCTATTTGAGTTTAAAGGAAACCAATAAAACCATGAATGTAGAATTATTATGTTACTACTTGGTAATACAATGGAATATGAACATAATTATTACTTTCTAAATTGCATTAAAACTATCTTTATTACATTTGAATAGATACTTAAAATCGTGCTTATGCGTTTTTAACTTACGATGTTACTGTTGATTTACAAAGTGTCTGAACCTTTACACATTTTAATCTATACTTAATATTATAAAGAGGAAAAGTTTGTATTTTTGTTTGAAATGGATAAACTCAAAAACTACTGGACCGATTTTAAAAATTCTTTCACCATTAGAAAGCTACATTATCTGCAAGTAACATAGGCTATATTTTATTTTAGAAAAATAGGGATCCGTAAGATATTTGGGTTTTTCGGGTACTCGAAGAAGTTCCCTCAGGACGCGGGTGAAACCGCGGGAAACGGCTAGTTAAATATATTTGCGGAAATTTAAGTTTTTCACCTATCCTTTCAGATCAATGATACATATTTTTATTCTTCATTTTTAGTTTAGCTATACACACAACACAAAAAACCTTTGGAAACGCCATCCGAAATATATATAGATGGGTCCATAGACACTAGAATGACATATGAGCTCGGAGCACCCTACCACCCTACCATCAACTGTTTCAAATATTTGACGTCACGGTGAGAAGATGTAGCGACCGTCCTAAGCAAACAACAGGAGACCCTCGAATAAGATCGATAATATCGCGTCAGACATGACATGGCTCTGAATTTTGTATAATAAATGCAGTTACGGGAACTTATTTTTATATTAGACTAGAAGATGCCCACCCGTTTTGCCCGATCCCGTGGGTATTTCGGGCAATCCCTTTATAGTGCACCTCTACGGTCCCTAAGGAACATACATGCCATATTTCAGCTTCTTGTGCCCAGTAGTTTTGGCTGTGGTGTGTCTGTCAGTCAGTCAGTAACGCAACGATTTTATATATACAGATTTTTGCATTTGCAGAAAGAATTCATGGATCAGCCAAAATTTTCCCTTTTGTTTGAGGTGGATAATATGATGCTATATGGCCTATGATATAGTGCACGTCTCTAGGCTGAGATAAGGTAGTATAATAAGGTAAGGGAGGCATACAGTGCTAAAGTTTTTCTCAATTTGAAATCGACAAAAGCAAATGTAATATAAAAGATTTTCCTACCTCATAAAGTGTTCAAGAAAGGACTACCAAACTTAATTAAGCCACTGCCACAGCCTCTTTTTGCGTTTAAATAACATGATTGGCATATTATATCATCATCGTCCTGCCGTCATCCCGTTTGCATCCAAGCCTTACACGCTTTGAAGCAGAAAATCAACTTTTTTACAGAGCGACTGCCGTCTGACCTCCGCAGCCCAAAGGGATAGCAATATTCGATGGTGTAGAGCAGTATCAGTTTATTTTAGTGTACTGACTCCTGGTAACGACTGTTAAAGATCTTCATGACAGCCAGAACCAACGATTTAACGTGCTCTCCGAGGCACGGGGTAAGCGATACTTAAAAATTTAATACGCACATAACTTCGAGTATCAGTGGTGCGTGCCGTGGATTCAAACCCGATATACCCTCTGCATGGCAATCCGTTGGTATCTCCACCAGGCTATCGTTACATCTTGGCATAGCATGAGATATCGAGATTCACATTCACCCCTTGAAAATGTAAGAAAACAAAATATTTCCACATTTTCATTTCGGAGTTACTTGCTTGAAATATTACACAAATAAAAAGAAATATTTGAGAAAAACAAATATCGAAAATATTATTTTACAAAAACAAAGTTTACTTCATATAACCAAAGCAATGTTATTAGCATAATATAATGTATAATACACCGCTCCGACTTTCAAATACATTTATTTTAATAAGTATGTTTTAATATAAAATTTTCGTAAAACTCGTAACACACTCTACAAAGCCTTTAAAAAATATTTACTTGAAAAAAGAATAACCATATTTTGGGTCGGGTATTATATTTAGACTATTGACGCTTGCGTTTATTTTAAAACAAGAAATATAGTAACAAGATATAACAAGAAAAATACAAGATATAACAAGAAAATACCTAGATCATCGGTTTATGATAAAACAACCCCTTTTCCCTTTAACTTATCTATAAGTTCACCTACACAGTGCCAACTTCTCAAACCCATAAAAGTAAAATTGGAAGTCAAGAACAAAAAGCGAGTTGAAAATGAAAAGTGCAAAGCGCAAAGCAATTTCAAAGAATGGGTCCTAGTATTTGAAACAAGGAGTACTTTACCTACCTAAGCGTTTCATACTGACTTTGCAGACTTTGTACCAATTCCGTAGCTTAGTATCAGATATTGAAGCAATTGTCAGTCTGTCAGTTCTATTTTTGGAACACCCTATTACGGAGAATATGTATTTCTAAATTCAAGCTATTTTGCCGCTATTGCCAGTACGTGGTTCACAGATTGTATTAGGTATATTACATTTTTGAAGCGTATCTAAAATAGGTTTTATTTAAATTCGATGTGTTATGCATAATTGGTGTTTACACTACTGTATTAGGTGGCCTCTACGCATTTTTACTTTTATTTTTCTCATACTGCTGTGGCGTAGCCACTGTATTAATAATGGTTTTAATATATTGTTGTTGTGTATAACTTAATTAGTATAAATATGTTTGTACCAAATAATATTATTAAGTATCTTGTAAGAATAAGTAATGAACAATGATTGATGTACATATTATGTAACATTGATGTAAATATTTAATAAATTTAAAAATGTACATCGGGACAAACGTCGAACTTTATTATTAGTGATCGGAGGCTCGGCTGGCGGACGACCTGTTTGCACTGTCTCGCTTCCGCACACTTGCGGTCCTGCTCCGACGCATGGCCGCGCACCGCAAGTGGGCGGAGCGTTTGGAAATTTCTAGAAGCGCGCCTCCACCGGCGCCCGCGACGGTCCGAGGATAAAAAGTCAGTTGTCTCTTTAGTCTGTCACAAACCTCTGAACGCGTTACGCGTGTTGCTCGCGCACCCGCCGCGCCGCCGCCGCAGCCTCGCGCTTACGAAATATAAGAAGTAAAATAGTGTAAGAATTGCCCTAAGCTGCTTGTTGCTTGTGCTTGCTGTATTGCGCCTCTCTATGTACCTGTGACGCTGTTGGGACCGAATAAAGAATACTCTGGCAGGTAGCATTCTTCCTTTCATTTCTTCTCCTGCACCCTTCTGCACGTCTGCTACAAAAAGTACAGACGCTTACCGTGGCTAGCTTGCCCACATTGGTGACTCCGACGAACAGCGCAATGAGTCAGGAGAAGAAAGATGGCGACGCGAGAAATGCAGGCGACCACACCCAGTTTTGCGACGTATTCCGTGTGGGCGTAAGGGTACCCCCGTTTTACCCGGAAAAACCAGCTCTTTGGTTTTCACAATTGGAGAGCCAATTTGTGTTGGCTAATATAACCAGCGATGCCACGAAATTCCACCATGCTATCGGCGGCCTTGACCCGATGTATGCAGCGGAGGTGGAGGACATCATCACGGCACCACCCGCCCCGAACAAGTACGAGCGGCTGAAGGCAGAACTGGTGAGGAGACTGTCGGCATCTCGCGAGAAGAAAATGCTGCAGCTCCTAACTCATGAGGAGCTAGGCGACCGGAAACCTTCGGCGTTCCTGCGCCACTTACGAGACCTGGCAGGACCGAGCGTGCCTGATGACTTCTTACGCACTATTTGGATCAGCCGACTACCTGGCAGCACGCAGACCATTATCGCGTCTCAGACCAAGGCGACTTTGGAGGAGGTAGCGGAACTAGCGGACCGCATTCACGACGTCGTGCCCACGGTTCCTAACGTCGCATCCGCTGCACTGAGGAACACGCCCAGCAGTAACGCAGACCAGATGGCAAGCGAAATAGCTGCGTTGACGAAGCAGGTGCAGGCCCTAACCTCGGAGGTGGAAAGGTTGTCACGGCCCAGGCAACGATCACACAGCAGGCGAAGCGGACGGTCACCATCCAGGCGTTCCAACTCGAACTACAGGAAGTTCCCGGTATGTTGGTTTCACTATAGATTTGGCGATAGGTCCACCCGATGTGTAAAACCATGCGACTACGCGGGAAAAGGGACAGGCAGTCAGTAGCAGCGACCGACGGCTGCCACAATACCGGTCGCTTATTTGTAACGGACCAAATTTCAAAAAGACAATTTCTCGTTGATACCGGAAGTGACGTTTGTGTTTACCCCAAGTCAGCAATTAAATATCGTTGTAATAAAACTACTTATGAACTTAGTGCTGCGAACGGTAGTGTAATAAATACTTTCGGTTATATTAATTTAAAATTAAATATAGGTTTACGTCGTGACTATGTTTGGAAATTTATTGTTGCAGATGTCACAAGGGCAATAATAGGAGTCGACTTTCTCTCGCACTACAATTTGATAGTAGATGTACGAAATAAACGACTCATTGATGGCGACACTTCGCTCGCCGCCCCTGCTTCGCCTGCCCGCTCTTCCGATATTGTTTCTTCGGTGAAGGTAAGAATTGGTGACACAAAATATCACGATATACTACGAGAATTTCCAAGCATTACCCGACCAGCTGGTATACACCGTACACCTACACATAATACTATACATCACATACGCACTACACCTGGTCCACCGGTAGCTTGTACACCGCGTCGGTTAGCCCCCGATAAATTGAAAATCGCTAAGGAGGAGTTTGAATCTATGCTCATGAATGGTACAGCCAGACCCTCCGACTCACCATGGGCTTCAGCCTTACACCTTGTGCCTAAAAAGGACAATGGTTGGCGTCCATGCGGCGATTATAGAATGTTAAATGCGAGAACTATTCCCGACAGATACCCAATTCGCCACATTCATGACTTTTCGCATAACCTGTCGGGATGTCAGGTCTTTTCAAAAATAGATTTAGTTAAGGCATATAATCAGATCGCAGTGAGCCCCGAGGACATACAGAAGACCGCGATCACCACACCGTTTGGTCTTTTTGAATTTCCGTTCATGACCTTCGGACTTCGCAACGCTGCGCAGACATTTCAGCGATTTGTCGATGAAATGTTGCGAGGTCTGGGGGACTTCTGTTACGGATATTTGGACGATTTCTTGGTATTTTCAAAAAGCCATAAAATCCATGAGACCCATTTGCGTCAGCTGTTCACCAGATTACAGGAATACGGCATGGTGATCAACCCTTCGAAATGCGTCTTCGGAGCTGAGGAAGTAACGTTTTTAGGATACAGCATTAGCGCTAGCGGCACAAAACCGTTACCAGAAAAAGTTGAGGCCATTAACAACTACCCTCCACCTAAAACTGTACGCGAGCTAAGAAGATTTCTAGGGATGATGAATTTTTACAGGCGGTTTATTCCAAACGCTGCACAACACCAAGCCCCGCTGAATGCTCTGTTAGAGGGTTCAGTAAAAGGTTCTCATCCGGTAAAATTTACCTCTAAAGAAGAAGCAGCTTATGAAGCTTGTAAGACAGGTCTCTGTCAGGCTGCAATGTTGGCACATCCGGACATCAGCGCCAAACTATCTTTAGTTACAGATGCGTCCGATTTGGCAATTGGTGCGGTCCTAAAGCAGTGGAAGGACGACACCTGGGAACCATTGGCTTTCTTTTCCCGTAAGCTTAGCCCAGCTCAACAGAAATATTCACCGTATGATCGTGAGTTGCTCGCGATATACGAGGCGATTAAGTACTTTAGGCATATGGTTGAGGCGAGAGAGTTTGTGATCTACACAGATCACAAACCCCTCTGTTACGCGTTTCACACGCGTAAGGAAAATTGTTCACCAAGACAGTTCCGACATCTAGATTACATCTCGCAGTTTACCACGGACATCAGACACATTGCAGGTAAAGACAACGTTGTAGCCGATACATTATCACGGATAGAGGAAATTGTCCAGCCCATCAATCTGAACGAGCTTGCCGAGTCACAACGATCAGATCCAGAGTTGCAACAGCTACTTCTAGATAACAACACCTCGTTATGTCTGAAAAAAGTAATACTGCCGGGATTGGGTTCCGAACTGTACTGCGATGAGAGCGGCAAGACACCGAGACCATATGTCACAAAAGTATTTCGCCGTCAAGTCTTCGACAGCTTACACTCATTTAGCCACCCCGGAGCAAATGCCAGCGTGAAACTAGTAACGGAACGCTACGTGTGGCCAGAGGTGAAGAAGGACTGTCGAAAGTGGGCGAGGAACTGCATAGCATGCCAACGATCTAAGATCACTCGTCATGTCAGTGCCCCGCTCAGCAACTTCAGGCTGCCGCGATCTCGTTTCATGCACATCCATATTGATCTTATAGGACCGCTGCCACTATCGCAAGGATATCAGTATTGTCTCACCGCCATTGACCGCTTTACGCGATGGCCTGAGGCAATTCCCATCAAAGACATTAGGGCGGAGACGGTGGCGCGAGCACTCCTGTATGGATGGATCTCACGCTTTGGTTGTCCCATACAAATCGTCACGGATCGTGGAAGGCAATTTGAGTCAACACTATTCAAGCGATTGTCAGAGATAGCTGGATTTGAACACAGGAAGACGACTGCGTACCATCCAGCCTGCAACGGACTAGTCGAACGATTCCATCGACAACTCAAGACCGCAATCACGTGCCATGGAAACACGAATTGGGTCGAGTCGTTGCCTCTAGTTCTCCTAGGCATTAGAAACGCCTTTAAAGAGCACATTCAGGGAACCTCAGCTGAATTAGTTTACGGGGAAACGTTGCGCCTGCCGGGGGAGTTATTTCAACCACAAGACCCCGACACCGTAGAAGCAAACGCTTATATGACCAAGTTACACATGTTCGCTAGGAATCTCCAACCACGTCCAACATCCAGGCACGGTAATAAAAGAACTATATTTATTTTCAAAGATCTCGCTAACTCGTCTCACGTGTTCCTGAGGGATGACGCGAATTCGGGTTCTTTCAAACCAGCGTATACTGGACCACATAAGGTCCTCGAACGAGGGGAGAAAGTATTCAAACTCCTTCTTAATGGTAAGATCGTTTCAGTATCGATAGACCGTATTAAACCAGCCTACATATTGAACGACATACACACCAACATATCACACGAAACAAACAGTAACACAGAACATCAACATGACACACCTGTCACCAATTCTACGCCACTGACCGAAGATGCTAATATCAGGAGAACACGGTCAGGCCGTAGGGTACATTTCCCTGACTATTATCGCCCATAGTGATGGTCTCTGGAAGGGAGTGTGTGGCGTAGCCACTGTATTAATAATGGTTTTAATATATTGTTGTTGTGTATAACTTAATTAGTATAAATATGTTTGTACCAAATAATATTATTAAGTATCTTGTAAGAATAAGTAATGAACAATGATTGATGTACATATGTAACATTGATGTAAATATTTAATAAATTTAAAAATGTACATCGGGACAAACGTCGAACTTTATTATTAGTGATCGGAGGCTCGGCTGGCGGACGACCTGTTTGCACTGTCTCGCTTCCGCACACTTGCGGTCCTGCTCCGACGCATGGCCGCGCACCGCAAGTGGGCGGAGCGTTTGGAAATTTCTAGAAGCGCGCCTCCACCGGCGCCCGCGACGGCCCGAGGATAAAAAGTCAGTTGTCTCTTTAGTCTGTCACAAACCTCTGAACGCGTTACGCGTGTTGCTCGCGCACCCGCCGCGCCGCCGCCGCAGCCTCGCGCTTACGAAATATAAGAAGTAAAATAGTGTAAGAATTGCCCTAAGCTGCTTGTTGCTTGTGCTTGCTGTATTGCGCCTCTCTATGTACCTGTGACGCTGTTGGGACCGAATAAAGAATACTCTGGCAGGTAGCATTCTTCCTTTCATTTCTTCTCCTGCACCCTTCTGCACGTCTGCTACAAAAAGTACAGACGCTTACCGTGGCTAGCTTGCCCACACTGCAATATGCTTTGTGCTCTAAGCCTAAGTTCTTTATTGGCAGCAATATCGCACAATTTTTACCACGGCTTATGTAAGGCAGAATACAGCTTCAAACAAGGTAAACAAATAGTATTTGTGCAATTCCCATAAAACAGTTCGAGTTTTTATAACTTTGAAAAGAGTGTGGCATAAGGAAATTATACAAAATATTTGTTTGATGTCAAAATACAATGACAACATTTTTGACGAAGTCTTTGGTTACAATTACTTAAAAAGAAGGTTTTACTGAATGCCGATATACATTTTGACTGTACTTTAAACAATAACATTGCAATATTAACCCTCAATTGTGACGTGTTTGTGTATTTTAATGTCTGTTTGCGGTATTTTTGCTGCAAAACGAGTGGATCGATTATGTGGTGGTTTTAAAATGTTTAAAGCTGACGTAATCAAAATGGTTCTTAGTTATAACGAGGGAAGATCTGTGTCGGTTGCTACTTAATATTTTTTATTTATTTTATTATGAATTAACTAATTACTAGCTATTGCTAGTTATAAAGCAATTGATTTTAAAGAACAAGTTTTATACAAAAAAATAGATATTATTCAGGCATATCAAAGAAAAAGAAAGAACATACTATTATATGAATAATCATTGCAATCTTCGTATTTAAGTGATTCTAGTTATATAAAACCTAATACACTGCGCCGATATCTGATTCGCATCCTCATACAGTTTCCAACTTATTGCTTATAAGGTTTTGCTTTCAAAATTTGCATTTATATAACTGCACTTAGAATATCAATATTACCGAATAAAATAATGTTTTTAAGACACTAAGGCTAACAGCTGATCCGACCTTATCCCGTATTTTTTACAAGTAAAAATAAAAAATAATCGAATAATTAAAGCTAATTACAAGTTAATTGCTTAATAAATGTGTTAGTTGTAATAATCTATAAACGTATTAGTGTTTTCTGTGAAAATAAGGTGAGTTTATTGTGATTTCTTTTTTGACAACCAATCTACCGGCTAAATTTGCATTGTCATTTTTCAAACAGGTATAACATTGTAACTACTATTTAAAATCAACTTATACGTATAAAATAGTGTTAATTAGTATATTTCCAAATAAAAAGTGCTATCAAGTTCCTAAATAACCACCTATAAATAGTAAAAATAAATAAACATAACCTAAATCTTGTTAGTTGGTTACACAACTTTGGACGAGATCAGCTGTTCTTTCTTACAATAATATTTAGCTTTAAACCCTACTATTACTACTATTGCAATCTTCTCCTTTACTTTCTTTGAACTACGTGTATTTCTCTCTTTTCACTATGATTATGACTCGTAAAGCTTTGGCTTGCCAGGAAGAGTCTAAACTCCAACTGGCTTTAATTGAATTAAAGACCTCTAAGGAGTTGTGTAACAAACTGATAGAGGAAAGAGAAGATAATGAGAAAGAAATGTTGAACTTACTGGAAAAAAATAAAAGCTTAAAATGTGAAATGGCTCAGCTACATAATCAATTATCTGATGCCATGAGTGCTCGGGATGGACTCCAGCTCATTGTGGATGGGTTTGCCGAGTGTAGTTTGCAGTATGAACAAGCCCTTGGCCGTATACAGTTCTTAGACAAACAGTTACATGAGGCAAACAGTAGAATAAGTCATCTAGAATTCACACAAGATCAGATCACTACGACGGCAAATCAAAGTCTGTTCGATGAGCTGGTGGTTCATGCTCCAAGCATGATTACTGATATAAATCATTTTAAAGTATCAATTCCAAATAGTCTCTCAGTGTGCAAAGAATCAAATAATTCAATAAAATTGATTAGGGGTAGTAGGAATAGAATTAAGAAATATGTTAAAATAAACAAATTCATAAAAAAGACACAAAAATTAGTTAACAGACAAAAGTTTTTCATAAAAAATGTTAATCTAAATAGGGAAAGATTAATTGCTCTTGAAAAATTAAAAAAATACTCACAGAAATATCACCAAAATAATTTGAAACATAAATTAGAAATAAATAATTTGCAGGTAGAATTAAATAATCTTAGTGACAAATTAGTATCAATGACAAATAAATATAAAAGCTCTGAACTACAAATGAAAGAGTACATATTGGCCATGAATGAGTTGGTGGCATCAAATAGTAACGAATGCTCAATACCATTGAACAATGACATCCCGTTCAACCTCCAACACTCGCCAGCTTGCTCATTGCCAACATGTAACCTGGTTTTGCTAAATAGTTCTATAAACAATACAAAATCAAATATTAAACACACTGTAAATAAATTAAAAAATAACAAACTAGACAGTAAAACTATATTACAAAATAAAAATAAAGTGATAATATTTAGTGATGAGATTGGAAAAGGTATGGGTCAGTTGTTGGCAAACACATATAGTGATGGGTTAGTGATGAACTACTGTTTGCCTGGGTTAAGTTCCATTGCTATTTTAGATAAAATTATAAACTTCAATTTTGACCAGGATACAACTTTATTGATTCTACTTGGTAAAAGAGGATCTTTAAATAAAAGACTTTTATTCTATTATTACAGTAAATTATGTGAATTAAATTTGAATCAAATTATTATGCTCACTTTACCTTTCAGTAAAGGGTTGCCACAGAAAGAAAATAATGTTAGACATAGTCTTAATATAAATTTGTGTAGTTGGTCATACAATAACGATCAATTTCATATTTTTGACGCTAACAATTATGTTAGTAAAGCTTTACATTTGACG
This sequence comes from Euclidia mi, assembly GCA_944739405.2. Classification (NCBI taxonomy): domain Eukaryota; kingdom Metazoa; phylum Arthropoda; class Insecta; order Lepidoptera; family Erebidae; genus Euclidia; species Euclidia mi. Next base: position 30,919,843 of record OX123188.2, on the reverse strand, counting down.
CAAGATACTTGTTATCTGAATTCTTATTATAAAAGACAACTAGCTGAGTCGCTAGCATTTTGTATTGACATTTCAGCCAAGAATTTGGCTAATAAACGTGTTGCCCCTATACAACAACAAAATGACATTTATAATGATTCAGCCAATATTTTGGCTACACAGTCTGAAATTTCTATTAATTTAAATTAAATAGTTCGACAATAGAGAATACCTCTTGCAATGACACTTTCATTAATAATGGGCTGGTATGTACAAATAAGCCCAATTCAACTAATAATACATTTAGAAATTCGCAAGTATTGAAACTGGTACATCAAAATATACAAGGTATGTCAAATAAAGATTTAGAAGTGGAGTTGTTCATGAACGGTGAATGCGTTGATATTTTGTGTATAACAGAACATTGGCTTAAGGATCACCAGTTCATGTGCAATTTTAATAACCATCTAGTTGGTAGTTCGTTCAGCAGACAAAATGCAATACATGGTGGATCGTTGATTTTAGTTAATAAGCTGCTTAAATTTAAGAATCGTAGTGACATTGTTAGTTTCTCTGTTGAACGGACAGTTGAAATAGCCTGTGTGGAGTTGGACCAACTTGTTGTGTTGTGTGTGTATAGGCCACCATCGTCCTTCTATGATAACTTTGAAAGTGTCATGGATGATGTGTTCCGGAAGCTATGCCAACAAAATAAATCTATAATAGTAGGTGGCAATTTGAATATTAATTAAGAATTTGTTTAATAATTTTTTTTTAATTTTTAATAAAAAATTTAATTAAAATTTTAATAAAACAAATTCTTAATTTTTAATAAAAATTAAAAATTAAGAATTTGTTTAAGTCATATAACCTTGCATGCTTATTTTTGGAACCCACCAGGATAACTTCCACGACATCTACTTGTATAGACAATATATTTACAGATATTGTACCAGTTAGAAAGCAAATAATTAACAAATTAACATCAGATCATTGTGGACAATCTATAACATTTGCTATGCAGTCTAAAAAGTAGGTAGAAAGGAATTGAGTGTGGTGCCAAAAACTTTGCGTCGTCTGGAGGGACTTAAGGATAAACTCACAAGTACACTACCATACTTATGCTATAATAACGATCCCAATAAGTTGTACAATTCTTTCTTTGACATGTACTGTACTATATTCAGTTCTATCTTTGTCCCTAAGAGGATCTCAGTTGCTGGTACTACATCCTTCAGTGAATGGGCAACCACTGGAATTTATAAAAGTAGAAATAAGCTTTACGAATTATATGAACAGAAGGTAATTAATAAAAATGATGAAAAATTTTGTCAATACGTAAGAAATTATTCTAAGTTATTTAAAAAGATTTGTCGTGAAGCTAAGACACTTTATTTAAAATCAAAAATTAAAAACAGTGACAATAAAATAAAAGCAACGTGGGATATTATAAACAATGAGACTGGAAGGGTCAAGATTAAAAGTAACGATGACACGCTTCAAGTAAATAAAAAGATATTAAAATCAGATTTTGAAGTTGCCACAGCATTTGAAAATTTCTTCACAGACATTCCAGTCTCAACCACTAAATCCCTGAACTCATCCCCCAATGACGCCGAATCTCTATTAAAAAAAAAAATGTCAATAGGTGTAACATTGAATTTAGATTTAGTTATGTCACTGACAAAGATATTGTAAAAACTTTTAATACCCTTAATTTGAAGAAGACTAGTGATCTTTGGGGCAATTCTGTTGTGATTACGAAATCCATAATCAACACAGTAGCACCTGAACTGGCAATGATTTTCAATAGATGCATTGACTGTGGTGTGTTTCCTGATCAAATGAAAAGTAGTAAAGTAATTCCGTTATTTAAATCAGGTAGCACATTTGACCCCACAAATTATAGGCCAATATCTGTGCTACCCACGTTTAGTAAAATTTTTGAAAAATTAATTCTAGGCCAGCTTCAAACTCATTTTAATAACAATAAGCTGTTACATGAAAAACAATTTGGTTTTACTAGGGGTCGCTCAACTACCGATGCTGGAGTTGAGCTTTTAGATAGTATTTTTGATGCCTGGGAGGAGTCGCATAATGCTCTAGGAGTCTTTTGTGACTTATCTAAGGCTTTTGATTGCGTTTTTCATGAAACATTGATCAGGAAATTACATTACTATGGAGTTAAGAACACTGCTTTGGATCTCCTAACATCATATTTGAGTAATAAGATACAGAGAGTTGAGGTAAATGGAAAAGTTTCTATGGGTTCAGTGGTCACAATGGGAGTGCCGCAAGGTTCAATTCTTGGTCCATACCTTTTCCTTGTATATATTAATGATTTGCCATATATTATGCAAAACAATGAAGAGATAGTGTTATTTGCTGATGATACATCACTTATCTTTAAACTTAGACGAGAACAATCAAATAATGACGATGTAAATAACGCTCTCTCTAAAGTAGTTCAATGGTTTACTGCTAACAATTTACTGTTAAATGAATGAAAAACAAAATGTATACGATTTTCAAGACCGAATGTAAAACAAGTTAAACCTAACATATGTTTGAATGGAGAAGAGTTGGATCTTATAGATAACACCGTATTCTTAGGCATAACCTTAGATTCTAAGCTACAGTGGGGCCCACATATAGGTCAGTTGTCGAATAGACTTAGCTCTGCAGCGTACGCGGTTTATAAAATTCGTCAGTTAACTGATATATATACGGCCAGATTAGTATATTTTAGTTATTTCCACAGCATAATGTCCTATGGCATTTTATTATGGGGCAACGCAGCTGACATTCAAACTGTGTTTGTACTGCAGAAGCGGGCTATTCGTGCAATCTACAGTCTTGGTTCAAAGCATTCACTGAGGGAAAAATTTAAAGAAATTAAGATAATGACTGTCGCATCTCAATACATTTATGAGAACTTGTTAGATATCAGGAAAAATATAAATATGTTTTCTAAATTCAGCGACATTCATAAATTAAATACACGAAACAAAAACAAACTTGTTCTACCTTCAACTAGACTACAAAAAATAAGTAACTCATACAAGTGTCAAAGCATACGTTTTTACAACAAAATTCCAGGCAATATTCAGGAACTAAGTATTAATAAATTCAAAGTATTTATTAAACAGAGCTTGTGTTCAAAAGCTTATTACACAGTTAAAGATTATTTAGCAGACAAAAACGCCTGGAATTGAGATTAAAAATTATGAATAGACATTAAATTATGAATTGACATTATGAATTTTGACATTTTGAATTTAGTGACATAATATTTTTATTTACATTTGTAGTACTTATATCTTTACATTCTGACATTTTTGATTTGACATTTGTAATTTTATTTATTTTGTTTTGACATTGTTTGATTTGACATTGTTATTTTCTTTTGACATTTAAAATTACTTAAGTAATATATTATTATTTTATTTTTTAGACATTCTTAAATTGACATTCAATAATATTTTCTGACATTTAAATATATGCCATTTAATTTTATAAATTTTTATAATTTTACATATTGTTTACAACATGTATTTTACTATGTATTAGCATGTAAAGTTGTGAGTACGATGTGGGCATTATTAAACATATAAACAAATAGTTGTGGCAACCTGTCTGATGGCTTAGGCTGACATGCTTATGCATACACCTTCTGATGGCGTGGAGGCATAGTGATACAGATCGTGCTGGCTCCCTCAATCAAGGTTGAGCCGTACGATTGCTGTTGAATGCGGGCCATCAGTGGGCCGAGTCAGTCAAAAGCGTCAGATGATTTCCTGCCTTGTACTTGCATACTAAACCCTTTTTTTGTCTGGACTTTAAAAGATCAAGAAAAGATTAAAGAAATTGAAGTGACAAAAAAAACAATGACTCTGAGTTTGTTTCGGCTTTTCTTCTCAAGAAGTCATTTAGCTAGGAAAAGCCGGCATCATCTAGAATAGGGTTTTGACATGTATAAGTGTTGTAAACAACCAAAATGCAGAAATAAATATGTCTTTGTCTCTATGTCTTTGTGAAGGTTCCTAGTCGAAACTAGGGCGGTACGTGAACTACATTTAAATAACAAGGTATCAATTAAAATTTTACCAAAATACGTACCTACTTCAAATTTCATAAAACTTGGATATTATATCCAAATAAAAACAAAATATGAACTCTTCAAATATTTACACAACATTAAAAGTACAACCAAAGGATTGAGAACCTCCTCATTTTTTAAGTTGGCTGAAAAGGTTCGAAAGTAAGGTTACCGAGGCTCCTTTGGGAAACGCTGTGCCTTCGACAAGGGACCTCTGTTTTTCGTCCTATGGGCTGTAAGCACAAAGACTTATTTCTTAGGACGGTAACTTGGGAGTAATTACTTTGGTGTTGTATGGAATAAGAAAGAGGTTAATACTATAAATACACCTGGATAAGCCCAGTACTTTAACATTCTGCTTTTATGTTAGTATCATTGTCTATAAAAAAATGACAATATAGTACCTAGGTACATACCTACTCTAGTATACACTAATAAACAGTGGTCTTTTAAATCGTTATTTAAACTTGAGCCACTGGCCTTGACTTGTATTGTGGAATGGAGTGACCTGTGATAAAAAATTTAAGAGCCACAAGAAGTCGCCAGAAGTCACGGAGTTTACGAGTGATACTGTAACAAAAGAAGTTTGCTTGTAAGTTGTTTCGAAGAACTACACTGGCTGAACCGTGAAAACAAACTTATGCCACAAAAAAAGGTTAGGTATATGAAAAGTTTATGTATCTAACTACCTATCATACAGCCTCTTTTAATTTGCATCACAACCGCAATATGAGTTTATGAGTCAATCAGGTTCAAATCAAATTAAGTTAGGAGGATTTGGACTTGGGTTACTATAGTGTTTGATATCGAACTATCTGTCTCTTCCCAAACATACTCGTAGATACCATAAGCTTCAATGTATTTTCCTTAGTCGCCTTTTATGACACCCACGGAATGAAATGTGGTGTCACTTTGTATTCTTAATCTGTAACTAGGCAGGAAACAAACGTCATATTCAATCTGTAGTCTGTAGGTACATAATTATGGCAATCTTCAATAGCGGTACACCATGTGGCTTCATACCAATGCCATCAAAAAGGGCCGTCACTCAACCTAAAGCCAGATCACACAAAGCGATGCTGCGCTTGATATATAGCAACACTTCGAAAAACAAGTGGATTAGTTTCAGTTTGTAGCGTGCAAAGTCATAAACCGCACTCAATTTAAATGTTTTTATATGAATGTGGAACTTCAATTTATTGAGACACGACCTTATTTATATAACGCTTATTTTTATGTAATACTTTCCTATTTCGTCAGGAGTTTACCATTGGCAGCGCTTTGGCAACGTCTTGAGTTGAAAATCACCTTGGTCTATCCCTCTGGTCCTAAATCTTGAATGGGATTAGCTCGACAGGAGGAGCCATAAACATACCTAGAAAGTTACTAGATGCCTGTGTGGGTTGCACTATTTTATACCGTCGCGTCTTTACTTGTAGTTATCAAAATCTAAATGACCTGGCCACCGCTCGTTCGTCTAATGATCGCTGTCATCACAGATCATATCAGTATTCTTTATTCTATGGCTGTCATCCCCGGCGCCAATATTTGAGTAGCTTTAACGGTAGCGCCGAACTTCTTAGCTCAATATTGTGGGCAGATACCTGCTCCGCCAGTTCCAAGCCCGGTCGATCACACTCTGGCCGGGTTGGCTTCGAGTTGAGATGGCTCATAAGGAGTTTCCAACGTAGTCAACAAAAAAAAAAACAAAAAAAGGTGTTTAAAGTCCACGTTTTGCCAAAAATCTAGAATTGTTCGGATTTCAGGCAGCAACCACCGTTTGGAACACCTAAATCCTTTCACAATTTGGTAACTAATGCTTAGTCAAGAAATTATTTGTGGAGACGATCATTTCAGCCTAAAGACATTCACTGGACATAGGCCTCCCCCAAGGGTCTCCACACAGACCAATCTTAAGCCGCCTGCAACCAACGCCATTGGACGATCATTCAGCAAATGAAATAATCTTATAAATAAAACATGTTAGTCACCGCAACATTCGCTACGCAAATGCATTTTAAATACACAATGACATCACATAAATGCGAGAGTGAGACGAACTGGTACAAAAACTTTCGAGTTTTTATCGCTACAACCATTCATTTGAAAATCGTCATAAAGATCATCATGGTCACTTTGTTAAACATAAAGTTAAAACGTGAAGACCTTCAGCTACGACGAAGAATGCACACAAAAGAAAACGTCAAACATCATATCCCCATTCCACCTATATCTTTCTCTTTGTTCGTTGCCCTTTGCGAAGATTATGGTCGGTTTGCATATTGCCACGAAACAACGCATTAATGCAAGTAGATTACAAAAGAGACCTAAATAGTGTAAATAATAAAGCCAGTATAACAATAGCTTAATCGGATACATATTTCCATGAGTAGCATTAAAACATTCATTCATTCATTCATTGGACTAATGATGAAGTCAAAGTTAGTAAACGCATACAGCTTGAATATAATGCACTCATTTCAAAATGGATTATTCATAGCATTCTAAAGGCTGTTTTTTGTAAAATCAAATATTTATGAGCTTTATATTTATTCGGCATGGCTTCGACGCGCACCCAACGGTCCATTAAATCTCAAAGCGTGGAGCACAATGTGAAAATTTTCTATTATAACATCCGTATTGATAAATTTATGAGCACAAATGCGTCACAAAGGATGTCCTGTAGACACAACTGCTTTTTATTTGTGTCACACTGTTACTCGTAAAATCATTGTTTATGTCTAAGCTTGCGATGTTATTGCATAATGTTTAGTTCTAAAAGTATTTATATAATACTAGAGTATGCCTTCACATTTTTTTTTATTTAACTGTTTCTTCCCGATTCCGTGGGAATTTCGAGAAATCCCAGCATTTCAGCTTCTTACGACTAATAATATTGCCTGTGCGTTGTCTATCATTCAGTCAGTAACGCAAGAATTCCGTATAAACAGGTGACGATACATAACCGAAAACAATTCAATTGTATAGCGGTCTTTAAGAACACTTAGGATAAAAATAGTCTAACGGTTCTATTCTTTATCCAAGTTAGACTTGCCAGACTACAATTAACAAAGCTGTGCGAACCGAAAATCTTTTTCCTAATATATGAAATTCATAATCTGATTCCAATCAACCGGTACTTAACAAGATGAGCCCGTTTTAATAGCCATAATGTGTAATTCGATAAGCTAATCTATGTAATGTCGATGAGATCCATTGGGTGTCAGAGAAGGCCGTAGACAGATGTAAATTAAATTAATATAGATGAGCACACGGTTACATCCGCGGTATTTAAGGCTACTGCTCCGTTTCCGTGGCTCATGGCGTGATATTAATTAGCCTATAGCCCTCCTCGATAAATGGGCTACCTAACACTGAAAGAATTTTTCAAATCGGACCAGTAGTACCCGAGGTTAGCGCGTTAGCTTTATATTATTATTAGTATTTATATATAACATATTAGGTTAGATAAGTTGGACGTAATACGTGAAAATACTCGTTTACCGTAGCACATATTCACAAAATAAGATATTTTAAAATTTAATTGGTAAGTCTCTCCTATTAAATATCATTTGGACTTAAAGTTAAAATATAATAATTATAAGTATCTTACCATAAAGATATTTTAAAATTATGAATTTATTCCACTACTTTGTTACAACTTTGTTTGTAACTTCTTTGTTCAGTGTGCAGTGGGAAATTCCGTAAAACGTAAGATTAAAAAAAAACGTTTTAATTCAAATCTGTAAAATGCCATTTTAAGCACTATGTTTGCGCTCGTCACAGATGAAAGTCAGAGTACCTTTCTTTGCGCTTTCACGACAGAATCCCTGGATTAGTACTTAAGCTTCAACTACAGTAAAATCTATAGGACCAATTTTAAAAAGTGAATCTCTAGAGAGCGAAGCGATTTCTACCTAATAAAACATATAACACTGTGGCAATTTCGCCAGGGTAAGAATGTAATTTCCGAAAGTTTATTATAAAAATACGAAGTCTATAGACCATGTAGAGGAACTTACAGAAATTGTAATGTAAACATCCACGGAATATTAAACCACCCAATAGCACACACTGATAGAAATGGCAAGAAATAAATACCTTACCATGATATCATTGGTATCCCGGACTTCAGTCCGCTGCAAAAATCTAGGATGTTGTTAATATCAGTGCGCAGAACCGGAACATCGGCGGCTTATTAAAAACAATAAAAAACGACTCTTTATTACCCGACGTAACACACGTTGTGCTTAGCTAACCAGCTTGTGCACCTTTGTGATCGTAATGCGTACAGAAAATAATCGTGGACTCATCCAAGTGATGCTGACGCTCGCAAGGTTTTATTATTATTTTCAAAGGGAATATTAGAAGGGCTTGCAAATAGCTCAGCCAGCAAACACTACGGACAAGCGTTCATTAAACACTTCTGCGCAATTAACGTGAACCGGTACGCCGTTGAAAACAATGTTCGTTGTATTTAACGCAACCTTCCGACAAACACGGCGGACCTCCGCTATCCAAATACGACCGAGCAAAAAGGATTTTTGTTCATTGCCAACACGCTTGAAACTACTTTTTAAACTAGACCCTTTTACGTAGGCAACTCAGTCCACACACATAACTTATCTTGTTAAATATTTCTATGTAGCCGCGTTTTTGCACTAGACTGCAAGATCTCACGGCGAATTTACGGTGTATCCGTGCGCTAGCTAGCCATACCTCACTGCTATTTATGTCGGTTGAAGAAACCATTATATCTCCACTCGGAAGCGATGCAAGTAGCGGTCAATTCGTAAGCGTCTCAAGTCGAAATCCAAGCAAAGTAGGCCAAATTCCCCACGGTTGTATTTGCAACGTACCAACGACGGTCGATATTTATTATTAATTCATAAGGAGCACTGCGATATTTACTCTCCCATTACTGTAGCCTCGGAGTCGCGTTTCTTGCATTAAAAATTTAACACGAGTCCGTCCAGAAACAGCGCACTAATAAAATGTTCAGTAAATAAAATTAAATAAACATGAAGGTTCTAAAACATTCTTAATTGATTGATTTCGATTAATGTTTCGACGTGGATATTCCAAAGTTCATTTGCAAAATTGAAATTTATGAGCATGTAAAACTGACAGAGCAAAACATTCTAATCCAAAATCGAATTTGCGAGCCGAGTGGACACCGATTAAATAACCACACAATGATAAAAACTGGACAAATGTCTATGTACAAAGCACAGCGCGCATTGCGCTCAAAAAATGAAAACAATTAGCACTACAATGCAGGCTGCGCCGAGGCGGCCCGAGCCCGGGCCTGGACCAGCAAAAACTAGCAACCATAGATAATTTACTTTCAATCGCTGCAAGAGCTCGGGAACGCGGCAGATATTACACGTAGCTTTACTCCGCAAAATATCGGCGAAATATCCCCATTTTCGTTGGCGCACCATATTCATGCAGTTGGGAGCAGAAATTTTGAGAACGTATTTTTTTTATTGCTATCAGTTTGGAGACATGATCCAATTTAAAAATTCACGCTTTTACTAGTTTTTATGTGCGCTTTCAAAGTTTGGATCCGTAACAGTGATGCTTATGCATTAACTTCGGCTATTCGGGAATAATGTGAACTACGAGTTAACCCCGTTAACCCAATTTGTGTACCAAGTTGAAAATTATATTATATTTGAATTGAAGAACACGGGGCCGAGTACACCTCGTTTGAATCATTGCCGTGAAGTGAAACTAGGTCATTATGGAGAGCAATTTCAATTCTTTGTTGTACACGGATCCGTGAGTTGGTATGAATCAGTTGACCCATGAAACACTAATAATACCGGACGGACAATAGGCGCAGCAAGCAAAACTGAGCAGTTTCGTAAAATCAGCGAAGTGAAAGAAATTCTTGAGTTGGATCCGCGCCCGGCTCGTTCAGTTTGCAGCAATTTATCCAACTCGCGGCTTCAAAGATACGACGACCTAGTTAACTACTAACACTTAGCTTAAGATCATGTACTGTGAACTAGTACTAAGTACTTATATTAAATTAAGTTTATTCACATTTAATATTTGACTTAGAAACTTAGGTATATCTGACCAGGAAAATTTATAAACATATTTTTGATGAAACATTTTGTCCAGGAAAATCATACTCACATCCACTTTTATAACGTGTATTTTGAACAACTTTGTTGCTTAACATGACAACAGAACATGGACAGCTGAACCCGAAATCATGGGTTCAGTTCCCATTGTACAAATACGTTTTTATTTATTTATTTATTCATGGAAACTCATACAGCTATTTTATACAAATACATTGTTAAAAAGAAAGACATTTATATAACACTAAGCCAATTATAGAGTTTCACGGCAGGCGTATTCTAAGAGGCACATAGGTACATATTATTAAGATATTATAATAAAGTATAAACTTTCACAAATTTAAAAGGCTACATTACAAATGGATAAATATGTAGTCAGATTATATCCCAAAATTACAACAAAAATTACAATTAAAATTACAATCAAAATTACAATTAAAATTACAATTAAAATTACAATTAAAAATACAATTAAAATTACAATTAAAATTATATTCACAATCGAATTCAGTAAAACTCAATGAAATTCAAAATTAAATTAGAATTACGTTCGAAATTACATTTAAAATAACAATTAAAATTATAAGTATAAAAATTGCGATAAAAATAACAACAATAACAAAAATGAATGTTGACATTATAACAGTAATTTGTGTATTTAATTATGACTGAGCCGGTTCAGCTGCTAAACCAATTAAAATTTTACTTTTAAAACAGGCTTTGGACAAGAAGAATATGTCTAGGTTTTTAAATCTATTATTATAGGTACGGAGCAATCTTGTCATCACTGAGTTACGGGCATAATTTGTGCGATGGTGAGGTACCGCGAACAATGAAGTCTGCCTAGTTCTCGTTATTGGTGTGTTGAAGTGTACACATGACAAGAGATATGGGCTATTTAAAGACCCACGCAGAATATCAAATAAAAGACACATATCCATCATCACGCGTCTATCCACGAGGGGAAGCAACCGATAGTGATGGCAATCTTCCGGATAAGTGCCATGTCGCTTCTGGGTCTTAAAGTTCAGATGTTTTATAAAGCGCTTTTGTATTCGCTCTATTTTGTCTACATAAACATCATATTGAGGGGACCAAGCAGGACAACTGTACTCCAAGATGCTGCGTACGTAGGCGTAATATACAATTTTTAGAGTATGGGCCTTTTTGAACGGGCCACAAGTGCGAATCAAAGAAAAATAACCTAAGGCATAGAAGTAACACTAAATAACAACAGCGGTTGCTATGATTGATATCTTCTTTCTAATGGCACATGCAGTATGATACAGTAGAAAGAGCTGTCGATAGGTTTAGCAGCACGCTCTTATAGCAGCCTCGTGGTAGGCAAACAGTAGACAAAACATAGAGTTAGGAAACCGAGTGTTGTTCGTAACAATGATGATTTATCGATAAATATTTTTGGTCAAATTTCTAACTTTAGTATCTGTCGATATATTTAAGCCGTAGAAGTAAACAACTAAAATATTGAAATTGTAGTTTTTGCTGTTGACGCCGGACAGTGCTTTGCAAAGACTTGCCAGACAGACAGTACTAAAAAAATCACGTGTTTAATTGTTCGTTTAAGCCATAAAATCTATTGACAAAAAAGTATTTATAAACTAATGAGCGATGCGTTGCGATGCGATGCTAAGAAACTGTCACTTAGATTATGTATTGTACGAATTATACCAGATTGGCTAATGCGGCACGGCAGGCTTCGGCAATTTGTTTGCGTCGCATCATATCACGTTGCTTGCTATCGCTAACGTTGGACACTGCTCGATTTTTTTAGAGTTGTGGGTAATCCGACTGCCACGCCGAAGCTTGCGGGTTTGATTCCCGCTCAAGTCAAACATTTGTGTGCATGAATATGGATGTTTGTCTTGGTCTCGATGGTACTATGTATAATATGTAATATATTTACAGAAAAGTATATATGCATGTTTATCGATTGTCTAGTACTCGCAGTACAAGATAATAATATTAATATTCTACCACATTCACACAACACCATCTGATATGCTTAGTTTGGGACCAGATAATGTTGTGTGAATGTGAAAGAATATTATATTTCATGGTAGAATATTATGTAGCGGACTACAAGGCAAGACGTCTTTGATCAGTCAGGATAGCACTAATATGATAAATTATATAGAAGTAGGTAGATTAATTAAAATCGTTGTAATTATTATATTTTATTAATATGTTCAAACGAAAATTACACACTTTTTGTTTAGCTTTGGATAAATAATTCTACTGGGTGTGCAATGTCCAGGCATAAATGTAATGTAGGCACAGCTTTCGGTTTTAAACTACGCCAGGTGCTTTCTGTCTTTAAAAACAGTCTTTCTCAAAATGACGTGAACAAATACGGTGGTACTTCTGCTAAATCAAACTAGGCCGTCCAACGGCATTTATCCAAAGTTTTCTTGTGACGTCATTAATAGGCAACCTGTAATAAAAAACACCTTCTTAATAAAAAATGCTACGCACATCCCTAATCCATCTACTATTTTATAGATGCAAAAATGTAAGCCTACACACATGCGCGTACACTGGAACACTTGGTTTTAGGTTAATAGACGCTACTTTTAAGGTAGTTATCTAAGTAAATTATGTACATTAAACTGCGCTTACTATCAAACGCGCGATAGAAAATTAGACCGCTGGACGTCTTTGTTTATTGCCAACTTAGCAACCGCGGCTACCCGCTGTCGCTTCCAGGTACAGTTTTACATTCATGTCCGATAGTTAGTTTCCGTATTTATCCCTCATTCAAAAAACATCGATATCTCCTTTCACTGTCAAATCCCATCACTAAGGTTATTAAATCAATAAATGTACAAAATAACAATTTGTGAGTTAAATTCATAACACATACGCATGCAAGCTGTTCCTTTGATTTGCAATACAATAATATTGTGTAAACTTAACACTCATTATAGCATTAATACGAGAAAAGTAAATAAATTTGTTGGAAAATTCCGACTCACTGCTAGAAGATAAAGTTTCTCCTGTTATTTCCGTTCCGAGAATAGCGGCATCCACATCCCGATATCACATACTCGATGTGTATTAATTAATGAGTACACTATTTAATTATTATAAGCTTACTTACTATTTAAATGCAAAAAAGTTATTAAAAATGTAAACACAAACGTCCAATAAATTTTACACTGATGACAGATCACAGCACGGCTATTTAGAGAATGTAGTCAAAGATATGAGTATGTAAAGAGTCTATGCCTCTTTAAATGAGACGCGTAATTTGACGTTATGAATAACCAACTAAGACCAACTGACATTACATGTTCTCTCTAGTCTAAACGTCCAATCTCTCTGGTGCGAATAATAAATCCTAGATTTCGAAAAGCTTTGTTTACCACCGTATCAATGTGTTGTGAAAACAGCATTTTGGAGTCCAGCACAATTCCCAAATCTCTCACCGAGTCGACCCTCTCGATTAGGCTATCGCCAAATTTATAACCATATCTTACGGGATTATTCCTGCGACTGAAGCTAATAACTTGACACTTACTAATATTAACTGTTATATTATTTTCATTGTAGTATGCGTATAACGCGTTCTAGTCTCGTTGTACCAGTTCGCAATCGAGTCTAGAGCGAATGTTCAGATAAATCTTCGTGTCATCCGCATACAATAGGTGGTTAGCGTATTTAAAGCACTTGTTGATATCGTGCAAGTATACACAATAAAAAAGTGGGCCAAGGTGCGAGCCCTGTGGGACACCGGAGAAGATATCAATAAAATCAGACTTGAAACCACCCATAACCACCGCCTGAGAACGACTGGAAAGATAAAACCGAATCCACCGGAGTAAATCGCCTCGAATGCCAAGGCTCTGAAATTTTTGTAACAAAATAATATGATCCACGCGATCAAATGCATTTTCAAAATCCGTGTAAATCACATCGACTTGTCCCACTTTTTCCATCTCACACAGTACATAGTTCATAAAGGTTGCCAAATTCGAAGTAGTAGATCGGCCCTTAAAAAAAACCGTGTTGATTCAGTGGAAGGCCACGCGATAAAATTGGATAAATACTACTATAAACAAGCTTTTCAAAAATTTTACTTATTATGTTAAGGATAGATATAGGACGATAGTTTTCTATTTCAGATTTAGATCCCTTTTTAAAGATGGGTATGATGTGTGCTTTTTTCCATATCTGAGGGAAAACACATTCTTGTAACGATTTTTGAAATAAGGTCGTAATAGGATAAGCCAAACTCTCTGCACATAATCAGTAGTATGGCCGGTATGTCATCACAACCCGGACCCTTTGAGTTGTCGAGGGACTTGAATAATTTTGTTACAGCATCTTTCGTGATAACCACTTTGTTGATAAAATCGTCTCCCGAGTCAGATTGTTCGTCGCTTGAGTCAATTGATGATAAACTGGATGATCTAGAAAAAACGCTTTGGAAGTAAGTATTGAAGGCTGTGCTTATAGTTTCCCCATTATCGTAGTTCTTACCATTAAAACTAAAGGTCTTGGGATAATGACTACCACCACGCTTAGACTTGACATATGACCAAAAAAGTTTTAGGTTGCCGTGCGATTGTATCCTCTGTACGAGCATTGTATGTTACTAGACACTGTTTTTGTATAGAATGCTGCCCTCGTAACAGCGAAAATTCTATATAATCTCTTGGGTTACCAAACTTTTTCCAACGCTTATGAACTTTTGATTTTTCCTTTATAATATGCATCAAGTTGCGGTCATACCATGGAGGGTAACTACGTTTAATAGGCTGTTTACGGTAAGGCACATATGTATCTAAGCTATCATTTAGCACACAGTAGAATTTGTCGACAGCACCGTCCATATCGCAGCCAGTGAATAGACTATCCCAGTCTATGCTATTTAAGTGTCTGTTAAGTGATGTATAATCACATTTACGAAAATTGCGGCGCGCCGGCAGTTAATTCCTTGAGGGGAGGTATAAACAGATCACGACACTCGATTGTTATAGAAGGGTGGTGAATATCCTCTGACAAGAGTGGATCCTGGCATTTTTCTACTGTTACGTAAATGCTGGCGAAAACTAAATCTAATGTACGATTATTTCCATTCAAAGTATAATTATATTGCGATAATCCTAAAAGGCTCAGGTTTTCCACAAAGTTAGTCGCAGCGTTTTGGACATCACTTGACCCTATCTTTATTAAGTTGTAGTCCTCGCATGTCCAACGCAGACACGGTAGGTTAAAATCAGCAGCAAGTAAAATTGAATCAGCAGGGTACCGGTCAATCAAATCAGATAGCACTCTATATATCCTCTATATGCGATGGAATGTTATGCGCGTCCGGTGGAACATAGGCTAAGATTACATGTAAATCGGTACTTGTCCCGATGCCGCGTGATGGAAGTGTGACACATAGAAGTTCCGTTCCATCACTTGCATATTCGCAACGAAAGTACGGTGCGAATCTGCGTTTAACACACGCCATTACGCCACCTCCTGTTTTCTTACCCGTTGATAACAGATTTCGGTCACAGCGAAACACGTCATACCTACCATCACACAGTTCATAGCTCAGAATATCATCCTGAAGCCATGTCTCGGTGAATAAAAGAATATCGTAATTGTTACACAATATCCCATTAAACAAGTCTAAGCACTTAGTTCGTAGCCCACGTACGTTCTGGTAATAAAATAATAATTTATTTGCCATTTTGTGCATATTTGTGTGTTAAACACTCAGGAGCAATCGCGTTTGACAAAAATATGCCTAGACAAGCTCCATAAAAGCAACAAGAAATTAAGCCCAATTTGTTATTAATATTTAAATCATTGAAATTTGCATTACCGCAACAATATAAGTACATATTTATTGTAATAATTACAGGGCATACGAGGCAAAGATATAAGATGCAAAATAGAAGATCGGCTTCTGAGATACACCGCATTGCATTCACTAACAATATAATATTTAGTGACCGAAGTATTAATCTGTTGTATAAAGTGATTAATTCTAAATCAATATTTCTCGTACGTACACTACGATTAATATACAAGAACAAATACTTATACACATATTTGCATTTGAAACTTTTAAAGCGCATTGGCATTAAACGTTTAAACAATACGTATCTTTTGAATATAAATCTATCTTTACGACTGATAAATATTATTTGTAAGTAGATAACGTCGAAACATAACAACCCCATCCGTGTTGGTTTCACAATTTTAAGAATAGGTTTACCTTCTGACAGCTTAGGTATGTAGGTAAATATGTGATTCGTTGCAATATAATTGTCATAGATACAAATTTCATTTTCTCCACCACCGCACAAATCACTACGCGTATTTATTAAAAATGATAATAGAATATTTACGCCGATCTGCCTTACCAACACATCATCCAACCCAACGAACCTGTGGTAAACAAAACAAACATAAAACATACTAGACAGCAGCTTTGCCGAGCGTAAATGTAAATAGTATTGCTTTTGTAATACAACAATATTGAAAGGGTTTAGGCCTAGAGCAGTGCACACAATATTCTAAAGAAGTGAATTTTATAAACAAATTGATATAACAGGCACAAAATTGTTACAAATAATTATTTTTGTAATTTGCTCAACACTTCGTGATTACGTACGAGTACCACGTCGGTAGTTTCTGATTTACGCATATAAATCCGACCTCCACGTACCCACACAAATTTATATTGCAGTTGTTTGGCACGGTGACGCGCCACAGCATGAAACGATTTGTTCTCTGGCGATAAGTTTTCTACGACATAGACGGCAGTCTTGTTAGCATCACCGAAACCTAGGTCGCTAGTGTTTAACTTATCCTGCGCATGTTTCTTGTTATGCTTTGTGACTGCAGCCAATAACAAATCTCGGCTGAGCTTAATTTCACTAGAATAGAATGTGGGCGGGTGCTGGCGGCGTTTATTCTTGCAATACGAGAGCAGTAGTGTATGTCGTTATCAGTAACATTGCAGTCGACGACGCGGCCCAGCTGTTTCACGATATTTATGACATTCTCCGATTTTTTCTCCGGGACACATAGAATTTCCAAATTGGAGGATCGGGATACCTGGTCGAGTAGTGAGAATTTGCTAGAAAGGTTAGTGTAATCTGACCGCAGGATGTCATTTTCCTTTTTAAGCGTTTTTAACTCGGCCTTACATTCATCAAAATGATTACGCATATCATCGTATTGATCGCTTAAAAAGTTGAGGGAGTCTTTGAAGCTACTTAATTGCTCATTTATTTCTCGCATATTAATTTTCAAATTTCATTTAAGTCCGCCATACATTGTTTCACAGCATTGCGTACTTCATCGCAAATCAAATCCTTCAGTTCTGAGCGCAAAATATAATCTGACGTTGAAGTAGATAACTGCAACGGTTCCAACTTTTGTTGCACTTTTCGTCGATTATCGTTAAAGGTGATTTCTGCCATAGATGTCGGCGTTGAAGGGCGAACGGGTTGGTTCGCGTTACCTCCTTTCGGTTGTTTACTTAAGCATTTGGGGCATAGCCACGAGGTTTAACACTCCTGGGTTAACGATGACACTTCCGCAGAAGACATGTTAAGACAAAGGTAATGATAACGATCTTTGCAGCGCACACATTCCATAAAGTCATTGTCCAAATCATTAGTTCATTCGGCGGCGCATCGATTCATAGTTATTATCTTAGTACGTATGTATCGTGGGCAGCGTATACAGCGCAAGCGATATTGCCTCTACGGCGCACTGCGTAACCGCGTGAATGCCGTACACTGGGCGTATAATCTCGTCACTTACCCACCAGCTGATTATGTGACATTAAAAACTTTTCACTGTTTGCACTCGATACTGTTGTAATAATGCACTTTGCTATGATTATTTTTAGAGGAACACACTAAAATCACGTAAATTAATACTTGAAATATAGTTTCTTATAATTTTAATCCAGATTACCAGGAAAAATTGCAAGTTTAATACAGAGCAGATGAACACATATGTTGACCGTTTGACCATCCGGGGGTATATGTAATAATATACCTATAACAATTTTATTTCTTGGGTTATGAGCTTGACTAAGGTTAGTTTGTCGTTTATCTACTTTCAAAACTTGGGCATTTAGCGTATGTGTGTTTCTAAGTTGCTCGATTGCATTCTGTAGTGCGAAATCAGATGGTTGCTTATAAGTTGTCTAACTTGACTTCTGACTTCCATAACGCTAGGTGATATGGAGGTCTTGTGGTTATGGAGATCAGACGGCTATCGCTGTCGCAGGCAATAGCTTTGACCAGTAACATAATATTCAAGGGTCGTCGTCAAGACTTCCCAAAGTAACTACCAAAGATACGAGGGGCGTGCACTTAACTTTGAAAAGTAAGTCTGAACCCGATACCCTCTGCATTTCAGTCAGCTGGTATCTCCATTAGACATCGGTACCTCTAACATTCATAAATACAAAATATCGAAAAATTCATCCAGTTAAATCTCGTTAATTATAAGAGACAACATAACAGATAGTTTATATTAAGATATAAAAATATGACATCCAAAATGTTAATACAGCACCGAACAAAATAATAATACAAAAACATTCAACCGCCAAATTTCCAATTAGCCAGGAGCTCAAAATAATACCGAATTTTTGTTTTCAACGCTCAGGCAAAATTAATCATGGTTTCACCATCTAGCAAGTAAAGTAAGCACTTAACATATTGTAGAGATGAATGACTCAACTTCAAAGTTGCTTTTAACTTTTGACAAGGGAAAACTCTAGATTTCTTATCTAGGAAGCTAATGGAGACGTCTTTTAAAAATGTTTTTTTTTTATATGTCTCTAACACGACGCTCTGTCGAAAAAGAAGTTTTATAAACATATTGAAATCGTATACTTAAAATAGGTATACCTACGGTATGACAATTTAGTGATGACTATTTTTTTTTATGAATATTATCTCTAACAAAGTTCTATAAAAATTACGCATAATTATATTCATTATCCTACCGCCAACCTTTGTACTTAATATACTGATAAAAATAAATTATATTATAAAGAGATATATCAAGGGGGCAAATAACTTTTAATATGTACTCTTAACATTCAGTAGTTACCAAGCATACAAGAAAGTAGGTAAATCATAAGGATATACCAAAGAAAAGCAATGTAGGACTATATTTATCATTAAGTGTATACTGAAAAGGGTAATATGTCAGGAAAGATGAACGTAGTATAATACAAAGACTATAATTTGAGGAGCTATGATTACAAAGTACAATGAAAGCACATATCATTATCTATTCTTACATTAACGCCTACTATTTGTCATATCAGTGCTTATGTTATTTGTTTCTTTCATCATACTTGACAAACAATAGAAGTTTCAACAAAAAAATGTTTCTCAAACTTTACGGGGTCATACATTATGGACCCCGCATATAAAAATCACCTCGCTGCTTAACTAAGAACAAATTTACTATAATTAGCTTCAACACATTGCCGGTATTAAGAATGTGTGTGTTTTGTTTCAAAAAGACGGCTTTCGCAGCGGTCTTAAAACCTGTGTCATTAGAGAATTTACAAACATTCAGTCAACAGACTTCGATTAAGCAACGCTATGAAACAGTGGTCTATGGGGACAATATTATTTATTGATACTGGTAAAGAAAGCATTTGAAGGCGCCAAGGTATTATTGCAGATCCGAATAATAGTATAATGACTACAACGTAAATCGTTGGGTACACGATTCTCGATTGAGAAACGGTGCTCAGCAACGTACGTCGTAATATTCAAATTCAAATTCTTTTATTCATTTGGGTCACAATGTGACGCTTATGAATGTCAAAATAATAAATTTATAAAATAATTACTTAAAGACTCTACAATAAATAATTACTCTACATTTACTGCCACGTTCGCAAAGCAAGGGCGTAGAACCATGAGAAAGAACGGGCATTAAAACTCACGGTCACTCTTTTTCATCGCCAGGTTTTGCATAATACACATAATTTACATTTTGTAAGGTGCTGCAACTGTTACACCTTCTATATCACTTGTATATATTTACTGTACATAATAATACTCAAGCATAATACTTTTGATATTCATTTGGTTAGCCTCCTCAGAATAGACTTGGTGAAACAGGAGCATCCACTTACATTATATACACCTAATAATGCAGGCAATCCACGAAAGTGATCAGAACCATGATGGAAATAATGCAGTTAAATATTAAAATCTAATACCAACCCGCAAGACCGTCATCGACCAGTCTTCGCAAGTAGCACCCGTTCACGAGTATGACGCATGTGCCAGCCATCATCCCTCTCGCCATATTAGAGGGACAGGGATGACCCGACACACGACGCCACCACAAGAAATGACATTTTAGTGAGCATGACGACAACGGTATACGAACCGGCAGTAAGAAACAATATATTGGTATACTGACCAACACCGCCAATTACCTCCCTTTTCCAGATCGTTATTATTCCCCTATTATCCTAAAGTTACACCTAAGAATACGGTTGATTCGACTAGTTTAATTGATTCCTTATTTAAAATTATATTAGTAGGAACACTTTTCACATTAGGCAAAGAGAATTTAACACATTTGGTTTTGCTAGAGTTGAGTACCAAATTGTTTGTCGAAAACCAATCTAATACTTGTGCAAGAGTGTTATTGACGCTATCAAAGTTACTTTAATTGCGATCAACTTTAAAAATTAGTGACGTATCGTCGGCAACAAAACAATATCACATAAATTTTGTACAAAGAACGGCAAATCATTAATATATATTAAAAAAAGAAATGGACCGAGAATAGAGCCCTGTGGAACGCCCATTCCTACTGGCAAACCTAGAGACCTACTCCCATTAACATCTTCATACTGAATTCTATCACTAAGGTAGCTGGCAACAAGATTGAGTGCGGTATCTCTAATACCATAAAGTTTCAATTAAAGTAAAAGTGTATTATGTTCTACACAGTCAAACGCCTTTGATAGGTCACAAAAAACACCAATGGCATCCTTCGAGTTTTCCCAAGCATTAAAGATATGCTTTAACAAAGTTACACCGGCATCAACGGTGGAGCGACCCTTAGTAAAGCCATACTGTTCACTGTGAAATAAATTATTTGTGTGAAAGTGGCTCTCTAATTGATGCAAAATAATCTTTTCAAAATTTTTACTAATAGCAGGCAAGATAGAAATTGGCCGAAAATTACTAGGGTCGCTCTTTGATCCCTTTTTGAATAATGGTATTACTTTACTGCGTTTCATTAGATCAGGAAATACTCCTGTATCTACGCATCTGTTGAATATTAGAGCTAAATATGGAGCTAAGCTAGAAATAATTTGTTGAACAAGTTTAACAGAAATGCCCCATAAGTCAACAGATTTTTTATTATTAAACGTCTTGAATACTTTCAGTATGTCATTGGTGTCAATATATTTAAAATTAAAAAGCACATCACACTCACTCACATTGCCCCTAACCAACATTTCTGCTTTGCTTGGTCATGAATCTAGACAGCTGGTTGTGTTCACTGGTATGTTTATGAAGAAATTGTTAAATGTCTGAGCAACATCAGTTTTCCTAGTTATAATTTCACCATTAAATTTTAGTTCATAATTGTTATCTACCAATTTAGCTCGACCAGTCTCATTGTTAATAACGGCAGCGATAGCAGAGTGGATATACCAACAGACTGCCATGCAGAGGGTATTGGGTTCGAATCCACGGCGCGCACCAATGAGTTTTCGGAGTTATGTGCGTATTTAATTGTTAATTATCGCTTGTCCCGTGCCTCGGAGAGCACGTTAAGCCGTCGGTCCCGGTTGTCATGAAGATCTTTGACAGTCGTTACAGGGCGTCAGTGCCTTCTAAATAAACTGGCACTAGTCTAAACCATGGAATATCGCTATCCCTTCGGGTTGCGGAGGTCAGACAGGCAGTCGCTCTGTGGAAAAGCTAATATTCAGCCAAATCCGGTTAGATTAGTAAGCGGACCCCAGATTGAAACTGGGATAACGCTAAGAGAAAGTGAAAGAAGAGTCTCATTGTTAATAATGCTCCAAGTAGTTTTAATTTTGTTCTTGGAATCTTTGATTTTATTGCTTAAATATAAGGATTTGGCTAAAGCACATGTCCTCTTTAAAACCTTTGAATAATTTCTAACATATTGAATAAATTCAGGATTAAAATTATATTTCTTCATACCATATAGATCATACAACCTAGCTCTACTTTTGTATATACCTACTGTTGCCCAATCACAAAAATTTACTTTAATGCTCCTTGCAAACGTCTTCTGTTTAAAAAATTTATTGTACTCGTCATTAACAATTTTAAATAAGCATTTATATAATTCATCAGGATCATCAACGGTTAAGTCAATACTGGCGATCTTGGCAGCAACATCATTACTAAAGTGTTTGTGGCGAGCAGAGGTCATTGGCCTACATGTAATTTCTTGTACTTTAGGGGTTGTATTAGTTGGAATTACAACCTTTTGCCCGCAGTGATCCGATGTCAAGTCAGTTAAAACAGCCTTACTTAAATAAAGACAATTGCAAAAAACATTATCTAAGCATGTAGATATGGGTAATGTGAAGTTATTCTGGTTGGTTCAGAGAACAAAACATTTAAATTAAATGACCTAAATAAGCTAACTAACCTAGTACAAATTGGTGATTTTTCTAACAAATTGACATTAAAATCGCCACATACGATTATAGACTTCCTACCAGAAGTTATGTGTTTTAAGACATCCTCTACGATGCTTTCAAACTGAGTAAAGTCACTTTGTGGTGGTCGATACACAGACACTATAATATGTTGTTCAAGCTTAACACCAGAAATCTCAGCAGTGCGCTCGATAGAAAGTTTAGCTATATCCTTACGTTCTTTACATTTCAAACTATTACATACATATATTAGAGAGCCACCACGAATAGTCTTCTTTCTTACGAATGCACTTATAACTGAATAATGTTGATTGTTAAGTATTAATTGGTCACCTCGCAACCAATGTTCCGTAATACATAAGATATCAATCTTATGTTTGTTTAAAAATAAATCTATGTCTCTTTGCCAGATAGGCCTTGTATGTTTTGGTGAACTAAGTTTAAAACACATGAATGCCTATCTGTCGTCTTATCTAGTAGTTTAAACTAATAGATGTATCAATACTACTATTGGTATAACTATTATCTACCAAATTCCTAAGTACTCTAGCAGTACTCCTATCAGTATATAAATTACTAATAATTTAGCAAGTTGTCGCCTATACACATAAGAAAGATACGTAGTATCTTTTGTTAAAAATAAATTACTAATAAAAATATTAGTGTCAAAAAACAAAATACTGTCACTATGTATGTCATGACATGTCCTATTGTATAATAATAAATTAATTTATCTATCTGCCTGTTTTGGTCGTCTGTGAGAGCATATGAATAAGGCAATGAACAAATAATAAAGCTACATCCTATTTTTGTGCTAAGATCTATCATTAAGTCTGTTAATTCTATGAGACTGTTTTTGGAGACTAATGAGCTGTCACCATACAATATGCTGACAGTAGTTTGTGCATTCAAGTCGGCATTCTTAATCTTATCAACTAGGGTACAAGACTGAGCTTCAGGTGAACAAAAGTTCTGTACTGGTCGCTCAGTGTAATAATCAATTAAGCTCCCCAAACCCACTCCCAGTTGGTCTGAAAAAATTATTACATTCTTACTGTCAGTCTTTCCTGGATGCAGTTTGTTTTGTGTATTATACTGGCATGCATGTGCATTCAATTCTATTGATTCAGCAGGTGTAGTCGCACACTTAGTTATACAACTGGAACAGTAATTATTAGAGTTGGATTATGAGATAAGTTGTTTTAAATTTTCTCGACCAACACTTGAAATTTCTTCATATTTTAAGATGTATTCATGAGTCTCATTCTGGTGTTCCATTATAGTTCTAGTGAGTTGAGCTTGTAGATTTGATATTTGTGCTTGCAACTCACTTGTGTGTTGTTCATATAACAACCTACCAGAAACTAATTCTTCATTTGATTCTTCAAGCTTAAATAAAAGAGACTCAAACTCTTTATTTAATTTACAGTTATCTTGTGCATACTGACTCAATTTGGTAGACCACTTAGGACCAGATCTAAGTTTCTTAATTGATTTATTTAACTTAAACAATTTTCTAAATTTATTCTTACTAAGACATTTTTTGAAACAGTTCATTTAAGAGCTTTTAGCACATTAATTTTGTCACCCAGGAGCTCAGAGAATAAGTTGTGAGTAGCAGTACTGTTAAAGGCCGCAATTGTGTCATCTAGAGTTGAAATTCTGCCATAAGTCTCATTGAGACTTGCTTCTAACTCCGCATTGCGGCTAAGTTGTCTGGAGTAAATTTCGTCGCAGCTGCTGAAACACCTAACTTCTTCTCGCAGTCTGTCCCGTTGATCCAAGACATCCATATGCTCTATATGCAGCTCCGTGAGTTGTGTCTTCAGATATACGGTCATTCACAATTTTAATTTCTTCTCCACAGTCAACGCGTTCTCTTAATAGTTGACTGTTGTCATCCTTGTATTTGTGTAAAATATAATTAATTTCTCGACAATCCTTTGAAAGGATTTCGCATGACACTACTAAATCCCTTTGTTAGAATATATCCTGAATTCTAATGAAACAATGGCCCTAATTGGAACTAAAATGTTCTGCTTAGACACTATGCTATTTATAAAGTTACTTATGTTTTCTAAGTGGGCGGCGAGAACAGTGTCTTACGGATGACGAGGTCATTTTTGTAGATGGGTTTTAGAGCAATGGTAGTAGTTTAGACATCTAGTAGATACTTAGTAGATGTTTGTTACCTTAATATACTCGACAGATCTCCTTTAAAGGGATGATAAATTAAACAGAAGTTGCCCATAGACAGTAATATAATTCGCTTGTGAACTGTTTGTGTGCTCGAAACACGCGGCGCGGGCTTATTGCATGCGTCCGCTGTGTGGTGCGCTGTGCACTCGGCAGCGTGTAGTCGCGTCGATGCCGACGCAGTCACTGTGCGAGAGATGCGCGGCCGGTGTTGCCTGCGCCCCCGCCGCACTGCTGTTCGGTTCCCCGACGATGTACCTATGTAATTTGTGTATGTATACGTACAGTTTATAGTAATATACTTATAGTATGTATGTAGTTATACGTTATGTTTATTTATTTGTTTGATAATTATTTATGCATATATTATTTATATAGGTATCCTAACTATTATGTTTATTTTACTGTATTATTTTGTAGTGTTAAGTTTGATGTTTGCGTGAGTCACTCTAGGGCATAGTTTGAATATCAGCGTCAGGCATCTGCTCTGCCTGACAAATGCTGAACTATGCACTGTTCTGACACGCCACACATTTGTCTTTCTTATTGATTTCTTGTACTGTTTTTTTTATTGTTATCCTTTATTTGTGTGGGTGTAAGAATTAAAATTATTTTATCTTTATCTTTATCATTGAAGATGGAATTCAACAATTTTTCAAGCTCAAAAATCTTTCCTTATTTCATTGTAATTTTACAATTAATTTATTATTTTTAAGTGCATTAGGAGATGCATGCCTTATCTTTAGCAGTTTGTTTATAAATATACATATTTACGAAATTTTAATAATGTGGTATTATTTCGTATCACAGCAACATAGCATGTGTCCGTTTTATATTTCGGGTTCCACTTTTATATTTAAATGTAGACCCACACCCACTCCCAGCGATTACGAAAATTAACATAAATATATTAACGTAATCATTATGCTCAAAGACTTTTTTATATTACGTTTTAACAAAGAATTTAAGTATAAATATACAGTGAATGTTTGCGCAGGTAATTACTATGAAGATTGTTTTCACAAGCGCGCTTCTTTATAAGCTTCGATTCTTTATAAGCTCTTTGATTATATTAGATGACACTTTTGTTCGCGCTCTAAAACGCCTCTAAATATTTTTGACCTTGTTTTTGACCTTAACCTTTTGTTATGGCCTAAATATAAGTTGATGGCTATACTCAACTCGATTACGAACTCCTTGTAGAAACCCTTTCCTGATCCGGCACTTGGAGACTTTTTAGACTGACCTTCTTTTGTGTACTGAGGATTATTGTTGTCGTTAAAAATATTTCAAGCCCTGTAAAAACATACCATGATGGAACATTTTAATTTTAAATAGTTTACATATTTTAGCCGATAAGTATCTTATACTAATATACAGGGTGTCACAACACCAAGCCGAAGTCTATTCGTTGTGTACATCATGCTAAGTCATACTGACCAAAAATAATACCTGGGAAATGATATTTTTTTAAGTTTTCACATTTTTTAAACCGCAATTATAGGAGCGCGCGTGCAATGCTCGAAATACCTACTTATCCATGGGGTCATAGGGCATCTAAAGAACATATTGGCGGGGTTAATGCATCGACTCAATATCTCCCGAACCAGTAATTTCCCAGGTATGGTGCCGAAGTAAAAAATGTTCGTAATGATTGGTACAACATGGGATTTCAGTTTTAGTTAAGGGTCTTTTTACACCCTGTATAAAGCTGAAGAGTTTGTTTGTTTGGTTGAACGCCCTTATCTCAGGAACTACTGGTCCGATTTGAAAAGTTCTTCAGTGTTAGATAGCCCATTTATCAAGGAAGGCTATATGCTATATAACATCGCGCTATGAGCGACGGGAGCGGAGCAATAGTCTTAAACAACGCGGGTGTAACCGCGGGTATCCTCTGGTATTAAATAAAGCATTTTAGTCTCGTTTTGATATCAGCCAAGAAGAAGCGATAGATCATTCCAGATGTTTTCTCTGACCACCCAAGCGTCATCGAAAAAGGAGCACTAAGAAAAGTTGGAGCAACTTAACTAAAAACCACTTGAACTAAGTATCTACTTCATACATACCCGTCACGTTCGTCAGTACATTAATAATAGCGTAGCTCTAACAGTATGCTTGCTCCATGTCACTTGAGAGTCGGAATAAATCTGTGCGATGCGACGGCAAACGTGAAATACTTGATGAATTCATTCCAAGTGTCAGACGACCTGCGTCTCCAAGCTTCTCTGCATATTCATCTTTAGTACTTAGACGTTGTGGTGACCATAGTAATGTTAGCTAAATGTAGGAAGTAAACTGTTTAGGTGTAAACTCTACTAATATCTCAGCAATATTGCTCTAAATCTATACATAAAGATATGCCGGTCTCTTATTTGACCACTGATAGACCACCGAGTACCTTGTGTGTTCCTCACAGTTAAGTACTCAGATGCCATAGTTTGAAATAGTACCTACCTAAAGTCTGCTTTCATCGGAATATATATCGCCCCTTTATTGGTAAAACCGATTATCTACCGAAAACTAAACTTGTGGCAATAATGATTTAAAAGTTTGACAGAATAATTATGTAACTAAATTTCATATATCTTACCTGCAATCATGTAATTATAATGGAACAACTAATAAAGTATGTTTGTAAATCATAAAAATAGAAGTACTTTATTGTTAATACTTGAAAAAATGCCAAACACTATCTTCAGGGAGGTCATTTAGTTGTTTTTTCCTGAATAACGACATAAGCATATATATCATTAATTAAATCACTTGGAGCTTATCTTAAAGCTTCACCGTAACCTTTCGAAGAAAGTAATAAGATACCAAAAACAACTGTAGAAATAACACCCTGAAACATTCTACAAATCGAAATTTTAAAAATGATATTTGGTTTTGCTTGAGTAAAATTAAGAATTGTGGTAGACTATCTGCAAAATGTTCATACAACGAACTACAGCAAGCCTGGTCTATTTTTATAATTACAAAAATACCAAATAATCATTACTTATCTACATGACAGTAAAACTGAATAAAGGAGGAAAATTATAAGAATGATATATTATTAATAACTAGCCGTTTCCCGCGGTTTCACCCGCGTCCTGAGGGAACTACTTCGCGTACCCGAAAAAGCCAAATATTTTACGGATCCCTACTTTTTCGAAAATAAAATATAGCCTATGTTACTCGTAGATAATGTAGCTTTCTAATGGTGAAGGAATTTTTAAAATCGGTCCAGTCGTTTTTGAGTTTATCCATTACAAACAAACAAACAAAATTACAAATCTTTCCTCTTTATAATATTATAGTGTAGATAATAATAAAACCCCTCTGGGGCAGTCGTTAACCTCATCATGAGACTAACTCAGTCTCAGAGGGTATAGTAACAGTTTTCAAACATCACCTTTATCTTGTGATATATATTATAGTACAGGATAGAAAGACAGCTTACAAACCGCAGGGCAGCTTTGTGGCGAGCTGAATGTGTGTGGAGACACTGCCGTCCCGATTGCTTCAGAGGGTTCGGTCAGGGCCTCATCTCCAGCTTGCCTTTATTGGCTTGTTGGAGTGGATTACCAAGAGTGTCCGCAGGAGCCTCGACTCTGGTTTGCCTTGGTCGCCCAGCCAGAGGGAAGCCACAAGAGCTATTAGCTCGGTGGTGGAAGTGTCATTGTCAAGGGCGTAACTACGGGGAAACCCGCTCCGGGCCTCCGTTGTCACGAGGCCTGCGATGGCGAAACCGGTGCCGCACCGCTCTACACCCCTAGCCGCTCACACCGGTGTTGCCCTCTTGTTGTTTATGGCAGAGTTTGTTTGCCTTGGCGGTTATCTAGAGAGGGCCCATCCAGTGAGTTGGCGAGTTACCGCCTGCCCCTTTTCGACATACTATAAGAGTATTTAGATCAGGTGTCGTTTTCTATCCATAGTGTTCACCTAGACCAACCCATTAAACATCCATCCTAATAGCCCAGATTAATTAGGTTCCATACAAGTAGCAATACTCTTGCACCTGCTGCGGCTAATCCGTGACTGCACTTAATAGTGCAGTTATGGAGGCGCCTCAGCAGGTATCACATCACATTCTAGATTAAAACTCTCAAAGGGCCTCTGTGCGTTGGACCTATGTCTGCGTGTACGCCTGCCAAAGGGCCGGTTATTCTTTTAATATCAAAGGTTAAAAGAATAGCCGTGATAGAGAAACAAATATTAATAATAATAATAATCATTTATTTCGGAAACATTCCATTTTCATACAAATAAAACCAAAAACAAAAACACAGAACAAAATACATTAGTGACCTTAACATTCGGAAATTAAAATTACCACTTTGTCTAATTCAAAAACCTTCCCTCGGCACCGGGACCGCAGCAATGTATACGGGACCAGTGCATCAGGAATGGAGTCTGGTTTCCCTGCAATATTTAGAGGGATGCTATTGAGGCTTCTAAGCATTCTGCTCATCAAAGATGCAGTTCTCTTGCGTATGATCGCTTGCTGTCTATGTTTGCCTCAGCAAACATGCTTGACGCGCTACAAAACCGCGGAAGCCCCAATAGTACCCGGAATGCGTTATTGTATTGCACGCGAAGAGCGTTGTAGGTTCTCTGCGTATATCTGAGCCACAGGCTGTAGGTGTAAAAAGTCTAGCAGTATGCCTTGAACAGAGTAATTTTAACTTCCTTAGTACACCTAGCAAACCTGCGCACCAGAATATTGCATCGAACTGACTACGCCCTTCGTTCCCTCTCTACATCAATATCATTATCTAGGTCCTCATTCCAAAGGTGTCCTAGGTATTTAAACTGTGACACCCTTTTCAGTTTCACCCTGTAAATGTAAACTGGCGGGACAGCCTCAGGTTTTCTGCAACTTATTCGAAAAATCATAGCCTCGCTTTTCCCGACTCGCTTTTTTGTAAAGTAGGCCATGAGCAGTGGCATATTGTTCACACACTGTAAGCAAACGTCTGAGCTTATCAAAAGACGGGCTCAGCAATGCCATGTCATCCGCGTAGCTGATACTGTTGATAGTCTTACCATCAACAGAGTATCCAACACCAGTGCTACTGAGCTTCTCGATCAGCTGATCGATGTATAGGCTGAAAAGCGCTGGCGACGTCACCTTTTACCTCACACCACACCTCAGCCCATAGGTACTAGCCAGAAAATGCACGCGACCATCTAACCTGATTTATTTGATGGCCATACCAGTACTGGTGAAGGCTGATTAGCTCATGAGGTGTGGATTTCTCCCGCAATTTTGACCATAGAGATCCAAAAAAGCAGCATATACAGGGGTGTTTCTATCTGTGTTTGAGTGCCAGAATAGCAGTTTCGGTCGATAACCCTGCTCTAAAGCCGAACTGAGAATCACATGGTTTAAGCTGCTCAGTCATTCTACGCTCAATCACACAATCAATAACCTTGGCTATTACGGTCGCTATGGATATATGCCTATAGTTATCCTTGTCTGCCACATCCTTGCTTTTACTCTTGACTATTGGTAAAACGATTGTTCTCATCAGTTCTGTTGGTAAATAGGAATGCCGCACACCAAAGTTAAATAGCATAGATAAAACCCTCGGCAGATGCGGACCAGCACGTTGTAAATGTTCTATGCTAAGGCAATCATGTCCTGGAGATTTACCCCTGGTCATAGATTTAAGAATGTTTTTTTATTTCTTTTGCTATATCTCTGCTTAAAAATCATTCGTGTGTCTTTCATTTCTTCAAATATCAACCCAGTGCGAGGTTTACCATCCCCCAGCCAGCTCAGAAAAGCCCTTCTAGCATTTCTATGAGCGGCCATCCTATGACAGTGCGTTGTTTTCTACCAACTCTCACTGCACTAAAACTGTGTACTGCTGCTTTCCGGAGCCGCGTACCCCTTATTTATTTTCATATTCATACATTGTAGCATAATCTCAACGTTAGTCTTGGTTTTAGCTGAAAATATTTATGTAGAAACATCACCATACACTTCGGTGAAAAACAACTATTTAAGCATAGTTGCTTTTACTTGTATTAAAACCTAAACGATATGATCTCTGATGTTGTGGAAAAAACAATTAAAGCTACTTAATCTCTTTTAATTGAATTAAAATCTGCACAAATGCTAAGGATTATGTTCTGTTAAAAGCGAGTAGAACGACTTACTTTCTTTTTAATGTGTAAGATTCTAAGTACTTACCAATAATCCAGCAAAACCAGAACCATTTAAAGAATTTTAGTTTGTATTAGTACAATGCTTCAGTATGTTCAGAGTGTAAGCAAATTGCAACTAAAATAAGATATGAAACTGAATGTGTTTTTGATTGCAAGGCTTCAAAAAAATCATACCGGTATAAGGCTTTAGCTGTTATTGAATGCAGACGTTACCTAAAAGCTTGTATTATAATTGTTTTTTTGCGTATCTATCTCGGAAACTATGCATCCTATCGAAAAATCGGTTTTACCTGTAGATAAAGCTCAAAAAGTTGAGTAGATTGGTGTAAATAACTCATTTTTGTAAAAAAGTGTAGATAATCGGTTTTACCAATAAAGGGACGATATATGACAGCTGCTTGCTTGATTCTTGGCTGGTATCAAGACTTCACATCACAGTTCGTTATAAGTTCACACCAAATCAAATCTAACAAAACTGACTATAACTATTTTGTATTACTGAACTCGAAACGAGTGACAGTTTCTAGGTACTTGTTGCCCGCCCGGAGTCACCAAGAGAAGTGATAGTTGTCGTTGCTCCGTTGAACGTCAACCGTCATCCTCCCTCTTCGACTGTAGCGAACGTGACGCGTAGACTCTGTCGAAGCGCGCAATCTTCGCACTTCCGTTTCGTAGTCAATTGACGTCCTGTACTGATGACCATTCCGATACGGCCATCCTACAAGACACACGTCCCTGTGTGTAAATCTGTAACACAATTTTACACGCACAGTATCACATTGCTCGGTCACTCCTGACTTAACCCAGGTAAGGGTTGAATCAAAACAGTGTTAGGATTCCAATTAAATTTTCCACAAAATTAACTCCTACATTACATTCCTAACTATTATAGGAGCTGGATTCAGAGCATCACTGACAATACAGTCAATTACCACAGGGCATAGACTCACGTTATAATCAAATCAAATAACTAAAGCTCTACATGTGATTCATAAACGTTCAGTAACCTCCAGTTACTAAACCAGGCACTCAACCAGCCACTCGGTTGCCCCCATTCAGTAACCTCCAGTTACTAAACCAGGCCTTACACCAGTCACTCGGTTGCCACCCATTTATCTGCGCCAATCAAACATTGGAGTCGTCTGCGTACCTATAGTGTACTCACGGACAACTGCCTTCACAGTTGTATTGAATCCGATTTGTACTGATTTACGGCTATTACGGCTACAAACCGACCTCGGACATTAAATCACACAACCAATCAACATGTAAGCCCAGTTTTCTACCGTCTCGTCAGTATTAAGGTTCACAATTTTATTTCTCTTTAAGATCGTCAGTTATGCTCTGATCCTCTGGTACAAAGTTTCAGTATCAAAATCAATAACAGGAAACTCAAAGTAAAACTGACATTTCACTATCACTGTATCTCTCAAGATATTTTTTCAAACCAAGTAAACCATAACATTTAAGCTCTACATGTGATCATACGCATAGCCCAGTAACATCCAGTTACTCTACTTTCTGCGAACCCCACACATGGGAACGCCACTGAAACCCAACCTCCACCAGAGCTGACTGCAATACCGCCTACTCACGGATTACTAAGTTAGCAGACGCCGATTTCTACCGAGCTACGGCTACACCTCAGCCTCTGGTACGGTCCGATCCGATCATCATTTAAACTTAAACACTTTCTTCAATATCAGAATTACTTTGTTCTACCTCAATTTCGTCAGTTGTACTTTGACCTTCAGGCATTTTTTCGCAACCTGTCGAGGGCGTACTTACAGTAACGCTTAGAATTAAGGGCTTTGCGATTATAAAGATCATCGTAAAGAACTTCTGTGACCTCAAATGGGCCTTTACACTTTAAGATTTTTCAAACCAGGTTAACCAAAACATTTAAGCCAAGGTCTTTGGACTCAACATCTTCTAACCTTTAATAAACTACCTTCACTTTCATTGCCAGTTTCGGCCAGATATGTTTTAGCTAAACCAGTTACCAGGCTCTTTAATTCTTCAAAGCCACATACAGGCCTCACACAGGCCCCGCGTCACACACGGGCCGCGCGCCACACACGGGCCGCACGCCACACACGGGCTGCGTGCCACACACGGGCCGCGTGCCACACGCGGGCTACGCTGGCCACCAAGCCACACTCGCCACCAGGCTGCGCCGGCCGCCAGGCTGCGCCGGCCGCCAGACCGCGCCGGCCACCATGCCGCGCCGGCCACCATGCCGCGCCAGCTACCAGGCCGCGCCAGCCATCAGGCCGCGCTAGCCACCAGGATTACCCAAAAAGGAAATAAATCTACCATTAGTATTTCAAAGATTCGTCTCATTGTATACCCACTAAATAGAGTATCCGTTCTTTCAGACTAATTCAACGTCCGCACTTCGTAAATTTTAAGCGATTATCAAATTCGTTTACAACTTCACTACTGCACAGAACGTAACTCCCGTCCATACTCTCGATTTGCTATGTCAAAACTGGATTTGACTACTGACAAAAACAAACACCAAATGCGAACATGGCCAGAAATAATAAGCTACTTTCGGACAAATCGATTTCCTTTGGCTACATGGAGGCAACGACTACAGTTCTGAGATAACCAATTGGCAGTCTATGAGTACTTTTAGATTCTCGCAACACGCTCTTGTCATACGACACAGAAACCAGTGGTAGATAATTTTAGCGATCAAAAATCAAATGAGAGCTACTTGAGTAGCAGGGTATCCGTGATTGCGATCAACAACCACACCTTAATGCACTTCGCTCTAGGAATAAAAGAACATTATCGCACAGCACTCAATATAGTCGTTCGGCTATTCCTGACCCAAATCAATGGGAATAAAGGTACTCTGATCAAAATCATATCAGGTTTTAATGAAAATCACAACTAAAACTCTTTCTCTCGAAGCTGACATGTTGAACAACACACATACTCTTTACAATAATAGGAAACTCATTAAAATATTGCATTGCTCATACTCTGACATCCATCGGGTCTTCAACATCACGCTACTCAACCTCCATCCGGTTACACAACACCACCCGGATAATCATTTCGAGCGTAACAAAGTAATCTTAAACTAGGTTTGTTCAACATGTTGTGTTGGTTTTCCTTATCACATAGCAGACTATAAAAAAAAATCTTACTAGGCTGATAGTCCAGATGTTAAGTTTACTACCAAGTATCTAATCAGTCTTTTCAGCGTTATAATTTTGTCATAGATAGTCTAAATACGAATGTAATCATAAGCGATACAGCAACGGACCTTTCGCGTTCAAGACGATGGACAGCGTTAGTGATACTAATGGCTGTCTTGTTTTCGTAAAAACGGAGACAATGACTAACACAAAAGCTCAAGGGTAAACTAGGCTAATCAGAAAGGCACTTTACCGGTCCAACCAACGGCAACGCATGGCTAAACATGCAGCCGCACAAACGGCTTATCCAGTTTATGCAAATCTACACTTACAGTAACGTGGGTACCACAAAATTATCACAACAACGACTAACAAAGTACTCATTTAATGAGAATAAAGTTAAGCATACAATCATCACTAACGATCACTAACCTAGTTCTACCTACGATGAAAATTAAAATCTCTGAAACTGATTATCGTAACGCACTACGATGATAACTCAATTATTTGCTTCTACGTCTGATAATCGAGTTTAACAGCTTCTACTAGAATCACTATCACTCTTAAACGTCCTAAGCATAACATGGAATTGGCCTGAGAACTCGGGGCACTTGATAAAAATTCCCAGCGTATCACATGAATTTAAAGAAAACACAGTAGGTAATGTTCACGCGTAAAATATTAAAATTGAATTTAATTTTACTAGTGGTGCCATCTAATAATCTGAGTACGAAACATTTTTATGTGCCATGTTAAAAATTTATGCACACAAAAAAAAGCAGGTGTAATTGCAACATCGAGATCGTCTGTACAACTCAGAATTACAACGAGTAACAGTGTCACTTTTTACTTAGGCTCTGATCACGTTTAAACGAAAACCGTTACGTATTATTAACACCACGAGTCGATAAAATAGTGGCGCTAGTAATATCTTTTGACTATGGTCAGGTTACACTAACCAACCAACCGCACTCGTCTAGACAGCACTGCAGTTCACATGTCTATTTAAGAAATAAAAGCTTCAAGCTGTTCTACACAAAATCAGCACAGTCAGAAGCAATAGCCCCGCACAGTCTTACACTATAAACTTAGTATGTACGATTCGATTAGTTTACCAACTTTAGCGCCGCTGCCCTGCGAAGGACAGTCTAGACCGGTGCTTTTGTTCTAGATTTAGCAGAAAACCAACCAGCTGGGTGTTGGTTCTAAAACCAATATTACAACTGCACTAGAACAATAACTAGCACGTTTGACTCAGACGCACTTGCTTGGAATAATGCAAGTCAGCCTGTACGCTCACTCTCGTTACTATTACAGTCCACAAAGTAAGACCGAGAAAAGATAATCTTTTTGCAAGCAAGCATAATATGATCACTAGGTTCGTAAGTGCGAGCCACCCTCGCATAAAGAAAATAAAAATAATCGCTTTCTTTTTAACTGGCGTATCAAATTAAAAATCTCTGTTCGCTATCTACGCTATAGCTAGGTCACTGTGGTAGTCGGACAACCATACGCTAACTTAAAATACGGCAAAGGTCACAATTAAATCATTACTACCCACTTTTTTTTTTGTCTTTATTCTTTAAGCTATTAAAAAGAAGATTATTCATGAGATCATGCTATGGGAACCACGACACCGTAAAAGTCAAACGGTTCTACAACTCAATGTCTCGTGAAGGAATCGAACCTACAACACTCTACTGAGTGTTGTAGGTTCGATTCGATGTGATGGCGATATCATCACAACGATTATGACATTTTCAAGGTTAAACGTGTAATGTTTTACTACTACCAGGCCTCCTTCACTCGGCCGTACCTACAGCGATAAGTGCCTACACTTTGGCGCGGCTTCCAAGTCCGCGTCGTTAGCCGGCTGTCATGGTTGTCACCGCTAGCGCGCAGAGCGATTTTTGCTATTAAATTTGTTAATAACGTGAATTTAAATAGTGAACAACAAAAATGTCTCATCAAAAGTCTGGTGCAAAGTATTGCTCATTTCACGAATGTGTGTCGAAAAAGGGAGATAAAAGTGTGTCATTTGTTACATTACCTACA
The DNA here is from genome assembly GCA_944739405.2 of Euclidia mi. Classification (NCBI taxonomy): domain Eukaryota; kingdom Metazoa; phylum Arthropoda; class Insecta; order Lepidoptera; family Erebidae; genus Euclidia; species Euclidia mi. The sequence continues at coordinate 30,883,432 of OX123188.2, read as the reverse complement.
GATGCGGTAAGGTAAGCTAACCTAATTAATACTAAATTACGTACTTAGTAGGTGTTGATTATTTCTGATTTAATGATGTTGACAATCGTACAGAATCCTTGTTTTATGGTTTGATGTTCGAAAAGATAGGTAGTTTTTAAAAGAATTGTTACGCGGTATATACTTCATAGTTACATATAAGTATTAGATAATTACGAGAGCAACTTGAAAATTTGTTTTTTTGTTTGTTGAGATATCCCAACGATTATGGTGTCAAATTAAAGATCTAGTTCAAAAACCATTTTATTGGTTTGAATCATGTTAATCGGTCCACGTGTTATTTTTTTTTATTATTTACAACATAATAACAATACACAGTTCAATTATACTTGTGATGCAAACACAAACTAATTCCAGTTTTACCGTGCCTAATAATATGATGGACGGTGGCGTAGCCATGTGTGACCATGCTTTTATCACAATATATAAGAAATCCACACAAATCACACAATTCACATGACGATGATAGTTACATTATTCGATTTTTTCTGTATAGCACATAATGTCATAAATGTAAGGTAGTTGCAAACTGTTCTCGAGGAGCGTTGAGCTCACGTCACCGCACTGGGTGTCCCTTGCATGAAGTTGTTGTTTACGTGGGTATATACAGAATGTTTCGTATTGAGTGTGATCCATTTAATTCGAATATAAAATTGTATTGAATAAATTGTCCAAAAAAACGTGTAAACGTGTCCAAAAAGGCACGTTTGGCTGTACATAGAGGTGTGTTAGTGCCTACCCTTATGTATGGTAGTGAAAGTTGGGTATGGCAGAAGAGATTTGAAAGTAGAATAAATGCTGTAGAAATGAGAGCACTGAGAAGTATGTGTGGTGTGTCTTTGACCGACAGAGTAAAGAATTGTGTGATACGAGAGTGGTGTGGGGTAAAAGAAGATGTAGTGACAAGCATTGAGAAAGGCATGTTAAGATGGTTTGGGCACATGGAGAGGATGGATGACGATAGACTGACAAAGAAGATATATCAGGCTAGTGTGAATGGGACAGGACAAAGGGGAAGACCTAGGAGAACGTTCTCTGACCAGATTGGAGACATCCTGAAAAAAGGACAAGTCAGAAGTACCCTTAACAGAAGAGCATGCATGAGAAACTTGATGGGAGTGAGTGAAGCAAGTGAGGTATGTCAGGATCGTTGCAAATGGCGTTCCGTAGTCTCTGCCTACCCCTCCGGGAAACAGGCGTGAGTCTATGTATGTATGTATTGAATAAATAAAAAAGATGCTAAAAATGTATAATATATCTTTTTGTCGAGTATGGTAAAAGCTATACTGGGTCTGTACAATATTATACTCTATTATGAATATGAATTTTGTATTGATTGGGCAATGATGATTTCTTGTAAAGTTACACTTATTATATCAAACGGGTATAATATGACGTAACCAAAAATAGGAATATAAGGAAATAGTAGGAAATAACTAAGAATGAGTATAGTGGAAATGTAAACGACCACAATATTTGTAGTTTTTGTTCTAGCGAAAAGACGAAAATTACTTCCTAAGTATTCGTCAAGCCAACTTGAAGTAAGTCATCAAAAATTAATATCACTAACCATTAAACAAGGATATATCTAGGTTTGTATTAATTTAGTAACATTTACCGTGTAACCATACGCATTAAGCATAGGATAACTATTTATTATTAGGTGGTCAAGTAGGTAGATAGACAGCATATAGTAGCAGCGGCAAGTCGACAACCCTAGCGCGACAGCTAGTGCGTCACTCCCCGCTAGACAGCGACAGCGTTTTGTGTTAGAAAAGAGCGGGAACGGTTAGGTAAATATCGCGGTAGGCACTGAGTGCTTATGCGAGCTGAATTGAACTTTGTTGCTTAGTAGCAAGAGTCGCAATTTCTTTAAACTGGTTTGCGAAGTGATGCTTCTGTACGTATGTACTATCTATTCTGTGCTACTACTGCCACCAAACAAAATTGGCAGTACCAATAAAAAAATCAGACAAAATACGCTCACCACAGTGGCAGTTGCAAGCTCAGCCGATTCACCAACATAGCAATGTTAGCAGTCACCTTCGCTCGCGCCTTGTGGTCGCGCTGGTCCATGATGCCACTTCTGATGACAGCTGCTTGCTTGATTCTTGGCCGGTATCAACACTTCACATCACAGTTCGTTATAAGTTCACACCAAATCAAATCTAACAAAACTGACTATAACTATTTTGTATTACTGAACACGAAACGAGTTACAGTTTCTAGGTACTTGTTGCCCGCCCGGAGTCTCCAAGAGAAGTGATAGTTGTCGTTGCTCCGTTGAACGTCAACCGTCATCCTCCCTCTTCGACTGTAGCGAACGTGACGCGTAGACTCTGTCGAAGCGCGCAATCTTCGCACTTCCGTTTCGTAGTCAATTGACGTTCTGTACTGATGTCCATTCTGATATATATATATATATATATATATATATATATATAAGGCAGGCAAGGCAGTGCTCTTTGGCCGCACCACCTCAAATTAAATAGAGTATTGTAAACTATTAATAAATCAATATCCCGAAAAAAACTACCTAAAGAGAACCTTGCATTTAGTTAAGGAGTTATTGGTTGTGGTCCGGCTGGAAGGTATACTCTGCAGCAAGTCAATTTTGCAATTTTTAATATTAACTATCCATAAATTAATTTATATAATAGTACCTTTATCTACTCTTCGTTGATACCTTTTTCTCTCAAGAAACTATTCATGTTGATTAATTAAACTTTAAAGTATGGGGCGCGGCTAGGGAGGATTACCTTCAGCAAATATAACGAAATATGCTTTATTTCTATATGCCAACGAAAACGGCATAATAAGTACTTTTTAAAAAGACCTGGATTTCATCTATAAACTTTTATTTTTATTACCAACAAAGATTTTGTAAAAGGTGCACTTTTTAGTTTTATCCTATCTACCTAAAAGTAGGTAGTTAATTTGACGAAGTAAGTGAAAAGTTTGGTTTAAAATAAACAATAAGTATACGAAAAACAAATATATGGGATCCTGCCTTTTCGTCGAATATTGTTTGGCCGATTATCACTTGCCAACCAACGTTTCGCCTATTTTTCACTTTGACGACTAACGATTGTCAAATTTTTTTTTGACAACGTTTCATTTGGTAGAATTATTGTTAAGCTGATTATTGTAATGACAAAAAGCGTTTGGGGCATTTATCTTTTGTCAAATTATTATGCCAGACAACTTTTAGACGAATAACGTTTCGTCTGTTCAGGTGATGTTTCGGGAAGTTCAGGTGAAATCGAAAGGAATCGGTTAGGTTAGGTTAGGTTAGTATGCTGATAAACAATGCACGTCAACTGAAACAATGGCTGGTTAGGTTAGGTTAGAACTGCAACCACAACGCACGAGCCGAGCGAGCGTGCCGCGGCAGCGACCGGCGAAGTGCCACAACCAAATCGCTTTTATTTCACTACACAGGCCATTTAAATATGCTACATCGGTAAGGTTAGAACTGCGACAGTAAAAGGAAGACCAAACGTAAAATTGGCAACTGTGAGGTTGGGAAATAAATACAAAATTATATCACAAGTTGGCAAATGATTATTCTGCGAAATAAAATTCTGCGAAACGTTAGTTGGCAAGTGATAATCGGCTGAAAAATGTTCGGCGAAAAGGCCGAGATCCCAAATATATATTTCATAATCAAATATTAATAATAAAATTATTAATACAATAGGTTTTATAAATTGCGGAACTTAAATTTAAACGCCTTTCAATATGGTTTTCAATGACGCGGACGATGTAAAATGTACCGGTTAACAAATTATTAACTTCACATTGAAAATTATTTACACTGTTATCAGTGATTGAGTATTTACCAAATATTCGCCATTACGTCGCTCACTGCAAGCGTCTGGATGATGCTTGGGAAACATATTATGATGATAAAAACCAGGAAATGAATGTTCATTGTATTTTATACGCAAAATTGTAAATGATAACTTATTTTTTCAAAATAATTATTTTTAATTTAGGCCTTGTATTTTGAAGTTCGAAAATAACTTCAAAACTTCTTTATTTGTAATACTAATTGACTATATTTTTAATGTGCGGTTTTGGTACACTCTTTATTTCATTGTTATTTCTTGTTTAAAGGGTTAAATGCTTAAATTCAATCTATTGACCAATTTGAATTCAATATTCATCGACAACGTCTGTCGGGTCAGCTAGTTGTTAATATTTGATTATGAAAATATATATTTGTTTTTCGTATACTTATTGTTTATTTTAAACCAAAATTTTCACTTACTTCGTCAAATTAACTACCTATTTTTAGGTAGATAGGATGAAACTAAAAAGTACACCTTTTTCAAAATCTTTGTTGGTAATAAAAATAAAAGTTTATAGATGAAGTCCAGGTCTTTTTATAAAGTACTTATTATGCCGTTTTCGTTGGCATATAGAAATAAAGCATACGTACATACATAGACTCACGCCTGTTTCCCGGAGGGGTAGGCAGAGACTACGGAACGCCATTTGCAACGATCCTGACATATCTCTCTTGTTTCATTCACTCCCTCAGATTCCTCATGCATGCTCTTCTGTTCAAGGTACTTCTCACCTGTCCTGTTTTTAGGATGTCTCCAATCTGGTCAGAGAACGTCCGCCTAGGTCATCCCCTTTGTCCTGTCCCTTCCACACTTGCCTTATATATCTGCTTGGTCAGTCTCTCGTCATCCATCCTCTCCACGTGCCCAAACCATCTTAGCATACCTTTCTCGATGCTTGTCACTATATCTTCTTTTACCCCACAGCACTCTCTTATCACACAATTCTTTACTCTGTCAGTCAGATAAACACCACACATACTTCTCAGTGCTCTCATTTCTACAGCATTTATTCTACTTTCATGACTCTTCTGCCATACCCAACCATCACTACCATACATAGGAGTAGGTACTAACACCCCTCTATGCACAGCCAAACGTGCCTTTTTGGACACGTTTTTTCTATTCATAAACGCCTTCAGAGCTCCATTCACTCTATTACCTGCATTAACTCTTCTTTCAATATCTTCTACATTCTTACCATCTCTTGTAAACAGCGTACCTAAATATACAAACTCATTCACTTGCTCCACTCGCTGTCCATCGATCATAACATTACAAGCCGTAACGCATTCCTCCTTTTCAAAAACCATAACTTTCGTTTTACTTACATTCACTTTCATTCCTTTCCTCTCTAACGCACCATGCATGATTGTTACCATCTCCTGCAACTCCTCCGCTGAAGACGCAAGAATAACCTGATCTAACTGAACCTGAGAAATAAAGCATATTTCGTTATATTTGCTGAAGGTAATCCTCCCTAGCCGCGCCCCGTACTTTAAAGTTTAATTAATCAACATGAATAGTTTCTTGAGAGAAAAATGTAGCAATGAAGAGTAGACAAAAGTACTATTATATAAATTGATTTATGGATAGTTAATATTAAGAATTGCAAAATTGACTTGCTGTAGATTATACCTTCCAGCCGGACCACAACCTACAACCAATAACTCCTTCACTAAAGGGGTTTATTGGAGCGTATTTGTCGTATGCAAGGTACTCTTTAGGTAGTTTTTTTTCGGGATATTGATTTATTAATAGTTCATTATACTCAATTTAATTTGAGGTGGCGCGGCCAGAGAGCACTGCCTTGCGGCCGGACCACATAAATTGTTAATTAAAACGATATCTCTTGAGGTACTAAAAATATTTATATATATTCCGATGAAAGTAGACTTTAGGTAGGTATTATTTCAAACTATAGCATCTGAGTACTAAACTGTGGTCGGGCCACAGAGGAACACACGAGTACCTTTACCCCTGATTTATTAACGAAGATACTTAATCCTGATTCAGCATTACAGAATAATAATAAAATTAGAGTAAAGGTAACAAGTATATTAAATACTATTACAGCTTATAATATATCATTTTCTTTTAACTGTACTTATATACGATCTTTGAAGTATCTTAAGTTCGTAGGATTAAGTCATCGTACGCTAAATCCCCGTACAAATTCAAGCCGAGCTTAGCTTTAGATAGTAGATCCAGTGGGTCTAGACAAGATAGCGATCACCATAGATTATAGATGCCAATGAACATATTGGACTTTACATTGCTAAGCTAGCAAATATAATTATTGCTTAAGATCCCGAGGTAAGCCTTTGCCATGTTAATCAATTATTAGGTATAGCCTTTTAAGTTTATACAGTCTTATAAAAGTATTGTAGAATCTAGCTTAAATGAATCGGCTTCTGCAATCTGCAAAGAGAAGCAATTGTCTTAATTGCTTCTCTTTGGTAAAATTCTTTAAATAAATATTAAGGTGGTACTTTTCATACTCTTTGTTTGTTAAGCGATCACTAGGTATAACTAGAAGCCGAATCCTACTTTAGCTACTCATTTTCATTTATAGTAGCATAGCTGTTCAATACTGTTCTCGTTCACTAAGTAGCAGCTGGATAATGTTTCCATAGCTGTCATTTCGAGATATTTTTTATTGTTTTTATTTATTATCTTTATATATACATAAAGGTATAAAGGTAGACTTAATGCCTTAGGCATTTTCTGCCAGTCTACCTTAGAGTGGTGCAGATAATAATGGTAAGTGTATTTTAGAAGTGAAGTTTGACTTATATATTTAATAGAAATTAATAGATATGATAAACGTATACATTACATAAAATTTAATCATATAATACATAAAAACATATGTTTACATACACATACATATTATATATACAAAACATAAATAAATATATAGGTACACAAGTAATAAATATATAAATGTTACGATACTTCTGCCAACTTAGCCAATAAAAGCTGCTTTGCCTCTGTCTTAAAGCAGTGCCTAGTGGTGGACGTCCTGATTTCGAGAGGACGGTCATTCTAAAGAAGAATAGCTTGAGTAGGAAAAGAAGAGAGGATGAAAGAAGATCTATGTGAAGGACAAAGAAGAAGAAGGTTATCAGATGAACGAAGGTTACGATCGTGGTTGCTGCATAAGTACTGAAAGTAAGAACTTAAATATTTGGGAGTATTGGGAGACATGAGGATAGAATAGAGAGTAGTGAGAGCACGCAGACTGCGTCTTTGATGAATATCAAGGGAAATACCAAAGTTTGCACAAGCATTGTCTTAGTTTTGGTTGGTAGGAAGTTTCTTAGGCGATTGATAGCACGTAGAGTACCCGTAATCTTTTTACTGGTTTGGGTGACATGGTTTCGCCAGTTTAACGTGCAGTCCATATGTAGCCCAAAGTTCTTGACTACTGGGCACATATCTATGATGTTACCATCATAAACTAGTGGTGGCAAGGTTGAGACGTCTAATCTTTTAATAGTCCATTGGCTACCAATTATAATTGCCTGGCATTTGCTAGGATTTACACACAATCCAAACTTGTCCGACCAGCTCTGTATGGCACTTAGATCGCGGTTAACTTCCTGAATTGCGGATGGGACGTCCTCATCGAATGCCTGAGAGTATATCTGCAAGTCATTGGCATACAAATGATAAGCGCATCTTTACGGAGTTTGCCTAAATCCATACGACCAAAACAACGCTTGTGCAAAACTTTAGGCAAGGATTTGGGAGGTTTTAGGCGGTATGAAAGGAAAACAAGGTCGTGACGGGAAAAACCAGGGGCTGGAAATTGTCCATGGAGGAAAACTAGGGCAGGAGTAGACGTGATTATCAAGTCAAGCCACGTATCCTCCCCATCAGCGTTGTGGTGAGTGGGTTGCAGTGGCAGAATGTGGAGGTTGGCTGACTCAATGATATCGAGGAGATTACGGGAACGACTGGATTGGGGAAAATGGAGGTTAGTGTTGAAGTCGCCCATGATGATGTGATGTTCATACTCTGACCCTAAAGATTCCAGTATCGGTTCGATACTGGAGAAATAATCAAGAGCCGGTGAACAATAGACAACGCCAAGAACGGCTTTAGCACCCTTGACGTCGATTTCCAGAAATAGGTATTCTGCAGGTGAAAAAGAGATAAATAGCGACACCACCCCCTCTCCGGCCAGTACGGTCATTCCGTATTAAAACGAAGCCGGGTAGGGAGTAAGACGTAGAGAGTAGTTCAGGTTTTAGCCAACTCTCCGAAATCAGGACGGCGTGCACATTAGTACCGGTAAATGTTTCCAGTAAGTCATTGTGATGACTGGGTATGCTTTGTACATTTATGTGACAAATATTTAGCAATGGCTGGAATTGCTGAGTAACAAAGGATTGTCGCAAGCAGTCACTCAAAGTGCCTTCAGTGGAACAAAAACTGTCATTATTACTTACGTCAGTTGATTCATTGGCAGACAGATATGCATCGTCATCCAAATAATAATCCATTGAATAAAATATAAAATATATAAAATAATACTAATATACTTAATAATATATACCCAATTATCAAGAATATAACAAGAAGAAAAAAAGTAATTGTAATTAACAAGTGAACTACACATCTCTGCACCACCCGCCAGCTCACATAAATTAAACTAAATAACAAAAGCTCCTTGAACAAAAGTAACAATAAAACCTTTCCGAATGCATCGCATTGACTTGACACTATTGACAGCTGTATATTTCAATCAAGCCTATGATAAACAGTCACAGCCATCATCCTAGGCAAAGAGATTGGATATATAATACATAGAGGTAGCCCTAGTACTGAAAAATTGAACACAGTCAACTGACGTGTAAGATACAATTTACACAATTTAATGCCATCAAATTATATAACTTTAGTGATTCATCTTTTATGACAGTTCTATCATGATTTTGAATTTAGCCGTATAATATTTATATCGACTTTTCAAGTGTTGTAAGAAATCTTATCGATATGTCTATCCACCGTACATTTTTATCTCGTTATTTTTTAGATTCTTTGTGCACGTGATAAAGATTTATAAAATAAATGCATTGCTGCAGTATGTCGTGGAGAAAATTGGGTGCCTAGAAAGCACCATAGAATTTGTTCCAAGCATTTTACTGCGGAATGTTTTTATAGTAATGACAGATGGCGCAGACTAAAAGAAAATTCTGTGCCAACATTACTCCTCCATTCTAAACGTATCAGTGTGAGTGTTTAAATAATTACTTGCTTTTACTTTTATTAGGGTAGCAGCGCCAAACAGGAGTCGGATCTTGGGCTCCATTCGATGTCTCGACCAAAGGAATAATTTAATTTTAATATTTTCTTAGAAAACCAACGGAACTTTCTTAGAAAAATTTGAAGAAAATTTCAAGAAAAATTAAGAAAAAAAAGTAAAACATTTTATTCTAAACTAAACCTTAATTAGTAAGCAGTAAAGTCCATAATACATATTATCAACTTGGCGCTTACGCCAAGTTGATTAATATGTGAAGGGTGTTAGGTTTTTTCGTTACGGAATTTCTGGATTCGGTCGCCGCGCTCAAGCCTGCGATAAAAGCTATGCAATAGCTTAAAAACAGTTTTAGCAGCGTTCAACATGGCTTTCTTAAAGACCGTTCGACACATACATGCCAAATGTCAGCTTTCTGCGCCCAATAGTTTCGGCTGTAGCGTGTCTGTCTGTCAGTCAGTAACGCAAGGATTTTATATATTAAGATTAAGCTTCATTATTAAAATATTAAACTATGTCTGTGTTATCTTAATATATAAAATCCTTGCGTTACTGACTGACTGACAGACACGCTACAGCCGAAACTATTGAGCGCAGGAAGCTGAAATTTGGCATGTATGGTTCGACAACTTCTAATTTAATACTTTTTAATGATTTCATAACAAACGTCATGAGTAATGGGAACCAGGTTGACGTGGTATACACTCACTATCGGAAATGCTTTGACAGAATTAATCACAAATTGCTAATTAATAAGATGGAGCTAATTGGCATACGGGGAGATCTTCTTAGATGGATATCGTCATACATATCCAACTGGTTCCAAGCAGTGGTGATTAACAACTACATTTCTAGTTGGGTCATAGTGCCGAGCGGAGTTCCCTAAGGATCTTTGCTCGGTCCTCTTTTGTTTTTAATATTTGTTAATGATGTCACTAGCTGCTTTCGGCACTCTAATTTATTAGACTTCGCAGATGATATGAAAATATTTAAAGATATATCAACGTTAGCAGATGTCCATGCATTGCAAGCAGACCTGGATAGGCTCCAAGATTACTGTAAGAACAATATGCTCGATTTAAACCCCTCAAGTGCTCTGTTATTACTTTCAGCAGAAAAACAAATATTATTATAGCAGATTATTATTTAGAAGCCCAAAAAATAACTAGGTGTCAAAAAATACGCGATTTTGGTATTATTCAAGACTCGAAGCTACTGTTTGATGACCACATTGAGACTATCGTAGCGAAAGCTTCTAAAGCACTGGGATTTGTAATACGCACATCAAATAGTTTTAAAGACGCAAAAACGTACAAAACTCTATACTGTACATATGTGCGCAGTATTTTGGAATATGCCAGTCAAATATGGAACCCACAATATGATATTTACATCTCTCGTATTGAAAATGTCTAGAATTACCGTGGCCAGGCAGGAAGGTGTATCAGAAGTGCGCAGTGGAAGGTGTAATACATCTACCTGACCACGATAGACAATATAGCCAGACACAATGCACTGCGTTGCACAGTGAGTAAAGTATTGAGTAGGTACACGAAAATTTTACCTTATAGCTCCTGGTGATGTTCTTGAAGTGGACCTATAGATTAACTTATAATTTTGGCCAAAACAACAAGAGAATCAATAGATACCAGTTTACAATTCGGCGAAGTCCTTCTCCAGACCACGATGCACGTTAGCGGTTCACAAAACTTTTCACAAAAGTTCAATATGTCATCAATTTACAACAAACCTTGCCGGAAGTCAAAAGCGGCAATTACGTATTAAGTTAATTACAAGTTGATTCAATTCGCGTTAATTCAAAGGGCGATCAATTTAATTTAGGTACAAGGCACGCGAGCTTGCAAACGGCGTGTTAATTTTTTCAAGGCGCCAACGGAAGTGACAGTTCAGTGTGACCATTGTCAGAAATTTTCAATAGACTAAACAAAATGTTACTCAATCGATCTAATCGATTTGACTTATAATAAAAACTAATTCTATTTCAAACATCCACCCGCCCCATACCGGCCTACCGGTCCGCTAATCGGTTGGTAGACGTGACAATGTTGCAACCGCTCTCCTCAGAATCGAACCGTCCACCAAGACCTCAGCAAATCGGGGAACTCCATCAGCCCCAGTTACCAAACGAAGGATGCGCCCCCTGCGCCATCTGAGTGGCGGAAGGTTAGCCTCCTTGATCAAAACGAGGTCACCAATCTTGGGTGGATCGGTCTTGTCGGTCCACTTAACGCGTTGCTGGAGTATGTGCAAATATTCCAAATTCCAGCGTTTCCAAAAACTCTGAGTGATCTGGCGTACCAATTCAAAGCGCGAGAGACGACCAGGTCTCGTATCAATGTAGGGGTACTCAGGCAAGGCGACAAGTGGGCAACCAATCAAAAAATGGCCCGGCGTAAGGGCCTCCAAATCATTCGGATCTGAGGAGATCGGGCACAATGGCCGAGAGGTCAAAACGGCTTCAATCTTACAAAACACAGTTGCGAGTTCCTCAAATGTAAGGACAGACTCACCGATTGTCCTGCGCAAGTGTGTTTTGGCCGATTTTACAGCGGCTTCAAAAATACCACCCCAGTGTGGACAATTTGGTGGGGAAAACAACCAATTTATCCCACGTCGGGCAAGCCTATCACCTATATCAGCTTTGTTGGTTTCAAGGAAATTAACAACATCATTCAAATAATTATAGGTGCCCTTGAAGTTAGTGCCGCAGTCAGAACGGATCAAGGAAGGCAGCCCCCTGCGGGATACAAATCTGTCAAATGTGGCTACAAACGCCTCGGTCGTAAGCGAGGAGACCAGTTCCAAATGAACGGCCTTTGTGGAGAGGCAAACAAAAACACACAAGTAGGCCTTAACAGTCTTGCTGTTTCGAAGTGTCGACGTTTTTACCAAAAAAGGGACCAGCGAAGTCCGTGCCAACACCGTCAAACGTCCTGCTTTCAGTTACGCGATCTGCCGGTAAGTCCCCCATCAACGGCTGCATGGTAGAAGCCTTGAGCTTATAGCAAGGGATGCAGCGAAAGACTACACTCCGAATAATTCTTCGGGCAGACAAAATCCAAAACTCGCGTTGCAAAATGGCCAAGAGCGCATTACAACCAGCATGCGAATTATTAAGGTGATGGTCAGTTACCAACAAGCGTACCAAATGACCGTCCTTAGGTAACAAAAGGGGGTGACGAGCCCCGTAAGGGAGGTTGGCGTTCTTGAGTCGCCCTCCAACGCGCAAGAGACCCGTATCGTCCAAAAAGGGGTTCAATTTAGAGACAGCTCCCGACAATTTCGATCTCCCTGATTTAAGGATAGCAATCTCTTTCTCAAAATGGGCCAATTGCACAGAACGAACCCAAAAGGTGAGAGACTCCTGTCGTTCCTGTGGTGAGAGAAACGGTGTCAGTCGTTTCTGTTGTGGGTGCCTAAAATTAAAAACAAAACGCTTTATCCAAGCAGTGACACCTAACAACTTGTCGAGGGAGCTGTAACGATTTAACAAAAATCGGGGTTGAAGGCGCTTTCCACCTTCTCAAGAGCGAGTGTTCGTAGACCCGGCAAATTAGAAGTATTCAAAACTGGCGTTCGAGGCCAATCAATTTCTGGTCGACTCAACTATTCCGGACCCCACCACAGCGAATGACCTATCAAACTAGGCGTCAAGCATCCGCGCGAGGCACAATCAGCGGGGTTGAGCTCACCTGGCACGTGTCTCCAAACAAGTTTGACTTCGGATTTCTGGATTTGGGAAACGCGATTAGCGACAAATACCTCCAAGGTGTGGACAGAAGCCTTTAACCAACAAAGAACAATTTGGCTGTCTGTCCAGGCGTAGGTCCCATTTATGCAAATGCTTTTACCCAAGGTACTGGACACGTGGTTCAATAAGCGTACAAGAAGGGCTGCTCCCGAGAGCTCCAATTTTGGGATGGTCAGAGATGTCCGAAGGGGTGCGACCTTGCTCTTCGCCATGATCAGGGAAACTCTCACCTGACCTGAGGCACTGACTGTGCGCAAGTACACCACAGCCGCGTGACCACGTTCCGAGGCATCACAAAACCCGTGAAGGGTGGCCTTGCACTTCTCGGGAGGAAGGATGGGACGAGGCAAGGAGATCTCGTTGACGGCAGGAAGTGAGGATACAAAAGAGGTCCATTCCTCAACAAGAGTGCCGTGTAGAGGTTCATCCCAAAACAATCCTGCTGTCCAAAGCTTCTGCAAGAAGCATTTTGCCCAAAATATGATAGGACAAATCCAACCGTTCGGATCAAAGGTTCTGGCGACAGTAGACAACACGAGACGTTTAGTCCAAGAACAAGGCAGTTTCAAGTCTACGTTATACGTAAAGATGACTTGGACTGGTCTGTACTGAACGCCGAGAACAGCCATCATGGCGGGGTTGTCAACAATCTCAAATAGATGTGGATCTTGCTGATGATCCTCTGGCAAGCCTTCCAAAAGCGCTGGTGAGTTGGAAATCCATTTGCGCAACTCATAACCAGCGGAGGCCAAAATACCTATCAATTCGTCCCGCAGGAGTATCGCCTCGTCCGCTGTGGAGGCGCCTGAACAAATGTCATCGACGTAAATATCGTCTTTCAAGATGGCGGAGGCTCGTGGGAAACGTAAGCCTTCTCGGTCTGCGAGCTCCCAAAGAGAACGTATTGCCAAATAGGGGCTCGACCTTAACCCGTACGTATTGGTATTGAGCTCGTAGACGACCATGGGATCACGAGGAGTCTCTCTCCAAAGGATCAGCTGGAAGCGACGGTCATCAGGGTGGATAATAGTCTGCCTGAACATCATTTTTATGTCGGCCACAAAGACAACCTGATGTCGTCGGAAGCTGGTGATGACGTCACAAAGGTCCTTGACCAACTTGGGACCAGAATGTAAGCACTGGTTCAAGGATACGCCTGTTGAAGTCTGCGCAGAACCATCAAACACTGTGCGCAGCTTGCCAGTCGATGGCTTCAATACCGCATGATGCGGGAGAAAGTAATGCTCCACCGAACGCCAATCCAAATTTGACACGGACATGTGTCCCAATTGTTCATATTCTCTCATGAACTCAATGTACTTCTGTCTGAGCTCCGGATCACGACCCATGCGACGCTCCATAGCCAACAATCTTTTTTCGGCTAAAGGTCGTGACTCACCAAGCGGAGGCCGAACAGACAGAAAAGGTAGCTTCGTAATGAGCCGACCAGAACGGAGTCGACCAGTGTTGTTCTGGAAGAACAGCTCGCACTCCTCATGTTCTGGATTCAAACGGGCAGCTTGAGGGGGCTCCTCCACTTCCCAAAACCTCTGAACCGCATCAGAGAGAGCGGAGCCTACCGCCAACAAATTATCAAGTTCGGGTGGAGGGGGGTCCCTAGGTACAGGTCCCATCAAAGCAAATCCAAATATGTTCGGGATGGCAGTCAAACCATTTGGCACCAAGACCCGCTTCCCACCAATTAAAATTCCACCGAGGACATCAGAGCCAATCAACAAGTCGATTAGTCCCGGTGTGTCAAATTTGGGGTCTGCCAGTTCCAATCCCGATGTCAAATCCACCACAGCAGCGGGTAGCTGTTTCTGTGGGTGCATACCCAAAATATTCTTCAACACAATAGCCGAGGTTTTAATCCTCGGGTGTGAAGATTCAACAGGGCCAAACAAAACCTTAACTTGCCCTTCAACATTAGAGGCTACGTCCCCTATGCCCCGTATACAATTTGGAAAAGAACCCATATTTAATTTAACCTGCCCTACCAAATAAGTGGAAACAATGCAACCTTGTGAACCTGTGTCCAATATAGCACGGACAGCAACAGAGGTCCCCGTGGGTCCCCAGACCCTAACAGCAACCGTTGGTAGGATAACGGTCTCAATGGGGGAGGTTGGCGTTATAGGGCAGGGGTCAATGACCTATTGTTGCCTGGGCGGCGACCGTTGGCCAGGACCAGGCAAATCAAAATGGGGGTGCGGCTTGAAGTCCTCAAAGGCGCGATGACTCGATCCGCGCGCCATCTGTGGGGGGTCATAGTGACGCACCCGCCCAAAACGAGGTGGACGCGAGTCAAGGCGGGGACGCTCCGCCAAAGGAGGGGAATACCTGGGGCAGCAGTCATGGTGCTGGCGACGCTGAACAGCACATTCAGGTGCGCGAGAGAGAGGAGGCGTGCGCACGCTACGGTTCTCCAAGCGGGATGAGCGGCGATCAATTAAGCGAGGTGACTCTTGGCTGCGCGCCGGTAAGCCTCGGCTGCCACCTTCAAAACACCCGCCCGTGCGCGGCGTCGGCTGGTTGGACAAGCGGCCAACCTCTCTGGCATTCATGCAGAGAATGTCCAAATGCTGTCCTCCACAGTGAGGACAGGGGCGAGAGTTTGGGCAGTCTCGCTGGTAGTGGGACCCCAAACAAGAGAAGCAAAGGCGCCGGGCATTCGCGATGCGCCTACGAGAGGCGACATGCAGGTCCAAGAATGCCCTACAACTGGCCGTTCTGTGCCCCGTGACCTTGCAGTAGGAGCACTCCGCTGGGTTCTGCGTGACCGCAAAGCGAGGAGGGCGCCGGTCAACATTGGCTCGGGTGTGAACGCGAGCCTGCTCCTTGACCTTGGGCGGCTGCGTCTTAGCCGGCGTGTCACCACCGGAGTTGTCCAAGACCCGGCACTCATCCTCCAGGAACTTCTCCAGGTCAGCAAAGGGGGGCAGATGGGTCGCGCTATCCCCACCAAAGCGCTGTTCAAAACGCGACCTCAGGTCGGCAGGCAGCTTTTTCAGCACAATGTGCACCAATAGATAGGACCATTGGTCTACGGGCAGGTCAAGGCACTTAAGTGCGTTGATGGCCACCAAGAGCGGGTTCAACAGTTGGGTGCGCAACCCAGAGACCCGGGTGAGCGTCGGCAAACCCAAAATCTGCTCGATGTGCGTATCGGCGAGGCCACGCTTATTATGGTACCTACGGGTAATTAGGTCCCGAGCCGTCTGGTACGCCTCGTCAGACACGGGCAGATGCTGGATTAGGCCCTTAGCCTCCCCATCCAGAACCGACATTAGATAGGCCAACTTTTGTGCCGGCCGAAGGTCAGCCCTATCATTGACTAGGCTGTCGAACAAATTAACGAAGCCCTGGTAGCTTCCTAGGCAGCCATCAAAATGGAGGAGGTCCAAGGTAGGGAGCCTACTTACCAGCCCCGGTGCTGACCTAGGAAGCTCCTGCTTCAGGCCGGGTTGCCCTTTCCTATCTGCAACTAGTTGTCTCGCACTATTGGAGACAGCATCATACAGGTCTAAGACCTGGGCATAGTCTTCACTGACCTTATTTCGCTGGTCAGCAGTGAAATCATTGATTGACACTTCAAGACAGCAAGTGCTGAAAGTGCGGAATTGCTGTTCCACACTTGCCAGGCGATCGTCAATCCGCTCGTACCTTTGAAGTAGGGCCTGCTGGCGATCAGGCCGGTTCACTAAAGCACTGGCTGAGGCAAACCAGCGCAAATCTGATGCAATAACACCAGCAGCCGCACGCAAGTCCTTGATAGCTGACATAATCAAAATTCAAAAGAGCCCGGACAAGCGTTAAATAAAATTAACAATAAAAACTTATTTTTTCTTAATTCTTTGAAACCAACAAAGTATTAGCCTGTTTACTGCTGGTACAAGCAAGTGGCAGGTATTTACTGCCCAACAAAATTAATAGTTTCAATATTGTAACAAACACAAGTTATCAAAGGTTATAACTTATAACAAATTAAAAGTTGAAACTTCAAATTAATTATTTGCAACAGACAGACTGGCTGTGTTATTTGAGATATACAATAGTAAGTAAGCACAGAATATGTGTTACCTAGCAATATTATCTATATTATAACAAAACAAAGTTTATTAATGTGACCCGCCCAAGTGGCAAGGTCAAGTTGGTTGTTATGTTTATGAATATATGCAATAAACTAAATTTACTAAATTTATTGATACATACAGCTGTTATGTATCCAAACAAACTGACTTATTAATGCAACAACAAATTTAAGTTACATTTTGCAACAATACAAATCAACAATTACTGATTGAGGTTATGTGACAATGTGTTTCAAATTATCTAGGTCAACTTATACAATTAAATATTATGTATTTTAGACAATAACTGACCTGACAAACACTACAATACTGTCTACAAGGTGATAAGATACAAGCTCATACCAATCTGAGTTTATACTCAGTAATGCAACAGCGGCTAAATTTCAACTACAGCTCTGCACCAACAATTATGTCTAGAATTACCGTAGCCAGGCAGGAAGGTGTATCAGAAGTGCACAGTGGAAGGTGTAATACATCTACCTGACCACGATAGACAATATAGCCAGACACAATGCACTGCGTTGCACAGTGAGTAAAGTATTGAGTAGGTACACGAAAATTTTACCTTATAGCTCCTGGTGATGTTCTTGAAGTGGACCTATAGATTAACTTATAATTTTGGCCAAAACAACAAGAGAATCAATAGATACCAGTTTACAATTCGGCGAAGTCCTTCTCCAGACCACGATGCACGTTAGCGGTTCACAAAACTTTTCACAAAAGTTCAATATGTCATCAATTTACAACAAACCTTGCCGGAAGTCAAAAGCGGCAATTACGTATTAAGTTAATTACAAGTTGATTCAATTCGCGTTAATTCAAAGGGCGATCAATTTCATTTAGGTACAAGGCACGCGAGCTTGCAAACGGCGTGTTAATTTTTTCAAGGTGCCAACGGAAGTGACAGTTCAGTGTGACCATTGTCAGAAATTTTCAATAGACTAAACAAAATGTTATTCAATCGATCTAATCGATTTGACTTATAATAAAAACTAATTCTATTTCAAACAGAAAACATTCAAAAAAGATTGGTTTAATCGGAATCGGTGAGGCGGATGCTCAGTCTTGAATTCTTCAATAGATTTAAGTAATATTGTAAGTTTTAGGTTTATGGCGTTATTATTACAGTGTTTCTTTATACGATGGTCCACATATTGATTTTAGAGAATTGTGTATCAGTGAAAACCTATAATTGGCAAACTGTTGCTATAGTTTCATAAATTTATATATAATTTTTACTTGCTGTTGGTTTTCCAAACATTAAATAAATAAATAAGTTACACCGTTGTCATAGGAGATTTCAACGCGAAACTAGGCAAACCAAGCGGTGATGAGTTGAGAGTGGGCAATTTGGATATGGACATCTGAACTCGCACGGTCACTGCGGTGCTCGCTAGCTTCACGGAGAAGGAAGGACTCTTCATCATGAATTCCTTCTTCAAAAAGCGCGAATGTCGCAAGTGGACCTGGATAACTCCAGACGATGCTAGCAAAAACGAGATCGACTTCATCATGTCGACGAAGAGGCAAATATTCAATGATGTGTCCATGATCAATTTGCTTAAAGCGGGCAGCGATCACCGAATGGTAAGAGGCACATTGAGTATTAGTCCCAGCCTCAAACGGTCGATATTGATGAAGTCCACGCTCCAACCAGCACCAGTTCAAATCCAAAACCACGAGAGCTTTCAGCTTGAACTGCAAAACCGCTTTGAATGCCTGGGAGAGTGCGTAGATGTGGACGATTTCAGTGACAGGTTAGTGGATGCTGTACATACAACAGGCTTGAAGTTCTTTAAGCCCAAAACGACGAAAAAAGCCAATAAAATCTCTGGTCCGACCCTTGAGCTCATAGAGGTAAGGCGTAGGATGCTTCTGCTATCCTCCGACGACATGCCAAAATATCGGCGTCTCAATAGGCAGATCTCTAACAGCCATTTTCAATATTCAAACTATAGATAGATCTGTAGATTTGAGATTCGCGTTTGACATGTTTTATATGGAGCTTATGTCAAAAACTGTCAAAAACGAATCTAAAATCTACAGATCTATCTATAGTTAGAATATTGAATTCTGTGGTAAGTCTCTGACTTCTGATCTCCGCCTATACAACACCAAGTGTGTTCGGGAGGCAATCGAGCGGAATAAGGGTTCCAAAGTGTTCGTAAGGGATCTTTCTATCGGGCAGAGTCAGCTGACAAAGCTGGCAGAATTATCTCGTCCAAACCTCAGCTCCTGGAGGAGATCGAACGGTCCTATGGACAGCTATACACGACTACACGAACACCTGTTACTACTCCAGCCACTGACCCTAGAGCGGGATTGACCCGACACTATACCGAAGATAACCCGGACGTCAGCATGCATGAGTATTAGAGTAGCCCTAGAACAATTAAAAAACCGCAAGGCACCGGGTAACGATGGAATAACTACAGAGCTTCTGAAAGCTGGCGGCACACCTGCTGTGGAAATGCTTCGGAAGCTATTCAATTCCGTCATACTCGAGGGCAAAACGCCACAGGCATGGCACAGAAGTATGGTGATGCTTTTCTTCAAGAAGGGCGACAAAAACCTTAGGAAGAACTACAGACCCATCTCACTTCTGACTCACGTCTATAAGTTGTTTTCTAAGGTCATCACGAATCGTCTCGAGAGCAAGCTAGACGACTTCCAGCCTCCCGAACAAGCCGGATTCCGTAAAGGCTATAGTACCATAGGCCACATACATGCGCTGCAGCAGGTTATACAGAAGTCCGAGGAGTATAACCAGCCTCTACGCTTGTCGTTTGTGGATTATGAGAAAGCCTTTGATTCAATCGAAACTTGGGCAGTGCTGCACTCTCTTCAACGGTGCCAAATTGACTATCGATATGTCGAAGTGCTGAAGTGTTTGTACGAAAATGCCACCATGTCAGTTCGCCTCCAGGACCAGAGCTCAAAACCTGTTCAGCTACAGCAAGGGGTGAGACAGGGAGATGTTATATCTCCGAAACTCTTCACCGCTGCGCTGGAAGACATTTTCAAGCTTCTGGACTGGGAAGGCATCAACATCAACGGCGAGTACATCACTCACCTTCGATTATTTGCTGATGATATTGTAGTCATGGCTGAGACCATGGAAGACCTCAGCACAACGCTCGATGGCCGCTGTAGAGTCTCCCAACAAGTACCCCTAAACCCTTAAGATGAACATGGACAAGACGAAAATGTCTAACGTCCATGTCGTACCTACTCCTATCCAGGTCGGGAACTCTACACTCGAAGTTCTCGACAAGTACGTCTACCTGGGACAAATGATCCAGTTGGGTAAGTCCATATTCTAAAAAGAGGTCATTCGTCGAATCCAACTCGGTTAGGCGGCGTTCGGGAAGTTAAGGAATATCTTCACGTCCGATATCCCGCAGTGTCTCAAGACAAAATTCTTAGCGCAGTGTGTGTTGTCAGTGATGATCTACGGCGCCAAGACGTGGTCGCTAACTATGGGCCTGATCGTAAAACTCAGGGTCACTCAGAGGGCGATGGAGAGAGCTATGCTCGGCGTTTCCCTGCGTGATCGAATCGAAATGAGGATGAGGAGAAACGAAGAAACGCGCCCAAGCTCGGTGCAAGACGAGCGAAACGTCGGAAACAAATAGGTATTTATACCTTAAATAAGTTAAGTTAACGCGATTAAGGCCCGCTAAATTATTTTGTATGTTGTACATGATGTACCTGTTGCGCCAATATGGCTGACGGAGCTACGGCTTTTGAGTTAAAAGCCAAAGCTTATGTAAGCAGTTACATTATATAAACGAGGGAACAGGTGTCTCCAAACTGTGGGACCAACTAAGCTGAATTCATTTGAGATCTTGTGTATCCTTAATCAATTGATTACGATTTATAAACTATATTTCATCGGACGATGATAATAGATATTAAATTCGAATATTATTATTTAGTGTTACTAAACCGTTTTGTCTATATTGTTTTTAATTTAGAAATTACTTAGAAAACATTAAAACTATTTTACAAATATTTATTTACTATTATCTCTCCCGGTGCCTCTATTTAAATCTTGCAAGATAAGTTTGACCGGCTTCCCGGTGTTCCATTGATCTGAAAATTTTCATGCATGTGTGTATACCGCGTGACACTGCAGTTTTGTGATGTCGTGAAGGTAAACTGATGATGGAGAAGGTAGGTAGTCATAGGAACTTCAGAATAAAACGACACAACCCTATCGAGTTTAAACTCTTTGGATTTGTATTGAGTACTTTGACCCTGTATATTTAGCACATATGAAAGCTTGTTTTAAAAATAAAGTTTATTTATAATCCTTATCGTCTCTGTAGGCACATATTATTTATACATTTATGTTTCTAGTACGCTTAGCTAGTTATAGCTAATTCACCATAGATATATAACTCGTCTGCAGTCATACCGGAAACGAACGTGCTTTATCGATGGTTCGAAATATTGATCTGAGCTAATGTAAAAATTACGTTAGCTATTTGTGTCCGTTGAACTGCAGCAGAAACGCTTGATGAACTGAACTAACCAGCGACTAATACAGAATAGCTCTTTTATAGACTTTTGGTAGAAGATCGATTTGTCGATGCAAATGTTGTACGTTAAACAGTACGTATATACTGATGTATAATACATAATTTATTTATTTTGTTAAATTTTCATAATAACATTACAGATGATTAATTATAACTATATACATTACTATCTTAAATAATCAAATTTTTTTTCATATCTACATAACATATCTTCACGCCTTTTTATCCCCGAAGGGGTAGGCAGAGGTGTATTACACACCCACACTTCGCCAGATATGTTTCGGTCCCAATGTAATAGGGGGCGAGCCTATTGCCATCTACCGGGCACATTATTAAGCGAGCGATAATTAACTTTTTTTTTTAATACACACATAACTTCGAAAAGTCAGAGGTGTGTGCCCGAGGTACCTGGGGATCGAACCCGAGACCATCGTCTCGGCAGTCCGTTACGTACACCACTGGGCTACCGCCGCTTTTTTTTTTAATATATATTATGAACATAATTGATATATAATTGATACATAATTTTATTATGATACATAATTGATTATATATACCTATAGGCTATACCATAAATAGGACAAAGCGGTATCGGTTCCTCCCACTACCTGTGTAGGTCAGTAATTAGTAGAATCTATTAGTACGCTATTTTTCTCACTAAAATGAATATGTTGTGTACATCGGCCTGCACAAACAAGACTCGTTACTGAAATGAAGTAATGATATTTCATTCGAAATGTAAACTGGAAGGTATAAGTTCGTCCCTCAATTTATTAAACTACTACTACCTACAACAAGTGACAATCCCAAAATTACCGATGCCTACACAAAGTACGTAACTTAAACATAATTTCAACGCACTACAACTACAAAATGATTGATCCGTATAATTTAATCGGCAGTAACCATAGGTGTCCGTGTGGTGACGGATTAAGAATACGGAATGTCACCATCCCATATCATCCCATGGGTGTCGTAAGAGCCGACAGAGGGAGCATATTATGCAGAGAACCGTACTGTAAGAGAAGGAAAACTTGACACAAACCCTATACCATACCAACCATATACCCGTTTGGCCAGCGTGGTGTAGTAGGTCAATTCCTCCTTTGTGTGTGTTAAGGGCTGATGATGATGAACCATATTCACAACACAATTGTGCCGAATAACTCTGCTTCATTCATTCTACGCTAACGAACTTCGGTATATCGTATATAAGGGATACCGAAACTTGTTAAGTATGCATATAAATCCATACGTCTACCGCTAGTTACAAAGGAAGTTTATCACAATGGTGTTACTGGGGTCATTCAAATTGCCCAAGATGACAATGCTTCCAACGAAGGGTTCGAATAACCCTGAGCAAACTCTGGTCTTCACCCCGGCTTATGTTTCGTTATGCCATTTCAGTACGTTATTTCTTTTCGTCGGTGGTATAAATCTAAGATTTTCTTGGAATTGACAGCCTCGTTTTACTGCGAAATTTCTAATTTGATTTGTGAACCATTCAAAATATTACAAGTTTCTTTGGCCGAAAAGTAGCAACTAGGGTTTGGGAAATCTCAACAATCTCAAAGCTTTTGAACACGAGATAACGCCAAAGTTCTGGGACTTACCAGAACTTAGAGACGTCTTAGGAAAAATAGAAATGTATTAATATAATACCAATTTTAGTAAGCAAGAATATCCTTCTATTGAATACATGTGTCAAGAAAATCCTTGTGTATTTATTGAACTTCGTTCTTAGTTTGTTGTATGTTTATATATTCAAAATACTTAATTTTTATGGCATCCGTTTGAGCAGATGATTGTGTGACATAAAGTTCAAACTAATTTAAGTAAAAAGCCCCTCATTTATAGCTCATTTAATTAAGCTCTCATTATATGCTTCTTCTTCAGAATAGGATTATTTACTAGCAGGTACGCTTGTTTATGCTGGAATGTGCCTTGTACAGATACTCTGCCTTTCAAACCCTACCACTTTCTATTACCACATCATCATCATCATATCAGCCGAAAGACGTTTACTTCTGGACAAAGGCCTCCCCAAAGGCTCTCCACACGCTGCCCGCAATCCCAAGAGGATCGTTGGTTCACCTTGATAGATAGATACCTCTGCTATGACGTCCGGTATGCACACTTTCACATAACGTATAAGAACTGCAGTCTACACAAGATACTCATGCATGCGTCAAAAGTATGTATGAAACGATAGCTTGCACTTGCGAATGTGTACTAACACATTCGCAAGAGCAAGCTCATACCAAATTAGCGAGCACAGGCATGCAACGCGTGATAGAAACAGACCCTAACTGCATTTGAAACAACAACTCTAGACATCTAGAACAAGAAACGAAACAAATTAAGGATCAAACCAACCATTTAACGTGGTAGAAGTTATAGGCTTCCACTTCCATCCTCAGAAGCGAATATTCTCCGTAAATTGCTCACCGCAATAAAGTACAAATAGAAGATGTAAATCACACCTTTTTCCGTTCTATAATGTAATTTTCTACGCAGGCTGTACGTTGCAGCACCGTAATACGTCGGCAGTATGTTGACAGTTCTAATTTTAATGTAAACACACACATTAATTTAATTGGACAGAAGGCTGAAAGAAATGTTCATATTTTCAGACACCGTTATTAAGAAACACAATAAAAAGGGAGTTTCCTATTCCCTCAAAAAGCAGTTCTTTGAAGATTTCGGTAATCACATTAGCGGGACGGGAATGTATTTCAACGTTACATTAATATACGTATTTTTGCCTACTTTCAAAGAAAAAACATGATTTAATATTCCTTGACTTGTTTTTCCCCTTCTTTCAAATGCAATCGTTTTTATCGATAAACGTTTGCTTTTTATATAAATAAGTATGATTGGCGGTTGGTTTTTACGTACCTTTAAATAACAATATGAGCTCTGATAACGATGTGTTCCATGTGTACGTGAAAGTAACTTCGAGCGTCATACGAATAAGAATTGCATGAACATGTAGATTTTTTAAATATGGCACAGTGTAGACTGCTTGACATTAAAATCATGCTTTATATTTCTGCATGGCAGTCTGTTGGTATCGCCACTATAATGGTGTAAACTATATTAGAAACCGCTGTGCCCTACTACAAATTGTGATTGTCACAATAATCAATATTCTAAAGCCACCGGCCACATGAAGGAAAATTAACAATCGGAGTTGTATAAGCTAGCTTCCCGTCCTAGGACTAGAAAGTTTTACAAAGTCAAAAATGTTCACTAGCAACGAAACTTTTAACTATCTTGTTAGTGCCTGCTAGATTTTGTATCATATTTGAATTGTTTTACATGGACTTGAGGCAAAGCCGAGCGTAAGGGTGACTGAGACTTCTATCAATTAATAGTTCAATTATTAATTATTATTTATTATTAGTTCCGACTTAAGACTATGTTATTTTTTATATTTCTTAACTAAAATCAATGAAAATCGATGGCTGAATCTTTGAGAATTGTAACAAACAAATAGATAGTCTTTTGTTGCGCAAATAGAACTTGAAGGAGTTGGAACATGGAGTCAAAGTTACTACGAGAAAACTTTGTAAAAAACATATTTTTATATTTGATTCTTTGATATTTATAAAGTAACTTTCCATCCGCATGCAAAACCGCGAGCAAAAGCAAGTGTTACAATGATTAAATATGATAAATTTCCAAGTAAAAATGTGAATGGTTATGTTCATCTTATACTTATTGCAGTACTGAACTAAACGTTAGTATAGTCTCGGGTAAGGCTAAGAATATTCTGCTAAAATAAACCTAAATTCTCACTGGAAGTGTAGTTAGTTACAGGAAATTAATACGTACGCTGGCGAAATCCCGACTAGAGGCTACTCTGTAGCAGACCCGACTGACATGGTAAAATTATTGATATGATACATATTCACAAAATTTCAACAATTTACAATAGATCTACATAGTACTATGACCGGCATCCCTAAAACGTCGTACAAACCCCGCCTAAATAGAGCAAAATTACATAATATAATATATATAGTCTTGCTTAGTAACGGCTGCTGGTGATGTGCCCGGTAACGGCAATAGGGTTGACCCCTATTACGTGGGACCTAAAATTCATGGCGAAATGTAGAAGTAATATTTACACCTCTGCCTACCCCTTCGGGGATACAGGCGTGAGACTATAAAAAAATAAAAACTTCAGTATATCGAGTCAAGCTTTCAAGCAAAACATGACGATCTTATGAGAATTAAGTCACTTATTTTAGCCACAATATATCTTTTCTATTATAATGCTACTGTAGGTACTTTCCGACAAAAATGTTTGCAATATGGTCATCATCATCATCGTGGATATCCCAGTTGCATCATTGCTTTCTGCTTTCTAGTCCAGTCAAATTTGGCAGATTATTATTTTTTTTTACATTTAACTCACCATTACAACTGTTTCATATTTTCATGACAGTCTCTCTAATGTGGTATTTGACGATTTCTCTGTCACAAATAAATGTTGCATAACGTAAATGCATAGTTTTAATTGACAAACGTGAATGTACTTTCAATGTTTTTACATAGTGTCATGTTGCATTTCATTCTTAGTAACAGTAGTGTAAAAAACCTTACTAAGCTACCAATATGCTGCCAATACGGCAAGATAGTAAGTATTCACTTGTTTGAAGTCGTAAAACTCGAGTGCGCATAAATTTGGATCTCAGTTTGCCAGTGTTTGCACGTAGATAAAATGATGTAGCAGTCTTGAGAGCTCAGTGAATAGTTTTTTGATGAACTACTCGTCAACCGCAACGGTAATAGAGTTAGATCTGCGTTCTTTATTGGGGTTGGATTTAGGTATGCTAGGCTAGGCAGAGTCTCTTTTGTCTTCACAGTGAAACACACATGAAGGATTTATTCTCCACCTTTTGCGACAGGGTTGGTATGTGATTCTGCTCTACAGGCATTGCAATTACGCAAATTATTTTATGTAAACAATTTAAAAAATATGTTTATAAAAATTATATATAAACAAACAAAGAAACATCAAATAATATGTTTATCAGTAAACTGGTTGCCATAGTACAATCTCTGCCTTTTTGCGATCAGATGACTGTGTAAGGATATTATTATTACATTTTGTTTTAGGCAATTATGATGCAGTATAAATATGAAAGTTGGTGTAAAAGTCACGAAAGCTTTTATTCAATTTAAGTTCATTTACATTCAAGCTTTAAAAAGTTCAGCAGAAATAACTATTTTAGGTTTAAGCCTTTAAGTGAACCTCGTCATGAATGTGTTGTTGGTTGGATTCATACGCACAAAAAACATTTGACTCTCCATTTGTTTTAAAGGGTAAGAAGCGTTTTTGTCAATTCACCAACACAGAAAATTACTAATATGGTTGATGTTTTACTTTATTTATAAAATAGCTATGCCAGTGGTTAGCTAACATTTGTGAGAACAACTATTCTATCTTAATGCATAGAGTACCTTATACCTCAATCATTTCTTTCAAAAGAAGGTGTTCTACTTGTACTTCTTACTAGAGTGTCAAATTAATCAAATCCTCCCTTTGTCACACTGTGAACATGAAATATATGTCAGAAGCATTTTTTCAAATGAAGTTTTATCTTGTCCCAAAATGAGTTGATAGTTAATCAGAAATTTAATTAACATCAAACAACGAGCAATAAATAATCCATAATATATGGAACTTCTTAAAACAATAGCAGAGCAAAATGCTTATACATAATATGCATTCGTGCCAACAAGCGCGGATCGCAATGTTCAATATGGTAATAGGTTTAGCTACAATGTATGAAAATTTCTGTCGGGGGCTAATTAATTTATCATCAAAATTAGTAGGTCTTAATTCTCTATCCTGCCACCAATATCACTTATGCCCGATTCAGCCATCAAACAAACATTCGTTTTAGAGGCACACAGTCAACACAATTCAAACGTTGTCCTAGTCATTACTAAAATGTCCGTCATCTTTAACAAACTTATGAAGTATTCATTCTAATTATCGATATACAACATCTATAAAACCCGTTAGAGCAACAAAACCTTAATAGTCCTGAAATATTACTGAAGGCCTTATTGACTTTTTTCATAGAAAGAAGAATATTTTGCTGTAAGAATATCAGTTCACCGGGCGACAGATTTCATCTTTGGGATGCAAATCAGGCCGTTGAGAATTCATAGCTCAAATGGGGTGGGTGAAGGTAGCTAAGACAAGAACTATCATATTTATTTATATGAACTATTTTGTAGGTCATGCCTACCACTTTGTTTCTATATATCTATCATTAATTTTTATGAAAATGTTTTATGTAGCTTCGGGGAACGTAAGTTGATGTATGTTGGATGTTATTATCCCGAATTAGGTTAGAGATCTTACGCCATCTCACTCGTTTATCTCTAGGGAATAAACGGAGGTGATTTGGAAGTATATTTGCCTACTAGATCTAATTCAGATTCCAGGTGACAATATCTTCAATATGATAATTGTTAGAGTCAATTGACGTCGGCTGTATATATAAGATTATATAAAAATATATTTAGAAATACTATATATTAATATATTAGATATAATGGGTTGGCTGCATCTTTTACTTCGATTTAAGTTTCCAGTCTTTATGTATAAATTCAACTGAGCTATCTTATGACGTAAGCGTAAAAATTCACGAAGAATGAGCAAGTTAGATGCGTTCCGTCAAAATGCCATTCTTTATATAAATTATATTTAGCGCATTGTCGTTTTATTTCTGCATGAGCTTGCACTTCAAATATTGTGATATTCAGTCTGTACAAAACGAAAATAAACATAAAAACAATATATTGGCTAAGTTTAAGGTATTTTGACTATTCACCAAAATATTGGTTTAAGTAGTAATTTGCTCAAGCAACAACTAAAAATCCCTTACCTCATTTCTCTGGAAAGCCACTTTCAGCAATAGGACCATAGATAACTCCAACTCATGGTACCTACTCACAGAACTAATTTTCTTCACTCTTCTTTCGCAATTCAGTCCATCCTTCTATGGAAGGAACTTTTGTTGGCTGAGTCTGCGACTGTAATTTAATAATAAGTCACAACCATAATCTTATGTATGTGTATATTATACATATGTAGATATATTTATATATTTATATGGTGCATTGAGTTCCCACCAAGAACTTAGGGTCCCAAGCCAACCTCACCTGCAAGTGGTGCACCTGCCGATCAACGGACGAGGCTCTGGCAAACAAACTATCCCGGTAAGCGGCAATAGGCTCGCCACCTATTACGTGGGATCAAAACACTGGCGAAAAGTGGGCGTTTAATATGCCTCTGCCTACCCCTTCGAGGAAACAGGCGTAAGTCTATGTATGTATGTATTTATATATAATACGTTTATGTATTTTATTTGTTAATCATGTATGTATTAAGTTTATGTATTAATCTATTTATTCTAACTATTTACAATATAACTTTATGCAAGTTAATAGTACATTCCCCTCACACTACACCTACCTCTTCCTCTCTGCACCACCCAGTCAATAAGACTTACCAGTCTACCTATCAGTATATCTATCTACCGATAATGCCTATGGCATTTAGTCCGCCTATGTACTTTGTGTATATGAAGTTTTAAATAATTAACTAGATTTTAAACTAACATCGTAGCATCGTTATACAACTCTACAACTAATCTCGAAGCATTCTTGTGAGATAGAGATGCTCTCTCCAGATCATCTTAAGCGAGTTTGGAAAAAAACTCTTTGCTGGTAAAACGATCAAGGATCCAATTAAAATACAAACAGACTGCAAGATAAGGTAGCTTAATTGCAATATTCAATGACAGGTATCCATCTAGATCACTTTCGTAGCAATACTTAGTTTCCATAAACGTAATCAAATTCCTTAACAAAAATGTAGAGCCTCATCAAATAGACCTTGACAAACTAAACTGTTTGGTACCTATTATTAAATAAACAAAGCCCTTTTCCGCAATTTACATTTGCGAAGGCAATTTCATTAGTCCACAAGTTATTCGCTCGAGGGAACGAGACTATCCGACTGTACTATGATTCGACCAATTACAACCGTCTTGATTACATAGGTACTAAAGTATATTTAGGATCCTGTTGTGTGTAGTTTGTTGTTTATCCTGTACTTGTTCATGTTTGGCCGGCGAAGAAAATTGAAGAAAAACATTGATACAGGTTCTTGGTTAATTGTGTAACCATGTAATTTTTTATGAGAAGCTGTAAATGCAGTAGGATATTTTTTAAAGTCGTACGCACGACTATAAAATACGCAAGTTTAAGTAGTTCTGCTCTGCATCTTCTTACTTCATATTTGAGTAATAGGATTCAGAGAGTTGATGTCAACGGGACGCGTTCGCATGGGTCTGTAGTCAAAATGGGCGTCCCACAGGGTTCAATCCTCGGTCTTTTTTTATTTTTAGTTTATATTAATGACTTACCACACCTCGTCAATGACAAGCACGGGATAGTACTGTTTGCTGATAATACCTCACTTTTATTTAAACTAAAACGACAGCAAATTGATATGGACGATGTAAACATTGCTATCTCAAAGGTGGTTCGCTGGTTTGAGGTTAACAACCTGCTTTTAAATAGACTAAAAACTAAATGTATTCGATTTTTGATGCCTAACGTCAAACAAGTGAACACCTCAGTAAAGGTTAAGGATGATGTGTTGGATCTTGTGGATAACACCAAATTTTTAGGCATTACACTAGATTCTAAGCTGCAATGGGGACCACATATTAGTAAATTGTCGAATAGACTCAGCTTTGCAGCATACGCAGTCAGGAAAATTCGCCAGCTAACTGACATTGACACTGCCACGCTTGTATATCATAGCTATTTTCATAGTATAATGTCATACGGTATTCTCCTGTGGGGAAATGCTGCCGACATTCAGACCATCTTTGTTCTGCAGAAAAGAGCTATTCGAGCAATTTATAATTTGGATTATGGGGCTTCGTTAAGGAATAAATTCAAGGAAATAAACATTTTAACAGTTGCAAGCCAGTACCTTTATTCCAACCTAATATATTTATTCCAAAACAAGGCCTCATACTCAAAGAAAAGTGATATCCACAATTTGAATACTAGAAATAATACTCTTATTAGCTAGTAGTGCCGGCTACCCGGCAAGAGAAAATAAAAAAATCTTTTCAAGGCCAATGTGTGCGCTTTTACAATAAAGTGCCAAGCAATATTCAAAATTTAAGTTATAATAAATTCAAAAAGGTTATAAAACGTAAACTTTGTCAAAAAGGGTACTATTCAGTGCTAGATTATATTGAAGGTAAAAATGCTTGGGATTAATTTGCTCGGTCCCACAGGCTACTTATGTTTGGTTAGTGTTAAGTTTCATGTGTGTGTCTATATTATGCTAGTTAGTACATACATACATACATATCATCACGCTTTTTATCCCCGAAGAGGTAGGCAGAGGTGTATTTCTACACCCACTTTTCGCCAGATATACTTTAGTCCCACGTAATAAGGGGCGAGCCTATTGCCGTACCGGGCACATTTCCATTCTCCGAGCTGCTACTGAGAATTTCGTGACAGAAAAACCCAATAACACTGCCCGACCCAGGAATCGAACCCGGGACCTCCCGATCCCACGCGCACATTTACGCCGCGAAACCAACGAGGCAGTCGTATAGGGTTTGATGTCGAGTTTTCCGTCTCTACGCAAAGATGGTATTTTCATCGTATTATCCCTTAGTCGCCTCTTACGACACCCACGGGAAGATAGGGGGTGGTGACATTTGTATTCTATGCCGTCAACCACACGGTCATCTATGCCGTCAACCACACGGTCAGTGCTAGTTAGTACTTTTATATTATTATTAAAAAGCCTTATTAATTGACAACAACATTATAGACACACCAGCTCATATACCTATGAAAAATTCAATGTAGTTACTAAGTTTTTAAATTGTATAGAATCAAGACGTAGAAAAGAGTGGCCCGGAGTTTCTTGCCTGATTCTTCTCACGAGGCTCTACTTCCTGAACAGGCATTTTTTTCAATGCTCAACTATGTTAATATGCATTTAAAGTTACTTTTTTATTTGTATGACTTTCTGACGTGTCCAAAAAATTTAAACATTTTTATGGAAATAAACATATTTGAGTTTGAGTTTGCAAGAATATGTGTATCTGTTTATACACGCAATAATAATATATTACTTCGAGTAAGTTTTAATACTTTAAATAATGCGCTCATAGGTACTCTACAAAATAACGACATCTACCAGCAATCGAGGTAATTTTACTACGACTCTCTCCAAGTCCAAACTCTCGAAACACTTGCTCTTGTGTTGTTATATATTAATCAAATTAATATCAATATTTTATGCAATAAATATGTTGTACATTTTATACAATATGAATAGTTAGAATTGTTATTCTCAGATAAAAAAAGGTAGATAAACTTTAATTGAGGATGTTTTGTATAGACATATATCCATTTCTCAGGCAACCCATATTACGGCTACTTATAATAATTATTAAACCAGAAATCTTGGCAAACTATCTAAAAAGTATATTAGGGAGTAATTGATTAAAAAGAAACACCACTGATATTTTTACTTTACATCACTTCGCGCCTACACTAAGGTCAAGATACAAAAAGCTCGGCATAACTTATTCTACTAAAACAAAGGTCTTCAAATGTATATGGTGCGAAATAAAGGTACGAAACCAATGATCGTTAATTCGAGTCACAGCCCGTCCCCATGCATATATTCATCAGCAACTTTAGAGCGAAAGGAAAACCGTAACACATGCGTCACTAATGAATAAACATAGCATTGCCTTCTAGCAGTGACTGATTACACTCAGAGTGGGGCATTTTCAATGAGAGATTTGATGGTACCTGCTGGGAGGGAAAGCTGTGAGTATATACCTCAATATACTCTCATACGACTTATAACTTACTGAAAATGTATTCAATATTTATACGTAGAAACATGTAGCCGGATATCTTAAAGACATTGCACAACAGCTCTATACAGAATCAATGGTCTCAATATCTGAGTTGTCAAATAGGTATATTATTATAGTATTAACTGTACTTCAAATACGATCTGACAGAGAGCCGAGTCGGTACTTTGTTCTAAATTGTTTAGCATGGCTTTAACTGCTTGCTATATATCATAGAACCCGAAAAGAAAAACCATAAACACAATAATATTACCGCTCATATCCCACTTATATTTTTACTAAACGATTTGTATTATTTACCTACTTTTTCCTCATATTATATTAGATTTTAATATTATAATATATTACTGATTGATATCATGCCTTCCACAAAATTAAAAAACGAAATAAATATTTAACCCAGCAAAACGAAACGTAAATATAAAATTATCGCGTAACGAAGCCAGACCAAATACACGTAATTTCGGATTTTGCCAAGTTTTTATTGACTATCGGCAACTTGTTAATTAAAATCCTACCGAAGCTTCTAGACTTCGAGTAGTTTCGATATCTGCTGGAGCTACCAAACAATATATTTAGTTACTTATAAAAATACCTTATTTGCTATATTTATTTTATGGACAGCATCTTCCTTTTAGAATTAAATTGCAGATCTCAAAGTCAACGCATTGAAGACACACACATGCGGCATCTGTTAATGACATTTCTTCGCTAAAATTAATTTGGAGAGGATAATTTCGTCATGATTGTAAGTACTTTTACGTTACGAAAGCATTCATTTCAACACGGGAATATACTTATTCGGCGAGTAATTTCCATACAGTTAATATAATTGTACAGCCTTGTATCGGGGTTCACAGGCTTCTGATCTTCTTGGTATTTCGCTGTATACTCAACGGCACCAGTATTTAAAAACAAATTGGCCGAAGGATGCCATGAAACTAAGTTACCAAATATTTTATACGAGTGTTAAAGGCATTGCTATTTGAGTTTAGCGGAAACCAATGAAACCATGCATATAGAATTATTGTGTTACTATTTGCTAATACTATGGAATATGAAAATAATTACTCTTTCTGAGCATTTGTAAACTGCATTAAAACTATCTTTATTACAGTTGAATAGATGCATTCAAATCGTGCTTATGCGTTTTTAACTTACGATGTTACTTTTGATTTACAAAGTTTCAGGTTCTTTTCACATTTTAATTAAATATATTTGCGGAAATTTAAGATTTTCACCTATCCTTTCAGATAAATGATACATCATTTTATTCTTCATTTTTAGTTAAGATATACACACAACACAAAAAACCTTTGTAAAAGTCATCCGAAACATGTATAGATGGGTCCATAGACACTCGAATGACATATGAGCTCGGAGCACCCTACCATCAACTGTTTCAAATATTTGACGTCACGGTGAGAAGATGTAGCGACCGTCCTAAGCAAACATCAGGAGATCCTCGACTAAGATCGATGATATCGCGTCACACGGACACGGCTCTGAATTTTGTATAATAAATGCGGTTAGTAGAACTTATTTTTATATTAGATTTTTGCATTTGCAGAAAGAATTCATGGACCATAAAAATTTTCCCTTTTGTCTGAGGTGGGTAATATGATGCTATATGGCCTATGACCTGCAGTGCAAATCTCTAGGCTGTGATAATGTAAGAATTAATAATAAGGTTACGAAGGTAGGCATACAGTGTTAAAGTTTGTCTCAATTTGAAATCGACTAAAGCAAATGTAATGTAAAAGATTTTCCTACCTCATATATTGTTCAAGAAAGGACTACTATATAGTAGGAAATATATGGGATATACCTCATTTTATTAATACATACATACATACATACAAAGACTCACGCCTGTTTCCCCGAAGGGGTAGGCAGAGGCATATTAAACGCCCACTTTTCGCCAGTGTTTTGATCCCACGTAATAGGTGGCGAGCCTATTGCCGCTTATTGGGACATTTTGTTTGCCAGAGCCTCGTCCGTTGATCGGCAGGTGCACCACTTGCAAGTGAGGTTGGCCTGGGACTCTAAGTGCTTGGTGGGAACCCTATGCACCCTTAATTTATTATAAGCACCTATTAATAATCTTAATATATAAAATCCTTGCGTTACTGACTGACTGACAGACACGCTACAGCCGAAACTACTGGTCACAAGAAGATGAAATTTAGCATGTATGTTCTTTGAGGAGTGTAGGGCAGGACTAAGAGAGGATTTTTGGAAATTCCACCCCTAAAGGGGTAAAACTGGAGGTCAAAGTTTGCATGAAACTTTTTATTCCTTTAATGGATTGACTCAAAACTTTGTATATTAGTTCCTCAAACAACGATAGTGAACACTAAGAATTATTTTTCTGGAAATTCCTCCCCTAGGGGGGTAAGATAGGGGGTCAAAGTTTGTATGTAACTTTTTATCTCTCTAATGGATTAACTTCAAACGTTGCATATTGGTTCCTCAAATGGTAATAGAGAACACTAAGAATAAGTTTGTTTTTATTCCTATCCGCAGGGGGTAAGATAGGGGGTCTAAGTGTGTATGAAACTTATTATTCCTGCAGTGGATTGACTTCAAACTTTGCATATTGGTTCCTCAAATGATGATAGTGAACACTAAGAATTATTTCTTTGGAAATTCCTCCCGTAAAGGGGTAAGATAGGGGTCAAAGTTTGTATAAAACTTTTTATCTCTCCAATGGATTAACTTCAAACTTTGTATATTGGTTCCACAAATGGCGATAGTGAACAATAAGAATTAATTTTTTTTTATTCCTATCCGCAGGGGGTAAGATAGGGAGTCAAAGTGTGTATGAAACCTATTATTCTTTCAGTGGATTGACTTCAAACTTCGTATATTGATTCATCAAATAATAATAGTGAACACTAAGAATTTTCAAAAAAATAATCTCCCCTAAGAGTACCCTCTTAGGGGTGGAATTTTCAAAAAAAAAATCTTAGTGTTCACTATTATTATTTGAGAAATCAATATACGAAGTTTGAAGTCAATCCACTGAAGATTGAGGGTCAAAGTTTGTATGTAGCTTTTTATACCTTCACTGAATTGACTTCAAACTTTGTATATTGGTTTGTCAAATGATGATGGTGAACACTAATAATTTGTCTTTTGAAAGTTCTTACCGTCAGGGGGTAAGATATGGGTTCAAAGTGTGTATTAAACGTAACTTATTATTTCTTCAGTGGATTGACTTCGAAATTTGTATATTGGTTTCTCTAATGTCCTTAGTAAACATTAAGATTTTTCTTTGGAATTTCTTGCCCTAAGGGGTAAAATGGGGAGTCGGAATTTGTATGAAACCATATATAATAATAAATAAATAACATATAAAAAAAACTTCTATGGATTCACTTGAAACTTTTTACATCGGTTCCTCGCGTGCGCGTGACGCATGTGCGCCGTGGTGACATTAGTGAATACACCACTAAAATGGGGAGTTCAAAAAGGGGTCCCAGTTTGTATGAAACTTTTAATTCCATCAATTGATTTTTTTTATCGTCCCTGATCTGCATTTAATTTTCATAAATTTTAATTTATGCAGCTGGCTCTCATCTAAGCGCTCTTCATCTTCACTAACTAAAATATAGAATGGTTCTATATATGACCAAAAGAAGCCAAAATACTTAGAACCATTAATTTGCTATTTTTATTTATTTTTAAGCAGGTAAGCACTTTTTATCAGTTATCTGCTTTGTCCAACTGCTGACCAAGGCTTCTCTCATTTCTTTAACCTAAAATACTTAGACAGGGTTTTGGAACTTGGATCATTTATTTTTAATTTTTTTACAATGTTGCTGAGATATACAAATGTATACTGCTACGAAATCCTTGACTAATTTAATTTTAACTAGCATTTGCAAGCAGCTACGCCCAAATGAAATTTTCATAGTTTGTTCGAGAGTTTTCATGAACCATTAGTAAAATACACATCTATAAATAAATCATTGGGGTACTGCAAACGGGTTAGCAACAATATGCAATACAAAGAATACAGTCATTTTGAGATTACAGACAGTTTGTTTATTTTTTTTATAGTCTCAAGCCTGTAAGGGGTAGGCAGAGGTGTAATATTACACCCACATTTCGCCATGTTGCATATTAGGTCCCACGTAATTGGGGGCGAGCCTATTGCCGTTACCGGGCACATTGGCAGACATCGTGCCACAGTGTGGTAAGATCCCGGTTTTTGTGTCATCGTGTTTTTATTGAATTAATCGATGGAATCTACAATTCTGAGGATTAGAGTAAAACTCCGGGTTCGCTAAGACTTACTTGTTTTTTTTTTAAATGACAAAGTTTCGGAATATCCGACGTTTGAAAACGAAAAAAAAATCATTATAATTTAACGGAAGTACTTATTCCAGATTTTATTTATTCTATCAAAAAAAGGTATAATAGCCGACCCTTCCACTAATTCCTGTTGCTTTAGTATGAATGAGTCGGGAGATATGATTTATTTTCTCATTTTTGGTTTTCATTTTTTTATTCATTTAAACCACCGTAGTAGGTGGTCATTCCTACATCAAAAGATTGCTGATACTTTCTATTATTTGCGGTATTTTTTCCAAAACCTAACTCGTTGGTTTTCAGGAGTTATTGGAAATTTTAGTAATATCCGAAATATCCTCACTGAGGGCTGCCACTTCTACCAAAACATTGTTTATTTTTATTAAGTTTTAGCTTTCTTATCACGACCATAACAAGGTATCATCATTTTGTGGCTTAAAATGGCAAAGATTGAGTAATTTTATACATACATACATACATACATACATAGACTCACGCCTGTTTCCCGGAGGGGTAGGCAGAGACTACAGAACGCCATTTGCAACGATCCTGACATACCTCACTTGCTTCACTCACTCCCATCAAGTTTCTCATGCATGCTCTTCTGTTAAGGGTACTTCTGACTTGTCCTTTTTTCAGGATGTCTCCAATCTGGTCAGAGAACGTCCGCCTAGGTCTTCCCCTTTGTCCTGTTCCATTCACACTTGCCTTATATATCTTCTTTGTCAGTCTATCGTCATCCATCCTCTCCATGTGCCCAAACCATCTTAACATGCCTTTCTCAATGCTTGTCACTACATCTTCTTTTACCCCACACCACTCTCGTATCACACAATTCTTTACTCTGTCGGTCAAAGATACACCACACATACTTCTCAGTGCTCTTATTCCTACAGCATTTATTTTACTTTCAAATCTCTTCTACCATACCCAACTTTCACTACCATACATAAGGGTAGGCACTAACACGCCTCTATGTACAGCCAAACGTGCCTTTTTGGACACGTTTTGACTGTTCATAAACGCTTTCAGAGCTCCATTCACACTATTACCTGCATTAACCCTCCTTTCAATATCTTCTTCATTCTTACCATCTCTTGTAAACAACGTACCTAAGTAAACAAACTCATTCACTTGTTCCACTCGCTGTCCATCGATCAAAACATTACAAGCCGTAACGCATTCCTCCTTTTCAAAAACCATAACTTTCGTTTTACTTACATTCACTTTCATTCCTTTCCTCTCTAACGCACCATGCATGATTGCTACCATCTCCTGCAACTCCTCCGCTGAAGATG
The DNA here is from genome assembly GCA_944739405.2 of Euclidia mi. NCBI lineage: Eukaryota > Metazoa > Arthropoda > Insecta > Lepidoptera > Erebidae > Euclidia > Euclidia mi. The sequence goes on along the minus strand of OX123188.2, from coordinate 30,845,287 downwards.
CAAGTATTACCTGATCATCAGCATAAAGGAGGCATTTGACGAGTAACCCATTCATCCTAATCCGCAGTCACTATATTTTAAATCTTGCAAACAACTGTCCATGAAGAGGTTAAACACCCACGGCGACGCTACACATCCCTGTCTAACACCTTTCTCGATGGTAAACCAGTCAGTGTATGCCCCGTTTATCCTCACACAAGCTCTAGAATCCTCATAAAGGGATTTCAGAGCTCGAATGAGGCTGCTGTCCACCCCATTCATTGACAGCACCGACCACATTTCATTCCTCACCACTTTATCGTAAGCCTTTTCCAAATCCACGAATGCGCAATAGACCTTTTGACCTTTGGCCAAAAACTTTTCGGCTATGCTTCGCAAGGAAAAAACCTGATCCGTGCATCCCATACCCTTTCGGAATCCCGCTTGTACATCCCATATTTTCTTGTCGGTTACTTCCATAACTCTTTCAATAAGTACCTTTGCATACAATTTGCCAACAATGCTGAGAAGGCTAATGCCTCTATAGTTTTTGCAATCTTGTTGCGAGCCTTTTCCTTTATAAAGAGGCACAACTACAGCTGTGGCCCAGTCATAAGGTACTCGGCCGGTGGTCCAGCACAAGTTATATAACCGCTGCAACTGACCAACTATGACGCCCTGTCCAGCCTTCAGCATTTCGACTGTAATCCTATCATATCCTGCAGCCTTACCTACTTTTATACTTTCCAGTGCCTTCACGACCTCATCCACGCCAATAACGCTTTCATCATTGCTATCGTTACCATTCATTTCAGCTATCGGTGTCTCTATCGCCGACCTTTCAAATAAACTTTCAAAATACTCTTTTCATCTCTTCAGCACGCAAGATTCATCATTTACTATATTTCCATTCTCGTCTCTGATGGATGTGTGTTCTGAGGATTGAGTTCTTCCTCGAACTGCACGAACGGATTTCCAGAAAAACTTAATGTTTCTCTGGAAATCGTTAGATAATCTGCTATCAAACTCATCTTTCTTTTCCTCTTTTTTCCTTTTAACCATTTCTTTCACTATTCTTTTTGACCTAACAAACTCCTTTCTTGCTTCATCTATGTCTACACTGGTTGCTTTTCCCATTCTTTCATTTGCTCTGGCAGCCAACCAATCTGACCAAGCTTTCTTCTTATCTGACACTGCTGATTGTACATCCTTGTCCCACCATGTATTCTTAACCTTTCGTATTTTCCTTCTCTTGATCACACCACATACTTCAGACGCTACACATACTACCTCTTCTTTAAAGGCCTGCCATAATTCTTTCATATCATTTATGCAATCGAACCTCTCAAATTTTGCTATCAATCTTCGTTTATACTCATCTTTCACATCTTTCTCTTGTAGATTTTCTACCTTAATTCTTTCCAAGACCCTATTTTCATTACGCTCTCGGTGTCGCCATCCTTTAAAGAGCCCACTTATCCGGCTCAACACCAAGAAGTGGTCTGTGTGGATGCCGATCCCTCGATATGCTCTTGTATCCAACACATTCTTTCTCAATCGTTCATCTACTATCACAAAATCAATCATACTTCTTCTAACATTTTTCGCCTCTCGCGTATACATATGTATCCTTTTATGATCAAACATGGTGTTTGTCACACAAAGGCTCCACTCCAAACAAATCTCAAGCAGTACTTTTCCATTTTCGTTCACACTCTCATCACCAAATGCACCTAACACCCTTTCAAATCCATCTCGCTTTACTCCCTCCCATCCATTAAAATCCCCTAACAAGATCAATCTTTCATTATCCTTGCAGTTCCTCAAAATCTCTCTTAAACTCTCCCAAAACTCCTGCCTTTCGTCTTGCTCATGTTGTGACATACCCGTAACTATATTGACCGGGGCGTACACCCCCACAATAAAGAGACGAGTAAGTCCTACTTTCATTCTCATCCACAGTTGCCTAGCATTAACACATTCAAACTCTTTTACACACTCATTCATTCGCGCAGACAGTATTACTCCAACTCCCTTACAGGCTCTGGTGGTACTATCTACCCCAGACCAATACGCCGTATATGCGCCATGCTTGGTGGTTTCACACCCTTTTCTTTTTGTTTCATTCACACAAAGAACATCAATCTTTCTATCATCCATCATCTGACATACTTCATCCAATTTGCCGTTCATTCCTCCTCCAACATTCAATGTTGCAAACCTGCTCTCCGTAGGCCGCTTTTTGCCCTCGCGGGAAACGAGACGTGATGGGTTGCGAACCACTTCGCCGCCGTGTGAGGAAATATTATTAATTGTTCCCATTGCGTTCCCACGAGATTTAGGGTTTTTAAATGTCCATCCCCATAGAGCCCTTTACGGGGGTAAGGCGGAATATCACGTGTGCCCTGTGACCACCAACACAGGCACCCTCCGTTTGCGACCAGCTTACCCTCTGGCCACGAATCTCTCGGCACGGGTCGGTTTACACCTTAGATCGGGGTTTTGTGTCGGGTATGCTCCCTGAAAGTTGGTTTAATTTCGGAGTTTTCTTTCTCCTAGACAGGTTGCCAACCAAGGCTAACGAGGCCCATCTCCCCGAACGTTTGGTTTAATTTCGGAGTTTTCCTTCTCCTAGACAGGTTGCCAACCAAGGCTAACGAGGCCCATCTCCCCGAAAGGAAAATAAAAAACATATATAGAAATTGTTAACATGTTGCACATGTGAAACCGTCTATAAATTTTAACCCAAAAGACTCAACTAATAGTAAATTAAAAAAAATCCTTTCTGATATCTCATACGCATATTAATCAACATTTAACATGAGTATTATATCAACATTTTGACATTTTTTTAAATATTTGTAGTCAATTTAGTTCTTTTCATTATTATTAATTTTACAATTCTTTTAAATCAATTATGTTTTACTTTTTGATTTTACAACTTATTTTGAATCAATTTTAGTATACTTTTATATTTTAATTTTTTTTTTAGAATAATGTTTTTTGTATTTTATTTATTTATTTGAATTATATGAACTATTTTAAATCATTTTTCATCATGTATTTACATCAATTGTATTGATTTTTTATAAAAAATACGATGAGAGGTCGACCCTACTGAAATTATTTACGTTAACTATTGATATATTATTATTTATGTAGAATATGTAACTATATTTTAAAGTATAGTTTTATATAAAACAAAATCAATGGTTGTTCTGGAGTTGGATCAATTTCAGGGGACTAAGCGCCAGTCAACCTTTATACTGTAACTGTACTCTGCACTTCCACACCCTCAGTAAGGCGCGACTGAGGTACGTCGTGCAGAACTACGGTAGGGGGGCTTGCCTAAACTGGCCAGCCCGCGAGAAGGAACACTCTATAAAACCCGACAGCGAAGTCGTTTAAACCCTACGGGTATCTGGTGACCTCCGTAGTATGTAGCCTTACCCCCGGAATAGGCGTCACCCGGGGATGGACCTTCTATTGAACCTACTTGTGGGAACAACAATAGAAACTACTCAAAAACTAACAAATAAACCTAGAATTTCAACACAGACGACTATAGCATTGCCAATTGACACCGATTCAGAAGAGATGTTTTCAACTAACCAACAGAGCCATAACGATGCGTATCAACAGACAGATGACCATGAAGGCCATTTTTTTTCGGATGCTTGAAAGTGACAACCCTAAGGAAAATTTTGAATTTACAATAACTCCTGGAAACCAACGAGTTAGGTTTCCGAAAAAATACCACACATAATAGAAAGTATCAGCAATCTTTTGATGTAGGAATGACCACCTACTACGGCGGTTTAGATGAATAAAAAAATGAAAACGAAAAATGAGAAAAAATATCATATCTCTCGACTCATTCATACTAAAGCAACAGGAATTGGTGGAAGGGTTGGCTATTATACCTTTTTTTGATAGAATAAATAAATTCTGTAATAAGTACTTCCGTTTAATTAAAATGATTTTTTTTTAGTTTTTCAAACGTCGGATATTCTGAAACATTGTCATTTAAAAAAAAAAGTATAAGTCTTAGCGAACTCGGAGTTTTACTCTAATCCTCAAAATTGTAGACTCTATCGATTAATTTAATAAAAACAGGATGACACAAAAACCGGGATCTAACCACACTGTGCGGTTGGCTCTCGCGAAATCACGACCGACAGCACTCATGCGGTCTCTCAATAATATTTTCAGGGTAAATAAATAATTCCATCGTAAATAATAACAATAACCGAAAAAGAACATTTAAAAGATCTTTTTATGAAAACAAAAATATACCCTTAATTAGTATAATACCCTTAAGGAAATAGATTGAATCTCAAAGAAAGTATAATAATATAAAAATACATAACATTCAAAATTTAGCAATATTTCTCGTATTGTTTAAAAAAAATACAAAATTGTTTACCAGCTCTCAGACTTTTTGTTATTTGTCATAGCAACGATATTCTGTCATAGTCTATGACAGAATATCGTTGCCATAGAGATATCATATCGTTGCTATGTATCTATGACCCATAGATACAAAATAGCCAAGCGTGTTCGTTCAATTGCGTTATTTTGTCGACTATTTTGGCTATAATCTGTGGCCCTCGTATGTGTATCGTTCTTTATCAGTTACTCAGCTGAACAACGTTTATAAGTAAAGAAAATTTGAACATTGTTTAAATGCTCGAGAGCTGTTCAGCTGAGATTTAAGTCTCACTCAACGAGATTTTATAAGTAAGACGGTTTGACTGTATTTTAAACAATAACATTGCATTATTAACCTTCAATTGTGACGTGTTTGTGTATTAATGTCTGTTTGTGGTATCTGTGCTGCAAAACGAGTGGATCGATTGTTTTAAAATGTTTAAAGCTGACGTAATCAAGGTGGTTCTTAGTTATAATGAAGGAAGATCTGTGTCGGTTGCTACTTAATATTTTTTATTTATATTATTATGAATTAACTAATTACTAGCTATTGCTAGTTATAAAGCAATTGATTTTTAAAGTACAAGTTTTAGTTGTTATACAAAAAAAACAATAGGTATTATTTAGGCATATCAACATATAATTTACCAATATTCTGCCTCCTGAAAGAACATACTATTATATGAATAATCATTGCAATTTTCGTATTAAAGTGGTTCTAGTTATATAATACCTAATACACTGCGCCGATATCTGATACGTATCCTCATACAGTTTCCAACTTATTGCTTATAAGGTTTTGCTTTCAAAGTTTGCATTTATATAACTGCACTCTAATATACAGATAAAGAATATCAATGTTACCGAGTAGAATAATGTTTTTGAAGGTTCTTAGTCGAAACTAGGGCAGTACGTGAACTACATCTAAATAACAAGGTATCAATAAAAATTTTACCAAAATACGTACCTACTTCAAATTTCATTCCTAAAATTTGGATATTATATCCAAAAATTAAAACAAAATATTAAATCTTCAAATATTTACACAACATTAAAGTACAACCAAAGGATTGAGAACCTCCTCATTTTTTAAGTCGGCTGAAAAGGTTCGAAAGTAAGGTTACCGAGGCTCCTTTGGGAAACGCTGTGCCTTCGACAAGGGACCTCTGTTTTTCCTCCTATGGGCTGTAAGCACAAAGACTTATTTCTTAGGACGGTAACTTGGGAGTAATAACTTTGGTGTTGTATGGAATAAGAAAGAGGTTAATACTATAAATACACCTGGATAAGCCCAGTAACTTTAACATTCTGCTTTTATGTTAGTATCTTTGTCTATAAAAAAATGACAATATAGTACCTAGGTATATACCTACTCTAGTATACACTAATAAATAGTGGTCTTCTAAATCGTTATTTAAACTTGAGCCACTGGCCTTGACCTGTATTGTGGAATGGAGTGACCAATGATTAAAAATTTAAGAGCCACAAAAAGTCACCAGAAGTCACGGAGTTTACGTGTGATACTGTAAAAAAAGAAGGTTGCTTGTTAGTTGTTTCGAAAAACTACACTGGCTGTACAGTGGACACAAACTTATGCCACAAAAATGGTTAGGTATATGAAAAGTTTATGTATCTAAGTACCTATCATACAGCCTCTTTTAATTTGCATCACAACCGCAACATGAGTCTATGTGTCAATCAGGTTCAAATCAAATCAAGTTAGAAGGATTTGGACTTAGATACATAAACAACTGGCCACATGGGTTACTATAGGGTTTGATATCGAACTATCTGTTTCTGCCCAAACATACCATAACTACCATAACCTTCATGTATTCTCCTTAGTCGCCTTTTATGTCACCTACGATATGAAATGTGGTGTCACTTTGTATTCTTAATCTGTAATTAGGCAGAAAACAAACGTCATATACTGTAGACTGTAGGTACATAATAATGGTAATCGTCAATAGCGGTAGGTACACCATGTGGCTTCATACCAATGCTATCAAAAAGGTCCGTCACTCAACCTAAAACCAGGTCACACAAAGCGATGCTGCGCTTGTTATATAGCAACACTTCGAAAAACAAGTGGATTAGTTTCAGTTTGTAGCGTGCAAAGTCACAAATCGCACTTCATTTAAATGTTTTTATATGAATGTGGAACTTAAATTTAATAAGCACGACCTTTTTTATATAATGCTTATTTTTATGTAATACTTTCCTATTTTTGTCAGGAATTTACCATTGGCAGCGCTTTGGCAAGGTCTTGAGTAGACAATTACTTTGGTCTATCCCTCTGGTCCTAAATCCTCAATAGGATTAGCTCGACACGAGGAGCCATAAACCTACCTAGAAAGTTACTTGGTGCCTGTGTCGGTAGCACTATTTTATACCGTCGCGTCTTCTTTTGTAATTATTAAAAACAAAATGACCTGGCCACCGCTCGTTCGTCTAATGATCGCTGTCATCACAGATCATTAGTATTCTTTATTCTATGGCTGTCATCCTGGGCGTCAATAATTGAGTAGCTTTAACGGTAGCGCTGAACTTCTTAGCTCAATATTGTGGGCAGTCAACGTGCCACCAACACAAAATATTAACAATTATAACCTTATCGGTAGTCGAAATACTTTTCGTGATAGTGCATCTTGAAACTTAACTTCGCTTCCTCTCATTCTAGCGCTACAAGCGCATCATCATCATATCAGCCGAAAGACGTCCACTGCTGGACATAGGCCTCCCCTAAGGCTCTCCAGATGGACTGATCCTGAGCCACCCGCATCCATCTGCTGCCCGCGATCCCAACAAGATCGTCAGTCCACCTTGTGGGGGAGGGCCTACCTCTGCTACGAAGTCCGGTGCGTGGCCGCCACTTCATCACAGGCATCGCATACTACGTGGTATATCAACCATTTACTGTAAACAGCTAAAAATTATTTGTATGTTCTCAATTAATATAAGCTATTCGATCCAATCTTATAAATTAAAAACATTGATATTCTATCCGAGTTTAAATAATTATGGATATTTTAAAGATACTATTTACAGCTATTATGCAACTACCAATAAAAGGCTCCGCGTATTAAAGGAATTATAAGAATCCAAAATAAGGATGTATCTAGTAAGTACCTACTTATGACTTTATCGAAAATACTCTGGCATTAAATTATTCTTCTAAGAACGTCACCTGTAGGTACTAGAAATATACGAGAAATACGGCAACAAAGCAATATTTCTTCTTATTCCGCTAATATTACTGCATACTATTTATATCTGGTATCTAATAGAAAACATAGTTGAAAACGTTTTATAAATAGCAGTTGTAGTAATACTGGCAAAGAAAAATGTACCTTTCTATTAATTGTAAGTACATTTTATAAGAAAAATATAATAATATAATTCATCATAAAACTTGCAACGTACTTATGTATGAGCAGAGGGTTGAAGGTGGCAGGAGAGTTCTCGATGTTCATAGTCAAAGAGCTCAGATATTTACAAAGAGGCGCATTTCTTATAGGCGCTCTTAAGACAAACTTTCTGAGACCCAAATTGCCGCTTGGTGGCATGGCAGTCGCGCTGTGACAGCTGTCTCTACGAAAGCAAGAGAGACGAACGTTCCTCCTGTGTATCTTAACTACGACAGCAAGAGAGACAAAGAACGAAGCCAGCGCCGCCAACGGCGCCAACTACGAACTACACTGGCGACAGGCGCCACTTGGAATTGGCACACGAAGTCCTTAAGAAATGCGCTTCTATGTAAATCTGTATTCAGTGTCATAGTGCTCGATGAGCCCAAAATCTGAAAGCTCCGTTTCCAGGCAACAACACGCGTTTTGAACACCTAAATCCTTACATAATCCGGAAATGCTTAGCCAAGAAGTAAAATTATTCGTGGCGACGGTCTTTTAATCAACAACATAATCCTGACAACATGTAAGCCACAGTAGCCTTTGTAAGGTATTTTAATGGCATCACATAAATACGAACTGGAACAAAAAAAACGAGCTATTATCGCTACAACCATTCATATGAAAATCGTCATAAATATTGTCATAGTCACTCTGTTAAACAAACAGTTGAAACGTGAAGACATTCAGCTACGACGAAGAATGCTCACAAAAGAAAACGTCAAACGCCATATCTACTCCCAAGCTACCCATATGTTTCTCTTTGTTCGTTGCCCTTTGCGCAGATTTTGGTCGGTTTGCATATTGCCACGGAAGAACGCATTAATGCAAATCAGACCTAAATAGCGTAAATAATAAAGCCAGTATAACAAAAGCTGAATCGGATACATATTTCCATGAGTGGCATTAAAACATTCATTCCAATTCATTGGACTACTGATAAAGTCAAAGTTAGTAAACGCATACAGCTTGAAAATAATGCACTCATTTCAAAATGGATTTGAATAATCCATTTCATTCATCTAGCTATTCATCTAGCATTCTGTAGGCTGTTTTTTGTAAAATTAAATATTTGTGAGCTGTATATTTATTCGGCATGGCTTCGACGCACGCCCAACGGTCCATTGAATCTCAAAGCGTGGAGCACAATGTGAAAATTTCCTATTATAACATCCGTATTGATAAATTTATGAGCACAAATGCGTTACAAAGGATGTCCTGTAGACACAACTGCTTTTGATTTCTGTCACACTGTTGCTCCTACAATAATTGTTAATGTCTACGCTTGCGATGATTTAAACAAGTTCAACGAATAACGAAAACACGGTTAGGTATACATATAAATGTAAAGCTGTTTTTAAACACTAAGTCCCAGTTTCACCACTTCTGGAAAACCTTATTAGCCAGATATTTTTTATTAGATAAATTCATTTCTTAACAAAATATGTATGAGTTATCTTTCAAATTAATATAAAAGGAACATATTCGCCAGAGGTGAAACTGGCCGTAAGTATGAAAATCGTCTAATGGTTCTATTCTTTATTCAAGTATCCGAGTAAGACTTTCCAGACTATAAATATAATTTACAGATTTTAATGAATAAATAAATAAATAAATGATGAGTTTTAAAACTGAAAATGTATTTTCTAAATGGAATTCATGATCTAATTCCAATCAACCTGTACTTAACAAGATACTAATGAACCCGTTTTAATAGCCATAATATGTAATTGGATAAGCTAATCTATGTAATGTCAATGAGGTCCGTTGAAGAGAATAGAATGCCGTTGTCAGATGTACCTAAATTATACTAGTACTAGAGGACGCCCGCAGCTACGCCTGCATTTTTTTTAAATTTACCCGCTTTTGCCGATCCCGTGGGAATTTCGAGAAATCCCTCCTTAGTGCGCCCCTACGGTTCCCAAGGATCATACATGCCAAATTTCAACTTCCTGCGCCCAATAGTTTCGGCTGTAGCGTGTCTGTCAGTCAGTCAGTAACGCAAGAATTTTATATATTAAGATATGTCGCACGTGATACGTAAAAACATTTGCTTAACATGTTTTTGACAAAATAGGATATTTTAAATTTCATTGGTAAGTCTCTCCTATCATATAGCATTTTGACTTAAAGCTAAAATAATATAACAATATCTTACAATAAAGATATATATAAATGATAAATAAATGGATTTATCACTTAGAAATATCTTTATTGTAACTACTTTGTTCACTATGCAGTAGTGTAATGGTGTTACTGGCTACACCAAATTAAATAATAAAATATAGTCCTTAGGTCGCATACTTGTTTCCACATGTGTTTGTCTTATCGCTACGATGGCGCCAACGTTATGCAATTAGTAAACTCATAAACTCCAAGAGTTTGACAAATTTATAAGAATTATGTGACAGGCATATGAGTAAAGAAATAGCCATGAAATATGAGAAAATATTGGCACTATAGTGTTCACATGCGGTATAGTTGAGGATCATAAAAAAGGGATCAACGATAAGAAACGGACCCTGTCAGGTAGTAAGGATTCGAGAGGCGTGGTGTTTGACTGGACAGTCGATCTTAGGAGGCGGAGCGAGTTGGGTCCCAGGACAGCATGGCGTGGGAGTTGAGGAAGTAGGTACGGAACAGTGGGTCTTAGGACGCGGAGGTTGGCAGATCTCGGGAACGAACTCGAGTGGTAGTTTGACAGTTGGTTTTGAGGCGCGAAAGAGATCGGACCTGGCCTAACGCGAAAGAGGTGTTCGGTGTTGGTCGATAATTAGTGTTTAGTGATATTGAAGAACAAGGCGAGCGGCTTCAAGAGAAGGTGACCAGCACAGGGCAAGGGGTAAGTTTGGCAGCGATGCAGCTAAAAGTCCGGTGAGTGTCTGTTATCCAATCTACTGTAATTTATTGCATGAAGTGTATAACATTAATAACTCTGTTGTGTATCCATGTCTATATCACACCATATATATCCCAGGCTGACTAAAATATAAAGTTCTCTATGAGATATTGTACATAGTTATATTATTAATAACCGCGTGTAACATTAGTAGTGGTTCGTACCTTGTTGATGATGGATATGAAGACGAGCAATGCATGATGGGAGTCTCCGTATTCGCGATCAGGTGGTAGAATGCAGGACTTTCACAATCGCTGTCTAAACCTGCGAACAGGCCAGTACAGAGTAGCTGACAAGGTTTTAAAGAGAGAAAGAAGAGCCACCTGTCGGGCACGCGGTGTCCCGTAAGTCCTGGTGGCTAACTAGGCGGCGATTGTAACGAGAGCTTCCCTGCAAACTATGCGCGATGGCTTAATACGTTTTAATTGACTATATTTGTGTGGGCTTCAATATTGTGACTTGCGGCAAGGAGGCGTTTTGTGACATCAGTTCTAAGACTGTTACTGTACGCTCAATACTATACACTGGATATCGCTGGAATACTCGGCGCCGATAATACTATATGACTAATATACCTGGATCATGTTCTTTGTCTCCCTCACGAGCTGCCGTCTCTGAGATAGGCTGCCTTGTACTCAAGTACCAATATGCGAAGCATGAATATATGGAGAGTGATTTTGTGATGACAAACCAATGCTAATGTATCGCTATCTTTAGTATTTTGATGTCCATCTTTCATTCAATTATAAGCGTTTACGTTTGGTAAATGCTGTCAGTAGAGGAATATAAATTGAATTGGACGAATTCCATAGTTCCTGCGCGGGCGAGGGGCGCCGGAACCCTGGCAACAAATTGCTTGGCAGGCTGAATTTGATATTTTAAACCCAGTTAGTAAGAAAAATAAATTTTAATCAGCCTGGGGTCCATAAGATTCCGTTACAGTAGACAATTCCGAAAAACAATAAGTATTCAAAAGATGTATCCTGTAATCAAAGACACGTTTCAAAGAACCGTTTTGTTAATTCAAATCTGTAAAATGCTATTTTAAACACTATGAGATTTGCGTTCGTCGCAGATGAATTATCAAAGCACCTTTCTTTGATATGACCATTACGCTTTCACGACAGACTCCCTGGATATAATTTAGTAAGCTTCATCTACAGTAATATCTATAGGACTCATTTTAAAGTTCGGATCTCTAGAGAGCGAAGCGATTTCTACATAATAAATTCTATAATACTGTGGCAATTTTGCCAGGGTAACAAAGTAATTGCCGAAAGTTCAGTTATAAAAATATGAAGTATAGACCATGCTGGTGAACTTACAGAAATTATAATGTAAACATCCACGGAACATAAAACCACCCAATACTTAGCACACAGTGATAAAAGTGGCAACAAATAGATACCTTACCATGTTAGCATTGGTATCCTGGACTTCAGTGCAAAAGTCTAGGATGTTGTTAATATCACAGCGCAGAACCGGAACATCGGCAACCTATAAAAAACTATAAAAAATGACTTTTTATTTCGCCATACCACTCACGTGGTGCTTAGCTAACCAGCTTGTGCACCTTTGTGACCGTAATGCGTACAGAAAATAATCGTGCACTCATCCAAGTGATGCTGACGCTCGCAAGGTTTTATTATTATTTTTAAAGGGAATATTAGAAGGGCCTGCAAATAGCTCAGCCAGCAAACACGACGGACAAGCGTTCATTAAACACTTCTGCGTAATTAACGTGAACCGGTACGCCGTTGAAAACAATGTTCGTTGTATTTAACGCAACCTTCCGACAAACACGGCGGACCTCCGCTATCCAAATACGACCGAGCAAAAAGGATTTTTGTTCATTGCCAACACGCTTGAAACTACTTTTTAAACTAGACCCTTTTACGTAGGCAACTCAGTCCACACACATAACTTATCTTGTTAAATATTTCTATGTAGCCGCGTTTTTGCACTACACTGCAAGACCTCACGGCGAATTTACGGTGTATCCGTGCGCTAGCTAGCCATACCTCACTGCTATTTATTTCGGTTGAAGAAACCATTATATCTCGATTCGGCAACGATGCAAGTAGCGGTCAATTCGTAAGCATCTCAAGTCTAAATCCAAGCAAAATAGCAATAGTAGGCGAAATTCCCTACGGTTGTATTTGCAACGTAGCACCGACGGTCGATATTTATTATTCATTCATAAAGAGCACTGAGATATTAACTCTCCCATTACTGTGGCCTCGGAGTCGCGTTTCTTGTATTAAAAATTTAACACGAGTCCGTCCAGAAACAGCGCACTAATAAAATGTTCAGTAAGTAAAATTAAATAAACATGAAGGTTCTAAAACGTTCTTAATTGATTGATGTCGATTACTGTTTCGACGTAGATATTCCGAAGTTCATTTGCAAAATTGAAATTTACGAGCACGTAAAAATGACAGAGAAAAACATCCTAATGCAAAATCGAATTTGCGGGCCGAGTGGACACCGAATAAATAACCACACAATGATAAAAACTGGACAAATGTCTATGCACAAAATACAGCGCGTATTGCGCTCGAAAAATGAAAACAATTAGCACTACAACGCAGGCTGCGCCGAGCCGGCCCGAGTCCGGGCCTGGACCAGCAAAAACTAGCAACCATAGCAAATTTAATTTCAATCGCTGCAAGAGCTCGGCAACGCGGCAGATATTACACGTAGCTTTACTCCGCAAAATATCGGCGAAAAATCCCCATTTTCGTTGGCGCACCAAATTCATATAGTTGCGACCAGAAATTTCGTGACGTATTTTTTTTATTGCTATCAGCTTGGAGACTTGATCCAATTTAAAAACATACTCTTTTACTAGTTTTTATGTGCGCTTTCAAAGTTTGGATCCGTAACAGTGATGCTTTTGCATTAACTTCGGCAATTCGGGGATAATGTGAACTACGAGTTAATCCCGTTAACCCAATTTGTGTTCCAAGTTGAAAATCATATTATATTTAAATTGAAGAACACGGGGCCGAGTACACCTCGTTTGAATCATTGCCGTGTAGTGAAACTAGGTCATTATGGAGAGCAATTTCAATTCTTTGTTTTACACGGATCCGTGAGTTGGTATGAATCAGTTGACCCATGAAGCACTAATAATACCCACCGGGCGGACAATAGGTGCAGCAAGCAAAACTGAGCAGTTTCGTAAAATCAGCGAAGTGCAAGAAATTCTTGAGTTGGATCCGCGCCCGGCTCGTTCGGATTGCAGCAATTTATCCAACTCGCGGCTTCTAAGATACGACGACCGAGTTAACTTCTCACACTTAGCTGAAGATCATATACTGTGAACTAGTACTAAATACTTATATTAAATGCAGTTTATTCACATTTAATATTTGACTTAGAAACTTAGGTATATCTGACCAGGAACATTTATAAACATATTTTTGATGAAACATTTTGTCCAGGAAAATCATACTCACATCCACTTTTATAACATGTATTTTGAATAACTTTGTTGACTAACATGACAACAGAACATAGACAGCTGAACCCGAAATCATGGGTTCACTTTCCATTGTACAAATACCTATAACAATTTTATTTCTTGGATAGCTTGACTAAGGTTAGTTTGTCGTTTATCTTCTTTTAAAACTTGGGCATTTAGCGTATGTGTGTTTCTAAGTTGCACGATTGCATTCTGTAGTGCGAAATCAGATGGTTGCTTATAAGTTGTCTAACTTGACTTCTGACTTCCATAACGCTAGGTGACATGGAGGTCTTTTGGTTATGGAGATCAGACGGCTATCGCTGTCGCAGGCAATAGCTTTGACCAGTAACATAATATTCAAGGCTCGTCGTCAAGACTTCCCAAAATAACTACCAAAGATAGGAGGAGCGTGAACTTAACTTTGAAAAGTAAGTCTGAACCCGATATCCTCTGCATTTCAGTCAGCTAGTATCTCCATTGGGCATCGGTACCTCTAACATTCGGAAATACAAAATATAGAACAATTCAACCAGTTGAATCTCGTTAATTATAAAAGACAACATAACAGACAGTTTATTTTAAGATATAAAAATATGACATCCAAAAACTTAATAAAGCACTGAACAAAATAATAATACAAAAACATTCAACCGCCAAATTCCCAATAAACCAGGAGCTCAAAATAATACCGAATTTTTGTTTTCAACGGTCAGGCAAAATTAATCATGGTTTCACCATCTAGCAAGTAAAGTAAGCACTTAACATATAGTAGAGATGAATGACTCAACTTCAAAGTTTCTTTAAACTTTTGACAAGGGAAAACCTCTAGAATTTTTATCTAGGAAGCTAATGGAGACGTCTTCTAAAAATGTTTTTTTTTTTTAATATCTCTCTAACTCGACGCTCTGTCGAAAAAGAAGTTTTATAAACATTCATACAATATTATTTAGCGGGTCTTAGTCGCGATAATTTATTTATTTCAAGGCAGCGGAGGGACTCACAGTCCTCCGCGACCACAACCGTTGCAAGCTGGTAGAAACGTAGGAGAATAACAGAGGTATTTATGCCTTGAAATAAATAAATTATCGCGACTAAGACCCGCTAAATAATATTGTATGATGTATACAAATCGCGAAAATTTAAAATTGTTTATAAACATTGAAATCGTATACTTAAAATAGGTATACCTACGGCATGACAATTTAGTAATGATCACATTTTTGTAATGAATATTATCTCTAATAAAGTTCTATAAAAATTACACATAATTATAGTCATTATCCTACCGCCAACCTTTGTACTTAATATACTGATAAAAATAAATGATATTATAAAGAGATATATCAAGGGGGCAAATAACTTTTAATAGGTACTCTTAACATTCAGTAGTTACCAAACATACAAAAAAGTAGGTAAATCATAAGGATATACCAAATAAAAGCAATGTAGGACTATATTTATCATTAAGTGTATACTGAAAAGGGTAATATGTCAGGAAAGATGAATGTAGTGTAATACAAAGACTATAATTTGAGGAGCTATGATTACAAAGTACAATGAAAGCACATATCATTATCTATTCTTACATTAACGCCTCCTATTTGTCACATCAGTGCTTATGTTACTTGTTTCTTTCATCATACAAACAATTGAAGTTTCAACAAAAATATGTTTCTCAAACTTTACGGGGTCATACATTATGGACCCCATATATAAAAATCACCTCGCTGCTTAACTAAGAACAAATTTACTACAATTAGCTTCAACACATTGCTGGTATTAAGAATGTGTGTGTTTTGTTTCAAAAAGACGGCTTTCGCAGCGGTCACAAAACCTGTGTCATTGGAGAATTTACAAACATTCAGTCATCAGACTTCGATTAAGCAACGCTATGAAACAGTGGTCTATGGGGAAAATATTTACTTATATTGGTAAAGAAAAACATTTTAAGGCGCCAAGGTATTATTGCAGATCCGAATCCGAAGTATAATGACTACAACGTAAATCGTTGGGTACACGATTCTCGATTGAGAAACGGTGCTCAGCAACATACGTAGTAATAAAATTAATTACTGATAATCCTTTGAAAGGATTTTGCATGACACTACTACACCACTACCCTTTGTTAGAATATATCCTGAATTCTAATGAAACAACGGCCCTAATTGGAACTAAAATGTTCTGCTTAGACACTATGCTATTTATAAAGTTAGGTACTTATGTATTCTAAGTGGGCGGCGAGAACAGTGTCTTACGGATGACGAGGTCATTTTTGTAGATGGGTTTTAGAGCAGTGGTAGTAGTTTAGACATCTAGTAGATACTTAGTAGATGTTTGTTACCTTAATATACTCGACAGATCTCCTTTAAAAGGATGATAAATTAAACAGAAGTTGCCCATTGAAGATGGAGTTCAACAAATTTTCAAGCTCAAAAATCTTTCCTTATTTCATTGTCATTTTACAATTAATTTATTATTTTTAAGTGCATTGCATGCCTTATCTTTAGCAGTTTGTTTATAAATATACATATTTACGAAATTTTAATAATGTGGTATTATTTCGTACCACAGCAACATAGCATGTCATCATCATCATATCAGCCTTAATAGTCCACTGCTGAACTAAGCCTCTCCTTTGAAAGGAGGAATTGGCCTACTATACCACGCTGGCCAAACGGGTTGGTATAGGGTTTATATCAAGTTTTCCTTCTCTTGCATTGTTGTTCTCTGCATAATATGCTCCCTCTGTCGGCTCTTACGACACCCATGGAATGATATGGGGTGGTGACATTTCGTATTCTTAATCCGTCACCACACGGACACACATAGCATGTGTCCGTTTTATATTTCGAGTTCCAATCTTGTATTTAAATGTAGACCCACGCCCACACCAGCGATTAAGAAAATTAACATAAATATATTAACGTAATCATTATGCTCAAAGACTTTTTTATATTACGTTTTAACAAAGAATTTAAGTAAAAATATAAGGTGAATGTTTCCGCAGGTAATTACTATGAAAATTGCTTTTACAAGCGCACTAACGTCTTTATAAGCTCTTTGATTATATAAGATGACACTTTGGTTCGTGCTCTAAAACGCCTCTAATTATTTTTTATCTTTACCTTTTGTTATGACTATCGACGGAATTCAATATTCGAAATATAGATAGATCTGTAGATTTTAGATTCGTTTTTGACAGTTTTTGACATAAGCTCCATACAAAATATGTCAAACACGAATCCAAAATCTACAGATCTATCTATAGTTCGATTATTAAAAATGGCCGTATGACCCAAATATAAGTCGATGGTTATACTCAACTCGATTGCGAACTTCTTGTAGAAACCCGTTCCTAATACGGAACTTGAAGACTTTTTAGACTGACCTTCTATTGAATACGAACGAATGAGGATTATTGCTGTCGTTAAAAATATTTCAAGCTCTGTAAAAACATACCATGATGGAACATTTGAATTTTAAATAGTTTACATATTTTAGCCATAAGTAGAGTAGATAAAGCATTTTAGTATCGTTTTAATATCAGCCAAGAAGAAGCGATAGAACATTCCAGATGTTTTCTCTGTTAGCGTAGCTCTAATAGTATGCCTGCTCCTGTTCACTTGAGAGCCGGGATGAATCTGTGCGATGCGACGGCAAACGTGAAATACTTCATGAATTCATTGCAAGTTTTTTTTTATAGTAATAGGCGGCAAACGAGCAGATGGATTGCCTGATGGTAAGTAATTACTTCCACCTATGGACACAAGCAACACCACAGGAGTCACAAGTGCGTTGCTGCCTCTTGGGGTTGGGAAAAGGGATAGGATGAGGAGTTGGATCAAGGAGAAGGAATAGGGGATAGGGCCTCCGGCACTCTCACTCACCGAACGAAACGCAACAGTTTAGGTACTGTTACTTTACGACGATTTTCTGTGAGAGGGTAGTACTTCCCCGGTCGAGCCGGCCCATACATGCTGAAATCAGCATGGCTCTACTAGTCTGTCAGATGAACTGCGCTTCCAAGCTTCTCTGTATATTCATCTTTAGTACTTAGAAGTTCTGGTGACCATAAAACTGTTTGCAAAAGTCAGGAACTATTTAGCTGTAATGTCTCTACTGTCCAGGAGCTCGCGATATATCTTGAAATACGTATCAGGTACTATTTCTACACATTTTTTTCAAAGGTCGACAATAACTCGACAAGACCTTTTAAAATATATGAGGTTGAGCCAGTATTTTATTAGGTTCCCACTGATGGACACACCCTCACTTATTAACGAGGAAATTCTTCAATCAGAATAATGATTAGAGTGAAAGTACTAGTTACATTCAATACTATTACCTATAGCTTATATTACATTTTCTTTTAACTTTAGGTACAATCGCACAAGTTCCCGCTAGACCACCATAAGGGTGAGAATCGGTCAGCTTGACATCGGTCGCTTCCAGCGCTACTTTACACACACATTGACACTCGTATACAAAACCAGTTTCTAGTGTGTCTCGACTCTATGAGCGAGCCAAGGTATTTTTTTCAAACTGGTCCACTGCCGACTTGTTTAATTGTACCTATATACGAGTTCGAAGTATCTCAACTTCGTAGGATTAAGTCATCGTACGCTAAATCCCCGTACAAATTCAAGCCGAGCTTAGCTTTAGATAGAAGATCCAGCGGGTCTAGACAAAATAACGATCACCGTAGATTATAGACGCCAATAAACATATTGGACTTTACAATTGCTAAGCTAGCAAATGTTATTCATGTTTAAGATCCCGAGGTAAGCCTGTGCTATGTTAATCAATCATTAGATATTTTTAGTTTATACAGCCTTATAAAAGTATTTTAGAATCTAGCTTAACTGAATCGGCTTCTGCGAAGACAATTGCTACTCTTTGGTTAAATTCTTAAAATAATTATTAAGGTGGTACTTTTCGTACTCTTCTATTTGTTTGCTAAGCGATCACTAGGTATAACTAAAAGCCCAACCCTACTATTGCTACTCATTTTTATCTATAGTAGCATAGCTGTTCGATACTGTTCTCGTTCTTTAAGTAGCGGCAGGATAATGTTTCCATAGCTGTCAATTCGAGATATTTCAATCAAGCCTATGATAAACAGTTACAGCCTTCCATCAATCGCTGCACTTGTCCGTCTGCCGTTGCTGACAGTCACCCTAGATTATAAAAATGTGCATTATAGACATACGACCAATTATTATCTATCTATCTTCAAACCTGTCTCCCATTTGGGAAGGCAGAACATACGGAGCACCAAACGCTTTGGTTGAAACACAGCCGCCAATTTTTTTGCGAATTACTAGTAAACTACCTAGGTACCTATTCGCAAAAGAATTGTGTAAGACACGCTACGTGAATGTGCAATGATGTCAAACATATATTACGTTAAAAATCGATTTTATTATAAAAATAAATGAAAGATTGTCCAACCACTAAGTATGACAAGTGACCAACATCAATTTTCACATTTATAATACAAATTGGTCCAAATTTTGCTACGTTTCGGCTCGATGTGAACAGCATATTGAAAGAATAACTTAAAATAAGTGAATGAAATTTTTGCTAACAGCCTTTTAGCAACGAGAATTTTTATATCTGCTTTTGATATCGTATTAGTATACACAGCTTTGTGTTACATCAGAAACTTAGAGCATAGAGATAAAATAGTAAGACGCTAAGATTATCATGATTTTTCAGATTTTTTTTCAGAGAAAATGAAATCTTTCAAATTAACAATTATCCATACACAATCATAATTCTGCTGCGTTCCGAGGTAGTTTCCGTTACGCATCTTCAAAAGTATGGAATAACCTACCCCCGCCTCTGAGGCAAATAAACAGTACTGTCACATTCAAAAAGCGTCTTCGGCAGTATCTATTGGTATCTCAGTGTGAACTGCGTAACGCAAATGTCGACATGTCTTTTATTTAATTATGTACTATTTAAAGCAATTTGATGTCCGAATATATCAGTTATCAAAATCAAAATCAAAATCAAAATCATTTATTCATCTAGGCCACTAAGTGACGCTTATGAACGTCAAAATTTAAGTTAATTACTTAATGATTCTACATTTACATTTACTGCCACGTTCGCAATGCAATAGGTAGAACCACGAGAAAGAACGGGCAATAAAACTCATGGCCACTCTTTTCAAACAAATATAATGGTGGTACATTTTATGTTTGTAAGGAGCTGCAACTGTTTCACATTATAGACATCTACTAATAAAATTTTTAGTAGCTATTGATATCATACTCAAGCAGTAAATGATGTTCATATGGTAAGCCTCCCAAAGTAAATATGGTGAAACAGGAGCATCCACTTACGTCTTTTTTAATGTAGGCAACTCGCGAACATGGTCAGAACTATGGTAGAAGTGAATGAAGCCGAAAGTAACGGTATTATGAAACCAAAGCAATCGACAACCTATTAGTTAGCCCATGACCACGAGTTACCCACATTTTACAAATCCGCAAAGTTATAATGAAAGTGTGGAACATGAATGCAAAATATAGTATGAAATGAGAATATCGTAATTAACTACACTATAAAATAAAACTACTAATTATTGACCTAGTCAAAAGCGAAGAACTACTTCCAAGCGCTCCTGTCATCAAAATAATCCTTCAAACTGTAATATGCCTTATTTATAAGATTCTTTTTAACTTCTGCCTGAAACGAACTTAATGGCAAGTCTAAAATATAAGTTGGTAATTTATTGTATATGCGAATACTGAGCCCAATAAAAGAGCTATGCGTTTTGTGCAAACGAAAATACGGAACACATAATTTATGTCTATTTCTAGTATTGATATTGTGCCTGTCACTATTCATTTTATAAGAATTTATGTTTAGTCTTACATGCATAACACTGGCATAAATATATTGTGACGCTACAGTAAGAATACCAATAGTTTTAAATTTTTCTTTGAGTGAGACTCTTGTCTTTAACTGGTAAATGGCCCTAACTGCCCGTTTCTGCAATATAAAAATATTTTGGATATCAGCAGCTCTACCCCATAACAATATGCCATATGACATAACACTACGAAAATAACTAAAATAAACCAATCTAGCCGTATCGACATCGGTCAACCTACGAACCTTCTTAACGGCATAAGCAGCTGAGCTAAGTTTCCCTGAGAGATATGTAACATGCGCACCCCATTGTAACTTCGAATCAAGTGTTAATCCTAGAAATAATGTGGATTCAGTTGTTTCGAGTACATCGTCATTTAAAACTATGTTAGGACCAAGGTTTCTGACATTAGGCAGGGCAAACTTAACACATTTTGTTTTTTTTGCGTTCAGTACTAGATTGTTTACATTAAACCATTTAGTCACTTGAATGAGTGCACTGTTTATTTCGTTAAAGTGTTCCTTATTTCTATCTTCTTTAAATATCAAAGAAGTATCGTCAGCAAACAGTACAACGTCACAAATGTTTCTCAAGTAAAAAGGTAAATCGTTTATGTAAACAAGAAACAAGAAAGGCCCTAGGATGCTGCCCTGTGGCACTCCTAAATCAACAGGTAAGCCACTGGATTTTGAGCCATTTATTTCAACACATTGGATCCTGTCACTTAAGTACGACTTAATGACATCCAATGCTTTAGTCTGGACGCCGTAATGTCTAAGCTTGCACAAGAGCGTTTCATGGCAGACACAATCGAATGCTTTCGAAAGGTCGCAGAACACACCAACAGCATTTTGGGAATTCTCCCAAGCACTGTAGATATGTTTGAGTAACGCTACTCCTGCATCTGTTGTCGAAAGACCCTTGGTAAAACCATATTGCTCACCATGAAGGAGGCTGTTTTGATTAAAATGTCTTAGTAGTTGCTTGAGTATGATCTTTTCAAAAATCTTACTAAAAGCAGGTAGTATCGATATTGGCCTATAATTACTAGGATCAGTCTTATTGCCGGATTTGAACAGAGGTATTATTCTACTATGTTTCATAAGATCTGGAAAACTGCCAGATTTAATACACTTATTGAATAAGTTGCTTAAATAAGGAGCCACTACATCAATTATACTTGTCAAAACCTTAACAGAAATGCCCCAGAGATCACCTGTATTTTTAGACTCTAAAGACTTAAAAGTATTTATAATATCGGTAGAACTAATACTATGAAATTTAAATATTACTTCACATTTTCCTACACTAGACTCTAATAGGTTTTCTGCGACTATAGCTGATGATTTTAATTCTCTAGTAGTAGTAAGTGGTATGCTAGCAAAAAAGTTATTAAATGTGTGTGCGACTTCTTCGTCATTATGAATTAATTTATCATTATCAAGAAGACTAAAACTATTACTTCTTAATGTTGTCTTACCTGTTGTTTCATTAATAGCTCGCCAGGTTGCCTTAACTTTATTCGAAGATTGTTTAATTTTATTCCTAACGAATATAGTTTTAGCTGTATTGCACACTCTTTTAAATATTTTAGAATAATTCCTAACATACTCAGTGAAGTTTAAATCAGAATTGTATTTTTTCATACCATACAACTCATACATTGTTGCTTTGCTTTTGTAAATACCCGCAGTAGCTCACTCATTAAAAGCTCGAGATTCCTTAATTACTTTCTTCTTAGTCTTAAAAGTATTCTGAAACGTGTTATTAACTACATTAAATAAATTGTTAAAATTCTTATTTGGCGAATCTATTTCTATTAAGTCAGGATTCATAGTATTCATTCCAATCAATACTTTATTCCGGAATTCATTAAACTTATGCCTAGGTAATGGCCTAACCAACACTCTCTGTACGATGCTATCATTGTAATATGGAAACCTAGCTAATTGACCACAGTGATCCGAAGTTAATTCAGAAGTAACTACTCTATCTGAAACAATACAATTACTAAATATGTTATCAAGACAGGTGAAAGATGTTGCTGTGATTCTAGTTGGTTCAAGAAATAAATTTTTCAAATTAAATGATCTAAAAAGGTTTAAAAATCTACAAGTCATTATTGAATTTTCAAGAATGTTAACATTAAAATCACCACAAACTATAATCCCTTTCTTATTGCTCCTAATTTTACTAATTGCATCTTCCATAACAGATTCAAACAAATTAAAGTCACTTAATGGAGGACGATATACACATATAATAATATGCTGCTCAAGCTCAATGCATGACAGTTCCACCGTGCGTTCTATAGACAAGCTAGCTATGTCTTTCCGTTCTTTACATGTTAAACTGTTTGAAACAATAATCAATGATCCACCATGAATAGCTTGTTTCCTAGAGAAGGCACTGTGTACTGTGTATTGTGTGTTATTTATGAATTTAATCTGGTATTCTTTAAGCCAGTGTTCCGTAATGCACATAACTTTAATACTATGATTTTCTAAATATAAACCTAATTCTAAATCCTTGCCAGATAGACCTTGTATGTTTTGATGTGCTACAGTCAGTTCAATATGTCTACCCTTTGTCCTGTTCTTAAGTTTAAAGAACTTGTGTCAGTATTCTCAATAGAAGAATTATAAGGATAGGAACTATTTACAGAAACTAGATTCTTGGATACCCTACATGTACCTGTGTCATTTTGTATATTATATGCTAATAATTTAGCAACTTGTCTTTTATAAAATAGTGGCAGATACATAGTATCTTTAGTCAATGTAAAATTATTAATAAAATTATTGATGTCAAAAAATAAAATAAATTCCTTATATTGCCATGTCAAATTGTATAACATCAAGTTATGTTCATGAATATGTCTATTCATCATAGTATTTAAACTATAAGCATAAGGCAAAGTCATACTAATAAATTTGCAATCATATGTTCTGTGAAGCGATAACATAACTTCTGTTAAATTAATTATATCTTTTTTAGTCACCATTTGACTATCACCGTATGAGATAATTATTGTGGACTCCCTATCAAATATTGTTGTATTTAATTTATCAATTAGATGTGAAAAAGAAGACTCTGGATAGCAATAATTAATAATATTGTGTTGTTTCAATTCACAATTTATTAAACTACCTAAGCCTAAACCTAACCTATCAGAGAACATATAAACTTAATTTGTGCCATTCCTACCTAAGGAAGACCTATCTGTTGTATTATTTGCTAAATAATAACTTTTGTCAATATCAAAAATATTCTGAGACTCACAAGTGGGTATAGTTGATTTTATGCTATTTAGGCAAGTATTGGTGTTTGTCAAAGCTTTCACATACTCAACGTTAATTTACCATTTCAATCTATATTATTTACATATCAATTATTATCATTTATGTGTGATAATAATATGTAGTATAAATAATTAATTTTAATATAATCTTATATATCATGTTTTTAATATAATATAATTTAACAAAATATAATTCTAATATAATTTAATCTAGTATATTAATATATATAATTGTAATAAAATTTGAATATAATTTAACAAAATATGATATTAATATAATTTCATCTAGGATAATTTTATATAATTTTATTATAAGACAATTATTAATATAATTTAATTTTAATAAAAAAAATCACAGTGTGCCGCTCTGCCCACCCTACTCTTTCCCCGCGGCCTTTTCTCGTGCCTAGGTTTTAACGAGATTGATTTGCGTGTGGTTTTTGTTTCCTTTTATATTATTTTTTTGTCTGCCTTTTGATTGCATGTGTATTATATGTATTATATGTATATTTTAATATAACACATAACTTATTATGTGTTTTGCATTGTGAGTGAGCGCGACACCTGGTTGGGCATCCGTGGTGGGTGAATGGAAGCCAAGAGAATATAAGCGCCATGTATGCATCAGCTGTACTGGGCATAATGCTGACTTGGCTACCCTTTTGGTCAGCACTGGGACACATACTCGACATTACTCGATTTTTTTTTCTGATCTGCAAATTCTTCTCTATTTTTATTTAATGTGCCTTTATAATCAGTTTTGTTCTTTTAAAATATTGTATGTTGTTCTGTTTTGTGCTGTATCCAAATAAATGTTTCTTTCTTTCTTTCTTTCTTCTTTCTTCTTTCTTCTTTCTTCTTTCTTCTTTCTTCTTTCTTCTTTCTTCTTTCTTCTTTCTTCTTTCTTCTTTCTTCTTTCTTCTTTCTTCTTTCTTCTTTCTTCTTTCTTCTTTCTTCTTTCTTCTTTCTTCTTTCTTCTTTCTTCTTTCTTCTTTCGTCTTTCTTCTTTCTTCTTTCTTCTTTCTTCTTTCTTCTTTCTTCTTTCTTCTTTCTTTCTTTCAATGAAACATTTTCTTCATCTTGAGGTTGGTTAAAATAGCTGAAGTTTCACGTATATTATTATTAATAGTTCCTGGTTTAAAATATCTCGTTTAAATTTAATCTAGGTACTTAAATCATATTGAGTGTTTCCCGAATCTCTGCAATGGACAACTCATCAAATCAACTAGAAATCCTGAACTTTAAAAATAATCAGAGGTAAAGAAGCTTTGTCTTTGGTTTTGGATAAGTTCGTGCAAATGTAAAACGAAACTATTGTTCAGAAGCTCGAAACCAAATTAATATTGTAATCGTAGTGATTAGAATAAAATTAATCGTCAATCTTTGCATTAGTCAGAAGCCGCGTGATTATGAAACATTGCTTTATGATGAAAGTAGATTATAATACATACGAGTGCTCCACATTCAAAGTGTCACCGGCAAAGCAAATTGAAAAGTCTATCGCTTACCTAAATGTTCAACGAAAACAGTAAACAGATTTCATATTACTTTTTGCTATTTAGCATCATATTGCTCGCCACACAAAATAAAAAATAAATGATAGCATGCAGGATGCGCTCGCTTGTTGATAATTCCTTTTTCACTAGTCCTCTTAACAGATTGAATTTTTAATAATAAAAATAATTATTTGAGTTTTTTAGGACATATGTACTAACTATTTATTTTATGCCTTACAAGGCTAAAAAATACAAAATTGATCGCCAATTAGAAGCGCGGTGTACTTATGGTATACCACCATGTAATACCGTACACCAACAGGTTGTCTGCAATGTTTAAGCCTATGTAACATGATTAATCTAGACTTACCCCGCTAGGCCAGCTAGATTGTCACAAAATTAGCTTTTTACCAAAGCGTTTACAATCTGACCTCCGTTACTCGAAGAGGATATCCATATTAATGTGGTTTAAACTAGTGTCAGGACATTTGCGAACAGGCACCGACTTCTCATGGCAAGTATCACAGATCTTCATGACAGCCGGCCAAAGACGACGGCTTTTTATCAATCACTTGGTCCACCATCAATAATCCAAAATGTGACGAACATCCTTAACCTCGTGAATCGATAGATTTGTATTGTCGCCGATTTTCTAATAAGCCCGTTTAATGCATTATGAGCAACATATTGTCATCAATGAAAGTAATAAGATTCCAAAAGCAAAACTCCATAATAGTTTCATCCGAGACGACCACCGGACTCGCAAATTCATAAGTTCTATCGTTCAGCACTACCCATAAAAGTGAACTGTCTCCCATTCTCATAACAAAAGGGCTTACGACACACTAACGACCATATCATCCATCAAGAAATACCTTTACTATGTCTTTCTTTACTTAGGCACTGTAGACCACTTATTACTTAATTTACAAGTTAAAGGGCGACCGCTCACGTATACAGCACAAATGACAAAGCACTGCGTACTCTTGACTATTACAAAGCTTTCAAGCATTACGGGGCCTACATGTAAAATAATATGCCAGGATAAATTTTGACCTAAAAGACCGTTGCCTCAGCCTTTTTACTCAATAACCATGAAGTTAAGTTTCGAGGTCACATCTTTTTTGTTTCAAGTTTTCAGTTTGCAGTGGACTGTGAAAGGTTTCGGTGCGCGCAAAGGTAAGAATACTTTTTGAGGTTTCTTAACGTATTATAAATGCGAAGGTGTGTTTGTTAGTCCTTCATTCACGTGGCAACGAGCGTTGCTAAGGAGGCTGGAGAGGCATAGAGATATAGGCTTCTTTTTACAGCAGTAACCGATACCCATGCGGGCACAGCCACGGATGATGCATATAAATAGAATTTTATACAGATAGAATAAGAAATTAATAATCATATAATTACGTTTAGAAATATTTTTATCTGATTGTTTACCAATCATATATTTTTTACGGAGACTACATTTGAAACTTAAGGACTAAACTACTAATACTAAAAACTTAACCCTATCTGGAAGTGTGTGTCTGTAAACCAAGTAAGTTTCTTGAATGATAGCACAAAACTTATTTAAACACATTAAGCCGCCTTCGTAGAAGGTTTAGATTTAGCGTAAGATCTAAAATAAATTTTTGATCATGCTTAACGTTTTTATAGGTATTAAGTTTTCTTATATAGGTAAAAAAACGTAAGGTAATTAGCTTAAGCCTATTATTCTTCCAATTACTAAGCCTAGAGACCTAATTCGTTTAGTAATACAATTCCAGGACGTTGGTAGTAATTCTCTGATTTAATAGATAGGTCTGTAAGTTCAGACCGCAAGACTATAACTCTTCGTGGAAAACCACTATCGTACTCTCCTTGAGGTTAATTGATTTTAAGGATTCTTACTGATTATTATGAACATTGAGAGACTACATTAATTGAGTAGGTATAGCTCAATTTATGTAGTCGCTACTGGTAATACTACTGGTAAAATAGCATGTGGTATTTGAAAAGAAATGTAATAAAAAATGTTTTGAGTTTTTTCTTTATGTAACTAATAATGCGAGGCAAACGAGCAGATGATTATTTAAACTTTCGCTAGCACTTCTTTGTCATGGTAACATAAGCATTTTTTTCTTCGTTGACTACGTGACGTAAGCAAAAGCCTGCGTCAGTTCCATGCATTTTTGCATGGGGTCCGAGCGCTCGTAGTTTATATCACGACATATCCAGACGCTTGATCGACGTCTCACTTGACCAGAGAGCTGGTTTATTCTTTGCCCAAAGAATCAGCATTGCCTTTTAGCGTGGCAATGCTGCCAGTTTTCTAGGCACGCTACCAGATGACATTGATGCGGAGGACTACTACGACGGCCAAACGCCTTCTGCTTTATTTTATTTTATTTGCTTTATAAATATTTTTATTTTAGTAGTAGGGTTATACGTTTAGTTTTAGTTTTGAATAATTTAAGAACAATAATTATATAAAAAACTACATGGAATTTTATGTAAATGAATTTGTCAGCTTTTGCACTTAGTTAGCAACATTCCTAATCGGATGCCACTTGTCTACAAAACCAGAGCCTGGTGGAGAACACATAGGGCTCCCGAAAGAAGTGAAGATCTACTCATAGAATAAAAAAACATTAAGATTTTTTTTTGTAATTCCTTGGCTGTAGATACAAAGACACAAAATCAAATATCAAAAACTGATACATACATACATACATAGACTCACGCCTGTTTCCCCGAAGGGGTAGGCAGAGGCATATTAAACGCCCACTTTTCGCCAGTGTTTTAATCCCACGTAATAGGTGGCGAGCCTATTGCTGCTTATCGGGATATTTTGTTTGCCAGAGCCTCGTTCGTTGATCGGCAGGTGCACCACTTGCAGGTGAGGTTGGCTTGGGACCCTAAGTTCTTGGTGGGAACCCTATGCACCCTATGCATCAAAAACTGATCATTATTAATATATGTATTTTTGTCTATAACTTAAGCATACCTCTTAAATATAAAACAATAATGTTGTAAATGATATAGGGTAAACTATAGTAATGTTGGCACCCCCCTAATGATTGGCACTCTGCTGTATTATCCTGAATATTAGGAAAATCTTATATTATTATGTCACAGAAATACATTCATAAGCAGGATTAACCTATTTTTTATACACAGAACAAATATTTAAATCTTAACTATAAACCATTTTTACTTTAACAACTATAAAAAAAAATGTTAGAAAATTGCCCAAAAAATTAATGAAATGTTTAGGTTAGGTAGTTACTTTCCGAAGCGAAAAAATATATTTTTAATTAATTTTACACAAAAGTACCTATTTATTTGTATTTGTTATCTTCATTAAAACTTAATGAACGTTAGTTTTGCGCTATTAACTAGATGGATCGTCTTTTTCGATAGTGCCAATGACTATACTTAAAAATTGTTCAACAACATAGTCATTGGCACATTTTAGAATCATATTTTTTTCAGATTTTTGTTTGTTTTACGTCAAAATTCGCATACAAACAACTTTAGATTGTATATTTCTTCGCATTTACACGCAACTTACTATGGTACGGTCGTACAGAGATAGCAAACTTTCTCTACAAAGTACCCGGCAATCAGGACAGATATCGCTTAAAACAAAGAATATAGATTTTTATGAGCAAAATGCTTGTGAGAAACTGAAACAGGGCTTATTTGCTACAATGTATCTAAGAGATGAATGAGCTACATTAGAAAAATATGCCGAAAGAAAGATATAAAACGTGGTAAATGAACAAAACTTCTCTCAAATATAGACTTATATTAGAAATATGAGAAGGTTACATAAATATACGTAGAATACATGTATAAAGATCAGCAATAGCCGAAGAGGCAGCGATAGCCGAGTACCAACAGACTGCCATGCAGAGGGTATCGGGTTTGAATCCACGGCGCGCACCAATGACTTTTCGGAGTTATGTGCGTATTGAATTGTTAATTGTCGCTTGTCCCGTGCCTCGGAGAGCACGTTAAGCCGTCGGTCCCGGTTGTCATGAAGATCTTTGGCAGTCGTTACGACACTAGTCTAAACCATGGAATATCGCTATCCCTTTGGGTTGCGGAGGTCAGACAGGCAGTCGCTCCGTGGAAAAGCTAATATTCAGCCAAATCTGTTTAGACTAGAAAGCGGACCCTAGATTGAAACTGGGATAACGCTAAGAGGATGGGATGACATGTATAAAGATCCGGATATCAAGTATTAAGACTATCTGGGTATCACGGCCTTAGGCCAACAGTGCCAAGGATTGTACCTTTTGGGTACTGCCGATAACTATACCAGGGTGCCAATGATTATACTTTTCTTAAGAAATAAGTTTGAGCACATTTTTATGCTAATAAAACGGCTTTATTAAATACGATGTTTTATTTTTATTAATGCCCATGTAAACACAATTCCGACAAAACCATAGAAAATATTATTTAATTTGTATTTTCCTGAGAATTTGTTACTTAGTAGTAGAAACCGCTTAGTCAATCATTATACTGTTTACCCTACCTGTTGCGCCAATATGGCTGACGGAGCTACGGCTTTTGAGTTAAAAGCAAAAGCTTATGTAAGTAGTTACATTATATAAACGAGGGAACAGGTGTCTCCAAACTGTGGGACCAATTAAGCTAAATTACTACCTACAATAAGTGATACTCGTAATCCCAATATTACCTATGCCTACACAAAGTACATAATTTCAACAAACTACAACTACAAAATGATTGATCAAAATAATTTAATCGGCAGTAACCATATTCACAACACAATTGTTCCGAATAACTCTGCATCATTCATTATATACGCTAACGAACTTCGGTATATCATATATAAGGGATACCGAAACTTGTATAGTATGCATATAAATCCATACGTTTACCGCTAGTTACAAAGGAAGTTTATCACAATAGTGTTACTGGGGTCATTCAATTTGCCCAAGTTGACAGTGCTTCCAACGAAGGGTACGAATATCCCTAAGCAAACTCTGGTCTTCACCCCTTATGTTTCGTAGTGCCATTTCAGTAAGTTATTTCTTTTCGTCGGTGATATAAATCTAAGATTTTCTTTGAATTGACAGCCTCCTTTTACTGCGAAAGTTCTAATTCAATTTGTGAACCATTCAAAATATTACAAATTTCCTTGGCCGAAAAGTAGCAACTAGGGTTTGGAAAATCTCGACAATCTCAAAGCTTTTGAACATGAGATAACGTCAAAGTTCTGGGACTTACCAGAACTTAGATACGTCTTAGGAAAAATAGAGATGTATTATTAGAATACCAATTTTAATAAGCCAGAATATCCTTCTATTGAATACATGTGTCAAGAAAATCATTGTGTATTTATAACTTGAACTTAGTTCTTAGTTTGTTGTATGTTTATATATTCAAAATGCTTAACTTTTATGGTATCCGTTTGAGCAGATGATTGTGTGACATAATCTGATTTAATGAATTTAAACAATAATTTAAAAACCGACTGTTAAAGACAATAACTTCTTTAATATGACGAAGCGAGGAGGCGTGGCAACAAAAATATACTAACCCAATAATAATGAATATACAACTGTAAATATAAAAAAACCTTGTAACAATTTCAAATTTTTCGTACATTTCCATGACGGTCAATTATTGTATTAGTTGTATTAAAATATGGACAACATTCAAGTTAAAGTAACATAAGCCCACGAAAGCCTAATTAAGTTGTTTCAATAATATTTCATAATTATAATTTGCTAGTAAATTATTTTAATAGCCTCTAATACCTAGTCATAATAAGGCTTGTTTTGTATCTGTTATCGTTTTAAAGTCGTAAGTTTATATCAGGTTATTATTAGCCTACTTAAAAGTTTATGTATATTTCGCAGCCAATGAGTTAAATCTTTTATGTAGTTAGAGACTTAAAGCAAATACTTTGTTTAATAAAATTACACTTTTCAATATAATCAGTTTGCTCAGGCTTTGTTAAGTTTTAAAACAAAGGCTTATTATTATATAACAAGCGAGTTCAAACTAATTTAAGTAAAAAGCCCCGTATTTATACCTCATTTAATAACGCTCTCAAAATGCTTCTTTTTCAGAATAGGATTATTTACTAGTAGACATATACTCTGCCTTTCATACCCTACCACTTTCTTTTACCACAACATCATCATCATCATATCAGCCGAAAGACGTTTACTTCTGGACAAAGGCCTCCCCCAAGGCTCTCCACACGCTGCCCGCAATCCTAAGAGGATCGTTGGTTCACCTTGATAGATGGATACCTCTGCTATGACGTCCGGTGTGCACAAGAACTGCAGTCTACACAAGATACTCATGCATGCGCCAAAAGTATGTATGAAACGATAGCTTGCACTTGCGAATGTGTACTAACACGAAATTAGCGAGCACAGGCATGCGACGCGTAATAGTAACAGACCCTAACTGCATTTCAAACAACAACTCTAGACATCTAGAACAATAAACAACAAAAATGAAGGATTAAACCAACCATTTAACGTAGTAGAAGTTATAGGCTTCCACTTCCGTCTTCAGAAGCGAATATTCTCCGTCAATTGCTCACCGCAATAAAGTACAAATAGAAAATGTAAAGCACACCTTTTTCCATCCTATAATGTTATTTTCTACGCAGGCTGTTTGTTAAAACACCGTAATACGTTGTTAGTATCGTGACAGTTCTAATTTTAATGTAAACACACACATTAATTTAACTGGACAGAAGGCTGAAAGAAATGTACATATTTTCAGACTCCGTTATTAAGAAACACAATAAAAGGGCAGTTTCCTATTCACTCAAAAAGCAGTTCTTTGAAGATTTCGGTAATCACATTAGCGTGAAGGGAATGTATTTCAACGTTATATTAACATAAGTATTTTTGCTTACTTTCAAAGAAAACATGATTTAATATTCTATGATTTAATATGTCTAGATTTATTTTTCCCTTCTTTCAAATGCAGTCGTTTTTGTCGGTTGGTTCTTACTTATCTTATAAATAACAATATGAGCCCTGTTAACGACGTGTTCCATGTGTACGTGGAAGTAACTTCGAGCGTCATACGAATGAGAGTTGCATGAACATGTAGATTTTTGTAAGTATGGCATACTATAGACTGCTTGACATTAACATCATGCTATATATTTCTGCATGGTAGTCTGTTGGTATCACCACTATAAAGGTGTAAACTATATTAGAAACCGCTGTACCCTACTACAAATTGTAATTATCACAATAATCAATATTCTAAAGCCACCGGCCACATGAAGGAAAATGACCTATCGGAGTTGTATAAGCTAGCTTCCCGTCCTAGGATTAGACAGTTTTACAAAGTCAAAAATGTTAACTAGCAACGAAACTTTTAACTACCTATCTAGTTAGTACCTGCTAGATTTTGTGTCATATTTCAGTTGTTTTACACGGGCTTGAGGCAAAGCCGAACGTAAGAGTCACTAAGACTTCTATCAATTAATATTTCAAGTACTAATTATTATTAATTATTAGTTCCGAGTTTAGACTATGATATTTTTTTATTATTCTTAACTAAAATCAATAAAAATCGATGGCTGAATCTTCGAGAATTGTAACAAACAAATAGATTATCTTTTGTTGTGCAAATAGAACTTGAAGGAGTTGAAACATGGATCCAAAAATACTACTACGGCTTTTAAGTCTTTTTTATATTTAATTCTCTGATATTTATAAAGTAACTTTCCATCTGCATGTAAAACCGCGAGTGTCAGTGAAAGCAAGTGTTACAATGATAAAATATGATCGATTTCCAAGTAAAAATGTGAATGGTTATGTTCATCTTATACTTATTGCAGTACTGAACTAAACGTTAGTATACTCTCGGGTACGGCTAAGAATATTCTGCTAAAATAAACCTAAATTTTCACTGGAAGTGTAGTTAGTTACAGGAAATTAATACGTACGCTGGCCAAATCCCGACTAGAGGCTACTCTGTAGCAGACCCATGGTAAAATTATTGATATGATACATATTCACAAAATTTCGACAATTTACAATAGATTACACAACTTTATATCATTTTTGTTGCATGGAATGTTTTTTATGGATCTAGCTGCATTTTCTACCCTGATTCCAAATCTGTACTCAGATTTTTGCTAGCAGCTCAACTTTTTGAGATACGAAGGGTTTATTTTTGAAAGAAAATCAAGGATTCCCGGCATATCCAGACTAAAGCATTGGATGTCATTAAGTCGTACTTAAGTGACAGGATCCAATGTGTTGAAAAAAATGGCTCAAAATCCAGTGGCTTACCTGTTGATTTAGGAGTGCCACAGGGCAGCATCCTAGGGTCTTTCTTGTTTCTTGTTTACATAAACGATTTACCTTTTTACTTGAGAAACATTTGTGACGTTGTACTGTTTGCTGACGATACTTCTTTGATATTTAAAGAAGATAGAAATAAGGAACACTTTAACGAAATAAACAGTACACTCATTCAAGTGACTAAATAATTTAATGTAAACAGTCTAGTACTGAACGCCAAAAAAACAAAATGTGTTAAGTTTGCTCAGCCTAATGTCAGAAACCTTGGTCCTAACATAGTTTTAAATGACGATGTAGTCGAAACAACTGAATCCACATTATTTCTAGGATTAACACTTGATTCGAAGTTACAATGGGGTGCGCATGTTACATATCTCTCAGGGAAACTTAGCTCAGCTGCTTATGCCGTTAAGAAGGTTCGTAGGTTGACCGATGTCGATACGGCTAGATTGGTTTATTTTAGTTATTTCCATAGTGTTATGTCATATGGCATATTGTTATGGGGTAGAGCTGCTGATATCCAAAATATTTTTATATTGCAGAAACGGGCAGTTAGGGCCATTTACCAGTTAAAGACAAGAGTCTCACTCAAAGAAAAATTTAAAACTATTGGTATTCTTACTGTAGCGTCACAATATATTTATGCCAGTGTTATGCATGTAAGACTAAATATAAATTCTTCTAAAATGAATAGTGACATACACAATATCAATACTAGAAATAGACATAAATTATGTGTTCCGTATTTTCGTTTGCACAAAACGCATAGCTCTTTTATTGGGCTCAGTATTCGCATATACAATAAATTATCAACTTATATTTTAGACTTGCCATTAATTTCGTTTCAGGCAGAAGTTAAAAAGAATCTTATAAATAAGGCATATTACAGTTTGAAGGATTATTTTGATGACAGGAGCGCTTGGAAGTAGTTGTTCGCTTTTGACTAGGTCAATAATTAGTAGTTTTATTTTATAGTGTAGTTAATTACGATATTCTCATTTCATACTATATTTTGCATTCATGTTCCAAACTTTAATTATAAATTTGCGGATTTGTAAAATGTGGGTAACTCGTGGTCATGGGCTAACTAATAGGTTGTCGATTGCTTTGGTTTCATATACCGTTACTTTCTGCTTCATTCACTTCTACCATAGTTCTGACCATGTTCGCGAGTTGCCTACATTAAAACGACGTAAGTGGATGCTCCTGTTTCACCATATTTACTTTGGGAGGCTTACCATATGAACATCATTTACTGCTTGAGTATGATATCAATAGCTACTAAAAAATTTTAATAGTAGATGTCTACAATGTGAAACAGTTGCAGCTCCTTACAAAATAAAATGTACCACCATTATATTGGTTTGAAAAGAGTGGCCATGAGTTTTATTGCCCGTTCTTTCTCGAGGTTCTACCTATTGCATTGCGAACGTGGCAGTAAATGTAAATGTAGAATCATTAAGTAATTAACTTAAATTTTGACGTTCACAAGCGTCACTTTGTGGCCTAGATGTATAAATGATTTTGATTTTGATACCTTTTTAGACAGAAAAATGCTATTAATTTGAGCCAGAACGCGCAGTAACGTGTTTGGCAAACATCCTGCGGGTTCATAATTAGGACTGTTTGTTATTAGCTTTAAATAAATGTGTGAGTGAATTAACGTCACGTTGGATTAGGGGCAAATGTACCTACTTGTGATAAATCTTATTCGACCCAGTGATGCTGTTCTTCGATTGTAGATGTGATCGGTTTGCATACATACATACATATGCTCACGCCTTTTTCCCGTCGGGGTAGGCAGAAACAACAGAACGACACTTGCTTCTATCCTTACAAACCTCACGCGCTTCCTCTACATTCATTATTCTTTTCATACATGCTCGCCGGTTACGGGTGCTTCGCACTTTTCCGTCTTTAAAGACGTCCCCAATTTGGTCGACGAACGTTTTACGACATCTGCCGCAACCGGCTTGCCCACACACCTCTGCCATATATGTTTGATTCGTCAATATTTCTTCACTCATTCGCTCCACGTATCCAAACTATTTCAGCATTCCTTTCTCAATCCTTGTCACGACATCTTCTTTCAGACCACATCGCTCTCGTATTACTGCATTCGGAATTCTATCAATCAGTTGGTTTCCAGTGAGATTTAAATCTAAAATTTCTCGATTATTTTCTATTACAAAAGCATAATGGTGTAGTAACGAATGATTTACCCAAACAAAGATAAAAATATATACCCACGATTTTGATCCATCGACCACTTTGTTTTGTGGCTTAGACCAGTATCAATATTACCCTATATTGTAGTTTTGGTCAGTACATATATTTAACTCATCATAACGACTTTCAAAGATTTTTCATAACAGCCTCTGTAGGTTTTTTGTATATATTTTGCCCAGCTCACGCATTAATTTTGTTATTGCATTTACTTGATACAAACGAGAATGTACTTTCAATATACCTATTTATATATTATTGTGCCATGTTTCATTTACTTCTCAGTAACAATAATGCAAAAAACCTTACTAAGCTACCAATATGCTGCCAATACGGAAAGATAGTAAGTATTCACTCGTTGAAGTCGTAAAACTTGAGTGCGTATAAATTTTGATCTCAGTCTGCCAGTGTTTGCACGTAGATAAAATGATTTAGTAGTCTTGAGAGCTCAGTGAATAGTTTTTGATGAGCTGCTCGTCAACCGCAGCTGTAATAGAGTTAGATCTCTACTTTTTTTTACTGGGTCTGGCTTTAGTTATGCTTGGTTCGACAGATGCTCTTTTTTCTTCAAGGTTGAAACACAGATGACGGATTCATTCTCCATCTCTTGCGTTAGATAGAGGGAATGTATGTTATTCTCCTCTACAGCCGTACCCATTTAAACCACCGCGGCATCCGTAGACGTCCTGACGTCGGGAGTAGCAGTGACCACACGGGTATTTGAAAATAGGTGTATGTTACCTATCTGGCTGCCATAGATTGTTCACTGCTTAGGTTGACAGTACAAATCACGAAATATTTGCTTTTATTAAAGTTTTGTAAAAATAGATTCACACGTTGAAAAGTTCAGCAGAAACTATTTTTTTAGGTTTAAGCCTTTAAGTGAACCTAGTCATCAATGTGTGTTTGATTGGATGGAACACAATTCATCGAGAAAGGGATTTAGTTTTATCAATTTGCTTTTAGAGCTTAACTTGCCTCCTTGCATGATATTGTTGATTTCTGCTCCAAATTCTGATTGCTGTACGTGTTTGATAATTTTTTGCTTAGCTTCGCTAATTTCCGTTAATGTCAAGTAATATTTATGATTGATTCTCTTGTAACTCTTATATTTCATAACTAATGCTAAAATGCGAGTGATCTTTATGATAGATTGATATTTGCTTAACATGTTTGTAATAATGCTTGTTTCTTCCTTAGTAGTAACGTAAACATCCTCTTGCTTTTTCATTTCCTGTTCCGTTGTGTGTATGACTTGATCTTGTATGCTTGCATCAAAGGCCTGTAACCATGCAGGTCCTTGCCAGAATATGTAGCTAATTGCGACACTGACATGCCTCGACTTGCGCAGTCAACGGGATTTTCGCTTGATTTCACATATCTCCAACATTCAGGAGGAATCACTGTTATGGTTTGCATGGTCCTATTTGCCACGAACGTTTTCCATCTACTGGGATTACCCTGTAGCCAACCCAGTACGGCAGTTGAGTCACTCCAACCAAAAATTTGTAAGTCATGACCTGTTAAACATTGCTTGACCTTGGACATGAGTTTGGCGAGTAGTTGCGCTCCACATAACTCTAATCGAGGCAATGATACTTGCTTTTTGATAGGGACTAATTTTGATTTTGCCGCTACTACTACGACCGATTGCTTACTGTGCTTATTGATTTTGCAGTATATGACGCACGCGTACGCTTTTGCTGAGGCGTCACAAAAGCCGTGAAGCTCTATTTTACAATTTGATTCAATGCCGTACCATCTTGATATTTTAAAATGATTTATATCTTGCAATTCATTCTTGATTTTGAGCCATTCTGTACTAATTTTGTCTGGAACCTCCTCATCCCATTGAAGTTTGGACGACCATATTTCTTGAAACAATATTTTCAATTTTGTTGTTGTAGGTACGATCCAACCTAACGGATCGAAAATCTTAGACATATCTGGAAGTATAATTCTCTTCGTAACTTTATTTTTGGCATTTTCTATTTTTGATACAAACGTGAAACTATCTTCCATAGGGCTCCAGCAAAGGCCTAAGGTTTTTGTTAAATCTGCTTGCTTGAAACATTTGATTTCCTGATTGAAGTAGTCTTGATTGTTGTGTTGGAGTAATCGAATATCATTGGACTTCCATTTTCTCAAATTGAAACCTCCTAATTTCAGTAAATTTTTCAAATCTGTTTGTAGCTATTTTGCTGATTCTATATGCCCGGTGCTATGGACCAGGTCATCCATGTAGAACGATTCCTCGATGGTCATCGAGGAATCGTTCTACATGGATGGCCTGGTCGCTTCAGGGTATTTGCTACGTTCCTCTGATGCCAATTGTCGCAAAGTCATAATCGCAAGAAATGGGGCAGATTTAGTGCCGTAGGTGACTGTTGTCAATTGATAATCGCGTAGTTTGTGAGAGGGACTCTCTCGCCATACAATTTTTTGTAGCGCCTGGTCATCAGGGTGGACCCATATCTGCCTAAACATTTTCTCAATGTCAGCAGAAAATGCGTACTAATACTGTCTCCATTTTATGATCAGAGACTGGAGATCTTGCTGTAGGTTGGGCCCCGTATACATTAAATCATTCAAACTTTTATTTGTCGATGTTTTAGCCGACGCATTGTATACAACTCGTAATGCCGTAGTTGCACTTTCGTCGCGCAGTACACAATGGTGCGGCAAGTAACACTCCGGTGTACGATTACCGGCGCCAAGTTTCATATGGCTTAAGTCTAAGTATTTGTTAATGAATAATTTATATGCGCTAAAAATAGAATTGTTTTTATGTAATCTTGTTTCTAAATGCATAAACTGAGCAATGGCCTTATTTTTTGATTTTCCTAATTTTTCTTCAAAGCCCGGTATGAGGTGTAACCTCACTTGATATTTTCCGTCTCCTAAGCGTTCTGTTGTTGTTTTATATAACTTTAAGCATTCTTCATCTTCGTTAGAGTATGATTTTCCTTCTGTGACGTCTTCTATTTCCCAAAATTCCTGGAATTTGTCTAAATCGAGTTGCACGACGTTGCAAGTTAGACTAGATTTGAGCGTGCCACACAGTATCCATCCCAGGCGGGTTTCTTGTACGATGGGCAGTGATTCACTCAATCTACACATGCCTGCCAGAAGAATATTTGAGTAGACGTCTGCACCTAACAAAATATCTATGGGACGGCTGATGTTGTAGTCAGGGTCGGCCAACGGAATTATTTCTAAAAAGGGGCATGATATTTTAGAGAAGGAGTACGACGGTAGATATTTTGTAAGATTGTTCATTATGTATATATCAATCTAAAATGTGTACGGACATGTTCTTGACACACAATGCAGGGTGACCATCCCTTTGCAACTATTTTCTGTTTGACCTATACCAGTGATAATACCATCGCATTTGTATCTTTGTAAACCTAATTGCTGCGCACCATTCTCCGTGATAAGAGAGCCCTGCGAGCCCTGGTCAATAAGAGCCCGCAATGTCAGAGATGTGCCATCAGCCCTTTGTACTTTTAACAGAGCGGTTGACAGTAAAATTTCCTGAGTCATACTTTGCTGTGTGACATGCGTGTTGCCTTTGTTTGTGCGATCTTTATTGGGGCGCACATGACTTAGTTGAGGAGAGTTGCTTGTCTGCTTATACGAATCATGTAATAATGTGTTATGAAATTGATTGCATTCGCGGCAACGTTTTTGGGATAAACATTCTTTGCCCTTATGATCGTATAAGCAGTTTTGACAATAATTCAAGTTAGCAACAAATTGCTTTTTCATTGCTGGTGTCATTTCTGCAAATTTCTTGCAAAAAAATATTGCATGTGGGTCATTGCAGACGGGGCATGTTTGCCGGGCATGTATATTTTGCAATTTCCGCTCACTAGACGATTGCGAAATAACCTTGTTACTTGAGTATGCCTGCTTAGACTGATACGATTTTTCCGGTGATTTATTGATATTCGAAGGAACGGGTTTTTGATTGTAGACCTCCTGTTTTCTTCTGCTTGCTTCCAAACTCGTAAATTTCCCCTCTAGGAAGGTCAGAAATTCTTGAAAGTTCAATAATTCGCGAGGCTGTTTGATAGCTGCATTGTATTCGCGATATGTCTCTGCATCTAATTTCTGACATAAAATATGTACGACTAAAGGATCCCAAGATTTCACGTCTACACCGAGATACTGTATGGCGTTCAGAGTTTCATGGGCGGTATCGTGAATGCGTTTGATATGATTGATTGATGGCTGTTGCAATATAGGAAGGTTCAGCAAGATGTTGATGTGAGATGTGAATATCATCCTTTTGTTATCGTACCTATTGCTCAAAATGTCCCAGCTAATAATATAGTTATCTGAGCTTATCGGTAGATGCTGTATGAGACGCTCAGCTTCACCTTTAACCTTGGACTTCAGAAATTGCATTTCTGTGCCCCAGAAAGGGCTGGATTGCTATGGATCGCTTCTGTGAAAAGATCCTTAAAAGACGTCCACTGGTGGTAACTGCCGCTAAAAGCAGGAATCTCTATTTTTGGTGTTACATGCTCGCGATGCGAAACGGATGACATTTTCTTGTTTATAGCTTTGACAGCATCGTTGTACGTACGCTCGTATTTGAGATACATATTATGATATTCTTGATTCCTGTCTCCTAACTCGCTATCCAGCTCCCAATGCTGTGTGTCAATCTTTGACCACCGAGCTTTCACTGTGCTTAACAGATGATCAAATTCCCACTTCTCAGTAACGGTGTCCAGGTTGATGTTTGAGACGGTGTGTTCAAAGGCCTTGAAATTGCTGATTTGTTTTCTCATCATCTCATCTGTTTTGCTGTTGGATCCCTGAGACTTATACGATTGCTCTAAGGGCTGCTGCGAGCCGCTGGAGGTGGCTAGTGGTGTAGCCGGTTTCAATAGTGGTGTTGATGGTCTTCCGTCTGCAGGCTGACAGTTGATTATCACCCCTTTGATATTTTCAAATCTCTCTTTCACTGCATCATACTGTTTTGATGTGAAATATGTATAAGATTTGGCATATTCAATGCTGCATAATTTGATATGATTTGACTGATACTCTTGCCAGCATGCATCCAATTTCTCCAATCTACGGCGTATATAGTCCGTGGTTTTGCGATCGGAACCATCTTTCTTAAAGTTTGTGTAAATTTGCTCTATTTGGTTGAGTAGTTGCTGCTGTTGGGCTAAAATATCTTCCAAAGACGACATATTGATAGAAATGATATAAATGGAAAGATCTTACTTGATAATCCCACGACGAGAACTGTTGTTCAAGGACTACCTTTGTTGATAGTTGATATGGCTGCTACGTTACCGAAATGATATGTGTTTCGCTGCGCGTCGATGTCAGCATAAAACTTTAACTATTGCTTTGTACGGGTTTGCTCGTACACATGCATATAGAGAGAAAAGTTTACTAGGGTCCGTCAAACACAGACAAACGTCCTAGACGCCAAGCTACATGTATCACATCTTTAACAATAAATCTAAAATGTTCTGCTACACAATGCACACTTTTAAGGTTGAGTCTAAGGCAACTTCGTAGAACGTCGTAGTCTATT
Organism: Euclidia mi; assembly: GCA_944739405.2. Classification (NCBI taxonomy): domain Eukaryota; kingdom Metazoa; phylum Arthropoda; class Insecta; order Lepidoptera; family Erebidae; genus Euclidia; species Euclidia mi. The sequence goes on along the minus strand of OX123188.2, from coordinate 30,803,327 downwards.
ATACTTACTATTTATTATGCAAATACTCTTTTCATTCAGAGCTGCATTGGATTAAGAAAGAAACTTTATATTTTTAAGAAAGTGAAATTGTACGCGCAAGAAAATTGTCTACTTTATTATTATTCGACTGTAATTTATTCACAAAGATCTAAAATTGAGACAGTAAAAAAGCTTTTACTTCTCCTACAGGCTTGTTCTCACCAAATATATGCACTAAATTTTGTGAAGAATGGTATCACTTACCCTGTAAAACTACAAGTATTTTATCGCGTAGTACGGCCGCTGCATCTAGCAACGAATTAGTATACAGTTCTTTTGCATAGCACAACGATAGTGGCCGATGGTTTTGTGTGAGTAAGTTGAACGTTACTTGATAGATACTTGGTAGACACGCTATGTTCGATAGGATAAGGTTTATAATTGATTTTTTTGTAAGTTTTGATTAAAAAATGCGAGTGTGTGCGCGAAAGCGTTTTAATATTGCTTTTACTGATCTGCATGTGTAGTAGTAGCCGCGTGGTAGGGGCAAACTGGCGACACAGGTTTCCGATACATTTTCGTCTACAGGGCATATCTCCTATTAATTACTATATCTATGGCATCAACTAAGAGTAGTAAAATAAAAAAGAAACAAAACATTGTATTTTTAATTAAAATGTTACTTTTTGATAACGGGCGGCCATTATTAAAAATTCTTGGTCCAATACTAGCGTATTGCATTTACACCAGAGAATCGTCTGCAAAATGGAATAAATTAAAATGCTTACGCAATTTTGTTACTCTTTTATGTCTGCAATGTAATGAATGCTACAGGTATCAATAGTACCATGTACTATGGCTTTTGTAATGGGAGTAGCAGCTATAAATAACTTCATACAAAGGATATGAATGTAATGGATACTTAACTGTTTTGTGAATCATACACAGAGATTATATACATACATACATAGACTCACGCCTGCTTCCCGAAGGCAAGGCAGTGACTACGAAACGCCATTTGTAACGATCCTGACATGTCTCTCTTGTTTCATTCACTCCTATCAAATTCCTTATGCATGCTCTTCTGTTTAGGGTACTTCTAACCTTTCCTGTTTTAAGGATGTCTCCGATCTGGTCAGGGCAAGTCCGTCTTGGTCTTCCCCTTCGTGCTGTCTCATTCACACTTGCCTTATATATCTGCTTGGTCAGTCTTTCGAGATTATATGGATGGCATTCTAATTGAGTAAGATTTAAAATATTCACAGTGTGAGCCTTGTGAAAATAAATGATATATTAAGTTCAGATAACTGCTATATTTCTTAGAAGGGTCGAATAACAGAACGATGTATCACTTTAACCTCAGATGACGAAACTCTGTTTGGATTTGTTCAACAGCCGGTGAATATGCTAAATACTAATATGTTCATCTCTATTAACATTAAGATATTGAATTTCTATTGGAAGAACTATGTATTGTGTCAAACAATTCCTATTTATTACGTACTACCGAATGTTTCCTTTGGTCATATATAGAAATGTGTCTGCTTCAATTTGAGTAAAGAAGAAGTCTCATAACGGTTATTATGTTACCCTTTGTTCCTTGCAAATATTTTGCTAGGTCATTCTCAAGCTTATGACTAAACTATGAAAACATTAGCATCTACCAATTGCATGAGTCTACAACTTCATTTAAACAACGCACCAGCCTTTTCTTTCCAAAAATTTAAAATAAGATAGACATATTTTTCAACTGCCAAATTAGTACACGAACAAATTTGTCGTTAACGGAAATTTTGTTCCTCCCCTTATTCTACTTTTCTAATTAAGCGTACAACAAAGAAATACGTAGGTGAGTCGATTTTACAATTCCAAAATGTTCCAAGCCTTTCTTTGTTGTGACTTTGATTGAAATTAATGCGACGTACTGTAGCTGAACATTGGCAGCATTATACTCTTGAGATATAAGTTAAATGCAGATGTTGAACAGGGAAAATCTTTCTATGAGATGTCATAACCATGAGAGGCTGTATATGAAACTCGTGATAATTAAAAACATGCAGAAATTCGATACGAAATAGCACAGTGTGGTATCAACGCACAGTGTCAAGTTGTAGGTAATTTATCTATTTCTATCCTTAAGTCTTTTATGAACGAATAAAACGCTTACGCATGAAATAAAAATCATATGACGCCGCGAAAATGTTTACAACTCTAACTCATCAGACTGTCAAAGAAAACATTTTCCCCACTTTTCTTCGTTAGTGGCACTCCTCCATAGCGGAGATTCCTTAAAAGCCGGACAATTTGCTCTTCGGCCCGGCTTTGACGTTTCGATTCAAAAGAGATTTTATGTACAGTTCGCGTCGGGAGCACAAAGCTGATTTCAACAACATATAATCTTTTCTATTGTCTATAAAAATGTTTTGTGCTAAGTTTTAGGAGCTTTTCCTGTGAGGGGAATAAGCGTTATGTTTTTATTTGTCACATACCTTTCTGTAATTAAATACGAGGGGTGTACGCGCGTAAGCGTACGTCGTTCTGAATTCTAGTCTCGCGCGCCGACGGTAGTAGCCCAATGAATTTTGCTGTAAGCAAAGTGGAGACGCATCGCCGAAATCCTTCGAGGGTTACTTAGAGACTGACTGACTTTGTCATGTAAATAAGCCACTCAAACCCCTAGGGGAAGCGCTATTCAAACTGTAAATATTTTATTTCTGAATAGATGCCACCAATTTGATCTTGACGATGTCATTTTCTTTTAAATGCTGAAAAATGTGATCCAATTAAAGTATAATAACAGACAACCATTTGTTACTGCAAAAGCAATAGATGTTTTTAGTATTTATTATTGTAGTGGCTGCCTTCAGGGCGGAGATAAGTAGCGTAGAAGGTTCCTACATTATACGTAAAAACATGTTATAATATACTTTCTAGGTTATTTTAAACGACTCAAGGATAAATATGAGCTCCTTTTGCGTGTTGCTTATAAGCAACTTAAATAGCTCAACCACTTTTATTCACCGTAAAAAGCTTTTTATGAATATTATTTTGTTTCATTTTGTCAAAGCGAAGTGAATAATTTTACTTTAACGCAGTAGATAATAATCAATGTCTAGAAGTGAACCAGTTTTATATCACATTCAATGATAAAATATTTTTTAAACTCAACGCAAAAAGAGGAATTCTTATAAGTCAGAGGGCCAAATCTCCTAAATAAATTTGTTGAAAATACAGTTTCGATGTAATGGCAGTGTCATACTTACGTCACAAATGGTATTCTCCAAAATTAACTGATATTTGAATTAAATTGTAATGAGATCGTAAATTGAAACAAGTGTCAAAATATGTGTCAACGAATTTCAAATTATACGATAATGACATTAGGTTAGCAGAATACCGATTCTAAGACAATTCAAAATATAATTTCAATGTCATATAAAATACGAGAATGGGCCCCCTGATGTGTCTGTCTGTGACATCGTAGCTCCTAAACGAATGGACCGATTATGCAGTGTTTTTTTTTTTAACTGATTTGATGGTAATAATTTTAGCTACAATTTATAAAAATCTATGTCGGGTGCTAATTAATTTATTATCAGAATTAGTAAGTCTTAATTCTCTGACCTGTCACCAATGTAACGTATGCCTGATTCAGCCATCAAACAAACATTCGTTTCAGAGGCACACAGTCAACACAATTCAAACGTTGTCCTAGTCATTACTAAAATCCCCGTCAGATTCATCACCTTTAATAAACTTAGGAAGTAGTAATTCTAATTATCGATATATAACATCTAGAAAACCTGTTAAAGCAACAAAACCTTAACATTATTTACTGAAGGCCTAGACAAATGATTGGTATCGCTGAGCGAGACCAATCATTAGTCTATGACTGAAGGCATTATTGACTTTTTTCACAGCAAGAAAAATATTTTGCTCTAAGAATATCAGTTCACCGGGCGACAGATTTCATCTTTGGGATGCAAATCAGGTCATTGAGAATTCATAGCTCAAATGGGGTGCTCAACAATTTGTATTATTTACCTACTTTTTCTTCATATTATATTAGATTTTAATATTATAATATATTACTGATTGATATGACGGACGGACTGATCCTGAGCCACCTGCATCTATCCGCTGCCCGCGATCTCAACAAGATCGTCAGTCCACCTTGCGGGGGCCTATCTCTGCTACGACGTCCGGTGCGTGGCCGCCACTCCATCACAGGCATCGCATACTACGTGGTATATCAACCATTTACTATAAACAGCTAAAAATTATTTGTATGTTCTCAATTTATATATGCTATTAGATCCAATCTTATAAATTAAAAACATTGATATTCTATCCGAGTCTAAATAATTATGTATCTTTTAAAGATACTATTTACAGCTATTATGCAACTACCAATAATAGGCTCCGCGTATTAAAGGAATTATAAGAATCCAAAATAAGGATGTATCTAGTAAGTTCCTACTTATGACTTCAACGAAAATAATCTGGCATTAAATTATTCTTCTAAGAACGTCACCTGTAGGTACTAGAAATATATAAAGTCGTAGAAAAGGTATTAATATCAGAACAGGCTGGATTCCGACCAGGCAAATCTTGCACTAGCCAAACACTGAACCTCTTCCAGTAGGTACATCGAAGATGGAGTCGAAACCCACAAAATCACTGTTGTCTTTGTTGACCTAACAACTGCATACGACACAGTAAACATCAAAAAACTGTTGTCAAAAGTTCTCGACGCAACAAAAGACAAAGGGTTCGTTGATATCCTGAGAGAAGTCTTAAATAACCGGTGGTTCCAAGTGCACCTAAATGGAGAAGAAAAGGAGAAGAGCCGATGGCGGAGGCAGAAAAATGGTCTCCCACAAGGCAGTGTTCTGGCTCCATCCCTGTTTAATATATACACGAACGATCAACCAACAACACCACGCACTAAAAGTTTCCTGTACGCAGATGACCTCGCACGAGCAGCCCAAGCATCGAACTTTGAAGAATCAAAAAAATCTCTCAGGGAAGGATTGGACGCGCTCGACAAGTACTACATAAAAAACGCCTTACGGCCTAATCCGTCAAAAACCCAGTCTTGCGCGTTCCATTTACGTAATTGGGATGCGAAGCGAGGACTTTCACTATCATGGCGAGGCGTTAACATAGAGCACTTCTCTCGTCCACGCTACCTGGGTGTCACCCTGGACAGAGCGCTCACATACAAGGCCCACTCCTTTAACACCAAGCAAATGGTATGTGCAAGGAATAACATGCTGCAACGCCTTACTTCAACAGCCTGGGGAGCGGCCCCGCATGTTCGCCGAACCACAGGGCTCTCACTGTCATATTCCGCGGACGAATACGCGTGCCCAGTGTGGCACCGAGCCACCCATGCAAGGGAAGTGGATGTAGCCCTGAATGAGACATGCCGAATCATTACAGGCTGTTTGAAACCCACTCCGCTCAATATGCTATACCCTCTAGTAGGGATCGCTCCACCAAATGTGCGGCAGGAAATAGCATGTGCAGTGGAGAAACATTGGCAGGAAACAGATGGGCGTCACTCAGTGCATTAATACAAGATGCCTCGCGCCCGCCTTAAAAGCCGAAAAAGCTTCCTAAGAACGACTTCTGCCCCAAATAACACCCTAAGTTGGCAAGAGAGCAACTGTGGGCCACTAAATACTCGGCCCTCCCAAACTTCCCTGAAGCAAAGGAAACCCTGCCCCCTGGTCATAACTTGCAGTGGTCGACCTGGAGATCGCTTAATCGTTTGCAAACTAAGGTCGAGCGCTGTAGAGAAAACATGGCAAGATGGGGATTCATAGAACACTCACAGGTCCACTGCGACTACGGAGCTCCATCACAATCCATGGCGCATTTGCTCTCATGCCCTCTTTGCCCATCTATCTGCAGTAAACAGGATCTTAGAGTGGCCTCAGACAATGCCGTTACCGTAGCCAAGTTTTGGGAACAGAAAATCTGAACCAGTGACACAATGAAGAAGAAGAAGAAGACTAGAAATATACGAGATATACGGCAACAAAGCAATATTTCTTCTTATTCCGCTAATATTACTGCATACTATTTATATCTGGTCATCATCATCCTCTTAGCATTATCCCAGTTTCAATCTGGGGTCCGCTTTCTAGTCTTACCGGATTTGGCTGAATATTAGCTTTTCCACGGAGCAACTGCCTGTCTGACCTCCGCAACCCGAAGGGATAGCGATATTCCATGGTTTAGACTAGTGTCAGTTTATTTAGAAGGTACTGACGCCCTGTAACGACTGTCAAAGATCTTCATGACAACCGGGACCGACGGCTTAACGTGCTCTCCGAGGCTATTTATATCTGGTATCTAACAGTAAACATAGTTGAAAACGTTTTATAAATAGCAGTTGTAGTAATCCTGGCAAAGAAAAATGTACTTATTTAAGTGCGCGCGATAATTTTTGCTTGGCTATGTCAGTTCGACACCATACCAGATTATGATACACACAACAACCGATCGGACTGATCGCGTCGACCGAACACAGCAGTCGAACTTGTGAATGTTGTTTATACCTACATTACCATCTCAAACTAGAAACGACAGTAAGTTGTCCCATTGCATTGGTACCTACAACAATGAAATATACTATATATACGTAAAATATACTATAGGTATTTACTCTTATTAAAATTGTTGTTAAATGAGTGGTTTTCGTAGTTCAAGTGTCACCAATAAAGCGCGATTGACTGTACTATAGCTACATAATTATTCTACTACGCTACTACCTATAGGTTGAAATAAAGAATTATCCAATATGTAACATAATAATATTAACCTATCCGTAATAAAGCCCTATCCGTAATAAAGCCAAATTATCAGAGTTCGTTTGGATAGAATTTTATCACTTAATATTTCTTTAAACTAAGTTTAAGATTCTTTACAATATCTCAATTAGCTGGATCGAAACGAACCTAATAAGTTATTACGAATGTTATTCAAACCATGCAACAGTCGGTCGGTCGCATCGATAGACTATCATCTCATCATAACTTTATAACATGTAGCTATTATTTTATAAGTAATGAAACAAGTTGCACCGAGCGCCGAACTTGAGTATGTAGTAAGTATACATTAGCATTATCATCGCAATGTAGAAACGATGGTTGTACTCCACCGTGACTGTGGTATCTAAGTAACGATGCATCGGTAAATGAAATTACAATATTATTATTTTGTGAGTCAGACGGGTCGCAGACCTCGCATATCATAACAGCAGTAGGTTATTATTGGTGCACTATGCATCGTGAAACGAACGAAGTGAGTTGAATGCGTACAACTTTCACAAAGGTCTCGGGTTCGATTGCAATCATACAGTCATACTCTACGATCAGATTGTGCAGGTGCAAAGGCTAGGTACATGGATCATAGTCTGCTCGCTCGGTGTCCTGTTGATTAGGCATAGTGAGCTTAGGTTACATACATATCGATTGTAAGATTCGAGATGTAAAATGTCAAAACATGTTCACGTATCCGATTCGATGCAATCAGATTACTATACCTACACATTGTCGTGTAACATTCAGATCATATCAGTAATGCTCGATAAAATTAATTGGGGATTCTGGAATCATGCAGTTCGAGCGAAGCAAGAACAAATGATTCCAGAATCCCCAATTATACCCTACTTACCTATCTATAATTGTAGGTACATTTTCTAAGAAAATATAATAATATAACTCATCATAAAACTTGCAACGTACTTATGTATGAGCAGAGGGTTGAAGGTGGCAGGAGAGTTCTCGATGTTCATAGTCAAAGAGTTCAGATATTTACATAGAGGCGCATTACTTATGGGCGCTCTTAAAACAAACTTTCTGTGACCCAAATTGCCGCTTGGTGGCGTGGCAGTCGCGCTGTGACAGCTGTCTCTACGAGAGCAAGAGAGACGAACGTTCCTCCTGTGTATCTTAACTACGAGAGCAAAGAACAATAATAACAAAGAACGACGCCAGCGCCGCCAACGGCGTCAACTATGAACTACACTGGCGACAGTCGCCACTTGGAATCGGCACACGAAATCCTCAAGAAATGCGCTTCTATGTAAATCTGTATTCAGTGTCATAGTACTCGATGAGCCCAAAATCTGAAAGCTCCGTTTCCAGGCAACAACACGCGTTTTGAACACTACGCTTTTCTTTACACAATACGGTAATGCTTAGCCAAGAAGTAAAATTATTCGTGGTGACGGTCTTTTAATCAACAACATAATCCTGAAAACATGTAGGTAAGCCACAGTAGCATTTGTAAGGTATTTTAATGACATCACATAAATACGAACTGGAACAAAAAAACGAGCTATTATCGCTACAACCATTCATATGAAAATCGTCATAAATATTGTCATAGTCACTCTGTTAAACAAACAGTTAAAACGTGAAGACATTCAGCTACGACGAAGAATGCTCACAAAAGAAAACGTCAAACGCCATATCTACTCCCAAGCTACCCATATCTTTCTCTTTGTTCGTTGCCCTTTGCGAAGATTTTGGTCGGTTTGCATATTGCCACGGAAGAACGCATTAACGCAAATCAGACCTTAATAGCGTAAATAATAAAGCCAGTATAACAATAGCTGAATAGGATACATATTTCCATGAATGGCATTAAAACATTCATTCCAGTTCATTGGACTAATGATAAAGTCAAAGTTATTAAGCGCATACAGCTTGAAAATAATGCACTCATTTCAAAATGGATTATTCATAGCATTCTGTAGGCCGTTTTTTTTGTAAAATTAAATATTTATGAGCTGTATATTTATTCGGCATGGCTTCGACGCACGCCCAACGGTCCATTGAATCTCAAAGCGTGGAGCACAATGTGAAAATTTCCTATTATAACATCCGTATAATAAATTTATGAGCGCAAATGCGTCACAAAGGATGTCCTGTAGACACAACTGCTTTTGATTTCTGTCACACTGTTGCTCGTACAATAATTGTTTATGTCTAAGCTTGCCATGTTTTTAACAATTTCAACGAATAACGAAAACACGGTTATACATATAATTATAAAGCTGTTTTTAAACACTAAGTCCCAGTTGCACTACTTCTGGAAAAGCCTTATTATCCAGATAAATTAATTTGTTACCAAAATATGTATGAGTTATCTGACAAATTAATATATAAGGAACTTATTCGCCAGAAGTGAAACTGGCCGTTAGTTCAAAAATCGTCTAATGGTTCTATTCCCTATTTAAGTATCCGAGTTTTACTCGATCTAGTCAGACTCGAAGGCTCGCTTAAAACTACAGTGTATTTGATGTCATCGGAGTTTCGCCGTCCACACGTTGATTTTTACTCGTTTTCGAGTAAAACTATCGAGTAAAGCCGTGTTTCAGTACTGAGCATTAGACTTTCCAGACCATAATTAAGATGAGTTTTCAAACTGAAAATGTATTTTCTAAATGGAATTCATGATCTGATTCTAATCAACCGGTACTTAAAAAGATAGTAATGAACCCGTTTTAATAGCCATAATGTGTAATGTCAATGAGGCCCGTTGAAGAGAATAGAAGGCTGTAGTCAGATGTACCTAAATTATACTAATATATGTCGCACGTGATACGTAAAAACATTTGCTTAACATGTTTTTGACAAAATAGGATATTTTTAAATTTCATTGGTAAGTCTGTCCTATCATATAACATTTAGACTAAAAGCTAAAATAATATTACAATATCTTACAATAAAGATATATATTAGCCGTGTGGTTGACGGCATAGAATACAAATGTCACCACCCCCTATCTTCCCGTGGTTGTCGTAAGAGGCGACTAAGGGATAACACGATGCAAATACCATCTTTGCGTAGAGACGGAAAACTCGACATCAAACCCTATACGACTGCCTCGTTGGTTTCGTGGCATAAATGTGCGCGTGGGATCGGGAGGTCCCGGGTTCGATTCCTGGGTCGGGCAGTGTTATTGGGGTTTTCTGTCACGAAATTCTCAGTAGCAGCACGGAGTCTGGAAATGTGCCCGGTACGGCATAGGCTCGCCCCTTATTACGTGGGACTAAAGTATATCTGGCGAAAAGTGGGTGTAGAAATACACCTCTGCCTACCTCTTCGGGGTTATAGGCGTGAGACTATGTATGTATGTATGTAAATATATATAAATGATAAATAAATGTATTTATCACTTAAAAATATCTTTATTGTAACTACTTTGTTCACTATGCAGTAGACAATTCCGAAAAACAATAAATATTCAAAAAAATTTATCCAGTAATCAAAGACACGTTTCAAAGAACCGTTTTGTTAAATCAAATCTAAAAATAAAAATGCCATTTTAAACACTATGAGATTTGCGCTCGTCACAGATGAATTATCAGAGCACCTTTCTTTGATATGACCATTACGCCTTCATGGCAGACTCCCTCGATATAATTTAGTAAGCTTCATCTACAGTAATATCTATCGGACTCATTTTAAAATTCGAATCTCTATAGAGCGAAGCGATTTCTACAAAATAAATCCTATAATACTGTGGCAATTTTGCCAGGGTAACAAAGTAACTGCCGAAAGTTCGGTTATAAAAATATGAAGTATAGACCATGTAGGTGAACTTACAGAAATTATAATGTAAACATCCACGGAATATTAAACCACCCAATACTTAGCACACAGTGATAAAAGTGGCAACAAATAGATACCTTACCATGTTAGCATTGGTATCCTGGACTTCAGTTCAAAAGTCTAGGGTGTTGTTAATATCACAGCGCAGAACCGGAACATCGGCGACCTATTAAAAACTATAAAAATTTACTTTTTATTTCGCCACACTACACACGTTGTGCTTAGCTAACCAGCTTGTGCACCTTTGTGACCGTAATGCGTACAGAAAATAATCGTGCACTCATCCAAGTGATGCTGACGCTCGCAAGGTTTTATTATTATTTTTAAAGGGAATATTAGAAGAGCCTGCAAATAGCTCAGCCAGCAAACACGACGGACAAGCGTTCATTAAACACTTCTGCGCAATTAACGTGAACCGGTACGCCGTTGAAAACAATGTTCGTTGTATTTAACGCAACCTTCCGACAAACACGGCCGACCTCCGCTATCCAAATACGACCGAGCAAAAAGGATTTTTGTTCATTGCCAACACGCTTGAAACTATTTTTTAAACTAGACCCTTTTACGTAGGCAACTCAGTCCACACACATAACTTATCTTGTTAAATATTTCTATGTAGCCGCGTTTTTGCACTCGACTGCAAGATCTCACGGCGAATTTACGATGTATTCGTGCGCTAGCTAGCCATACCTCACTGCTATTTATTTCGGTTGAAGAAACCATTATATCTCGACTCGGCAGCGATGCAAGTAGCGGTCAATTCGTAAGCGTCTCAAGTCTAAATCCAAGCAAAATAGCAAAGTAGGCGGGATTCCCTACGGTTGTATTTGCAACGTAGCACCGACGACGGTCGATATTTATTATTCATTCATAAGGAGCAATGCGATATTTATTCTCCCATTACTGTGGCCTCGGAGACGCGTTTCTTGCATTAGAAATTTAACACGAGTCCGTCCTGAAACAGCGCACTAATAAAATGTTCAGTAAATAAAATTAAATAAACATGAATGTTCTAAAACATTCTTAATTGATTTATGTCGATTATTGTTTCGACGTGGATATTCCAAAGTTCATTTGCAAAATTGAAATTTACGAGCACGTAAAAATGACAAAGAAAAACATCCTAATCCAAAATCGAATTTGCGGGCCGGGTGGACACCGAATAAATAACCACACCACACAATGATAAAAACTGGACAAATGTCTATGCACAAAGCACAGCGCGCATTGCGCTCAAAAAATGAAAACAATTAGCACTACAACACAGGCTGCGCCGAGCCGGCCCGGGCCCGGGCCTGGACCAGCAAAAACTAGCAACCATGGATAATTTACTTTCAATCGCTGCAAGAGCTCGGGAACGCGGCAGTTATTACACGTAGCTTTACTCCGCAAAATATCGGCAAAAAATCCCCATTTTCGTTGTCGCACCAAATTCATGCAGTTCTGAGCAGAAATTTCGTGACGATTTTTTTTTATTGCTATCAGTTTGGAGACTTGATCCAATTTAAAAATTCACGCCCTTACTAGTTTTTATGTGCGCTTCCAAAGTTTGGATCAGTAACAGTGATGCTTTTGCATTAACTTCGGCAATTCGGGGATAATGTGAATTAACCCCGTTAACCCAATTTGTGTTCCAAGTTGAAAATCATATTATATTTGAATTGAAGAACACGGGGCCGAGTGCACCTCGTTTGAATCATTGCCGTGTAGTGAAACTAGGTCATTATGGAGAGCAATTTAAATTCTTTGTTGCACACGGATCCGTGAGTTGGTATGAATCAGTTGACCCATGAAGCACTAATAATACCGGGCGGACAATAGGCGCAGCAAACAAAACTGAGCAGTTTCGTAAAATCAGCGAAGTCAAAGAAATTCTTGAGTTGGATCCGCGCCCGGCTCGTTCGGATTGCAGCAATTTATCCAACTCGCAGCTTCTAAGATACGACGACTGAGTTAACTACTAACAATTAGCTGTAGATGGTGTACTGTGCACTAGTACTAAGTACTTATATTAAATTCAGTTTTTCACATTTAATATTTGACTTATAAACTTAGGTCGGTCTGACCATTTATAAACATATTTTTGATGAAACATTTTATCCAGGAAAATCATACTCACTACTTTTATAACATGTATTTTGAATAACTTTGTTGACTAACATGACAACAGAACGTGGACAGTTGAACCCGAAGTCATGGGTTCAGCTCCCATTGTACACATACCTAGAACAATTTTATTTCTTGGGTTATGAGCTCGACTAAGGTTAGTTTGTCATTCAGCGTATATGTGTTTCTAAGTTGCTCGATTGCATAGTGTAGGCTCTGTAGTGCGAAATCAGATGATTTCTTATAAGTTGTCCAATAATATTTAAAATCACTTACAACAAGTGACAATAACATGTACTGTGAAGAGAGCAATAATATTAAGCTACGATACTTTACATTTCTTTGAATATAGTTCAATAAGTTATTATTGTGAGAGCTAGTCTAGACTGCTGTCACGAGCGCAAGAAAACAATGAGCGACATCTAGTTTGTCCTCTACGAACTGTTTGCTTACTAGAAACAGCTCCAGAGATGGCACTCTAAACTGATTCTACAATAGACATGATTCTATCTCTATCCATTTATTCAGCTTTGTTAAATGTTTCGCATTTAATTGTATACTAATTTAGATACAAGGCGAGCGAGCATTTCTCACTATCTTTTAAATTTTCTTACTTTTACTTCGCAGGTTGTTTTGGTTTAGTCAGTTTCTTGTCTTAATAAATATTTAGCGTGCCCTCTTGGCTATGGGCGTATTGTGATATTCTTTGACAGAAAATTCTAAAATTTTAGCTTCTGAGGTGAGCGACTAGAGTAGCTAGATAAGTGACTAAATCCACCTGCAGACTGTTAGGCTGAAGGTAGGTTTGATTCTCATGACTTACTTGACTTAAGGTCCTATATCCCCTAGATAGGGCAGAGGGCATCCACAGTGCTCCGCCATTCCGTTCGGTCTTGAGCTTGTCGCTTTATTTCGCTCCAGGTCTCGCCTATGTTTTGCGCTTCTGCGATGATTGAACGCCGCCAGGTCTAGTTAGGGCGGCCACGTTTTCGCTTTCCTTGGGGATTCCAGTATAAGGCTTGTCATAGTATATGTTCAGGATCCCTTCGGAGCGTGTGGCCGATCCACTTCCACTTGCGGCGTTTTATCTGGTGGTCGATCGGAGTCTCACCGCAGCGTTCCCACAGCTCTACGTTAGACATTTCTCGGGCCAGTAAACACCGAGAATACGGCGAAGGCAGTGGTTGACGACGTCCTGAAGACGACGCTAGATGTCTTTTGTGACCTTCCACGTCTCGCATCAGTACAGCAACACGGTTTTCACGTTGGACCGGAATATCTTGAGCTTAACTCTCCTAGTCAATTTCCGCGATTGCCGTACAGGACATAGCCGCGCGAAGGTTGCTCTCGCATGGGCGATTCTAGAGGTGATGTCTTCCTCGGTTCCTCCAGTTTCTGACACTACGCTACCGAGATATTTGAATTTCTGGACCCTTTCCACAACCTCTGTGCCTATGAGCAAGGGCAAGGAGCTTATTGCGCCGCACCTCATTTCCTGTGTTGATTCTCATACATAGGCATAATAAATTGATTGTGCTGAGAACTATGATATTATTGGTAGACCATATGTATATACTATGTATAATTAAATTTAATTTGACGACCGGTTGGCGCAGCGGGAGTGTAAGCGACTGCTACGCCGAAGGTCGCGGGTTCGATTCCCGCTCAAGTCAAACATTTGTGTGCATGAACATGGATGTTTGTCTTGGTCTGGGTGTTTCTGTGTATAATATGTACGTATTTACAAAAAAAAAGTATATATGTATGTTTATCCATTATCTAGTACCCATAGTACAAGCTCTGCTTAGTTTGGGACTAGATGGTGTTTAAATAAAAAAAAAATACAAATATGCATAAATAAGGCACGTAGAGGTGAGACTGACAGACTGCTACGCAGAGGGTCTCGGATTTGAATCCACGGCACGCACCAATAACTTTTCGAAGTCAAGTAATCGCTTACTTATCGGTGAAGAAAAACATCGTGAGGAAACCTACATGTCTGAGAGTTCTCCATAATGTTCTCGGAATACATGTGAAGTCTGCCAACCCCAAATAGTGAGAAGAGGCCCGTGCCCAGCAGTGGGACAGTATAAAAGGCTGATGATGAAGGGCACGTAAAACTTTCGGTTCCGGTTATTGCCTCCGAACACCAAAGTGACCACACACTCACACGACATAAAAGGATACAATTATAAAATGTAACGGTAAAAAATAAACGATTAAGATATAATAACAGAACACATTGCACATTTTAAGTACAATTTAATTTCAAACAAAATTGATTCAATTTTATATTCACATATCAACATCAATTAATTTACTAAAGAGTTAACTTTATTAATTGTATTAATTTTATTTCAATAATGTAAATATGTCGGCAACAAACAACGTGATTGATTATTTAAGTTAAGCTAGTTTAATATTAAATTCGTTAATAGTTATTAATACAAAAACATACAAGTTTTAATAAATAAATAAATATTAGTTTAATGAACCTTTTCTGCTATACCTAACGTAAATAAGTAAACAGGAATACTTTCCTGACATGTTGACGACCTTTAAAAGTGGAATCTGAATCACCAGCTTATTTATAAAGACTACTATTATAATTACCTCTTGGACATATAACCTACCAGCTGTTTCCCGCGGGTTCACCCGCGTCCTGAGGGAACTACTTCGCGTAGTTACCCGGTTAATTTATTGCCTAAGTTACTCCTTGGTACACCAGCTATCCGCCAGTGAACACCGCCCCGTCACAATCGGTCCAGCCGTTCCAGAGATTAGCGGGAACAAACACTGCCGCCCATACGATAGTCACAGTAAGTCACATTTTGTCGATATTGAGTTAAGTACATATTCAGAAAGTAGAGATCGAGATCTACAATTCTGTATATTCAGAATTTGAAAATGTGGCTTACATTAATAAATACGATTAAGCATAATTACAGTAAGACACGATAGGCGCCAAGGTGCACTTATTATGAATGCAGTATGGGCACATACGGTTGATTTTTGCATAAAGTTTAATCAATTTACCTAGGTTTTACTACAATAAGCAATCTTACTATAAATATCATAAAGTTACGATTTTATTACAGCAAGTACGACTTAAAAATATTAACAGTAAGTGGCAGTTACCGTTACTATATTAAGTAATTGGAATAAAACATACTATTGCATTACCTTAGCATAACAACCGCAAGTGGAACTTACTGTATATATAATAAAACAGCGTATTAAAATTATTAATTGTATCTGTAAAAGTAATAAACAGCAAGTATACTTACTGTGATTATGTTTAGGAATACCTCATATTATGTGTAGACTTGTCTAGAACAAATAAGGTAAGTGCATTACTTACTGCATATATTTTAAGGCGTTTAGTTCGTCGCACCTAACCCCAGGCACTAGCAGTTGTTAATAATATTTAATTTATTTTCGGGATTTAAAATTTCGGGCTTTTAAACTTTCGACCAAACAACCATTCGGCGTTTCAACAATCGGGATTTTATCCATCGGTATTTTAAAATTCGGGATTTTGATACGTACCCATTTATATATTACGTCTAATAATCATTATGGCGTTTAAATATTATGTCTAATAATTATTATGGCAATTAAAAATATGAAAAACAATACGTATAACACTCGTATCTTATGGTAGATATCTAAGTTTCGGGCAGTTAAAAGTTTGTCATAATATGTCTTTTAGGGCAAACAAAACATTCGGGCAAATGAAATTCGGGTACATGAAAGTCGAGAATATGATGATTATGGTATACTAGCTTTCGCCCGCGGATTCGCCCGCATGAAATTTTAATAAAGAGTAGCCTTTATACTTCCCCAGGTTTCAGACTATCCATATCAAATTTCATCACAAACGGATCTGCATATTAGCCGTGTAGCATACATATAAACAGATAACAGATAATACTTAAAATTACTTTTGTTTTCATAGTCGTCAAACTTCAGGTATAGATTAGTATGTAGGTATATTATTAAAGTTATTGAAGAGCTTATGTACCTACTGAACAGAATAGCAGCAAAAATAAAAAACTGAAAGCATTACCACAAAGTACATAATCAGACCGCCCCTCCGCCCCGCAGCGCTTAAGCGCGCCAACTCATAGTAGCGCTTTTAATGACGCTGCGCTTAGGTCAATTATATCGTGATAACTTTTAAACTATTCGTCCAAACTACTTACTGTAAAGACAAAGTTCATCTTCATTAAATACTGAAGGTAATAAACCTATCAATTTTGAAAATAATTTGATAACTACTCTAGCATGAGCATTGTAATTTTTTTATTTTATACTGTTTTATTACAATAAAAATGATGTAGTTAGGTTATTATACTAAAAGCTAAAAAGTAATTCGGTAAGTCGTAGCTGCCAGATCGCACCAAACTTCTTATAAATCTGGGGTATTGGTCAGACAAATATAAAATCGTTGGGCAAGTGAAATTTCTATCATAATGTTTATTCTGGATACGCTACGCCCAAAATTTAAATAAATATGTTTTTTAGTTTATTTTATTTTCAAGTTTTTAGTTTTGTTGTTAGTTGATACTTCTCATTCTATTTATAGTGAGCCCTTTTCTACCAATCAAACCCTGTCATTCGATAGGTACCCATATTGAGGTATTTGCGGAAAATAAGTAATCCGCCATTTTGTGGCGGCGGCCATCTTGGATTTTTCATAGCGAGGTCTATTCTACCAATCAAGCCCTTTCATTTGATACCCATATTGAGGTATTTGTGTCAAAATATGTAATCAGCCATTTTGCTGCGACAGCAATCTTAGATTCATCGTAGTGAGCTTTATTCTACATGAGGGGCGGAAGCCCGTGCAGGTCAACTCATATTTAACACCACTGATATAATATGATAATAATGTTCTACCACATTCACACAACACCATCTAGTCCCAAACTAAGCAGAGCTTGTACTATGGGTACTAGATAATGGATAAACATACATATATACTTTTTTTTTGTAAATACATACATATTATACATAGAAACACCCAGACCAAGACAAACATCCATGTTCATGCACACAAATGTTTGACTTGAGCGGGAATCGAACCCGCGACCTTCGGCGTAGCAGTCGCTTACACTCCCGCTACACCAACCGGTCGTCTCGGTCGTGATCTGCACTAACTTCTACTCCCTTCACCTGAGTCCGGTGTAGGGAGTGGCGAATGGTCTCAGGGGTAGCGCAGGTCGCGATGATCCCTTAGGCAAGGCTGGTGGACTATCCTTCTCGAGGTTGCCGCCCGTTCTTGGTCCAGTTCCTTCAGAAATGGATGCAACCAAAACCTCCAGCCGAAACACAAACAACAGGCACATTACACAAACACATACACACACGTACACACATGCGCGCACACATCCACATACAGGAACACATCTCTTCACCACGCCCCTTCGTGGTCGGGTGGGTGTGGGCTCGTAGTAAAAAGTCACGGGTAAGAGAAGCTGACCACCTGCGCTAGGACCTGCGCAGTCGAGCGCCGTACGCGGGGATGACGGAGTCCTGGGGGGTTGAGCCGAGCGGCGCTGGCGGTAATGTGACCGTGAGGCAACACGCCCTCTTTGGTCCTAATTTCACGCTAAACGGTAGCCCCCGCTGTGAGCCGCAGCGGGGGAAATGGCCATCGTGTCCCGTCAGAGGGCCACAGGCTAGGGACGTAGGGTCCACATCAGCAGTTGGAATTTATTTCGGCTGTTGATGTGGTTGGTGAAGGCTATACGGAGGGCGCAAGCGAGGGATGACGGCTAGAGTTGGTAACTCGGCTCAGGCCGTTGACCCAAGCGGGCGCCCGAAGTCGTGCTGTAAACCAGCCCCGCGTTCCTATATCCCTCTGGTAATCCTAACGTCCGGATGACGTTCCCAGTTGCGGGCTCCATGGAGGGTGGGAAGCCAGAGGGATGAAGTCTTAGTAAACTTGTATGGATACCGAAATCCCTTTAATTACCCCAACTGCGACGGTGGCAGCGAAAGCTGTTCCCGCCGCATCAACTAAACAGATGGTTGACGCCGTGGCCTCGGCTGCAGGTGTTAAACCATCCCCCAAGGACGAGACTTCAGCGCTGGCTAACGCTAGTACTGGTTCCGTCCTTACAATCGTCAGCCCGTTTGAAATCAAGCGGGAAGACGACTCCTCCTTCGCAGGCTGGCAAGTGGTAAGTCACCACAAGGGTAAGGGTAAGGGCAAGACCACCAATCCTGCCCAACACCCGCCCACCACACAACCGAGTGGCCCCGCTGCTACTAGCTCTGCGAAGAAGAAGAAGGCAAACAAAAACAAGAGACAGCGCCTGGCAATAAGGCGGAAGGCGGCACAAACCGCTGCTGCAGCCGGTGCTGCCTCTACAAAAACAGCGGTGCAGGTCGCTGTCGCAGGTCCCAGTAATGTGACCAGCGCGCAGCCTGCGCTCAGCAGTAGGGGGTGCACAAAGGCCGGAGGCAGTACGGGGAAGCCGCCTGCCGCCAAGCGGCGGGCTGGTCACCCTGGACGGCATCTAGCCCCAGCACCACCAGGAAACACGGCAGGTAAAACTACCGAAAACAAGGAAAGAGGTGAGGCCAAACGCGCTCTCAACGAGACCAGCTCGCCTCGAGGGGAGCACAAGAAGCCCCGCCTCGACTCCTCCACTATACAGAGTAAGTCCTATGCACAGGTCTCCAAGGCATCTCTGGGCGTTGCAGTAACATGCAAGCGCACAGGGAACTTGCTGAAGGAGTTCGTGGACCGGATACTCACGGAGATTCAAAGGAAGATCCTGAGTGACGCCTGGTCGACTAAAACTCCAAAACGCCACGCCCCTGCGTTCACCGGGAAACCCATGTACGCGGACGGGGTCCTCAAACTCTGGTGCGCCGACGAGGCAACGCGTACCTGGCTGACGGAGGCGGTCTCTCTCCTGGTCCCACCACCGGGCTTCGAACTGGAGGTCAGGGGCCAGGAAGAGGCCCGAAGATAGTGCGGTGCGGCGTTGTCGTTCCCAACGAACAGGGGGTCTGGGACGACGTGCGCGACGTGGGTTGGGCTCTGGAGTTCCAGAACCCCTGGTTGGCGGTCGACAAATGGTCTCTGCTGCACTCGGAGAAACAGTCAGGTGGGTGGTTCCTGGTCGTGGGCGTCCCGGAGGAACAAGTCCCGGTCCTGGTGCAGAACGAGCGCCGCCTCGCGTTGGGGCTGGGTGCAGTCTACGTCCGGTTCCGGGACTCTACAGGAAAGTATGTCGACCATCCTCCGGGATGTGACAACTCCACACAACAAGCCTCAAACACCCAGTCAGGGTGCTCCGCGAAATCCAGCCTGTCAGAGCCGGCCGCGTCTGGCTCGGGGGCTGGCCCGTCAGCCGAGGGTAACTCGGAAGATGAGAGCTTGCTCCTGAGTCCGTTGCGGCGGGACGACGGGGTGGAGGCTGGCGACATCCTGGCTGGCCTAACGCAGCTGAAGGTCGGGGAGGAGGGGACATCACCCACAGATGAACCCTCTGCCTAGTGACGTCAGCTGCCTACAAATCAACCTCCATCATAGCCAAACGGCCACTGCGCAACTGCGCAAATGGATGGAGGTCCAACATTCAGCCATCGTGCTCATCCAGGAACCTTGGATAAGGGGTGGTCTCATTAGAGGCCTCTCCAGCCTGGGAGGTAAGATTTACTATTCTACTGACCACACACATCCAAGAACCTGCATACTTACAACTAAAAACATCAGAGCCCAAGCTTTAACGGAGTTCTGTTCCAGAGACATCACAGCAATACAAATTGAAATAATACAGCAGCCAAGGAGTATAGCGGTCGTTTTCGCATCGGTCTACATGCCCGAGGCCGAAGACCCGCCTCCGTTCGACCTCACGCGTCTGGTTAACCAGTGCGAGAGAACCAATACGGAGGTCGTAATAGGAACGGACTCCAATGCCCACCACCAAATGTGGGGCATGGACTGCAACAATAACAGAGGTACGTCATTGGTTGAATACTTATTCACCACTAATCTTACCCTATTAAACACAGGTACGGAGCCCACCTTCGTCACTAAACGTAGTCAGACAATTATCGACCTAACTCTCGCAACAGAAGGAGCGGCTGAACGCATCAAGGGATGGCACGTCTCGAAAGAGGTATCATGCTCAGACCACAGATGGATCAGCTTCTCCATGAAAGTCGATATACAGCCCACACAGCCCCGCAGGAAACCACACAACACTGACAAAGCAAAGTATGTCTTACTACTTAATGAGAAACTTACCCTTACGGCCACGCCGCCGGTACTGGGTGACACTGAACAGATCGACGATCAGGTATGTATACTGACGCAGTCGATGCTAGACAGCTATTATGCAGCTTGCCCGGAAACCACTCCACCTTCAACCCCGGGGAAACAACCCTGGTGGGGCGCTGAACTTGAACGTAAGCGCAAGAAGGTAAGAAAGTCTCTAAATAGGGCAATGAACACAAGCGCGGACGCAGATTGGGACGCTTATAAAGCGGCCAAATCAGACTACAGAAAATGCCTCAGATTCAGACGCACCATGGGATGGAGAAAATTCTGTGGGAGCATTGAATCCTGCCAACAAGCAAACCGGGTAAGGAAACTACTGGCCCAGCAACCGACGGTTGCACCAGGTACTCTCCGTAAACCGGATAACACATACACTACATCGGAGGAGGAGACAAGACGCGTCCTACTCGAAACACACTTCCCAGGCTGCGTCCTCACCCCGGTAGTAACGTGGCACGATACACCAACAGTGGCGACCGAACACGAATGGAGACACGCAAACAACGTGGTCACAGAAGAAAAACTCCGATGGGCCATCGATAGCTTCCACCCCTTCAAAGCAGCCGGACTGGATGGCATCTTCCCAGGGTTATTACAATGGGGAGGGGAACCTGTCCTTAAAAGACTCCTGGCAATCATGAGGTCTAGCCTGGCCCTCAGATATGTACCGAAGAGGTAGAGGGAAGTCAAACTAATCTTCATACCAAAACCAGGCAAAACAGACTATACCCATGCAAAGTCCTTTAGACCAATAAGCCTTACCTCCTTCATGCTTAAAGCCTTGGAAAGGCTTTGCGAGAGGGAACTAAGAAGTGGGGCTCTTAAGCACCTACCCTTATATGCCAACCAACATGCATACAGCTCAGGGAAATCGACGGAATCGGCCTTACATCAGGTCGTGGCCCAGATAGAAGCTGCTATACAACAAAAAAGCATCTGCTTGGGCACCTTCATCGACATAGAAGGAGCCTTCGACAAGACAAACTTTTCCAGCATAAGCAACGCCCTAGCCAGGCATGGTGTGGATCAGATGCTCATACAGTGGATCCAAAACATGCTCAGCAAAAGGGTAGTGCGCCTGCAAGGCGACAATCAGACAGCCTTGATAACTAAAGGGTGCCCGCAGGGAGGTGTACTCTCGCCTCTATTGTGGAACTTAGTCATCAATGAACTCATAGACAAACTCAACGCCAGATACTTCTATACAATAGGTTATGCAGATGATCTAACCATACTCACATCAGGTAAGGGTACCAGTACAGTGTACGACCTAACCCAACAAGCCCTACGCATAGTAGAGTGGTGGTGTAATGAGTACGAATTATCTGTAAACCCGACCAAGACCGAACTAGTTATGTTCACACACAAACGCGCGCTGGGTACTTACCGATTGCCCAGGTTATTCGATACAGAGCTTAAGCTGTCTACCGAGGTCAAGTAGGTACTTGACCAATAAAAACCAGAAGGCCGACCAACCAAACCTTGTCAATTTGCTGTCGAGAGTGACACCTAGGTAGGTGTCACTCTCGACAGCAAATTGACATGGAACAGCCACATGGAAAATAAGCTCAATAAAGCCAGCATCATTTTCTGGCAGTGCAAGAAGATGATAGGAAAACGCTGGGGCCTATCCCCCAAAATTGTCTTATGGCTCTATAAGACAATAATACGTCCGATGGTAAGCTACGGCGCAGTAGTGTGGTGGCCTAGGACCAACCTAATAACGGCCGCCAACAAGCTTCAGAAGCTTCAAAGACTTGCATGCCTAGCGGCCACGGGCTGTATGAAAACAACGCCAACAGCGGCACTTGAAGTGTTGCTGGATCTGCCTCCATTGCACCTGTTCATACAACAGGAAGCAACGATGTCGGCAGTCCGGCTGAGAGCCCTGAAACTCTGGAAAGACACGAATATACCGCACACTAACAACTTAAATACACTCTTTAAAGAAGTTCCTATCACACAAGCAATAAGCGACCGCATACCGAAACAATTTGTTTTCGACAAGAAATACAAAATCCAACTGTACGAGGATCTACACGGAGGAGCAGTTAACCACAACGAGCTCACGATCTTCACAGATGGGTCCAAAACGGATACAGGTACGGGTTCAGGAGTATTCTCCGAGGACCTAAACATCAACATCGCAGCACCGCTGGGAGCCTACAACACGGTCTACCAGGCCGAATGTTTTGGCATAATCCTAGCTGCCACAGCAATCATGGCACGTGAGGTAAGGGAACGATCCATTAGGATCCTCTCAGATAGTAAGGCTGTCCTCTCAGCCCTCAAAAGCCATACTATCACCTCGGCACTCACGCTTGAATGCCACCAGAAACTAACAGAGGTAGGTAAACTAAACAAATTAACACTGCAATGGATCAAGGGCCACAGTGGCTCAAGAGGGAATGACGCAGCCGACGTACTCGCCAGAAGAGGGGCCACTTTAGAGGTGGTGGGACCCGAGCCCATAATTCCCCTCCCTTCTGGTTTTTATCGCAACCTGGTAAGAAATAGGACCAGGACCAAACACAACCAGTCCTGGATTGGTATTGAAACATGTAGGCAGGCCAAGGAGGCTCTTCCCGCAGTAGACGGTAAGATAGCCAAACAAATCCTCCGGCTGTCCAAACAACAACTACGGACAGTCACGGCCGCCTACACAGGACACGGATTCTTTAATAAACACCTATTTACTATAGGTATCACCGACAGCCCGCTGTGCAGGGCCTGTATGGCAGCAGACGAGACGGCAGCCCACCTGCTCCTCGACTGCCCTGAGGTCGCACAGTACAGGCAGCAGTACCTGACCAGATACAGCACCCTGAGGGAGGCCGTGGGCCACATCAAGAGTCTGCTGGCCTTCCTCGAAGAGCTGGGGTGGCTCGAATGAAGACACCATTCCCACCCGCACGCAAAATACACGCCAAGACGTGGAGTTGCGGAAACAGCCCGTGCCATCAAGTATCAAGTATCAAGTTATTCTACAAATCAAGCCCTTTCATTTGATACCCATATTGATGTAGGTATTTCTGAAAAATAAGTAATCCGCCATTTTGTGGCGGTGGCCATCTTGGTTTTTTCATAGTGAGGTCTATTCTACCAATCAAGCCCTTTAATTGATCCCCATGTTCAGGTATTTGTGGCAAATATGTAATCAGCCATTTTGTGGCGGCAGCCATCTTAGATTTTTCATAGTGAGCCCTATTCTACCAATCAAGCCCTTTCATTCGATACCCATATTGAGGTATTTGTGGCAAATATGTAATCCGCCATTTTGCGGCGAGAGCCATCTTGGATTTTTTATAGTGAGCTCTATTCTACGAATCAAGCCCTTTCATTTGATACCAGTATTGAGGTACTTATTTGTGAAAAATAAGTAATCCGCCATTTTGTGGCGGCGGCCATATTGAATTTATCATAGTGAGCTTTTTATGATAAACAATTTCACCGTACATTATCTTCAAGTAACTTTAACGGTTTAGGTAACGCACGCAAAGACAACTTTCAGAGCTCAGGATTTTTGCCGACTTAGTTGATACTTTTCCTTATATTATGGCAACATTATACAAAATCTTTATAAATTGTAGCCTATGTGTTATTCTGATGTATAAACTATATTACTGTAAAGTTTCATCCAAATCCGTTCTGTAGTTTTTGCGTGTAAGAGTAACAAACATCCATCTATACATACATCTTCACAAACTTTCACATTTATAATATTAGTATTTATAATATTATCAGGTAAACAATAGACAACCCTTCAACTTTCTTATTGTAACTTTGGATAATATATTTGTAAGTCTACATTTTACTAGTCATTTAAAACATTTTTAATATTTTAAACTTCTGCAAATAGGTTATAAAACTAATTTAATGAATGATAGGACTCATGAAGAATAATTTGTAAGACTGATTTGTTTTAGTTAATGTAACTAAGATCTCATAATTTATATGAAGATTTTAATTTTTTCTCGTTGTGAGAGGTAAATAAGCCTTATCAGAAATTAAAGAGCCTTTTTCTTTTTATGTTTTTTATTGTGTACAAAGAAGTACAACTAATAGTTTAATAAGAGTTTTATGGAAAAACTATAAACGTGTTATGTTTAAGAGATAGTGCTTAGTTTGTTTAATATTGTTTCATGCACGAAGAAGTTTTGTACAAATACGAATGATTACCTATGGTTACGTTAAGCCATTTTTAATGCTTCAAATAATCAAATAAAAAAACTGATTTTAAAATTTTCTAGTTTCACAAAGTTATTTGTACTTGTTTTATTAAACTGTGTTTTCATAACAGTTATGTTTCATTTTCTTACAAATAATTAAGAAAAATGTAATTAAAGTTGGTGTCGGTGCTTTATGAGGGATGCTGTAATTTTACATATTTCTTCTAGCTATAATTACAGTTAGTAGGTACCTAAGTTACTGTAAGCAAAAAATATCATATTTGTTATTCCATTTAAACATTTATCGCATTTCGTAATAATTTTTACAGCATGTAACTACAACTAAAGATAGTTACAGTAAGTCACACACTTACTGTATGTAATTTCGGTATAAAATATGTACCGTGTATACATCCATATGCATTTAGTAAAATGCTGTTAATTTAATATTAAAAACAGACACTCCAATTTTATTTATCCATCTATATAAAATTCTCGTGTCACAGTGTTAGTTAAAATACTCCTCCGAAACGGCTGGACCGATTTGTATGAAATTTTGTATGTATATTTGGTAGGTCTGAGAATCGGTCGTAATCTATTTTTCAAACTCCCAAGTCATAAGGGTGGCCAGCACAAAATATTTTTTTTATATTTTTGAACATTTTTTATATCTTTATTTTCTTATGATATGGCAGTATAAAATACATACAACTCTTAATTTTCACCCCTTTATCACCAACTTACATCGTTTTATAGCCATATTAGTAATTTCATCTTATCGCTAGATCAGCAATCAGCGCTAGGTGCATACCGGTGTCAAAAAAAATCGTTAGTCACAATATTCCTCGGCAACGGCTGGATCAATTTGTACATACATACATAAATAGTCTCACGCCTATATCCCCGAAGAGGTAGGCAGGGGTACTGCTACCCCAATTTATTTTAGTGCCACGTAATAGGGGGTGAGCCTATTGCCGTACCGGGCATATTACCAGACTCCGTGCTGCTACTGAGAATTTCCTAACGGAAAAACCCAATTACACTTTGTCCGACCCGGGGATCGAACCCGAGACCTCCCAATCTCACGCGCTCATTTATGCCGCGAGACCAACGAGGCAGTCAGGACCAATTTGTATGCAGTATTATACTTAAGTATGTATTGAGCATCTGTCGTTATCTATTTTCAAACCCCTAAGTCAGAAACGTGGTCCAACCGAAACATTTTTTTTATTTCGTGGTAATTTTTTATTTTTTATGATATGGCATTAACATATACATTGTATGTATTTGGACCCCTAATTTTCACCTTTTTATCATCAACCCCTATTTTGTATAGCCATATTCGTAATTTAATCAAATCACTAGATCAGTTATCAGCGCCAGGCGAATGATGTCAAAAAAGATCGTGTCGCAACGTTATTCACAATTAAATACTCCTCCGAAAGGGCTTGGCCGATTTGTATGAAATTTATGTGTATATTCGGTAGATCCAAGAATTGATAAACTTACTACATACTTACTTTGCAAACCCCTAAGTCATAAGAGTTGTTCAACCCAAACATTGTTATTATTTTGTGAACAATTTATTTTTTATTCGCTGGCATTAAAAAAATCATACCCATAACTTTCACTATTTTTTCACTAAAATCTTTTTGGGGTTCCGTTACCAAATATGGCAAAAAGGGACCCCTATATATTCGCCATGTCTGACCGTCTGTCTACCTATATGTCTCAGTCATTTTATTCCGAAACTATTGAGACTACATATTTGAAAATTCTTAGGTATACTTCACGATGTGTATACAAAAACGAAAAAGAAGTAGAAAATCAGAAGGGGCTCTCCATACATGGCATAACATGAAACAATTATTTTTCATCGTTCATATAATTGCGGGGTGTTTATAGATCTTTGAAAATTAATAGAGGTTTCTAAAAACATCGTTTCTCAAAGTCAGCTGTTTGAAAGATAGACGCCTCCAAAGTGTTTGTGCCGGTTTCTCTAAATTTTAAAGTACGAAACTGACAAACCTGGAGAAAATATGTATACAAACACTATGGAAAACAAAGTTATTTTTGGTGTTGAAAAAGTGGTAGTGGTATTTGATGTTCGATACATATAATGGCTATGTTCAGTGGATACCTTTACTACGGAACCCTCCATGGGCGAGTCAGACTTGCACTTGATTTAATTATTTAATAGCCAAATTAGTAATTTTATCATATCGTCCGCATCTTCTTACAATAAGTTAGTTTTTATACCCTAGAAATAATTTATATGGCAAAACAACTTTGCCTGGCAATTAAGAGATTAAACACTGATGTTCTTGGTAACTTTGTTCTGAATTCTTTGTCTTTCCCAAAAAAAAAATAGTTTAAAAAGGCGATACAGAGTACGTCGGGTCCGCTAGTATGTATATATATATATGTAGATGCACAAGACTTCCAAAAGAGAAACAATATAAAATAATATGCAGAAGCCTTACTGCCTCAGACAATTCTAGAACATCAAACCTCCAAAGCACTATTGGACTCGGAAATAGGACCCGACATCTTAGCAATTGCAAATATCCTGTAATATCATCATCATCAGCCCTGTATATAAACTGTCGTACCGCTGGGCGCGGGCCTCTTCTCACTATGAGAAGGTAAGGCCATAGGCCACCACACTGGCCAAGTGCGAGTTGGCAGACTTCCCATGTCTTTCGAAAACATTATGAAGAACTGTCAGACAAACAGGTTTCCTCACGATGTTTAGCAAGCGAAAATTAACAATTTAATACGCACATCACTTCGAAAAGTCATTGGTGCGCGCCGTGATTTCGAACCAGAGACCCCCTGCGTAGCAGTCCGTCGGTCTCTCTACTAGGCTATCGCTGCTTATTATACATTATATTATATATGTAGCTGTAATATATATTTTAAAGAGACATATTTTCATTTGAAGCTCGTTATTATTCAAAAAATCTAATTTCGTTATGAAATATGAAACAATATTATTTATCGGCAGAGCAAACACGAAATAAAACGGAGTAAATGAAAATGTGAAATGGGATATCTGTGCAGCTCTCATCAATTAAATATTTCTGACCCATTAGCGCAGGTGGCAAGCAACGTAATGGAACCCATTAGAGTCGCCGCTAGTGTGTGCCGCACATATTATACGTATATGTTAGTTCGCCGGTTTACTATTGTTTGACAAAAAACGTATGACAAAAGATCATTTTACAAACAACGTTTGAAAAACTAATCATTTGACAAACTTTCATTTCGCAAAGCGAGCGTACCGCGGCAGCGGCCGGCGAGTGCCAGAACCGAATTCTACTTATTTCGCTTAATTCAGGCAGTGTGTATTTTTTTTCAAAGACTTAAGTTCTATGGAATTAGTATTAATACAAAATTGTTACTTGCCTATAAATAAAATCTGTCCAAAATGAAAATTGCAACCATGCAATTCAATATTTTCAAAATTTTGCGTAAGTATTGGTTAGAAATTAGTTATTTTTAAAAACTAATAATTTATCTTCTAATATTTTGTACAACCACCAATTTGGCAAACGAATTATTTAGTCAAATGATTATTTTTTAAATAATTATTTAACATTTTTAATATTTTATAAGTAAAACATTTGCGAATCCTATATTATGTCAAATGATTGTTTTTAAAGTAATATTTCGCAAACATATTACTTTAAAAACAATCATTTGACATAATATAGGATTCGCAAATGTTTTACTTATAAAATATTAAAAATGTTAAATAATTATTTTAAAAATAATCATTTGACTAAATAATTCGTTTGCCAAATTGGTGATTGTACAAAATATTAGAAGATAAATTATTAGTTTTTAAAAATAACAAATTTCTAACCAATACTTACGCAAAATTTTGAAAATATTGAATTGCATGGTTGCAATTTTCATTTTGGACAGATTTTATTTATAGGCAAGTAACAATTTTGTATTAATACTAATTCCATAGAAACTTAAGTCTTTGAAAAAAAATACACACTGCCTGAATTAAGCGAAATAAGTAGAATTCGGTTCTGGCACTCGCCGGCCGCTGCCGCGGCACGCTCGCTTCGTTCGCTCGGCTCGTGCATTGTGGTCGCAAGTTTATCACAATAGTGTTACTGGGGTCATTCAATTTGCCCAAGTTGACAGTGCTTTCAACGAAGGGTACGAATAACCCTAAGCAAACTCTGGTTTCGTAATGCCATTTCAGTACGTTATTTATTTTCATCGGTGATATAAATAGAAGATTTTCTTTGAATTGACAGCCTCGTTTTACTGCGAAAGTTCTAATTTGATTTGTGAACCATTCAAAATATAACAAGTTTCCTTGGCCGAAAAGTAGCAACTAGGGTTTGGGAAATCTCGACAATCTCAAAGCTTTTGAACACGAGATACCGTCAAAGTTCTGGGACTTACCAGAACTTAGATACGTCTTAGGAAAAATCGAGATGTATTATTAGCATACCAATTTTAATAAGCCAGAATATCCTTCTATTGAATACATGTGTCAAGAAAATCCTTGTGTATTTATAACTTGAACTTCGTTCTTAGTTTGGTGTATGTTTATATATTTATAATTATTTATAATTTTCATTGTATCCGTTTGAGCAGATGATTGTGTGACATAATCTGCTTTAATGAATTTAAACAATAATTAAAAAACCGACTGTTAAAGACAATAACTTCTCTAATATGACGAAGCGAGGAAGCGTGGGAACAAAAATATACTAACCCAATAATAATTAATATACAACTATAAATATAAAAAACCTTGTAACAATTTCAAATTTTTCGTACATTTCCATGACGGTCAATTATAGTTAGTTGTATTAAAATCTGGACAACATTCAAGTTAAAGTAACTTTTTTCGGTGGTAGGTGCTCAAAAAGTAGAGACATATACGATTTTTGGAAAAGTTTATTTAAATAGATATTCATATAAATTCACAGTTTTTATTAGTTTCTCGAGTGAAATAGACTATATACAGTACGTACTCACGTTTGTGACACTGTGTATGTAGCAGTAAAGTTAAAACACTAGACACCACCTGCCAGCTGATTCACTTGACACTACATCACGAGTTTGTGGGATATTTCACTACACTTCACTATGTCACAACTATCTGACATCCAATCAGCACAGAAATCCCTAGAAGAATGCTTCACAAGACGTATGGGTGAACTGGCAGCGCAGATACAAAGCAGCATGCCAGCAAAGGACACTGTTGCCAAGGTGGCCGAGGAGTTCCGGGCCTTCAGGGAGCTCATCTTTAACATGCTCGGCTTGCTTAGAACACAAATCATTGAGTGTGCTAAGATGTGTGACAATATCGAAACCAGGCAGCGCCGGAAGGCTCTTATCTTTTCTGGAATCGTTGAAGTGGACAAGGAGGACTGCACTGAGACCATTGTGGATATTATCAACACTAAACTCGCAATAAAAAGCGTGACAGCTGCAGCAATTAAGTCAGCGCACAGGCTTGGCAATCCCACCAAGGACCGTCAACGACCCATACTTGTTCGGTTCTGCGATCTGGGCCATCGGGCAGCAGTCTGGAGAGCGAAGACCACGTTGAAAGGCACCTCAATATCCGTCAAGGAGTTTTTGACGAAGGCTCGGCAGGCGACGTTCAGCAAGGCTCGTGTCCACTTCGGAATGCGGTCATGCTGGACGCAGGATGGGGTCATTGTAATCAAAGCTCCCGATAACAGTCGGATCAAGGTAACATCCATGGACGAACTGAACCCACTTCTAGTGAAGTATCCAAAGGCATCAGGGGGCAGCTTATCTGCGGCGAAGCCTGGCACCACAACTACCGTAGCTGCGACAAAAGGCGTATCACGTAGGAATTAATTTAATCCCTATCATTTGTTTCGTTGCTAAACAATACTAAACGGCTCGATTCAACATTACGCTAGCACACCGAATTGTGATGAGACTGTTTACAAACGCTTAGTTTAGTTTATTACTGTGCTTGTTGACGTCGTGCATAAAAACCTAGTTTGTATTTATAATTTATTGTTTAGCCACATGTAATTGTAGATTCTTATTTCACTCAATCTAATTATTTCCGTATCAATTGTCAACCTGTCAATTTGACATTTGTGACATATTTGACATAATGCGTTTCGTTCCGTCGTAATTTCGTAAAACATATTTTAGGTAGGTATGTCTGATTTCTTGCGGATCTGGCTGTTTAAAAATTAGATTAATTAGTTTAATATTATGCCTAGTGATGTAGTAGATTTCTTTTTTTTTTTTCCTCTCTCTATCGATAGTGTGTTTGCTGGCGGGTGGTGCAGAGATGGTAAGCATTACTTTAGTAAATTTTAGGTACTTAATAGTTTAAATTGTAGTACATTTTATTTACCTTGTTATAATACATATTTTATTATATTAATATTTATATAGTTTATTTATATAATATTTATTTATGAATTCCGATGAAGATGATTTGTCCTTCTGTTCTGCCAATTCAGATGATGACAGCTACTGTTCAGTGCCTGATAGAACACTTGGTGACTTTGTGCGTGACACGTTTAATTTGAAATCTACTCAGTTGCTAAACGTATGCCATTTAAATGCTCAAAGCGTGCCAAGCCACTATAGTGACTTGTTAGAAGCGTTTAGTAATAATGACAACGTTCACGCCGTCCTGATCTCTGAGACTTGGTTTAAACCAAATTTGCTCTCCACCACATATCCTTTACCCGGTTTTATTCTTATCCGGCATGACCGGATTGACAGGAGAGGTGGTGGTGTTGCAATTTACCTCCGTAGTCGCTTTCCTTTAAAAATTCTTGCAACTTCTTCTTCTACTACTTCGGCTTCAGCAGAATATCTCTTTTTAGAGGTTATTGTGAACGGAGTTAAAACTGTCTTGGGAGTTGTCTATTGTCCCCCAGCTGTTGACTACTTCTCCAGTTTCGAAGAGATTCTGGAATCTTTAGGGTCGGAATATGCACATCACTTAATAATGGGTGACCTTAATACTGATCTCCTTACTCCTCACTCCCCTCGAGCCCGTAAACTGCTTCATATTATTGAGTCAGCCTGTCTTCATAATTTACCACTACAAGCAACTCATCACAATAATAATGGAGAGGATACGTGGCTTGATTTAATCCTTTCATCTAACCCTTCCCTCATATCCTTAAATGGCCAATACCCCGCTCCTGGTTTTTCCCGTCATGACCTCATATTCCTCTCCTACAACCTTAAACCACCCAAACCCCAACCCAAAGTTTTGCACATGCGTAACTTTGCTCGGATCGACGAAAATAAATTATTACAGGATGCATCTGCCATTACTTGGGAACCTCTGCTGGCGGCTTGTTCTGTAGATGACAAACTTGATATTTTTAACAATGTACTGATCAACCTGTACGACAAACATGCCCCAGTCAGAAAGGTTAAATTGAAACGTCCTCCAGCCCCATGGATGACCAGGGGAGTCAAAATGGCTATGAGACGCAGGGACCGAGCATTTCGTAAATTTAAGAAAGAACGGACTGACGACAATTGGGCAACTTTCAAGACTGCAAGAAATCGGTGCAACCAGATGGTACGGAATGCCAAACGCCGCCATATTCTCGAAAATATTTCACTCAGTTCCCCTGCTGCTACCAGAAGATTCCTCGGAACTCTTGGTATTGGCAAATTCAGCAAACAGCAAAGTTTCGATCTACCGAACAATATCGGTTTAACTGATATAAATCGTCATTTCGCCACCACTCCGACCTTAAATTGTTTAATCCGATGTCAGACGGTCGAATATATAAGACATTTGCCCCGTATTACAGTTGATCCATTTAGATTTTCTCCGGTTGCGCCAGGTGAGATCAAAAAAATTATCCTATCCCTCAAAACCAAGGCTGTAAGATGTGACAACATTAGTCGCCGAATGTTGATACTTATTTTAGACCAGCTCCTACCCGCAATATCCCACATAATCAACTTCTCCTTTGATACCGGTATATTTCCATCCTTATGGCGTAAAGCCTATATCCGACCTTTACCCAAGATCCCAAATCCGTCATTACCCAACCGCTTCCGTCCTATATCCATCCTTCCTTTCCTTTCTTAAGTGTTGGAGGCCTGTGTCCATAAGCAACTGTCCCGCTTTGTTTATGTCAACGACTTATTAAGTCCTCTCCAGTCGGGTTTTAGACCGGGACACAGCACTACCTCCGCACTCCTAAAAGTGACTGACGATGTTAGGGCGGGCGTTGAGGATGCCAAGGTCACTGTGTTGGTCTTGGTTGATTTTTCGAACGCCTTTAACACCGTTAGTCATGATATCCTTCTATCCATTCTCTCCCATTTTATGATCTCATCTGATGCACTGGATTGGTTTTCCTCTTATCTTCGAGAGCGTCAGCAGGCGGTCCGCATTGATGAATCCTGTTCATCTTGGTGTGTTCTCGACTCTGGCGTTCCACAGGGCGGTATTTTATCTCCTCTTCTGTTCGCTCTGTTCATCAACCTCATAACCCATGACCTTCGGTGTACCTACCATCTGTACGCCGATGACTTGCAGTTGTATGCTCAGGCCAGGGTCGAAAATCTGTCTGATGCTATTGACGCGGTGAATATTGACTTAGCAGCTATTAAACATTGGTCCGATAGGTTTGGCTTACATGTAAACCCTTCAAAGTGTCAGGCAATCATAATGGGAGGCAGCCGCATGATGTGTCGTGTAAATGTGGCATCTCTTCCACCAATTGTTTTTGATGGAACCACTGTCGAAGTTAGATCTAATGTAAAAAATTTTGGTTTACATATTGATGACACACTTACTTGGCGAACTCAGATTACGAACGTGAGCAAGCGAGTTACCGGGACCCTGCGATCTCTCTATCGGCTTAAACATTTTCTTCCCGTGAAGACAAAGATAACGTTAGTGCAAACTTTACTATTCCCGGTCATCGATTATGGTGATGTTTGTTATTTTGACCTGAATGCAGATCTTCTTGATAAACTTGACCGCCTTCTTAATAACTGCATTCGATTTATTTATAATCTTCGCAAGTATGACCATGTGTCTGCTTTTCGTTCTGAACTACGCTGGTTCCCCATTCGTCAACGCCGGAGTTTGCGCGCTCTCACAACGCTCTTCTCTATTCTTCATTCTTCATCTCCCCCTGCATACCTTCAATCTAATTTTCAATATTTAAGCTCCAATCACGCAAAAGATCTCCGCTCCCCTAATAACCAACTACTTTTATGCCCATCACACACTTCGGGACTTGTACACTCTTCTTTCACAGTCCAATCAGTCCTACTCTGGAATGCCCTTCCTCTGGAGATCAGGACGGCTACTAACCGCTGGACGTTTAAATCAAAGGTGCGAGAACATATTCGTAAGGGACTACTGGCACAATCATCCTAATCATTATTTACATATTTTATTATATATACATATATATTTATAATTTACATTTATATATGCTTAGGTATATATGTGTATTTATTTATTTTATCTATTTATGTATATACATTGATTATATAGTATGTATATAATGTTATATCTATGAACTTATTCATGATATTTATAATAAAATTATCACTCTTTTCAAGTCTTCAAATAAAGCAAAACTGTTTTGTACGCCTACCATACTTATCTCTGCATCACCCTATGGTTGACTGGAAGAGAATGCTTTTAGCATTAAGTCCGCCAATGTACCAATATATTGTACATGAAGTTTTAAAATAAAAAATAAATAAATAAGCCCACGAAAGCCTAATTAAGTTGCTTCATTATTATTTCATAATTATAATTTGCTAGTAAATTATTTTAATAGCCTCTAATACCTAGTCATAATAAGGCTTGCTTTGTACCTGTTATCGTTTTAAAGTCGTAAGTTTATATCAGGTTATTATTAGCCTACTTAAAGGTTTATGTATATTTCGCAGCCAATGAATTAAATCTTTTATGTAGTTAGAGACTTAAAGCAAATACTTTGTTTAATAAAATTACACTTTTCAATATAATCAGTTTGCTCAGGCTTTGTTAAGTTTTAAAACAAAGGCTTATGATTATATAACAAGCGAGTTCAAACTAATTTAATTAAAAAGCCCCGTATTTATACCTCATTTAATAATGCTCTCAAAATGCTTCTTTTTCAGAATAGGATTATTTACTAGTAGACATATAATGTGCCTTTCATACCCTACCACTTTCTTTTACCACAACATCATCATCATCATATCAGCCGAAAGACGTTTACTTCTGGACAAAGGCCTCCCCCAAGGCTCTCCACACGCTGCCCGCAATCCCAAGAGGATCGTTGGTTCACCGTGATAGATGGATACCTCTGCTATGACGTCCGGTGTGCACACTTTCACGTAACGTATAAAAACTGCAGTCTACACAAGATACTCATGCATGCGCCAAAAGTATGTATGAAACGATAGCTTGCACTTGCGAATGTGTACTAACATGAAATTAGCGAGCACAGGCATGCGACGCGTAATACTAACAGTCCCTAACTGCATTTCAAACAACAACTCTAGACACCTAGCAAATAAAAAAATTAAGGATTAAACCAACCATTTAACGTAGTAGAAGTTATAGGCTTCCACTTCCGTCCTCAGAAGCGAATATTCTCCGTCAATTGCTTACCGCAATAAAGTACAAATAGAAAATGTAAAGCACACCTTTTTCCATCCTATAATGTTATTTTCTACGCAGGCTGTTTGTTAAAACACCGTAATACGTTGTTAGTATCGTGACAGTTCTAATTTTAATGTAAACACACACGTTAATTTAATTGGACAGAAGGCTGAAAGAAATGTACATATTTTCAGACTCCGTTATTAAGAAACACAATAAAAAGGCAGTTTCCTATTCACTCAAAAAGCAGTTCTTTGAAAATTTCGGTAATCACATTAGCGTGAAGGGAATGTATTTCAACGTTACATTAATATAAGTATTTTTGCTTACTTTCAAAGAAAACATGATTTAATATTCTATGATTTAATATTCCTAGATTTATTTTTCCCTTCTTTCAAATGCAGTCGTTTTTGGCGGTTGGTTCTTACTTATCTTATAAATAACAATATGAGCCCTGTTAACGACGTGTTCCATGTGTACGTGGAAGTAACTTCGAGCGTCATACGAATGAGAGTTGCATGAACATGTAGATTTTTGTAAGTATGGCATACTATAGACTGCTTGACATTAACATCATGCTATATATTTCTGCATGGCAGTCTGTTGGTATCGCCACTATAACGGTGTAAACTATATTAGAAACCGCTGTACCCTACTACAAATTGTAATTATCACAATAATCAATATTCTAAGGCCACGGGCCACATGAAAGAAAATGAACTATCGGAGTTGAAGAAGCTTCCCGTCCTAGGATTAGACAGTTTTACGAAGTCAAAAATGTTAACTAGCAACGAAACTTTTAACTACCTATCTAGTTAGTACCTGCTAGATTTTGTGTCATATTTCAGTTGTTTTACACGGGCTTGAGGCAAAGCCGAACGTAAGAGTCACTAAGACTT
The DNA here is from genome assembly GCA_944739405.2 of Euclidia mi. Classification (NCBI taxonomy): domain Eukaryota; kingdom Metazoa; phylum Arthropoda; class Insecta; order Lepidoptera; family Erebidae; genus Euclidia; species Euclidia mi. The sequence continues at coordinate 30,766,611 of OX123188.2, read as the reverse complement.
CTATCAATTAATATTTCAAGTACTAATTATTATTAATTATTAGTTCCGAGTTTAGACTAGGATATTTTTTATTATTCTTAACTAAAATCAATAAAAATCGATGGCTTAATCTTCGAGAATTGTAACAAACAAATAGATTATCTTTTGTTGTGCAAATAGAACTTGAAGGAGTTGAAACATGGATCCAAAAATACTACTACGGCTTTTAAGTCTTTTTTATATTTCATTCTCTGATATTTATAAAGTAACTTTCCATCCGCATGTAAAACCGCGAGTGCCAGTGAAAGCAAGTGTTACAATGATAAAATATGATCGATTTCCAAGTAAATATGTGAATGGTTATGTTCATCTTATACTTATTGCAGTACTGAACTAAACTTTAGTATACTCTCGGGTACGGCTAAGAATATTCTGCTAAAATAAACCTAAATTCTCACTGGAAGTGTAGTTAGTTAAAGGAAATTAATACGTACGCTGGCCAAATCCCGACTAGAGGCTACTCTGTAGCAGACCCATGGTAAAATTATTGATATGATACATATTCACAAAATTTCGACAATTTACAATAGATTAGGTACACAACTTTATATCATTTTTGTTGCATGGAATGTTTTTTATGGATCTAGCTGCATTTTCTACCCTGATTCCAAATCTGTACTCAGATTTTTGCTAGCAACTCTACTTTTTAAGATACGAAGGGTTTATTTTTGAAAGAAAATCATGGATTCCCGGCATATAACAATTTATTTAACTGTGTAATTAGAACAAAACTTTCTTTTATGTGACTTTCTTGAATGAGTTGGACTATTCTGGATAATCCAACAGTAGTCAGCCATCATTCTTTCACTCCAATAGCCCTGGTAGCGCTCCTCCATAGTGCGAATATCCTGAAAAAAGCGTTCTCTCTGCTCCTCGCTTAAATGTTCAAGATTTTCAGTAAATCGATCGAAATAGCCGTGAAGGAAATGCATCTTAATGCTCATGTTGCATCCAAGTTGCTGAAAGTGTAATAGTAACTGCTTGACGTGGTCAGGAGAGTCGACAGACTTCTTATTTCTTAAAAAGATTTTTACGAGCCAAACAACCTCATAACCGGCATTTTTTTCAGGGGTTGTCATACTTTCAGTAAAATATACATTGTTTATTAATTTTCTGATTTATGGTCCATAAAAATTCCAGCTTTTAACTTATTAGCACGTAATTTTGGGAACGATCTTTGCAGCTTGTGTCACTTTCCTCCATTCGTTGAACAATTTTGTGCGGACGTACCTGAGATGTACTTGGTTGGGGTTCTAATGTATCAGTTGAACGCAGGACAGGTCTTAGTACCTGACCGCACAGTAGGATAAACCCATTTGGAATGATTTTGGCGGTTAATTCCTGTTATGTTTACAACGCAGAAATAACAGTCGTCGTGGTGGTTCGACGGTTCACGTCTAAACATAGGACTAATGATGTTTAAGGGATCGGCATCCATAAAACGTCATACAAACCCCGTCTAAATATAGCAAAACTACATAATATAATAATGACTTGTTTAGTACAGGCACTCTATCACGAAAACAGATAGCTTATCGTTTTTCTTGTAGTGTTTTATAAATCTTTCATACTGCTAGAATATCAACTTTTAGGATATCATACATACATACATAGACTCACGCCTGTTTCCCGGAGGGGTAGGCAGAGACTACGGAACGCCATTTGCAACGATCCTGACATACCTCTCTTGCTTTATTCACTCCCATCAAGTTTCTCATGCATGCTCTTCTGTTTAGGGTACTTCTGACCTGTCCTTTTTTTTAGGATGTCTCCAATCTGGTCAGAGAACGTCCGCCTAGTTCTTCCCCTTCGTCCTGTCCCATTCACACTTGCCTTATATATCTTCTTTGTCAGTCTTTCGTCATCCATCCTCTCCATGTGCCCAAACCATCTTAACATGCCTTTCTCGATGCTTGTCACTACATCTTCTTTTACCCCACACCACTCTCGTATCACACAATTCTTTACTCTTTCGGTCAAAGACACACCACACATACTTCTCAGTGCTCTCATTTCTACAGCATTTATTCTACTTTCGAGTCTCTTCTGCCATACCCAACTTTCACTACCATACATAAGGTATGGCACTAACACCCCTCTATGCACAGCCAAACGCGCCGTTTTGGACACGTTTTGACTGTTCATAAACGCCTTCAGAGCTCCATTCACACTATTACTTGCATTAACTCTTCTTTCAATATATTTTTCATTCTTACCATCTCTTGTAAACAACGTACCTAAGTAAACAAACTCATTCACTTGTTCCACTCGCTGTCCATCGATCAAAACATTACAAGCCGTAACGCATTCCTCCTTTTCAAAAACCATAACTTTCGTTTTACTTACATTCACTTTCATTCCTTTCCTCTCTAATGCACCATGCATGATTGTTACCATCTCCTGCAACTCCTCCGCTGAAGATGCAAGTATTACCTGATCATCAGCATAAAGAAGGCATTTGACGAGTAACCCATTCATCCTTAATCCGCAGTCAGTATGTTTTAAATCTTTCAAACAACTGTCCGTGAAGAGGTTAAACAGCCACGGCGACGCTACACATCCCTGTCTAACACCTTTCTCGATGGTAAACCAGTCAGTGTATGCCCCGTTTATCCTCACACAAGCTCTAGAATCCTCATAAAGGGATTTCAGAGCTCGAAAGGATATCATACAGCATTTATATACCGCACAGCTTCAAAAATTTCTGGACATATTATTACTAATACTAAACTTAAACATAGTTAACCAGTTTAACAAAATAGTCTTATTCCTTTTATATACATACGTAGGTAAATATGTAGTCTTTAATATTCTATACACCTTAACACGGTACCAACCTACACTCACCAATAATTTTGATTACATACAATCTTATTGGCTCCTAAATTGTACAACAAGTTGCAAACACAAGGGCTAACACGAATTAGCTAAGTGGACTATATCTACTCGAGGAATATGAATCAACGCAATAATATGTCAAGACACGGCTTAGCTCTCGATTATTAGCATATTAATGTGTTGCTTTAAGCGTCGTCATCACACTTGAGTCATTGGCTTCACGATATGCTCACCAACCGAAATATTCACTTCCCCAATCATACTGCGAAGTGCGGTTCAATTTTATATGAACAAACTAGCTTTTGCCCGCCGCTTCGCGCGCGTTAAATTCGGATTAACACAAATCTACTTTTAGTCTCAATTTGTGTGAAGGCACTCCTGATTATTCTAAAGATTTCAGATACTCTATAGGGTACAAACATATAAATCTATGGGTACAAAGTAACTCGGTCAGTATACATGTAATTATCTACCGAAAGGTACATAATAACATCACCTTCAAATGTCAAAGCCATGTTCTAATACATGTCCATATATGTATATGTATAAACATTTACGCATTTATAATATCAGTAGAGCAAATCGTTTCAGCCGTTTAAGGGCATTATATAATTTATTAGTTTATTTAAACGAACAATTTTATTACCGTACACAATACGGCATTATGTATGATGTGAAAGTACTAACAGATATGCGATAGCACATGCGCAGCACTCAATTATTAGCGCATGCGTTCTTACTTCCCAGAGGTAAATTTGTGCCGTACAAACTTCTACCCTGCTTACAATACCTGCCAGTTTAATTTTTGCAACTTATAGTAGCCTATGTCCGTCTCCATGGTCCAATATATCTCTATATTAAATTTCGACAAAATCGGTTCAGCCGTTTTAGCGTGAAAACGGAACATACATACCAATTTATAATATTAGTAGGGAAGTAGGGATAGCAGGGATATCATTAGAGACTTTCTTTATACACAACATTATCTAACTGTTTTACCACCTTCATATAGAACATGTAAATAATTTTACCGCTTACTCGTGAACATGCCACATATAACTGACCATGTAAAAAACAACGTGTTCGGGGGACGATTCCAGCTGTTTCAAGTCTGTCCCTGCGATTTATTTAGAAAATACACACAGGGCTACGAATATCCAGCCCTGCTGAAAGTAAGATAGCCCCGTTGAGTAATTCAAGAGTTATCTGAATTCAGGCCTCAGTCTCCTACCCACGGATTCCCACGTACTTGAGGTGTGGGAATTTGGGAATAATGAGACTCCTGTATAAGTACAGAACATGAACGAACGAAAGAAATCAAAGAAACACATCCACATTAATTATTCAGAAGAAACGACTAAGACACTAATCCGATGAAAACGAAAGAAAATTAACCGAGAACCTCATCAATCCACGGAGAATCTTAACACCGCCATTAAGAAAACGCCATCTATGTTTACATATACAAACCGACCGAGATAGAAAATAATATGGACTAATCGACAATTTATTGAAAAAAGGATCTATAGTCATTGTTTTTATCATTTAAAATAAAATGAAATGATTATGTAACTATTATATAAACATAATAATTTGAAATAAATGAGATTGACCGTTTAAATTGTAATAAATTTTGACACAGAGACTTCTTGTTTATAAAAGTGCAGAATATTATACTCTATTATTTTTTTAATAACAGAAAGATACCGGACACATAATGATTGTCTTTTTGCAAGAAACATTTATTTTGCTAGAAAATTATTTGAAAATAGTGTCATCTATCGGTCGGAAGGATAACTATAAATATGCTCGGTTCCAGTAATTTATTTATCGAAAATACGTAAAAATATACTGACGAAATTAAGAATCGCCTCCTTTTTTAAAGTCGGGTAAATAGCCATAAAACACTTTGAAGGTATTTAGACTAACTATACTTTTACTAACAAACTTATAAGGGTGCGTCCACATCTGGTGAATGTGCCGCAAATGTGCAGCACGCGAGCCGATTGCTAGCTGCCCGCAAGCTGCGCGCGTGCAGTCACTGCAATGGTTTGGTTTCGATTGGACCGATTCGATTCGATTTTATTAGGTTTTCGGATTCACGACACAACTGAGCGGGTAAGTTATGAATTATTTAATACGGCGGTACGGCGCGTAGGTCGCGCGCGAATTGCGCGCGGGCGGCGCAGTAGCGGCGCACGAACAAAAATGCACGCGCGCAGCTCGCGGGCAGGTCGCAAACGGCTCGCGAGCTGCACATTCGCGGCACATTCGCCAGATGTGGACGCACCCTAATGATCATAGATGGCACCACATATATAACCAGTTTTGGATGATCCCTGTTTTGTTTGGGACTACGTACAAAGGAGAGGTCAAGCTGTACACCGAAAACCACTCAACCGATTGTGATGTCACATATACTATTTTATAGGTTTGAGTATCCTTTGTACATAAGTGTAAGTTTTATTGAAATTAATTTCACCATTATAGAGATCTTTAGCAACATAGGGAAAGACGTCGGACAGACAGACAGACATAAATTCAAAAAATTATCAAGTATTGCTTTTTAGCATTTTCCTAGATTTTTAGCTAATTTTCGTCAAAATATCTTAAATGTACAGACTTTTTCACCTCTATAGTTTTATTATAGCATAGATGAGTTTTGTTGCTCATATTTGTTCGAAGTTTCGCCGAACTTTGGGCCTCTGATTTCAATATTGCTAGTCTCATGGGTAAGCTTCGCCGGTATTGCGTGGTTTTCAAAGGGCCAGAGGAAGGCCCTTCATTTTAGATGACTTGCTGCTACTGTGTCCTGGGAGAAAACCTAAACAGAACAATTTATGCTTTGTGCATAAGGTGAAGTTTTGTTATGTAGTGGTAAAGATAGAGACTGGGCCGTCTTAGGCCATACTAGGCCTCATAGGAACACGATTATAGCTGGCTTTTCAACGTTTAAGTACAAAAAAGTGAGTGATAGGAACAGTTTTCTACTATGATCCTATTTTTCATAAAGTTTGCTGGCAGAAATCAAATATTAACTTAATAAATTTTGAATAGCATGTTAATATTTCTGGCCTTTAGGTTGTCCCGTTGGAATAGGCCGCCTTGGGCAAGTACATCATGCACCCCCATATGATAAGGGCAGTATTGGAAGCAGGTTCGTTATCCTAGTGGTGAGAGGGCCAGACCGACAGATCACCAGGTATTTAAGGGGTGTAAAACTCCTCCACCCAAAGTAAAAGAAAGAAACGAACTTTCAATCTCTATTTATTCTCTTAGGCATATAAAACCGACTGTTCAAAATTCGTGTTTCAGCAGTTTAGACCCTGTGATGATATGTTAGTCAGAATTAGTGATTATATAATATTATAACGGACAAAATGCATGCCCATAACCCAGTGCCTTGCCTTAGACTTCGTTGCTACTTACTCTCAGTGAATCTATCTGTATGAGTCAGAGTATTTAATGCAGTAGAGTTAAAACGATCATCCGCTGACATTCCATGCGGTAATAGATTATATTACTGATTCTATTTTATAACGTACTAAATATAATTTTTGCCGTGTGGTTGACGGCATAGAATACAAGTGTCACCACCCCCTATCTTCCCGTGGGTGTCGTAAGAGGCGACTAAGGGATAACACGATGCAAATACCATCTTTGCGCAGAGACGGAAAACTCGACATCAAACCCTATGCGACTGCCTCGTTGGTCTCGCGACATAAATGTGCGCGTGGGATCGGGAGGTCCCGGGTTCGATTCCTGGGTTGGGCAGTGTTATTGGGTTTTTCTGTCACGAAATTCTCAGTAGCAGTACCGAGTCTAGAAATGTGCCCGGTATGGCAATAGGCTCGCCCCTTATTACGTGGGACTAAAGTATATCTGGCGAAAAGTGGGTGTAGAAATACACCTCTGCCTACCCCTTCGGGGATAAAAGGCGTGACGATATGTATGTATGTATGTATGTATGTAAATATAATGTATTGAACGAACGTTAAACATCACCTAACCTGTGTATATGCACATAGGTGTAGGTAATGACATAGAGCGGTAATCGAAGTAATCATGGAGGTAATTTTATGATGTCTTATTTTATCGCTTTCAAATTTATGCACGCTCATAAACCGAAGTAACACTTAAGACTGAGTTACACGTAGATAAGTTCTAGAAGTAAATTTGGTGCTATCTCTGTTATTATAAATGAGCAAATTGAGATAGCACGATGAAGTAAACCATGGCCTTGAAGATTATATTCTTCATTTTAAGATAACATACTCTAGCTCCACTTATGTTGTGAGTAGTTTGATTAAATATAAATGTCGGTTTTTTTCTGATTTAGTTAATCAACATGACCATTAACAAACCAAGTTCATTTTATTTTCTCAAAAAATGCATGCTCTTTGTGATGATACACCACGGTTTTGGCACGGTAATAATATCTAACAGTATTCTAACTCCATACAAACGCTCGAAACCCGAGTTATACCTACGCGCCTCGAGCGCAGTACACATTAGACTGTGCCTATAGTACACAACAGCCGCGACCGTGCTGCAGTTGCAAACGGACGGACGATTTTTGTAGCAGTGTTCTTATAATTATGGCGACAAGTTGTGATAATGTTTTTATGTTACAAATGACGAAGATGTGTTATAGTACTAGTTCTAATACTTTATCACATTTTAAAATTATAACCACACTTTTCATACCTTGGTACTGATTTACAACTTAATTATAAAACAATACGTATAACAGTGCGTATAACAAAGTAATTTTCATTAAAACAAAATGTAAGTCAACCTACACCACGTACTAGGACATAGCGACCGGCTTATTGCATTTGGTGTGAATTTAATAAGAAGTTTTGTTCAAAATGTACCTTCTACGTTGCAATTACAATTTAATTAGCTTAATCTATTATTATGTTGATATTTTTTAAATCATATTGGTATGATTGTAGTAATAATGTATAATAGAGAACACTTTTATCTGCATTATGGACAATGTATTATTTCATTGAAGTCTATGATTAGTAGTACCTTCAGGTTATTTTCAAAATGGAAGCCGATATGAATCTGCTTAGTGTAACTGGCTAGTCTACTAAGTGTAACCAATAGGTCATTTCTTAGGGTACGTACTTACCTATATGATTGTTATTTGTTTGAATAAAAAATATAAGTAATATGAACAATCACAATACCAGAAAATTTTCGAATAGGTAGATGTAATTAAAATACTTGAGGCGAGCAGCCCTATCGCTCGTTTGCGTACGGCACGTCTGTAGGCATATAACTCGGGGAGACAGCCGAGTTACAATTCTGTTAGATTATATTACAGTGTTTTTGGTATGATATAAATAAAATTTTGCTCGGAATTCAACTCCCGTGAAGAACGTGTGAGGAACTATAAAAATTAAAACAACTGACGCCGAAACACTCGAAATCCTGTGTTTTTAAATTATTCTATAGGTGAGTTAGACGTCAACTCCTTTAAAACGGCTGGACCAGTTCGGATTAAATTGTCTATTATACACATTGTCCAACCTACCTTTTTAATTTTTGATGCTCTTATGATACATGACATATAAAACAAATTTACACTCTCTAATCCTACAAAGATTAATTTACTTTATATTTTATCAGCCTTAGTATAGATATGAAGGGAACTAGACAATATCATTGCCTATCTCGCGGGTAGCTGTCTGCGCAAGATGGGGAGTAGTTCGGGGTAAAGTTTAGTCTTTTACTATCAATCAACATGTCCGGCCGCGCGAGAATGGACTCTGAAACAAAGTACGATTTTCCTGTTATTACATTTTCTTGACTGACCGCTACAACTTGAAGTTTCTACATAATGTAGAACAAGTTCTACTTGTACATGTTTATATATTATTGAGATTCTTCGTATCCTTTTAGTGATGTTACGTAATGCTTGCTTGTATAAAATGTGGGTTTTATTCATGAGATCTTATTAAATAATAATCACAAGAATGCCGCCATAGAATCGGATATTAATATAACCATTATAAGTATTATAATAACATAGACTACTCAATTTTATACTTGGATACAAACAGTAATATTAAATTTTAGATATAGATTAGGACTGATTTGTCCTACGTTCCATTCAATATTATTCCTACTTTTAATCAAAGAATTTATTTATAAATATATAAAACAAACAATTTAAATGCACATTTTACACCTAAATAAAAAAAAATGTCCTCATGTTAACACAACACAACTGTAGTATAGTTTTCATTCGTTAAAAATTTATAAAATTAATCAAAAAAATTAACATCGTTCATGATTCAATCCGGCATTCAGTGAATTGAAATAAAATAAACAAACTTTGCTTTTGGAAATCCGCACGAAATCTTCTTTTAATCATATAGGCGGTTATCAATGAGACAAAATGAACAGTTCTGGAGCCATTCCATGAATTAATTCAGGACTTATCATTTTAAATTAAACTCTTTCCTTTGATACCTTTTTAGACAGAAAAATGTTATTAATTTGAGCCAGAACGCGCAGTAACTTGTTTGGCAAACATCCTGCGGGTTCATAATTAGGACTGTTTCTTATTAGCTTTAAATGAATGTGTGAGTGAATTAACGTCACGTGGGATTAGGGGCAAATGTAGCTACTTGTGATAAATCTTATTCGACCCAGTGATGCTGTTCTTCGATTGTAGATGTGATCGGTTTTCATACATACATACATATGCTCACGCCTTTTTCCCGTCGGGGTAGGCAGAGACAACAGAACGCCACTTGCTTCTATCCTAACAAACCTCACGCGCTTCCTCTACATTCATTATTCTTTTCATACATGCTCGCCGGTTACGGGTGCTTCGGACTTTTCCGTCTTTCAAGACGTCCCCAATTTGGTCGACGAACGTTTTACGAGGTCTGCCGCAACCGGCTTGCCCACACACCTCTGCCATATATATTTGATTCGTCAATCTTTCTTCACTCATTCACTCCACGTATCCAAACTATTTCAGCATTCCTTTCTCAATCCTTGTCACGACATCTTCTTTCAGACCACATCGCTTCCGTATGTAGTGAGATTTAAATCTAAAATTTCTCGATTACTTTCTATTACAAAAGCATAATGGTGTAGTAACGAATGATTTACCCAAACAAAGATAATAATATACCCACGATTTTGACCCAAAGACCACTTTGGTTTGTGGCTTAGACCAGTATCAATATTACCCTATATTGTACTTTTGGTCAGTATATATATTTAACTCATCATAACGACTTTCAAAGATTTTTCATAACAGCCTCTGTAGGTTTTTTGTATATATTTTGCCCAGCTCACGCATTAATTTTGTTATTGCATTTACTTGATACAAACGAGAATGTACTTTCAATATACCTATTTATATATTATTGTGCCATGTTTCATTTACTTCTCAGTAACAATAATGCAAAAAACCTTACTAAGCTACCAATATGCTGCCAATACGGAAAGATAGTAAGTATTCACTCGTTGAAGTCGTAAAACTTGAGTGCGCATAAATTTTGATCTCAGTCTGCCAGTGTTTGCACGTAGATAAAATGATTTAGTAGTCTTGAGAGCTCAGTGAATAGTTTTTGATGAGCTGCTCGTCAACCGCAGCTGTAATAGAGTTAGACCTCTACTTTCTTTACTGGGTCTGGCTTTAGTTATGCTTGGTTCGACAGATGCTCTTTTGTCTTCAAGGTTGAAACACGGATGACGGATTCATTCTCCATCTCTTACGTTAGATAGAGGGAATGTATGTTATTCTCCTCTACAGCCGTACCCATTTAAACCACCGCGGCATCCGTAGACGTCCTGACGTCGGGAGTAGCAGTGACCACACGGGTATTTAAAAATAAGTGTATGTTACCTATCTGGCTGCCATAGATCGTTCACTGCTTAGGTTGACAGTACAAATCACGAAATATTTGCTTTTATTAATGTTTTGTAAAAATAGATTCACACGTTGAAAAGTTCAGCAGAAACTATTTTTTTAGGTTTAAGCCTTTAAGTGAACCTAGTCATCAATGTGTGTTTGATTGGATGGAACATACAGGGCAGAAAAAATATAGGTATATCACACCATTTGTTTTCAGAGTAATAAGTATTTTTGTCAATTCAACAACACAGAACATATTTATAAGGTAAAGGCTCCTTATACCGAGGTATTTCGTGACATTTGGAAGCAAGCAGGAAAAATAAGCATTTGTAAATATTTTAGCCTATGTAAAAATATTATTTCAGCTAAAATGGACATTAAATTTTGTATAACTTCTATTATTATGTGACCTTTCAAAAGATTTATTCATGAAGAAAAATAGTTTTATAGCAAAGTCGAGTTTCCCTAATTCCAAGGTATTTTCAGGCTTGAAACCTAATACCGCGGTAGTCGGTTCCTAATTCCGAGGTAGAATAAAAAGGAGTTAATTGGTTCCGTACAGCAATTTTATAAGTTAAATAATAATAGTAAAATAGTAGTGCTATTTCTTGAAAATATGCTCCTACTCTAGTCACAAAGGAGTTTATAAATAAAATAATAAATGTTTTAAAAACTTTTTTAAATTTCAAGAAGATAGTTTACTTATTCTAAATTATTAATAACACACATATTCGTTCATATTAAATTTGAATATATCTTAGTAGGTAGGTATCAAGAAAATCCAAAATGCGGCTAAGCGCAAACGCTAAATTGTAACGGGGCGGCCGGCGCGTGTATAAAGGATTCCGATATGACGCGAAAGTTTTGGTTTAAGGAACTCTAAAATACTATTTGTCGTTGCCATACCTCGGTATAAGGCCCTATGGAGATCCTTATACGGAGGCATACCCTTGGTATTAAGAGCTCATAGAGCCTAACACCGAGATATACAAAAATCCTACCTCGGAATTAGGAGAAATTCCTGTAATTTGTAATCCTTATTCCAACCCATAAAAATTCGGCCGAATAAATAACTTACTCAATTCTTACTGGTACCAACATTTCTGTGATCGAAAAGTGTTAATATCAATCAAAATCTGTACAAAATAATTACGTTTTATGAGACTAAATAGCTACTTCTTCTTTAGGTCTTTCAAAGAAAATTTTTTTTTTGGATCATGTTTGACAACATTTAATAAGATTTCTATCCAATAAAACATACCACGGAATTAGGATTTTACTTCGAAAGAATATTAATAATTTGAAATTAAAAAACGCCTCATTAAAAAAATATTGTATTAAAAGTAATAAGCAAGTGAATACGATGTAGTGTTTCTCCTATTACCGATGGTACCTCCGTATTAGGAACTACGCTTAAAAACGTACCCTAACTCCGTGGTATTTTGTTATATATTTTTAGATACTAAATCAATTTAAAACATAAATTATCTTGATAATTATGGCAAGTAAAATAACACAGAATACTGACAAATTGCTTACCTTCAACACCTTATGTTAAAATCACAACAAAAACTTACGTTAAAAAAATGAGCTCACTTACCTAACAGGATCCGTGTTTGTATGAAAAAACCACTCGCGTCGACACCGTGGCAGAGACTGATTGATTTTAGCTAGTTGCTCCGGGGTTACACTCACGAACTTCACGTATGTGAGCAAGTTTGAAACATGGAATGAGTGAATCCTGTTTTTAAGTAGTTACATAATAATATTCAAAAGATAAGAGTGAAAACAAAAATACCTCGGAATTAGGAGCCGTTTTTGACTACCTCGGTATTAGGAGCCTTTACCTTAGTATGGTTGTTTTAATTTATTTCTAAAATTATGATATTTGTGATAAGAACTATTCTGACGACCAGCAGCACCGAAATAGACTATTTTAATGCAGAGAGTACGAGTATATTGTACCTCAATCATTCTTTCAAACAAAAGTATTAAACTTGTACTTCTTAATGCAGTGCCATAGCTGCCTGTTTCTTGCAGCATGGTGAAATTAATTAAAATCTCGAACATAAAATAAGCGACAAAAGTATATTCAAATGAAGTTTTACCTAGTCTCAAAATGATGTAGTAGTTAATAAGAAAATCAATTAACATCGAACAACGAGCAATAACTGATCCGTTATATGGAACGTCTTAAAACAATAGCAGAGTAAAATGCTTATACATATGCATTCGTGCCAACAATCACGGATGTCAATGTTCAGAAAAAAAAAATTGGAAGGAAATCTGAATATTCCTCGGCAATTTAGAAAAAATATGTTAATAAATCCTCAGAGATGGTGACTATTTTCATAAATTGATTGCCCCGAGCCAATATCAAAAGAATTGTAATATTGAATTATCGACTCACGAGACGTTCAGTAATGAGTACAAGTCGCCCACTTTGGATTGAAAAGAATTAAGTGAGGGTTAACGAACTCGCTATATCAAATCAGATTATTTCGAAGCTGTTGTTCGTCTGAGTATGAAAATATAAATCACATCTTCGCAGAGCCATCGATCATTATTGTTAAGGTTTTAAGGCATCAATAGAACCACAGATTGCCAGAGAGAGGGTAGGTATCGGGTACAACACGGTGCGTATCACTAACTTTTCGAAGATACATGCATATAGAGAGAAAAGTTTACTAGGGTCCGTTAAACACAGACAAACGTCCTAGACGCCAAGCTACATGTATCACATCTTTAATAATAAATCTCAAAAATGTTCTGCTACTCAATGCACACTTTTAAGGTTGAGTCTAAGGTAACTTCGTAGAATGTAGTAGTCTATTTTATGCAAATACTCTTTTCATTCGGAGCTGCATTGGATTAAGAAAGAAACTTTATATTTTTAAGAAAGTAAAATTGTACGCGCAAGAAAATTGTCTACTTTATTATTATTCGACTGTAATTTATTCACAAAGATCTAAAATTGAGACAGTAAAAAAACTTTTTACTTCTCCTACAGGCTGGTTCTCACCAAATATATGCACTCATCAATACCGCAAAAGAAAGATATTTTAAAAGACAACACAAAGTCTAGCTCTAGACTCGATTGAATACATACATTATTCTGGTCGTTCACAGTTGAGACCGAACGAAATCATGAAATCGATAAATTGAAGCAAATATGTTTTTTCTAAATATCTACTATTTCTATTTAAACCAGCCTTTCCTTATTCTACTGCCCAATTTCGCTATTGCTTTGATTTGCTTGTGCATGTAATAATGAGGTAGTCACTTCACTTTTTTTTAAATAGCGTTAATCTTAAACATACATATCTCACCTTGTCGGTTGTCTTGTCAAACCAGAGATACAATTAAACATACTCGTATATAGGTACCTTGTAGTATTCCACAAAACCTACTATTAAAAACACAAATCTCGAATCTTAAAAATAAAACCAAAAATAAAACGCGAACCGTAATATCGCTCGGTGTGTGAACACAAAAACACGTACAAGCACATTGACACAAAGACCACAGGTGCCTTTAAACGACTATATTTATCACACAAAGGTAAACAAAACGTTTACATACATACATACATACATAGACTCACGCCTGTTTCCCGGAGGGGTAGGCAGAGACTACGGAACGCCATTTGCAACGATCCTGACATACCTCACTTGCTTCACTCACTCCCATCAAGTTTCTCATGCATGCTCTTCAAAACGTTTACCTGCGACTAAATGAAAACAGGCGCAAGTGCTTGTGCGACCACAAACGCAGGCAACCTAGCATTTTCATTCTCTGCCCACTGGGTCGGAAGGACCGAATAGCTTTCGACCACGTGTTCAAATAGTAAAGGACTTTTCATTTTAACGCGTGTTATGCGAAGTTGGGTATGCTGTTTAAAATAATGTTTGTTTATAGCACAACACACACGTACCTACAATATATTCGTATCATTAGGTATTGCATCGGATTTGTACGAATCTAACGTTGCATTATTTTGACATTATAGATGCAGCTAAGCTTTTAAATTATTTTAACGGTATTATCCCTCAGGCTATATAATAGGTACATAAATTGTATCTTCAATGTTTTAACGTTCCGGGTAGGTAGATCTTAGATTTCATATGTGAAATAAGAATAAGATGCCGCAGTTCGTTTTTTACGGTAAAATATCTAATTGAAACATACTTAATATTTATGAGCCAGAATAGTCATACGTTACTTTCCGCACGATACGAAATTCTGAACTTACCTAGCAGTATTTAAAAAAATATATATTTAACTTTTCGCTTTCAAAGGCGTTGAAGAAATGAAAAATTTTATACTATATTACTGCATCTTTTATTACGTCTGCGTCAACCATTAAAAAATAAATAAGAGTAGAAGTGCCAAGGGGGTGTGTCGGTGTCCGCGCGAAATGCACCCAGAGTGCATACCTATCGCAAGCAAATGGCCGTTGTCGCGAATTAGTACATTTTCGACCGTGATCGCGACAATTTATAAGAATGCCGTCTTGTTCAGTGGTTTTTTGTAAAAACTAAAGCTTAAACCAAAATTTTGTGAAGAATGGTATCACTTACCATATAAAACTACAAGTATTTTATCGCGTAGTACGGCCGCTGCACCTAGCAACGAATTAGTGTACAGTTCTTTTGCATAGCACAACGATAGTGGCCGATGTTTTTGTGTGAGTTAGTTGAACGTTGCTTGGTAGATACTTGGTAGACACGCTATGTTCGATAGGATAAGGTTTATAATTGATTTTTTTGTAAGTTTTGATTTAAAAATGCGAGTGTGTGCGCGAAAGCGTTTTCATATTGCTTTTACTGATCTGCATGTGTAGTAGTAGCCGCGTGGTAGGGGCAAACTGGCGATACAGGTTTCCGATACATTTTCGTCTATAGGGCATATCTCCTATTAATTACTATATCTATGGCTTCAACTAAGAGTAGTAAAATAAAAAAGAAACAAAACATTGTATTTTTAATTAAATTGTTACTTTTTAATAACGGGCGGCCATTATTAAAAATTCTTGGTCCAATACTAGCGTATTGCTTTTACACCAGAGAATCGTCTGCAAAATGGAATAAATTAAAATGCTTACGCAATTTTGTTAATTTTTTATGTATGCAATGTAATGAATGCTACAGGTATCAATAGTCAAAAAACATAACATCAATAACAAAAGCCATAGTACAGGGTACTATGGCTTTTGTAATGGGAGTAGCAGCTATAAATAACTTCATGTGTATTATACGTGGTTATCATTAACAACATTATTGAGTTCATACAAAGGATATGAATGTAATGGATACTTAACTGTTCGGTAAATCATACACAGAGATTATATACATACATACATAGACTCACGCCTGCTTCCCGAAGGGAAGGCAGTGACTACGAAACGCCATTTGTAACGATCCTGACATGTCTCTCTTGTTTCATTCACTCCCATCAAATTCCTTATGCATGCTCTTCTGTTTAGGGTACTTCTAACCTTTCCTGTTTTAAGGATGTCTCCGATCTGGTCAGGGCAAGTCCGTCTTGGTCTTCCCCTTCGTGCTGTCTCATTCACACTTGCCTTATATATCTGCTTGGTCAGTCTTTCGAGATTATATGGATGGCATTCTAATTGAGTAAGATTTAAAATATTCACAGTGTGAGCCTTGTGAAAATAAATGATATATTAAGTTCAGATAACTGCTATATTTCTTAGAAGGGTCGAATAACAGAACGATGTATCACTTTAACCTCAGATGACGAAACTCTGTTTGGATTTGTTCAACAGCCGGTGAATATGCTAAATACTAATATGTTCATCTCTATTAACATTAAGATATTGAATTTCTATTGGAAGAACTATGTATTGTGTCAAACAATTCCTATTTATTACGTACTACCGAATGTTTCCTTTGGTCATATATAGAAATGTGTCTGCTTCAATTTGAGTAAAGAAGAAGTCTCATAACGGTTATTATGTTACCCTTTGTTCCTTGCAAATATTTTGCTAGGTCATTCTCAAGCTTATGACTAAACTATGAAAACATTAGCATCTACCAATTGCATGAGTCTACAACTTCATTTAAACATCGCACCAGCCTTTTCTTTCCAAAAATTTAAAATAAGATAGACATATTTTTCAACTGCCAAATTAGTACACGAACAAATTTGTCGTTAACGGAAATTTTGTTCCTCCCCTTATTCTACTTTTCTAATTAAGCGTACAACAAAGAAATACGTAGGTGAGTCGATTTTACAATTCCAAAATGATCCAAGCCTTTCTTTGTTGTGACTTTGATTGAAATTAATGCGACGTACTGTAGCTGAACATTGGCAGCATTATACTCTTGAGATATAAGTTAAATGCAGATGTTGAACAGGGAAAATCTTTCTATGAGATGTCATAACCATGAGAGGCTGTATATGAAACTCGTGATAATTAAAAACATGCAGAAATTCGATACGAAATAGCACAGTGTGGTGTCAACGCACAGTGTCAAGTTGTAGGTAATTTATCTATTTCTATCCTATTCCAGACTGTCAAAGAAAACATTTTCCCCACTTTTCTCCGTTAGTGGCACTCCTCCATAGCGGAGATTCCTTAAAAGTCGGACAATTTACTCTTTGGCCCGGCTTTGATGTTTCGATTCAAAAGAGATTTTATGTACAGTTCGCGTCGGGAGCACAAAGCTGATTTCAACAACATATAATCTTTTCTATTGTCTATAAAAATGTTTTGTGCTAAGTTTTAGGAGCTTTACCTGTAAGGGGAATAAGCGTTATGTTTTTATTTGTCACATACCTTTCTGTAATTAAATACGAGGGGTGTACGCGCGTAAGCGTACGTCGTTCTGAATTCTAGTCTCGCGCGCCGACGGTAGTAGCCCAATGAATTTTGCTTTAAGCAAAGTGGAGACGCATCGCCGAAATCCTTCGAGGGTTACTTAGAGACTGCCTGACTTTGTCATGTAAATAAGCCACTCAAACCCCTAGGGGAAGCGCTATTCAAACTGAAATATTGTAAATATTTTATTTCTGAATAGATGCCACCAATTTGATCTTGACGATGTCATTTTCTTTTAAATGCTGAAAAATGTGATCCAATTAAAGTATAATAACAGACAACCATTTGTTACTGCAAAAGCAATAGATGGTTTTAGTATTTATTGTGGCTGCCTTCAGGACGGAGATAAGTAGCGTAGAAGGTTCCTACATTATACGTAAAAACATGTTATAATATACTTTCTAGGTTATTTTAAACGACTCAAGGATAAATATGAGCTCCTTTTGCGTGTTGCTTTTAAGCAACTAAAATAGCTCAACCACTTTTATTCACCGTAAAAAGCTTTTTAAGAATATTATTTTGTTTCATTTTGTCAAAGCGAAGTGAATAATTTTACTTTAACGCAGTAGATAATAATCAATGTCTAGAAGTGAACCAGTTTTATATCACATTCAATGATAAAATATTTTTTAAACTCAACGCAAAAAGAGGAATTCTTATAAGTCAGAGGCCCAAATCTCCTAAATAAATTTGTTGAAAATACAGTTTCGATGTAATGGCAGTGTCATACTTACGTCACAAATGGTATTCTCCAAAATTAACTGATATTTGAATTAAATTGTAATGAGATCGTAAATTGAAACAAGTGTCAAAATATGTGTCAACGAATTTCAAATTATATGATAATGACATTAGCTTAGCAGAATACCGATTCTAAGACAATTCAAAATATAATTTCAATGTCGTATAAAATACGAGAATTGGCCCCCTGATGTGTCTGTCTGTGACATCGTAGCTCCTAAACGAATGGACCGATTATGCAGTGTTCTTTTTTTAACTGATTTGATGGTAATAATTTTAGCTACAATTTATAAAAATCTATGTCGGGTGCTAATTAATTTATTATCAGAATTAGTAAGTCTTAATTCTCTGACCTGTCACCAATATAACGTATGCCCGATTCAGCCATCAAACAAACATTCGTTTCAGAGGCACACAGTCAACACAATTCAAACGTTGTCCTAGTCATTACTAAAATCCCCGTCAGATTCGTCACCTTTAACAAACTTAGAAAGTAGTAATTCTAATTATCGAGTTATAACATCTAGAAAACCTGTTAAAGCAACAAAACCTTAACATTATTTACTGAAGGCCTAGACAAATGATTGGTATCGCTGAGCGAGACCAATCATTAGTCTATGACTAAAGGCATTATTGACTTTTTTCACAGAAAGAAAAATATTTTGCTCTAAGAATATCAGTTCACCGGGCGACAGATTTCATCTTTGGTATGCAAATTAGGTCATTGAGAATTCATAGCTCAAATGATGTGTGAAGGTAGCTAAGGCGAGAACTCTCATACTTATTTATATGAACTATTTTGTAGGTCATGCCTACTACTTTGTACCATTAATTTTTATGAACATGTTTTATGTAGCTTTGGGGATATTATCCTGAATTAGGTTAGAGACTTTACGCCATCTCACTCGTTTTTCTCTAGAGAATAAAAAGAGGAGTTTTAAAGGTATATTTGTCTACTAGATCTAGTTCAGATTCCAGGTGACAATATCTTCAATATATGATAAATTGCTAGAGTCAATTAACGTCATATGTATAAAATGGAGTATCTTAAAATATCATATATTATGTCACAAGACCCATCACCAAGCCGAAGTCTACTCGTTGTGGACATCATGCCAAGTCATACTAAGCAAAAATAATAACTGGGAAACGAATTTATATTTAAGTATTCACGTTTTAAACCGCAATTAAAAGCGCGCGCGTGCAATGCTCGAAATACCTATTTATCCATGAGGTCAAAGGGCATCTATAGAACATATTAGCGGAGTAAATGCATCGATTTTGAAACTAATTAGAAAAATTGTATAGCAACTTTGAGCTTCAATATCTCCTGAACCAAAGTTAAAAAATGTTCGTAGTGATTGGTACAACATGGGATTTCAGTTTTCGTTCAGGGTCTTTTTACACTCTGTATATAGCTATCGATAATATACTGCCTTGGCTGCATTGCTTACTTCGATTTAGGTTGCGAGTCTTCATGTGTAAATTCAACTGAGCTATCTTATGTAGTTAGCTTAAAATTCACGAAGAATGAACAAGTTACGAGCGTTCCGTCAAAATGCCATTCTTTATGGCAATTATATTTAGCGCATTGCCGTTTTATTTCTGCATAAGCTTGCACTTAAAAATTGTGATATTCAGTCAATACAAAACGAAAATAAACATAACAATATATTGATTTAGTTTTAGGTACTTTTACTATTCATTAAACTACTGGTTTTCGTAGTAATTTGGTCTAGCAACAATCCCTTACCTCGTTGCTCTAGAAAGCTCACTCTCACTTACAGCAATAGGATCATAGATAATTAGAATTTTTAATAACTTCGTACCATCTTGTTATAAAACTCTAAAATCAATCTTATAAATATTTTTGTGAGCTAGAGATGCTTTCTCGAGATCATCTCAAGTGAATTTTGAAAAAATATTCATTTCTGGTTAGCGATCAAAGAACCAATTAAAATACAAGCTAACTGCAATGGTAGGTAGCTTAATGCGATATAAAATGACAGTTAACCATCTAGACCAGTTTCATTAGCTATAGTATCCATTAAACTGACATACACGTAATCGAATTCCTTAACAAAAATGTAGAGCCTCATCAAATAGACCTAGACAAACTGAACTGTTTGGTACCTATTATTAAATAAACAAAGCCCTTTTCCGCAATTTACATTTCCGAAGGCAATTTCATTAGTCCACAAGTTATTCACTCGAGGGAACGAGCCTATCCGACTGTACTATGATTCGACCAATTACAACCGTCTTGATTACATACTAAAGTATATTTAGGATCCTGTTGTGTGTAGTTAGTTGTTTATCCTGTACTAGGTTTGGCCGGCGAAGAAAATTGAACAAAAACATTGATACAGGTTCTTGGTTAATTGTGTAACCATGTAATTTTTGTTGATAAGCGGTAAATGCAATAGGATTATTGTATTATCTTTGCATTATAGCGCTGATACATGTCATCTGAGCATTCACTTGTAACTGAACAACGAGCACTCGCCTTATTTGGTTTGTCAAACTGAACAACAAACTATCCGAACATTGCTACGAACATTTTCACGTTCTTTGTAGCGAACGCTCTAATCACCAAAACGTCGAAGCAATTTGACTGTCAATTCGCTAGAATGCTCGCCAGAACGCTCAATAGAATGCTCGTGGAAACAGTTCCGTTTGTTTTTCTGTTATGTAACATTGGCACGACTTCTCATTACAGGTACAGGAATCAGAACCATTAGAGCGAGACAGCAAAATACGCAAGAATATGTGTATAATGTGTTTTTATGTATACGCAACTAGAACAATTTGTGTCGAGTAGTCTTAAATGCATTAAATGATTGAGAAACATTCTCTAAAATAATGACACCTAAGAGCAATAGACGTAAGTTTATGAAGAAACTTTCATAATTCAATGTATCAAAACAGGGGTTCGTAACGCATATCATAATAATTATTGAGATTTTATAATTATTATTTTAATTAGTGTAAGTAAAGGTACATAGATAAAACAGCAGATAAACATTACTTGAAGATGTTTTGTATTCCTAGACATCTATTCATTTCTTAGGTAGCCTTTATTAAGGAGAAGATTGTTAAAATTGGGCATTTACTTAAAATAAACAATCAACCAGAGAATCTTGAAAACTATCTTAAATGAGTTTAAGATTGAGTCTAACTTTATAATTTGATACTATGTTTTTTGACAGTTTTAAAGTAATTCACGCTCACATTTGTATCGAGATAAAAGGTTTGGTATAACCTATTCAGATAAAACAGCGGTCTTCAAATGTATATGGTGCGAAATAAAGGTACGAAACCAATGATCGTTAATTCGAGTCACAGCCCGTCCCCATGCATATATTCATCAGCAACTTTAGAGCGAAAGGAAAACCGTAACACATGCGTCACTAATGAATAAACATAGCATTGCTTTGTGACTGATTACACTCAGAGTGATTTTCAATGAGAGATTTGATGGTACCTGTTGGGAGGGAAAGCTGTGGGTATTTACCATAATATACTCTCATACAACTTAAAACTTACTGAAGATGTATTCAGGATTTATACGTAGAAACATCTAGCCGGATATCTTAAAGAAATTGCACGACAGCTCTTTACAGAATGGTCTCAATATCTGAGTTGTCAAATAGGTATATTATTATAGTATTAACTATATCTTCAAATACGATCTGACAGACAGCCGAGTCGGTACTTTGATCTAAATTGTTGCTTTAGCATGGCTTTAACTGCTTGCTAGATATTTTAGAACCCGGTAAGAAAAACCATAAACACAATAATATTACCGCTCATATCCCACTTATCCGTGTGGTGACGGATTAAGAATACGGATTGTCACCACCCCATATCATCCCATGGGTGTCGTAAGAGCCGACAGAGGGAGTACATTATGCAGAGAACAGCACTGTAAGAGAAGGAAAACTTGATACAAACCCTATACCAACCCGTTTGGCCAGCGTGGTATAGTAGGCCAATTCCTCCTTTCAAAGGAGAGGCCTAGTCCAGCAGTGGACTGTTACAGGCTGATGATGATGATCCCACTTATATTAGCTTATTTAGCCTGTTTACACACCCACCAATACCACACATACTCAACATTTAATATTTTTAACCTACCAAGTTCCGTAAAGGTTTTTTTTGACCACCCAAGCTGTTTTATGTTAATTGGTGCCTACCGCGAGGTAGCTTGCCAGGCTTAAATCTTATATATTATTATCATACAATAAAATTCAATTAATTAAATCATATTGATGATGAAATCGACAAATTTGAAATTGCTGAATCAACAACATGTGACGTTGACTCATGTACAACATGTGACGTTGAGTCATGTTCAGCATTTCTACCAAGAGTCGCCCAATGTCTGAAAATAATGCAACGAAATATTAGAAGCCTAAAATGTAATTTTCTTGGATTTCTTCTTATAATGGCACGCACTAAGGTGAACTGGGATTGTATTGTTCTAACGGAATGTTGGCTAAAATCATCACTAGCTATACCTAACTTGGACGGGTACAACTCCTTTGCAACAAAAAATAACCTTACCCAAAACGAAGGAGTGGTTGTCTATTACAAAAATAACTTGTCTATTTTACTTGAGGATAAAGATTTACAAGAATCGAACTGTCTACTTATACAATTTCACCCGGATACAATTGCAATAGCTATATATCGACCCCCTGGTCAGAAGAATGTAAATGATTTCATTAACTCCTTGAACAGCCTGTTGCAGCTGTATTCTTCCACAAAAAACATTATGATTTTAGGCGATATCAATATAGATATAGGAAATAATAGCAGCGATGGCTTTAAGTTCCAGTACTTGGATATGTTGTCTTTTCATGGTATTTTGCCTGCCCGTACCACTCCCATTCACAACAAAACGTGCCTGGATCACATAATGTTTAAAACTAAGAAACCATCCCGCTGTCTGGTTCTCCAAACATCCTTAACCGATCATGACTGTGTTGCTCTATATATCAATCTTTGCCATAGTAGAATTCCGCCAGCTCGGCTTAACCAACTAGACATAGTTAATTTTGATAAAGAGATAAAAAATCTCGACTTAAGTCCCATTTTTGCCTTTGAAGACGCAAATGCAGCCGCAGATTTCTTTACAAACTCTCTTCAGGAAATTATTCTTGTTAATACAATACTTTCTAAAATATCTAGGCGTAGAAGGTTATTGAAGGCTTGGATGACCCCTGGCATTCTCAAGTGTTGAAGAAATAGGGACAATCTCAATAAAAAAGCTGAAAAAAGATCCATACAACGACATTTTAAAAACCACATATAAGAGATACAGAAATTACTGTTGCACTCTCTTAAAAAAATCAAAAAGAAACTTTGACAAAATGCAATTGCAAAATGCTAACGGTAACAACAAAAAATTATGGCAAACTATCAAAGAAATAACCTTCACTGTTAAACCAAAGGAACCTGCGCATATGTTGTTGGGTGTCGGTAGTCCACTGGCAGCGGTTAATGAGGTTAATCGCTTTTTTTTGCGGAAGTAGGAAACACTTTGGCCCAAAAAATAATTCCCAGTCCTTCTTTCAATTTGCCTAGCATCTCCGATCATATGCCCACTCTTTTGTGCTCCTGCCTACGGATTCTCATGAAGTCAGCAACCTAATAGACAATTTAAAAAGTGACTGTGCCGTTGGACTTGATTCAATCTCTGCAAAAATTATAAAATCTTATAAAGATATTTTAGTTAATCCTATAACTCATATATGCAACACAGCTATGTCTACTGGAGTCTTTCCTAAATCTTTTAAAAAATCATGATGGTAGCGCCATCTATCTTTCTATTGATAGTTAATTATGTCAACACCTAGCTAATAAATTCTTTTGCATACCGCAGTGTCAAAACGAGCGATCTTTTATCCCTTTCCTACCCAAAGGCCTTCCCAAAGGCACGCCTCGCTCTAATTGGTCGCGGAATTCAATGACGCTGCGATGGAGTCGAAGATCAATCGTCACGCTGATCGGTCGCGTGCTTACGCAGCCCCGCGCCGCGCCGAACGTGTGCAATACCGCAATATTTATCGCTTTTATACTATAAACGAGAACTAAACCGCTCGCGGGTGTAGTGGAGTGATCTGTGCAGCTTCAGGACTCTCGAAGACGCCGGCGGCCGCCATCTTGCAAGGTAAGGCGTGCCTGCTATATCCTATAATCGTAGGGTCGCCCGTTCACCCATCTTCTAGGCGATTTACCAGCCATTCTTTTATACAGTTCACAATATTAATAATTTTCCATATCACCAAATCGCCTAGTACATATTTCAGTGCAACGCCGAACCACAAGAGTTCAACCAATTCACAAGAATGGTGACAGGGACTGTGTTAATAACCACCAGCCAATTGCAATTTTACCGATTTTATCCAAAATTCTTAAAAAAATAATTAATAAGAGACTTGTAAAATACCTAGAAGACAATGTTTTTTTCTCAAATTCACAGTTTGGCTTTAGACGTAATAAATCAACAGCGGATGCATCACATGAACTAACAAATTTCATAATCAATAAAATTGATGACGGTAAGAAGACAATCTGTATTTTTTTAGATTTGGCCAAAGCATTTGACACAGTCTCTGACCCAATCTTGTTAAAAAAACTCGAGTGCCTTGGGATAAGGGGTATCCAGCTGAACCTTTTCAAAGACTACCTCACAGATCGCTCTCAAGTGGTTAAAATTGATAAGTATACAAGCAATGAAATTTTGATAACTATTGGGGTACCTCAGGGCAGCATTTTGGGGCCGACTCTATTTTTAACATACATCAATGACTTATGTCAACTTAAAATGCGTAATTCTAGAATAGTTATGTTTGCTGATGATACAGCTCTTCTTTTCTATGGTGATACGTGGGAGGAAGTTTTCAGATACGCACAAGATGGCTTTAACAATGTTGCGACGTGGTTACGCAATAACATACTTACCCTGAACGCAGAAAAAACTAAAAATTAAATATTCTCTCAAGCAATCGCAGATCCGCGCATATCTAATAATAATAATAATAATAATAATTAATTCTTTATTGTACACCAGGCAATAACATGAGTGCATTACAAAGAGTTTCTTATAAACTAGTGTTACAAGGGCGGTCTTATCGCATAATGCGATTTCTGCCAGACAACCGTGTACGGACATAATTAAATAAAAGGACAGGTAGTATGCGGGTGCACTATAAAGGGTCAAACAAATTACAATAACTCTAAATATATACTTAAAACTAAAATGAGATAAGAAAAACATATACATCCATAATCCATATACATAAATAAATATGATAATAATATCAAATAAATCACAGTTATATAAATAAATAAATACAAACATATATACATACATATACATATATATATATATATCTACATATATATTATGTAATATATATTATATTAAACTATTATATATGTAGAAGATATCATTGGAATGTTACTTATCATAGTGACAAGTAATGTTTCTTTAGATGATTTTTAAATATTGGCAATGATTTTGAACGTCTTATCGTTTCCGGTAGTGCATTCCACAATCTGACAGCTAAGACAGTAAAAGATTTATCTAAGAACTTAGTAGAATGCACAGGACTTTTTAGCTTAAGATTTTCCGATGATCTCAAGCACTTAGAATGTGTGTCATGCAGATAGACGAATCTATTCTTGAGATATAAGGGATATGAAGGATTGAATAGAATATTATACAAGAGACAAAGAATATGAGTATTCCGGCGAAGGCGGATGGGTAGCCATTTGAGCTTGTTTCGAAATTCGGAAACGTGGTCATATTTGCGTAAACCAAATATGAACCGTATACAAAAGTTTTGGAGTCGCTCAAGCTTGTCTAGCTGGTCCTCATTAAGATCTAGATAGCTGGCATCGGCATAGTCAAGAATAGGAAGAAGGATAGACTGCACAAGCGCAATTTTGGTGGCAATTGGAAGAAAATTTCGCAATCTTCTTAGCGATGCGGCAGCTGCAAAGAGTTTCCGACTAGTACTTTGCAGTTGAAAGCTCCAAGAGAGTGTTTGGTCAATGTATATCCCCAAGTTCTTTACTTTGTCACTGAAAGGAATTGGAATACCGTCAAAAGATACAAGGGGAACCATTGACCAGTCGATCTTAGAGATTAGTCTGGAACTACCAACCAAAATAACCTGTGTCTTCGTAGGATTAACCCTGAGTCCAAACCTTTTTGTCCAGTCACAAATTTGATCAAGATCATTATTTATTATTGTAATACCTTGAGACAGGCTTTCAGGCTTGATTTGACAATAAATCTGCATATCATCTGCATATAGGTGGTAGGAAGAAGAAATATGGTTGGAGATATTATTTATAAAAATTGAGAAGAGCAATGGAGATAGAACGCCGCCCTGTGGTACGCCGGCAGAGTTGTCACACCAAGTAGAATAGGTGTCATCTAGCCGGATTCGTTGTCGGCGACCAAACAGGTAACTACGAAACCAGTCGATCACCGATGGAGATATGTTAAGAGAGCCTAATCGGGCAAGGAGAACATCAAAGTCTACGGTGTTGAAAGCATTACTGAAGTCTAATAAACAGAGCACCGTGAGTTTGCCATCTTCCATGCCCGATCTGATATCATCCGTAATATTGACAAGGGTGGTAGTGGTACTATGACCAGGACGGAAGCCGGATTGGTAGGGATTAAGGATATTATTTTTAGAAAGGAATGTGTTGAGTTGGTTGTGGATAAGGCGTTCAAGAACTTTTGAAAGGAAAGGTAATATGGATATGGGACGATATTCTGCAAAGGATTCAGGATTGGGTTTCTTAGGTAAAGGGATCACTTGAGCATTTTTCCAAGCAGTTGGGAAAATGCCACTGGATATGGAGAAATTAAGGATGTGGGAAATGATAGGTAGGATTTCATCAAGGATTGGAAGGATCATATTACGGGTGATACCATCACTGCCAACTGCGTTGGACGTTATGGATAAGATACTCTTCTTAACACCACATTCAGTAAATTGACTAAAGACAAATGGACTATAATCAGGAGTTGGAAGCGATGAAAGATAATTTAGGGTGTTTATTTTTGTTGTCCTATCATAATCAGACGAAGCAGAGAAGTGCTGGTTAAGCATGTTAATATCAATTGTATTAGGAGCAGTATTTTGCCGTTGCTTACCAACCCCAAGTGATTTAAGAAATTTCCATACTTTCGATGGATCACCGTTTTGTACGGAGCTGTGAATGTGCTGGCGTTGTGCATCCCTACACACCCTATTGCAGTGATTTCGAGCTTTAATATATTTTTCTTTATTAGACTCAGTTGGTTTTGACTTAAATTTTGATTTCGCCGCTGCTTTCCTTTGAATAAGTGTCCTTATTTCACTAGTAAGCCAGGGCGAAGGACGATGTTTCAGCTTAATTGCACGTATAGGAGCATGTACATTATAAAGTTCAGTAATTTGCCTCTCAAATATTTCGACTTTACCATCAACTGTTGCAGCGGAAAACAGTGGCATCCAGTCAATTGCCCCTGCGTCAGCACGAAGACGTTCAGTATCCATACCAGCAAAATTGCGCTGTAAAAGTATTCTTGGCTTTGCCTTAGGAGGACGAATTTTGTAAGAGAGAAAAATAAGGTTGTGATAGGAAAATTCGTCGGCACAGCATTGGCCGTGTTTCGCGACGTGATTTAGTGAAGAAACGAAAATGAGATCTAACAGTGAGGGTGTAGAATTAGGAAAGTGATGGGTGGCATTCAGAGGTAGAATATGAAGATTGCATGAGACTGAAATAGAATAAAGAGAGGAAGAACGCGAATCTTTCTTAAGAAGACAAGTGTTGAAGTCACCCATAATGATAGTTTGACTGTAAGAAGGAGATAGGTTAAGTAAGAGATTTTCAAAAGAGGAAAAGAAGTCAATACGCAAGGAAGGACAGTAGTAAACACCGAGAAGGATTTTAGTGTGATGTAGCACGACTTCCAGAAACAGGTGCTCACCAGCGTTGGAGGGAGGCGGTTGTGAAGACACGCTTATCACTGTATAAGCTATATAGGATCGAAGATAGATGGCGACACCACCGCCACCACCCCCAGTCCGGTCGTTTCTGATAAGCTGGAAGCCGGGCAAAGAATAAGAAGTAGAAGGAAGGCATGGCTTAAGCCATGATTCAGAGACAAGAATAGCGTGTATGTTCTTACAGTCTAAATTTGCCAGCATATCTGGGAAATGAGCGGGAATACTCTGTGCATTGATATGCACAACATTAAAGTTTCTTGGAACATCGGAAAATACAGATCGGATGTTATCTGCCAATGAAGGAACACTAACAAAACTGTCATCATCACTATCTGCAGAAAAATAATCATCGCTGTCACTGTTCGAATCCATAATATTATGTATAATAAATAAAATATAATAGATAATTAATATATAAATATAACGTAAATAAATATATAATTTATCTGTATAAAATAAAATAAAAACAAATATCCTGACTTTACACAATCAAACTGTGTAACGTATTCAATACTCCACCTGCCAGTTAGTTATCAATATAAAAATATATCATAAAAATACAAAAAAAACAACACACTTGTAAAAACAATAAAAATTTCTAAGATCCCAGGTAGGATGGCTTCTAACTTAACTTATGTTACTATAAATTCTTAAAAATAAACTACGGTATTATTTAAGCCCTAACAATAAATTAAATATTCTAATCCGTACGTATAAAATTCGATACAATTTCAAAAGTGTATAAATGCGTGTAACAATAGCCCAAGTAACAGCAATAACGAAACGTGAATACAATCTACCTACGGTATCAAATTTCACTCATGCACAAATATGAACAACTCCGAGTGTCTATGCTCAAATCTAGAGAGGGCAAACTGCATTAAATATTTGGGTATTCTGATCGATAGTAGATTAAGTTTCCAGGAACATATTGATCTGCTGGCTAGCAGGATACGCAAACTAATAGTCGTCCTTAAAAATCTAAGACATATGGCGGATGAAAAGCTGATCAAATCTGTTTACTTAACACTCTGCCAATCACTTCTTTCCTACTGCATCACTTCCTGGGGAGGAGCAGCTAAAACCCACTTTCTTAAATTAGAGAGGGCACAAAGGCCGATACTGAAAGTGAGTTACTCTCTACCCTTCCAGCATCCGACCACCGAGCTCTATAAAAAATGCGGGGTATTATCGGTACGTCAGCTTTTCATTCTATACACTATTCTCAAACAACATTCCTGCTTGTCCTTTGACCCAGATCTATTGAAAACTAGACGTAGGAATAATATAGTAAGTGTCAAACAAAAATGTAACCTTTCTCTCTCTCATCGCTTCTTTTGTTACCTAGGCCCCTATTTATATAATAAAATAAACCGTATCTTGTCAATCTACCCTCTTCATAAGGTGGCGTGCAAGACTGTTGTTTCCAATCGGCTGGTTGGCATGGACTATGATTTTACAGAGAACCTTCTACACAACTAAACACACAAACACACACACACACACATACACACACACATACACTCTTATACACGCGTGCCCGCATGCGGTCACACAGTGTCTTACAGTAAGGCTATATGAACAATTATTTAATCTTTCTTATCTTCTAATTCCCAATTTCATAATGAAGTTTTGTTTGGAAATTCGCAAGTTAAGTTACTTGAAATAATAATATGTTTGGTTCCACAGTATGGGCCTGGTGATCTGTACTACAGGCTTACGCCTATCTCAGACCCCAGTCCTCACTATCTGAGTTACACTTACAACTATGTATATTATTTTACTTATATTATGTAAATGTACCCATTAAGTATGTGTAACTGTAAATTATGATTTGTGAGGAAAATAAAGATTATTATTATTATTATATTTTTACTAAACAATTTGTATTATTTACCTACTTTTTCCTCATATTATATTAGATTTTAATATTATAATATATTACTGATTGATATGACGGACGGACTGATCCTGAGCCACCCGCAACCATCCGCTGCCCGCGATCTCAACAAGATCGTCAGTTCACCTTGCGGCGGCCTACCTCTGCTACGACGTCCGGTGCGTGGCCGCCACTCCATCACAGGCATCGCATACTACGTGGTATATCAACCATTAACTATAAACAGCTAAAAATTATTTGTATGTTCTTCATTTGTATATGCTATTAGATCCAATCTTATAAATTAAAAACATTGATATTCTATCCGAGTCTAAAGAATTATGTATCTTTTAAAGATACTATTTACAGCTATTATGCAACTACCAATAAAAGGTTCCGCGTATTAAAGGAATTATAAGAATCCAAAATAAGGATGTATCTAGTAAGTACCTACTTATGACTTCAACGAAAATAATCTGGCATTAAATTATTCTTCTAAGAACGTCACCTGTAGGTACTAGAAATATAATATATAAAGTCGTAGAAAAGGTATTAATATCAGAACAGGCTGGATTCCGACCAGGCAAATCTGGCACTAGCCAAACACTGAACCTCATCCAGTAGGTACATCGAAGATGGAGTCGAAACCCACAAAATCACTGGTGTTGTCTTTGTTGACCTAACAACTGCATACGACACAGTAAACATCAAAAAACTGTTGTCAAAAGTTCTCGACGCAACAAAAGACAAAGGGTTCGTTGATATCCTGAGAGAGGTCTTAAATAACCGGTGGTTCCAAGTGCACCTAAATAGAGAAGAAAAGGAGAAGAGCCGATGGCGGAGGCAGAAAAATGGTCTCCCACAAGGCAGTGTTCTGGCTCCATCCCTGTTTAATATATACACGAACGATCAACCAACAACACCATGCATTAAAAGTTTCCTGTACGCAGATGACCTCGCACGAGCAGCCCAAGCATCGAACTTTGAAGAATCAAAAAAATCTCTCAGGGAAGGATTGGACGCGCTCGACAAGTACTACATAAAAAACGCCTTACGGCCTAATCCGTCAAAAACCCAGTCTTGCGCGTTCCATTTACGTAATTGGGATGCGAAGCGAGGACTTTCACTATCATGGCGAGGCGTTAACATAGAGCACTTCTCTCGTCCACGCTACCTGGGTGTCACCCTGGACAGAGTGCTCACATACAAGGCCCACTGCTTTAACACCAAGCAAATGGTATGTGCAAGGAATAACATGCTGCGACGCCTTACTTCAACAGCCTGGGGAGCAGCCCCGCATGTTCGCCGAACCACAGGGCTCTCACTGTCATATTCCGCGGACGAATACGCGTGCCCAGTGTGGCACCGAGCCACCCATGCAAGGGAAGTGGATGTAGCCCTGAATGAGACATGCCGAATCATTACGGGCTGTTTGAAACCCACTCCGCTCAATATGCTCTACCCTCTAGTAGGGATCGCTCCACCAAATGTGCGGCGGGAAATAGCATGTGCAGTGGAGAAACATAGACAGGAAACAGATGGGCGTCACTCAGTGCATGAATACAAGATGCCTCCCGCCCACCTTAAAAGCCGAAAAAGCTTCCTAAGAACGACTTCTGCCCCAAATAACACCCTAAGTTGGCAAGAGAGCAACTGTGGGCCACTAAATACTCGGCCCTCCCAAACTTCCCTGAAGCAAAGGAAACCCTGCCCCCTGGTCATAACTTGCAGTGGTCGACCTGGAGATCGCTTAATCGTTTGCAAACTAAGGTCGGGCGCTGTAGGGAAAACATGGCAGGATGGGGATTCATAGAACACTCACAGGTCCACTGCGACTGCGGAGCTCCATCACAATCCATGGCGCATTTGCTCTCATGCCCACTTTGCCCATCTACCTGCAGTAAACAGGATCTTAGAGTGGCCTCAGACAATGCCGTTACCGTAGCCAAGTTTTGGGAACAGAAAATCTGAACCAGTGACACGATGAAGAAGAAGAAGAAGAAGACTAGAAATATACGAAATATACGGCAACAAAGCAATATTTCTTCTTATTCCGCTAATATTACTTACTGCATACTATTTATATCTGGTATCTAACAGTAAACATAGTTGAAAACGTTTTATAAATAGCAGTTGTAGTAATCCTGGCAAAGAAAAATGTACCTATCTATAATTGTAGGTACATTTTCTAAGAAAATATAATAATATAACTCATCATAAAACTTGCAACGTACTTATGTATGAGCAGAGGGTTGAAGGTGGCAGGAGAGTTCTCGATGTTCATAGTCAAAGAGCTCAGATATTTACATAGAGGCACATTACTTATGGGCGCTCTTAAAACAAACTTTCTGTGACCCAAATTGCCGCTTGGTGGCGTGGCAGTCGCGCTGTGACAGCTGTCTCTACGAAAGCAAGAGAGACGAACGTTCC
Organism: Euclidia mi; assembly: GCA_944739405.2. Lineage (NCBI taxonomy): Eukaryota > Metazoa > Arthropoda > Insecta > Lepidoptera > Erebidae > Euclidia > Euclidia mi. The sequence goes on along the minus strand of OX123188.2, from coordinate 30,733,927 downwards.
TCCTGTGTATCTTAACTACGAGAGCAAGAGAGACAAAGAACGACGCCAGCGCCGCCAACGGTGCCAACTACGAACTACACTGGCCACAGTCGCCACTTGGAATCGGCACACGAAATCCTTAAGAAATGCGCTTCTATGTAAATCTGTATTCAGTGTCATAGTACTCGATGAGCCCAAAATCTGAAAGCTCCGTTTCCAGGCAACAACACGCGTTTTGAACACCTAAATCTTTACACAATCCGGTAATGCTTAGCCAAGAAGTAAAATTATTCGTGGTGACGGTCTTTTAGTCAACAACATAATCCTGAAAACATGTAAGCCACAGTAGCATTTGTAAGGTATTTTAATGACATCACATAAATACGAACTGGAACAAAAAAACGAGCGATTATCGCTACAACCATTCATATGAAAATCGTCATAAATATTGTCATAGTCACTCTGTTAAACAAACAGTTAAAACGTGAAGACATTCAGCTACGACGAAGAATGCTCACAAAAGAAAACGTCAAACGCCATATCTACTCCCAAGCTACCCATATCTTTCTCTTTGTTCGTTGCCTTTGCGAAGATTTTGGTCGGTTTGCATATTGCCACGGAAGAACGCATTAACGCAAATCAGACCTAAATAGCGTAAATAATAAAGCCTGTATAACAATAGCTGAATCGGATACATATTTCCATGAATGGCATTAAAACATTCATTCCAGTTCATTGGACTAATGATAAAGTCAAAGTTAGTAAACGCATACAGCTTGAAAGTAATGCACTCATTTCAAAATGGATTATTCATAGCATTCTGTAGGCCGTTTTTTTGTAAAATTAAATATTTATGAGCTGTATATTTATTCGGCATGGCTTCAACGCACGCCCAACGGTCCATTGAAACTCAAAGCGTGGAGCACAATGTGAAAATTTCCTATTATAACATCCGTATAATAAATGTATGAGCGCAAATGCGTCACAAAGGATGTCCTGTAGACACAACTGCTTTTGATTTCTGTCACACTGTTGCTCGTACAATAATTGTTTATGTCTAAGCTTGCCATGTTTTAAACAATTTCGACGAATAACGAAAACACGGTTATACATATAAGTATAAAGCTGTTTTTAAATACTAAGTCCCAGTTGCACTACTTCTGGAAAAGCCTTATTATCCAGATAAATTCATTTGTTACCAAAATATGTATGAGTTATCTGACAAATTAATATATAAGGAGCTTATTTGCCAGAAGTGAAACTGGTCGTAAGTTCAAAAATCGTCTAATGGTTCTATTCCCTATTCAAGTATCCGAGTTTTACTCGATCGAGTCAGACTCGAAGGCTCGTTTAAAACTACAGTGTATTTGATGTCTTCGGAGTTTTGCCGTCCACACGTTGATTTTTACTCGTTTTCGAGTAAAACTATCGAGTAAAGCCGTGTGTCAGTACTGAGCATTAGACTTTCCAGACCATAATTAAGATGAGTTTTCAAACTGAAAATGTATTTCTAAATGGAATTCATGATCTGATTCTAATCAACCGGTACTTAAAAAGATAGTAATGAACCCGTTTTAATAGCCATAATATGTAATTGGATAAGCTAATCTATGTAATGTCAATGAGGCCCGTTGAAGAGAATAGAAGGCGGTAGTCAGATCCTAAATTATACTAATATATGTCGCACGTGATACGTAAAAACATTTGCTTAATATGTTTTTGACAAAATAGGATATTTTTTAATTTCATTGGTAAGTCTGTGCTATCATATAGCATTTAGACTAAAAGCTAAAATAATATTACAATATCTTACAATAAAGATATATATTAGCCGTGTGGTTGACGGCATACAATACAAATGTCACCACCCCCTATCTTCCCGTGGTTGTCGTAAGAGGCGACTAAGGGATAACACGATGCAAATACCATCTTTGCGTAGAGACGGAAAACTCGACATCAAACCCTATACGACTGCCTCGTTGGTCTCGCGGCATAAATGTGCGCGTGGGATCGGGAGGTCCCGGGTTCGATTCCTGAGTCGGGCTGTATTATTGGGGTTTTCTGTCACGAAATTCTCAGTAGCAGCACGGAGTCTGGAAATGTGCCCGGTACGGCAATAGGCTCGCCCCTTATTACGTGGGACTAAAGTATATCTGGCGAAAAGTGGGTGTAGAAATACACCTCTGCCTACCTCTTCGGGGTTATAGGCGTGAGACTATGTATGTCTGTATGTAAATATATATATATATATATATATATATATATATATATATATATATATGATAAATAAATGTATTCATCACTTAAAAATATCTTTATTGTAACTACTTTGTTCACTATGCAGTAGACAATTCCGAAAAACAATAAGTATCCAAAAAAATGTATCCAGTAATCAAAGACACGTTTCAAAGAACCGTTTTGTTAATTCAAATCTGTTAAATGCCATTTTAAACACTATGAGATTTGCGCTCGTCACAGATGAATTATCAGAGCACCTTTCTTTGATATGACCATTACGCTTTCACGGCAGACTCCCTGGATATAATTTAGTAAGCTTCATCTACAGTAATATTAATAGGACTCATTTTAAAATTCGGATCTCTATAGAGCGAAGCGATTTCTACAAAATAAATCCTATAATACTGTGGCAATTTTGCCAGGGTAACAAAGTAACTGCCGAAAGTTCGGTTATAAAAATATGAAGTATAGACCATGTAGGTGAACTTACAGAAATTATAATGTAAACATCCACGGAATATTAAACCACCCAATACTTAGCACACAGTGATAAAAGTGGCAACAAATAGATACCTTACCATGTTAGCATTGGTATCCTGGACTTCAGTTCCAGACCGATCATGGTGACGGCTAAGGGTGTCTTGGCCGCAGTGATAGGTGTGGGGTAGGGTATGAGTCCAAGCCAGGAGTGAACTTGTGACTGATTTATTTCTTAAAATTATTGTCTTATATACTAAACTTATTCTATATACACATACACACGTATTAAGTTGTGTGCCGTCGGTGTATTGCGCCGATGCAGCATGTTTGAGCCGACCGCCGTACGTGATAAATTAGATGATCTTAAAATATCACGCATCTTCCTCGGTGATAAGTTGGATGTGTGTTGGAATGCCAAGAATGTCATGTTCATGTTTGAACAGTCTAGGATGTTGTTAATATCACAGCGCAGAACCGGAACATCGGCGACCTATTAAAAACTATAAAAATTTACTTTTTATTTCGCCACAATACACACGTTGTACTTAGCTAACCAGCTTGTGCACCTTTGTGACCGTAATGCGTACAGAAAATAATCGTGCACTCATCCAAGTGATGCTGACGCTCGCAAGGTTTTATAATTATTTTTAAAGGGAATATTAGAAGAGCCTGCAAATAGCTCAGCCAGCAAACACGACGGACAAGCGTTCATTAAACACTTCTGCGCAATTAACGTGAACCGGTACGCCGTTGAAAACAATGTTCGTTGTATTTAACGCAACCTTCCGACAAACACGGCGGACCTCCGCTATCCAAATACGACCGAGCAAAAAGGATTTTTGTTCATTGCCAACACGCTTGAAACTATTTTTTAAACTAGACCCTTTTACGTAGGCAACTCAGTCCACACACATAACTTATCTTGTTAAATATTTCTATGTAGCCGCGTTTTTGCACTAGACTGCAAGATCTCACGGCGAATTTACGGTGTATCCGTGCACTAGCTAACCACACCTCACTGTTATTTATTTCGGTTGAAGAAACCATTATATCTCAACTCGGCAGCGATGCAAGTAGCGGTCAATTCGTAAGCGTCTCAAGTCTAAATCCAAGCAAAATAGCAAAGTAGGCGGGATTCCCCACGGTTGTATTTGCAACGTAGCACCGACGGTCGATATTTATTATTCATTCATAAGGAGCAATGCGATATTTACTCTCCCATTACTGTGGCCTCGGAGTCGCGTTTCTTGCATTAAAAATTTAACACGAGTCCGTCCTGAAACAGCGCACTAATAAAATGTTCAGTAAATAAAATTAAATAAACATGAAGGTTCTAAAACATTCTTAATTGATTGATGTCGATTATTGTTTCGACGTGGATATTCCAAAGATCATTTGCAAAATTGAAATTTACGAGCACGTAAAAATGACAAAGAAAAACATCCTAATCCAAAATCGAATTTGCGGGCCGGGTGGACACCGAATAAAAAACCACACCACACAATGGTAAAAACTGGACAAATGTCTATGCACAAAGCACAACGCGCATTGCGCTCAAAAAATGAAAACAATTAGCACTACAACACAGGCTGCGCCGAGCCGGCCCGAGCCCGGGCCTGGACCAGCAAAAACTAGCAAACATGGATAATTTACTTTCAATCGCTGCAAGAGCTCGGGAACGCGGCAGGTTAGCTTTACTCCGCAAAATATCGGCGAAAAATCCCCATTTTCGTGGTCGCACCAAATTTATGCAGTTCTGAGCAGAAATTTCGTGACGATTTTTTTTTATTGCTATCAGTTTGGAGACTTGATCCAATTTAAAAATTCACGCCTTTACTAGTTTTTATGTGCACTTCCAAAGTTTGGATCCGTAACAGTGATGCTTTTGCATTAACTTCGGCAATTCGGGGATAATGTAAATTAACCCCGTTAACCCAATTTGTGTTCCAAGTTGAAAATCATATTATATTTGAATTGAAGAACACGGGGCCGAGTGCACCTCGTTTGAATCATTGCCGTGTAGTGAAACTAGGTCATTATGGAGAGCAATTTAAATTCTTTGTTGTACACGGATTCGTGAGTTGGTATGAATCAGTTGACCCATGAAGCACTAATAATACCGGGCGGACAATAGGCGCAGCAAGCAAAACTGAGCAGTTTCGTAAAATCAGCGAAGTGAATGAAATTCTTGAGTTGGATCCGCGCCCGGCTCGTTCGGATTGCAGCAATTTATCCAACTCGCAGCTTCTAAGATACGACGACTGAGTTAACTACTAACAATTAGCTGTAGATGGTGTACTGTGAACTAGTACTAAGTACTTATATTAAATTCAGTTTTTCACATTTAATATTTGACTTATAAACTAAGGTCGGTCTGACCATTTATAAACATATTTTTGATGAAACATTTTATCCTGGAAAATCATACTCACTACTTTTATAACATGTATTTTGAATAACTTTGTTGACTAACATGACAACAGAACATGGACAGTTGAACCCGAAGTCATGGGTTCAGCTCCCATTGTACACATACCTAGAACAATTTTATTTCTTGGGTTATGAGCTCGACTAAGGTTAGTTTGTCATTTAGCGTATATGTGTTTCTAAGTTGCTCGATTGCATAGTGTAGGCTCTGTAGTGCGAAATCAGATGGTTTCTTATAAGTTGTCCAATAATATTTAAAATCACTTACAACAAGTGACAATAACATGTACTGTGAAGAGAGCAATAATATTAAGCTACGATACTTTTCATTTCTTTGAATATAGTTCAATAAGTTATTATTGTGAGAGCTAGTCTAGACTACTGTCACGAGCGCAAGAAAACAATGAGTTACATCTAGTTTGTCCTCTACGAACTGTTTGCTTACCAGAAACAGCTCCAGAGATGGCACTCTAAACTGATTCTACAATAGGCATGATTCTATCTCTATCCATTTATTCAGCCTTGTTAAATATTTCGCATTTAATTGTATACTAATTTAGATACAAGGCGGATCTTTTAAATTTTCTTACTTTTACTTCGCAGGTTGTTTTGGTTTAGTCAGTTTCTTGTCTTAATGAATATTTAGCGTGCCCTCTTGGCTATGGGCGTATTGTGATATTCTTTGACAGAAAATTCTAAAATTTTAGCTTCTGGGGTGAGCGACTAGAGTAGCTAGATAAGTGACTAAATCCACCTGCAGACTGTTAGGCTGAAGGTAGGTTTGATTCTCATGACTTACTTGACTTAAGGTCCTATATCCCCCAGATAGGGCAGAGGGCATCCACAGTGCTCCGCCATTCCGTTCGGTCTTGAGCTTGTCGCTTTAGTTCGCTCCAGGTCTCGCCTATGTTTTGCGCTTCTGCGATGATTGAACGCCACCAGGTCTGTTTAGGGCGGCCACGTTTTCGCTTTCCAGTCTAAGGCTTGTCATAGTATATGTTCAGGATCCCTTCGGAGCGTATGGCCGATCCACTTCCACTTGCGGCGTTATATCTGGTGGTCGATCGCAGTCTCACCGCAGCGTTCCCACAGCTCTACGTTAGACATTTTCTCGGGCCAGTAAACACCGAGAATACGGCGAAGGCAGCGGTTGACGACGTCCTGAAGTCGAAGCTAGATGTCTTTTGTGACCTTCCACGTCTCGCATCCGTACAGCAACACGGTTTTCACGTTGGAACGGAATATCTTGAGTTTAACTCTCCTAGTCAATTTCCGCGATTGCCATACAGGACGTAGCCGCGCGAAGGTTGCTCTCTCATGGGCGATTCTAGAGGTGATGTCTTCCTCGGTTCCTCCAGTTTCTGACACTACGCTACCGAGATATTTGAATTTCTGGACCCTTTCCATAACCTCTGTGCCTATGAGCAAGGGCAAGCAGCTTATTGAGCCGCACCTCATTTCCTGTGTTGATTCTCATACATAGGCATAATAAATTGATTGTGCTGAGAACTATTATATTATTGGTAGACCATATGTATATACTATGTATAATTAAATATGCATAAATAAGGCACGTAGAGGTGAGACTGACAGACTGCTACGCAGAGGGTCTCGGATTTGAATCCACGGCACGCACCAATAACTTTTCGAAGTCAAGTAATCGCTTACTTATCGGTGAAGAAAAACATCGTGAGGAAACCTACATGTCTGAGAGTTCTCCATCCACATGTATTCCGAGAACATTTCTCGGAATACATGTGAAGTCTGCCAACCCCAAATAGTGAGAAGAGGCCCGTGCCCAGCAGTGGGACAGTATAAAAGGCTGATGATGAAGGGCACGTAAAACTTTCGGTTCTGGATATTGTCTCCGGACACCAAAGTGACCACACACTCACACGACACAAAAGGATACAATTATAAAATGTAACGGTAAAAAATAAACGATTAAGATATAATAACAGAACACATTTCACATTTTAAGTACAATTTAATTTCAAACAAAATTTGACAATTTACGATTCAATTTTATATTCACATATCAACATCAATTAATTTACTAAAGAGTTAACTTTATTAATTGTATTAATTTTATTTCAATAATGTAAATATGTCAGCAACAAACAACGTGATTGATCATTTAAGTTTAGCTAGTTTAATATTAAATTCGTTAATAGTTATGAACAAAAATACATACAAGTTTTAATAAATAAATAAATATTAGTTTAATGAACCTTTTCTGCTATACCTAACGTAAATAAGTAAACAGGAATACTTTCCTGACATGTTGACGACCGTTTAAAAGTGGAGATAAATCTGAATCACCAGCTTATTTATAAAGACTACTATTAGGTTCAAGGTCATATAACCTATGCACAAGATACCAAAAAAGACACAATACATAATAATATGCAGAAGCCTTACTGCCTCAGACAATTCTAGAACATCAAAACTCCAAAGCACTATTGGACTCGGAAATAGGACCCGACATCTTCGCAATTGCAAATATTCTGAAATCTAATACGCATCGTCCACTTTTAAAAATAGCATTTAGCTGAGCTGTAATATCATCATCATCAGCCCTGTATATAAACTGTCCCACTGCTGGGTACGGGCCTCTCCTCACTGTGAGAAAGGTAAGGCCATACTTAGTCCACCACGCTGGCCAAGTGCGGGTTGGCAGACTTCACATGTCTTGTCTTAAAATTAAAAATGTAATACGCACATCACTTCGAAAAGCAATTGGTGCGTGCCATGGATTCGAACCAGAGACCCCCTGCGTAGCAGTCCGTCGGTCTCTCCACTAGGCTATCGCTGCTTATATTATATATTATATAGCTGTAATATATTTTCTAAAGAGACATAATTATTGTCATTTGAAGCTAGTTATTATTCAAAAAATCTAACTTCGTTATGAAATATGAAAAAATATTATTTATCTGCATAACAAACACGAAATAAAACGGAGTAAATGAAAAATGTGAATTGGGAAATGTGTGCAGCTCTCATCAATTAAATATTTCTGACCCATTAGCGCAGGTGGCAAGCAACGTAATGGAACCCATTAGAGTCGCCGCTAGTGTGTGCCGCACATATTATACATACATATATGTTAGTTCGCCGACTATAAATCCGTATAACATCTACTTTATACTTTATACCCACTTGTAGTTTTTCGCTGTATCCTATAAAGCACCTATTTAAATTCTAACTTTATGTGGGTACTTGAAATTCATCATTTAGGTACCCAATTACTACTCTTTTAGAAATAGGGGTAACTAAATAATAAAAGTTTCTGTTACTAAGATCAAGCTCAACTCAAATTTTATAGTACCTAACTCCGATTTTCAAATTAGTTTTCTACTTACTTACAGCAAAGGTACTCGAAGACGGCAATAATAGAAGATGGTACGTCTATTATTGCTTTCAAACTATGAATATACTATAGAAGCAAATATTTTTATAAGAGTTTATGTACATATAGGTACCTTAATATAAAGTAAAAGACAGGGAAGCTAATATTCTGCTAAATCTTCTTGATAGGTACATACTTATATTAACGAGTCCTACCTACAATTGAAATAACGCTAGGGTCTATCGATGCTGATGATAAAGATAATAAACAATTTTAAAATTGTGAAAACAAATCTAAAACTTTTTTAATAGTTGTAAACCTTCTCTCAAGCAATCATAATAAGTAATCACTAAACGTAAAAGCTTTCACAAAACACAACCAGACAGTCGTAAACTGATTGCATTTAAAATAAAATCGTATTAGGAAAACAATGAGTCAAAACAAATTCTCATCGGTCTGTATCCTATTAGCGATCCGTGCATCTGAAAGCAAAATTGTGGACCTAACTGTTCAAATTGCATAGACAATGATGTACCTGACCTATTCAAGTAGAACGTTCGTTCATTTTAGAAGATAAATTTGGTGATTTTGTTGATTACATTTCGTATTAAAATGTGGGTATAGATATAGTAGCATTTGTGAACAATGAGATTTGTTTGTGCAGAATTTACTAATTGTACCGTGTTTTCGCTATATCAGTTCAAATCCTAGATTGTGAATATAAATTTAATGTGGATTAGGAAACAGACGCAGAATGTATTCTACAGAGTACCGTATTAAAAAAACGACAACTAGGGCAATATAAGCCAAACTTACTTCTAGATTTATCCCATTCTACTTTTGTTTTAACATAGTTTAAAACTGATGCTGACGGCATAAGTTTTCCATAGTACCTTAACATAAACTTCACGCCTTTTATCCCCGAAATTAGTAGGCAAAAGTATTACACACCCACTTTTCACCAGTTATGTTTCGGTCCCAATGTAATAGAGGGCGAGCCTATTGCCATCTACCAGGCACATTATTAAGCGAGCGATAATTAACATTTTTAATACACACATAACTTCGAAAAGTCAGAGGTGTGTGCCCAGGGTACCTGGCGATCGAACCCGAGACCATCGTCTCGCCAGTCCAACTAAGAACTATTTTAAGTCTATGTTTAATAATAAGGCCATTCGAGTTTCTAAACACACATCTTCTCTCATCACTCTCAGACATTCAGGTCGCATTCACGATGGTCAACTTCAATGCTTGATACGTGTAAGTACCTTTGAAAGCTCTGAGTTGAATGCCATGTGAAACGTCATCCCCGAAACACCGATCACCAATCCCCGAGACGTCAAGACGTCTCCCCGTGAAACGTCATCCCTTATTATGGCCATCGTAGGCTACTATGTAGCTACAATTCGTAGCTCTTCGTAGCCTGATGATGGAATTATGCCAATCAAACAACAGAATAGATACAACACGCTACAATTAACAAGCTGTGAAGCAAGTGAGGTATGTCAGGATCGTTGCAAATGGCGTTCGTCAAAGTCGTATTCCATTTTAATCAAACATTAACACATAGCGGGTGCGTAATTTGAATATTTAGCGTCCTACAGCGCTAACATATACTTGCCACATTTAAACGTGTACTTCTGCGGTAACACCGACCACTATACCGCATCTTGTTGCTTTATTTACATAGAAAACCCTTTTTACTACAAGCTTGGGTCAAAGCAAGTATCAGAAATGCAAAGTGCATTTGTAAGATACCTAACTAGTTGTTTAAATAGAACTTGAATTTGCATGAGATCATTCTCACCGTCCCGCACAGCAGATCGCCTCACTGGTATCCAAAGCGCCATTTCGGAGCATTAGCAACAGAATGCCCTGGAAAAGCATCTATAATGGTTAATGACCCATGTTTCGTTTAATGAATGGTAACGACACATTTAATATTTTTAATACTTATGAAATATTTATGTCTGGAATATCCACCCATCCAACTGCACGGTAATCATGATCATTCGCAGCGTTCGAATACGCAAATTAAGTTTTAGAAACTTAATTTTGTTTCGTATTATAAAGAACTATTTTAACAGTATAGTTAACTATCAGTTAACTATACATTATTATACTAATAACTTCATGGAACTATATTATGATGTCACATTGATAGCCCAGATAGACATGAAATTGGGAATGATGATCTCGTGACAAAGTGGCGATGGCGACCTGCATCGCCATTTTGTATGAATATGAATTCACATCAAACATCGACAATAGTAACATTGATCTAACTTGACTGCTTTTATTCCTCTAGCAGTCGCTTTGTGGAAAAGCTAACATTGTTTTAATCTAGACCTGAAGTCATAAGGTAAGTACCTAGTCCAAATTGAACAAATCAAAGCTCATGATAATGTCTTTAGAAATCTGATTTTAATCCCCGACAAAACGGAAAGTGAGTTTGACTGTCTTCTCTGTGTATCTGAACGAATGTACCAACTATGATACATTTTTAATTGTTTGAAATGAAAGCTCACGTTATCGAGATGGTTCATAGTAACAATTTGTAAAGCTCTGCGTCGGCTGTTACTTAACATTTCGAAGGACAGAAAACAAGACACAATAGGAGTAAACTCTCATTGAGCCATCTCAAATCGACGTCAACCCGGTCGGAGTGTGATCGGCCGGGCTTGGGACTGGCGGAGGAGGAGTGTGGAGGCTCTCCCCTACAGGCGTTCGGGGCATACCCACTAAAACCACCAACAACCCTCCGGGGTCACGCGATTCGCGAATAGCATACTTTGCCGCGTATTTGGTTTGTACTTGCTAACATTTTCAATCATGGTGGCTATTTATGAAAGTTTTAGTAGCCGTGGCGGATTTTGGCAGCCTATCAACGAATAATTGTTACAAGCAACAACCCTCACTTTTTAAACTTAATCTGTGGTGGTGTTATTACATCAATAAATCGCTTAAAATCACGTGAAGCTGCTGTCGTAACGAAATGAATGGGCTGTGATCCATTTGGTGATAGTGGCGATAATGGACTAGGACTAGATCAACATGAACAATATTTTAAGGTGTTGGCATAATTAAATCTGGCATGATCTAACTGACATCAGTTTAACAAAATTAACACTCGGCTTTCGATTCGAATTTTCGCCCCCACTATTATGATAGGTATAAAGGTTGTAAAAAGACCCTTAATGAAAACTGAAATCTCATATTGTACCAATTACCATTACAAAAATTTTTACTTCGGCATCATACCTGGGAAATTACTGGTTCGAGAGATACCTATTGAGGCTCAAAAACCCGAATTGTATTTTCTACTTATTCCATAATCGTGTTTTGAATGATAAATATAAACTTTCTTCCTAACAAACATAAACAAAATATTTAATATTTCCCTAAAAAACGGCTTTGAAGTTACCTAAACGTAATGTATGCTCTACAAGCTATCAGCTGAGCTGAAAGCGAGTGCATTACCCTCGGTCGCGCGACCACGTGATCATAAACTGCCATAGTTAGGTACCAGCCGACGTTGACGGTCGCTCATGCTTTAGATAGATACGGCCGGTGTAGGTACGATGCATTTCTCGTGCCAATTTTTTCTGGAAACGTGCGCTATACATTGCAGCTTATCCGCTTGCTTGCCCGTGTTATATGGCATATAACAAAATTCAAACACTAAATTGCCCGTGTTATATGGCATATAACGTCGCATCTCAGTCTACTTTGCCCGTGTCATACTGTATATGACATGGCTCCCGCGGTCGAAAGAGTGAAATATACTCGTCTCTGTCGCTCTATGGCTTAGTTTGTATTATGTATCTCGTTTCTACGTTAAATTTCCCGTCATACTAATCCCAGTCGAGTTTCGACTCCATAGAGAAATTAAAAATAAAACGTTCGTTGTCAATGTTGTCATTGAGTGTTGAGTCGGTGCGGAATGTGCGGAATGTGTGAGTGAATTTGTGCTGTTTTTTCTGTTAAATTTAGTTTTATTCTTTAAGATCTATTGTGTTTATCAAGGTATGTAAATAACTAACACGTATATATAATAATTCCAGCATGAAATATAAGATTTGACTTTTTTCGAGACCTTAAGTAGATTTTGGCGGGCGATAGTGATTTTACTGAGAGTATGGGAACTGTTTCAGAAATGTTCATATTACTCAGAAGCGGTGAATGCTATCCGTATGATTTCTTTTTGTTTTAAAAGAATATGAGACTACTTATTTAGTGTTTATTTATTTGTATGTTTAAAACTGTTATTTGTGCATTATATGGCCTTATCAAATTTAACATAAATTACGCCGCGCGGCGCCAGATAATGGTTTGGAATCAGAGGCCTGTAATTCATAAATATGTATAAACAAGTGTACTTTTTTATTTTTGTCTTATTATCTAATATATAAGTAACGTAATAAAATATTAAAAACGATATGTCACCGCTTTAAGTTTTGAGGTATGAACTTATAAATACAAAGCGAACTCTAAAACGCGCTATCTCAATTTCAAACGAGCATCACTCAGACACTAGAATCGTAATCTAAATAAACAAAAATAACATTGTATAGTTAGTTTCATAACAAACATAAATAATATAACACTTGACAACCTTTCAAAACAAATTAAGTCACAAGGACCGTAGGTGTGGAACCCGACCCGCGCGCCGAGGCGATAAAAACGCGCGGGCATTTGATCGTTATCGCTTTCAAGTGGCCGGGCAGAGGGGCCGGCGTGGGTTGCGGCGCGGAGCAAGCAAGCGGTTATAAAATAATAATAAGCCCCCAAATCCAACCATACGTCCAAGGCGACCATCAGATTCACGTGGGGGGCGGACACGCGACTTATACGAGGGTCAAACTGAAAGTTCTTAGAACTGGCCACTTATAAACAATATAATAAAAAAAATATTCTAAAATTTGAAAATAGAACTCTTTGCCAATATTACTGAGTATATATTTCATTCATTTGTCATTTGTTTTACGATTTGGCGGCAAATTGAAAATTGTCTGTGTCACGTCAACATGAATTTAACACGAGAAAATTTTCGTGCAATGATTTTTTATGACTTTCGATGTCATTTAAGTCAACAAGAAAGTTATAATAGACTACGATTGGCCTTTCACGATGAAGCCCCATCTCGTGCGACTGTTTACAACTGGTTTAATGAGTTTAAACGTGGTCGCACTAATCTCACTGATGATGTACGTGAGGGACGGCCTTCTACGGCGACGACTGAAAATAACATCTGTGTTGTGCGGCGTATGATAGAGACTGACAAAAGAGTGACCTATCAGCAGATTCGGACAAGCCTAGGCATCGGTATGAGTCAAGTGCACAAAATCCTCCACGAACATTTAGCGGTCAGGAAGCTTTGCGCCCGGTGGATACCTCATAATTTGACTAAGGCTCAAAAACTCCATCGTGTGGATTGGTGCCGTAAAATGATTGAAAGATTTAACGGAGGTGACTCAAATGCTGTGTTCGACATACTAACAGGTGACGAAAGCTGGATTTACTGTTATGATCCTGAAACCAAAAGACAATCTGCTCAGTGGGTGTTTCCTTTCGAGGAGTTGCCAACTAAAGTGAAGAGAGATCGAAGTGCGGGAAAAAAAATGGTGGCCTCGTTCTTTGGAAGGATAGGTCATTTCGCAACAATTGTGTTAGAGGATCAAAAAACAGTTTCTGCAGAATGGTACACTACCAATTGTTTGCCACTTGTCTTGGAAAAAGTTCGAGAGAAACGACCTCGCAGTAGGATCCTTCTTCACCACGACAACGCCTCGTCGCACACCGCCAAGCGAACGATCGACTATTTGGCGACATCAAACGTTGAATTACTGGGTCACCCGCCGTATAGCCCCGACCTCGCACCTTGTGATTTTTATTTATTTCCAAAAATTAAAGAAAAACTTAAAGGAAAGCGGTTTATGAATGCTGAAGAAGCGGTGGCTGCGTATCGCGATGCCATTGAAGAGACCCCTAAGGACGAGTGGGCAAAGTGCTTTTCCCAGTGGTTCCATCGCATGCAGCGGTGTATTGACGTCAATGGACAATATTTTGAAAAGATATAATAAAACTAATAACTGGCTAATGTAATCAGTTTTTGATTTTCTAAGAACTTTCAGTTTGACCCTCGTATGTTACTGGCGCGGCCAACATGGCACTGGGAACCCATTCATCATGGAGACACGTTCGAAAAGAAAATTTAGAGGACCGCTTCCCGGGGGCAATCGCCGGGGCACACCTGGAGCTGACGCTGGGTGTCACAGCATGCAAGCCGTCAGTGGTGAGGAGTTGAGCAGGCGGGCTCCCACCGGGTCACCCGAAGATACTTCAGCCGACCAAGAAAATTCCGACATACAGACTGACTTCATTACAAATACCCCGAATGAACCATATAGCCCTAGCACCGTTTTATATACACCATAATTGCAATTCGTTACCTTTGCCGACTATATCATCACCACCTACAGTTAATTTTAGTGATCCATCTTCACCAGTCTTGGATGTTGCGCGGGAGGTTATTACCTTTTTACCCGCGTCCACAAAGGCTGGCAAACCAAGGGTGCGCATGTCTTGGAGCAAGGACGTCAATGTATTTATCATGCGCACCTATTATCATATTACGAAAATAGAAACTGATATGACAACTTATAGGAAACGATTGCATGAGCTATTCTCACGTCTGTACCCACACATCACAGTTTCTGAACAGCGTGTGTCAGACCAAATGAGAACAATAGTAAGAAATAAGCAACTTTCACAGGACACATTAGCTCAGTTAAAAGAAGAAGTACGCAGAAGTTTAGAAGATAAAACAAGTGAAGGTTTTAACCTCTTAAACACGTCAGATAATACCCGCAATATTTTTCTTCAATCACTCCATCAATCCCCGACTACAGAACAATTTACATTCATTAAACCTAGAACACACTTCAACGACCACATTAGGCACCAGTCCAAATACACAGACACTACCATCGAACATATGACATTAATCACACGGCCCAGTGAAACGACATAGATAGACACATCTACACATGAGTTAATTAATCAACTGGAAACAACTCTTATTAAATACACAGGCAGACCCTACAGCACGCCCTAAGCTACCAAAATTAAGAGAAAAGAATTTTATGGATTGACTGATATTTTTAACAGAAATATACTGGACCGATTTTATTCTATAGATTCTGATTTAGTTTCTATACACACACTCATATATTGCAGTGCATACGTCCTATGTCAAAATTTAGGATATAAAATACCATTGACATATACTCTAACGATAGACAGAGCATTCCCTTTAGATATTTTGTTCAAATTGTCTAACGAATGACGTCTAATCGTACTAGCGCAACACGCAGGCGCAAGCAGCGCCAATGACTTACAGTATCTAGTTATTATTATAGCCAATCAACAACAACCAGTGCTGGCATCTTACCAATGAGTAGCCAATAGTTCTTTAATACTACTGGCTGCTTAAAGGCATTTGCAAAGACTATTTACATCACAGAAGAGATGTTTTCTGCCTACAATATTTCATCAACATAATAAGACTTCAATTAATTCCTTTTATTTATGAAAATAAAAGGAATTAATTGCTGTGGGTTTATTTAAGTAAAATAATAGAATCTATAAACATATTTAGTTGTTTTTATTACAAAATAGAAAAATGTATTCCTGGGCGTAAGTTCAAGACTTGCCTTAGTTGCCTCACGAATAATTCTAATTTTTTAAACTTAAAATTTATCTTAATATAAGAGTTGCTAAAACATATCCTAATACCTATATAAGGCAGGATTGTTTGTCAATCTGTAAAGATGCCCTTGCTGACCACATAGTTCTAAGCCTACACATGTGGCAGATGGTACTATGCGCTACCATAAGGAAACCAACTATTAGGAAAAATCATTCTATGACGAAGTGGCCTGAGTAGCTTAGTCGGTACAATATCGAAACGGTTCGTCGTGGTCGCGGGTTGAAGTCCTACCTCAAAAAAATATTTTTATAGCTTTATGTAAATTGCAATTAAATTAACTCTTGCAAGAAATGCTCAAAAATATATTTTAAAAACTATTCAATTGCCACCAAACACAGAACTTGTTGCTGGTGAACAACCGTTACCCAAACTCATAACAAAAGGAGTTACTTACATGCTACCTAAAAGTAGTGATACATCAAATCCTTCGCAATACCGCCCCATGACATGCCTGCCAACTATCTACAAACTTATAACTTCACTCATTACACGGAACATCAATAGTCACCTCCATAGAAACAATATATTGTCAGAAAAACAGAAAGGATGCAGGCAAAATCATAGAGGATGTAAAGAACAGCTTATAATAGACTCTACCATTCTAAAATGTGCTCATACACAAAAGAGAAACTTATTTATATCATATATAGACTACAAGAAAGCATTCGATAGCGTCCCGCATTCTTGGTTACTTAGAATCCTACAGGTATACAAAATAAACCCCACCATCATTAACTTTCTGAAGAATGCTATGTCCGATTGGAGAATGACATTACACCTTAATAATGGTACAGATACTGTCACAACAGATGAAATATATATCAGGAATGGCATTTTTCAGGGAGACTCTCTCAGTCCGCTATGGTTTTGCCTTGCCCTGAATCCATTATCTAACCTACTCAACAGTACAGTAAATGGTTACAAATTAAATTCAGACGCAGCCGTCACACATTTCATGTATATGGATGACATTAAATTATTTGCAAAGTCTCAGAAACGCTTAAAATCTCTTATAGAATTAACCGCCCAGTACAATAGAGATATAAACATGTCATTTGGTCTAGATAAATGTCGCACAATTCACATTCACAAAGGTAAAATAGTTAGTAACGATGTCTTTTTGTCCCTAAATTTACACACGCTCTTCGATCTTCCTCTTTTTGGAAAAACCCATCTGCACTCGCCCAAATTGACAAACTTATACAAATTACTTTAAGCAAAATTCTAAATCTGGCCCTGAACGACCGAGTGTGGCTACAGGCGTCCTTGCCTGTACGCCTGGGCGGCCTTGGCGTTCGCAAAATTACTGACGTAAGCTTACCAGCATTCCTGTCCTCGGTCCACAGCACTGAAGAATTGACCAGGAAAATTTTAGCACCCACACTGGTCAAGTCTGAGGTGCCGTGTAAGACCGATGCCATGAATGCATGGAGAATGGCTTGTCCAAGCACCGAGTTACCCCGTATCCCATCTTCTCAGAGGCAGTGGGATGGGCCGCTTTGCAGCGTGGTACGAGAAAATCTCTTAAGTACGTCGTCCAATGCTGCAGAGCGTGCTCGTTTGCTGGCTGTGGGAGAGTGGGAGTCAGGGCTTTGGCTTCAGGCACTGCCATCGTCCAACATAGGTACCATGTTGGACGATACGACCTTCCGCATTGCTTCTTGCCTTCGTTTGGGTGCGCCATGTGTTTCTCCACATCGCTGTCACTGTGGAGAGGCTGTCGACAGCCTTGGTCACCATGGTCTGTCATGTAGCAGGAGCGCAGGTCGTATTTCACGACACGCCAACCTCAATGACATACTTCGTCGGGCTCTTGTCACCGCTGGCGTTCCAGCCCAACTTGAACCTCAGGGGTTGGCACGCGACGATGGTAAGAGACCAGACGGTATGTCTTTACTGCCATGGAAGCTGGGTAGGCCTTTGGTGTGGGACGCAACATGTGTCGACGACACCCTGGCGCCATCTTATTTTCCTAGCACAGCGGGTTGTGCCGGCGCTGCTGCTGCTTCAGCGGAGACTCTCAAAAGGCGCAAATACATAAATCTAGTAGGGGATTATATATTTGAGCCGTTTGGAGTTGAAAAGTTGGGACCATGGGGTCCAAGTGCGAGATCTCTTTTTAGAGATCTTTCAAAGAGACTTGTTGACGCCTCGCGTGACCAGAAGGCTGGCCTGTATTTGGCACAAAAGATCAGCATTGCCATACAACGTGGCAATGCTGCCAGCATTCTGGGCACGCTTCCAATTGATGGCGATGTGGAGGATTTCCATGACGCCCTTTAAATTCTGCTTTTACTTTTTTTATGTATTTCCTTTTATTTGTTAGTTATTTAAGTATAGAAATTATTGTTTTAATTTATGTGTAAATAGCCACTTAGTCATAGTTAGTTTTAACAACATTTATATTTATTTGTAGACTACCTCTTGTTCAATAAAATTAATGTTAGTAACGTTTATAATGGGTGTAATATTACACCTCTGCCTACCCCTTCGGGGATACAGGCGTGAGTCTATAAATAAATAAATAAATAATGGAGACAAACCTGATACATTTCAGTTGATGGGCCCGACAGATACATAAATATCTAGGTATTCACCAGTCTAACACAATTGATCACAGTAAAATAAAGAAAAATCTGTGCTTAAAGTTCATTTCACAAGACGACTGAATTCAATATGCAAAAAACAAATATATTCAAAAAATCTCTTCAAAGCAATTAATACATTTGCAATACCCGTGTTGACATCTTCACTTAGTGTAGTAAAAATGGACACGTACAGATATCCGCAATTTAGAAATTAAAATCAGGATCACATTAACGAAACACAACAACCTGCACCTGTAAGTCAGCTTTTGAAAGAATCTCAGCGAAGAGAGAAAAAGGAGGAAGGGTACTCGTAGACCTAAATGAACTATGGGAAGGGCAAATATAAAACCTGCGAGATTTTTTCTTCAGCAAAATTATCACTAGCAATATTGTCTCAGCAATAGTTGACCTCGACAAAAATTACACTCCACTAAATTTATCCAATAGAAACATTGTTTATAAAACCTCACAAATTCATGTCACTGACAAGATCAATAAATGGCGTTCCCAAGAACTGCATGGAAGACATCTGCACGATCTAGAACAGCCACACATCGATATAGACGCTTCAAATGCATGGTTGAAATTAGGTTCACTGTTTCCAGAAACCGAGGGCTTTATGATTTCCTTACAAGACCAAGTCATAAATACAAAAAATTACAAAAAGCATATACTTAAGGATCCTACCGTTCAGAATGATAAATGCAGGAAGTGTCCCCGTGCCTCCGAAACTATTCAATACATTACCAGTGCCTGTCCAAACTTAGCTCAAACCGATTATACCCACAGACACAATCAAGTTACCCATATTGTTCATCAGAAATAAGCAATAAAACATAACCTTTTACCACCTAAAGATGTATCCTATTATCAATATAATCCCAAACCTGTGCTGGAGAATCAGAAGCGCAAAATATATTACGACAGAGCAATAGTAACTGATAAAACGATACACAACAGTAGACCGGATATAACCATGATAGATAAACAAAATAAACACGCATACATTATAAACAGAGCAGTCCCTAACACACACAACCTACAAAAGATAATCACAGAAAAATAAATAAATACACAGATTTAAAAGAGGAAATAATTAGAATCTGGAAGATGGACAGAGTATATATTGTGCCTCTGGTGCTCTCTAGCACAGGTACAATACCGAAACACCTTCTTCATTATCTACGTCAACTTGAATTGCCAACAAATACATCTGTAACCATGCAAAAAGCCGCCATATTAAACACGTGTAGAATAGTTCGAAATTTTTTACAAGAAGATACAAATATTGAACCAAATCCCCTAAATGAATCTCACTTGGTCTAGACCCGTGGTTTCATTAGACTACCGGCATTCTTAAAATGCTAAGAAAAACAAAATTTAACTCATAATAATAATAAATCCCCTTTGGGACAGTCGTTATCTCATCATGAGACCAACGCAATCTCAGAGGGCAGAGTAACAGCTTTCATACATCACCTTTGTCTTGTGATATACCTACATTACAGCATAGAAAGAAAGCTTACAAACCGCAGGGCAGCTTTGTGGCGAGCTGAATGTGTGTGGGTCATTTCACACTGCGGTCCCGAATATTTCAGGGAGGCGGTCAGGGCCTCGTCTCCGGCTTGTCTTGACTGCTTGCTGGTCGGAGTAGTTTTCCAAGAGCGCCCGCAGGACTCTCGACTCTGGCTTTCCTTAATCGGCCGGCCAGAGGGAAGTCGCAAGGGCTATTTGCTCGGGGGTGGAAGTGTCATTGTCAAGGGCGTAATTACGGGGAAATAAGCTCCGGGTCACGAGCCCGCGATGGCGAAACCGGTACCGCACCGCTCGACACCCGCTCACACCGGTGTTGCCCTCTTGTTGCCTTTATGGTAGAGTTTGTTTGCCTTGGCGGCTATTTAGAGAAGGCCCATCTGGTGAGTTGGCGAGTCACCGTCTGCTCCTTTTCGACGTACTATAAGAGACAACGGTATTCATCTATAGCTTTCATCTGAAACCAATCCATTTAACACCCATTCCCCTAGGCCAGAGTAATTAGTTTTCATATAAGTAGCAATAGTAACAATATTATAGTCCAGTCACCTGCTGCGGCTAACCCGTGACTGTACTTAATAGTGCAGTTATGGAGGCTCCTCAGTAGGTATCCCATCACATTCTAGATTAAAACTCTCAAAGGGCCTCTGCGCTTTGGACCTATGTCTCCGTATACGCCTGCCAAAGGGCCGGGTATTGTTCTAACAAATTAGAATAATAACCGCGAAAGAGAAACAAATAATAGTAACTTTATTGATGCAAACAACCTTTGTTACAAAACATTTAAAATTAGGTAACAGAATATATAGGTAGGTAAGTACATTATTCAAGAATACAATGTGTATACATTCCAAAAAAAAAGAAAGGTACCTTAAATATAGGAAACCCGGCCTCCTAAACTAGGAAAACCTGTGACTAAGGAGTTAGTGTTTTGTTATTGTAACATACAGCCTGCGTGTACAATTACATTAAAGGACGGAAAAATGTGTGATTTACATGTTCTATTTGTGTATATTTATTTATTGCGTTGAGCAATTGACAAAGAATATTCGCTGCTGAGGACGGAAGTTGAAGCCTTTTAGTGTTTATAAAGTTTTAGCATTGGTTTGATCCTTTATATTTTTCGTCTTGTTTTAGATGTCTAGATTTGTTGTTTTAACCCTAGATTACTAACCTTCGTCAATTTGACTACGCGGGTTTGTTTAAATCGTGCTAACTTTTGCGCGCGCGATCGCACTGCTTCCACACTTTAGATAATCTCAGTCGACCCGTTGCCCCCCCGACTGACGGTAGT
The DNA here is from genome assembly GCA_944739405.2 of Euclidia mi. Taxonomy (NCBI): domain Eukaryota; kingdom Metazoa; phylum Arthropoda; class Insecta; order Lepidoptera; family Erebidae; genus Euclidia; species Euclidia mi. The sequence goes on along the minus strand of OX123188.2, from coordinate 30,712,265 downwards.
GTTTTGAGTGGGGGGGCACCGTGAGCGCCGTTCCAGCAACCATGGGTCGTCAGATTGACGAAGGTTAGTATTAACGTAACATTTTGTCTTATTTAGTTGGTGAACTCTTGCGTTTTTTTTTGTTTTGTTTATTTATTTTCTTTGCGAAAATACATACATACATACATATCGTCACGCCTTTTATCCCCGAAGGGGTAGGCAGAGGTGTATTTCTACACCCACTTTTCGCCAGATATACTTTAGTCCCACGTAATAAGGGGCGAGCTTATTGCCTTACCGGGCACATTTCCAGACTGCGTGCTGCTACTGAGAATTTCGTGACAGAAAAACCCAATAACACTGCCCGACCCAGGAATCGAACCCGGGACCTCCCGATCCCACGCGCACATTTATGCCGCGAGACCAACGAGGCAGTCTATACGACTGCCTCGTCGCCCGGGTTTGATGTCGAGTTTGAAAATAATGCGACTGATGTACCTCCTACCTAAAAAAGGAAAATATAAGCCTTGTGTCCCTCCGCAAAGCGAAGGATGACTAAAAGTAGTTGCACCCAGAGCAATAAATCGTAGTGCGTGGAGCACAAACTTGACGTTTGTCACAAATGTATAACTTGATAGATTCTTACCAAAATTTTTGTTTCATTACTTTATTTCATTCGTTATTTCTAATATTTGAAAATTATTTTTCACATTTTCTTTAAAAAATCTTTTAAAATGTTACCATTGTTAATTTGTCATAAAACCTACGATCTCATTTGTAAGGCTGATTTTTTAATAAATATGCTGTTTTGGTTTATGTAAATTTATTAATTAATAAGAAGAATATAATAGGTTCGCCACCTATTACGCAATTGGCTCGCCACCTATTACGTGGGATCAAAACACTGGCGAAAAGTGGGCGTTTAATATGCCTCTGCCTACCCCTTCGGGGAAACAGGCGTGAGTCTATGTATGTATTTATGTAAGAAGAATATAATACATTTATAATAAAAATAAAAATATGCATGTTTAATTCAAATAAAACCCATTATCCCCTTTATTAAATACCGTAGTCAAAAGTAGGAAGGTTAGTAATAAGGGTCGAAAAATAAGGTTAGTGATCTAGGGTTAAATGGACTTTTTCTATGGTTATAGACTGGTTATTATATATGGTTAGAGACTGTGTCTATCAAATCGATTATGCAAGTGTGCTTAGTTTCAAGCTATCGTGTCATATTATTTGATGACATAAATAAAAATCAAGACTTTGAACTGTAGAAAACCATTTTTTATTTAGACTCTAATAACAAAACTGTAACACACCATTATCAAATTATAAAAAAACGTAAGATAAGCCTGTCAACCTAATTGCCAGTATGCATAAGCGTGACATTGCTATTTTATAATGTTAGGTGCGGTGCATATCTGCGTTTCTCCAAACATTCTCTCCTGAATGCAGACCCATTGCTCTGCTGAAGACTTCATGTTTTGGTCTATGCAGTCCTTTGGTCAAAATATCCGCAGTCATGTCTTGACTCCTTTGGTATTTTACTACAACTTCCTTGGCAGCAATCCTTTCTCTGACAAAGTGATACCAAACATCGATGTGTTTACTTCGTGGATGAAAACTTTCATTTCCTGAATTAATGTGAATGACGCTTTGATTATCACAGTGAACAACAATAGGAATAGCCGATGATTCAGCCCAGAAGTTTTTATTTAATTGTTTTAGCCAAATCGCTTCTTGTACAGCAGTGGCCAAATACATATATTTAGCCTCCGTACTTGACAGGGCTATAGTTGGTTGAAACTTTTAAACAATCGCGTTGCATGTTTAAGAATATATAATAGATGTGAATTAACGCGAACATGCATTAGGTATTTACATACCTTATTTTGCTTGATGTTTCGAGACGGTTGCACGTCCCGTGGTCGCAAGCTGACTGGTGTAGCGATGTCACGTCTCCGAGTGCGAGGTAGAAGATTCTATTTAGAAATAGAATCTTCTACCTCGGGTCATTGATTTTCGAAGTACCAGCGCAAAACACACTAACCGTATCTGTCTATTGAACATTCGCCAACTGCGTATTAAAGTGGGGTGTTGTTAGCCGAATCACTGGATTCCACGCCGATGACAATTTGAAGCCCTCTTCCCGATTTAAATTTTTATATTTTCTGATTTCGATCGCTTCACGCACAACTCTTGGGTAAAAGTGGCGTTCCGTGGAGAGTACTTGGGGACGATGAAATTCAATCCAGTGATTGGTGCCCGATTGAAGTAAATGTTCTGCAATCGCCGATTTGTTCGTTTGACAGTTCTTTGCAGCTGCGATGTGCTCCTTTATACGTTCAGCGATAGTCCGCTTCGTTTGCCCTATGTAAGAGCTTCCGCAGCTGCAGTTGATTTTATAGACACCTGGGGTTTTAGCGGTAGAACATCCTTTGGTGTGCCCACCATGTTGTATACTTTGGCCCCTGGTGTAAATACGGTCAGAATGGAGTAGATTTTTAACTTGTCTCCTATTTTATCCGTAACACCTCTAATGTAGGTGTTTAGAGTCCGGGCTAACATTGGGTGAGGTTGCAGTGGAAGCGATTAATTCATCTAGTCTTAGCCCAGGGCAAAGGTTTAAACATATATTACTGTGATTGCACAGTGAATTACAACTATCAATATTAATTAATTTACCAAATCTTCACTGATGCTCCTGATGATGTTCTTGAGTAGACCTATAAGATTAACTCATAATTTTGGCCAAAATAACAAGCAAATCGTTTTAAATACCACTACTCGAGGTCCAGATCCGGGTTTTCTTCAACGAAGTCGTCGGGCACCAATCACGTGCACGGATTCACACAATTTTCACAATGTTCAATAGGTTACAATGTCTTTTATCACAAATAAACCGATGCCGGTTGATCAATTAGCGGCAATACACTGGGGTTTTTGTTTTACAACCAAATACAAGATCAAACGCGCTCACAAAACGGAATCTTCCAGAGCGAACAGAAAACTAGGTTTTTTGGCTGACCGCGGGAAACGACAAAGAATGAACGGATTGACAGTTCAGTGTGACTATAGTCAAAATTTACAATAGACTAAACTAAACGTTACTAAATCGATATAATCGACTTGACTTATCATAAAAACTATTTTTATTTCAAACATCCACCCGCCCCGGACCGGCCTACCGGTCCGCTAATCAGTTGGTAGATGTGACAACGTTGCAACCGCTCTCCTCAGAATCGAACCGTCCACCAAGACCTCAGCAAATCGGGGAACTCCATCAGCCCCAGTTACCAAACGAAGAATGCGCCCCCTGCGCCATCTGATAGGCGGAAGGTTAGCCTCCTTGATCAAAACAAGGTCACCAATCTTGGGTGGATCGGTCTTATCGGTACACTTAACGCGCTGCTGGAGTATGTGCAAATATTCCAAATTCCAGCGTTTCCAAAAGCTCTGAGTAATCTGGCGTACCAATTCAAAACGCGAGAGACGACCAGGTCTCGTATCAATATAGGGGTACTCAGGCAAGGCGACAAACGGGCGACCAATCAAAAAATGGCCCGGCGTAAGGGCGTCCAAATCATTCGGCTCTGAGGAGATCGGGCACAATGGCCTAGAGTTCAAAACGGCCTCAATCTTACAAAACACAGTTGCGAGTTCCTCAAATGTAAGGACAGACTCACCGATTGTCCTGCGCAAGTCTGTTTTGGCCGATTTTACAGCGGCCTCAAAAATACCACCCCAGTGTGGACAATTTGGTGGGAAAACAACCAATTTATCCCACGTTGGGCAAGCCTATTGCCTATATCAGCCTTGTTGGTTTCAAGGAAATTAACAACGTCATTCAAATAATTATAAGTGCCCTTGAAGTTAGTGCCGCAGTCAGAACGGATCAAGGAAGGCAGCCCTCTGCGGGATACAAATCTGTCAAATGTGGCTACAAACGCCTCGGTCGTAAGCGAGGAGACCAGTTCTAAGTGTACGGCCTTTGTGGAGAGACAAACAAAAACACAAGTAGGCCTAAACAGTCTTGCTGTTTCGAAGTGTCGACGTTTTCACCTAAAAGGGACCAGCGAAGTCCGTGCCAACACCGTCAAACGTCCTGCTCTCAGTTACGCGATCTGCCGGTAAGTCTCCCATCAATGACTGCATGGTAGAAGCCTTGAGCTTATAGCAAGGGATGCAGCGAAAGACTACACTCCGAATAAATCTTCGGGCAGACAAAATCCAAAATTCGCGTTGCAAAATGGCCAACAGGGCATTACAACCAGCATGCGAATTTTTAAGGTGACGGTCAGTTACCAACAAGCGTACCAAATGACCGTTCTTGGGTAACAAAAGGGGGTGACGTGCCCCGTAAGGGAGGTTGGCGTTGTTGAGACGCCCTCCAACGTGCAAGAGACCCGTTTCGTCCAAAAAGGGGTTCAATTTAGATACAGCTCCCGATAACTTCGATCTCTCTGACTTAAGGATTGCAATCTCCTTCTCAAAATGCGCCAATTGCACAGAACGAATCCAAAAAGTGAGGGACTCCTGTCGCTCCTGTGGTGAGAGAAACGGTGTCAGTCGTTTCTGTTGTGGGGGCCTAAAGTTAAAAACAAAACGCTTTATCCAAGCAGTAACACGTAACAACTTGTCGAGGGAGCTGTAGCGATTCAACAGGCAATCGGGGTCGAAGGCGCATTCCACCTTCTCAAGAGCGAGTGTTCGTAAACCCAGCAAATTGGAAGTATTCAAAACTGGCGTTTGAGGCCAATCAATTTCTGGTCGACTCAACCATTCCGGACCCCACCATAGCGAATAGCCTATCAAACTAGGCGTCAAGCATCCGCGCGAGGCACAATCAGCGGGGTTGAGCTCATCTGGCACGTGTCTCCAAACAAGCTTAACTTCAGATTTCTGTATTTGGGAAACGCGATTAGCGATAAATACCTCCAAGGTGTGGATAGAAGCCTTCAACCAACAAATAACAATTTGGCTGTCTGTCCAGGCGTAGGTCCCATTAATACAAATGCTTTTACCCAAAGTACTGGACACGTGGTTCAACAAGCGTACAAGTAGGGCTGCTCCCGAGAGCTCCAATTTAGGGATGGTCAGAGATGTCCGAAGGGGTGCAACCTTGCTCTTCGCCATGATCAGGGAAACCCTCACCTGACCTGAGGCACTAAATGTGCGCAAGTACACCACGGCCGCGTGACCTCGTTCCGAGGCATCATCATCGTGACCGTGAAGGGTGGCCTTGTACTTCCCGGGAGGAAGGATGGGACGAGGCAAGGAGATCTCGTTGACGGCAGGAAGTGAGGATACAAAAGAGGTCCATTCCTCAACAACAGTACCGTGTAGAGACTCGTCCCAGGTCAATCCTGCTGTACAAAGCTTCTGCAAGAAGCATTTTGCCCAAAATATAACTGAACAGATCCAACCGTTTGGATCAAAGGTTCTGGCGACAGTAGACAACACGAGACGTTTAGTCCAAGAACAAGGCAATTTCAAGTCTACCTTATACGTAAAGATGTCTTGGACTGATCTGTACTGGACGCCGAGAACAGCCATCATGGCGGGGTTGTCAACAATCTCGAATAGATGTGGATCTAGCTGATGATCTTCTGGTAAGCCTTCCAAAAGCGCTGGTGAGTTGGAAATCCATTTGCGCAACTCATAACCAGCGTAGGCCAAAATACCTATCAATTCGTCCCGAAGAAGGATCGCCTCGTCCGCTGTGGAGGCGCCCGAGCAAATGACATCGACGTAAATATCGTCCTTCAAGATGGCGGAGGCTCGTGGGAAACGTAAGCCTTCGCGGTCTGCGAGCTCCCAAAGAGAACGTATTGCCCAGTAGGGGCTCGACATTAACCCGTACGTTTTGGTATTGAGCTCGTAGACGACCATGGGATCGCGAGGATTCTCTCTCCAAAGGACCAGCTGGAAACGACGGTCATCAGGGTGGATAATCGTCTGCCTAAACATCATTTTTATATCGGCTACAAAGACAACCTGATGTCGTCGGAAGCTGTTGATGACGTCACAGAGGTCCTTGACCAACTTGGGACCGGAATGCAAGTACTGGTTCAAGGATACGCCTGTAGAAGTCTGCGCAGAACCATCAAACACCGTGCGCAGCTTGCCAGTTGATGGCTTCAATACCGAATGATGCGGGAGAAAGTAGTGCTCCACTGAACGCCAATCCAAATTTGACACAGACATGTGTCCCAATTGTTCATATTCTCTCATGAACTCAATATACTTCTGCCTGAGCTCCGGATCACGACCCATGCGACGCTCCATAGCTAACAACCTCTTTTCGGCTAAAGGTCGTGACTCACCAAGCGGAGGCCGAACAGACAGAAAAGGTAGCTTCGTAATAAGCCGACTAGAACGGAGTCGACCAGTGTTGTTCTGGAAGAACAGCTCGCACTCCTCATGTTCTGGATTCAAACGGGCAGCTTGAGGGGGCTCTTCTACTTCCCAAAACCTCTGAACCGCATTAGAGAGAGCAGAGCCTACAGCCAACAAATTATCAAGTTCAGGTGGTGGGGGTCCCTAGGTACAGGTCCCATCAAAGCAAATCCAAATATGGTCGGGATGGCAGTCAAACCATTTGGCACCAAGACCCGTTTCCCACCAATCAAAATTCCACCGAGGACATCAGAGCCAATCAACAAATCAATTTGTCCCGGTGTGTCAAATTTGGGGTCTGCCAGTTCCAATCCCGATGTCAAATTCACGACAGCAGCAGGTAGCTGTTTCTGCGGATGCATACCCAAAAAATTCTTCAGCACAATAGCCGAGGTTTTAATCCTCGGGTGTGAAGATTCAACAGGGGCAAACAAAATCTTAACTTGCCCTTCAACATTAGAGGCTACGTCACCTATTCCCCGTATACAATTTGGAAAAAAACATATTTAACTTAACCTGCCCTACCAAATAAGTGGAAACAATGCAACCTTGTGAACCTGTGTCCAATATAGCACGGACTACAACAGAGGTCCCCGTGGGTCCCCAGACCCTAACAGCAACCGTTGGTAGGATAACGGTCACAATGGGGGTGGTTGGCGTTATAGGGCAGGAGTCGATGACCTATTGTTGCCTAGGCGGCGACCATTGGCCAGGACCAGGCAAATGAAAATAAGGGTGCGGCTTGAAGTCCTCAAAGGCGCGATGACTCGATCCGCGCGCCATCTGTGTGGGGTCATAATGACGCACCCGCCCAAAACGAGGTGGGCGCGAGTCAAGGCGGGGACGCTCCGCCAAAGGTGGGGAATACCTGGGGCAGCAGTCATGGTGCTGGTGACGCTGAACGGTCGCACATTCAGGTGCGCGAGAGAGAGGAGGCGTGCGCACACTACGGTTCTCCATGCGGGGTGAGTGGCGATCAATTGAGCGAGGCGACTCTCGGCTACGCGCCGGTGAGCCTTGGCTGCCACCTTCAAAACGCCCGCCCGTGCGCGGCGTCGTCTGGTTGGACAAGCGGCCTACCTCTCTGGCATTAATGGAGAGAATGTCCAAATGCTGTCCTCCACAGTGAGGACAGGGGCGAGAGTTTGGGCAGTCTTGCTGGTAGTGGGACCCCAAACAAGAGAAGCAAAGGTGGCGGGCATTCGCGATGCGCCTACGAGAGGCGACATGTAGGTCCAAGAATGCCCTACAACTGGCCGTTCTGTGCCCCGTGACCTTGCAGCAAGAGCACTCCACTGGGCTCTGCGTGACTGCAAAGCGAGGAGGCGCCGGACAACATTGGCTCGGGCGTGAACGCGAGCCTGCTCCTTGACCTTGGGCGGCTGCGTCTTAGCCGGCGTGTCACCACCGGAGTTGTCCAAGACCCGTCACTCATCCTCGAGGAACCTCTCTAGGTCAGCAAAGGGGGGCAGTTGGGTCGCGCTATCCCTACCAAAGCGCTGTTCAAAACGCGACCTCAGGTCGGCAGGCAGCTTCTTAAGTACAATGTGCACCAATAGATAGGACCATTGGTCCACGGGTAGGTCAAGGCACTTAATTGCGTTGATTGCCACCAAAAGCGGGCTCAATAGTTGGGTGCGCAACCCAAAGACCCGGGTGAGCGTAGGCAAACTCAAAATCTGCTCTATGTGCGTGTCGGCGAGGCCACGCTTGTTATGGTACCTACGGGTAATTAAGTCCCGAGTCGTCTGGTACGCCTCATCAGACCTGGGCAGATGCTGGATGAGGCCTTTGGCCCCTCCATCCAGAACCGACATTAAATATGCCAATTTTTGTGCCGGCCGAAGGTCAGCCCTGTCATTGACCAGGCTGTCAAACAAATTAACGAAGCCCAGGTAGCTTCCTAGGCAGCCATCGAAATGCGGGAGGTCTAAGGTAGGAAGCCTACTCACCAGACCCGGTGCTGTCCAAGGAAGCTCCTGCTTCAAGCCGGGTTGCCCGACCCTCTCGGCAACCAACTGTCTCGCACTATTGGAGACAGCATCATACAGGTCTAAGACCTGGGCATAATCTTCGCTAACTCTATTTCGCTGGTCAGCGGTCAATTCATTAACTGACACTTCGAGACAGCAAGCGCTGAAAGTGCGGAATTGCTGTTCCACACTTGCCAGGCGATCATCGATCCGCTCATACCTTTGTAGTAAGGTCTGCTGGCGATCAGGCCGGTTCACCAAGGCACTGGCTGAGGCAAACCAGCGCAAATCAGACGCAATAGCACCAGCAGCCACACGCAAGTCCTTGATAGCTGACATAATCAAGTTTCAAAAGAGCTCGGACAAGCGTTAAATAATATTAACAATCAAAACTTATAATTTGTTAATTCTTTGAAACCAACAAAGTATTAGCCTGTTTACTGCTGGTACAAGCAAGTGACAGGTATTTACTACCCAACAAAATTATATAACAAGCTCAAAATCTGCTTGTTTCAATATATTGACATAGGGACAAAGTTATCAAAAAGGTTTATAACTTACAGCAAATTAAAAGTTGAATATTCAAGTTAATTAACTAATTACTTGCAACAGACAGACTGGCTGTGTTATTTAAGATATGCAATAGTAGTAGTATGTCTTACCTAACAATATATTATAACAACCAAAGTTTTACAATGTGACCGCCCAAGATGCAAGGTCAAGTTTGAAAATTATAATATTTCAAACCCAATATATAACTAAATTTACTAAATTAATTGATACATACAGCTGTTATGTATCCAAACAATCTGACTTATTAATACTAACAACAACAAATCTATGCTAGATTTCAACAATTTAAATCAAACAATTACTGATTGAGGTTATGTATGACATGTGTTTAAAGTTATGCAGGTCAACCAATACCAATAAATATGATGTATTTTAAACAAAACTAACCTGGGAACACCACAACACTGTTAACAATGAATATATAGCTCAGATACAAGCTTATACAATACCAATCTGAGTTTAGATACAATCAACGGCTAAGTTTCAACTACAGCTCTGCACCAAAAATTATGTTTAGAGTCCGGGCTGACATTGGGCACAGAATAATTAATAGTACTAACGTACAGAAGCTTCACTTTTCAAACCAATTTATTGAAATTGCGACTCTTGGTACTAAGCAATAAAATTCAATTCAGCTCGCATAAGCACTCAGTGCCTAATGCGATATTAACCTAACAGTTCCTGTTCTTTTCTAACACATAACGCTGTCGCTGTCTGGCGCGGAGTGGCGCGCTAGGGTTGTCGACTTGGCGCTGCTACTATATTTATTCATCGTCTATCTACCTACTTGACCACGTACCTAATAATAAATAATTATCCTATAAGTATCCTATCCCACTATTTGAGCTAGTAGAACAAAAGCGCAAAAAATCTGGTCGTTCACATTTTTCCTATACAAATTCTTAGTTATTTCCTAAACGCGTGGACCGATTTACATGATTCAAACAGATAAAATGGTTTTTGAACTAGATCTTTAATTTGACACCATAATCGTTGAGATATCTCAACAAACAAAAAATCAAATTTTCAAGTTGCTCTCGTAATATAAATAAAATCAAATTTTCAAGTCGCTTTCGACACACAGTTAATTAAGCAATACTTTGCATTAGACTTGTGATGGTGATGATACATTTTTGTTGTTAAAGGCGTTTAAGTATATAATTAGAACAGTGTATGAACACGGCGCGTGAGAATACGGAGCGGTCGCACTCGTTGCGTGACGTCTTATGTGAGCGGCGCGCGGCAACCTACTAAATCCAACCATCCCGACGTGGTCGGCCGAGGTACTTGTAAGTTTGTACCTAAAATGCGAAGTGCGCCCGGCCTGCATTGGGTAAGGTTGCAGTGGAAGCGATTAATTCATCCAGTCTTAGCCCAGGGCAAAGGTTTAAACATATATTACTGTGATTGCACAGTGAATTACAACTATCAATATTAATTAATTTACCAAATCTTCACTGATGCTCCTGATGATGTTCTTGAGTGGACCTATAAGATTAACTCATAATTTTGGCCAAAATAACAAGCAAATCGTTTTAAATACCACTACTCGAGGTCCAGATCAGGGTTTTCTTCAACGAGGTCGTCGGGCACCAACCACGTGCACGGATTCACACAAATGTCTTTTATTACAAATAAACCGATGCCGGTTGATCAATTAGCGGCAATACACTAGGGTTTTTGTTTTACAACCAAATACAAGATCCGCTCACAAAACGGAATCTTTGCAGAGCGAACAGAAAACGAGGTTTTTTCGCTGACCGCGGGAAACGACAAAGAATGAACGGATTGACAGTTCAGTGTGACCATAGTCAAAATTAACAATAGACTAAACTAAACGTTACTAAATAGATATAATCGACTTGACTTATCATAAAAACTATTTCTATTTCAAACAGTAGGGCATGTAAGTCGTTTGTCTATTTACCGCCGGATGTTTTTCGCGCTTGATAGGCCGCGTCATTCGTCGTTGTACCTGGTATCCATTCTTCCTAAGTACCTCCTGAACATGGTCTAGCTCTAGCTTCAAATGCTCAGGGTCACAGAGGTCATGTGCTCTGTTTTTTAGTGACGTCACAACGGATTGCAGGCGTCGAGGGTGGTGGTGCGACGTGGCGTGCAGTTATCTATCTGTGTGTGTAGGCTTCCGGTATACGCAGTGTGTTAAGGACCCATCTGGTCTCACAGTCACTTTGACATCCAAGAATGTCAACGATCTGTCAGTTTCCATTTCGTAGGTGATCCTCATTTTCGGATGAATGGAGTTAAGGTGTTGCACATATTGATCTACTTCCTGCTTACCTCCTTTTACGATACTAAAGATGTCATCCACCTATCTTTTCCAAAGCCTGATGGTCTTGGGCCCGATGCTAAGCGCCTTTTCTTCAAGGTGTTCCATCCAGATATTAGCCAGTACTGGGGCTACTGGACTCCCCATTGCGACACCATCGATCTGGAGGTAATATTGGCCTTGGAAGAGGAAGTAGTTGCCATCTAAGCAGTGTTTTAGTAGATCAATATAGTTGTGAGGGATATCATTGTCACTCAGTCTGTCCCTCACTACGTCCAGAGATGCCCTTATTGGAACATTGGTAAAGAGCGACTCAACGTCAAAGCTTACCATTACATCTTTCGGTTCCAATCGGATGGTTTCTACAATCTGGACGAAATGACGCGAGTTCTTTACGAAAGACGGTGTCATACCGACTAATGGCTGCAATACTGATGCAACGTGCTTCGCAAGGTCGTAAGTAGGCACTTAATACGCAGGCCACTTTAATACGTAGTCGTCGAATGTTCAATATACAGATACGGTTAGTGTGTTTTGCGCCGGTACTTCGAAAAACAACGACCCGGGGGTAGAAATAGAATCTTCTACCTCGCACTCGGAGACGTGACATCGCTGCACCAGTCAGCTTGCGACCACGGGACGTGCAACCGTTTCGAAACGTCAAGCAAAATAAGGTATGTAAATACCTAATGCATGTTCGCGTTAATTCCCGTCTATTATATATTCTATAGTTGGTTGTTTTTAGAGCACCAACTTATTGCAGCACCCTGAAGAATGAAAAGATATCCAGTGCAGGATCTTCGGTCATCAGTGTGAGTGGCCCAATCAGCATCACAATAGCCTGTAATGTTGCTTTCTGAGTTTCCATCATATGTCAATTTATAATCAATGGTGGCTTTTAGATATCTTAACACTTCTCTTCAGTGTAGTCCAATGCTCTGCAGTGGGTTGACCATTGTACCGACTTAATGAATTTACAATGAATGTTAGGTATGGAATATTATATTCCATCCACTTTTGTCACCAGCAACAGCAGACTTCGGCCCTGGTTCGATCGCGAGTACGCCAATGCTGTTAAACATAAACAGTCGGCGTACCGTGCTTGGATCAGGGCTCGGTCTCGTCGCGATCCGAATGTCCATCTCATCAAAGCGGCCTATAACAGAGCTACTAAAGCCTGCAAGAGGGCATACACCAGAGCGGAGGCACAGCGCGTGGCACGGTTTGGTCAAGAACTTTTGTCGCACCCTACGGGAGGCCGTGGATATTGGCGGCTGGCCAAAGCCGTGCAATCCAATTTCTGTCAGTTTTTGCTGCCACCGTTGCGATGCTCTGATGGATCACGGGCTCATGGGCCGCAAGAGAAAGCTGACTTGCTTGTCAATCTCTTTGCGGCCAACTCCCGAATCGATGACCGTGGTTCGCAGCCGCCATCTATAAACCACTGCGGCCACTCCATGCCTGATCTTCGCATCAGGCATTGCGATGTTCGCGCGACACTGCGGTCTCTCGATGTCCGGAAAGCCAGTGGTCCCGACGGTATCCCAGCGGTTGTTCTTAAGAAATGTGCAGCCGAGTTGTCTTCAACGCTCACACGCCTGTATCGCCTGTCTTATTCCTCTGGCGTCGTGCCGCAGGCGTGGAAGGAGGCGAACGTACAACCGATTCCCAAAAAGGGGGATCGTTCTGATCCAGCTAACTATCGACCCATAGCTATCACCCCTATTCTCTGCAAGGTATTCGAACGGGTTATCAACACCCAACTCGTTCGCTACCTAGAAGATCACTCTCTTATCAATGATCGACAATATGGCTTTAGACCGAAAAGATCAACGGGCGATCTTCTAGCGTATGTCACTCACCTTTGGAGTGAGGCTATAGACAGGCACGGGGAGTCGTTGACTATCAGCCTCAACATCTCCAAAGCCTTCGATCTCGTCTCGTCTGGCATCGTGCGCTTCTTTCCAAGCTTCCGGCTTACGGCTTGCCACCTCGATTGTGCAACTGGTGGGATTGGTGGTGGGTAGTTGATCAAACAACTGCTTTAGAATCAGCTGTTAAAACTTTTTTTAAATAAAATAGTTATTATAATTTAAATATAAATTTAATGTGTAAAATAGATAGCTAACATCAGGTACCTGCCCGTTAAGTGTTATCTCCACCATAGCATAGCACAAAAGCACTTTACTTCTTTCTTCACTATGGAAGCTTCTTCACTCAATCTCCGGCAGTATTTTGAAGAAAGGATGGCCAAATTTGAGGCAGATCTCCAAAAGACGTCCAAGACTTCCAACCTAAGCAGCCTGGAGGAGGAATTTTCAAAATTCTAGGATTTTGTACTCCAAACTCTCAAAACATTTTCTCAGCAAGTGGAGGTGCTTGCTCGTCAGGTTGACACTATGGAGATGCGCAGCCGCCGGAAAATGTTACTTCTGCATGGAGTTGAGGAGCAAAAGAATGAAGAGACAGCCGAGGTAGTTGCGCAGGTTGTCAAGCAGCGGCTCAAGCTTGACTCCTTCACTTCTGCAGACATCAAGTGCTGCCATAGAATGGGTCGTGAGCAGTCCAACAAGAAGCCGAGACCCATACTTATCAAGCTTCTTTCCGTATCGGTGCGGGACAGAATATGGTATGCTAAGACCAAACTTAAAGGAGCTGGTCTTACGCTATCGGAATTCCTGACTCGATCGAGACACACAGCGTTCATGACAGCCCGTGAGAAGTTCGGTGTAGCAAAGTGCTGGACGAGAGAGGGCACCGTCTATGTTCTTGGCGCGGATGGGCAGCGACATCGTATTCTGTCCCTCAACGATCTTGACAAGGTCAAAGGCGCGGATACGGAGAAACCCGCTGTAAAGACGACCTCTTCGAAGACCAAACGGACTGCTGCGCCGAAAAAATAGGTTTTCTTAGCGTTGTTTACGACCAGGTAAATTATTCTTAATTTCACTGTTTACCTTTTTCTAAATTATTTATTTACATATACCTGAAATAGTTATATTTTAGTTTACTTCACTTTTTCTCTTTGATTGACATTTGACGTACGTCAATGGTTAGCTTAGCTGTCACATCTGCCAAATTTTTTTTTTCTCTGACCATTGGGCTTTTTAGAATTGAAGTATTTCTAAATAATAATTGTACCTTATCGAAAATTTACCTGGTCTAATACTTAATTTTTCTTTCTATGTTCTTCTTATTTAATTCTTTTCTATCCACTTTCAGTGTTATAGTGTTATTTGTCATGCTAGTGTAATTTCGATACTTTTGTAACACGTAACTGGCGGGAGGACTCATTGATTTTTAAATTGCTATATTTATTATATTATATACGTGATTATATATTTAATTAACTTATATACACTTCCAATGCTTGACTTAAGCAGTGATGATGACAGCTTTTTGACCGCTACTAGTCTCGATGACAGCTTCACTAGTTTACCGTCCCTTGCAGAAACTCTTCAGTTTCAGTTCTCTGACGTACCAAAGAACTTTAATGTAGTCCATATAAATGCTCAAAGTATTCCAGCCCATTTCTCTGATATGCTGGCAACCTTTGACTGTAAGAACCTACATGCTATTCTCGTTTCAGAGTCATGGCTAAAACCATGTCTGCCATCAACTTCTTATTCTCTCCCTGGGTTCCATCTAATTAGGAATGATCGTGCGGTCGGTGGTGGTGGTGGTGTTGCTATATACCTACGTGCCCAAATTCCTTACCGTATAGTAAGCATCTCATCGCAACCGCCACCCTCAAACGCCGGCGAGCATCTCTTTTTGGAAGTGGAACTCAATCATTCGAAAGTTCTTCTAGGTGTTTATTATTCCCCTTCATCACGAGTAATTTTTTTTCCTTCTTTTGAACACATCCTAGAAACTTTAATGCCTTCTTACAGTCACACAATTTTAATGGGAGATTTTAACACCTGTATTATAAAACAGGATACACGTTCAGCCACTCTTAAGCGTATTTTAAATTCCAGTAATTTATCTGTTCTACCTCTTAATGCTACACACCACTTCCCAAATTCTGTTCCTTCTCTTCTTGATCTTATTTTTGTTTCCTTTTCTACCTTTGTTGCCAAGCATGGTCAATGTTCTGCCGACGCCATCTCTTACCATGACTTGATCTATCTTTCCTATAAAATACGTCCAGCCAAGGCAAAACCGAGAATCATTATGCAGCGCAGCTTCGGTGGAATGGATCATTTGAAACTCTGCGACGATGCCAGCAAGATTGACTGGTCTCCTTTGTTTACGACCGACTGTATAGATACTAAAGTGCAAGTTTTTACAAACACATTAACGCAGCTGTACGATAAGCATGCGCCTGTCCGTGCCATCAAATTAAAACATTTACCATCGCTTTGGCTGACTGAAGAGATCAAAAACATAATGTCCAAAAAAGCCGCGGCCAAGGCGAGATATAAGTGCCGCCCTACCTCTGTCAACCTGGAAAAATACATAAGTGCAAGAAATCTCTGCAATAAGGTGTGTAGGAATGCACAACGCCAACACATTCACAACTCTGTTGAAAATGGCGATACGGTTAAAGTCTGGAAATTTCTTAGAACATTGGGAGTTGGTAAGTCACGCAACGACGAGTTCCCAAAGGATATTAATATCAATGCACTTAATGCACATTTCACTGCTTCGTCCAATTTTGATGGGACCACTAAAACAAAAACGTTACAAGATCTTTCACGTATCCCAAATATTCACCTTTTGTTTTCGAGCAATTTTCCTGTTGTGATGTTAAAAAGAGCATAATTTCAATCTCATCCAATACTGTTGGTAATGACTGCATTAGTTGAAACATGATCCTGCCCATCCTTGATGAAATCTTACCTGTCCTCTGTCATATCCTTAATTACTCAGTTACCACCGGTATCTTTCCATCAGTGTGGAAAGATGCCCAAATAATTCCTTTGCCAAAAAAAACCAAACCTTGTTCCTTTTCTGACTTCCGACCTATATCCATACTCCCGTTCCTTTCCAAAGTCCTTGAACGTCTTGTACATACACAACTCTCTTCCTTTATTTCCAAAAACACTCTCCTAAATCCCTTCCAATCCGGTTTTCGTCCTAGTCACAGTACTACCACGGCATTGGTACATATCACTGATGAAATTAGGCTGGGAATGGATTGTGGAAAGCTCACGCTACTGCCCTTACTCGATTTTAGCAATGCATTCAACACCGTGGACTTCCAAGTCCTGCTCGGCATACTCCGCTCTATTAACATATCTCCAACTGTAATTGGCTGGTTTCGTAGTTACCTGTCTGGACGCCGACAGCGTATACGCGTTGAGGAATCATACTCTTCATGGAGTAATACGACTGTCGGTGTACCGCAGGGTGGCGTTTTACCTCCGCTACTTTTCGCAATTTTTATAAATTCTATCACCAAACATCTACTTTCGTCCTACCACCTTTATGCAGATGACCTGCAGATATACTCACAGGCGCCGCTAGACTCTATAACAAACGCATTTGCTACCATAAACAGGGACTTGGCGCAAATTTGTAAATGGAGCAAAAATTATGGACTAAAATTAAATCCAACCAAAACCCAGATCATTCTGATTGGTAGTTCCAGGATGATGTCTAAGGTGAATCCATCACAACTCCCTCAGATTCAATTTGATGGAAACATCTTGCCAATAACAGACAGTGTGAAAAATCTGGGAATTTATCTGGATAAGACTCTATCCTGGGGATGTCAGGTGCAGGAAACCAGTCGGAAATTGTTTGCTTCGGCGGGGTCGTTGCGCAGGTTGCAAAATTTTCTACCCATAACCACCAAAATTGCGCTTGCACAATCATTGCTTCTCCCAATACTCGATTATGCCGATGTCAGCTATCCTGATCTCAATGAGGAGCAACTTGATAAACTTGAGCGTCTCCAAAACTTTTGTATTAGATTTATATTTGGTTTACGTAAATATGATCATGTATCTGAATTTCGTAGCAGGCTCAAGTGGCTCCCAATTCGCCTTCGCAGGAATACTCATATTCTAATATTACTATATAATGTATTGTTCAATCCTAACACTCCCCTGTATCTCAAAGAACGGTTCAAGTTCCTTCATGACACACATACAAAGTGCCTGAGGTCGTCAGAGGATCTGCGATTGCAGATGCCAACGCATTCCACAAACTTCTTTGATAAATCCTTTTCAGTTCAGGCTGTACGTTTGTGGAATGCGCTGCCTGTTGAGATTAGACGAGCAAAATCACTGAACATCTTTAAAAATATGTTAAAACAGCACTATTTGTCAAGATGATTGCATTATTGTTCCTGACTTTTTATAAGTCTATACTATTATGTATCTTATTATATTTACATATATTTGTATATATATTTATTATATGTATTGCCTATATGTAGTGTATATATTATATAATATGTATGTCAACGTACCTATTTAGTAGGTATTTACTTTATGTATAGTATGCTAAAAATATATTTATCAATAATTTCATAACTACACCATCAAGTACTTTTGGATCCTTCTACAGTCATGAGTCCATTCCTAATGGTTGCCTGGAAGAAATTGCTGTATGCGATAAGGCCGCCAATTGTGCATTTCTTGTTTGCGCTCACTTTGTGTATGTTTTCCTTATGTGGTGTACAATAAAGATTTATCTAATCTAATCTAGCTTCCTGCATGAACGACATGTTCGAGTTATTTGCGAAGGTCAAAATTCAAAGTTTATGCAGGTAAATTCTGGTGTGCCCCAGGAATCCGTCTTATCGCCCACACTTTTTCTCCTGCATATCAATGATATGCTCACTTTTGGGAGCATACATTGCTATGCAGATGACAGTACCGTGCATGGGCGGTATCTCGGCCATCCTGCGGCTAAGCAGGCCGACATTGAGGAAAATAGGCGAAAACTTGTCGCTGAGCTTGACCTGGTTTTGAACAGCATCTCGAATTGGGGTGCTGAAAACATGGTCAAGTTCAATGCCAAGAAGACACAGGTGTGCGCATTTTCAGCAAAGTTATCTCCATTCCTTCCCCAACCTTCTCTTCTGGACACTCCACTACCGATACAGGACAGTCTAAATATACTTGGTATGGACATACGCCGCAATCTCAACCAGAGAAACTACATCGAGGGTGTCATTAAATCGGCATCTCGAAAACTCGGAGTCCTGAACAGAGTGAGGAGGTTTTTCACGCCGGAGCAGCTTTGTCTATTATACAAGACTCAGGTTCGCTCCTGCGTGGAATACTGCTCTCATCTCTGGAACGGCTCCACTCAGTACCTGCTAGATGCCCTTGATAGGTTGCAGCGGCGTGCTGTCCGTATCATAGGTGACCTTGAGGCTACTAAGATCCTTGAATCTCTCCAATTACGCAGGGATGTAGCCTCAATGGCTGTCTCTTACCGATTGTATCACGGTGAGTGCTCAGAAGAACTCTTTTAACTTATCCCACCCTCTCCTTTCCTATCCCGAACAACACGTGCCGGGTTAAGGTGCCACGCTTACACGGTAGAACAGATACCGTCCATAAAGATGTGGAACTCACTGCCAACTCACGTGTTTCCTTCCTCCCTTGATCCTGGGTCCTTTAAGCGGGGCGTGAAAAAGCATCTCTCAAAGCCGTCAAAGTGAGGGCCGCCATGTCACATTGCTTAACCAGCAATTGGGGATGGTGGCCTTCACAATAGGACTTCACTGTCAGCTTACCATCAGGCAGCGTGAAGTCAATTTGACAGGTTTTTGTAATAAAAATAAATAAATAAAAAAAAGAATGTTATGTCAGGGCTTGTTCCTTGTGACAAATATAATAGTCACCAAATGGCTTCTTGATAAGGTACGTTTCTCAATATTTGTCACTTTCGGCCTCCTTTAATTGAACATTTGGACCACATGGAGTCCAGACTGGCTTGCAATCTTCCATGCCAAAATGAGTAAGTATCTTTTTAATATAAATAGATTGATTCAGTTATATTTAATTTTGTTCTTCATATGTTATTCTGAATCCAATACATTGCTTTGCTTTTCTCATGTCTTTCATATTAAAGTTAGCTTTGAGTTTTTTTTATTTCTTCACCAATTTCAGATTAGCTTTATTTAAATGGCATACTTTCTAGACTTTTCTTGAAAATCATCAATAAAAGTTGTAAAATACCTGGCACCGCCAATCGAAGCAACTTGTATCGGGCCACATACATCTGTGTGTGCTCTAGCAAACCATTTGCCCTGGAGCCATTGCTTGGAAATGATTGCCGTGTTTGCTTACCCTCTAGACAGCTTATAAACATACATACTTTTCTTCTGGTGATGATAATTGTACACCAGTCGTGCAGTTAGGTAACTAGAACTCTAAACTATAATGATGTTCATCATTATAGTTTAGATGTCCCAAACGTTTCTGAATCTACATATCAATTTATACAATCATTTAGTTGCATAGCCGAGAAAGCTGCCACAAAACCTTTATTATTTTCTTGACTCTGTGGTTTATTTTTTAGAAACCAACCATTTTTACCAAGGTGTCCATATTTATTACAATTGAAACATCTTGGACCTTTTGACTTTGACTGATGCTGAGTGTTTTTGAATTTTGCTTGAGTATTATTACTTGTGTAGAGAGGTAAATAACTTGGTTTTGTTTTAATCATATATGCACTTATTTTTACTCCTGTGCTTTCAATACCCATAATCATAGTTTTTTTGGCTTCTGGCAACACTGGTGGTTTAACGTAAAACTGTATTTCTCCCAATAATTTATTGGTTTTAAATCTATATAATTAATAATAATGTGCCTAATTTGCTAATTCCTTACGTAATAAGCTGTGATAATTATAATTGTCGTATAATAACAGTGATAAGTGTTGTTTTAACAAGTTGTAAAAGTTTTGCAAAGTCAAGTAAGTGAACTGTCAAACTAACGTACAATTTTATTTAAAAGAATTTGCATTATTTTTACAATAATAGCTAAATTTGAGCCATTTTGAGGTGAGTTTACTTCTTATTTGACTTTCGTACACCTTACACAAGCAACATACCAAGTTAGCATATCACAATTTACTCAAACAACTTTGTAGGTGTCTTACACAAACCTCAGTGACCTTTCTTGCTTTGTTTATTTACTTTTTAACAAGATGATGACCGGAAGGGCACGCCAAGACGATGAGAAATTACAGGTGACCCTTACTGAACTAAAGAAATATAAGGATTTGTGTCAGTCACTACAAAGTGAACATGAGGACAATGAGAGGGAAATGCTACAGATTTTAGGGAAAAACTCTCAGCTTAGGAGTGAGATGGTAGAAATGCACTCTAATTTAGTCACTTCTTTAGACGAAAGGGATAGATTACAAAACATTGTAATGCAATTTGACAGGTGCAGTGATGAATTTGAGAAAGCTCTCAAACGCATCACTGAATTGGAGGGTCTCCTAAGTGAGGCCAATAATCATATTAACTTATTACAAAGTGCAAACCAGTCTATGAAATCAGTTACAACACAATCGCTATTTGATGAGCTGGTTGGTAGCGCTCCATGCATGGTTTCTGCCATCTCCGATGATAGCAGTAGAAACATAGTGACTATTGATTTAACAGAGTCTAATTCATCTATTCAGTCATTTAGAAACATGAAAGCCTGTAATAAATTGAAGAAGTATGTTAAAATTAATAAATTTATCAGGAAAAAGGAAAAATTGTTGAGAATGTACAAGAAATCAAGTATTAATATAGATTATTGCAAAAAATATGTTAATGTAAAAGAACAGATGTCAGTATGGCTACCTACATTAGATTCTAACCTATTAAAGTATGATGCTGATATTCATTGTTTGCAAACGGAGATTGACAGTTTACAAGAATCTTTGTTGAACATGACAAAAAAATATAATTTATCACAAAAACAAATAAATGAGCATATCTTGGCAATGGATGACTTAGTGGACTTGTGTAAGTATAATGAGCAGAGGCTCCAATCCCTTACCAATAATAATCATGGCAATGAACATAACCAGATGCCACGGAGTCACTCACAGCCAACTACATTAAATTATTGCTCTGATTTGTTATCACCGTCTGATGCAGCGGGTAACAGCACCATTGATTCTAATCTTGGTATTTCCTTCTCACCCCACATTACAAACACCAACAAACTATTAATGTTTAGTGATGAGATAGGGAAAAACATGAGCCAGTTGTTGCGGCAAAGGACAGGTTTAGCTATTACTAACATATGTATGCCTGGAGCAACTTATTCTCAAATAATGCAATCTATTTTATCTAAAACATACTGTCCTGAAACAACAATTATTATATTTATTGGGAGAAGAGGAAATGCAAATATAAATGTAATACAGAGATATTTTGACCAATTACTCAATTTAAAAGTTAGAAAAATTCTGTTACTTGCTTTTCCTTACAGTAATCTGTTGCCACAAGCTGAAAATGATTATAGATTTAAGATTAATTCAAAATTGCATACTATGACATTTTATAATAATTTGATTGACATTATTGACTCTAATGCTTTAATTAGAAATTTTTATTTGACATATGATAATTATTATATATCACAATTTTATAAAAGACAAATAGCATCATCGCTAGCTTATTATATTAATAACTCAGCCAAGGTTTTGGCTAACCACACTGCTTTTATTGAGCAGTCAAATTTGACATGCAATATAAGCTTGGAATCCGTTCCAAATTCTTTAAATTGACTTCTGAGACAATAGAGTCAATCTCTGGCAATATGTTTAATAAGACACCAAATTTTGTACCTAGTTTAAGTGACAAAAACATAGTTCCATCAACCACACATACAAACAATAATTTTAAAAATTGTATCAACCTGGTGCATCAAAATATACAAGGGTTGATGGGTAAGGAGTTAGAATTGGAATTGTTTATGAACTGTAACAATATTGATATTTTATGCATTACAGAACATTGGCTAAGAAGCCACCAGTTCATATTCAATTTTAATAACCACCAGGTTGTAAGCTCGTTCAGTAGAGAAAATTTTATCCATGGTGGCTCGTTAATCATAGCAAGTAAATTTCTAAAATTTAAAGAAAGGACTGACATTGTGAGCCTCTCTGTTGAGCGAGTAGTAGAGATTACATGTGTTGAGTTTGAGCAGTTCATTGTTATGAGTGTATACAAACCTCCATGTGCACCATTTGAAAGTTTTTTAGTTATTATGGAGGATGCTCTAAGCAAAGTTTGTGATTGCCGTAAAACGGTTGCTATTTGTGGAGACTTTAACATTAACATATTAGAAAAATGCTCTTCAACTATCAATTTTTTAAATTTACTTAAGTCATACAATTTATGTCATAATTTCTATGAGCCAACTAGAGTGACTGCCACAAGTGGTACTTGTATTGATAATATATTTACTAGTAAAAAACCAATACACAAATCTTTGATTAATATGCTTCAGTCAGATCACAGTGGGCAGTTAATCTGTTGTCCAAGAGAATGCCCGAGAGAACAGAGAAAAATTGTTAAATATATACCAATAAATGAGAAACGACTTAAAACTTTTAAAAACAATTTATCTCGAAAAATGCGTTGGTTGCCACATCATGACCATCCGGATCAGTTATATAACTCCGTATTTAAATTAATTAATGACGAATTTCAGACTGTATTTACATCCAAAAAATTAAATGTAACTGACCGTCTGATGTTTAGTGATTGGGCAACTGAAGGTATTCATAAAAGCCGAATTAGGTTATATGAACTGTATAATGAAAAGTCTTATAATAATAGTCAGACCTTTATTAATTACGTAAGAAAATATTCCAAAATATTTAGACAAGCTTGTAACACGGCAAAATCTATTTATTTGAGAAATAAAATAAAACTATCAGAAAACACTATAAAGGCTACCTGGAATGTGATCAACAATGAAACTGGCAGAGCTAAAGCACGCAGCCGCGACTACCTGTTAAAAATCAATAATGTGAGTATTTCAGAGGACCTGGAAGTTGCGACAGAATTTGAAAATTTCTTTGCTAATATACCTATACTGACAACAGAGTCGCTCAACTCATCTTCTATGTCTGCTGAAATGCTTCTTAGGGACTGCGTGCCAGAATGTGATGCAGCCTTTGAATTCACTGTTGTTACTACTGACGATATTATTAAACAATTTAAAACTTTAAATATGAAAAAGACAATGGATTTGTGGGGACTGTCAGTCAAGACTACTTCATCTATTATTAGCATAATTGCTCCACATCTTGCAGCGGTATTCAACGGTTGCGTCGCTTCTGGAATATTTCCTGACTTAATGAAATATAGTAAAGTTATACCTTTATTTAAATCTGGTGACACAACCGACCCTTCTAATTTTCGACCTATTTCTGTATTGCCGACACTTAGTAAAATTTTTGAAAAATTAATTCTTAGTCAGTTGCTTAGTTATTTCAATAGACATAATCTACTCCACGAGAAACAGTTCGGATTTACGAGGGGTCGTTCGACTACTGACGCAGAAGTTGAGCTACTCAAAAGTATATTTGCAGCTTGGGAGAAGTCGCAAGATGCATTAGGTATTTTTTGCGACTTGTCAAAAGCGTTTGATTGTGTACATCATGACACTCTGGTCAGAAAATTGTATCATTACGGCGTTAGGAACAAAGCTCTCGATCTGCTGGTTTCTTACTTGGGCAACAGAATCCAGAAGGTCCAGATCAATGACAAGACATCTCCAGGTTCTGCCTAAAAAATGGGAGTCCCGCAGGGGTCAATTCTCGGACCATTTCTTTTTTTGATTTATATTAACGATCTACCTTATTATGTAAAAAAGAATCATGAGATTGTGTTGTTCGCGGATGACACCTCCTTAATTTTTAATATTAGACGACAACAGATACATTTTGACGAAGTAAACAATGCACTCTCTAAAGTTGTTGGTTTAATGTAAATAATTTATTACTTAATGATAAGAAAACCAAACTATTAAAATTCTCAATGCCCAATGTTAAACAGATGGAAACCAATGTACAACTTAAGGAATCCAGAATTGAGCCCGTCGGGACGACTATGTTTCTAGGTATTATGCTTGATACCAAACTCCAATGGGGTCCGCATATAGAAAGACTCTCGGGCAAACTTAGTTCTGCAGCTTATGCAGTTAGGACAATTAGACGCCTTACAGATATAGATACAGCTAGAATGGTTTATTTCAGTTACTTTCATAGTATTATGTCTTATGGGATTCTTCTCTGGGGGAATGCTGCAGACCTTAACACAATATTCGTTCTGCAGAAAAGAGCAATAAGGGGAATTTACAACCTTGGTCCTCGTGTTTCTCTAAGAGGAAAGTTCAGTGAGATAGGCATTCTAACTGTTGTATCGCAATATATATATACGATAATCTCTTATATGTCCACAAGAATATTGACAAATTTAGTAAAAAAAGTGATCTTCACACTGTAAATACTAGACATAAGTATAATCTTGTAGTTCATAGTACCCGCCTCCACAAAATAAGTAACTGTTTTATGGGGCAGTGTATACGCTTTTATAACAAGCTCCCTCTTAATATAAGAAATTTAACAATAAATAAATTTAAGATAATTGTTAAAACTAAGTTGTGTTTAAAAGCATATTATAAAATTTCCGATTATATAGACGACAAAAATGCTTGGGATTGAGCTGCTCTAATTCAACATAAAAATATAAACTTGTACAACTGATAAATTTTGTAAAATTGACGTTTCGTAAGCACTTTATACAAAGTTTACACGAAATAAAGAATAATTTCATTTCATTTCATTTCATAGGTTTGTATTCATTGGGTAAACCTGCCAGCATCAAAGTCAAAGTCAAAATCCTTTATACATTTGGGTCACAATGTGACGCTTATGAATAATATATACATCAAAGTCCCGAGCCATCATCAACACTGAATCCGCTGTTTCTGAGCTTATGAGCTGAGCTCATGATTTTGTTGACATAATCTTTTACACTGGTGCTGGTTTCTAAATTCGTGTTAATCAAGTCTTGCAATTCGTGTTAATCAAATCGCGTCCGTGTGGTGACGGATTAAGTATACGGAATGTCACCACCCCATATCAACCCAGAGGGAGCATATTATGCAGAGAACAGCACTGTAAGAGAAGGAAAACTTGATAATACAAACCCTATACCAACCCGTTTGGCCAGCGTGGTATACAAGGCCAGTTCCTCGTTTTAAAGGAGATGCCTAGTCCAGCAGTGGACTGTTAAGGGCTATTGATGATGATGAAGTCTGGCAATAAACAAACTTTTCTCAGCAGACCAGAGTCTTGAAATGCTTGTGATAAATTTTTCCAAACCTGTTTTGACGTCGTCGCATCCTGTATACAGGGTAATTTTTTTATGAAGTTCGGATATTTTTTTCTGTGGTTCTATATCAATAATAGAACACATTTCCATAAATAACTTTTTGCTTTTTTATCCAAAATCTAAAAATATCCGAGAAACAAGGAAATCATAGACACAACGTTATTCGTTGCAATAATATCAAACACGCGCGCGATGCGACAGCGGTACGGGACGCGGGATGCAGGACGCGGGGTGCGGCCGGTGCGGGGCGTGGTAAAGGACAACATTCGCGTGCCGGCCGCGCGCCAGTCAACTCGGGACTCGGGCGCATCGAGAAAGTGGCACGTGTCGCACTTTCGCGCAAGCGCCGACGCACTCGCCAGTCGTAAGTCGTTAGAATGACATCCCAACGATTTTATTTTTTATTTATTTATTAAACTTCCTGCACAATATTGTACA